>OY728148.1:790337500-792737500 GCA_963277665.1 Viscum album
ATACGTTTCATGGTTCTACCACCACCACCACTAGGAGGTCCACCCCGACCACAGGGAGCTAGCAGACAGAGGTGGGCTCAGCTCTAGGAAATCGAGGCCTACGACCACGTCACACCTGAGATGATTCGAGGTACAATCTCTTTCTACTCCACCCATGATGCAGTACTTATAGACACATGTGCGAGTGATTCTTTTGTTGTCGCTTCCCTTGTTCGGAGCTCGGAGACTCCGACAGAGCCGTTAGCTCGATCCCAATGGAAAGCGACTCCTACGGGAGAATACTCGATGATTACACACTAGTGTCGGATGTGTTAGATTACTCTAGGAGGCGAGAGCTTCGGCTGGGATCTCCTCATAGAGTCATCGAGACCTTACGATGTCATCTTGGGTATGGAATGGTTATCCATAGTTCATGCTCAGATTTGCTTTATTAGGTGCAACGTGTGGTGTATCTGCACAGATGGGACTAGGTTCACCATTACTAGTTAGAAGGGAGCCATTGCAGTAAAGGATGAGCTTACACAGATGATGGGGTAGCCGATCACTCATCAGTTTTCTAGTGTCATCCTCGTAGCGGTTGATGTGCGAAGTCAGAGTTGTCATGTTGTGGTGGATCAGTACGCGGATGTATTCCTTGATGATGTTCTAGGACTACCTCCTCATAGAAAGGTAGACTTCTACAATGTACTGTACCATGGAGTGAGACTGATATCTACTCCAGCATATCAGATGGCTTCTGCCGTACTTCATGAGTTGTAGGTACAACTTGAGGACTTGAAGGGGGTGGGATGTATCTGACCCAGTGTTTCACCCTGGGCATCTCTGATTTTTTTATCCAAGAAGGCATGTGGGAGCTTGCAACTATGTGTTTAATACCATCGCCTTATTCAGGTGACCGTGAAGAAAAAGTACACTCTCCCGAGGATTGGAGACCACTTTTATTAGCTCAAGGGAGCACGATGGTTCTCGATGATAGGCCATAGGTCATAATATCTCCAATTCAGAGTTCTGGATGAGGATTTTGTAGAAGATGGCCTTCAGGTGTCGGTATGGACACTAAGAGTTTTTAGTTAGGCCCTTCAACATAACCAATGATCCAACAGTGTTCATGAGTCTCATGACCATTATATTATAGCCTTACCTCAATAGCTTTTTCATAGACTTCATTAACGACATACTGATATACTCAACTACTGAGGAGGAGCATGCCTACCATTTTCGGGTAGTACTGGAAACACTTCAAGAGAACCATCTTTATGGTAAGTTCTCAAAGTGCCAGTTTTGGATTTGAGAGGTTTAATTTTTTGGACACATCATCTTGAAGGCTGGAGTTGCAGTGGATCCAGTGAAGATCGAGGCAGTACTTGTTTGGGATCCACCCATGTGTGTGATGGAGGTGCTGAGTTTTCTGGGACTGGCTGGTTACAGTCGGAGATTTGTGCCAGACTTCTCTGGAGTAGCAGCACCACGTTCATCATTGACTAAGAAGGGGAAACTCTTCGTGTGGTCAGAGAGATGCCAGCAGAGCTTTCATGAGCTGAGGCAGAGGTTGACTTGTGCACCCATCTTGAGGCTACCAGAGGAGGTAGATGGGTACGTAGTTTACTGCGACGCATCAGGAACTGGAATCAGGTTTGTCCTGATGCAGGAGTGAGTAGTGATCGTATATGGTTCTCACTAGTTGAGAAAGAATGAGCAGAACAATGCTACCCATGACCTGGAGTTAGCAGCAGTGGTCTTTCCCTTGAAGATGTTGCGACAATATCTTATGGGCTAACATTTTAAAGTCTACTCTGACAGCCATAGTCTCAGGTAAATATTCTTGTTGAAGAACCTAAACCTGAGACAGTGGTGATGGCTCGTGTTCCTCCAAAACTACGACATTGAGATAGTATGTACTCATGGGTTGGGGAACGTTGTAGTAGATGATCTTAGCTGAAGTTCAGGAATTCATCTACTAGGAGATGTGACAGAGCAGCTAGCCGCATTGCATACATCCTTTATAGATAGAGATGGAGTGACCTTTTGCAGTCTCTCACAGTCACTCCTCCACTTATTCAGTACGTCAGGGAGGCACAACATGAGGAAATTGACTATGACACGCGATGTGCTCAGATATCCTCAGGGCGGGCACCTAATGGATTTAATGAAGGTGGGAGATTTAATTCTCTTTAGAGGACGAACCATGGTACCAATTTCTCTTCAGGAGGAAGTGTTGACGGAGTTCCAAACTTCCCCTCTAGCGGTATATCCAGGAGTGGTGAAGATGTATTAGGACCTCCGACGACATCAGTAGTGGTCAGGTATAAAGAAGGAATTAGAAGAGTTTGTCTCACGATGCCTCATCATTCAAAAACTGAAGGCGGAGCACCTGGTTCCAGCAGGATTGGTTCAGCTATTATAGTTCCCAAAGTGTATGTGGGATGGTAAATCCATGGATTTCATGATGGGACTTCCACGTACATTCAGAGAACACGACTCTATCTGGGTGATTGTCGACCGACTAACCAAGTTGGCCAACTTCCTACCGATCAGAGAGCATGGATTATTAGAGATCCTAGGATGCCTCTAAGACTAGGAGATCTTATGGCTTCATGGTGTGACATCAATGATCGTCTCCGATCAAGATGCATGTTTCACATCCCGGATATGGAAGGGGTTGCATGAGGCATTCAGGATGCAGCTTCAGTTGAGAACCGTCTTCCATCCTCAGATGGATGGACAGACTGAGAGGACCATTCAGAACCTCGAGGACATGTTCTGTGTATGCGTCCTTAACTTTGGTCCCACCTGAGAGGATCACTTGCCCTTGGGGAAGTTTGGGTATAACAACAGCTACCACTCTAACATCGGAATGGAACCTTACGAGGCACTGTACGACCGACCTTACAGATTGCCTCTGTGCTGAACTGACCCAATGGAGTCAGCACTTGTAGGACCAGAGATGGTTCATGCTATTAGAGAGAAGGTGCAGATCATCAAGGAGTGGATGAAGACTGCATAGAGCAGACATATGTCCTATGCTGATAGAATATGGAGACCACTGGAGTCTAATTATGGCGACCACGTCTTCCTACATGTCTCACCTAGACGAGGTCTACTATGATTTGGCCAAGGTGGAAAGTTTTCTATTCAATTCATTGGACAATTCCAGGTCCTTAGTAGAGTTGGTGAGGTGGATTATCGCTTGGATTTTCCACCTCAATTGCACCTGGGGCACGAAGACTTCCACGAATCTCAGCTGAGGAGATACGTGCAAGATCTGTCCCACATCATCTAACACGGGGAGCTAGACATTGATGAGGGGGGCAACATTCCTGGAGGTACCAGTGGAGAATGAGGATTGATAGGAGTGGGTCCTGCATGGATGGTCGATTCCTCTGATCGCGTTTGCTGGAATTACGGGAACCTCCAGGAGAGCACATGGGAGCTGTAGGCTCAGATGCGTTCTTAGTACCTCCATTTGTTTCTCTAGTGTTTGTAGAAGCTAACGGGGACATAAAGCCCTAAGGTGGGGAGAATGTAAACACCCGAAAATCCTGTGGAATTTTTTTTCATAAATACAACGTAATTTTTCGAGTTCGTCATTTCTGATGGCGCCTGATTCCGTGGCCCGGTGTGGCTGAAATCAATTTCTGATATTTTTTTCAGGTACTTTCAGTAAATGTACGGGTGGGATTTTTTTTTCTTTTGAAGCGGTGCTCGGAATTGAAATCCAAGGGAACGGTTGAACTCATAGCACCGATATTCACTTATGGAGACCTTTACTGTATTTGCATTTTATAATGATTGGGAGTTAACTTCATTGGGTTTCTGATTTAAATTAAATAAAAATGGGTGTAACACATTTTTATTGTAATGGAAGTTCAAATCTCCAATGGGAGTTTAGTGGTGGGGCATCCTGTACATAACCTCCCTTGGTAGGATGTTATAAAGTTAGTCCCTCATGAACATCAAACACTTCAACTTCCCTTGAACCCCCCTTTAACTCTTGAACTCCCAATTAATGGTGGAGCCTTTCCACCTTCCCTCTTAATGGTTCCAACACAAGGATTGATTAATGCCTTAATTAATTTTTTGTGATATGAATTCATTTGAATTCGTTGGAAATTCTTGGAAACATTAAAAATAATACGGAGGATATTATTTTAGTTTTACTTGTCGATTACTCTTTGGAGCTTTGGAGAACTCCTTGAAGAACGACATATTCCAATGAAGAACGATCCTAGTCTCCGATGATCGTGACTCTTCACGGAGTTCTACATCCTCCGTCGTTGATGGAACGACGTCCGACTTTTGCAACGTCCATCTTCCTCAACTCATCAACGTACAATGACAAATAAAAGTTAGGGGGAAAATGGATTATTTTTCCGTATGAATTATACCCACATACTTCGACATTTATTTTTTGATTGACGGTGGAAAATTTTTTATCACATAACGTGGAGGGAGCGGGCCGAACAAAAATGGTCCGATGTCTCTTCGTTGAATCTTGTTTCATTGATGTCGAAGGAATATCCAGGGCCGCGGCGGATGAAGAAGCGCAGTGCCATTGCACCGCGTGGTGGAGCCGAAGGCTGCAGCTAGGTCAGGCTGCGGAAATGGTGGAGTGGCGCCATCGTGCCGTGCAGAGGGCAATAGGACTATGTCACCGTCGCACCACGATGGAGGTGTAGAGGCGGCCGGCTGCAAGGGAGCCAGACCGCGGGATGACCGACCAGCCCACTAGAGAACCGAGGCTCCCACAGGCGCTGCATGGATGAGGATGCAGCCTGAATTCATGGGCCTCTTGGATGGGAATATCAGCTGGTTGCGTTTGGGCCGGGCCGGAGATCTACGGCCCGTAGCATGGGCCGCATGCCCCGGGTCGAACTGTGCGGCCGGATAGAGGAGGAGGTGGCGCCGCTTGGTGCCACCGTGTGAACCAGACGGGCCATCAGTGCGGACTAGGTCCACAGGTGGGCCGCGCCCCACCGGGCTGGGCTGACCCCCAGTCGGGTCGGACTCGCCAGCCCACGGGGCCTGACGGGCCGGAACCGTCTTTGTTTAAATGTGAATATCTCCTAGACCGTGCGACCGAATGAAACGTCGTCTGTGGCACTAGGACCGTCGGGATGAGTTGGTCCTTTTTTAATACTCTATGTGGGTTTTAGGAAAATTTTAAAAACGTCAGGGTTTGGATCAAGCGTGAATTCAACCGGGCCCCTAAAACGAAAATGCCAATAAATCTCAGACCAACCGTCCGATTGACACGTCGTCTGTCGTGTTGGGATCCTTATGATGAGATGGAACTATGAGATACATCAGCTCCAGAATTTTAGATATTTGATGTATCAACACATGGATTGAGGAGTGGACCCTCCTAGAATCGAGCATGCTGTGTGTGGGAATCATAGGGCTGATTGCGACAACTATTGTACTAGAATCCTTCGTGGGTTCAACTGCGACGACTACTGTACCAGAATCTGTCATGGGATCGACAACGATGACTATTGTACTGGGAACCCTCGTGGGTTTGATAGTTCTAACTTCTATTCCTATATCCTCTATGGGTTTGACAGAATAGCTAGTCCTGTATCCTATGTGGGTCCAACAACATAGCTACTCCTGTATCTTTTGTGGGTCTAACAGCTTAGATGAATCAATGACTACATCTGATCACCTCTATTACTCTAAAGAAGAATTATACCTGTGCGAGGTGAGTCTTGACTTTCAATCATTTATCTTCGAGGTGATTGAATTTATTTCATGTGTTGGCTGGGTTGTGCTTTGACTCGAGAGTTGGAGTTGGACAGTGACTGGTAACTTAGGTATATGTATTGGCATATACCTAAGTAAGGTTGGTTGACACTTTTTGATTTTATCTTACTTTTATGTATTATATTTTATGGTATCTGGGAGACCATCGGGGGTCTCATGGTCCCCTACTGAGTATTTTTATACTCACCCTTACACGAGCTTTTCCCTCACCTTGTTTTATTCTGTGTAGACGACAGACAGTAGCGATCGAGGGTGAGGGTGATGGACGGGAGGCTTCTTGGAGCCGGAATAGACGGGACATACCATAGAGACGAGTTTTTTGAGTTATGTACCTACCCATTAGTTAGGATTTCCCAATGGGTGATCCAGGATCTATTTTCTGTTTGTTACTTGTACAATTTGTCCAGTTGGGTTTGTATACTGGCTCACTTACTCTCTGCACGCCTTAGTTTTCTATTTTAGTACTTGTTGCCTATACTATTTGTGTTCATCATGTTTGTGTTATAGTTTTAAAGGCAATGTCTTCACTTTTTATCAGGGATTCACCTTTTTTGAAAGTCGTCAGCCCCTGGCCTATGGAAGGCGGGCCTGGGGTAGTCACGACACGGGCCCCGAGGACGGGTCGTGACAATAAAAAATTGTTTTTTCATCTTTTCAAAATACAGTAGCTTAACTTCCACCCCACATTTATTTTGATAATATTTATTGATGTCATATGATCAATTGTTGATGTATAATTTTGAAAACAAAATTTTTTCCATCTTTACAAATCACTTATTTGTAAATAAATTATTAATGTGACCCATTACTTTTTCTTTTTACGATAATGCATTAAAATTAATTATAAAATATGTTTTTATATTTTCCTTCAATGTGAAAAATGCCATTCCCACATTTATGTATTATCTATGATTATTCCTCTCTTTGACTTCATGGGTTATCAGTGAAATTCATACACTCCTATAATTATAAAATATTTTTTTTCAAAAGATTAATGACATTTATTATTTCAAATTTGATTTTTTGAAAATATTTAATTATATTTTTCTTCCAATATATTTACCTTGGAATAATGTTATTCTTGGTCATTGATATTTTTAAAATGATACCATACACCTTATTTCATTGAATCGTTTTTTAATGTGCTCTTTTATATCAATTTAATTATCATTACCAACGTTTTTCATTCCAAATCAACCCCTCTTATAGGCGTGATTTTATATCTAATGACTTCTTTTGTGAAGAATTAATATTTATGTTCTCTGATTGAAGGGTTATCACCAAAATACTATACATAAATTGATTTTAGAAATTATTGATTTAACCATAAAAACATTACATTATATGGTGCTAGTTTTTGGTAATTTTACATATAAATCTATTCAATTTATTAATTGGTGAAATATTAAAAATTAAAATAATATTTATATTATAGATCATGATGTCTTAGATTATTCCATGGAACAAAAACTCCATAATTATCCATTACATCTATAGGGATCCAATTATTTTTATACAAGCGATCTCTAAATTTTATATATTTATCCATAGATATATTATTCATTCAATTTCATTATAATATGGAAACAGTTTTCATTATCTATTCCTAACTAGTAATTTATGCTCCTATTTTTCACACTTATGATAACTGATTATTATCAATTATGGTTACCCTTAATGAGCATTTTAGATCACCACTTCATACATTTATATTTCTTCATATCATAATGAAATTTATTACACAAGATACTTCTAATAGAATTACTTGTGTAAAAAATGGGAGATGTTAATGAATTTTTATGGATTAATTAGATAATAATAAACTGGAAAAAATCCATTGGTTTTGAAATATATAGTATTTAATTGATTATGATCTTTCAAAATCAATAAATATATAAAAATTAAATCACCATGTAATATAAGTTATGAAATATTTTTTTATATTGTTTAATTATGTGATATTTCATTCTTTGCATCTATATATTTTATTGATTCCAGTATGTAAATTGTGTTTTTTTGGAACTGTAACTTGGATTCCGGGTCTATGTTCCTATAATTGGTATTAGAGTGGCGAATAGATAACATTAAATATTCTGAGTTTATCAGATGGGGATATAAATTTCATTATATAGTGATATATTATGGTTGATAATAATAATAGTGGTATAGATAATCATAGAGGATATTTGATGTATTGTTGAATAATTTCGGGATTAGAATAAGAGAATTATAATGAAAACACTTAGGATATATTTAAGGTATCAATTTAAGTATAGGATAATATCCTAATGTATATGTAAAATAGCCACTATGTGGTTCTAATTCCTAATACATCCATGTATGGATACAGACAGGTGGATGTGGTTATGACACAAATTCACCTTGGAGTAATCATGCGATATAATGGCTGATTATTAACTCAATATTCACTCTTTGAACAATGAGTGGGCCTATGAATTTAAACCTTGATGTATAAGAAAAAGTTATATTATTTTGTTAATCACAATCGATTTAAACTATATTTTATTTTATTTATTATGTTTATATTTTTTTGAGGAATATGAGAGAACAGAACCCAATGTCACGTAGATTTAACAATGATAGATTAAATTTAAAATGAAATATAATGTTATATTTCTAATGATTATGTTATTTTTAGGTAGAATTTGACTTTTAATTAATGTGAAATAATTATCATTCATTGTTTTGCACTCATGTAAACTGTTTTTAGTTTTAGTAAATACTTAAGGGTGAAAGAATGAAGATATTAATAGATGTCATTATAATGACCCGAAGCTTATCGTAAATGGACATTACATTACTTTTGCGGAATACTTAGTACATAACAAAAACACACACACAAGGATCGTAATAGTTTAGTGTCTTTGGAAACTCGGAACGTAATCTTCTAAACGTGATGAAAGATCTTCAATATCTCCCATAATGATCTTCCCCTTTTTTTTACCTAAAACCTTTCTTTATATCCTGGGGAAAGAAAAACAAAAAAGGGTGAGCTCAAATGCTCAGTAAGGGTAAACAAAAGAAATTTCAATCACATCATATACATAAGAACGTAGCTTTTGGAAATCTTGACCTGCAAAAGAGCTCATAATATCATAACATGGGATAAATCATAGAATTGAAAATGAGATCCCCATAATCATAACATAAAACTTGAAACTTTGTGGCATGCACACATAATAATGGAAAATCATTTCTTGTTAGTCATGACTCATTGCCAAGACTATCTTAGTGGACAAAGTCCCTTTCTGAACCGAGTTCACTCCTCGTTTCAGTCCTGTATCACTGAACCGAAATAACCTTCCGTTCCAGCCATGTCTATCTAATGAGATATAAAATCTTTACCCAATGCATTGGAGGGAGATATAGGTCCCACCCATCTTATAATGAATCCTTTCTTATGTGTGCCACATAATCATAAACCATACATCATAGCGTAACCCATGTAATAAAAATGGGATTCTTAAACAACATGACATCATAAAACAATTCATATAAGGTAAAGGAATTCATAAAAATATTTCCATCACAACATAATCAAATCCATGTAATAATAGGGATAAAAACAGAACCCTTTATTATCTTAGATGGAAAATAATTTTGATAAAACACTTGAACTCCATTCTTGGGGAAAATATCCTTTCTTTTTCAAAAACATTTTTCCTTTCTTAACATGTCATAAAAATTTAAACTAAAAGAAGTTGATTAAAAATAAACTTGAAAACTTGTAAAGGAAGCTTCTTGGAAATAATGTTTTAAAAATCCATTCATGCCGTATAAGTTAAAAAAACATTCTTCGTACTTTTGTCGGAAAAGTCAAAAAGTACCTCGTACGGAAAAACGACAAAAGATTCCTTTCATATTCATTACTAAAAACTCACCTAAGGGTAAAATTGGATTTAAACTATTGCAAGTGGATGGAAACAATATTACATATTGAGGGAACATGGATTTGGATGATAAAATACACCCCAGTAAATACTTACGAATAAACAATCTCGGATAAAAATGAGATTGTGATATTTCCCTTACCTTAGGTCCGACATTCTTTGTAACTGTCTGAACCTCCTGTATAATAATTTAAATCATGTTATTGACTTATTACAGAATCATATTCATTGTTATGATATCATATATGGTTCACTTATGACATTATATTACCCGTTCTTTTGTAAATTCCATGTTAAAGAAGCGTTTTGGGTAAAATCGTTTCATTTATCGTAGGTGTTTTGACTTGTTGTTCTTGACATCATTATTACATATATCATGATTTAATTACTTACAGAATATAAAATATGATTTATATATCATATATATTCAGTATATATATATATATAATAGGTAGATAAATAAAATGAAAAACACCGTTCATGGAGACGGTAGTCTGTACGTACGCATGAACGCTGTTTTCCTTTCCTTATTGTCTTGAAATGGAAGTAAGTAGATGACATACATATGTATATATATACATAAATCCAGTTTCTTTATAATGTCATATATTTCATTATTATTTCTTATATATACATTATAATCATTCTTAAATGGTTAACATGGAGAATGAATCTAATCGCGTCGTGGAGACGGTATTCTGTACGTACGCACGAGCGATGATATCATTTCTATAAATATTGAATTGAATTGGAGTGTATTATACAATATATCAGAATCAATATGATGTTTTAATAACTATGTATAGTTATTCTTTACACCATTATACCCATCCATGTAAGGTGGTGGTGGAAAATAGATTACACCACGGCGTGGAGACGGTATTCCGTACGTACGCACGCGCAGTGATTTCTTTTTCCGTAGGATGGATAGATGGTGAAATAGGGTTGTTTAATACTTATAATAACATATCAGTATATGATTGATACTTATTTTATTACTTCATAATGAAACAACCTAATAAGAAGAAGTGGAAGAAGAAATAAAGATGAAAGAATTGGTAACGGTAATTACCTCTTCTTTGAAGCGCCTTTTGGAGACCTCCTCTTAGGGAACTAAAATTGGTCTTTGAGGAGGACCAGAACCTCTAGGATGTTTCTAGGGAAGTGGAGAAGAGATTTTGGCAGGGGTTGGCCGAGCTTGAGTGCTCAATTTGGTGTGAGGAGGAGGGGGAGGAGGTGTCCTTTTATAAGGGAGGAGAGGGGCACCTTAGGAATATCTCAAAATATTATTTTCTATTAAAGTCAAAATCGGTTTATAATGGTTCCAAAGGGTCTTATTTCGAAGATAAGGTGGGGAGGGGTCGAAATCCTATCAACCAATAGAATTTAGACAAGTTTAGGATATTATTTTAACCTTATCAATTAGATTTAACTCTAAGTTAAATAATTTAACGTTTACCATGTCTTTTTGTTTTCTTTCACTATATGGTTAATAAACATACTATAACATGCCAAACGAACCCCAAATTGTTTATTATTAATATATATATCCTTATCTAAGTCATTTGGCCGAACCTTAGATTTTTAGGAATACAATAACAATTAATAATATAATATTTGTTTTAAAAACTATTTTGTGTCAATTTTGACACTATTTGATATATGATTTTTTTGAAAGTCATAACAGAATTAAATGTTCGAACCAAGTTGATTAAATCAACATTAATATATCATAGTAACCTAGAAAATTAGTGGAATTCATTAAAAATCTCAAATTACATTTATTTTGGTGTTTATAACATCAATTATGTCAATATTTCATTAATAAGATAATTACTGCATCATCGTTGTGTCATAAATAAATTAAATTATTTTATGTCTAAAAATTACAAATAAAATACCATCATGTAGTAAATCTTTTTAGATTTCTAATGAATATTTACAATCGAATATATCTTATGTATAACCCCATATTAAAAATGATTTACTTATTAAACTTTGATTTTAACTATTTTTACCTTTTTTAAATAAATTAATAATAAATGTCCTAATCTAATCCAAGTGGGCCTAAATGGTCATATTTTATTCCTAAGTTTGTTTTTGGTCGAATTACACTTGTACAATAGAATTTGGACATGTGTTAGGGTAATAGTAATATCACATTTACCCTTAGTTACCCTATTTACTATTAACCGCGGTAAAAAAAGTAAAAAGTTACTATTCACCAAAAAATTATTTTCGTCTCATTGAACCACATTTTAGTCCTTGATATTAACCGTGTCTCTCGGATTTTCGAAATTCCATTCACAGAAGCGGCAAAATTAAGTTTTATGAAAAATTCAGTTTTTTTAACTACCACTTAGTAGTTTCACTATTCATCAAAAATTGATGTTTTTCAGAACAATGCCAAAATTTCATCCTAAGCTATATTTCATATTCCGAATTCAAAAATGAAATCTATTTTACCAAATTCATAACATAGAAGTAGCATTAATTAATTTTATAATTAAATCCTGCTGTTAAAATAAATAGCGTGTTTTTAGGAAACAATATATATCAAAAGATTGACACTTGATTATGTCTGGTTTAAATGTGAAATTACAACCAATGACCAACATTGTGTTAAATTGTAAAAATATATTCTAAATATACTTTAAAACCACTCAAATTAATAATTTATCACTATTAATTATTTCGATTAAAAAAGTTGTTTTTAATTATAATTTAGTAATTTTCACTATTCATCAGAATATGAAAGTTATCCGAAAAGTACCAAAATTTCACATTAGGCTAAAATCGATACTCCGAATCCAAGAATGAAGTTCATTTTGAAAAATAAGATTTACAAAATTTTAAAAAGTGGTTATTACTATTCATAACGGCTAGTTTTAATAATATTTTAATAGCACATCGTTGTTTAGTGAAACTCGGTATTGCGTATTACACACGCTATCGAGGAAGGTCGCGATTGCGTGTAATGCAAGGTAAGACAAGGATGCGTGTTGTGCAAGCTCCTTTTGGTGTAGCGTACAATACAAGACATTAATAAAATTAAAAAGAATATTTTTTTATAAAATCTTGGGCTGTTACATTCTACCCCCCTTAAAATGAATTTCGCCCTCGAAATTCGTCGGGGTTATAAATGGTTTACTATTTGAAAGTTTCTTTAATAGAAACCCACATCGTAAAAGGGAATTCCAAAACTTGGCTTTAAAAACTAAAGTATGAAATGTAACGATTACCCAAATAAACTAATCACTGGGTTTCCACATAGGTGAAAATATGGATATGGAAGAGAAATCTAACCATCATGTTCTGATGGAGAGTGGTAGAGAACATGGCTATGGAAAATCCAGTAATCACAAATCCATAAATTTGTGACGATCTAAGGTACCATCTCATTCATCAGGTATAAGATCACTAGGACAACATTTTTGGTTTTCAAGATCATTTCCCTAAAGTTGAAAATTTGCTTAGAATAAATACTTACTTTATTTTGGTACAATCTCACTTTTGTTCATGCCTTGAACAATTTCTACTTCATCTCTTAAATAAATGAAGTTGAATTTGTTATTCGTGAAGTGTTAGCAGATCATGTGATAGAATGACGGGTCATTCCATCTGTCTCAAACAAAAGGTTACCAAAAATTATATACATAAGTCGATCTATAGTGAGATTAATCATATATGGTTCCTAAAATGGACTTATACTTCATATATCATACTGCTTAATATAATAAAACTAGTTTCTACTAAACAGGGACTTCCTGTAGGTCAGTGGTAGGCGATAAATGCCAGTCGCACTTCGGTTGTGGGTTCGATTCCTACAGCCTTGTCCGAAGCGATGGGCTGTCGCCCGTCCTGCAGGTTGTCCTTTTTCTAAAACTACATTACTATAACATCCCATCAATAATATCAAAAATCTTCTATCCTTAAACAATACTAACTTATGTCCAACATAATCCAGTCTAATCTTTAGGCTTATACATAATACTGTAGTCCACTCTCATAATATAGTGACAACGATTACCAGAGATTTAATACTGTCGTTGATCCCCACATATCATAAGATATGTCTTGTTGGTCACATTCCAAACATTCAAAGTCCTTAATCGTGTATTCTCTTGAATACCTTAGTGAAAACATGAGTGCAGTGAAAAGTTAACACTTTCCACATACCAAAATCCTCAAAATTCTATATACTCAAACCATGATATCACTTAGTCCTTATATCAATCATGAGCTCATGAATACTAATAAACATTTCATTTTCTCGTCTTCATTATGCGCATATC
Source organism: Viscum album (assembly GCA_963277665.1). Lineage (NCBI taxonomy): Eukaryota > Viridiplantae > Streptophyta > Magnoliopsida > Santalales > Viscaceae > Viscum > Viscum album. The sequence goes on from OY728148.1 coordinate 790,351,467, forward strand.
ATCTTATTTCCAAAAAAAATATCTCAATCACTTTGAATACCACATCAATAAATATTGCAATACTCAATGATACAACATTATTTTGGAATCCCATTACATAAACGCTTAATCATTCCACCACATCGTTATCATATTCAACATCGCCAATAGTGACCGCATGTGACTTCCCTTTGTCCTTTGCCTTCAGTGGTTGCTCATGTTGATCATCACTAACCCTTGGATTAGGGCAATTATTAGCATAATGCCCCATTTCCTTGCACTTGAAGCATTGAAGTGTTGGTGGTGCGTTCTCTGCAGTGTTTGCTTTATTCACATCATTAGAAACCCTTTTTCCATTACATCGACACTCAGCTGCTCGATGACCTTCTTTTCCACACTTAAAACATTTTCTAGTTCCTTTAAGACAATATCCACCATGCTTCTTTCCACACTTTGTGCATAAGGAAACATTCATCTTCTTTTCACCATTATTATGAGATTTCTCCTTGAACTCCATCTTTCGTTTCTTGTCAAAACCATGAGATGGATATGTAACACCAACTTCCATTTCTACCTTGATAGCACAACGCACAATTTCTTCATAGCTACTGAAGTCTCTTATAGCTAATTCCCTTCGAAGACTTGGTTTTAAGCCACTGAAAAATCGATCAACTTTACTTTTAGGTTGGATGATAATACCAGAAGCATACCTTTCAAGTCTTGTAAAATTTGCTTCATAGGTACCAACAGATTCATCGTCCCTTTGCTTCAGTTCAAGAAACTCTTTCTCCATCTTTGTTCGAAGAATACGAGGGAAGTACTTACTGAAAAACAAGTTCTTGAACTCTTCCCATTCCATGGACTCAATTTCATCCCTTGGCCTCGTATTCTTGATAAGATTCCACCATTGATCAGCTTTACCTTCCAAACGATATACTGCTAAGATGACTTTATCATGTTCAGAACATTGAAGAACTGAAAATATCTTTTCAGTGGTACTGATCCATTGTTCAGCAACAAGTGGATCGGAAGTCCCACTGAAAGAAGGTGGACGTTGCCTCTTGAAGGACTCAATAGAATATTGTTCCCTTCTCTGCTCATTTAGAAGTCCAGAATGATTCATAGCTTGTGTAAGTATAGCAATAAGATTTTTCACTCCATCTCCCATAACATTTGTTTGTTCAGGAGGGCAATCATTGCATTGTCCATTGCATTGATCAACACGGTTCCTTCGGGTTCCAGCCATCGTCTAAAACCCAAAAAGAATTGTGTGAGAGGCAAAAATCATGCTAGGGAAAACAACATAATAAAGGCGGAGTACCTTCAATATCCAACATCTTAGGTTTAATTCTATGATCGTTAGCGTAATTCTATTACTATAACCTATACGTATACTTATCCCTAGGGACATCCCTAGACATACCTTAGAAATATCTCTAGGGATCTCACTAACGTTTTCGCATCCTAGTTTCCAAAGGTTGACTAAACCTTTCCTCTGATACCAACTGTAGAGACCCGAAGCTTATCGTACATGGAAATTACATTACTTTTGCGGAATACTTAGTACATAACAAAAACACACACACAAGGATCGTAATAGTTTAGTGTCTTTGGAAACTCGGAACGTAATCTTCTAAACGTGGTGAAAGATCTTCAATATCTCCCATAATGATCTTCCACTTTTTTTTACCTAAAACCTTTCTTTATATCCTGGGGAAAGAAAAACAAAAAAGGGTGAGCTCAAATGCTCAGTAAGGGTAAACAAAAGAAATTTCAATCACATCATATACATAAGAACGTAGCTTTTGGAAATCTTGACCTGCAAAAGAGCTCATAATATCATAACATGGGATAAATCATAGAATTGAAAATGAGATCCCCATAATCATAACATAAAACTTGAAAATTTGTGGCATGCACACATAATCATGGAAAATCATTTCTTGTTAGTCATGACTCATTGCCAAGACTATCTTAGTGGACAAAGTCCCTTTCTGAACCGAGTTCACTCCTCGTTTCAGTCCTGTATCACTGAACCGAAATAACCTTCCGTTCCAGCCATGTCTATCTCATGAGATATAAAATCTTTACCCAATGCATTGGAGGGAGATATAGGTCCCACCCATCTTATAATGAATCCTTTCTTATGTGTGCCACATAATCATAAACCATACATCATAGCGTAACCCATGTAATAAAAATGGGATTCTTAAACAACATGACATCATAAAACAATTCATATAAGGTAAAAGAATTCATAAAAATATTTCCATCACAACATAATCAAATCCATGTAATAATAGGGATAAAAACAGAACCATTTATTTTCTTAGATGGAAAATAATTTTGATAAAACACTTGAACTCCATTCTTGGGGAAAATATCCTTTCTTTTTCAAAAACATTTTTCCTTTCTTAACATGTCATAAAAATTTAAACTAAAAGAAGTTGATTAAAAATAATCATGAAAACTTGTAAAGGAAGCTTCTTGGAAATAATGTTTTAAAAATCCATTCATGCCGTATAAGTTAAAAAAAACATTCTTCGTACTTTTGTCGGAAAAGTCAAAAAGTACCTCGTACGGAAAAATGACAAAAGATTCCTTTCATATTCTTTACTAAAAACTCACCTAAGGGTAAAATTGGATTTAAACTATTGCAAGTGGATGGAAACAATATTACATATTGAGGGAACATGGATTTGGATGATAAAATACACCCCAGTAAATACTTACGAATAAACAATCTCGGATAAAAATGAGATTGTGATATTTCCCTTACCTTAGGTCCGACATTCTTTGTAACTGTCCGAACCTCCTGTATAATGATTTAAATCATGTTATTGACTTATTACAGAATCATATTCATTGTTATGATATCATATATGGTTCACTTATGACATTATATTACCCGTTCTTTTGTAAATTCCATGTTAAAGAAGCGTTTTGGGTAAAATCGTTTCATTTATCGTAGGTGTTTTGACTTGTTGTTCTTGACATCATTATTACATATATCATGATTTACTTACTTCCAGAATATAAAATATGATTTATATATCATATATATTCAGTATATATATATATATATAATAGGTAGATAAATAAAATGAAAAACACCGTTCATGGAGACGGTAGTCCGTACGTACGCATGAACGATGTTTTCCTTTCCTTATTGTCTTGAAATGGAAGTAAGTAGATGACATACATATGTATATATATACATAAATCCAATTGCTTTATAATGTCATATATTTCATTATTATTTCTTATATATACATTATAATCATTCTTAAATGGTTAACATGGAGAATGAATCTCATCGCGTCGTGGAGACGGTATTCTGTACGTACGCACGAGCGATGATATCATTTCTATAAATATTGAATTGAATTGGAGTGGATTATACAATATATCAGAATCAATATGATGTTTTAATAACTATGTATAGTTATTCTTTACACCATTATACCCATCCATGTAAGGTGGTGGTGGAAAATAGATTACACCACGGCGTGGAGACGGTATTCCGTACGTACGCACGCGCGGTGATTTCTTTTTCCGTAGGATGGATAGATGGTGAAATAGGGTTGTTTAATACTTATAATAACATATCAGTATATGATTGATACTGATGTTATTACTTCATAATGAAACAACCTAAGAAGAAGAAGTGAAAGAAGAAATAAAGATGAATGAATTGGTAACGGTAATTATCTCTTCTTTGAAGCGCCTTTTGGAGACCTCCTCTTAGGGAACTAAAATTGGTCTTTGAGGAAGACCAGAACCTCTAGGATGTTTCTAGGGAAGTGGAGAAGAGATTTTGGCAGGGGTTGTCCGAGCTTGAGTGCTCAATTTGGTGTGAGGAGGAGGGGGAGGAGGTGTCCTTTTATAAGGGAGGAGAGGGGCACCTTAGGAATATCTCAAAATATTATTTTCTATTAAAGTCAAAATCGGTTTATAATGGTTCCAAAGGGTCTTATTTCTAAGATAAGGTGGGGAGGGGTCGAAATCCTATCAACCAATAGAATTTAGACAAGTTTAGGATATTATTTTAACCTTATCAATTAGATTTAACTCTAAGTTAAATAATTTAACGTTTACCATGTCTTTTTGTTTTCTTTCACTATATGGTTAATAAACTTACTATAACATGCCAAACGAACCCCAAATTGTTTATTATTAATATATATATCCTTATATAAGTCATTTGGCCGAACCTTAGATTTTTAGGAATACAATAACAATTAATAATATAATATTTGTTTTAAAAACTATTTTGTGTCAATTTTGACACTATTTTATATATGATTTTTTTGAAAGTTATAACAGAATTAAATGTTCGAACCAAGTTGATTAAATCAACATTAATATATCATAGTAACCTAGAAAATTAGTGGAATTCATTAAAAATCTCAAATTACATTTATTTTGTGTTTATAACATCAATTATGTCAATATTTCATTAATAAGATAATTACTGCATCATCGTTGTGTCATAAATAAATTAAATTATTTTATGTCTAAAAATTACAAATAAAATACCATCATGTAGTAAATCTTTTTAGCTTTCTAATGAATATTTAAAATCGAATATATCTTATGTATAACCCCATATTAAAAATGATTTACTTATTAAACCTTGATTTTAACTATTTTTACCTTTCTTTAAATAAATTAATAATAAATGTCCTAATCTAATCCAAGTGGGCCTAAATGGTCATATTTTATTCCTAAGTTTTTTTTGGTCGAATTACACTTGTCCAATAGAATTTGGACATGTGTTAGGGTAATAGTAATATCATATTTACCCTTAGTTACCCTATTTACTATTAACCGCGGTAAAAAAAGTAAAAAGATACTATTCACCAAAAAATTATTTTCGTCTCATTGAACCACATTTTAGTCTTTGATATTAACCGTGTCTCTCGGATTTTCGAAATTCCATTCACAGAAGCGGCAAAATTAAGTTTTATGAAAAATTCAGTTTTTTTAACTACCACTTAGTAGTTTCACTATTCATCAAAAATTGATGTTTTTCAGAACAATGCCAAAATTTCATCCTAAGCTATATTTCATATTCCGAATTCAAAAATGAAATCTATTTTACCAAATTCATAGCATAGAAGTTGAATTAATTAATTTTATAATTAAATCCTGCTGTTAAAATAAATAGCGTGTTTTTAGGAAACAATATATATCAAAATATTGACACTTGATTATGTCTGGTTTAAATGTGAAATTACAACCAATGACCAACATTGTGTTAAATTGTAAAAATATATTCTAAATATACTTTAAAACCACTCAAATTAATAATTTATCACTATTAATTATTTCGATTAAAAAAGTTGTTTTTAATTATAATTTAGTAATTTTCACTATTCATCAGAATATGAAAGTTATCCGAAAAGTACCAAAATTTCACCTTAGGCTAAAATCGATACTCCGAATCCTAGAATGAAGTTCATTTTGAAAAATAAGATTTACAGAATTTTAAAAAGTGGTTATTACTATTCATAACGGCTAGTTTTAATAATATTTTAATAGCACATCGTTGTTTAGTGAAACTCGGTATTGCGTATTACACACGCTATCGAGGAAGGTCGTGATTGCGTGTAATGCAAGGTAAGACAAGGATGCGTGTTGTGAAAGCTCCTTTTGGTGTAGCGTACAATACAAGACATTAATAAAATTAAAAAGAATATTTTTTTATAAAATCTTGGGCTGTTACAGTCATAGATAATGAATAGTTTATAGAAACAAGAAACCTAATGTGATAATAACTATAGTGATAAAGCATGTTATAATAAAAAATCAACTTTGAATAATAATAATTATTAATGTTATCTTAGTTGAATTCTATTTCACACCATTGAGAAGAAGGATAGAGTATCATAGATGTTCATGAGAAAAAGATGATGAGGGAAAAAAGATTAAACTTACTTAATTTCAAAAATGTGTGAATAGGATCCCATGATAATGTATCAATTCTATTGTAAGCTGAATAATGTGTGGAAATTGTAGGAATGAAGCTATATGATGTGTTGAAAAAATGAGGCAATCTACTAATAGGATGAAGGGAAAAAAAATTCTTCCTATTCATAGATAAAATATTTATGTAGATGAATCATATAAAAATATAACCTATGTTATTCATTACAATTAGATACTCAAGAAAATTTTTATAAGTATTTGATATTTAAAATTGAAAGAATACAATTTATCTAACTGTTGTAATGCAACACACTGATAATTTAACTTAGATGTTTTCTTCTCAAACCCAATGTGTTAAATATATTTCTTCCCACACAAAATCAGACTGAAATGAACCATGATACATTATATTACCAGAAATATATAGCTATAGAATTGGTAGATAAAACAAATTCTACCAAATTATGAAATATATTTACAAATAGTAATAAATTTAATTTTTAGTGTAAATGCATTTATAAATAATATTATTGTTGAAATAAAATTAAGATTGATTATTTCATTAAAAGTATACCATACTAAAAATTATATTTTATGTTTTTTTGAAGTACTAAATTCATAATGGATAATATATGTTTTTATATGAATAATTGATCGACACAAATTTTACTAGTAATTTTTTCTAAATTAGAATATTAATAGATTTTTTTAAAAAAATTATCCTATTATCAGAACAATTTTGATTACTGTTTTTAGGATTTTATTTAAAAGATACACCTTCAAATTTTATAAATTTAATATGACTAATTTCACTAAAACAATAATTTAAAATAAATAATTCAACTAAAGATAATATTTTTTAAATTAGTATTTTTTTGGGGGGATAATAAAAAATGGTGTTTTGTGTCAAGATTATAATTTTTTTGACTTAATAATTATATAAATTAGAATAATAATATTATAAAACCATTTTATTGAATAAATATAATTTTTTTTGTAAAAAAATAATTTAAATTACTATTATGGATTAATAAATCATATGATGAACATTTAAATAACATAATTAATACCTTCCAGTAAAATTTATTTTTTTATTTTTATATTAGTTATATAATTCTTTGGTAAAATTTTTGTTTTTATATTTATAAAATACACATAATTTTTTATTTGTAGTAATAGTTAATTTTAAATCATTAAAATCAATTACATTTTAATTATTACACAAATCATAACTTTTATTCATAAAAATATTATTTTCATTACAATTAGTTTTATGAGATATAAGTGCTAATGTAAAAATATAGTTAACATAAACATAGAAACATTAAATTATAAAATTTATTTTAGATAAGGAATAATTAGTTCCTAATTATTTCAAAAGGACCATTTTATTTTTATCCATAATAAATGATTTACATATGTAAAATTTTGGTACCACGGTAAAATAGAATTTAAAAATGTGAAAAATATGAGTAAATGTATTAAAAAAATATAAATCATATATGAAAATTAATTATTGTGGTATTATCAACCATATATCATCCCTAAATACACTGTTATCCATTTTTCAGTATTCCATTAATGTGAATCATCTTACCTCTTTATATTAAGTTTTAAAATCTAAAGGAAGTTCATTCGTACAATATATAAAATGGGCCTCTCAACATTCTAAAAACAACAAACTAAAAAAGATTTATTCTTAATACCCTAAATTTTTTTAACCATTAATGAAATAAGTTTTTATTTATTCAATATTCAACAGTGATTGGCCTAATACAACCATTTCTAAGGACTCTTATTAAAGATTTATAATGACTTAAATGTGAGTACTTTTTTCCAAATTTCATTTCCTATCATTATTGTATTGATAAAAATACATTTAAAATTCATATATAATTACATTATTAATGTTTTAATAATTAATTTTATTACTCTATGGGAAAAACTATAACAATGTTTCCCACAATATTTTTATAAAATTGAGATTTTAATTTGTGACATGTGTGGTATTTTACATGTATGATGTGACAACTTCTATTTTTTCTAAATGATTCTATTCTCTAGTTATATGGGTGAAATTAAATCATAAATTTGGTATATGTAATATAATTATAAAGATTATTCTAAAAATATTAATACCCCTTATTTCTATCTCATTATTTTAGAAAAGAAATTTTAAACAATGTGTTGTGCGCTTTATAGGATCTGCGAAGTAACATATCTTATTTTTTATCTAGTTTCATTATTATTTTTAAACTATATTAAAATTTTATTAATCACCATAAAAGTTAATAAAAAATATAATTATTATTCTATAATTATGTTATTATTCCCCGAATAAATAACTCTCAAAATCAGAATCAACCATTAAATATGGTATGTTCATGTTTGGGTCTATCAAACACCCTATGAAAAAAAATCTGTAAAATAATATCATAGAGGAATATAAAAACATAATTTAATAAAATATATCATTTAAACAATAAATTAAATATTTTATTTTAGACTTTGAAGGAAATATTAATTTTAACTTCATTGAAGAAGATATAAATCTATGTTCATGCAATGTCACTAAAACATGCTAATCATTGATATATTATTTTCTTGGATTGGAACCATAACACCCATATAATAAAATGATAACATTCTGAATAAATATTACACATAAATTAAAACACTTTGATTATATGAATTATTAAAATTGGGATAATAATGAATAAAAACACCTATATTATGAAATTAGTATAAAATGATCATGAATACTCACACTAGATATTATATGATCATAAAAACTAACTCGTATACATGTAGATATAATTTATAAAAGATGACAATAAAAGGTAATGTATATGAATAATTTATTAAAAAAGGTGGTATGTATGGTAATTTTTTATACAAGATACTCATGAGCTTTATTTTATGGTAGGAATTAATGTAATGGTTTGGGCTAATCCAATTTTATTTTATTGAGAAACATAATTTATTATTGAAATATACAGTTCCAAGTTTGATTTATTACAAAAATATATTATGTGGTATAGAATTTCAATCCTCACTTATTGGGTTCTATAATTCTTCTTCATAACTACATTATCTAATTATACATAACTTTCGGATAATGATACTTATAGGGGTTTATTGTCTACAATTTTTACCCCATGGGTGATATTACTTATTATATGAGATGTTTTATTTATAAGTTTATATCTATTACCCATTTTATATTAGTACAGTATACCACTCATTATTAATGGCGTTTAATGATTATTTTTAAAACCTAATATTTAAGGTCTTATGTAACATTCTAGAATTATAAAGGGTTAAATGGATAAATGATATGACTCATGTCTTCAATGTGAACATTAGTTTTCAGGAGCCTACCAAATTATAACTACACAGTTATTTGTGCTTTTCCTAGAGTAGTGATCAGGATGGGTGACCTTCTGGAATTTTCCCATGGTGTGTGTGAGTGAGGACGAAACACACTAGAGAGGACATGAGTTGGCATGTGGGAACAATCCTTTGTTAGAAAACCCATTCAGGCACATGGGTGGGCCCCAGGGTGGGGACCACGTGTTTGCGGGGCAACTGGTGGTACCTAGTTGGCCAGGACTTGAAGGTCGTGTTAATGCGGGGTGTCTGTGCTGTCATCGGGGCCCCGTTGTCACATCTGGTATCAAAGGCAGGTTCCCAGCCTTAACTACAGCGCACTCCTTGGGTTGTGATTTATATCCACAATGAGGACGTTTTTCTCTAGGGGGTGATAGTAACACCCTATCATGATAAAGGGATAAATTTCTAATTCATATGACTCATGTTAATAAGGTACACCTTCCTTTTTGGGAGCCTACCTGATTAGAACTCCATAGTTAAGCATGCTTGGCCTAGAGTAGTTATTAAGATGGATGAACATCTAGGATGTTTCTAAGGTTGTGTGTGAGTGAGGAAAAAGCACACTGGAAGGAAAATGTGTTGGCATGTGTGGACTATCATTTGTTAGATAGCCAATTCAGGCACATGGGTGTGCCCAAGGGTGAGGACTATGTGTCTGTAGGGAAACTGGTGGTACCTGATGGGCAAGGACTCAACAGTCTTGTCATGGAGGGGTGTCTGTGCTGTCACAGGTGCCGAGTTGTCACAATTTATTGATCAAAAGATTCTAATAATATATGGTTTTATACTAAATTAGTTGTCCTCTATTGACAGAAAATTTTTTTTATTAAACTATATTATTCCAATTTTGATTGATTATAAAAAATGAATAAATTATATTGTATTTTATAATTAAATTATTTGAGTCTACAATTTTCATTATAACCTGGTTATCATATTATTATTACCTCAAGGATTATGTTATTTTAATGTGGTTTCGTGGTCTCAATTCCTATTTATTGATACTTAATTCTTATTATGCACCAATTTTATTTTTTATAGTGTATAGGTTAAATAATTTTTTATATTATATCATGAATGATTTTTCATGGTATTTTATGTTAATTTTCAATATCTTTATCCTTCAAGGTTAGTGGTTTAAATGATAGTCAAGTTGTAATGGTTTCTTTTCTCAAATTTTTACCCCATGAGACATATTCAACATTATACACAAATTTTTCATTGGAATTAAATTTATAATAACCGTTTATTATTTTATATTATATCCGAATAATTATTCATGGTATTAGGTTTTCCATTTAAAATCATGCACTTCTATGTGTTTTGAATCTAATTTTTCTGAGGTTATATATATATATATATTTCTTTTTCTCACTTTCAAATCCATGAGAAGTGTTCGATATTGGGAACCAAAAATTATAATATAAGGTGTATCCATTATCCGATTACATACCAGTATATTTTTTATGTTTCATTTCATGATTATAAAATTCATATTATAATATATCCAACTTATGTTCTCTAATTCTTATATTACAAGTACCTTAGGGATTTTTGTTAACTCATCTCACATCATTGAGATAAAGTTATTCATCATGAAATTACATCACTAAGAGTGGTCTCTTATACCTTGGGAGATTCTTTCATTTTATATAATCGTACAATCTAGTGGGATATTTTCTTTAATTCAAATATTTTACTTTTTTGAATTTATTCCTCCAAAATATTGTCATTATTGATAATTTTTCTTATCCTATTTAACAAAGACATCCCCACATTTCCATATTTTTCATTCTATTAAATTTTATAAACTATAATTTTAAACCAATTTTTTGATATCAAAAATGGAATCCATATTTCCATTCCACTCTTTTAATACAAGTAATTTGTTACTCTTTTTACGATGTGTTTTTTCAATATTAATGTTTCAAAATATAATAATTTGTTTTCCATTATTTAAAAATAAAATGTTTTATATTATAACCAAATTTATTTGGATAACCTTAAGTCTTGTAAATGATCTATTATTAATTCATATTCTCAAGAATGTAATTTTTTTCAATTTTTTTACTTCACATAATTTTAAATAACATCTATAAGTCATCTAAAAAGTTATTTTTTTTATATATTTTTTAAAAATGAAAAATATAATTTAATATTTTTTTCCGTTTCAAAAAATTATCCCATAATATTTTTAATCTCTATGAAACATAAACTATATTAATTTATAATTTCTAAATGAAATTCCTACTCTATTGGGAGAATAAAATATATTTTTTCAAATGATTAAAGAAATTTATTAATTCAAAGTTGGGTTTTTTTGAAATCTAAGAAGTTTTTTTATATATGTAATTTTACTTTGACATATATTTTTATTCTTGAATAAATTAATAAAATGATACCCTAAAATTTCATTATATAGATTGTTTATTCAATGATCTTTATTATCGGTTTCTTCTCTTAATGGATCTTATTTTAATAGTAAAATTCATTCTATATTGAAAAATAAATATATCAATTTTTGTGTTTTTTAGATCAAAATATGAATGAATTAAATCATTTGGTATTGATATATACCATTACATGAAAATTAGTATTAAAAATTGACAGAATTCTATTCACATGAATTGGTTTTTTAATTATTTATATTTTTGTGTTTTGTTGGATTCCTTGTATTGAAATGAATTGTAGAAATGACAATATTGGATTCAGACCCATTTTCTTGTCACATAAATTAGAATTTGATAAAATATTACCCATGATAAAAATAAAAAAAATTATATCGACTACCTCTCCATGTATTAAAATTTAATGATTTGATTGAAATGTGGTATATTTCAGAGTTTTTTAAATTTCTATCTAACATAAAATGAGTTGATTTTAACACTTTCTGTGATTTATGTTCTTAATGTAACTAACATCATCACCAAAAAATATATTTTTATTTTACTACAATGAGGTTTATATACTATATTTTCATAGATTATAAATTTTTTTTTAAAAAAAATATTTACTGAATATTCTATTACCTCTATTTTGATAAAGGTCATCAAAAATATTATAATTCATTTCCCCACTGGGATTTTATAAGGACAAAATGGTTACTTTTTATATCTTTATCCTCTTAAACATAAAACATTTACACCCAATTTCCATCACCCAATATTAAATTGTAGGAAATAAAATTCCTTTTTCATTTTCTAAATCAATAAATTCTATAAATATTTAGATTATTAATTTATTTTTTAAACAATATATTAATTTATACCTTATATTAAAATATAGAGAACCCTTACATGGATTATTAATTATAATAAATTTATTATTTACACTAATAGAAATATAATAAATGATAAAATATCAATAATAAATGTTCAATATGTGATTATAGTTATAAAAATATCCAAATCACCAATTTAAACACTGTAACTATAATTTATGAAGAAGAAAACAAAAAATTGTTTTAAAAATTCTCTAAAAAGATTTTATATTAATCAAAATTGTAGTTCATATATCATTAATATTGGTAATCATTCCACTACAATTTTTTCCCTTCCAAAACATCATTTAAGAGTTAATGTGATTGAATAATGAGTCTTTAAATATGCTATAATATAATGTGGTCTATGATATTATGTTAACTCTTCATAAATATATAACAAATCCATGAAATTTAATTTTTTTTATTCCTTAATGCTTTTTCACAAACAACAAATTATGGAGTTCACATGATTAGGTTGGGGCATAGAATCTATCCTAGTGATATTTATCTTTGTGTCTTCATTGTTAAATACCAAGAAAATATATTAAATTGTGATCATAGTATGTCTGGATAAAAAATAAATATAAAATTATATCATGTCTATAAGAATACAATTTAAAAATTAAAACATATTATATAGGGATAAAATAAACATATATATTTGTGAAAAATAGTGTTCAAACATAATGAATAAATTATAATACATTTGAACCAATGTATGTAATAATGTTCATGTATATAACAAAATATTATGTAAAATGATAAAAAAAAATTACACTTTAATTGAATATAAGGATTCATTATTGTAAATATCACAAGAAAAATATAATATTTTATGAAATTTTTTTATAATAACACATTAATCAATTACCACACAAACATAAACTATACATGACCTCAAGAATCATGCTACAAAATTTTGAAAATGATAAATAATTACATTAAATGGCTACTCATCATTATATGCTAACAGAAAAAAACATTAGCTTACATGTATTTTTTTCATTTACAATGTGAAATATATTATTTCATAACATATGAAAAATACATTAATGAAATTTTATACTAGATAAATTTTATTAAAATATTCATTAAATGTTAAATTGACACATGAAAACCAATTTTTTATTTAAGGAATACACTTAGTCATTCTTAATTTTCTCTAATTATTGTTCTTATATACCCCCATTTTGGATAATAATAATAATTATTATTATTATTAGTAGTATCATAATACATCATGTATATATTAATTATTCAATAATTAGTGAATAAAATATTGTAATAAATAATTTTAAAAAATAAGTATCTAAATAGGTTGTGTATTAACCGAGGAAGGGAAAATATGTATGATTTAAAGATCAGAACTTTTATTTAGGGATTTAATATGATAGAAATTTTTTATTTTATATATACTTTATATATACACACATTACAAAATAATATTTATAAACATTAAAGATGGTATTCTACATTGTAAATAGTACTCATATAAATTCACATATTGATTTAATAATTAAAATGAATATTGAAATATCATCAGAGTCAAAGAAACTAAAATAATTTTTGTGTTGATATCAAATTACAATTTATTGTCCTAGGATATTAAATTATGCATCAATATTTCTCATAAAAATTCAAATATATGTTATATAAAAACCCTTTACTTAATTTTAATCCTATGAGATATATCTTTTATGCCATTAAATGGGTCAATGTTTAAGTGGGTACCCAAACTAATAATTTCCCTAACTCAAATCCTAACATACAGATCTAAACAAATCAATTAACTCAAGTGGGGAAATTTTAAGGAATCAATGTAAATTTATTTAAGAAGAACTATGTAATATAACTTAATATAAATACACTCTATAAAAGTTTAGTTTATATACACCTCTTAGTGGTGGCATAAGAATATGCATCTTTCAACAAAGACTCTAGTGTCCTATAGAAAAATAAAGGTTTCCAAGAAAATCCATTTTTATTTAATAAAATATAAATAAATATGTATCAAAATAGAAAAATAAAATTAAAATTGGAAAATAAATAGTCTTGAAATAATCCTTTCGATTAAAACTTCGAGTTTATATATTATAACATTTAGATTGTATTTATTGAAACACTTACCCCAATAGAATGATGTTTATGGATTCATATGTAATGGTCACAACATGTGGTTTGTAACTATACCCCAAAAATGAAAACATCTATATAATGAAAATATTATTCCATTGTAAATACTTCAATACTATTTTTTGAAATTTTCTGGTGGAGTACACCCTATTTTGTGTAATGATAAATACATTCAACTCATTCTATTATAAGTGATATTATATTATGTTTTATGGATGTTGGAACTAATATAGAGTTATGTCTTAAGCTCTCCATTATCATCCATGATTCAATAAACTTTATTGCCATTTCTCCCATATCTTTATTTTACTTACCTTGGAAATCATATTCCATATTTTTCTGTTATACTATTGTCTGGAATATTTCTTATTTATGTTCTTTTTTTACAAATTATTTGAAATTATCCAACATGTACTTCCTATATTTCGATTAACTATTACCATCCCTATTAATGTGGTGTTACATCAATATATTTGGTCCTATTTATATTGATCAATTTATATAAGTTGGCCTTTCTTCCTTGTTTATCATTTATTAATTTACCAAATATCAAAAAGATTAATTATTTATTATAAAATCATGCTTATTGTTGTTTCCATTCATTATGTGGGGGTTTCAATGAACCTAATACATATTGTTATAAAACATAATGTCTAGTAGCACAACTAATTCTACTTCAACACTCTTTTTGGTCATTCCACAAAATCTAATCTATATCTTACACAATATATCAAAAAATTAATTTTAACATATTTAGGTAAAGTTATAATTATATATAGTAATAATAATAGTAGTATCAACGGGATGTAAAAAATAATTCAATAGTAAATATAGAAAGTTATTTTTTTTTTATTTTTTTATTTTTCATATATTATATTTTGTTTTATATGAAATAATTTATATTAATTATAATCAAAATAATATTATTTACATTAAAATCTATGACTTGTTAACTGTGACCAATATTTTAAAGAATTTTTAAAAATATATAAGGGGTAAAAATATTTAACACAATAGGAATGTTTTGTACTACATGTGTTATTGGTTAAACTAGAGATTAAGTATAGAAAATATATGGTGATGTCAATGTGTACCTGGTGTTAATGAGTCACACTATGATATTAATGGAAATATTAAGGATATTTCATTATATACATTAATATTCAATATACATACTTCTATTGAAGAGGTTAAATAATTTAGGAAAAATATTCAACACACTCAACAAGAAATAAAATATATTTCAATAATATATAGGGATAAATTATATCCAAATTACATTGTTTTTTTGTTCAATATTACCCATTTACCTTTTAATGAATCTCGATGGTTTTGATAAGGAAATAAATCATGCCTTAACTAATGGAATGGTTTTACAATAGTTTGACAGTATTATAATTTGAAAATATACCATGAAATTTTGAATATCATTTTGGTTATTAGGGTTAGACATGTAGATTATTAAGATGAACCTCCATTAATATATGAATATTTTCTTATTAATAAATAAAGAAACCTTGATTCAAAATTCATTCATTCGCAATGATCCTAACATATTCAAGTCATTAGATAAATTTGAAACAATTATGTTTAAGAGAAAATATAGAATTCATAAAAAATAAAATGGTTTAAATAAAAGATACATTAAATTAAAATTCATTTCACGCACACAATATTTAATTATATCCTTTAATTAATGTATATCAATTATGAATATGAGAGTGAAAAATAGTCTTCAAATATACATAGGCACACTATAATACTCTTGCATATGATTAAATATCCCTCTAATTTATATTTTCCCTCTATTAGTTGTATTTAGTTCTGCAAAACACTAAATATAACATGTTTGATTCAATATCCAGTTTCAATGTCAGATTAATTATCTCTTATTTTTCATCTTTCATTATTAGTCACTTATTTAGGATTTTATTATTTTTGTTTTAATAATAAATTATTTTTTTTCTAATACGAATGTTGTTTCTTCTTGTTGATATTTATTATTTTGGATTATTCCTTCCCTAAAGAGACTATTATTAAATACCATATATCATGGTTATCATTTCTGTTCCTATTTTCTAGATCATCCCCCATGTTGGATTTTTATTAGAACCTTTCAAAATTTAGTAATTAAATTATCTATAAATATTAACTTGTCCCATTGGTGCTTTCTTGTATCAATATGGACATAAAAATATATCAATTATATTTTTTAAATGTACTATGAAATGGTTTATCATTTATCAAATTGGTATTTAAGGATCCATTTGGGCATTTCTATGAAATTTGTTGATAACAAGAATAATGTTTGTTGTGAGATAGTTTTTTAACATGTTCTAATTTTATAAAAACCCTCTCTATTCATACATTAATATAATATAAATTTAAAGTAATACTTAAAATTTTATACAGACAGACACCCAAATAAAATATTAGTCTAGTGCCTTTGGAAACATGTAAACATAAAATCACATACTTAAGTGAGATATATTATCTCATTCTGGGTTCATCTAGACTAGAACCCTTTTTAGAAACATCTAATATAACACATATATTAATAAACATGTGGAAAGGAAATATAAAAATGGTTAACATAGATGCTAAATAAGGGTAAACGAAGGAGATATTTAAACATAATCATGAGCATAATGGATGATAACATGATAATGATAATATAAGATCACACACTACATACTAAAGATCATAAATATGATTAATAGTGTGAATAATAGTAGTTTATAAGTCATTAATCATAAGGAAGTAATGTTAAAAATCCATGAAAGAAAAATATAGGAGAAAAAAATTTAATTGTGGAAAATGTATAATCATATAATATGATTTCCATTGTAGTCAAGGAATTACTGTAAATTATATCTTGGTTTTATGGGTTCGATCGTCATACCATCTTGGTAGTCATAGTTCACTCCCATAGTCATCTTAGTAGAATGAGTTCAATCCTCATTCCAACTTGGTAATCATGGATAACTCCCATGGTCATCATAGTAGTAAAGTTTCACTCCCAAGACCATCTTAGTATATCTCATGAGATATAAATTTTTACCCAATGCATTTGAGTGTGATATAGGTCTCACCCATGTCATATTGAAATCATATATAAATGTTTCACAAGATCATTAAAATAATATCATAGCCTGGGAAATGAAATGGTTTTCATAAACATGCAATCCTATAATAACATGTGGAAAAAGATACATTTTTTATAATCATTTCATCAAAAGTATAACATTGAAAATGAAATGGTTTTCAATGTAATATAACCAATGAAATACAAACAGGTTTTATAAACATCCGCTAACAAATTATATTCCATTTGGAGCAATAATATGTATGGAAATATTTAATAATTTCCACATAAAGTCATTATTATCACCAACGAATGTAATATTTGTTTGGAGATCAATTTATAAAGATCATTTAAATACATTTATTAAGGAAAATATCCTTTCTTCCTTGAAAATTATTTTTAAACCATAAAAAAATTTCTTAAAAAATTTTCAATGAAAATAGATTTATAAAATAATCTTTAACAAACATAATTCATTTTAAAAATTCCTATTTTTTTTGATAACTATATTAAAATATCATTTCAAAACATTCTTGAAAACATGTTTTTAAAATAAAATAGATTTCTGACCGAAGAGACAGAAAAAAGGAAAACATTCTTAAAAACAATTTCTTAAATAAATAATGTACCAAAGACATGAAAAATGGTAACAATATAAGAAGATATCATGAATAAATATCGGAGAATAAAATTCAAGTGACTTATTTAGAGATTAAGAATAATATTTCATACGAAGCATAAACATAAGTAGTCTCGAAAAGAGAAGATATTGTTTCTATAAAATCTTATAACATGGGAACACGAGATCATACTCTCCATGAATGAAAATAATTTTCCATTAATCATAATATGTCATGAAAAGATATTTATTCATCATATAACATGTAAAATTTATTTATATACTGCTTAAAAATAACATAGGTACATAAGAAAACATGTGTCTAAATAATGGTAAATTGAGATAGAAACTATCTTTCTGATTTGGTATATTTTAAAACATTAACTCCATGAAATAAAGATAAAATAATGTATATTTAAATACCCATAATATTAATAGTATGAATCATATAATGAATTCATGTTTAGTATATAAACCAAAAAAACAAAAGAGTAGTGAACATGCCATGTATCTCACATCAATAAAATGTGAGATGAAATTCCTTTAGCTTGTCTCTTGACCCTCATCATACTGATAACATCTCAAATTATAATAAAATTAAGATTATTATAAATCATTTAAATTATAAAATTATTATATCTAATACCATATATGGTTTTATTAAGACCTTATATGATCATTTTGTTAACAATTCTGTGTTATGGTTTCAGTTTAGGTAATAACCGCTTTATTCATCACATGTATCTTCATTTGTTATATCATTTCTTCATATACATATATTTTGATTTATGGACTATATAACATGACAATATTATATTTTTTATTCAATATATTATTGATATAATAATTTATATAATATAGATGTATAAAATGGAATACACCGTTCATGGAGACTGTAGAATGTACATACGCATGAATGATGTATCTGTTTATTATTGTATTGAAAGTAAGAATGAAAATTACATATATTTATAAATGTATATAATATAATTAATGGTAAAATTTTATTTAAAATATATCATAAAATTTAACAAAACCCATCCTTTAAGAATTCAATGTAGTGTGTGAACGAATCACAGCACTTTTAGGGGGTTATAGTCCACACATTCTCAAAAGTAATTATCGTATTTAAAAAAATGGAAAATATAATGATATTTGTATCAAAATAATTAAATAATAATAAGGTCATTAAATATATCATATATATTATATATAAATCTATTTCCCATCATAATTCCCACATTAGAGGTGTTCAAGGAAGAACGAATAATCATTGTTTTACAATGTTGTAGTTCAACATACACAAAAATAGTATGTCTGTTACCCATAAAATAGAAGTGTGTGTAATTTTAAGTAGAAATATTATCTATAAAAAATATTTTTATATTGTGTATTATTACTTTTTTATAATAATTTAATAACTATAGTGGAGGGGTGATGAATAAAAATAAGATAAAGGAGCTTGAGAGAGGATGGTGCCTCTTCTTTGGGTTACTCCTTTTGGTTTTCACCAAAGGGGTTCCTTGTATTTATTGATGCCCAAAGATAGAATTGAAATAGAAAGGGTGTGATTTTGGGAAGGGTATTTTTTAGTTATTCTATAAACCTACATGGTTGGAGATGTGTTAGGAATGGGGAGAGGTGCTGGCCTATTATAAAGGAGGAAAAGGGATCACACCGTATCATTGAGAACAAGTTAGGTGCACAAACATCTTTACCGAATAAAAGACCTGAAAATAAAAAAACTGTAAAAATTGTATTGTTAATGGATGAATTATTTCCATCCAATGGGTTATGGAAACATTTCTAGGTCATTTTGTGCATTAATTTTATGGTTTTGTTTTTGTTAAGATAATTTTTCACTTAATCATTACAAATATTATCAATCACATTCAATAATATTTTTGGTCAAAAATTAATATAAAATTATTAATTGATATATATTATTATAATTCCTAATATGGAATCAATTTTTTAAATTCCATTTATAGAAGTGGTGTAAAATAATTTTAAATTGATCCAACTGATGGGGTGAAACTATAGGGTTTTAATGTAAAACAATCCAAATGTTTTCAAAGATTTTACACATAATTTCAAAGTGAAATTTATTATAGTGACATAAATGAGATTAATTTATAAAAATATCATCTAACTAATCTTTGAAACAAAATTAAAATATAATTAAAATATATAAAATAAATTAGATGAAAAAGAAATTTTGAATTAAAATACACTATTTTTCATTTTACGTCTAAAAAATGAAGTTAATCAAATAAATACCGAAAATTAATCCCAATATAAATTAAAAAATGAATTTTATTTTATCAAATTAATATTATGTGGGAGTATAAAAAAAATTTCATGGTTTTTCATAATGGGACCTCAAAAATATTTTATTTGATAAAACAATACTTTTTATCATATAAAGACTTTACCAAAAATTATATCATTCATTATCAATATGTTTTATTTTTAAAATAAAAATCAATGAATATTTTAAATGTATTTATTACTATCCATATCATTATTTTAAATTTCAAGGTTATAATTATCTCATTCAAATAATTTTAATAATTAAAATTAGGTTTTATAGAAACATTATGTTGTGTGTAACATATTCTATGTTGATGTTGTGTGTAGTAAAATACAAGTTAGAGAAGTGTAAAATGAGTGATTTAATTTAGTAAAGTTCCATACATAATAGGAAATTTATTTATTAGAAAAAAATATCTGTAAATACTTGGGTTGTTATAAAATTGGTATAAAAAACATTATATTAAAGGATGATCATCTTCCTTCAATACAATACATATTGATAATACATTCACTTCTCTATTAAATTTCTATTTACTAGTGGCATAAAAATGATATGAGTCCCTTACCCTCCTTTATTTGTGATATGGGTAGTGATATATTGTTTAAATATCCTCTATTAATGTTGAAGGCACAATATGAACATCTAAAGAATTATATTTTTAATATAAAATGTATGATATAGAATTTTAATATATAATATGTAAAACTGGAAAAATAATTATGCGAGTGCATTATCAATAGATAATAAATTTGTAATAAAAACAATATTTTAATAATATAGTTTAAATGTTAAAATTTTTATATAAGAGTTATATCGGTTTATTTGAGTGTAAAAAATGTTGTACCAAAATCAGGAATCAAATATACTAGTATATTACCCATAAATATATAAGAAATTTAATATTTATAAAAATGAATATGTAAAAAATAAAAATGATATACCTCAATATAACATATGAATTTCTAGCATCAAACCACATGAAGGGCACAAACAACATTGAAAAGTATATATTTAAATGAACTATTCAAAATTAAATCACTATAATTATCTTGAAAAAATTAAATTATTCATGTAACTAAATGATTATAAAAAATATTCTCATGACACATCATTATTGTGTCATACAATAGTTGATCGCCCAAATATGGTTTCATAGAAAACTATTACATAGAAAACCAAAAATATGTTAGCCACACTTCATGAACATTTCTATCTTATTATTTCAAAATATATAAAGATATGTATATAAAAATGTACAAAAATCAGCATAATGTAACAGTTTTATCCATGTTATGAATCAAAATAAATAATTAAATGATCCCAGAGTATAGATATTTTATTAGATAACATCTCAGCATATAATATCATTTCATTCCCATCAGAAATAATTATATTAAATAAGAGGATAAAATATGTATTAGAACGTCAATAATATTGACAAGTTATAATGTTGATTTTAAAGTCAAAATTAAAATTTTTTACTTCCCCATAGTACACGCTGAAGTATTATCACCCCTCATAGAAATGAAAGAATTAATAGTACTGCATCTACACTCCAGGAACATATGATAAAAACATTAACATTAAATTTATTTCATTGATCCTGATAAATATGACCCATTTTTTTCTTCCACAAAATAAAAATTACAAATGAAATATTAGATCACAAAGACACCCAATGACAATATAGCTTTATATTTATAGAGAATTATGAAAAAATGATAAAAAAATTATATTCACAAACAACTAGTTCATAAAGATCATCATCATCTCACTATTCTCAAATTTTCAAATTCCATGTTATGTATTCAAAATATCCTAAAAAATTTATCACATTTGAAACCATTCTAAAAAATCATTTTTAATAATTATTTAATACATGGGAAAATAAAACATAAGAAATTTTGAGACATGATACTTATTAAGGATGGTCATGTGAGATAACAATCGATAATCATATGAATGAAATGGATAGTAATAATGGAATGAGAACCTTAACATAACCTAAAAAGTTCATACTCAATATAAAAAATATCATAAACAATTTTAATTAAATAAAAATTTATTTCAAATGAAATGATTAATTTAAATAAGAAATTATCATAACTAAATCATGAACCATTAGTTAATTTCATAAATGTGTGTTCCACTATCATAAGTGTAGAAACCATTTCATATGTCATGTTTAACTACCAAGACCATTATATCAGTCATTGAAACTAATTACCCATTGTAATTCATGCACATAAACTATTTTCTTGTAATGTATCAAGATCATCACCTTTCTTCCCACAACCTATCAGGAAAATCGAATTATTTCCCATAATAGATGAAGCACATCGACGTGTTCCTCATTATTATATCAAGAAATATAATACTTTTTCCATTGAATTGGGGAGAGATATATGCCTCACCCTTTTCCTAATAACAATATAAAATATGTTGTAACATCTATAACCCGAGATCTCCTAAACCAGTGCCTTGATAAAAGTCATCACAAGACCTCAAGCATGCATCCCTTTACACAAGAGAGTTCTGACTAGTAACAAGCGTTCAAAAATCTACATGGGGAGAATATACCATCTTTACTAGATTATTATACAATAGTTAATGAAATAAATAGAGAAAATATGTGATAACCAATAAACATGCAAAGCCAAACATCTCCCAAAACTCAGTACAAATAAAAAATCACTATTAACCATTTAATTTCATTCTAATAATTCCAAAATGAATTAATCCTATAAATAAATACAACCAGAGGACTCCCTAAATGCATGTGACTCCATTTATGGATCCTTATCCATGCATATAACAATTTAGACTCAACTCCCTATGACCATGATCTTAACCATATCTGAACTTGAAACAATTAAGCATTTCTGTGTACCAAAGAGATACTCGAGTAGGGTATGAGTACAATTTAGTAGGCCAAAACCAATGGTGTTAAAAAATTATCTAGTTTAAATAGATAGTTCATGGAATTAAATATTAAATGATAAGAAAAAAATTAAAAATTTAATGCTATTCGTTAAGAATATTTACCTTAACCATTTGTAATCTTTGTGCCATTTTTAGCATTTTCAACATCATAATTACTTAATTCACTATCATCTTTTGTTAAAAATATTGAACATACTCATAATCTACACATGGGTCTAACTAAATAAATCAATACTTATAAGGGAATAAATCAAGTCCCTATCTTACTATGGATAAATGATTCACAATTAATAAATCTCACATAACTTATAGCCTTAGTCTAAGTAGTTTCATTGAAAAAAACCATTAGGGTCATAGGGAATCAGTATAACTCCCAAACCTCTGCATTTTTGGGTTGGGTTAGAGTATCAGTCCAACCATACTTTTGGGAGGAGCCTAAGTCCTTTATCCCACCACCAATTCATGTCCACATGATTATTTATCCATACACTGAACACATACCATATCAAAAAGAATCAGAACCAATACAAATAGGAATAAAATTCCATAACCGTCAACATGGAAATTAATAGTATGTCATAACCCATTAATTCATTTTTCAGTAACATTACATTTATGTTTATCCAAATTACTATTATCTTTCATTAAACCAATTCGTATATTCATCGATTCACATACATTATAAAATATACACCAAATACCATACATTATCCCACATATCCCATTTATAGTTTACAAGAAATTTCGAACTTATGCATTTCAATTACAATACTTATTTCACATAGCTCAACCACGTTATAACCTTCAACCCACTTGGTATAGCCCATAATTCCCATTTATTAATCCTTTCAACATATCCATCAATTCCCATGTGCAAACCCATTTACATGTTCATCAATTGATAGTCCATTACCAATTTTACACACTTATCATATAATATATATCCTTAAACTATTATGTATTTCCACATAATTCATAAGCCATTTGGCATAGTATCAATTCACCCAATTTACCCTATTTTAAGACACATTATACAGACCTTATTACATTTTCAAAACCTAGTAACAACTACCAAATTTCATTTTCAACTCCACTAAAAATATTAAACATGTTCAATTTGGGATGTACATTATCTCAAGTCAACTCTAAACTTTTCATTACCATTTTATAGGTTCGAGAATGTTAGAGTACCCCATGGGTGACCCTATATCTAACTAATAATCATAAATTCATCTGATGGGGATCATGAGGGGTATAAATCATTAATTAGCCACTAATTTTAAAAAAATTTACTTGAGGTAAAAATTCACAACAAGAGGGAAGTAAGATCTCAACACACATGAACGAATATATAACAAAACAATGGGATATAATTTTTAGACCACCTACCTCAAATACAACAATAGACACACTATATAACGTAGCCTTAGATCTAGATCCACACACCCTTTGAGGATTCAACCAATATTTTTGGGAAAATATGTTTTTAGGTCTTCATAATAAGTTCTCCCAAGATATAGTCCTTAATCTAGAAAAGAGAATATATGAGAGGATTAGACACACCTTCAGCCTCAACTACAAACCAAAAGCACCCTAAATGGCCTAGAATAAAGAGAGAACCATCCATGGGAGGTTTGGAAGATTGTTTTGATCACTAAAGTTTGATCAAGGAGGAATAAGAGGAAAAACAGTAAGGGATTAAAATACCAAAGTGGAAATTTTGTATTTTTTCTTGTCTTTTACACGGGCGCACACTTTGGTCGCATGATTTGCAAAACAAGAACAACCCATATACATGCCATTGTCTAAATAAATTGTGTTCACAATGTTACATGGGGAGACCCTAATCATTTAAAAAAGGTGTTCCATCCATATAATATGACACTATCCAAAAATGATCATCTTAATTTCTCACCTCATTCGGTTATCTTAACTATACTCCAGCCATGATCCAACTATGTGTTGCACAAGTTGGCTTATGTTTCCCTTATTTCATGTACCAAACCCCCATAACACCCCTGAGTCCCTTCAAGATCCCAATGAACTCTAAATTAACTAAAATAAGAAATTAAAATGAATATTTAAAAAAGTACAAGCCTCTGAGATGTCTGGGATCATACAACCACCCTAGCTTATATCATCTCATCCTTGAGTTGCATTCCCATGCCTCATTGGGCATCCGTAACAACATTTTAGGACACCAGGATATCCTATATATTTACATTTCATAGGATTTTCATTCATCATAAAAGTGATACCATATAATTCAAACAAATCTCCAAGTCTTTCCCCATAAGACATCCTTACCACGACTCTCAACAAGAACGTGATTCTCCTCGAAGGATGCATCAACTTCAACCATACATCAACAACTATAACATCACAGGAAAAAACATAGTAAACTATTCGTAATTCACATCACATAGAAACTTTTCGCATAGCATCATATCTTCATAGAGGAACCAGTTGACACCCATTCTATCTGATACTCTTCACCACTAATGACCCGAATTACATGGCATCATTTTACTCTGTTTTAAATACTCTAACAGTGAAAAAAACCTAATATCAATAATTAGAAAACACACTATAATTCAAAACACACATCATGACATACATTGATCCATAACTTATGTCTTGGCACTCTCTGTGAAGGCAAACTCACTCGAATGGTGATCACTCAATTTCCTCCAACCTGAAACTCTATTTATGTCATCATACTAACACATCATCATAATGGTCGATTCCACCGTATTCCTTTATTTGGAACACCCACTATTAATGAATGACTACCATAATCTCAACTCAATATTTACATCATACTTAATATTTTCCCAAATCAATTCTTCTGAACTTATATATAGAAATATACATGTACTGGCCTCCATCCTTGTCATTGAATCCTCCTTAGAGGGCCTTCTAAATCAATCCATTTGAGGAGAAAAATCAACATAACCACACTCAAGTACAATATCTTTTTTGAGTGGTACTTTTTTCTAAAGTTTCAAAATTGAAGTGGGGCCCTATCACTACACCTATTCTATTTTACCAGCTTAGGATTGACTATGCCTGATTGGATTATCCAAGAACACCCATCATCCACTACTATCATGGTAAAACAAATTACCTTCCCATGGTGATTACTAACATGAATACTATCATTATCATCTAACTCACATAATGTGGTCATTCTCTGACAACAAATAGAATTCTACCATCACAACATTAATTCTCTCCAAACCATCATCAGCTCAATATCCTCAATAAAACTTCCCAACAAAAACACTCGTACCATTTTTTCACTAACTAAATGAGGCTAAAAATCAACTCAAAATTGTTATGAAATTTGAAACATAATTCTCACCCTAAAACATCCACCAATGATTATTTAAATTTTTCTAAAGTTATACCATACTCTTAGATAATTTGAGAAATCCCCATCTGACTCACCTAGAACACTTACCTTCATCTTCCATTGACATGAAACTACATCACATGGTGAAGGTTCCCTCAGACATCATGAAATTTCCAATAACATCAAAATACCCTAACCTGAGTCTACTTCTTCTTTGATGGAGTTATAGAACCCAACCACTCTTGCCAAAAACCATTTTCATATCATATCACCCCCTTTTAGGTCTATACATGGGAATCTCAAATTTCATTCAGAACCACCTTAATCCCAATCCCAATTCTTGGACAAACAAATCATCATGATCAAGGCTCTCTTGACCTCATTGAGAGACACAACATACACCTCAACGGTTCCACATTGTCATCTTGGTGTCACTACATCAAATAAATGTTCTCTTCTCCACATATAGAACTGATTAATCACTCCCCACCTTCAGAGTTCCATAACAATTTATCTCTACAAGTAATTCCCAGCACATGGATTATACTCAATCAAAATCCAATCCCAAAAAATAGACATGGCTATCTAGATTTTCAATTAATAAGTAAATGAACACAACAATGTTCCCATTCCAAATTCTGTGAATAGAAACCATTGAACTTTTCAACACTCGTTCCTCCCTATGGACTCACCCAAAACCATCTTTGGTATACATCCCATAATCCATCTCAAAATATACTGCCCTAAAGAGATTAAACTCTATGATATCCACCACCTGACCAAAACACCTTCATGTCACATCATGTAATGAGATATATTCTAAAAGTACTTAGGAGGATGTAATATTTTTTGGAAATATTTTCACTAGTTAAGGTATTATAATAAGTTATATATGAATAAAAGCACTCATTTATGAACTGTTGATGTCACCTCCATCTATGTGACACCCTGACCTTCCAAGGATCTCAGGCATCGCTACTGTATAAGTATCATCAGCACATAACTACCCCCACTCATATATAATTTCAAACCATGACTCACCACCACTCCATGGACATCATCCATGAATCCATTAATGAATATTTCCAACAAACTACTTTAACCACGCCCCTTGAGCTCTTTCATTATGCCCCTAACAATTAACAACTGCAACAAAATGGTCCACCACACCAATCATCCTAATGGTATCTCACATAACAATGATTCCCACCATGGTTTAATATAGAATGACAGAGTATTATCCTACATGAAATAGATCATTACCAGCACATGCCCACATTTGGACCTCATTAAAGAACTCAATATTTCAGAATTTCCCAAGACAACTCTTACATCAACATTAGTTCCCACATGCCCACCATCACATGAGAAGATCCCATCGCCCACTTACTCACCTAACCATTACTCTTAGTCTCTCATCCTTATCATCCCCAAGGCATTATCAATCCATATAATGTCTCTAAGGCCTTTATAGGTTTGTGATAATACACCTTTCAAAGAGTGATGTGGAACCCTTACAAGGATCGTAGTCATAAGTATTAAATGGTCTGCAGGCCTTAGAGGAATTTATTGCTCGTAGTCGTCAAACATTACATACAACCCATACTAAAAACGTGGACTGTAAGATAATATCAACATCTCATCCACAACTAAAAAATTTGTGCAAACAAGATCAACCATGTGACTGCCATCACCTCGGGTGTCACCATCAAAAAAATCATATGACTATGCTTAAGTAACCCTTGTTACTTACACTCAAAAAAACTTTGATACCCCTATTAATCATCATCCAAATAAATGGTCCAGGAATCCATACGATACAACCATATAAAATAACCTTCAAACCTACCATAATCACCAGAGTATCCTTATAAAAGAACAAGGGAACAACTATAACATTTACAAAAACACTATGGTAGTCATTATGCATAAATTATACTTCTGAAGAGTCTCCCAACTACATAATCTAATGCATCTTGATCACTAGGCTATCCTCCCATGGGGTCACACGTTTTTTCAATAAATTAACAACACGAAACCACAACCCAATTTGAATCCCCAAACAATAAAACAATCCACTAAACCTCTACATAATCCAAAGAACAACTCCCAATATCCTTACTCACAATGCCAACTAAACCTAGGCACAATCAATAAGGTCAAACATATTTTTTGTATTGTCAAAACCCATGAGTGTTTGAACCATCTCATTATGGAGAAACACCTTGTGTCCTGAGGGCCACAACACTACCAAGGTTACCCTTAGAAAATATTCTATTTTATATCGCAACCATAATGTCCTCACGAACGCAATCCAATGTCTGAAACATGGGAAATATCACTACCTCAAATCACCAATAAAAGGGTCAAATTGAAAACAAAAGGAATAACCACTACCTAGTTCCCCATAAGATCAATCACCACACCTCATTTCATAACATACATCTCTATATTTAAATTCATGAATTCACATTAGAAACTCCCCATTTACATAATGTTTCATAATTCCCTACCTTATTCCCAAACACAATCAAAAACATTTTCCTCAACAAACAATTTGATGAATGATCAACAAAAATAAAACACATAAAGAAAAAATCTTATATGGTGAACCTTAAATAACTAACTCCAGATACACTCTACCAAAATTCATCATCCCACAAAGAAAAATACACTATATTATCCCTACCATGATTCAGGGTCAATAAATGGAAAGCTAAATTACTAAACAAAATGTTTTTTATCAAACACCCCTTTAATTGATTTCCACTTTTATACCACAAATATTTTCACTTCAAAACATTTATCATTTCAAAACATGTTACAATCATCATTTTAAATTCATTTTAACCATTCAATAAACACAATTATTTAATCATTCTTTAATTCTTATTTTTTATTTAATCATTTTCATTGCTTTCATTAGGCACCATTTTCATCAAATTTTGATTGAATTGAAATTCAATCTATAATATTTGACCCACGCACCCATCCCATGTGTGAATATCACAATAAATTCCACTTATATCTTCATGTTCCAAAAATGATGTACGAATTCACAACCTCATTCCATTCTATCCATGGGAAAAATATCACAAATCAGATATATCAAACAACTTGTGCATCACTCAATGGTGATATAGCATTCAACTGTAAAAACACACATCGTGAACAAAATTCCCACCCTGGGTGACTCAGGGTTTCTCTAGTACATGGGTTAGATACTCCCAAACACGAGCTCAATAAAAAGTCCCAACACATCCTATCTTCATTTATACTGTATCAAATAACGAGACTATAGGAAAGAGCATCTTTTATACCACATTTTGAAATCCCCGACTAGGGACCCACAAAACCAGTGCCTCGATCCGAATCATCATAGGACATCAAACTTGAATCCATGTATGATAGAGGTTTTGAGTAGCCGTGGGGGTCTAATAAGACACATGGGTAGACTATAACCTCTTTTCCAAAGTAGGCCACATTAGTTATTGAAAACTATCTAAATATCCAAAATGCTCCTAAATTCATGTCTGGATCCTCATCCATGCATATCTTAAGTACAAATCAAATCCCTAGAACTGACCCCCTACACTTATATATACCTGAAATAATGATGTCCACTAAATTACCCAATGGTGTCCCAGACTAGGGTTTGAGTAGAACTCAGCAGGCCACCACCAACAATGTCTAAAAAATATCTAGTTTTAACAGATAATGCATGAAGGTACTTATTAAATAAAAAGAAAACATGAAAAACTAATATTTAATTGGTAAATAATATTTTCATTTACTATTTCTAATATTAGTACCCTCTTCATCATTTGTATCATATTCATTGCGTAATCCATTATAAATATCTCTTCAATGAGATAAAAATACAAAACATCTACACATGGGTCTATTAAAATCAATCACTATACATAAGGGAATAAATCATCTCCATATATCAATAGGGATAAAGTGTCAAAATTAATAAATATCACTATATATGGTGCCTTGGCCTTGGTTGTTTCATCCAATGCAGCCATTTGTGGCATAGAGAATCAGTCTGACTCCCAAACCCTTACATTCCATGGTGGGATTAGAGCATCAATCAAACCCGACACATAGGGGGAGCCTTAGTCCTTTATCCCACTATCAAGCCATGTGAAAATGATTAATTATCTATTCACCACAAACATACCATTTCATAATCAGAATTATCAAATATGATTAGAAATCACATTCCATAACCATCAACCTGGGAATTATACTATTCCATATCAAATTAATACATTTTCCATTTACATTACATAGTCATTCTAAAAAATTTCCATTCTCATTTCATAACACATTATGTAGGTTTATTAGTTCCCCTACATTATCAAATATTCACCAATGACTATATATTTGACTATTCATACCATTTACCATTTCACAATCATCTTCCCACATATGAATTTCATGTAAAATTATTGTATCACATAGAAAAACTGCTTTATTACCTTCATCCCATTAGGTACACCCTGTAATACACATCTATTAAAGCATTAAACATATTAATAAATTACCTTATGAAAACATATTTATTTGTTCTCGAATTCAAAATGGATTTATAATTTTCCATTTTCATCATTTCATATATATCCTAACAATTTTAGGTATTTCAAAAAAATTCATTACTCATTTGAAACAGTTTATTACACAAAATTAACCCTTATTCAATCCTCATCAAACACCCCTTATTACATTATCAAAACCAAGGTATAACTATAAATATTTCATTTTCAACTCATATAAACCTATTTACTATGGCCTTTTTCATGAATCGAATCTGGTCGCCACCAAAACCGACACCAAAACCATCCTGTAACAAGGCTTGAAAATCATTCCTGATCCCCATGGGTTCGTACAATTGCATGTGTATCATAAAATTAGAATTAAGAATGATTTATCCGAGTTTATAAACTTAAATCAATAAAATAATCCAATAAAATGAAACTAGATTTTTCAAACCAAACAATCTTTTACAAAAATTCAGAACTGAATTACATATTTTAAAACAACTCAATAAGATTATAACAAAGTTACAGAACAAAGAGAAAGCATCCCAAGAACCCTCATGGCAAGGGGCACCGCCATAAAGCCATCTCTACAAGACTTCACCACCAAGGACCTTCTTGAAACCTGAACCACTAGAACTATTATAATTGTACCCAGCCTAAAACAACAAAAATAACCATGTCTACATGCACCTAATGGTGTAAGTAGGGTGTGAGCCAATGCCCAGTAGGATACCACCACTATGATATTCCATGTGATAAACATTCAATGATGAAAACCATGCATGTTTTCAAAACATGTAATTTCTATTTTCAATTTCTAAAATATACTACTTAAAAAATCATTTTTTAAGTGGGTTAATTTAAATAATAAACACTTTTAAAATAAATTCCGTAGCTACTGAATTTTCCAGACAAATATACCGTATGCCGAGTTAAGTATAATGGATCTAATGAGCACAAGTAATAGGAAATAACCCCTATGAACTAGCTCGTTGTGGGTCCTAGGTACCTCGTATCTCGGTGAGAGTTACCATAAAAAATATATGTTCTCATGCACGAGAAACAAGTAGAGAACAAACCCATAACCTAGTTTTCCCCAATAATCATCATCATAGTTTTGTTAGAGTTGTAAGCATCAATCTTACTAAGTGAAACTAAGTCCAAACCCCACTGATTCACTAGCATACTAGTACACATCCACCCACCTAGATACACGAGTTTTCCCTTTATGCTCAAACAATTTCTACGAGTCAAGAAATATACATTCCACTTGAAAATATCATTTCCATATGTAAAATTTTCAAAACATCAAACATATATACCACAGAAGTCACAAAAGTCAACTTCTCATTCAAATTGATTTTGAAATCTGACTCACACAAAAATATCCCACAACACTTTTCACATTTCTTTAACACTTCCAAAAATACTTTAAAAATGTTTTATAAACTATTACAAGACATTATAACTCACATAACATCCCAATAAAATATCATATAATACCTCTTTCATCAACAAAATTCATTTTTCACAACACACTCACACAAAACAGCACAGAACCATGTTTTGGAGCACTCTTTCCATTTTCTAAAACATTTTAGCACTTTATAAAACATTCTAAAAAATAAATTTGACATCTTAAATAACAACCTTACCTTTCAAAAACCCATATTAGGTTAAAACACCGCCCAAAAAGTAAATATACACCCTTTTACTCATTTATCTTAACCAAACAAAACATTCACAATTTTCATAAAACAAACACAAGGGGGTAACTGTGTCTTGCACACAAAACCCATTTAAAAACCCCCATTTAAGACCAAAACCATAACCATTATGTCCAAAATAGAATTGGAAGCCCTATATACATTTATAAAACCACATTCAACTGTTATAATATAACCTTGAATAATACCACAAAAGATAAAAATGAAAACACACATTTTCATAAAATGCTCTCAAAAAGTATAACAATGTTTTACAAATAAAACCTTTAAAAAACATTGTTTTTAGGACCACATGACACTAATAAAATAACAAAACATAATTTTATTTGAAATAAAGATTTATTAAACCAATTACATATGTTATAAAAAACACACAAATAATACCCCATGAGTTACACATGAAAACACCCAATTTCAAGTTAAAAAGAAACGATAAAATTGAACACGTAACAAAATCAATCATAACCAGTCTTTTCACCACAAACAACATACGAGGAATATGAAAAATGAGTAAATACAACAATATAACTCGAAAATAATTGTTTACACATGGAACCACCTACATTTTGAGTAAAAACCCCTGAATATTGGTGTTAAACCACAACCACACCACTTTCGCAGCACAAGGAAGTGAAAACGAACCCTAAACCATATAATTTCACCAAAAATACCCCAAATAAAACCATAGTTATGAAACCTATCTTCTAGAAACTATATAAATTTATTTAAGAGGGAGGAAACCCTAAGGAGAAGGAAGAAATTGAAGAGAGAAACACTTACCCAAAACAATATTAAATAAAACGACCCAAAATACACCAGAATATTAATTTTAAAACAGATAGAAATTTAAGGGACTTTCTAACAAGGATGAGGAGATCATGTAGGAACTATAATAGGGGGAAAAGAGTAAAAATAGAAGGCTTTATAAAAACATAAATTTACCTCTTAAAATATGTGTTATTTGTGAAATATAGAGAAGTTTCAACCATTTTTTCGCAATTCTATTGAGCTCCAAATTGGGGGTGGAGAAAATGGGGGCACACCTTAGATACGTGGGCTCAGGTGATAGTTTACATCATCGAAAAAATATAAAAATAGGGTGAGTTATTAAATAATTAAAAACTTTTTTTAATACATTGAATTGTCTTTCAGGAAGCCCTAATCCCTTAAAAAACTAAAATTCACCCTGATTATAGATTTCTAAATGGCCCGAATTAATTTGGTGGTGTTCATAGGTCAAGGGATGAAAATTAGGAATTATAATGGAAGAAAATGTTAAAAAATGAATGATTTATAAAGGAATCAATATTTTTTTTAAAATCTTTAATTGGGCTCACAATTTGGCCCATTTCATGAAAACTCACCCATTCCTCCATAAAAATTTAGGAAATCCCCAAAACAAAGTATTCATGGAAATTAAATAAAAATTACCTTCAAAATAATTCATGTATGTGAAAATTATCCCCACCAGGAAAACTTTACATCCACAAAAAGCCACAACAATGCCAAAACAACAACCAAACCCTACTGAGAAACGAATAGGTACTCCCTTGACAGGTTTCACCCCAAAGGACAAAACACCTCCAATGATCAATTAAAAAAGATTTAATCTCACATCCAAAACTTACACCACTTTCCTGAAATAATCTATCACATTCATATTTTATCCCAACAGAATACTCCTCAAACACTATCCGAACTAGACTCAAGAAATTCACCCAATCAAACAACAACTTCGAACAGGGTTACACTTACCATAATTTAACTAAACCATTTGGCTCTCTACAATACCAATGTTTTCTCAAAAAAGATGTTGGTAGCTAGATAGTTCCTAATTAGACTACCTACCACCAAGACCATACCACAGATAAATCTAATTTATTGGTACAAGGGGGACACAAATAGGCTCCCCGCCAAAAGAGACAACTTAAATTTTTCCGAGACAGAATCAGGACACTAATAGGGGAGGCCTGAATGGACTCCCTAGTATAGAGGGTAGAATTCCATTCAAAGTTTATAAAGGAATGTACATGAGAATCATATTCGGTCCTACCACCAGAAGAACCAACCATCTATACTAACCAGCATGGGCCGACATAGAAAGACCGAAAAAAAATCAATGATTTTGGAAGGGCGTAGGGTTAGTCCCCACGGTTTGGGAAACCGTGCACTAACTTTGTAGATCATTCTTTCCGCATGGCTTCCTAGAACACGGTCACTATTAATCATGCAAAAAATGTGTCCTCATCATGTCTATCCAAATTTCCAACCATTATCTAATGACTCAATGGAAACCAAATGGGGAGGGAATGTCATAAGGTGATGTCATGTGTACAATGACTTCTACCTATTTCCACCGAACGAGAACAACATAGAAATGATGATTAAACCAGAGTTTTAAAATCATCCTATCTTTATTTCTGAGGATAAGAAATTATACAAGGGCTTAAATGAACCTAGGATTTCCCCTGACTGTGTGCCAGCTTCTCTCTGAGGCCTATGGATGGAGCTCAGTGATTGAAGCATCTTTGGACTCACATTTTGGCTTTGTAAACCCCCTGAACAAAAATTATTCATCCGGTGAAACCAACAACTACACTGCAATCCCCGATAAGTTTTCAAAGACATTAAACATTCCAAAATAACATTACCCAAACTTGTTATATCACTAAAACAAGGGTTTAGAAGATGCACACACATCTCATCTTGTTTTTTTCTTTTCAAAAAAAATGAACACCTATACTCAACTTCCACTAAAATGGGATATTATTATGTTTTTCCAACTGAGGCATTCTCCCAACATAACAGAGACTCTCAGATGATTGCACAACATTCACCTTTATGGTCAATCGAGCACGTGACATCACAAAGCATCACCGATCATGACCATTACAACGGATATAAACAATGCATGGAGAAGGACTTTATACAACATCCCAAAACAACACACAATTATAGAAAATTCCCACAATATCATATCATGACCATTTTTTCCACACTGGTGGTTTAACATGAAGTCATGCATCAAAGAAAATTTGAAGAACCCAGAGGCCCTCTTAGACTCCATTGAGACACTTGTCCACACTAACAACCCCAGACCACTTCCACAATCAATGAATCAAGTAGCTTAATAAACAGTTGCCTCTTTCAACTATCCACCCACAGTCTTCTACTATAAAAGGATTAGAAAATCCAAGAAATGAAATGGTGTAGACTCAATCTACAGTGCTTGAAAAAATGATTCCTTATATTCATCAACTGGAGGATTTTCCAATGGGGAAACAATCTGGGTTGAACTTCAGTTTTGAACTAACACTAAATGGGGCATATGTTATCCACTAATTGAACCTAATGTCCCAATCAAGATGGTTCATTAGTCAAGAAACACCACAAACAAGATCCGAACACATGAATGGAACCACCGTAATGAAATACCAAAATATTTCTCAGAAGAGGCCACTAATTGACCCTTCAACACAGCTTACCGACCAAACCCAATCCCAAAACATAGTTCAAACAAGAGGGGTTCTTGGACTCAAAACATCCCACAACATCAACATTTTCAAAAACAAAAAATATACACCATTACATAATAGTAGTCAAGACATCATGTTTTTCCTTTAGAATTACATTTTAAAAACAAATGTTTTAGTGGTTAGCATATCAACCAATGGTACCCCATGGGTCTCACACATGCATGTTTCTATTACACACTGGGAACCCTCCTCATATACATCCCAAAACTCATCCAGTCATTCCATTATCCATCCATTATACCATATAACCCCATGCACATGGTCACTCATGAAAATACCAAAGGCTAATACAAAAACTTATTCCAATTTTCAAAACCAAAACAATCAACCAATACATCCTTTATCTCAAGACCGCTAACAACAAAATCCAACGCAAATTACCGCATTAAAAAACATTAAGAAGGCACAATAATTCAAAGGAAAACATAATTTCAAGTTATTAACATCAATTTCAAAATATCTCGTCCCACTAAAACACCTTTAAATAGTTTAGAAATCACTATTGGAAACACTTTTTCAAAACCAACCATGACAGAGTTCATGCTTTCAAAAGAGGTGCAAACACACCATTTTCAATTCGAATACAATTCTGAAAATTTAGTTGTCCAT
The DNA here is from genome assembly GCA_963277665.1 of Viscum album. Taxonomy (NCBI): domain Eukaryota; kingdom Viridiplantae; phylum Streptophyta; class Magnoliopsida; order Santalales; family Viscaceae; genus Viscum; species Viscum album. The sequence goes on from OY728148.1 coordinate 790,388,903, forward strand.
TTTAAATAATCATTCCATTAACACTTTATTATATAATCATTTCACAAAAACTATATTCATCTTACAACTAAGTCACTTTAAATCCAAACTTCCATGATTTCAAAACTAAAGAACACAAGACAATGCGAGAGGAAACTAGTTTAAGTGGGTAACTTGGACATATGGTTGGAGGCCATATTCCAATCACTTAAGAATAATAGAGAGTGTTCTAGGGAAATATCCTTAGCTCCGCATGGATTTACAGACCCTATGAGCTCACTGAGACCATTAACTCAACTCTCTTTTCATTTCCACTAATCATCATCAAACCAATAAAACCAAAGGACTCAGAAAAGTATCAACTTCCCCCAGAGAATTGAATCTCATCATGAGGTTTGGTGATCAAACACACTACTCCTATCCAAAATTTCATTTTCCATACAATCTAACTCCAGAATATCCCGACTGTTCCCAAAATTATATGACCCAAAGAGAGCAAAACTCCATTGATAACATTTTGTCATGAACTGAATCTGGTCGCCACCAAAATCATCACCAAACCCAGCCCGTGACAAGGCCCGAAGGATTATCCCAATCCCCATGGGTGGGAACAAGTTCCTGGGTATCATAAAATGAAAATTAGGAATGATTTATCTGATTTTATAAACTTAAAACAACAATATAATCCAATATAAGGAATCTGTATTTTTAAAACCAAACAATCTTTTACAAAAATTCATAACTGAAGTACATATTTTAAATCAACTCAACAAGACTATAAAAAATATAAAAATCCAAAATTAAATATCCCAAGAACCCTTATGGAATGGGGCACCACCCTCAAGCCATCTCCACAAGACTTCGCTACCAAGGACCTTCTAGAAACCGAAACCATTGGAATTAAAATAATTGTACACAACCAGAGACAAAAAACAAATTCTACTTACACCCAATAGTGTAAGTAGTGTTTGATCCAATTCCTAATAGGATACCGCCACTATGATATTCCATGCGATAAACATTCAAAGAAGAAATACATGCATGATTTCAAAAACATTTTTTTTCTAGTTATAATTTCTAAAAGATGAAACTTAAAAAAAATCAGTTTTTAAGTGGGAAAATTTAAATAATCAACAATTTCAAAATAAATTCCAAAGATACTGAATTTTCCAGATAAATATACCATTTTCTAAAGGTAAGTATAAAGGATCTAATGAGAAAAAGCAATAGAAAATAACCCCTAGGCACTAGCACGTTGTAGGTCTAAGGTAGCTTGTATCTCGGTGAGAGTAACCATCATTGATATATGTTCTAATGCAAAATCCACTAGTAAGGAACATACCCATAACCTAGTGGTACTCAAGAATCATCATCATAGTTTTGTTAGAGTTGTAAGAATCAATCTTGCTAAGTGAAACTAAGGCCAAACCCCATGGATTCACTGGCATACTATTACACATCCACCCACTTAGATACTTGGGTTTTATATTTGTTCTCAAACAAGTTCAACAAGTCAATAAATATACATTACACATGAAAATATAATTTACAAATCAAAAATTCACCAAACATCCCACATGTATACCACAAAATTCAACTTTTCATTCAAATTGATTTTGAAATCCGACTCACACCAAAATATCCCACAACACTTTTTACATTTCTTTAACACATCCCCAAATTATTTAAAAAAAAATTATAAACCATTAAAAGAAATTTTAACTCACATAAAAGCCAATTCAAATATCATAAATACCTCTTTCATCAAAAATTTTCATTTTTCACAACACACTCACACAAAACAGCCCACAACCATGTTTTATAGCTCTCTTTCCATTTTCTAAAACATTTCAGCACATTATAAAACTTTCCAAAAAAAATATTGGACATCTTAAATAACCACCTTACTGGTAAAATCTCTATATTATGTGAACACACCCCCCAATAGTACATATACACAATTTTACCCACTTTTTTTAACCAATCAAAACTTCACAATTTTTATAAAACAAACTCAAGGGGTGTAACTTTGTTTTGCACACAAAAGCCATTCCAAAACCCTCATTTAAGAAAAAAAACCATACCAATTCCTATCCAAAATAGAATTTTAACCCCTAGATATAATTATAAAACCACATTCAAGTGTTATAAAATTACCTTGAATAATACCATAAAATATACAAATTAAGACACACATTTTCCTAAAATGCTCTCAAGAAGTATAACAATGTTTTACACTTCAAACATATTCAAAAACCTTCTTTCTAGGACCACATGACACTAATAGATTACCAAACCTGAATTTTCAAGAAAAAAAGATTTATTAAACTAATTCTATTGTTTATAAAATACACCCAAATAATATCCCATGAGTTACACATGAAAAAACACAATTTCACGTTAAAAGAAACTATAAAATTTAACACTTAACCAAATCAATAATAAATAGTTTTCACAACATTCCCAACATATGAGGAAATATGAAAAATGATTAAATACATCATTCTAACTAATCAATAATTTTTTACACATGGAACCACCTACCTTATGAGTCAAAAACCTTGAATATTTGTGTGAAACCTCAACCACACCTCTACCACAACTCAAGGAAGTGAAAATAAACCCTAAACCATAAAATTTCACCACAAATACCCCATATAAAACCCAAGGTATAAAACCTAACTTCTGGACATTCTAAAATTTTATGAAGGAGGGAGGAAACCCTATAGAGAAGTAATGAATTGAAGAGATAAAAACTTAGCCAAAACAATCTAGAAGAAAACGACCCAAAATCCACCAAAATCTAAATTTTAAAACAGCTAAAAATTGAAGGGAGTCTGGAAAAATGATGAAGAGGTCATGTAGAAACTGGAATGGGGGTAAAGAGTAAAAATAGAAGGAGTTATTAAAGGAGAAATTTACCTCTTCAGATCTGGGAGATTTGTGAAATCCAGAGATGTTTCTCCTAATTTAGTGATTATATTGAGCATCAAATTAGGGGAGAGAATGTGGGCGTGCCTTAGAAAGGTGGTCTTTGGTGGAAGTTGGAATCACTGAAAAAACATAAATATATAAATATTTATTAATGAATTAAAATTTATTTTTAATGTTGGAAATGGGATTTTGGTCAGGCCTAATCCCTTAAATAAAAACTAAAATATACTATGATTATATATTTATAAATGGTCCAAATTAATTTTTTGGTGGTCATAGGTTAGAATATGAAAAGTAGGAATTAGAATGGATGAAAAATGTTGATAAATTAATTAGTTATAAATGAATCAAAATTTATTTTTTAATCTAGAATTGGGCTCATGGTTTGTCCTGATTCATGAAAACTCACTCATTCCTCCATAAAAGCATGGGAAACCCCCCCAAAAAAGCATGAATGGAAATTAAATGAAATTTTCCTTTACAATATGTCATGTATGTGACAGCCTCTACATTGTTTCATGTTAACTTTACACTTATCATTAACATCATAAATGTTTGGGAATGCCGACACACCCATGGGTTGGTCTAAATCGATGTAATCATCCGGAAAGCATCCCAAGGCATCATGTAGGGGATAAATAGTTAATTAGAAAACAAATTTTTTGAATCCTTCTCAATTTACAAAATGCACAACATGCGGGATGAAAGATCTCAATAAAAATGAAAAATATTATGTAAAGCTATTAGATAAAGCTTGTAGACCACCTTCCTAAAGTTCGATGATCGAAGCATTATTAAACATAGACTTAGATCTAGATCCAAACACCCATTGAATCTTAAACATATATTCCACTAGAAAAATAGGTTTTTCAGGATTTGGAAGAAGATCTCCAATGATACAAGCCCTATTGTTGAAAATATAAGAGAATAGCATATTAGACTCACCTAGATCATGGATTCAAAACCAATGGCACTCTAAATGGCCCAGAATCAAGAGATAACCACCCCCTATAAGGGTGTGTATTTTTCTTCATCACTAGTGTTAGTGCTGAGGGTAAGGAGAGGAAAATTAGGTAAGTAATTTAAATACAATTTTGGATTATTTGTAATTTTTTTCCGACTTTTAAAGGGGTGTATGGTTTGGCCAAAAGGTTTTCCAATCCACGAAAAGAACATGTTCAAGTGACTGTCTAAGAGAATTCTCATAACATAGTTACCTAGGAAGTCCATAAATGTATAAAACCATGTGAAAACCATGAGATAAGATACTATCAAAAATTACACATATTAGCCACTCACCTCACATAGTTTACCTAACCATGATCCAGTCATGTGTCAACCATTATCCTTATACAGGATTTACTGGTTATCCATTCTCTAGTGTTCTAAACACCATGAATACCATAAAGGCCCTTAAAAAACCCTATAAACTAATAATTAACGAAATAAATATATTTAAACAAAAAATTTGAACAATTATGTTCCTCCATGATGTTAGAGCTCTTAAATATGTGTTCTATATGATTAATAATACTTCATAATATTAGATCCCATGAAAAGAAATTGGATTCATAAACATGTGATCATTATATAACTCAAAGAAAATAAACATGATAACTAAATACTATGTTATTAAAATAGAAACCAACCAATGAAATAATGAGTATGTTTTCCTTAGAAAAAATCCATGATATGGCTTATTTAACATCAATTTATGTCTTCTTATATGAAAAATTATTCTGAAATATCACTTGAGATAAATCATAAGTAAAATAACCATTTAATTTTGAAATCACATTTTTTATCAAAATAGGTCACACTTATAAATGAAAAAAATTTATTTTAAAAGAAAAAAATAAAATTTTTTTGGAAGATTCTAATAATAATTTTTTTATGATGCTATAAAAATAATCATATTCTATATAATTTAAAAGACATTCCTTCCATATTTTTTTTCATAAAATTCACAATGTTCCTCATTAAGAAAATGATGAAAATATTCTTTTAAAACAATTTTTATAAAAATTTAAATTTATATATAAATGATTTCAAATATTTATAATAGAATGATAATATAATTTTTGAAAACATTTTAAGTAAAAATTTACATTGAAATAAAATATTCCCTAGATGGTACATTTATAAAAAAATATAGAATAACGATGAGTTTGTGAAATAAACCCTTAAAACATTGGTAACATTAGAATAATAATCCCATTAAAAGTGAAATTTCAAGGGAAACATTATATATCATGAAAAAATATATTAATTATTTTATACGTGTATGATTTAGTATATACACCAAATAAATATAAATTAGTTCATAACATCAAATTTTTTCATGGAAACAAAATGGAGATAAAGAGCCCCTAGTTGCGTCTGACACATGACATACTATATTTCTCATCCTTAATAATAAAAATAGAAATATTTTTAGTTGATTAAGAAATTTTTCCTGTATAATATTTTTTAATCTCAATAATTACCATGTTATAAAAATTATTTAATCATTTATGTTAACATTGTATGTTTCAGATATATATGGAATATAACTTCAAAATGAATTTGGTAGGTTGAATATGGTAAAATAATTCATTATAAAATATTATAAAAAATAATAATCAAGAGAATGATATATTTTTTTAAATAAATTTCAATTTTAAATCTATACATCAAATATTGTTATAAAAAATGATCTACGTTACAATCATGGAGATTGTAGGTTGTACGTATAATAATTATAATATCCATTTTATAGAAATGAATGTTAAAAGATGGTAGGTATTATTCTTAAATAACATATTTATAATAATATATTATTTATTTATTTATTTATTTAAATATACTTATACATATCATTCATGTGATGTGGTGATGAAAAACAAAACCCATTACTTCGTGAAGGTGGTTGTCTACACAATTGCAGGAATGATGTTATCATTTTGAAATGACTGAAAATGGAAGAAATTATCTGTTACATTATATTTTAATAATGATAAAATTTTCATTAATATTATATATAAAAATTAACATCATCATTATAACATTTTTTATTGATGATGATGAAAAATAAACTAAATCGGTTTGTGAGGCAGTAGTACACCATGCACACAAAGGATAGTTTTATTTACCTTATGATGGAGTTTGGAAAGGTATATATGTTATGATATTAATATAAAATGATATCATTATATGGGGTATATTGGTTTTACTATTTTATAATGGATTAATATGATTTTAAGTAGGTGTAAGAATAATTAAAAATAAATCAACTTTGAAAAAATATATACTTATTATTTAGAAAACCTTCTATGATTGACACCTTAATCCCTATAATATTGGTGTTTTGACTAAACAATAGCTCTAGATTGATGAGAGCGATTATTAGAAGGTAATTGGGAATGAATTGGTTGTACCAATTGTGTTTTCAAGTGTTAAGTATTTAGAAGAAGATGTACCATTTTATAAGAGAGGGGAGACGCACTCTTGAAATTTCTCGAAATACAAAATTATTATGAGTAAATAATCAATTGAAAATGGCCCCTAGAACATTTATTTATAATATATTATTTTTATGTGTTTATATCCTATACTAAAATGATGATATCATAAGATTAACTATAATTATATCCTTTTATTTTGGTTTTATCCACTAAGAAAGGCTTATTAAACATACCATGACTACAATATTTTTTACTCTTTTATGGTCATGAAAATTACAATAAATGGAGAAACAACCCATCAATGGACCAAGGTTGATATTATCAACCATATAGTAATAATATCATAAATATAATATTTTTAGTAATTTTATATCATTTAAGGAAATATAATTTATTATAAAATTTTGATAATGTAAATTATTATAACTATTCATTACATTGAGATTAGTAATATCAATATAACACTTGTAATTGGAAGAACATATTTTATTATATCAATAAAATATAAGTTAAATTTATAAAATTTTTCTATCACAATATTTATGTCAGATTATATTAATTTTAATATTCCTTATATCAATCAATTAATTTTCCAAAAATTAAATAATTTTGTGTTAGTATTGGGAAAACATTTGTGGAAATTCTATCATCAATAAAAATTAAAAAATTAAATTAAAATGATATATATTTTATATTTGAAATTAGATTTTATAGTCAAATATATCCTCTATAAGTCCCCATATTTAAAATATTATAGTTTTTAAAAACAATTATGTTACATATTTGACTTTTCAATAAATTAAGTACTATAAAGGAACTAATCTCATCCAAAGGGACATAAAATGAAAAATAAATAATTCCATGAGGAATATGGATAATATAGAATAATAAAATCAAATTAATCCATGTTTTAAGGTTATTTTATATTCCTTAATATTTTATTTCTATCATTAATATTTCGATTTACCCATTATCATGCTATAAAATATTTACTAATGTTTTTATTCATATTGAAAAAAAATAAATGGGATGTATTTACAATATTTGTAACTCCTATATCAAAACATGTTATCTATTTTTCTGTATTCAAACCAAATTTTTTCTAGAATTTAATTTCAATTTAATAACAATAATGTAATGAAATATTGATTTTCATAAAAATGACATTTTTAAATATAAAATATTTTTAATCTTAATTAGAGTATAAAATAGATTTCAGAAAAAAATTATTTTAAATGAAAAATACCAAATGAAAATTTCATAATAATCCAAGTGATTATTTGAAAATAATTAATTAATACATTAGTAATGAGTATGAAAATTTTATATTTCAGAAATCTATAATTTAAATTCATAACAACTAATATAATGGATAGGATATAATGGGAAAATTTTAATAATATTATTTCATTATTCTTCTTGTATCAGTGATGTAAATCTTGTACTCTATAAACTTTATTTTTAATTTTTTTTATTACATTATCATGTATTTATTAAATTATTCCTTTTAAATTTGATATTTTTATTCATAACCAATGTTTGTAATTTTCAAAATATAGATGTTGAATTCCTATATTGTAAAAATAGTTCATAAAACTAGTACTTTAGAAGAGAGAGAATGAAGTTTGAAGATCAGCTAAAATAAACCATAACCTTGTTTCTAAGTATTGAAAAATTGTTCACAAGTGAATACATGGATTTTTAATAGAAATATAACACCCAAGGGAAAAATAAACTACTAGATAAAATGCTCATAAAAAATTTAACCATCACAAAACCATAAATATTCCATGGGATAAAAGGAAATTTATTTCTTAAAAAAATCAAATTGATAACATTTTCATTTCAAGATACTTTTCATATATTATTGGAATTTATTTACAAACTATACTAAAATATTTAGTAAATGTAAATACATTAAAATTATAATTTAATTACTAAATAAATTCCTAAAAAAACTCATTCATTACTCCAAAAATCAACTTTTAGATGATATCATAATCCAATAAAGGACAAAAAGATATTCCTACATTATGTAGACATTAACCAAAACCAAAATGTTTATTAAATGAAAACTTAATTCCCAATATGATTAAATCCTTCTAACAATGAAAAAATACTATCTTCTCAAAAATGAAATAGTAATAACCAAAGATAAACATAGATCATTCAATAAATAACTATCTATAAAATTCAAAAAATATTTTGACGACTATAATTAGAAGCCAAATATCTGGGGAATTTTATCACATGGACTACAAATATAAGATTAATATTTTTCTCTACGTAACATCAATAAATATTATTGTCTCATCCCAAAAATGTATCCACATTAAAAATAAAATCTCTAAGATATGAAAAACATTTCTAAAAATAACATGAATCACTATAAAGCCACATTAAATTAATTTATGAATGAAAAATAATATTAAACTTTTATTCGTCAAATTTAATCATATAATGTTCTATTTACCTTAATCATATATATTTCCCATATTATTAAACTTATTCACAAATAAAAATAATCACATAATCATTGAATCACATTCAATCTCATGGTTATCTGTATAATAAAACTTATATTCCCAATGTGGACATAACATTTATATTTCATATAGAATAAATAAATAAAAACATATTCAAACTAACCATAAAAACGTATAGGCTAGTGGTATGTTATAGACCACTGTCTTCCTTCGGTTATGGGTTCACGCCTTAGAGAAATGATGAATAGAATGGGTTGTTTCCCATCTAGCATGATTTCATTTTTAAAATGTATTTATATAATCCTAATAAAAAAATTTGGAATATGATATACAACCCCAAGGAATCTTATTAAATTAAATATTATATAACTCCCTTAACCTCAAAGGATATAACATACCATTCATTTTGTATCCCCAATAATGTAATGAAACTGTATTACCTAAAATTAAATGATCAAATAAACCCAAATGGTTATCCACAAATTTAAAAAATTTAAAAAAAACTTCACCCTTACTAAAATAAAATTTTCACTTGTTAATTTAAAGGTTTTATATAACCCATTAAAACATTTCCCTCAAACAATCATTTTTCATCATAAAAAATCATCTCATAAAATATGTAAATGGGTTTCTATGATTTTGAACAAATAATAAACTATAAAATTATATAACAATGATGGTATCCATAACACCTAATAAAAAATCACATCAAAACATAATAATCTCGAATTTTATCTAATCCTTTCCCGGATACCAACCGCGACTTCTCTAGGCCTGCACACCCAGATCAGATTCTAAAAACATAAAAATAACATTTTTGGATTTATTAATGGGTAATTTGAAACAATTTTATTCCATAAAAACATAAAAATTATGAATAAAATATTGGGTAACATACATAGCAGAGGAACTTTTAGGTTTAGTGTTTTAGATAATAAGTAAAAACTCTTAACAACACCCGCTTATAAAAAACATGCCCATAAAAGTCAATATAATCTCCTACTATACGATGATTTTTATATACAATGATACGTATTATATATCTCCCAAATATTTCTTCATATATGAAAACCTTCCAAAAAAATCACTCTGCATCATTCTTTGTAAATTAGGAAAATGAAACTTAAGATTTGGTGATATTAGAATCTCATTAAGGGTAAGCATGGGAGATATCAATCTATAATCATAGGAAATAATTAGATATTAATACCAGTAGAAGTTAATGAAGATAACTTAAAATTTTCATAATCAATCTGATAATGATTATAAATATGAGTATTATTATAAAAATTCGGTCCAAAATACATAAATCATAAGGAAGATAACCCATCACAACTCAATCATAAACTATAAATTCATGAAAATTTTTTTCTTTCGTCATCATAATTGTAAAACCAATTTCTTATGAAATGGTTAACTACCATGGCCATTGGATCAAGTATCTACACTAACTTCCCATTATAGATGAAACACATCAACTTGTTTCCTATAATATATTAATAACAACATCTTGTTTCCCATAACAGATCAAGAACATCAACTTGATCCCATTATCATCTCATGTGATAAAATTACATATCAAAACCATTAGAGTTATATATAGGTCCAACCCATCACCCACCAATAATAATAGATATTTTTGCCATTATTTATTAAACTATTCATCATATCATAACCCAAAAAAAAATTGTTTTCATAATCATGTCATTATATCATAACTCTTAGAAAATAAAATGCATTAGTAAACAAAAACGTCATCATAATCATGAACCATCTAAATTAAAAATATGTATTGTATATGTGGATCATATATAATGTAAATATTATGTAACATAGAAGTATTTTATCTTATATGGAAAATGATTTTGAAATATTTCATGGAATATTTTTTGGGAAAATATCCTTTCCATCTTGAAAAATTGTTTATTTTTAAAAACAACACAATTAAAAAAGAAAATAATTTCACTTTAAACGAACATTTAATACATTGAAATGATGTTTCTAATAATTAATTATATATGAACTCTTGAAAATACTCACATTCTGTATATGTTATGATAACTTCCCTTTTATATTTTATTTTGAAAATAAAAAAGTAAATCATTTGGAAAATGAAGAAAAAAAGATTCCATTCAAACAATTTATTAAAATTTAAAACATTTTTATAATAGCCTTAAATAATTTTAGAAGATAATTAAAAAATATTTTGAAAATATATTTTGAAAACATGGAAAATGAAAATAAATTTTCCCAACTACAGACATCAATATTAAAAATCATGAATAAGGGTGAGATTGGGAAATAAACCCTTACCCCATTAGTAAAATCTACATCATATTACAAATGAAATGATAACCAAAACTGAAATTATATATATCAGAAAAATTATTTAATTAATGATTTTATATATCTATTATTCAGTATATACCCCATATAATCATAAATATGTTCAAAGCATCAAATATTTCTCAGTGAAACCAATTTTAGAAGAAAACCCCTTACCTGTAGTCTGAATCATTATATATGTTGATTATCATCATGTGTAAAAAACATATGATAATTATTTACATTATAAAGGAAACTTTTACAATTTAAAATTCATTTAACTCGTTTTTACCATTTTATATCAATTACTTAATCATTTATGTTCACATTAGACGTTTTAACAATATTGGTAAATAAGCCCCAAAATACTTCTATAGGATGACAATGGTCAAAGAGTTAATTGTCCCATTATTTAAAAAATAATAATAATGAAATATTTATCATTTTTAAAAATTAATTATTATTTTAAATACAACCTCTAAATATGTTTAGAAAAATTGAACTAGGTTACAACGATGGAGAGAATAGGTCATACGTATGCACAAGTAACATTTCTTTTTCGAATGACCATTGAGGAAATAAGTTATGTATTATTTTATCCATAAATAATGATCATGATATGATATATTTCATCAAAATTATGTAATTATACTTATATATTTTTTATATCATCAATGTAATGTTTTGATGCAAAACGAATAATATCACTTCATTGTGGTGGTAGTGCACATGTACAGACGATCGATGTTATCATTTTCTGATATATTGATGGTTATCAAAATAACTTCTATATTATATTTTTATAATGAAAAATATATCATGAAAATCATATATAAAAATTACATCATTCATTATAACCTATCTTGAGTGTAGGTTAGGAAAAATAAATTGCATCCGTTTGTGAAGTAGTAGTCTCACGTACCTACAAATATTCAATTTCATTATAATTTTATGGTGGTACGAGATGAAAATAAGTTATGATATTGTTATAATAAAACCATATTAAATGTATAACACTTGTGTAATTAATTTGGAATGGTTGAAGAAGATTATATAGAGGTGGAAGGAGAATAAAAAGTAAAAAAATGGTTAAATATTATACCTCTTATTTTGAAACCCTTCTTTGATTAAAAACATAAGTACTATGAGGATAGTTTATATCCTGAAAGGAATCATATATAATTATTGTAGGTATTATTTGAATGTATTTCCAAATTTATTTACTAAAAAAATGGGTATTGAGCTGTAATGTACTAAGAATAAGTGGTTCCCATTTATAAGAGAGGGAAGGGGCACTCATTGAATTTTCAAAATATTATATTAATATAAATTAATATTTAATTATAAATGGGTAAAAACTCATCTATTTTGAAAATAGGATTATCTTGGATATAAATCATCTAAAACATTAAATATTTGATTAATTTTCACTATGTTTATCCTTATCTTTTGGTGTCATCCCATAGTTATCCCTTTTCAAAGGATCTAGGATAATAATGATTTTTACACTTTTGGGATCATGATAAAAAAAATATTTGTAAAAGCATCCAATAAATTAATGATGTTTGATAATATCAACTATATACTAATCAGTTTTCTGAATATTACATTTTTTAGTATATTATATCATTTAATGAAATAATATTTATGATAAGATATTTATAATTTCAATTTTTAGAACAATTCAATTCTTTGACGTCAATAATATCAACATAAAAAATTTATTTTAAGAAAAATAATATATCCCTAAAATTTCATGGTCATCAAAAAAATTAATTAATCATATTATATATCTCAAATTATATTACATTTATTTTTTTAAATATAATTTTATTGACTTTTCCATTAACTAGATAATTACAACATAATCATTTTGTAAAAAAAATTATTATTTATTAACTAAAAATTAAATATAAATATCCACAATGAAGATACATATTTTATGTTTTTATGTAATATTTTTTAATTGAAAATATCCTCTATGTAACCCCATATTAATAAAATTTATAGTTATAAAAAATAATAGTGTGACATGTTTGAATTCTCAAGAATAAAAATACAATAACACTTATAATCTAATCCAAATGGCTAGAAAATTCCATATAACAAATTAATTAATTAATATGGATACAATATAATCATCCAATAAAATTATTTCATGTTTTTATATTCCTTATCCTTTTATTATTGATATTAATTACCTGATTTACCCTTCACCGTGGTATCAATAATTACTAAGGTAACCATTTATAATGACCAAAAATAAAATCTTCCTACTTTATACATTTTTATCTCTTAATTAAATGTATTGAATAAATTTTTAAAAATTAAAAACAATGAATTTATAGAATTAAAAGTAAAACTAAATTTGAAAAATGTGATGAAAACTATGTTTCATAAAAATTTCCTTCGAAATATAAAATCATGGAATAGAAAAATAAAATATAAAATAAATTTAAAAACAATATTTTAATTATTTAATTATATTTGAATACTAATAAATAATATAATTTTCCTTTACAAATTATTTAAATGAAAAATAAATTTCTCAATAAGTATTTTTTACTATTCATTGAAAACCCAGTCCTTTCAAAAAAATACAAAAATTTCACAACAAGATAATTTTGATGTCATGATAAATTAAATATATTTTTATAATCGTATAAAATATATAAATATTAAAAATATTAATAAAAATATTCCCTGACAAGAAATTAAAAATATCACTTTCTAATGAAAGAAAATTTAGGAAGAATAAAATGTCTTTAAAAAAAAGTTCTTATTTACAAAGAATAAATTAAAATATTATCAATGAGTAAGACAATTATATATTCAAAAATTTATTATTATTATTCATAACCACCAATTTTATTTCTAAGATACAACAATTGCATTTAAATATTAATATGTGATTGTTCGTTTAATCTCAATGTTGTTTGTTTTGTACATTATAGGCTTTCTTTTTATCATAACATTAAATTACAAATAAATCTATAAAGTATGTATATTATGTGGATTCAAAGAAACATTTGAGATTCAATAATTAAAATCATGGTCATGGGACCAACATTATAATTAGTCTTGTATCATGATCATCAAAATATTTTTTGTACTTCCCATATGCTGACTAATCAATGAATATTTATTAAAAATTTTACAATGGAAGGATATTAAAATATATAAAAGTAGAGTAAAATATTATTATAATGATGAAAATATATAAAAAAGTCCTTTTCATATTTTCCCAAAGTAGTTCATGATAAATTTTATAGTATAGTAGTTTAAATTAAAGAAAATATATTTAAAAAATCTATATTGTTCACATAAATATCTATATCAAGATCTATGTTGATAAATGAGTGAAATTGATTTTTAAAATTTTGAATTCAAAAAACATTATTGAACATATATACATAAATATACATAAAAATTATTATATATTAAAATATCGATGAGAGATGGTGAAATAACTAGTTTTACATCTAGATTCTCTTTATAATACTCATATTAGGCTTCTATATTCATCTGTATCACTATAGAAACTTTTCTAGCCTCAGATTTCAATCATATTTTATAGTTGAAAAATTGACCAATGGTCCATCCTTCAAAATACTTAATCCATTTACCCCATTATTGGTTCCACATATTCTCAGTTATTTGATCGCATCCAATCAATTTAACCATACCATCCCATGAACTATTTCATTCTGTAGACATAAACCACCCATATTTTACACACTTCATCCTCATATTCCCTAAATAAATTTAAAAAAACCATGAAATTATTCAATCCCAATCACTCTAAATACACCCCACAAAATGATTACACGAATAATCCTAAGATATCAATCCAATTTCCACCATTCACATTCCACCATAATATATTCTGGGGCAAAATAGATCATCCATTATCTATATAAGATCCCAAATTATTCCTCTATTCTTTAGTATAATAAATAACAATATGGTTTTTATTACAAGTGCACCCACACCTAAACCATCTATATTTTCAATTCATCAAATCTCATGGTGACACCAAGATTAGTGATAGTATTTGGGTTGGTTGAAGCTATAACAAGGATCAATTAAGGTTTTAGTGACTGAATATTATTCATGAAGGTTATAAAAAAATTAAAATTTATATTAATGGATATTAATAATGTAAGAATAAAATAAAATATATTTAGTTAGTATATTTATAATAATGTATCTTTTATAAAATATGTAAACTAGTTTCAACATCGGTTGAATTTATAAATAGTTAGTGTTCATATCCTAATGGCCTTATATATCCTTGTCTTTACTATATGTC
The DNA here is from genome assembly GCA_963277665.1 of Viscum album. Lineage (NCBI taxonomy): Eukaryota > Viridiplantae > Streptophyta > Magnoliopsida > Santalales > Viscaceae > Viscum > Viscum album. The sequence continues at coordinate 790,404,382 of OY728148.1, forward strand.
AAATATTTTAGAAATTAAATCGATATTAAAAAATAAAAGAATTGAAGTTGTAGACAAAATTTCATTATATTTATTAGTGGAAAATGATTCGTTATTTTTATAAATTGGTTGATTCCCTAGTCTTTCTTTGTATATGAATACTTGTGTTTATATGAATATGTGGAAATAGTTTGGGGGAATTTCCTCTTACATATATATTCTTAGAATTATTAGTGAAATATTCTATAAGTGGATATGTGGTGAATTTTCATGTATTTAATGACTCCATCTCAACAGTTCTATTATTATGATTAGCTTTCTTATTTAAGTGAATATTATATCATTGGAAAAAATAAATCCTCTCATGATAGATGGATGGCATATACTGTTCATTCAGTGATGATGTACTATATTTATGTTTAATTTCATATGGTGTTAATATAGTAGTGCTAGTTTTTATTTATGAAATTTATCCTAATGTAGTGTTAGGATTATCTAATGTATGCTTTTCTCTATTTCAATAATTTATATGAACTATATTTTATAAAAAAATTAAATTTTTTATATCAAAATAGTTACTCAAACCATAGATAATAATTGAACTTTATAGTTCTTGTTGCAGAACTGGGAAAATATTATTTTTTGAGATCCTACCTATAAGGTAATTTCATTCTCTTATCATAATACTCTTTAATTCCCCACTATGGATCGTATATAAAAGTGTGTATTAAAATGTATCAATTCAATTTATTTAAAAATTATACCATCATAGTATATGTGAACACCATAATCATATATTATAATTATATAAACACAACAAACCATTATATAATACCCTAATTTTTTCATTATAACAGTATTCAATTAAAGTATATACACATTATCCACCAACAATTAAATAAAAAAATACCTCACTTAAATAATTATATAATTTTATTTAATTCATATGTTGAAAATAAAAACATTATTCAAGTCAATATTTTTCCTAAGGCTAAAATCCATATCACAAAATAAAATATAATTTTATAAAATATATCATCAGTCATAAAATAGTTTAAATTTAGAGTTTCATAAAATGTGTCAAATGAACTAAAATAAATTTCAAATTTTATGAATTAAAAAAAATTACGATTTTTAATGGATTTAGATTTTAATATTTTTAAAAAACAAGAACTCATTCCAAAAATCTAATAACCAAAATCACAATATCTCTCTTGAAATACAATTTCAAATATTCAATAGATGACGAACCTTTAATAATAAAAATCATACATTAAATGATGGATATATACATTAAAATAATAAAACTAAATAATTATTTAATTAAATTATCAATAAATGATTCATTAAAAATAAATTTCATCATAATTAAAACAAAAACTAACAATATTAGAGAATTATAGCCAAATAATAGTTTACTACTCATTATTTGATTAGTTAAAGAACATACTTGATAATAGTAACCTCTATTTTAAGGAATCAGTTATGATCACAAAAACTTATATGTTATATGCCCACAATAATTCAATACGATCCATCTATGAAAGGTTATACATTCCTATAAGATACTCCATTACTATCACATCCCTTTTTAATTAAATTAATTCAATGATAACTGATGAGAATAATCAATCATAAATATCCACATTGAACTCATGATATATTTCATGTATAACTCAATATTAGATAAAAGTAACAAGTTATAAGATATCTCTCATCATGATCAAATAAAAAAAGTATTACATAAACCATTAAAACGCCTTATATTACATTAAAAAATTCTGCTTCATCCATTGAATAAAATACACATCACTATCCAAGATGACGACCAATTGATCTTGGGATTACCTAACCAACTCTTCAATAGTGACCTAATGATGTCAAAAAATTTAGGCACATTAAGAAAGGATTACTCGTCTATTCATTTTAGAAAATTGTATTTTTGAAATTTAATATGAATAAGAAATGGTTAACATCATATTATGTTTTCTATATATAATTATATAGAAATATTAACCAATCTTATGAATACATCCTTAAGAAAAATCCCCTTTTACGTTATTCAATATTTTTTTTCTAATTTGTGAATCTAATTAAAAATTATTAATAGTAAAATATTTATGTTTTTTTGAATTATAATATTTTATATAAGTAAATTTTTTAGAAGACAATAATGCCATATAGATATGTATAAGATAATTATCAGGAAAAAATCATTTGGGTAGTTTTTTCTTTTTAAACACCTAATCATCAATAAATAATTTTTACATGGATTATCAATCATTTAAATAATATTATATCTTTCATTGATGTGATTATGAATACACATATTATTTTCCCAAATAATTAAATCATCACTTGAACATGTGGTACCATTTTATAAAATATATTGATACAAAAAACTAGTTTTAAATATAATTTAAAGAAATTAATTAACTAGATAATTTAAAACATATCTAGGTATAATTAAATGAGGAAAGTTAAGAACATTAAATTTTCTAAGAAATGATACATCTAATTCGATTAATATTTTATATCCCTAAGATGCCTCTTTTCATAATTTCATCGATAAGATACAATAAAAGTGGGATTCATTTATTGTTTATAAAGGATTAGTTTTTTTATACTAGTTATATATATCTATTATATATTTCAACAGAAATCATTCTTCCACCTTGAATTGACCATAAATTACCATTCGATTACATGCTACCACTCATTCCTTGAAAATTCATAATTTCTCATCTATTACCTTCTTAATCTATTTAGATATCAAAAATAAAAATGTAACCATGGTTTCTTAATTTACCATTCAATCATGTAAGTGGATATACAGAAATCCACTAGAAATAATATGTAGGAATAATAATTTTTACACTGGACATGGGTTTAAAATATTCTCATTCAAGAATATTATTTTTTACCATACCACATTAACATAAACCAAAAAAGTTCATTATCAAATTGATGATGATAATCTATTTTCTTATAATCCCATGAAAAGACTTATATGACATATAGACTCTGGAAAAGACTATAACTAATCATTTCTAAACATTTTACCTCATAAATGTGTAAATATATAACTTATATCAGGAAATCATATGTCTATATACAATAATGGTTATTGGTTGTGAATACCAACCCAAATCATCCTCATATATATGTATGATTTTACACAAAATGATCAAATATCAATTGAAAATCCCATTATAATAGGTAAATTCAATTTTAAATAAATTTAAGAATGGTATGGTTACTATTAATATATTTTTTCACCATAAATCTCAATTTATAATCCCCTGTCAAATTTTAATTCCCCTGAAAATAAATATCATCTGGCTCATATAGTTGGAAAGTGAATTTCAATCCATGTCACAATTTCTTTTTTCATCCATGATCTTATAAAATTAACCACAATGTAAATTTAGTATATTCTCATCATTCGGTCTCATCATGTATCCTAATCTCATACTAAAGTGTATATGGAAGATTATATGTTAGAAAATCATAAAAAATAAATAAATGTTTTATTAAAAATTCATGATTTAATCTAATGAAAATAATTACCCAATTCTCAGAACATAGAAAATCAAATAATCATTAAAATCGTGAACTAAAATACAACAATATAATCTAAACCGCCACCTCAGGTTTAATCTAGTCACCACATAATCCAAGATTATCATTTTCCACCACCTACCTATAATCATAATGTATTTTCATTACGAAGAAAATAATATGCCCTATATATAGTTATAATCAATGATATCCCCTACATTATCTTACATAACAATAATTTTTTAAATCCAATATATCATGGAAAAATTCAATCATAAAAATAATTTCCAAATGAGAAATAAAAAAGAGGCCCTAACTTTCATAATAATATTATAACCACAGTAATGAATAGAAATTTAAATAGACATGGTTATAATAAAAAAAATTAAATTTAAAACCCTAAATGATTTATTGTAAAACAAAGGAAATGAAATAAGATCAGTCTTCTCTCTCAAATATACAAAAAACATCGTGAAATATCACATAAATATGAATTGTATATGACTCTAGGTGTTGGTACGACTTTAGTAATTGATTTGTATTTATTGTCAATGAATGTTAGTGATAGTTAAAGACACTCTCCTAAGTGAAATGAAGAATGGAAATTATACTACTGATAAGTTTATCCTATGATCAGATAACATATATCATGTGTGATACAATATTTACAACAATGAAGTAGAATTCAGATTTGATTATTTAAAAAGGAAAGGTGTAAAAAGAGAATAAGAGAGGGACATGATCTTGGATATTGAAGGTTGTTTCCATGAATGTGTATTATTTTTTAAAGTGTCTATGTATTTTTTTGAATACATGGTTTACTACCATGAATATATTATGTGGCTTACTAAAAAATTGAGGACAACCCACGAGCTACCTACATGGCCTCAACCCGAGGCAGATGTCGGACCACAAGGGGTTGACCGCACCCATGGGAAGGGAAAAGAAGTTCTAACCAGCAAGATGTGTTTTTTTGGGCCGTGTATAAGCCCACATTGGTTCACATAGGTTGACCAAGCCGTGTGCAGGGATGCCTAGTGGGTGCAAGGAGAATGCTCGCTGGAGGCATAGGTGGGGGCAGAAGCATTCCCACAGAGAACCAGTGCAAGGCGGCACCGAAGGGGGAGAGGAGAATTATGAGCAATTGGTGGGGTATTTGATTGATAAACCACGGGAAACCCACATCTCCATTTCATTGTGGGACAAAATTTTAAAAAATGAAAGTAATCTCCACCGTATATCCAATCTTGTATCTATTCAACCATCTGATCAATTTGCGGTAGATGAATGTAATCTCACATGTTGATCTGATATAGTACCCTATGCATTGTAATCTAAGCCATCTGATCCTCCTGCATATTTAAACTAGTTGTGTCATCGTCTTCAACCCCAACCACATGCCAGCGCCACTATATCTTACCAGAGATGATGGATTATCACGTATGAACCACCATGCCTTATTATTTTAACACCATAAGGATCATCAGATTAAAATGATACATTGCATGCAACGTACGTTGTTTATGCATGTTGTATCTTGGTGAAGAAGGATTGGCCAAGGAAAACAGAGTTTCCAAGGCCACATGGATAATTCAAGTGTTGATTTAAAAGGGAGATTTCATATGATATCAATCACATGCATGATATTTCGTCACTATAAATGAGGAACTGACATTTATAAGGAAAGAACTGAGATATTCACATATATTTGTCTAGGTTTGAATGTTTCAAAGAAATTAAGATCTAGGTTATTCTAAGAGTGAATCTATGTTGATTCAGAGGTGATATTTGAATGTGTAATTATATCTTTACCTGCCTATAAAAGAAGCATCACCCAAGATGAGAGATGTAGCTTCTCCAACATTCCCATTATCTCATGTTTCCAAAAAAAATAGAGTATCTCCCTATGCACCACTTCGTGAAGAGAACAAAAGAGTCCTGCAAGCATTCTACTCTGTGAAAAATAGTTCCTGCAATCCATCAACATGTGTTACGAACCCTTAAATTATTTCATAAAGAATCGACACCTGAACACATGATAGGTTTTTTAAAAACTCTCGATGTGCTTTGCAATCCATGACATCATGACATAGTGCTTGAGATATTCTCTCACTCTGCTTTGTAAAGAAGAAAATCTATGATCCTTATACAAAATGTAGAACTATGAATATCAAGACCTTCTCATAGGTTAACACCCTCTTATTTGTATATTAATTCTTCTATTTGAAGGGGTTTGAGATTTGAAAAATAAGGGGACTCTAAGAAAGGGGAAGTATATGTTGCATCCACCCATGTGCATTGTTTGAAAAATCATGAGGCCTTTAAAAAGAGTTTTACAATAAAAAGATTCATACCTATTCAGGTTGTAAGAAAAACACACACATGTACATATGTGTATGATGTAAAGGAACATGAACCAAGTGCAAAGTGAATGGGGGAAGATGAAAATAAAGAGGAAGAAAGAAAATAAAGTGGAGAAAGAGGTCAAGTTTGTGTTTGCTTAATGTATTATACCCATTAAGGGTTCTCACACAAGAAGATTAATAGGTGAATTCATGTATTCATGCATGCATATGCATTTGTGAAGACACACAAAAGAAACTACAATAATTTTGTGTGCACATATGTAAAGAAGGAGAAGGAAGTGATCAACCCTAATATAATATGCATGATCAAATGCATACATAAACAAGAAGAAAAGAAATAATTCTGATGATGCCATGTAAGTCGATCTTCATTGCCTGAAAAATTATTTTGTTGTATATCATTCTATCCAAGAAGAAAGAAGCAGTCTTATTGCATTTGGTTGTTGGAATAAGAAGGATAAAGAAGAAGTCTAGTGCAGTTGGTGTTACATTGGAGAAGAAGAGAAAGTTAGAAGATATAATTGTTTTCCCACTTCATTTAAAGTAATCAAGTAATAAGCACTAAAAAGGCCAATATCAAAACCAACCTTATCAAGAAGGAACAATATTTCCTCTATAGGAAGTGTGATGAACTAGCTAGAGGCTATAAGTTGGACTAGGCTATCACCAGTCCATGAAAGAGAATTGTCTCCCCCCTCTAATGTGTAGGGACTTACACTGGCAAGAGGATCATTTTCCTATCAACTTAACTGTAACAGCTTATCACATCATAGTAGAGAATCCATGCACTGTTCATCCCCATGCATCACAATGACGTGTCCACTCTTATTGAGTGGCGAACCTTGTAAAAATATTGGGTCCATGTTGTTTTTGCTTTCTATTATTGCATCAAAATGGGATAATTGTATAAGATAATCAAGATCCTAACAAGTCAAGAGGTATAGGGATAGAAAGATGGAATTTTTTTAAAAAGACCCCAACACTAATTCCCCCCCCCCCTCAGTGTTTGGTATATCCAAAACTGGTCCTCTCAATTGGCATCAGAGGGACAGGTTCATCTCTGTTGGACTCTCTATAGTGAATTTATTCTCTTTTGAAGACCTAAGTTTCTTTTCTGAGTTATCAACGATGTGGGATTTTAGTGAATAATAAGTTATCTCTAAATAGAATTCTATATCTACCAGGATCATAATGAACATGTAAATGAAGGAAAATAGAATGTTGAAGAAGAAGTGCCTCTTATCTAAAGAAGAGGAAGCATATGGGTCTCTATATCTAGCTGAAATTTAAGACACACATGACATGGAATGTAATTATAAGGTGGATCAAGTTTACACCGTGAAGTTGACCAACATTCCTACCAAAACTGACCAAGATTTCTGAATGAGTACATTTGGAAATTATTTTCATGATGAAAATGATGTCAAATGTGGTGATGATCAATCTACAATATCTCAAGAAATATCACTTGATAGATTAAGAATGATTCTACATGGTATTCCTGAAGAAATTATATCCCTAATTTCTGAGTTATTTCAAAGCATGCAGGAAAATATCACTCATCTTGAAGAAGAAACTCATGTTTTAGAGAAAGGATTATAAGAAAAATTTATTTAATGTTGAAATCTCTCCAGATAGGTGGTAGCCTTTGAAGCATCAAAGAGGGTATATAATGTTATTTATTCAAGGTGTATCAATGATGTTGATGAAAATGAGGAAGCCAACAAGACAATAGAAAAGAAGATAACTAGACTTGAAGATGAGATGAAAAAGTGTAATGAAGTTAAGGAGGTGTATTTGGATGAAGACTCCAAGAATTTAAAAGAACATTAATCATTGTTACAAACAATGTAGACTTTCATTAATATGAAGTTGTAAGATTAAAGAAGACTTGCGAAGAGAGGAAGACAATGTTTGAAGACCAAGAATTAATTCTCAATATGAAATTTCTAGAATTGGATGTTCATTTGACCAATCTTGAGAGGACACATATTAGGTCTTCACAAACTAAGGAAACATTTTCTACTAGTACATAATGCTCAATAGATGATTCTACTCTCAAAATACCTCCAAAATGTGAAAAGTCGCTCATGGCTTCACTAATAGGTCTATCAAAAGTAGTTGAGAAAGTAAAAAATAAACCTACTACCATGGCTATGGGGCATATGATTATTCTAAAATTGTTTCTACAAAAAGTACATGTTGAAAGAAAAATATTATACAAGTATGGATGATGAAAAGTGAGAATAAACCTACTACAATGGCTATTATGGATAGGGGAAAGAGTGTGGAATATATATCCCCATAAAAATCACAACAATTCATCAATATAGAGATTTAGAAACCTTATAAAGAATATGGGAAGAAGTAAAGGTTTTTTTGGTCAGTGCTAGTGCTGAAATAGATTTGTACATTGTGCGCTGGATTGTTGGTATAACCCCTCAAATGTAAATGAATTGAGAAAGACCATCTCAAGTGGCAAAAATACAAAAAAAATAATAAACATCCACAGATCCAGAAGAATTTGAATACTGAAAACAGATTTGGAATGTTAGATAACATCTTTGATGTATGCAATAGGAGTGGTCATATGAATGGTGATGATAATTTCAATCGGTACCCAAAACTAATAGAAAACTAACACCATAGAATAGGGTAATAATGAAGAAGAATCCTTGGGAATAAATTATATGAATAATCTGAAAAAAAATTATCCCATGAAGTTTTCAAGAAGGTATGATGAGAAGTCCTTGGATTCTAAATCCAAGAAGGTGAAGGGTGGTGAATCCAAAATAACTACTAAGATAGATTCCACTTAGAAGATTCCATGTAGAAGATCCATTCTTGATTCCTATATCCCTAATGATATATTGGTGGTTTGGAATGAATATTTGGAAAGATTGAGAAATATAGAATATGCACATGCTAATACTTGTGCTAAAAACAGAAAAAAAGATTCTACATGAAGACAAAGAAGTTATGTGTGTGAGGTGCCACAAAGTAGGTCATACTGTTAGAAGATGCTTTATATTTACTCTATCTCAACAAGAATTCCTCAAAAAGAAATATTTTGAACCAGGATATTCTATTTATTTTAAATCACTTGAAGAAAGAAGATTCATATACAAAGATATGGAATACATAGTATGATCCACACAATCACAGTCAGCATTGAATATCAGTTGTGAGTTTTTGAAGAATAGGGAATCTGGGTTGAGAAAATCATCTCCACCTTGTTGTTCACATTAATGGAGCTTGGAGAATCCTCCTTATTTAATTAAATCATTATGTATTGTATTTTTCCCTATAATACAGGGAATTGATGGTGAAGAATGATTTCAGTGGGAGAACCTGGGTGTCAATGATACGAAGTGTTTATTTGAGGGGGAGACAAATGATGATGCTAGAGTTGTTATTCTAATTACTTCCAACTTCAGTTGATATCAAAATTCAATTACTCTGAAGATTGTCTAAATATCATGTCATTGGAAATGGTATGTCATTTCCCAATCTCTTATTCGTGGTTACTCAAAGTAAATATTATTTCTCAAAGGGGGAAACTGAATTACTCAGTGACATAAGTAGAATTGAAGTGTTCCAAAGTCACTTATCCGACCTATTAAACTTGAATGTTAGGATCTATTTTTTGAAGTGATTACAGGTGTTTCTGATTGATCACACTTATTATCCTAAACCTGGAATGAATGTGGAATCCCTTGAAGTAAAGTTCATGTTTTCTCATGAGTTGTCATATTCATTGGGTAATGAACAACCTTTTTTCTATATCAAATCCTCTGGGTTTTTACACAGAGCATTTATCAAGTAGACTTATAGTGAAATGATTTGTGGAAGATTGATAAATAAGAAATGATACCCTCTCTACCATGAACATTGAATTTTTTTGTCAATAAGAGGGAGATAAGTAAAATTTAATTTTAAGAGAGTGAAGGAAGTGATGACTCACATTGACATATTCATTTTGTTTCAAAACACATGGTATCGCCAAAAAATACCAAGGGGGATATTTTTTGGAACACATTAGTAATTTATTTGTATTTATTGCCAATGAGGAAAATGAATGTTAATGATGGTTAAATACACTCTTCTATGTGAAATGGAGAATGGAAATTAGATTTTTTATGTGCTGATCCTAAGTTCAATGAAATTGAATCATGTGTGATACATTATTTACAACATTGAAGTATTATTTGAATTTGATAATCCAAAACAGATAGGTAGAAGAAGAGGAGAAGGGAGTTGCAAGATCATGGCACTTGATGGTGTTATCCATTCAAGGGTATTATGTTTTAAAGTTTCCATGATTTGTTTTCATACATGGTTTTCTACCATGTATTTATTATGTGGCTTACTAAATAATTGAGGCTAGCACGTGAACCAGCTACATAGCCTCAATCCGAGGCACATACTGGACCAAAGGGGGTCGACCATGCCCATGGGGTACCCAAGGTAGAGAAATCCCTTAAGAGGCATCTGTGCGGGCCATGTATAAGCATGTAAGAGTGCACACACAGTGCTCAACCCATGGGTAAGGATGAATAGTGGGCACTAGAAGTGTGCCCGCCTGAGCCATAAGTGGGAACAGAAGCGCATCCATAGAGAACCGGTGTGGGGCATCACCAGAGGGCAGAGAGTAGAATTAATAGCGGTTGGCGGGGGAGTTGATTGATAAACCACGGGAAACCAACATGTCTATTTTGTTGTGGGACAACATTTTTAAAACATGGATGGAATCTCTTCCATCTATCCAATCCGGCATCTCTATCGACTATCCAATCAACCCACAATAGATGGATGTAATCTATACTTCTCATATGGTTTGGAACCCTACGTGTTTGAATCTGAGTCGTCTGATCCTCCCATAGATTATAAATAGTTGCGTTGTCATCATCAACCTCCAGCACTAGCCAACACTTTTTTATCTCATCAGAGATGATGGACGATCACATCCTAACCACCATGACTTATTATTTTGACACCATAAGTATCTTCATATTGAACCAAGACCATGCATGTAACTTTTGTTGTTCATTCATGTAGTATCTTGATGAAGTAGGATTATCTAAGGAAAAAGGAGTTTCCAAGGCCACATGGATATTTCGAGTGAATATTTATAAGTGATATTTCATGTGATAACAATCACATTCATTGGATTTACTCATAATAAATGAGGAACCTACGTTGAAAAGGAAACAAACAAGATATGCACATATATTCATCTATGGTTTGAATGTTTTAAAGAAATTAAGATCTTGGTAATTTAAAGATTGAATCTCAGATGATTAAGAGCTAATATTTGAATGTGGAATTAGATCTTTTCTCACCTATAAAAATCCAATCCCAAGCTTAGAGATTTTTATGCTCCCACAAACCCGATATCATGGGTTTTGAAAAAAGAGCATCTCCCTATGCACCACTTTGTGAAGAGAAACCAAGAGTCCTGTGAGACTTCTTCTATTAGAATAAAAGTTCTCAAAAGCTTTTTATAGGTGCTACGCACCCTTAAATTTCTTCACAACGAATTGGAACCTAAACACATGATAGGTTTTGTAAAAATCCTCATTCTTCTTCATGAGCCGTCCCATCGTGAGAAACAGCTTGGGATATAGTCTCTATGTGCTTTGAAAAGAGGAAAAACTATGAACCTTGTGAATGAAGAAGAAAAAGGAATATCATGGCCTTGCAAAATGTGAACACCCTCCTTTTTCATATTTATCCTACTTTTTGTAGAGTTTTTAGTTTTGGTGAATAAAGAAAATCTATGGAAGGGTAAGTGCATGTTGTATGCACCCATGTTCATTGATTAAAAAAGCCTAAGGCCTTGATGAAGAAGTTTTCACAAAGAAAAGATCATACCCATTCGGTTTAGAAGAAAAAACACAAATAAAATTATGTGTATGATGTAAAGGAACTTGAAACAAGTGAAATGTAAAGGGGATAAGAAGAAAATAAAGAGAGAGAAAGAAAAGAAAGAGGATAAAGTGGTCAAGTGTGTGTGTGCTAAAAGAACCGTACCCATTAAGGGTTCTCACACAAGAAGATTAATAGGTGAATACATTTATTCATACATACACATGTATATGTAAAGACACTCAAAATAAAGAAGAAAAATTATGTGTGCACAAATTTGAAGAAGGATAAGGAAGAGTTCGACCCTAATGTAATATGCATGATCACATGTATACATGAATAAATAGAAAATAATTAATTCTAATGTTTCCATGTAAGACAATCTTCATTTCCAGAATAATCACATTGGTGTATGTGATTCTAGAGAAGAAGAAAGAAAAGGTTTTAGTGAAAATGGTTGTTTCACTAAAAATAAGAAAGTAGAAGTCTAGTGCAGTTGTTGTTTCACTAGATAAGAATTGAAACAAATAAGAGATAATTGTATTCCTAATGCATTGAAAGTAATCAAGTGAAGTGCACTAAAAAGGCCAAAAAAAGAACCTAACTTATCACAATGAAAGAAGACTGTCTCCATAGGCAGTATAAAGAACCCGCTAAATCCTGGAAGTTGGACTAGGCTATCACTAATATAGGGAAGAGGATTGTTTCCCAACCCCCTCTAATGTGTATAGACTCACACAATCTAGAGGATTATTTTCCTATCCACTCACCTATAACAACATATCACATCATAGTGGAGAATCCATGCATTGGTCGTCCCCAGGAATGTAAAGTACGTAGATACTCTTATTGAGTGGAGAACATTTTAAACATACCATATTCATATTTTTATTACTTTTTATTATTTCATGCGACTGGGAAAAGAGAAAAAGAGAATCAAGATCCTAACAGGTCAATAGGTACATGGATAGAAAGATGGAATTGTTTTAAAATGTCCCCAACACTGATTCACCCCCCTCTCAGTGTTAGGTATATCTCAAACTTGTCCTCTAACGATGAAAATCTCAATCATTAATATGGAACCTAAAATAAACCATGTGTGAATGGATCATTGGATGACATCCTCATCATCCTAATCGATAAAAATAGATGGAAATTAGATTCACAATAACTCGATCATTGTTAGCTCATGAATTTATATAGAAACTTCTATAGAATATAATAACACATTCAACGGAATATTAAAATATTATTATGGTTTTAGTATGAAAAGGGGAGTATATAATGATATCAGTAGAATATATTAATTTCCTATCCTATAAGAGATCCCTAATACCATTTAACCAAGTCATTTATCATTTTTGTATAGTAATATGAAACATAAACAAAAATTAACTAAAAATATAATAAAAATTTATGCCCTTGAGTTAATATACAGATAACACAATTCCCTTCATAGAAATTAAAATTTCAACATAACCTATTATTGGTTTTCTAGAATATCATATTGAAGGTAAAATCTACTAAAACTATTTATACAGTCTTACAAAAATAGAAAAAATATATAATGTTCTTATCTCAAATATCTATGATCTTGAATTAATTATTGGGTTTTCATGAACAAACCCACCAGTTCCTTGCTGGCTGGATGTATGCTAAATGTAACCCCTTGTGATCTCCAAAAATTGACTAGTGGATGGAGAAAAGTGTTGTGTAGTACATGGATAAATGGGATGAAATATGTTATAATCTAAAATGGCACCCCACTCACTTAGTGTCTGCCTTGAGGATCTCAGCTTCTTCTCTCCCTCTTAGGGTTTCACTCCATCCCTAGCAGTGCCTATCCTTTGTCCTCCCACTTATCTCTATCCTTGCCTCTTTTAAGCTTCTCTATGGTCTCGCCCAACCATTCTACTCTCTTCAGGATTCACTGCCTCCATAGTAGAGCCTGACCATTATCCTCCCAATTTATGATCTAGGGTCACCCTTCTCTTTCAGAAGCATTTCCTTCAACAAAATAGGTGGTGCTCTTCTCACTTCAGTGCAAGATTCCGGTAGGGTTTTCACTCATTTTTCTCTCTCCATAGCCCCTTACTAGGCTTTATTCCTTTTTCTTCATCTCTTTTCTTGGATCATCAGAAATAATTGTATGTTTTCTCCTCCCTCTACACTTTTCATCTCCACACACCATGCTTGACCCTACCTTGGTCCAGCATGTTGGCACTGAGGATGAATTGGGAATGTGTTGGGTCATGTTTAGTTTCATGGATTTCCTTATTTTTTGGCGGTTTTTCCATATGGTGTTTTTTTTATTCCTTTATGTATTAGTCTTCAATTGGTTATGGATTTTTTATGCATTCACATTGTTTTTTTGTTATTTCTGGTTTCGTTCCTCTTGGATGTTATTTCTCGATGGTTTTCTTTGATTGTTATATTTTCTGGTTGGATGCATATGCTTAGTGTGACACCGATGGTGGTTCTGAAGAGTGTGGTTTGTTTCCAGTCCATGGTCATCCATACTTAATTAGGCTTCTGTATCCAAACTCTTCTCGGACCTCTAGTTCCTTATCGCCAATCCAGGTCAGTCTGGTGCATTGGATCCTATTGTGGTTTTGGGATGGTGTGGTTTGTGCAGTAGTTGGGGTATCAGGAAGTGAAACCTAGGAGACAATGGATGCTCTGATGTTTTTTGTTATCATTAGTGGTGCTGAAAGATGTGTGTTTTTGACAAAAATGCTGGTTTTTATTATAGTTGATGATTGATCCCAGTGGCTTCCTCACCAGTGATTATTGATGATTTGTGATGACGATGGTGGATTACCAATGATGTTTATGGCTAGTGAAAAATGAAGAGACTTTGGATGACATGAGAGACTCCTGAATCGAGGCATTGGGTTTTCTATTGTTTTTGAAATTCCAAATTGGCGACTGGTTGTGTGTAGTATTATGCAACTTTGGATTCCCACTTGGTGATGCATTATCATTTGGGACTGTAACTTTGGTTACCACTTTGAAATAAAAAAGGTTAATTTTAAGTCAAAAAGGAGGAAATAGGGTAACATACCTATACACACACACCCCACCAAGCTACACATAATAGTGAGGTGTTAAAATAAAACATTGAACATGTATAGTGTAAATCACATATGAAACAACCTCAAGGAAAGAATCAATGTAAAAAAACATAGTACACAAGTTAAAAAGGCGAAAATAAAAAAAATACAAGAAATGAGGTCCCAACTAGAATATAACTTGAAAAAAGTTCACTAAAGAGAGCTCAATACACGATCCCCATGTGGGACTACCAAACATGATCATATCTGTTTATTATAGATACAGTATTCTGAGTCATGGTCCACAAATATCACCATATATATTCCTTCATTTTCATAAGACACAATATTTATAGGTGGAGAATGTACAGGGGTTAGTATATAAATACCTAACAAGTTTCACTAAAAAATATGGGTGAAATATATATATAAATATATGTAATATTAAACTCAACCCAATAAAAAGAGGGAATTAAAACCCAACATATATGATCACAAAATAACACAATATAGGGGAAAAGTTGATATCCATATATATATCCAGTATAAGAATTATGAGAAGGCTTGGATATCTAATGTTCTATCTTCGATTCCCATCCATAATCGATACCTCACCCGAATCAAAGTGGAGGGGCACACTCCTCTCAACTACACTCTAGATTTGAGGAAGCACTAACTCACATTGAATAAACACTCACTACTGGAGCATGAATATGTGGTGTACCAATCTATAGATAGAGGAAGTACACGTGAAATAGTACTTGAGAGGACCTATTATACCTATGTAATGAGAATGGGGGACCCACACCCAAGTACAACATTGGAGTACCAACACTAAAATATCTCTGCTGATCACAAACATTCCCTGATATCAGTCAAATGTTGATAAAAGGGGAAATATTCTCATTTAAACTTGTTCCACATATAAAATTATTGAACAAAATCCAATATCTCATTCTATATAATAAAATACTCACAATAAAATTTATGTTGGCACTAACTGAATCACAAGAGAGAGATATGAATCAAGTAACATAGTAATATAAATGATGTGTATACAGTATACACATTGTTTCTTTGATTCCTTGATTTTTCCTATGTCTTTTTTATGATGCTCATGTACTATGGCCATGCCCATAATCACTCGATGTTCCCACATACATTGGTCATGTATAGGTTCTATAGTTCTTTCTGATTATATGATTATTCTTGTATACTCTAGTTGTGCATGTGTGTCTAGAAATGTCTATGAGTGTGTACCCATAGGGTACACACCATGTCACCAATACCATGTCACACAATGTGTATGCATTATATATGGCGTTTTCTATTTAACTCTTCTGGAAAAGTTGGCCACCATATATTGAAGATGCCATGGTGTGTGTTCATTTGGCATACATGATGTGTGGTTGAATGTTTTTTCATCAATGTTCCTTGATAATGATGATAACCTTAGTTTCACTCTATGCCACCAAACATGTCTTCTAACATACCCAAGTCTACTGAAACCAAAGGGATAACCTCCAATAATTGATTTTGATGCCTAAATTAGATGGAAATTATAACATTATCATCAATGTGATATTGGTTCTCCTCTCTTAATCTCTGAACATACCAAATCCACAATTTTGACACCTGATTGCAAATATAAATCACTATATATCCATCAAACATCAATATATCCATCATTCATCCATCCACCTATAAATGATGGGTTTTATCGCACATAAATCTAACTTCAAAATATAAAATTTCAACCCCATCTCATAATAATAATGAATGAACAGAGTGGTCGGGAAATTCATAAGAAAAAAGTGGAATCAATCATTGGTGGATGTGATATCTTCCAACAATCATAAGTTAAAGTAATCATGGGTTAGTAATGGCACAACTAATTCCATAATAGATCATGATATCAACAATACATATATTATTTTTGTGTGGTTCATAGGATCTAAGATAAGTTAAACACATACTCTATAATACATGATAAATAATCAACAATGGGGAAAACCATAAAATAATGATTTTTACCATTATTTTTTGATCTATCATTAGTGATTAAGGAATCCTCTAGAATTTAAGATGATTGTCTCACCTCATTATCTATTTGTCTTAGGATTCAAGTTGATATATTCATTTTTGGTTCTTAATACTTGATTTAAAATAAATAAAACATACTCCTACTCTTAACTCTACTAATGTTATGTGACTCACCCTAGGTATTTTCCTTAAAAATATGTTTATAATGTAGGATTAGGTACTAGGAAATGAAACAAATTAATATTATTAAATAAATAATTCACATGATTCACCCCCTAATGACTCCAATCAACTAAATTACCAAATATAACCAGCTTTTTTTATTGCCTTGGCTGAACACCAAGTTCATGAATCAACAACGGTTTCAGATTTCCCATATCAAGTCCAAAAAAATAGAAAACCCGTTAATTCAAGAAATAGTCATGTGTGTGATTAAATATATATAATAATATTTTTATTATATCATTTTCTATGCCCTCGGACACCCAAACACCCTGTATGCTGCAAATAAAAATCATGAGAAGTATAGTGAATCATTTAAAAGAATAAATCATTAAATACAGAGTAATTACAGTCTCCCTTATTTAAAGAATTTTCAAGTGAATATCATAGTTTACAAATAAAATTGTGGGGAATGAGACAAAAAAAATTTATCGCACTCCCAAGATCTCTCTTGTATGATTCTATACTACTAAATCACTTGAACCAAATGAATGGCATGTTCACATACAATCCTCTCAAGACTATTCATGATCGCCACTCTGTACTCTACGAAAGTTGAACCATCCTTAATGTGTACAAATCTCTAGTGAAGAAAGTGTGTAGGATCATACACATATATCCTCATATACGATAGAAAGAATATTTCATACACTTAGTACAATTGTGGGTGTAATTCCATGTCATATGAAACCTCACCAACCATTATTCATATCTTGAAGAACCAAATTAACATCATGTGTAGCTTGCATCCCCAAAAAAATCACCAGAATCCTCACTGTTTTGAGACTAACAGGAAAACATGGTCTCTCATCCCAAACTCCAAATGCCTATGAAATAGATCCACATATATTTAAGTTTGATTTTGGTTTGACCTCATACTTCAAAAAAAACCAAAAAAATTTATATCATCACCTATATCATGTTTGGCCTCATAATAGAAGTAAATCTAATATCAGATCAACACGGAAATAATATTTTTGGTATCCCATATAAGTCCTCTAATGGTTACATGCAAATAGTATAATAATAAATATTATAATAATAAAATACTACCAATAGAAAATGATACTCCCAGTTCTGGATGAAGTCCAACACATCAGATCTCATCATATCCTCTAACACCTTAAATGTACCATTGGTCTGCATGTCCATCTGGGAGTGAAACACTATACTCTTTTTTAAAAATGTCAAAATATCCTCTTATAGGCCCCTCTAAAATCATGACATAATCTATGAATCATGTTTAGATTCATTGATGGTAACCCATGAATCTGTACATTCTCTCACACACACAAATTCCTTAATCTCTCAATCCAAATCTACTCTTAGGTTGTAATAATGAGTTTTGATGTGGTAGTTATGTTAGTGATCATATATGTAGTTTCATGGTCCCAACCTATCCAAGGAATCCCAAACAAAAAAATATATTGATATCATATCCCAGATTCTTTTCATAGTCTCGATTTGTTTGGTCAAACCTAATAGAATGTGATTCTCAACCTTTACCTTCGAACATGTGAGACAATCAAATATGAACTCAAAAATGATCCACCTCATAAAATAACCCCAAAAAATACCATCAAAGATCCCCATAAATCTTATTCACACTGGGATGTATAGACATGTGTGAATTATGAAACATCATCAACACCTCCTCATGCAATGTGACAATAACTACAGTCCCTCCATAAAAAAGGATAACATGCACCCATTTATAAAAAAATCATTTGGCATATCTCTTATAGATATTAGATCAGCTGAACACTAATAGTTTATGACTCACAGCTGAACCTCCTTCACTATATGGAAAAGTAGAAGAGTCCCCAAAATCAACCATATAAATAATACACCATCTCCATCATCAGTTTCAGCTATAATGAATCTAACTGCATATATAACATTAGTGAGAGAGAATTGGAATTCCTAAAATTTTTATCAATCCTAGAATGTACCCTCCCATGATTTTAGAATTTATTGAATCCATATTCAAACTGAAATTCCAACTAATTAATTTATCATTTAATAAGATATATTTCAGTTATGATATATATTATACTCTTATTATCTTAGTAAACAATAAATTTCTTAGCCTGATGATATTTTATCATATCATTAGAGCGAATAAATCCATCTTCCACTAAAATTCATTGGACTTGTTGTTCTATTCATGGGGTATCAATATCATTAAACCATAAGTGATAACATACTAACTCTATGAAAATCCAAAATAAATCCATGCTATATATGAATTTGATAACACCAATCTCTTTACTCCATCCTTCGATTTCTCGAAACAGGGTCACTTTTCATCCTTTACTAAAACTCCTTAATGACTCCCTGACATAGCTAGTTCCAAGTAAATGAATTCTATTTTTTCATTATGGTAGTAAAATTTTATTATATGGTATAAAATTCTACCAGAATCATCTTATAATACCCCTCAAAACAATGTAAAATTTACACATATATCATGCACTTTAATGGTACCTAAGTAATAACTGTGTCATTTATTTTTGGATGCAAATATTAACCATGATCAAAGATGAAATTCCCCAAAAATTTATCCTTACGTAACCAAATTATGTTTTCTATACCTTACCATATATATTTTATTCCCTAATTTACTCTACGACCATCCTGAAATTCACTTCATGATCCTCTTACAATATAGAGTAAATTATTTTGTCATCGACAAAGAAAACTATGAATCGGTCTAGGTATGGACAAATAACCTAGTTCAAATGATCCATGTACATAGTAAATGAATTAGTCTCTTGGATATGAATCATAAAATGTATATTTTTCTATAGATATATTGGAATATATTCCTCAGGAAAACTAAACTAGTGGTATCTAAACCTAATATCAATCATTGAGAAACAAATCACAAATTTTAACTGGTCTGAGAGGTCATTCGTCCTCAGAAATGGCTACATATTACTTATTTCCAAAAAATATAAATTAATATAATCAACATAAATCTCCATACACTAATCTACCATTTTTATGGAAACAATAGATCAATTAAGGGGGAGAATGGGTCCTGAAAAATCATTCTATGAATGTTCCTCTAATTTATCCATTATCTCTCAGAACAAGGAAGGGCCCATCGGATATGTTGTAAATGATATAAATGTGGTATTGAGGTGGAATTATATGTACATTTCAATATTTTGATTTGGTTGTAGTCATATAAAATCATCAAACAAGATTTCCATACAGTCCACCAATTTAGCTGGAAGCCTAGTGCTTGTAGATCCTGCAACACCAATGGAATAACTCACCGAATTATGGGTGATGGGTTGTATATTTCTTCCCAAAATTTAAACCTTTAGGTAAATAAGGCTTATCTTTCCCAAAAAATTGATTCTCTTTCAATTAGTATGATTTCGTAAAAATATCTTATGATGACATTATACTTAGGAATGAAATGTAGTTTAAAAGTACAAACCCTATATGACTTCATAATTATTCAAAAAAAAATGATGAAAATTTCCCAAAAGAAAATCTCTCATTTGAGTGCTAACTCATGTTACTAGAAAATGTTCTAAATAGTATGATAACTTCCTAAAGAAAACTATATATATAAATATTAGGATAAACTATCAACGGGAATGTCAATAACTTCCATAAGGAATTTAGTGATGAAGGAATTAATCACAACTATGAATGAAAGTACTAGATCAATTGTATAAAATCTATAGCTCGTAACTCAAATCATCTCTTTAGTAGCCAAGTAATATCCCTCAATAGCCTGAAACTTTTAAAGGGCCAGAATGATGGCCATCATATCTATGCAAGGGACATTGGGTGGTGGTGGTGAAAGGATATAATATAATCTCCCCTTATCAACATCTCCTCCCAATAGAACTCCATCATCTCCTATTCAAACACTACATCTATGGGTTCCAAACTAGACACACAAAGGAGATGCCAGATCAATATACTGCCTCTATAGTGGTAGTCAGTCCAATTGTTTCTTCCCTTCCTCAACTTGTCATATCAGGAAATCTCCATACATGTGACCTCACCCATCTCCAGCATGACATTTCTACTCTCCTAGATGACTAGATCATTTATGAACCCCATAAAATGTAGACCCACTTGTTTTAGTCCAGTCTTGAGTGTAACACATATTTCATGAACCTGACATTTTTATACTTCTACGTATTGCAATGACTCAACCACATAATGCACAATTCCATCTCCACCCACCTGACATCCCTCTACTAGGAATATTTTTGTAAATAGATCCATCAACATCAATTGACCGTATATACAAATGCACGAGGATAATAAGATATCTGGAATGTCTCTATAAATATACTATTAAGAATTCTATATAATAAAGAAAAAATCATATGGAATTTTGTTAGAGTATTGTGTGATGTTGGTAAACCTCATGGAATTCTCAAAATTTGTCATTTCACCCAACATAAGCTGAAGAAGCTCCAGAATACACACAAACTGATAGAATGAAGGATGATACTATTCAAAAAATTGATGGTCGAAGTATAACTATGTGAGATTTATCTAATCAGGGGTATGCATATTCAGAATCCAATTCTTCCTTGCATGTAAAAGATGAATTTTGGTGGCCAGTACAACCATCTGGTCATATAGGGTTTAAGAAAACAAAAATACTAAGATCACCAACATCATCAAATTCCCTACCATATGAGGGTTTGGATCACCATTCAACATAATTGGTATCTATTACTAAGATTAATCTACTGTTTTATGAATATTTGATTCATCACTCTACCCTTATAGAGATATCAACTTTCCATCACACATTAAATTTTCCTCCTTGACCACTGGGTGAAATAACTTATGATTGGGTCAATTAATTGAGGCATCGTCACTAAAATAACCATCACCATGTTCTTATATCTGCACCTTATATGGATGTAACCATGGAATAATCCTAAAAGTTATCAATATGTTCCAAAGTAAGATGATAATATATGATGTATAGAATCATAAGTACATTACAGTCAAAATACCTAATCCTACATGGTGCATGTAACATTTTTTCCACAATAATCATTATCACCTAATGCTAATTTGTGAAGTAGGAATTCATAGTGTCAAGGAATGGATACATAATCCACCCAAAAAATTGATTCCCCTTCAGAACAATCACACTTGTGACAGCACATCACAATTTCCTTATGTTCCCAAACCAATCCTCTAAACAGGGTAAAACTCTCGACAAAAAAATAATGGAAAGACCAAATATTATAATACTATGTCATGATATAGACCATCGAGGTTAGAATAGCTGGCAATACACCAATTATATCACTCCATGACCATCTCTAATAAGAGAGGGGTCGAAAATAAGATCCAATTAAGCAATAATAAAATGATACTATGCCAAAAGTACTTATATGCATACACTCAACATGATCTATACAAAAATGTAGAGATATAATAAAAGTATGA
The DNA here is from genome assembly GCA_963277665.1 of Viscum album. Lineage (NCBI taxonomy): Eukaryota > Viridiplantae > Streptophyta > Magnoliopsida > Santalales > Viscaceae > Viscum > Viscum album. The sequence goes on from OY728148.1 coordinate 790,426,922, forward strand.
ATTTATAGAGTATAAAAAGTACATAAAATAGCCAATAATAAATAATCCATGTTCATCAACATAGTTTAAAATTATAAATAGAAAAATATATTCCATACCATAAATAAGTTCCTAGCATGAAAAAAATTGAAAAATGGGAGACTAAATAAAGCCCAACTCTTAATGTATAAGGATAACCACAAAACATGGCCAGATCCACTAGGTATAAATATGGTCATCAAAATCCCATTCCACAAATTTCAACAATGATCTACCAATATTTTTTATACGGAACAATATGTTTTGTTTATGCCTATTAAGATGTGAGTTTATAAATATCGAGTAGGACTCCCCCAAATCTGGGATTGGAGAAATAGAAAGATGAAGATGTATGTACAACCCATAAAGAATAGGGAAATAAAATCCAACAAATATGACTATAGAGAAACTAATGTGAGATAAAAAGGGGATCTCAAACTCTACATCCAAGGTAAAAATGATGTTTCCACCTATTATTTTATTGGTCTATCTCTGATTCTAAACACCATAAATAAGTTATAACAATCATGCTCTTTATTAGACACAAAAATAAATTATTATAGAAACATGAACTTAAGACAACTGTAAGTATCAATAGTTCTAGTGTCTTTGGATATTATGAACATTATATTACAACGTAGAACATAAAACACAACATCTTTATTGAAAATGTCTTTTACATGACCACAACATTCTTTCATACTTAGCATTTCATGGGATAACCTAAGGACATGGCTAAGAAAATGGTGAGCTATAAATATACTTAAGGGAATAAAAAAATAATAACATGAATAATATAGTACATTTTAGGAAATAGGCATATTGAAGGAGAATAAGAGAAACATGAACATAAAGGCATGATAAAGCATTATTATCATAACATGGAAATGTGGAAACAACATTAAACATGAAATTTTCATGATTTAGCGCTCATTGCACATGGAGAATGAATAAACCCTCATTGAACATTAATTAGAATGATTAGACACTCATTTCAATTGAATTTTCATTGTTAAACCCTCACTTTACTTGACATATCATGATACTAATCATTACCAAATGCATTGGAGCGCTCTTAGGTTGACCTATTTATAAAAATTTCATTTCATTCACAAGTGTGCAACATGGATCATAAAACATGTATTCCCTCAATAAAAGTGTACATATGAATAAATTTTAATAACATTGATAGACGAATTGGTATGGTATTCACCAACACGATGATTTTGGCATGGGTTATTTTGGTGTCACATCAGAATCATAACGGCATCAAATAGAAAAAATAAAATGTGTTGCTGATAGAGAAATGGGTAACTCATAATTTATAAATGAAATTAATATTATGGGGGTCAATGAACATAATATCCCAACATATGTGACGGTATTTATATGCATAATATAAAAGATTTTCTTGAATGTAAATGAGAATAGGGAAATCCCTAACAGAATTTCAGAATGGTAATTAGTGTACTGGGAGGAATTAATGAGAGAGAAAGTGGTATAACATCATTAAAATATTATAAGGGTCATATGGGGGAGGTGAGAAATAATACACCAAAATTTTGAATTGAAAATAAAAGCGTATAAAATCAAAATGAAATTTGGACAAAAATAGAAATGAAGAAATCCCTTTCTATGAAGTGTGATTTCAAAGGGTTGGGAGAGGATTGAGAGAGGCTTCTATGGAGCTTGGGGAATATTGGGAGGATTATAGAGAGATTAGTTCATCGTTTGGTATATGTCCAACAGTTATTAGTGAATAGTAATGGAATATTGAGTGGGTTTATATAAGAAATGATAGGGAATTTTTTATTATTTAGGTTAGAGAAACTACACATTAAAATAATCAAAACCACTAACCATCCCATGGTATTTTCCTAGGGGTTTTGCAAAAGGGGAGTTTAAAACAATATTTTATAAGTAGAATGGTCTATATTATTAAAATATCAGGCTTTATTATGTGGATGTGAGTAACACTCTCAAATAAATAATTTTAAAAAAGTTATTAATATGTTATAAGTCTTGGTGGGTCCACTAACGCACCATAAAATTAAAGAAAAAAATATAAAATCACATTATTATAATGGTAAAACATATATTTAAAGAATAATCCTTTTTTAGTATTTTATGACATAAATATTGGTTCATTATGATGTTATAAAACACATTATATATTTAAATGGTATTAATTTTCTACCAAAACATTTGACTATCTTAGAAAATTATGAAAAATTGATTATTAAATAATTTTGACGTCTTGAATCCAAAAATAATATTCATTTTCTCTGAATAATTTTATAAATATGTGAATTTTTACTTTTAAAATAAAAAATGACATTTATCAAAAATTCATGTGTTTTGATAAAAAAACTTTCAAACCTTAATAAAAATTACAATTGTATTCATAAAAATTATACAAAAATTTGAATTTAATAAAAATTAATTGAGTAATAATATTTTATTAAAATATTATTTCATTCAAAAATCCATTAATTCATCAATAAAAATTCCTAATTGAATATTAAATAAAAATACTATTTGTTCATTGAGAATCATTTATAAAGTAACAATAATAAAATTGAAAATATTATTTATTTTTTAAAAAACTAATGCACATAATCATATTTCAAGTGTCTCGTTACATAACCCCTTATAACACCTACATAAGACCAAAGGGTAACATATATGATGGTGGAATCTTGGATAACATCATTTGGGTGGTAATATCTATTAACATACATTTCTCCCATATGTGCTTCTGTTCAAGCTTAAAATATTGAAGATCGACTTGTTCTTATTCAAGAGAAAAGACAAGTGAAGCTACCTCCTTTCCAAGATCTGCATGTGGTCTTTGTATGGAGCAATTCTATTGGATGAGACCATCCCTTCATTTTTCATAGTAAATTTGATTTTTAAAGACCTATATTAATACAAATCATGTTATCACTATTCAATAACTATATTGGCAAAGATAATAATTCTTAATGTTGTTTTAAAATCCAAAAAAATAAAACGAAGGAATTTCATATGTTTTACATAACCATTTTCCATAATAATAAATTTAATTATATCATGAGAGATTTTCATTAATAAAGCATTGGGTTATTAAAATCATACCCCCTTATGAAATTTCACCCTCTAAATTTATTTTTCCCACCCTAAAATAAATGAGGGTATCTCTTCTTCATCACTTCCTCTACTTCCCATGGTACTTATTCAAACATGTTTTTTATTCACAATTCCATGATGAGAGGAATTTTTTATATTTTTTAGAACTTTTTCCCTACAATATAAGATCTTCAAAGGCTTATTTTCATAGTACAGTTCATTATCTAATGGTGCCACCTTAATATTGAGTACATTAGATGGTTCAGGTACGTACTTCATGAAGAGTTATACATGGAATAAATGTTTTACTTGAGACATGTTTAGTGGGAGTTCATGTCGATAGGCCACTACTCCATTGCAATAAATGATCTCAAAAGGTCTGATATACCCTAGACTAAGCTTTCCCTTCTTCCAAAATCTCGTAACACTCTTCAACTATGATATGTGGAGGAATACCGTGTATCCAATATCAAACTCTTGGTCTCATTAACGATTATTAGCATATATATTTTGTCTACACTAAGTAGTTTTAATCTACTACTAGATGGTCCAAAAATTCTACACCATTTCATTGACCATTTCTAGAAATTGTAGTTTTTTCTCCCAGGCTTCATCCCAAAATTCCAGGGTTCTGCAACTCTTCCCATAAAGAGCTTTATAAGGATCAATTTGTATTCTTGATTGAAAATTGTTATTGTATGAGAACTCAACCAGAGCTAGATGTTGATCCCATTTTCCTTTGAAGTATATTAAGAATGCTCCCAATATATCCTCTAGTGTTTGGATATTCATCTCAGTTTTCCATCAGTTTGAGTATGATAAGTTGTACTAAAGTTCAGCTCATTATTCAGAGCATGTTGGAGAGTCTTATATAAATTCGAGGTGAATCATAGATCTCTATAAAATACAATCTATAGTGGTACTCCATGTAGCCATACCACTTCTATAATGTATATCAGTGCATGTTGATCTAATGATAAATCCACAATAATTATATTGAAGTGTGCAGTCTTTATAAGATGATCTACAAAAAATAAGATAGCATTATTTCCTTTGGATGTCTTTGGATGTTTGGTGAAAAAGTCCATGGTGATGTTATGACATTTCCATGTTGGTATGGGTAATGTTTGCATCATAACCTTCAACTTCTACATATCAGCTTTCACTTTCTAACATACCAAGCACATTAATGTATACTTAGCTATCGCTTTCTTCATGTTATCCAACAAATAATGATCTCAGATATCCTGAATCATCATTGTGTTTCTAGGTTTAATAAATAAATTGTATCTATGTGCATCATCCAAAAGATCATTATTTTTCTAAAGATTTTACAGAACTAATAGTCTTGTCCCAAATCTCACAATTCATTCTTCATTAACATTTTACTCTGAGGATTTCCATTTTTTGATAGTTTCCACTTTCTTCTAAATTCCACAAACATCCTTTTGAGCATCCTTTAACCATTCTAAAAGATACAGTTGATAAATAATTCATAAAGGATTGATGATTTTCCCTTCTTTATGATTCACATTTCCATCTTCATCAAATGTAAGAATATTCAATCCATTTCAATTTTCATCAATGATAGAATCACTAGGTCATTTTTTCATAGAGCAACCACCACCTTTTTCACATTCCCAGGGTGGTAATGGATTGAGAAATCATAGTCATTGATCATCTCTAACTGTCATCATTGGGGAATATTAAACTCTTTTTGTGTGAATACATACTTTAGGCTGTGTGATTCGTATATATTTCACACATCACCCCAAAGAGTTAAAGATGAAAAATTATCAAAGTACAGATTATGACAGCCATATCCAGATCATGTCTTGTATAGTTTTTCTTATGAAAATTCTATTTCCTTGAAGAATAGGAAATTAATTTGTCATTTTTCATAAAAAACCCCAGGACATTCTTTGAAGCATCACTGAATACCACAAAATGTTCTCCAATTATGGGTAAATGTGAGCATGGGTGTAGTGATAATCCTTCTTTTCAACTCATTGAATCTATCTTTTCATTCATCACTCTATGAAAACATGACTCCAATTCGGGTTACCTTGGTACGAGGGTTGGACAATCATGAGAAATTTCTAAAAAATTAGCAATAATATCCAGCTAATCCTAGGGAGCTACGGATATCTGTTACCGATGATAGCCTTGGTCATCCCTAAATAGCAGATATCTTAGAATGATCCACATATATCACATTTCTTGTAATGATATGACTCGATAATGAGACTTCCTTTAACTAGAACTCACATATGTTGCACTTTTCATAGAGCTTCTTCTTTCACAAGGTCTCTAGTACAGTTATTATATGGTCCTCATGCACCTCATTGTTTTTGGAGTGTATTAAGGACTCTATGAATCTTGTCCATGAAGATTTTGGGGTCATTAGTATAAGGCCTCGATTTTAAACCTTACTTAATATTGAATTAAATGAATAATTCACATTGAGGATCACTTCAGGTTTAGAGTTTTAGAGAATTAGGACATAACTATTACATCTCAAAAGATTACAATGTAGACACTTCTAATAAGTTTCCATAATATAAACAATCTTAAAAAGAAACATGTCTAGTTTCATGTTTTAGATAGAATGACTTTTCCTTGATCCCATCCATGACCCTATTGCACTTTATATCCTATGAAAAACATTTCAAAAACTTGGGGTGAGTATAAAAAGCTCAGTAAGGGGTACACAAAGAAGGAAAACTGTTAGTTTTTCACAACAACCAGTAAATCGTGAATACATTATCAAAGTAATACTTTTCACCTTTATGAAGAAGAAAATACTCTTCATTGAATAATGGATCATTACATACCCTTTTTTAATCAAAAGATTATCATAGAACCCATATAAAGAACACATAACATATAAAGGTAACTTGGGACATAAACATACATAAATGGAATAACCATACGGTCGACTTCCACACATATCACTTAATGGAATAGCCATACGGCCGACTTCCATACCCAATGCATTGGAGGTTATAATATAACCACCCGTACTCGTATTCACGGCACCACCCGTCATATGGTTTATCATGTAACCACCCATTAAATGTCCATGTACCATTATAAAATCATAATACATAAAACAAATATAATGGAAAGAAAACCTTTCCACACTTTGATCAGAATATATCAATTAAATATAATGACACAAAAAATCCATTATAAAAACCATTTTCAATAACAAAATATATAAAAGAGTATATGGTATTTATTTCATTTTAAAAACATTACTATTTATTGAGCAATCCAAAGACCAAATAATACTCGTGGCAGAGGAAAAGGTCGTTGTCACCTTTTATGTTAGAAGAAACATTAATTTTTGTAGTTTTGTAAAACGCTTTGTTGAAAAATATTCTTTTTTTATAAAATTAAAATTCAAAGGGTTTTATACACTGTATAAAAAAATGTTGTGTATAAAACGAAATATGCCTCAATGAAAAGAGATTGAGACAAAGTCCCTTACAAAGATGATATCCTTGGATTAAGGATAAATCAATTACATAATTATGTGCGAAAAACGAATACACAAAATATAAGTGGATACTAAGTGTAAAACAATGAGAGGTCATTCACACATATTCATAGAACGACATATTAAAGGAGTACAATTTTATCCCAAAGAATCAGAATTGGGTTAAGAAGTTCCCTTGTAAATATTCGATAGCCTAACAGTGTCACTTCAAAATTCAGAAAAAGATTTGTTGAGAGAGAAAATTGTATTCATAACGTGGAAATAAAATTATTATCAATAAGGATATAAAATAACATATCCCAACAAAACAATATTTAAATTAAAATACCCAACAAAAATAAGTCTTTTAAAAAGAGGAGGGTGAAAGGTTCCCTTACCGACATGGGTATCTTACGAAACATACACCCCATAAAAGAAGGAAAATAAAACATTGATGTAAATAATCATAAACAAAGTTATATTACACAAATAGTATAATAATGGGAATTACATATACCACTCAAATAAAATTGTGGCAAATTTAGCATAAATCTCACGGGAATAAAAGTGAGATGAAAAATACCTTAAGAAAACTCGACAGCCTAACAACGCCACTTTAATCATCCAAAAATGGATTGATGAGATCAAAGAGGCTCTCTAATCATATTAAAATAAAATTTACAGTAAGAGGAATATAAAATAACATCTCCCAGCATTACAAAGAGGAGCTTAAAAGAAGTGACATAATGAAGAGTACTTAAAAAGAGAGAGATTGGATCCTTTATGAAAATTCGGCAGCCTAACGGCGCCAATCAAATCATCCAAAATGGATTGACGAGAGAAAATTGGTTCTCAAATCATATGAACATAACAATGTACAATAAGATTAATATAAAATAACCTACCAATCATAAGAAATATGAGCTTAAAAGGAATTACATAAAAAAAGTGTACTTTAAAAAAAGAGAGGGGCTGAATCCCTTACCTTGTGTCCAACGTGACTCGGTTGCTCTTTAATCTCCGGAATAATAAACTAGTGTTAATTTATACATTCTTAAGAACCTTTTTCAAGTTTATTATTACTTTTATACAACTTTTTTCCATGTTATAAACAATATGTAATCATTTAAGTTAACAAAGATTGTTTTGACAATATTTGGTACTTAATTCAAAAATTGACTTCTTACTATTACATGTTTTTTAAGAGGTCAAAGGTTCATTATATACAGAATGATATCCATTATTTGGATATCATATATATCATATATATCCAGCATATAAATGTATTTATAATAGTATATAACATTTAGAAGTAAAAAAATGAAATGCATCGTTCATGGAGATGGTAAGCCGTACGTACGCATGAACGCTACTTTCATTTATATTTCGTATTTAATGGAGTGAAATAATAATTATATAAGGGTATATTATAATTCCAGTATAATACCATATATAATAACTTTAAATCCATCCTCTATACGTCCCACATATGGCATTAATGAATCTAATCACTTTGAGGGGGCGGTAGTCCGCACTTCCTAAAATGAAATATTCGTGTTTACCAATAATGGAAACCATAAAGGTATGCAATAAAAGAAAAATACAGAAGCATTACGAAACCATAAAAATAATATAAATAATATATAAAATACAGTGACATCATAATGGAAAACTTAAAAGGTGTTAAAAGAATATTGAACAATCGTCGTTTCGTGAGGCAGTAATTCACCATCAACAGAAACAGTATGTTTTTTAACCATTAGACGAAGGTGTGTGTAAGATTATCTCTAATAATTCTCATAAAAACATCCTAGTATATTTAATATACTGGTGTTTTTACAAAATAAAGTAATAAAAATATTTAGGGGGTTGGAGAAGCAAAATAAAATATAAGTACACAAGTGAAGACATTACCTTAAAATCGGGTAACTCTTCTTGGATTGAAACAAAAGTGTTTATTTAAGAGATTTATGCCCAATGTAAGGCTTATAGGATTATGAGAGGGCTTTGGAGAGACAATGTGAGTAGGGTTTGGCCGAGAAAAATTCTTGAGAGGTGTGGATAAGGTTGTAGAGGTGGGGGCCTTTTATAAGAGGAGATGAGGGGCACTCTTGGAAAGTAAGAAAATGGTACTTTATTTTAAAATGTTTTTCGGATTTAAAAGGTCCCACATTTATATATTTCGAGGATAAGGTGATAAGGGTTCGAAATATACCCATAAAATAGGTTTTGGAAAAGTGTAGTTCTTATATTTTACATTATCTTTTCATTTTATTTAAATCGTTAAATAATGAGGTAATCGCTGCATCATCATGATGTCATAAATAATTTAATTTATTTACTATATAAAAATTATAGAAAAACTAATATGATTTAGGAAATCATTTTATCTTTCCAATTAATATTTATAGTCAAAAATCTAACTTTTATAACCCTATGTAAAAATTGATTTAGTAAAAGAATACATGTTTGTGTCATTTTTACTTTTACTTTAAATAAAAGGCATTAAAGTCATTATCTTACCCAAGTGGATCCATGGGGTCCCAAAAATAGACACATGGGTTTTCTTGGTCGGCTGTGACACAACCAATAAGGGTATGAAATTTTTCAAGTTCATTTCATATTATTAAAACAATATTTTTATATTAAATTACACTAATTACCTCTAATCACGATTAAAATCTTAAAAGTTATTATCCACCAAAAAATTATTTTAATCCCATTGAACTACATTTTAATTCATAATGACAACCATGTTTGTCAGATTTTTGAAATTCAAAAGACAATGGTGGAAAATTTTCATTTAAATGAAAAATCAGTTTTTTAAGTACCACTTAGTAGTTTCACTATTCATCAAAAATTGATGTTTTTCAGAAAAATACCAAAACATCACCCTAATATATATTTGATATTACAAATTTAAAAAATATTTATATTTTACAAAATTCAAAACATATAAGTTTCATTAATTGATTTAATAATTAATTCCTGCTTTCAAAACAAATAGCGTGTTTTTATAAAACAAAATGTATCAAAAGATTGACACTAGTTTAAGTCCGATTTCAAGGTGAAATTAATTCCAACGACCAATATTGGATTAAATGGTAAAAATATATTCTAATTTCACATTAAAACTAATTATAAAGATAATATAACAATATATATAATTGATATTAAAAATAGGTTTTGAATTAAAATACAACACTTTTCACTATTCAATAAAAATGATCTTTATCGGAAAAATACCAAAAATTTACCGAAAGTAAATTTTAATGACCCGGTTCTAAAGAAGAATTTTATTTGGTATAATATAATGTATAAGAGTGACCAGAACTATATTTAATGATGGTTCACCATCAAAAGGTGATAAGTGGACCTTTACTGAAAATTAGAGTATATGGGCCTAAAATTGAATTTTCTTCATATTTTAAGCCTTTATCCTTTATTGGATAAATATAAAAACATTTAACAAACATATATTATCATATTTTAGTTATTTTTATTCATTCCCACTAATACAACGACTATGTGTTAACTACCATTTAAAATAATATTATTTTATTATTAGAGTGCAACGTAAGATTAAAAAGGAACTCGTTGTTGCATATTGGGTACACTACGGGAAAAATGAGCAATTGCGACGGGTTATTTGCGACGGGAATAAATCTCGTCGCAAATAGTCATGTTAAAAACTTATTTGCGACGGGGGTATTTCCCCGTCGCAAATAAGGAGGCTTTTGCGACGGGATTGCTTTCCCCATCGCAAAAAGTTTTCCCGCGATGCGCGCCAAATCGCGGGAAACTTATTTGCGACGGGGAAATATTCCCGTCGCAAATAACCGGCGGCGGTAAAAGGTATTTGCGACGGAAATATTCCCCCGTCGCAAATACTATGTCGGCAGAGGATTATTTACGACGGGACCCGTCGCAAATAACTATTTACCGGTTGACCGTAATAAATGTTGGCTAAGGTATTTGCGACGGGTCCCGTCGTAAATAATACTATTTGCGACGGGAATCCCGTCGCAAATGGGCCCGTCGCAACTAATCTAACCTATAAATACCCCCATCCGTTTTTTTTCATTTCATTCTCATTCCTTATCTTCTCTCTCTCTCAGAATCATATTTCTAGAGTTGAGTTTTTCTCCAGTTTAAGTTTTTTCTCCGGAGCTGATATTAAAGTTTTGAAGAACGATCAGAACAGATCAATTTTCAAGGTATTTATCTTCATTTTAATTTTTTATTTATTTTTAATTTCTTATTAGTTTCTATTATTATTAATTAGTTGTAATTTAATTATGTTTACATTGTTTTATTACTTAATAAATTTAAATTATAAGTATTGTTTATATGGTAATTAGGAATAATTAGTAATAATTTTTAGTAATTAAGAATAAATATTAATAACTAGTAATAAATACCAATAATTAGGAATAAGAACATTATTACATTATTAGTTTATTTTATTATTAATATTAAAATAATATAATTTTTTATATATATACAGTTCTTTTTTCATCTGTGTGTTTGCTGTCTTCACATGAATTATTTGTATGTGGAGATAGAAAACGCACAGATGAAAAAAGAACTGTATATAAATTAGAAAATTATATTATTTTAATATTAATAATAAAATATATTAATAATGTTATTATTTTTAATTATTGGTAATTATTTCTAATTATTGATAATTATTCATTTAATTACTAATAATTATCAATAATTAAGAATAATTAGTAATAATTACCAATAATTAACAATAATTAGTATTAATTACCTATAATTAGTATTAATTACCAATAATTAGTATTAATTACCAATAATTCGTAATAATTAGGAATAATTAACAATAATTAGTAATAATTAGGAATAATTAACAATAATTAGGAATAATTAACAATAATTAGTAATAATTAGGAATAATTAGGAATAATTAGTATTAATTAGGAATAATTAGTAATAATTACCAATAATTAGTATTAATTAGGAATAATTAGTATTAATTACAAATAATTAGTATTAATTAGGAATAATTAGTATTAATTACAAATAATTAGTATTAATTAGAAATAATTAGTATTAATTACCAATAATTAGTATTAATTACCAATAATTAGTATTAATTACCAATAATTAGTATTAATTACCAATAATTAGTATTAATTTGGAATAATTAACAATAATTAGTAATAATTAGGAATAATTAACAATAATTAGTAATAATTAGGAATAATTAGTATTAATTAGGAATAATTAGTAATAATTACCAATAATTAGTATTAATTAGGAATAATTAGTATTAATTAGGAATAATTAGTATTAATTACCAATAATTAGTATTAATTACCAATAATTAGTATTAATTACCAATAATTAGTAATAATTAGGAATAATTAACAATAATTAGTAATAATTAGGAATAATTAACAATAATTAGTAATAATTAGGAATAATTAACAATAATTAGTAATAATTAGGAATAATTAGGAATAATTAGTATTAATTAGGAATAATTAGTAATAATTACCAATAATTAGTATTAATTAGGAATAATTAGTATTAATTACCAATAATTAGTATTAATTACCAATAATTAGTATTAATTACCAATAATTAGTATTAATTACCAATAATTAGTATTAATTAGGAATAATTAACAATAATTAGTAATAATTAGGAATAATTAACAATAATTAGTAATAATTAGGAATAATTAGTATTAATTAGGAATAATTAGTATTAATTAGGAATAATTAGTATTAATTAGGAATAATTAGTATTAATTAGGAATAATTAGTATTAATTACAAATAATTAGTATTAATTACCAATAATTAGTATTAATTAGGAATAATTAACAATAATTAGTAATAATTAGGAATAATTAACAATAATTAGTAATAATTAGGAATAATTAACAATAATTAGTAATAATTAGGAATAATTAACAATAATTAGGAATAATTAGGAATAATTAGTATTAATTAGGAATAATTAGTAATAATTACCAATAATTAGTATTAATTAGGAATAATTAGTATTAATTACCAATAATTAGTATTAATTACCAATAATTAGTATTAATTACCAATAATTAGTATTAATTACCAATAATTAGTAATAATTAGGAATAATTAACAATAATTAGTAATAATTAGGAATAATTAACAATAATTAGTAATAATTAGGAATAATTAACAATAATTAGGAATAATTAGGAATAATTAGCAATAATTAGGAATAATTAGTATTAATTAGGAATAATTAGTATTAATTAGGAATAATTAGTAATAATTACCAATAATTAGTAATAATTACCAATAATTAGTATTAATTACCAATAATTAGTATTAATTACCAATAATTAGTATTAATTACCAATAATTACCAATAATTAGCAATAATTACGAATAATTAGAAATAATTACCAATAATTAGCAATAATTACGAATAATTAGAAATAATTAGCAATAATTAGAAATAATTAGCAATAACTTGAAATAATTAGCAATAATTAGAAATAATTAGCAATAATTAGAAATAATTAGCAATAATTAGAAATAATTAGCAATAATTAGTAATAATTAGGAATAATTAGGAATAAGTAGGATTAATTAGGATTAATTAGGAATAATTAGGATTAATTAGGAATAATTAGTAATAATTACCAATAATTGCCAATAATTACCAATAATTGCAAATAATTAGGAATAATTAGGAATAATTAGTAATAATTAGGATTACTCAGGAATACTAAGGAATACTCACGAATACTCACGAATACTCACGAATACTCACGAATAATCACGAATACTCACGAATAATCACGAATACTCACGAATACTCACGAATAATCAGGAATACTCAGGAATACTCAGGAATACTCAAGAACACTTAGAAAAAAAAATTATATTATCAATATTTATGAAAAAAATATTAATATTATTAAAATAATAAAAATTTATAAAATATTAAAATTATCAATATTTACAACAGATTTTGCTCAATTCTTAACATGTTCAAATCTTAAAGGGTCGCTAATTGTCAGGTCATGCACAATAAAAAGTTTCTGTCAGCCATGTCCAATGTAAACTCTATAATTGTCCTTGCATGGTCGATCACCTCAAAAGTAATGTTACAATCAGAAAAACCAAGTCATTCCCTTCTTATCTATAAGAATCATCTCACATGAACCTTTACATAGACCATTCTTCCTTGAAAATTTAAGGGAAAAATAATGATATCCCCTCAAATTTTTAAGGAAGAATGATCTATGTAAAGGTTCATGTGAGATAATTCTTATAGTTAAGAAGGGAATGACTTGGTTTGTCTGATTGCAACATTACTTGCGAAGTGATCAACCATGCAAGGACAATTATAGAGTTTACATTAGACATGGCTGACACAAACTTTTTATTGCGCATGACCTGACAATTGACGACCCTTTAAGATTTGAACATGTTAATAATAGAACAAAGTTTGTTCTGAATATTGATAATTTTAATATTTTTTAATTTTTTTTTTATTTTAATAATATTAATATTGTTTTTTCGTAAATATTGATAATATTTTTTTTATTACTAATAATTAGTAAACGAAATCTGCTTGGATAATGAAGGGAAAATTTATAACCATCTCCACAACGATGATTATCAAATTTCCTTTCATTATTCAAGCAGTTTTCCTTTTGCTAAGTATTGCTAAGTATTGCTAAGTATTGCTAAATTAGTAATAAATAGTAATAATTAGCAATAAATTGTAATAATTAGTAATAAATTGTAATAATTAGTAATCCTTGCTTGAGTGTTTTTTCTAACAAATTATTCAAAACCAGTAATGCTTTTATATTTTATAGAAAAATATGGAACAATGAGGTCGTCAACAGTCATTATTAGATGACCGCATATGGATAAATCAACGTAGAAATCCAAATGGTTCTGGTTTAAATCCAGTATATATAGAGGGTGTGGAGATTTTTTTATCATTTGCGGCATCAAATTCAGAATTTGTTTCAGAAGGAAAGATAAAATGCCCTTGTAGAAAATGTGCATTGAGAACGTTTGACACGTTTGACAAAGTGGGGGAACATCTCTTGCGTTTTGGTTTTCAAGGAGATTATGTTTTTTGGTATCAACACGGTGAACGCAGTTCCAGAGCAGATGATACCAACTTGATTCCGGATCCATCCCAGTTTCAAGATTTAGTACATGATGTTGCAGGTTCATCTGTTCAACATACAGAAACTCCGGCTGATATAGCTTCAAATCCTGAGTTGGGACCGTCTGAATTTTATGAGTTGTTGAAGTCTGCTAAGGATGCATTATATCCTGGCTGCAAGATGAGCAAATTAGAAGCTGTTGCAAAATTTATGGCTATCAAATCATATAACGGAATGTCAAACACATGTTTTGACCAGATATTTTCTTTGCTGAAAACACTGTTACCCGAAGGAAATGTTTTACCTGCAAATTACTATGAAAGTAAGAGGTTGGTTCGAAATTTGGGACTTACTTGTCAGAAGATTCATGCATGTTCAAATGACTGCATTTTATATTCAGGGGAAAATGAGTCGTTGGATAGTTGTCCCACATGTGGGCAACGGAGATATAAAGAAGGACAACACGGGAAGTCTGGTTTGATTCCTTTAAAACAGTTGAGATATTTTCCGCTAACATCCAGACTTCAGCGTTTATTCATGTCTAAGAATACAGCGACAATGATGTCATGGCATAAAGAGAATATTTCAACCGATAAAAGCTTGAATCATCCAGCCGATGGTGATTCATGGAAACATTTTGATAGAGTGCATCCATCATTTTCTTTAGAAGCTAGAAATGTTCGACTGGGCCTTTCCACTGATGGTTTCTGTCCGTTTGGATCTTATGGTAGTCAATATTCATGTTGGCCTGTTTTTTTAACTCCGTATAATTTACCTCCATGGATGTTGATGAAGGAGCCATATATCTTTTTGACTTTACTAATTCCAGGACATCCGAAGAAAAATATTGATGTTTATTTGAAGCCATTGATTGATGAATTAAATTTATTGTGGAGTACTGGTGTCAGTACATATGATGTTGCAACGAAACAGAATTTCATACTGAGAGCAGCATTGATGTGGACAATAAGTGACTTCCAGGCTTATGGGATGTTATCTGGCTGGAGTACACATGGTCAGAAATCATGTCCTTACTGTATGGGAGAGAACAAAGCATTTATGCTCATTCAGGGAAAGAAACCTTGTTATTTTGACTGTCATCGCAGATTTCTTCCAGCTGATCATCCTTTTCGCAGAAACAGATCTCATTTCAGAAAAGGAACAGCTGAAAGGGATGGACCTCCAAAAATGCTATCAGGTTCGGAGTTAAAATCGGTTGTATTTTCATTACCTCCCATCACTTTTGGTCCCACAATAAACCAACAGAAAATTTCTGGTTTTGGGAAAGAACACAATTGGATTAAACGTAGCATATTTTGGGATTTGCCATATTGGTCTGATTTGTTGGTCCAACACATGTTAGATGTCATGCATATTGAGAAGAACTGTTTTGATAATTTGTTTCATACAGTTTTGGATACGCCAGGAAAGAGCAAAGACAATGTAAATGCACGTTTAGATCTTGCCCAAATTTGCAGGCGTCCAGAATTGGAACTATTTGAGAATGTCAGAACAGAAAGGTTACTGAAACCAAAAGCAGCTTATACACTGTCTAAAGAAAACCGTTTATTATTTTGTCAGTGGATTGCAGATTTGAGACTTCCAGATGGCTGTGCTTCCAATTTGGGTAGATGTGTAAAGAATGGTCATATTACTGGATTGAAAAGTCATGATTGTCATGTTATAATGGAGAGACTTCTACCCATTGGATTAAGAGGTCTGTTGAATTCTGTGATTTGGGATTCCATAACAGACATGTCTCATTTTTTTTCGGGAAATTTGTGCGGCTACGGCAGATTATGATGCTCTAGGCAAACTTGAAAAAGATGTTGTTGTAATTATATGTAAACTGGAAAAAATATTTCCGCCGTCTTTCTTCGACTCAATGGAACATTTGATGTTACATTTGCCATATGAAGCCAAATGTGGAGGTCCGGTACAGTTTCGATGGATGTACCCATTTGAAAGATGCATGCAAAAATTGAAAAGAAAAGTACGCAACAAAGCATCTGTTGAAGGATCTATTGCAGAAGCTTATTTGCAAGAGGAAATATCTTTTTTCTGCTCCCATTATTTTGAATCTGAGTATCCTTCAAAACACAACCGAATGGGACGGAATGAGAGGAATATTGATGAAATCGACAATCAATTATCTGTTTTCAACCAGTCAGAGCTTGGTTTTGGTGGAGTTTCTGAACGCTGGCTTTCAGATGATGAACATCATAGAGCTCATACGTATGTTCTGCTCAACTGTGAAGAGATGACATCAGTTGTACTGTAAGTGTTTATATCACATATTCTATCATTTATGTTACAGTAAATAACTTTGGTTTTTATAGGTTGTATGATAATCATATCAAGAAACAAATTCCACAAATTACAGCAGCTGCTCTCGAAGAACGGCGACTGACAAATTTCTCTCAGTGGTTTAAAAAACTGGTAACATAAATTCTTTATCATTTAGCAACTCATTCAATGTATAGTTTACTATATTGATAATTATTTCACAAATCTTCAGGTGTCTCGACATGCTGATAAAATTGACAAACGGCTCTGTGTATTGAGTAACCCACCTTCCAAACTTGTTAAAACATATAATGCATATGTGGTGAATGGATTTCGATTCCACACGCATGCATATGGGGAATCGAAAAAAACAATGAACAGTGGAGTTAGCTTGAGAGGATCTCATCATCGAGAAAATGAAGTTGACTTTTATGGCATACTTGATGAAATCATTGAACTCTGTTATCTTGGACAACATTACATAACCATGTTCAAATGTCAGTGGTTGGATACAGAGAGAGGCGTGCGTGTTCATCCGACTCATGGAATCATCGATATTAAATGTAAAAGTGTTCTCGCAGTAAATGAACCATTCTTATTGGCTCAACAGGCATATCAAGTTTATTATGCAAAGTACTGTGCAACATCAAGAGACTTGACTGATTGGTGGAGTGTAATAAAAATCACAATTCGAGACAATCAGTTTAGTCAAAGTGAATGTGCTTTCACTGATGTGCAAAGAATTGAAGTTTTTCAAGAGAGTACTCAAAATCAATCTTTTTTACAAAGAGATATGAGTATCGATGACGACACCCCACATTTAAGAGTCGGTGATGACGATGATGTTAATGATGTCACACATGAATTTGAAATGGTAAGAGATGAAGCAACTGCAACTCGAATGGATATCGATGATGTTGAGGAGGAATATGAAGATGACATTGACATATATGAAGATGATGATGAAGATGAACACTTATAGAATTCCATGGTATTTATATACAATCATAATATGTATATATATGTATATATAATAGTAATTATCAATTATTTGCTAATATTAACATTTTCTGTTTCAGATGGACGAGGCCACATTTCGTGAGTTGGCGGAGGCTGACCTGCCTTTCGATGCGGATGAGTTGCTGGCAGATGACCCTCAGCCTGCAGGCGCTCCAGGGAGTACGCGGAGGGGGCGCGGTCTTGCACGATTGATGATTCCTGGCCCCATCCCCGAGCGACGTCCACGTCTTGGGTTTGATCCGCGCACCCGGAGGTGTGATAACCTGTGTAATAACCTGTGAATTTGACTAAGATTTCATTAATCTATTCACATAATAAATGTTTATTATTTTTTCAGTTTTTCGCATATAGCAGTCGGACAGGGCAGCGCTATTTTGCGCAACTATTTCTCTCAGCCGTGGACCACATGGGAGCAGATTCCCATTGATGTGCAGCAGGCCATGTTCGGCCATTGGTTGGTACATACGTAAATAAATAATTTTTATTTTGAAAATTATTTCATTTCTAACTTGATATTTTGATTTATTTGTAGGGTTTATGGTATCCGATCGAGGATACCATGCGTGACGCCATCCACGAGGCATGGGAGGTGGCCATGCGTGATCGCCTTCGTCAGTTTTTGCACAATTTAAGAAAAGCTGCGATGAAGAAAGCAGGAGTGTCAGATTTTGAGGAGCCATGTAGAGCACACCGACCAGAGTACATTTCATCCCATGTATGGGATGGATTATGTGCGCACTGGTTGAGTGGTGCCTTTCAGAGGAGATCATCGGTGGGGAGGCAGAATCGGGGGAGGCAGGAGGTGACTCATCGAGCTGGGAGTCGTTCTTTCAGTACTCATAGACAGCATCTGGTACGTACATTATTTATAAATATTTTATATAACTATAAATATTAATAGTTTATTTTTTATTCTTATAGGCTGTCGAGCACCCCGATATTACAGAGTACGACGTATATCGGAGGATGTATAGTGATCCTGCTACTGGGGAGCTCAGAGGTGATCGTCAGCATCACATCGTGGTCAGTATTATTTGTTTTCAAGTTTAAAAATTAACTGCATATAATATATTCACAATTTTAATTTTAAATTGCAACTATAGGAGTCATATGAGGCCGCAGCGGCACTGGCCCGGCCTGAGAGTCAGGCCGAGTCATCAGATCAGACCACTGCCCGTCAGTTTGATGAGGCGGCATGGATGCAGGCCACCCAGTATGCCTTCGAGAAGGGCCGGGTAGTTGGTATCGGCTCTCAACTGACTCCCGGAGATTATTATGGCAGTGCTGCGATGTCGGCGTCCAGCTCGAGGGGAGCTCGTGCATCTTCTTCTACACAGTATGAGGAGCAGTTGCGATCTCAGACTGCACAGATAGAGAGTCTCCGACAGGAGCAGGAGCAGATACGTCAGCAGCATGAGGAGGAGCGTCGACGCCAGCAGCAGCTGTACGAGGAGCAGACGAGTCGGTGGCAGCAGCAGCATCAGGAGCAGATGGAGTACATGCGCCGACTCACTCATGCTTTAGGGATGGAGTTTCCTCCACCACCATCTGCAGATCCCCCACCTCCCCCCCTCCTACAGATTAGAGTTTGTATTTCTGTTATAAAATTTGTGAAATCAAAATATTTTTTTTTCTATTCGTAGTTTCTGTCTCATTATAAAATATTAATAATATTATATTTTTAAATAACAATATTAATATGAATAATAATAATATTTATATTTTATAATATTAAATTATATATATATATTAAAATTTTATATATATATTAAAATTTTATAATATTATAATTTAATTATTTTTTTGTAATACTTGAATTATTTTAATATTTGAATGTAAAATAATTCTATTATTTTTATATTAATTAAAATAACTTATTAATATTTTTTTTATTTATGAATTATAATTATAATATTATTATATTAATTAAATTATTTATTAATATTCTATTATTTTTATTTTTGAATTATAATTCTACTATTATTATAGTAATTAAAATAATTTATTATTTTCATTTGTAAATTATAATTCTATTATTATATTAATTAAAATAATTTATTAATAATTTATTTTTTTTATTTTTTTTATAGTATTTGCGACGGGATACTATGCCCGTCGCAAATACTAGTATTATTAATAATTTTTTATTTTTTTTTAAAAAGAGTATTTGCGACGGGACCCGTCGCAATTACTATGAATAGTATTTGCGACGGGTCCCGGTTCCCGTCGCAAATACTAGTATTATTAATTTTTTTATTTTTAAAAAAAATGTTATTGCGACGGTCCCGTCGCAAAAACTATTTGCGACGGGCCCGTCGCAATAACTGTTTAAAAAGTTTTTTACAAAAAATACGGAATACTATTTGCGACGGGGAGAATGCCCGTCGCAAAAAAAGGCTTTAGCGACGGTCCCGTCGCAAATAAGTTTAGTTGCGACGGCGTTTTCTGCAACGGGCTATTTGCGACGGGACCCCGTCGCAATTTGCGACGGGACCCCGTCGCAATTTGCGACGGGATCCCGTCGCAAATACCTGTTTTTCCAGTAGTGGTAAGCCATCAAGCATAGCGTTCCCTTTAAATTAATATTGACATTCTATTCACAAATAGGGATAAATATAAAAATTTCATATTCTTTATTTACCTGGGGTGTTACATCCTTCCCCCCTTTTGGGAATTGCGTCCTCACAATTTCAAAATTGGGCTCGGAAACATCATTGAATGTCCCACATCGGAACAAGAGTCAGAAAAACAATCACATTAAAAGAAAGGGATAGAAGTACAATGGTCACCCGAGTTAACCCATACTAGGATTCCAAGTAGTTAAATATGGATATGGAAGAAAAAACAAAGGGTTATGTTCTGAGGGAGAGTGATAGAAAACATGTTTAAGAGAAAGATAACCACCAGAAAATCACAAACTTGTGATGGGTTAAACGGTATTTGATTCCCCAGTAGGAAAAGATAATAGACAACATTTTTTATTTAAGTTAATTTTCATTGAGGAATTTGTTTTTGAGATTAACTAAATCATAGGGAAACATACTTACTTGTCATGTTGACTTTCAACTTTTACTATATTTTTTACACAGACTCATACTTTCTCCAAATGATGAGTATGTAGGATGACCTGTTCAAATTAAGAGTAATATAATCAACTTCTTGAGAATCACCTAATCCAAAAAAGAGAACTATATACTTCCCATATCTTTAGACCTTAACCAAAACCAAAACCAAAAAGCTTAGTACAAGATCAGATAATACCCAAAAAAGAAAATCCATAAAAAAAATATATTCTTAATCTCCAAAATTTATCAAAAAATACCCAAAGATCAACAAAGACCATTCAATAAAACAATTATCCATAAATACTTCTGTAACATCCCAAGTAAGTAATGAATAATAGATATTTTTATCTATGTCTATTAATGATTAAGATAGTGTTATAGAGGCTTAAAATGAAAATAAATACAATCTTATGCATGGAATACACTAATATTCTTAAAAGATTGTTTTACTGCCTTGTGATGGCAAACCATTTTTGAATCTATATTTTGACAATTTTATAAACTATGTTTGTCAAAATAAACTTATTCTTTATGATTGGGACATCAAAATTTACCTTGTGTGAAATTTTGGTATTTTTCTGACAATGTTCATTTTTTTAATGAATAGTGAAAAATACTGCATTTTACATCAAAACTGCTTTTTAATCTAATTTATTGATATGATTAGATTATGTTTTGATTTGGTTTTGAAGTGGAATTAGAATATATTTTTACCATTTTATCCAATAGTGGTCATTGGAATCAATTTCACTTTGAAATTAGACTTAAACTGGTGTCAATCTTTTGATACTTATTGTTTTGTAAAAACACGCTATTTGCTCTGGCAGCGGGAATTAATTATTAAATTAATTAATGTGACTTATATGATTTGAATTTTGTAAAATAGACTTCATTTTTGAATTCAGAATGTCAAATATAGCTTAGGGTGAATTTTTGGTAATTTTCTGAAAAACTTCAATTTTTGATGAATAGTGAAACCACTAAGTGGTAATCAAGCAAACTGATTTACCAGTTAAATGAAAGTTTACCACTAATGTGTATTGAATTTTGAAAATCCGACATACATGGTTGTCATTAAGAAGTAAAATGTGGTTCAATGAGATTATAATAATTTTTTGGTGAATAGTAACTTATTAAGTTTTTAATCGCAATTAGTGGTAATTAGTGTAGTTTAAGGTATAATTAATACTTTAATAATATGAAATGACCTAGACACATGTCCCAACCCCATTGGTTGTGTCATGGCCGACCAAGACAAGCCATGGCCTAACTTGGGGACCCCATGGATCCACTTTTGTTGGGAAATAACATAAATTACTTTTTATTTAATGTTAAAGTGAAAATGACACTAACATAAATTGTTTTACTAAAACAATTTTTAAGTGGGGTTAAACAAGTCCAAATTTAGATTATAAATAGTCATTGGAAAGATAAAAAGATTTCCTATATCATAGTATTTGTTTTATAATTTTTAGAAATTAAATAAATTAAAGTATTTATGACATAATAATGATGCAGCGATGACATCATTATTTGGCGATTTAAATAAAACAGAAAGATAATGTAAAATCTAAAACCTACACATGGAAAAAACCAATTGGATGAGTGGATTTCTAAGCCTTATCACCTTATCCACGAATTCTATCAATGTGGGACCTTTTAAAACCGAAACACATTTTCAAATAATGTAATGTTTCTTAACTTTCCAAAAGTGCCCCTCCTCTCCCCTTATAAAAGGCCCCCACCTCTACCTCATTTCACACACTCTTCAAGCCATTGGCTCGGCCAACCCCTGCCCATTTGCTCTCTCCACATCCCTCTCCTCATCCTAGAGGATTCCCTTTGGGCAGAATCCTTTCAAAGGAAGCCTTTAGGCTCAAACCAAAAGAAGTTACACTTTTTAAGGTATTTCATTCTCTCATGTTCATTTGTTTTATTTTGCTTCTCCGACCCCCTAAACTCTTTTTATTTACTTCTTTTGTAACAACACCAGTATCTTCAATATACTAGGATGTTGTTATAAGATATATTTGAGCTACACTCTCACACAACTACATCAAATGGTTAAAGAACATACGGTTTCCGTGGATGGCGAAATTCTGCCTCCCGAAACGATGATTGTTCAATACTCATTTAACACCTTCAAAGGTGGCCATTATGATGTCACTATTTTTATATATGATATATTATATGTTTATGTTTTCCTTAAGCTTCTGTTTTTTTCATTTTGGGCATACCTTTATGGTTTCCATTATGGGTAAAACACGATATCTTCATTTTAGGAAGTGCGGACTACCGCCCCCTAAAAGTGATTTGATTCGTTAATACCATATGTGGGATGTGTAAAGGATAAAGTTAATGATATTATATATGTTGTTATAATGGAATTATAATATACTTTTATATCATTATGATTCCATTCCAGAAAATATGAAATAGAAATGGAAGTAGCGTTCATGCGTACGTACGGCTTACCGTCTCCATGAACGATGCATTTCATTTCTTACCTCTAAATGTGATGTAATATTTTAAATACATGTATGTACTGGATATATATGAAATATATGATATCTACATCATGAATACCATTCCGGATATAATGAAACATTGACCAAATTAACAACATGTAAGTGTAAGAAGTCTATTTTTGACTTAAGAACCAAATACCGACAAAATGAACATTATTAACTTAAATGATTTCATGATGTTCATAACATGGTATAAAAGAAATAATGAACTTGGAAAAGATTCATAATCAAGTAGAGATTAACTAAAGTTTATTATTCAGGAGTTTAAAGAACGGTCGGGTCAAGTCAGATACGAGGTATGGGAACTTCTTAACCCAATTTCCATTCTTTGGGTTAATCTCCTACTTTCAAATTATGTCATTATATTATTATGTCGTATCTTGTATTTGTACTTTATTTATGTGTACTTATAGTGAATACACATAATGTATCTATTTAATTTTAAAAATTATCTTTGTATGGGATTTCGTCTCAATCTCCTTTCGTTGAGGCATATTTTGTTTTATACACAACCTTCTTTTATACGGTGTATAAACCCCTTTGACTTTTACGTTTATTCAAAAGGAATCTTTTTATACGAAGCGTTTACCAAACGACAAAAGGGAATGTTTTTGTCGTACGTATGCGGCGACAACGACTTCTCCGCCGTCGTAACCGTTATTTGAGTTTCGGCTTCTTCTACAAGCCATTCCTTCTTTTTAAAAGAAAAATAAATACCATGTTTTACTTTTCTTTTACTTTGGTATTGAAAATGGTTTTCATAATGTTTTTATTATATCAATGTGTTGTATTGATATCTCGTGATTGAAATGTGGAAATTTTATGTTTCCTTTATGCATGTTTTATGTGATATGATTATGTTATGGTCCTTGGGCATTATTATGAAGACGGGTGGTTCCGTGATAAACTAAGGGCGGGTGAGCCCGTTATAGCTCTCCAATGCATTGGGTAACGCGAAGGAGTGAAACATTAAGGTTTCTCCGAAGAGATTTATAGGGAATATACTGTGATGGGTATTCCAAACGTAACCAAGAGGGTTACTCCCTACGTAAGAATGTTATGAATGCCTCAAGTTACCTTTATGTCTTATGATTTCTATGATTTATTCATGATTTTATGAGGTATATTAAAGTGCCTATGTTTTATGGGTAAAGTATGATTTCATTCTTATGTATATATGAACTCATGTTTCCTTTCCATGTTTTTTTTATAACCCATACTGAGTTTTTATGCTCATCCCAAGTTTTTGAAATGTTTTTCACAGGTCAAGGGAAAGGTACATGATAAGATGATAGAGTCAAGGATGTGTCAAGAAATAATCCATGTTTTAATTCAAATGTGTTTCCATTGATGGGAATGAGGAATAATATATTTTTGTAACCACTTTGTTTATATGTGGAGTGTAATGCAAGTTTTATGATCTAATTCTCTAAAACTCTAAACCCGAAAAGATCCTCAATGTGTAATCTTGTAATAACTCAAGATTAAGTAAGGTTTAAGGCTGGGGCCTTATAGTTGGTATCAGAGGTCGGTTTAGACAACTTTAGGAGTTAGAAAAGTGTTAAATTATAATATGATTGAAATGATATAGCATTTACGGATTACCATGTTGCTTCGCCTAAGATATTTCCATGTTCAGAATGGTTTTCCGTAGGGGAAACAAAGCAGCTATGTTGGGACGACATCAGGAGGAAGACCGCCTTCCAAATCAGCAACCTGAGATGGTCGGAATCGGAACTGAACAGTTTGTTGCAGTGATGGCACAGTTGACTCAGGCTATAAATGGTGGTGGTATCCATGCACGAGATCAGCCAGATCAACCGCAGAGAAATATGTCAGTGGTGGAACATTTCATGAGGCAACATCCCCCATCATTCAGAGGATCATCTGACCCTGTGCTAGATGAAGGGTGGATTAAAGCACTGGAGAAGATTTTTGATGTCATGGGGTGTTCAGACAATCAAAAGGTTAGTCTTGCTATTTACCGTTTGGAGGGTGAAGCAGATCAGTGGTGGTCTATGGTTAAAAATATCAGGGAAGCCGTTGAGATTGATGCTCTTGACTGGGATGATTTCAAAGGTATGTTTCTTGAGAATTATTTTCCTAAGGCTGTTCGACTTAGGATGGAAAAGCAATTCATGGAATTGAGGCAAGAGGAAGACTCAGTGGCTGCCTATGAAGAAAGGTTCACTCGATTGGCAAGGTATGCTCCAAATTTTATCCGAGACCTTGATAGTAAAATCAATCGTTTTTACTCAGGATTAAAGCCAAAGTATCGAAGGGCATTGGCTTCTCGTGAGTTTAAAAGTTATGAAAGGCTTGTTCGATGTGCTGAGAAGGTGGAAATGGAGTTTGCCGATGACCAAGTGTTCTATAACAACCAGCAGAAGAAGAGACCGAGGTGGCAGGAGAAAGGTAAGAATTCTTCAAAAAAGTCTGATGGTAAGAAAAATAAGTTTTCAGTTTGTGATAAATGTGGCAAAAGGCATGCTGGGGAATGTCTTCTTAATTCTGGGAAGTGCTACCGATGTGGTAAGATGGGACATAAGGCTCGTGATTGCACTGAAAAGGATCAAGGTGAAGGTAAGAATAAATTTGATTTACAATTAGTGAAATGTTATAAGTGCAATGAGATGGGTCACTATGCAAACGAGTGTCTGGCAAAGAGCTTGAGTGATGGGAAGCAGTTAGACTACAAGCAGAAAGGGGTGGTGAAATCCTTTGCAACTACTTCAGCAGATGTTGGGCCATCAAATGAAGTTGTATCAGCTCCAGGGAGCTCAGTATTTTTTGAAGATTGACTTGAGGTCGGGGTACCATCAGTTGAAAGTAAAAGAAGCAGACGTTCCGAAGACTGCGTTCCATACTAGATATGGCCATTATGAATTTGTAGTTATGCCTTTTGGGTTAACCAATGCACCTGTTGTATTCATGGAACTTATGAATAAAATTTTCCATGAGTTCTTGGATAAGTTTGTGTTTGTGTTTTGAGGTTTGGGAAGAGATTGTGTGTGCCTTGTGATTCACATTTGAAGAGAGAGTTGTTATGTGAAGCTCATAGTTCTCCGTTTTCAGTTCATCCGGGCAGTACTAAGATGTACAGAGGTCTGCAGGAGTATTACTGGTGGGATGGAATGAAAAGAGACATTGCTGATTTTACTGTGAAGTGTTTGACTTGTCAACAGGTTAAAGCAGAGCGGCAGTTACCGAAAGGGATGCTTCAGCCTTTACCAGTTCCAGAGTGGGAATGGAAGAATATATCCATGGACTTTGTTGTTGGATTACCGAAGACATCTCGAGGTAATAATGCAATCTGGGTTATTGTTGATCGCTTGACCAAATCTGCTCATTTCCTTGCTATACGAGATACTTTCTCTCTTGATCAACTTTCCCGTTTGTATCTTAAAGAGATAGTCAGGTTACATGGAGTTCCCCTCTCCATTGTATCGGATCGTGATCCCAGGTTTACTTCTAACTTTTGGAAAGGCCTTCAGAAGTCGTTGGGTACTAAGTTAAATTTTAGTACAGCTTTTCATCCTCAATCAGATGGGCAGTCAGAACGAACAATTCAGACATTGGAGGATATTCTACGAGCTTGTTCTATGGATTATCAGGGAAGTTGGGACCAACATCTTTCTTTGGTTGAGTTTTCATATAATAACAGTTTTCATTCTAGTATACAGATGGCACCATTTCAGGCATTATATGGGAAGCGATGTCGAACTCCAGCTTTCTGGGATGATGTGGGTGAAAGAAAGTTGATGGGACCAGAATTGGTAGAAGAAATGGCAGAAAAAGTTCAGCTGATTCAGAAACACATGAGAACAGCTCAGAGCAGGCAGAAGAGTTATGCGGATAACCGGAGGAAGGATCTATCTTTCGAGGTAGGTGATCATGTTTTTCTCAAGGTTTCTCCTTGGAAAAGTGTGATGAGATTTGGTAAGAAAGGAAAGTTGAGTCCAAGGTTTATTGGACCATACGAAATTCTGGAAAGAGTTGGATCAGTTGCATACCGAGTGGCTTTACCTCCGATTTTATCTCAGGTACACAATGTTTTTCACGTTTCAATGTTGAGAAAGTATATGCCAGATCCATCTCATGTTTTGAGCCCAGAGGTAGTTCAGCTGGAAGAGAACCTATCTTATGAGGAACAACCGGTCCAGATTCTTGACCACAGGGAGCAAGTGTTACGGAATAAGGTGATTAAGCAGGTAAAGGTTTTGTGGAAAAACCACATGATTGAAGAGGCAACATGGGAATCTGAAAATGCAATGAGGGATAAGTACCCCCATTTATTCGATAAGTAAATAAATTGCGGGGACGCAATTTTCTAAAGGGGGGAAGGATGTAACATCCCAAGTAAGTAATGAATAATAGATATTTTTATCTATGTCTATTAATGATTAAGATAGTGTTATAGAGGCTTAAAATGAAAATAAATACAATCTTATGCATGGAATACACTAATATTCTTAAAAGATTGTTTTACTGCCTTGTGATGGCAAACCATTTTTGAATCTATATTTTGACAATTTTATAAACTATGTTTGTCAAAATAAACTTATTCTTTATGATTGGGACATCAAAATTTACCTTGTGTGAAATTTTGGTATTTTTCTGACAATGTTCATTTTTTTAATGAATAGTGAAAAATACTGCATTTTACATCAAAACTGCTTTTTAATCTAATTTATTGATATGATTAGATTATGTTTTGATTTGGTTTTGAAGTGGAATTAGAATATATTTTTACCATTTTATCCAATAGTGGTCATTGGAATCAATTTCACTTTGAAATTAGACTTAAACTGGTGTCAATCTTTTGATACTTATTGTTTTGTAAAAACACGCTATTTGCTCTGGCAGCGGGAATTAATTATTAAATTAATTAATGTGACTTATATGATTTGAATTTTGTAAAATAGACTTCATTTTTGAATTCAGAATGTCAAATATAGCTTAGGGTGAATTTTTGGTAATTTTCTGAAAAACTTCAATTTTTGATGAATAGTGAAACCACTAAGTGGTAATCAAGCAAACTGATTTACCAGTTAAATGAAAGTTTACCACTAATGTGTATTGAATTTTGAAAATCCGACATACATGGTTGTCATTAAGAAGTAAAATGTGGTTCAATGAGATTATAATAATTTTTTGGTGAATAGTAACTTATTAAGTTTTTAATCGCAATTAGTGGTAATTAGTGTAGTTTAAGGTATAATTAATACTTTAATAATATGAAATGACCTAGACACATGTCCCAACCCCATTGGTTGTGTCATGGCCGACCAAGACAAGCCATGGCCTAACTTGGGGACCCCATGGATCCACTTTTGTTGGGAAATAACATAAATTACTTTTTATTTAATGTTAAAGTGAAAATGACACTAACATAAATTGTTTTACTAAAACAATTTTTAAGTGGGGTTAAACAAGTCCAAATTTAGATTATAAATAGTCATTGGAAAGCTAAAAAGATTTCCTATATCATAGTATTTGTTTTATAATTTTTAGAAATTAAATAAATTAAAGTATTTATGACATAATAATGATGCAGCGATGACATCATTATTTGGCGATTTAAATAAAACAGAAAGATAATGTAAAATCTAAAACCTACACATGGCAAAAACCAATTGGATGAGTGGATTTCTAAGCCTTATCACCTTATCCACGAATTCTATCAATGTGGGACCTTTTAAAACCGAAACACATTTTCAAATAATGTAATGTTTCTTAACTTTCCAAAAGTGCCCCTCCTCTCCCCTTATAAAAGGCCCCCACCTCTACCTCATTTCACACACTCTTCAAGCCATTGGCTCGGCCAACCCCTGCCCATTTGCTCTCTCCACATCCCTCTCCTCATCCTAGAGGATTCCCTTTGGGCAGAATCCTTTCAAAGGAAGCCTATAGGCTCAAACCAAAAGAAGTTACACTTTTTAAGGTATTTCATTCTCTCATGTTCATTTGTTTTATTTTGCTTCTCCGACCCCCTAAACTCTTTTTATTTACTTCTTTTGTAACAACACCAGTATCTTCAATATACTAGGATGTTGTTATAAGATATATTTGAGCTACACTCTCACACAACTACATCAAATGGTTAAAGAACATACGGTTTCCGTGGATGGCGAAATTCTGCCTCCCGAAACGATGATTGTTCAATACTCATTTAACACCTTCAAAGGTGGCCATTATGATGTCACTATTTTTATATATGATATATTATATGTTTATGTTTTCCTTAAGCTTCTGTTTTTTTCATTTTGGGCATACCTTTATGGTTTCCATTATGGGTAAAACACGATATCTTCATTTTAGGAAGTGCGGACTACCGCCCCCTAAAAGTGATTTGATTCGTTAATACCATATGTGGGATGTGTAAAGGATAAAGTTAATGATATTATATATGTTGTTATAATGGAATTATAATATACTTTTATATCATTATGATTCCATTCCAGAAAATATGAAATAGAAATGGAAGTAGCGTTCATGCGTACGTACGGCTTACCGTCTCCATGAACGATGCATTTCATTTCTTACCTCTAAATGTGATGTAATATTTTAAATACATGTATGTACTGGATATATATGAAATATATGATATCTACATCATGAATACCATTCTGGATATAATGAAACATTGACCAAATTAACAACATGTAAGTGTAAGAAGTCTATTTTTGACTTAAGAACCAAATACCGACAAAATGAACATTATTAACTTAAATGATTTCATGATGTTCATAACATGGTATAAAAGAAATAATGAACTTGGAAAAGATTCATAATCAAGTAGAGATTAACTAAAGTTTATTATTCAGGAGTTTAAAGAACGGTCGGGTCAAGTCAGATACGAGGTATGGGAACTTCTTAACCCAATTTCCATTCTTTGGGTTAATCTCCTACTTTCAAATTATGTCATTATATTATTATGTCGTATCTTGTATTTGTACTTTATTTATGTGTACTTATAGTGAATACACATAATGTATCTATTTAATTTTAAAAATTATCTTTGTATGGGATTTCGTCTCAATCTCCTTTCGTTGAGGCATATTTTGTTTTATACACAACCTTCTTTTATACGGTGTATAAACCCCTTTGACTTTTACGTTTATTCAAAAGGAATCTTTTTATACGAAGCGTTTACCAAACGACAAAAGGGAATGTTTTTGTCGTACGTATGCGGCGACAACGACTTCTCCGCCGTCGTAACCGTTATTTGAGTTTCGGCTTCTTCTACAAGCCATTCCTTCTTTTTAAAAGAAAAATAAATACCATGTTTTACTTTTCTTTTACTTTGGTATTGAAAATGGTTTTCATAATGTTTTTATTATATCAATGTGTTGTATTGATATCTCGTGATTGAAATGTGGAAATTTTATGTTTCCTTTATGCATGTTTTATGTGATATGATTATGTTATGGTCCTTGGGCATTATTATGAAGACGGGTGGTTCCGTGATAAACTAAGGGCGGGTGAGCCCGTTATAGCTCTCCAATGCATTGGGTAACGCGAAGGAGTGAAACATTAAGGTTTCTCCGAAGAGATTTATAGGGAATATACTGTGATGGGTATTCCAAACGTAACCAAGAGGGTTACTCCCTACGTAAGAATGTTATGAATGCCTCAAGTTACCTTTATGTCTTATGATTTCTATGATTTATTCATGATTTTATGAGGTATATTAAAGTGCCTATGTTTTATGGGTAAAGTATGATTTCATTCTTATGTATATATGAACTCATGTTTCCTTTCCATGTTTTTTTTATAACCCATACTGAGTTTTTATGCTCATCCCAAGTTTTTGAAATGTTTTTCACAGGTCAAGGGAAAGGTACATGATAAGATGATAGAGTCAAGGATGTGTCAAGAAATAATCCATGTTTTAATTCAAATGTGTTTCCATTGATGGGAATGAGGAATAATATATTTTTGTAACCACTTTGTTTATATGTGGAGTGTAATGCAAGTTTTATGATCTAATTCTCTAAAACTCTAAACCCGAAAAGATCCTCAATGTGTAATCTTGTAATAACTCAAGATTAAGTAAGGTTTAAGGCTGGGGCCTTATAACTTCAATGTAAACAAAACTAATATTGAAACCCAAATATTTGAAGGATTTAGTCACATAGTCTTCCAAGGTACAAATTAACACTTATCTCCAAATAACATCAGTTACTCTTAATGTCTCATATTGAAAACTAATTAACCTTATCACATATCCTCCATGATAGGTTAATAATTTCCATAGATAACCCAAAATAAATTTACTCTTAATTCATAAAATAACCTAACTAAAAATAATAAGTCATACTAACCGGGGACTTCACGTAGTCCAGTGGTAGGTGATAAATACCAGTCGCACTTTGGTTGTGGGTTCGATTCCCGCAGCTTTGTCCGACGCGACGTGTTGTCACACGGTCTACGTGTTGTCCTTTTTGTAAAATTCAAAAAATAACCCTAACATGTTTTACCATCAATTGTTTCCTTATACCTCGCATTTTCATCCAAATTCATTACGATCTCAACATCTTAATTCTTGAAGTCTTATTTCACCACCATAAGATAAAATAAAATGATTCCCAAAATTAATAACATCATACCTTGATCCTGGCGTCCACTTGGTTTCATCGTCATCTTGTTCACGTAGGTAGAAGTCCCATGCATTACAAAAATGATTTAGATATCCTTAAAAATAATTTGATTCCTCCATCCAAATACACCTTGTACAACATGGTTCATATGGGTGTTCACAGAAAAATAGTTTTGGAAAATAATCAGGTATGACATATAATTCCAAAACATCTGATAAAACATGATTTCTATAAAAAAGTTGGACTGAAATTGAGTTAAAACTTTATATTATTGGTCCTTTTAAAATACCATAAGTATGTGATGTGAGACTATATTATAAAAGAAAATATAAATAGGTTGCGCAAGGGTCTCTTTCTTCAACACCATTTTTAAAATCATAATATGCTTCAAATTCTTGTGATAAGGTAAAATATTTGAAAATACCTTGATAATATTTACCTTTCTTGAAAATATGAGAATATTTTGAAAATATTATTTTTCTAAATACATCCCATGATCCAAAATGATAATGAGGTATAGTAGAGGTGTTTGATATCTCAAACAACTGCTTCCAAGTGAGTTGTATGCTAGAAAAAGTTTTACAATCAACCGAACATGACTTTGCAATAATTATTGCAAGCATGTCATTAGGAAGAGATAGGAATGTCGTTTGAGATCCTCCTCCTTCCATTCATAACTGACTTTACTTGACCTAAGAAAAGTTATAAAACAAGGATTTAACATAAATAATAGATATAGGGACTAACCATGTGCCTAAAAAACTCATAATCCCTAATTTTGTCTAAACCGACCTTTGATACCAACTATAAGGCCCCGACCATAAACCTTACTTAATATTTAAATAAATGAATAATTAACATTGAGGATATTTTCAGGTTTAGTGTTTTAGAGAATTAGCATATAACTATTACATCTGAAAAGATTACAAAGTAGACACTTTTACTAAGTTTCCATAAAATAAAAACTCTTAAAAAGAAACATGTCTAGTTCCATGTTTTAGATAGCATGACTTTTCATTGATCACATTCTTGACCCTATTGCACTTTATGTCCTGTGAAAACATTTCAAAAACTTATGGTGAGCATAAAAAAGCACAGTAAGGGATACAAAAAGACGGAAAACTGTTAGTTTTTCAAAACAACCAGTAAACCTTGAATACTTTATCGAATTAATACTTTTCACCTTTATGAAGTAGAAAATAATCTTCAATGAATAAAAGATCATTACTTACCCTTTTTGTAATCAAAAGATTACTATAAACCCCATATAAATAACACATAACATATAAAGGTAACTTGGTACATAAACATACTTAAATGGAATAACCATACGATCAACTTCCATACATATCACTTAATGGAATAGCCATACGGCCGACTTCCATACCTAATGCATTGGAGGTTATAACGTAACCACCCATCCTAGTATTCACGGTACCACCCGTCATATGGTTTATCATGTAACCACCCGTCAAATGTCCAAGTACCATTATAAAATCATAAGACATAAAACAAATATAATTGAAAGAAAACATTTCCACACTTTGATCACAATATATCACATAAATATATTGACACAACAAATCCATTATAAAAACCATTTTCAATACCAAAATACATACAACATTATATGGTATTTATTGTATTTTAAAATCATTATATCTTATTGAGGAATCCAAAGACCAAATAATACTTGCGGCGGTGGAAAAGGTCAATGTCACTGCGTACGTTAAAAGAAACATTACTTTTTGTTGTTTTGTAAAATGCTTCTTATAAAAAGATTCCTTTTGTATAAAATTAAAAGTCAAAGGGGTTTATACACTGTATAAAAGAAAGTTGTGTATAAAACGAAATATGCCTCAATGAAAGGAGATTGAGACAAATTCACTTACAAAGAAGATATCCTTGGATTAAGGATAAATCAATTACAAAATTTTGTGTGACAAATGAATACACCAAATATAAGTGGATATTAAGTGTAAAAAATCAGAGGTCATTCACAAATATTCATAGAACTCCATATTCATGGAGTAAAAGTTTATCCCAAAGAATCAAAATTGGGTTAAGAAGTTCCCTTGCAATAATTCGATAGCCTAACGAGGTCACTTCAAAATTCAGAAAAAGAGCTGATGAGAGAGAAAATGGAATCTCATCACATGGACATAAAATTTACATCAATAAGGATATAGAAGAACATATCACAAAATAAAAATATGTAAATTAAAAGTCCCAACAAAAAGAAGTCTTTTAAAAAGAGGGGGGTGAAAGTTTCCCTTACTGGCTTGGGTATCTTACGAAACATACACCCCATAAAAGGACAATAAAACCATGATGTAAATACTCATAAACAAAATTATATTACACAAGGAGTAGAATAATGGGCAGTACATATACCACTCAAAGAAAATTGTGGAAAATGTAGCATAAATCTCACTGGAATAAAAGTGAGATGAAAAATCCCTTACGAAAACTCGGGAGCCTAACGACGCCACTTAAAACTTCCAAAAATGGATTGATGCGATCAAATATGGTCTCTCATCATAATAAAATAAAATGTACATAAAGAGGAATATAAAATAACATCCCCCAGCATAACAAATAGGATCTTAAAAGAAGTGACATAAAGGAGAGTACTTAAAAAAGAGAGAGATTGGATCCTTTACGAAAATTCGACAGCCTAACGGCGCCAATCAAAACATCCAAAATGGATTGACGAGAGAAAATAGGGTCTCTCATCATATGAACATAAAAATTACAGTAGGATTAATATAAAATAACATCCCAATAATAAGAATGATGAGCTTAAAAGGAATTACAAAAAAGAGTACTTAAAAAGAAATAGAGGGGTTGGATCCCTTACCACTTGTCCGACGTGACTCGATTTCTCTTTAATCTCCTGAATAATAAACTAGTGATAATTTCTACTTGTTTAAGAAACTTTTTCATGTTTATTAATCATTTTATACAACTTATTTCTATGTTATAAACAATATGTAATCATTTAAGTTAACCTAGTTCGTTTTGTCGATATTTGGTACTTAAGTCAAAAATTGACATCTTACTATTACATGTTGTTTATGTGGGAAAAGTTTCCTTATATCCAAAATGATATTCATTATTTGGATATCATATATATCATATATATCCAGCATATACATGTATTTATAATAGTATATAACATTTAGAGATAAGAAATGAAATGCACCGTTCATAGAGACGGTAAGCCGTACGTACGCATGAACGCTACATTCATTTATATTTCATATTTAATGGAGTTAAATAATAATGATATAATGGTATATTATAATTCCATTATAATATCATATATAATAACATTAACTCCATACTTTATACATCCCACATATGGCATTAATGAATCAAATAACTTTGAGGGGGCGGTAGTCCGCACTTCCTAAAATGAAATTATCGTGTTTACCCATAATGGAAACCATAAATGTATTCCATAAAAGAAAAGTACAGAAGAATTAGGAAAACATAATCATAATATAAATCATATATAAAATACTGTGAAATCATAATGGCCACCTTAAAAGGTTATAAAAGAATATTGAACAATCATCGTTTCATGAGGCAGTAATTTTCCATCCACAGAAACAGTATGTTCTTTAACCATTAGATGAAGGTGTGTGTAAGTGTAGCTCTAATACTTATCATAAAAACATCCTAGTATATTTAAGATACTTTTTTTGTTACAAAATAATGGAATAAAAAGAGTTTATGGGGTTATAGAAGCAAAATAAAATAGAAGAACACAAGTGAAGACATTACCTTATAATCGGTTAACTCTTCTTTGATAGAACCAAAAGGGTTCCTTGAAGATATTTCTGCCCATGTTAAGGCTTCTAATATGAGAAGAGGGATGTGTAAAGACAAAGTGATCAGGGTTTGGATGATACAAAGGATTTAGAGGTGTAGTTAAGGTGGTAGAGGTGGGGGCATTTTATAAGAGGAGAGGAGAGGCACTTTTGGAAAGTAAGGAAATGTTACTTTATTTTAGAATGAGTTTCGGATTTAAAAGGTCCCACGCTGATATTATTTGAGGATAAAGAGATAGGGGTTCTAAATATACCCATCCAATATTTTTTGGA
Organism: Viscum album; assembly: GCA_963277665.1. Lineage (NCBI taxonomy): Eukaryota > Viridiplantae > Streptophyta > Magnoliopsida > Santalales > Viscaceae > Viscum > Viscum album. The sequence continues at coordinate 790,463,297 of OY728148.1, forward strand.
CAAGTGTAGTTATTAGATTTTACATTATCTTTTCATTTTTTTTAATCATTAAATAATTAGGTAATCGCTGCATCATCATGATATCATAAATAATTTAATTTATATAATGTCTAAAAATTATAGAAAAAATATTATGATTTAGGAAATTTTTTTATATTTCCAATGAATATTTATAGGCAAAAATATGACTTTTATAACCCTATGTAAAATTTTCTGTAGTAAAACAATACATGTTTGTGTCATTTTTACATTTACTTTAAATAAAGACATTAATGTCAATATCTTACCCATGTGGCTCCATGGGGTCCCAAAAATAGACCCATGGGTTATCATGGTTGGAAATGAAAAAACCAATAAGGGTAGGACATATGTCAAATTCATTTCATATTATTAAAGCATTATTTTTATCATAAATTACACTAATTACCTCTAATTGCGATTAAAAACATAAAAGTTACTATTCACCAAAAAATTATTTTAATCCCATTGAACTACATTTTACATATTAATGACAACCATGTATGTCCGATTTTTGAAATTCAAAACACAGAGGTGGTAAATTTTAATTTAAATGAAATATGAGTTTTTAAGTACCACTTAGTGGTTTCACTATTCATCAAAAATTAAAGTTTTTCAGAAAAATACCAAAACTTCACCCTAAGCTATATTTGATATTCCGAATTCAAAAATGATGTATATTTTACCAAATTCTAAACATATAAGTTTCATTAATTAATTTAATAATTAATTCCCGTTGTCAAAACAATTAGCGTGTTTTTATGAAACAAAATGTATCAAAAGATTGACACTTGTTGAAGTTCGATTTCAAAGTGAAATTAATTCCAACGACCTATGTTGGATTAAATGGTAAAAATATATTCTAATTTCACATTAAAATCAATTGAAAATATAATCTATCTATATAAATAAATTAGTTTAAAAAGAGGTTTTTAATTAAAATAAAACACTTTTCACTATTCATTAAAACTGATCTTTATCGGAAAAATTCCTAAAATTTGCAGAAATTAAATTTTGATGTCCTGATTCTAAAGAATAATTTTATTTGGTCGAATCGAATGTATAAGAGTGACCAAAACTATATTTAATGATGGTTCACCATCAAAAGGGGATAAGTGGACCTTTAGTGAAAGTTAGAGTATATATGCCTAAAATTGAATTATCTTCAAATTTTAAGCCTTTATCCTTTATTGGATAAATGTAAAAACATTTAACAAACATATATAATCATATTTTAGTTATTTATATTCATTCTTGCCTATACAACGGCTATGTGTTAACTACCATTTAAAATAATATTATTTTATTATTAGAGTGCAACGTAAGATTTAAAAGGAACTTGTTGTTGTGTATTGGCTAAGCCATCGAGCATAGCGTTCCCTTTAAATTAATATTGACATTTTATTGACAAATAGGGATAAATATAAAAATGTAATATTCTTTATTTACCTGGGTTGTTACAATTATTGAGGTCGAAAGGCATTACTATGAATTCATAGTTCCCATAAATCAAATTAAAATAAGACTTGGGGATATTCTTCTTCTTCACCCTTACATGGTAATATCCTAGATCGTAAATCCACCTTGAAGAAGTATTTTTCTACACATAGATGATCAAAAAATTCATCAATTCATGGAATAAGATACCTGTTCTTTATCATGATTTTGGTGAGATCTCAATAATCAATGCAAAGGTGCATTGACCCATCCTTATTCTTTATGAAGAGGACTACTGCACTGCATAGTGAAGCACTTGAGCATATAAACCCTTCATCCTGATTCTCCTATTGTAATTTTTTTATCTCTTCAAACTCTTCAACATTTATTCTATATGGATTCTTGGATATTAGCAAATCCCTAGGTATAAGATCAATCAATAATAATACAACTCTTCTTGGAGGACAATCGGGAAATTCCTTAATAAAAACTTCGTTGAATTCCCTCATAATAATCATTTCATCAAAGATAGTTTCTTCATTAGGATCAATCATCTGATCATGATAAGCATGATCATAGGGTAGTAATACCCACTCTTAAATGATAGTTCTGAAGACGATTCACCCTCATCCTTGAACATGTACATAATCAGGGGTTGATTTTCAATATAATGAGTGTTTCCCTGTCATGGAAATTTTTGTTGGCCCTATATAGGGAAATCCAATCAATGGAAATAATTACATAATATTTTACTAAAGGGGGTATGTGGAGGTTTTATATTATGTTAAATCCACAAATTGTGATAGGGGAGGAGTTATATTCATCAGATGCAATGATTTCCCAGTTTTCCATTCTCACCGACATCTTTAATTCCATGATTTGTGGTAGTGTTGGGATTATTCTACTAAAAATTATAGACATAAAACAATCCATAGAACTCTAATAAAAAAAATTCTCTATTATTGAATGTATAACTAGAATACCTATCACCACTTAGTTTTTGGGTCTTGTATTAGTATCAGTGATAAGAAAACCTCACCCTTTTAACCATGGAGGTTCTTGGTTGTCTTTGAAAACCCATTTTTTAGGACACTAGTTTTCAATGTGCCATTTTTCTTTATAGTTGAGCCAATGAACAATGCATTGTGGGATGAACGGAGTGTTCCTCTCCTCTATCGCAACAACAAGTTTTTATTTCCAATAGTTAATGGCTATGTTCCATTCTCTCCCACACCGAATGAATTTCTTAGCCCCCTTTAATAAATTTCTAGGGTGCTTATTTATAGACCTTTGGAATGTGGGGTACTATAATTTCATAGAACTACTGGATTTATCGATCGGACTGCTAGAATTAATGTCCACCTTATGCTTCTTATTCCCATGATACCCATGGGATTCGCTAATCTCCATTTTGAATATGAGGGAACTGATTAGCCAATAAAAACACTTATCTTTATTCCATTTTAATAATATTAAATGTTAATTTTTGATCATATTGGCCTGAGTTATTATATTTTAATTTTGTACATCCATTCTCATCCTTTGTGCACTTCATGCCTAATGTGAACCAATTTAGGCCCATTGTTTCATATGACTTTAAAGTATCTAATTATCCATATTTTAATTTTATATTTTTGGAAATATATATAAACATAAATATTAACATTTTTTATTTAGGGATAAATGGATTATTCCTAAAAGATGATGAGGATATTTGGCGATGAAAGGAAACAATTATGGGGAAGGCATATTGGATATCATCCAAGTGATTAGAATGTGGGGCCCACAATACAGGCCCAATGAAGGCCAAATTTCTTGGGTGTCTAGAAAACATATAGAGGAAAAAATTAGGCTTCTGGATCCAGTGCTAATGCATCCTACATGGTGGTTAGTAAGGCTACCCAAGTTGAAGATGCATGTTAGGGACAGATTTTATAGCCCAAAAAACAGCCCTCCATTTAAATCATATCTCTTGAACCACAATGTATATCAGGCTTTTGATTTACACGATTTTAAGGGACATCTAGAGCTTAAATTGAGTCTTATTTGGCTCACTCCAATGTGGCCTTTTAGAAGGTTATTTCGGAACCTCTGTTCGGTGGATTCATGATGGCTCCCACATCGAGGAAAGAGTTGAAAAGTGTCCAATGCATTAAATTTCCCACCACATTTCCCAAAAATAATTAATTAAAGGCACATGGGGTGATGGGGGCACAGACATATAAATCCAAAATTCATATTGGAGGTAGTTTATGTGGAGGATTTAGGGATATTGGAGTTTTACATTCATTGTAATGTTGTCATGCCAAATTTCCTTTGTAACGTTCTTCTTTCACATGTATGTTCTTTGAATCACCTTAGTTTTCGATAAAATTTCTTCTTACTATCCTTTTCTATTATTTTTCATTTCACATTGATATCGTTTCCCCATGTTGTGATCTTATTCACACCAGAACTTGTGAATTTATTAACACAACGGTGGAGTGATAGTTTCATTGTTTTATTTTTCTTCTTCAATCCGGCTTCTTTAAGTCGAATTCCCACTTCTGTTTATTGAATAACAAAAATAGAGGGCTAAATCATTATGGGATTGTACTAGGGAGTTTCATGGGGTAGATTGGATTTTATTTTATGATCTAAAATTATGTAATCATTTCATTAATTTAATATTTCCATTTTATGGTTATTTTCTTCTTCATCTTTTCCAACATTAACAATGACACAATTCAAGTGCTAGTACGATCCAATTCCTTGGAGTTATCATTAAATTTATCCTATATGTGCATTGGTGATTAGCCTCTAAATTTTGTAAGGATTAAATTGGTGAATGATTTTGATGAATTTTATCATTTTTTTGGATACATCTGTAATTAGTGAACCGAAACATTATAATAAACAAATTCATTAAATCTAACCCTAGTAACAACTTAGGATCAACTAATCTACATTAATTGTTTTCGACTATGTAATTGGGTTTTTTTATTTTGTTGTTTAAATTAAATCACTAGTTATTCAAATTAATTAAATACAATTAGTTGGCCACTTCATAGCCAAATCCTTCCAAAATCAGAGTGTCTTTAGGTTCCTTCTCCGGTCCCTATGGATTCAAACCCTACCTATACTACAATGACCGCATACCTGTAGGGTAAATTTGGGGAAAAAAAATTTAGCCATTTCTTGGGACCCAAGTATGTATCTTAGACAATAGAATCCTCTTCTCACCCACACAATCTCAATTCTCAACCACATCTCTCTTATCTTTACCCCTTTCTATTTTTGTGTGTCCTAAGAACCTAGAATCCAACATTCTATCTTCTCTAATAGATTATCATCCAAATTATCATCTCACAAACTCATGCTGGAATAAAATGGAAAAATCAATATTGGGAAGGCCCAAAATTAGAATATTTCTTTGATCAAACCTTGATTAATTACCACACACCCGATGAGTTGTACAATCAATGGGATGATGATTGTTTAAAGGATCAATTTCCAGCCCTCTCAAGGATGATTGAAGTGATGAATCTTAATTAAGTTCACAGTTTACAAAATACTACCCAGATTAATAATCAAAAACTCCTTGAACAATTGAGAAATATAATGGAGATAATGAGTTCTGAGGTATAATCATTGATATTAGAACTACAATGCATTAATACTTATGAAGAACTCATTCATACACCAATAGTACCTTATTAAACCTTTTGTGAAGTGTCTAGTTTCCCACAAAACACACATAAATTTATTGAAGAACCGACCATTGGATTTGGGGTAGGGGAATCAAATAAAAAAATTGTGGAAGGGTCTTTAAATCAGGAAGAAAATGATTTCATGTATTCACAAGATGGAAATTTGACATCGTGGATTGAGTCTCCTAAGTATAACTCTATTGATGATTTTTCAAACACACCAATACCAAAACCATTGAGAGAAATTAAAAACATTGAGATCATTCCCATTCCTATCACTAAGTAATCCAATTTGGTTGTTGAATCTTCTATTCTAAAGGAACCAATTTTGTTGAGAAATTTTGAAAATGAAACTGAGTTGGATTCAAAATCTCAACCTGTGTTTGAATGTCCTATGCAACCCAATCTCAAAATCATTATCCTTCCTTCCCCACTCAAGTATCCCATCATCTGTATTAAGAAAGAGCTTGGGGTTTTCATTCATTCATCTCATGAAACCCAAAAATGGTGGTTGATCTTTGATTTATAAGGAAAGACTACAGAGGAATCTAGATCAACCATTTCTGATATTCCATGGATTTTCCCACTCATTGTAGAACATAGGTGTGTACATGATACAAATTATAAAAAAGAATCAATCTCAATAAATTATAAGTGGAGAAATATTGGGTCCCTAAAATATTGAATGTCGAAATTGGATAAGTTGGGGGTTTCATGATGATCTAGCGACGTTAAATAAAAGAGTTTCATGGGAGGCAACCCATGTTTTTCGTGTTTTATTTTATTTAATTAGTACCTTAGACTGTTGACATGTTCTTCTTTTATGAGTATGGATTTGTATGAAAGGGGATCACTGTACTCATTCGTGTCACGCGGTGTGATCCCTGAGTAATACCTTACCCAGAAATTTAAAAGAAGACAATGTATCATCAATTTATTTTATTTTATTTATGTTTATGTAGGTTAAAAAAATATAATATTGACATGTTCTTCTTTTATGAGTATGGATGGGTATGAAAGGGTAGAACCGTATTCATCCTTCTCACATGGTGTGATCTCTGAGTAATACCTTACCCAGAAATTTAAAAGAAGGCAATGTATCATTAGTTTGATTTAAAAGAATGAAATAATAGGGAAAAGTATAAAAATTATGATACTTGGAATTAAATATGTCATTGTGTTGTCTTTTAGTTTTATTTATTCTTCTTTTTATGGTTCATGAACTATTTTGGGTGATACATGTTCAATCAAGTAGGTGCCTACATCCACCAAGAGATCAATGGTGTAATATGAAGAATCATGAACATCAACTTCAAAAACCAGGTGAATTATTTCCATGTTTATCATTTTCAATTTCCTCTTTGAACTTCTCCCCTACCCCCTTATAGATTTTCGTTTATTTAAACATTTGGGACAGTGTTATTCTATGTTGGGGAGAGATGAAATAAAAATATTGATCTTTAGTGAAAAAAATGTGTGGAAGGAAAAAATTCATTAACTTTGAACATGATGACACACATTGTAAACTCTGATGTTTGATATCAAATAATTTTGAATGCCTTGATTATAATTTTAATGCATGTTTATGTTCATGTGCATAGATTTTGGAAAGTGTGGTTGTCTGATGTGATTTTTCACCGTTTATATTTTCATCCATTTATTTAAAAACCACAATGCTCATCCTCTAGATTTTGGGGTATTAGATTGAGTTCTTGGGTACCCATAATAAATATCATAGGTTTGGTGATCATTTTTTTAATATGAGTATTAAAAAAATAAAAAAATAATCAATTTCCATATAGATCAATGAAATGACCTAATTCGTGGCTTTCGTCACTTGGGTAATGTGACTCCAATGTTTTTTGGCCGGGAGTTATGCATTTGATCTCTATTTGTGGTAATTTGAATTTGTTTTTGATTGATTTAACTTGAGATAATGCCCGAGTATGTGAGCTTCACTTGGTTCCCTAAGGTCTTTGAGCCTGGAAGTCATCATCAAAGTCTTGCTAAATGGGTTGACTCGATTGAGTTCAATTTCAATTACAATGGAAAAATTTCAAAAAAAAACAAAAAAAATATTTTTAATACTCATATTAATAATAAAATATCATTCCTCCTACCGCTTCCATATTTTCTCCCTTTGAAAGAAAATGAACCCCCATGTCTATTGTGATGCACAACATTTTGTCATGCCTAATTGAAATTGGAATAAATATGGTGGTGAATTTGAACAATGGAGTGGTCTAGGGATTGGGTTCTTCATTTGGAATTATCTTTTTTTAGTTGATTTTTATGGGCTTCATAATTGTTTTGGTATGAGGTCCTTGGAGAAGCAATGTGTATTAAAATATTTTTTTGAAAAGGGAATTTTAATTTCATATTTTTGAGATTTATTTTGCTCGGGACTAGAAAAACTCAAGTTGAGGGTGTTATTAGCCAATAAAAACACATATCTTGATTAAATTTTAATGGTATTAAATGTTCATTTTTGATCTTATGGGCCTGAGTTTGTGGATTTTAATTTTGAACATCCATTCTCATCATTTTTTCACTTCATGCCTAATGTGCACCAATTTCATCAAAATGTTTCATATGATTTTAAAGAATTTAATTATCAATAATTTAATTTGATATTTTGGTAAATTTATATACACATAAATATGAACATCTTTTATTTAGGGATCAATGGAGTATTCCTAAAGGATGATGGGCATATTTCGCGATGAAAGGAAACAATTCTAGCGAAGGCAGATTGGATATCATCCCGCTGATTAGAATGTGGGGCCGACAATACTAGCCCAATGAATCCCAATTATCATGGGAATATATAAGAAATATATAGGAACACAATATTATTTAGGAGACAGTGCTAATTCATCAAAAATTGTGGTGATTAAGGTGATCCAAGTTGGAGATGAAAATCTGGGCCAGATTCTGCGGCCCAGAAAAACATCCCACCATTTAAATTATATCTCCCTAACCACAACATATTGTGGGATGCAACATTACCGTATTTTAGGGTAAATCTAGGGAATCATTTATGTCTTCTATGGACCACTCCAATGCGGCCTTTTAGAATGTGATTACGGTGCCTCTGTTCAGTGGATGCATGCTGGCTCCCACTTCGAGGCAAGAGGTGAAAAGTCTCATATGCATTAAATGTCCACCCACCTTTCCCCAGAAAATTATTTAACAGAGCATTGGATTATGGAGGCTCATCCAAATACTTCCAAAATTCCTATTTAAGGTAGTATTTGTGGGAGATTTAGGGATCTTGGAGTTTTAATTTCATTGTAATGTTTTTATACCAAATTTCCTTTGTAATGTTCTTCTTTCTCCTGTATGTTCATTAAATCACCTTAGTATTCAATAAACGTTCTTATTCATATCTTGTTATGTTCTTATTATTATCACATTGATACCATTTCCCCATGGTGTGATCTTATTCACACCAGAACTTGTGAATTTATTCACACAATGGTGGAGTCATCTTTTCATTGTTTAATTTTTCTTCTTCTATCCCACTTCATTAAGTCGACTTCCCACTTCTATTTATTGAATAGAATAAACAGAGGGCTGAACACTTATGGGTTGGTCATAGAGAGTTTCATGGAGTAGATTGTATGTTATTTTATGATATAAAATTCTTTAATCACTTCATTAATTTAAGATTTCCATTTGATGATTATTTTCTTCTTCATCTTTGCCAACATTAACAATGACACATTTCGAGTGCTAGTATGATCCAATTCCTTGGAGTGATCATTAAATTGATCATCTAAGTGTATTGGTGATTAGCCTTTGAATTGTGTAAGGATTAAATTTGTGAATGATGTTGAGTAATTTTATCATTTTGTGGATACGTCTTGAATTAGTGGACTGAATCATTATAAGAAAATAAATACATCCAATCTAACCGAAGTTACAACGTAGGATCAAATCATCTGAATTAATTGTTTTCGACTAAGTTATTGTATGTTTTTTATTTTGTTCTTTATATAAACTCACTATTTATTCAAATCAATTCAATCTGAATAGTTATCCACTTCATAGCCATATCCTTCCAATATCAGAGTGTCTTTAGGTTCCTTCTTCGATCCCTATGGATTCAACCCCTACCTGTACTACAATGACCTCATACATGTAGGGTATATTTGGGCAATAGCAGGAACAATAGAAAATTTCCTCATAGCTATCATAGTCAAAAATCGCTAGGTATTTTCATAGGATAGTTTTTATCCAATGAAAGAATCGGTCAACCATGAATTATGGGGTAAAGAAAATACTGAAGGTGTATCATGAATTACATGTGAAGTTTTCCTTATACACATTGATGGATTCGTTGTATTTTTTTTCATGGGTTCATCAGATTCCCATTCAATCTTATGTCGGTAGTTGCGAGGAAAATATTTATCGGAAAACGTTTTCCGAAAATCCTTCCATTATAACTCCTTGATATCTTCTTCAGGCTTCATATTTTTGAAAAATGTACACCATTGATCATATTATACCTCCATATGATAAGTATCCAAATTAACCTTCTCTTTTTTGTAACATTGATAGATAGGGAAGAATTTTTCAATGGATTTGACCGATTGTTTGATGATTCAGGGAACAAATGATCAATTAAAAGTATGAGGCTTTTGTCTCATGAAAATCTTGATTTTTTCTTGTTTTTTATGGGGGGGGGGGGGTGAACGATTCTCATAACCAATTTTTATATTCAAAACATGAGTTAATTGAGAGAGTATCATGAAAATGTTTTTGATTCCTGCTCCCATCAGATTGGGAGTCTCATTAGAACAGTTATCACATTGATCTTCACATTAGTTTTTTTCCAATTCCCCCTATAATTGTCCATTAGATAGAATAAAAGGTGTGTTAGGGGTAACACATAAAGGGAAATCCAATGGAAAAAAAGGATAAATTATAAATTTCATTTATTTCCTTGGATTAAGAATTTATAGGCTTCAATATATGTTATCCATGATCTACATCCCAACATATATTCTTCAGGGTAATTTTTTATTCCCATAAAAATGTTTCATACTATGATTATGAATTAAAAAAACCATATCCTCCAAGAGTTTCATAACCAAGAGTGAATAATGGACCATTTTCATGCACAAGTTACCGTTCGAGTCTAGCTTAATGAGGTGTTTTGGGTTTTACCCCTAGATATTTCTATCCCAGAGCTAACTCTACTTGTTCGTATCAATAAATGGATATGTTTTCTTGAATCATCAATTACACTGTAGTCACCAAAATTTAAGGATTTTTTTTATACTTAGTCTTATCCATAAGTATTTCTCTAGATTTTTCTAATCCCAATTCCAAAAATAACTAAACATATCCTTTGATACCAACTATAACAACCATGATCTTTAATACACACATAAACATGATTTATTACCTAAACATGCACTTAAGACATCTATGAGGATTGAGAGGTCTAGTGTACTTCGAAATTAGGAACATAACATAACAAATTAGAACATAAAACACAAAATCTTTATTGAATTTTTATTTTACATAACCACTACATTCCTTTTTTTACTTATCATTGCATGTGATAACCTATGGACATGGATTAAAAAGGTGAGATATAAATCCCAGTAAGGAAGTACACAAGGCATATCATGAATAATATATTACATGATAGGACATAGTCATAGAAATGTAGCCCAAGAGAAACATGATCATAAAGGCATGACATAGCATGATTATCATAACATGGAAATGTGGAAAAAACATTTAAAATAATATTTTCATGAGCCAACGCTCATTGCACTTGAATTATCATGAGTAAACCCTCATTACAATTGAATTATCATGAATAAACCCTCATTTCACTTGGTGTATCATGATAGTAATCTATACACAATTAATTAGAGCAATATAATGGTTTACACTTTATAAACATTTCATTTCATGCATAAGTCCGCCACATGGATCTTACAACATGTATTAATTAAACATATTAATTTATTCCATGAATAAAATATGTGGAAAACAAAAATTTATGTCTTAAATCAACAAGTACAAGATCATAACTGTGAATAAAATTGATAAATAAATGGGTATGGTATTCACTTACATGATGATTTTGTCTTGGAAATTTTGGTCTAACTTCAGTAGCATAACGACATCAAATAAAAATCATAAAATGGGTTGATCAGATAGAAATGGGTATATAATCATTTATAAATTAAATTTATAGTAATAGGGTATTGTAACATTATATCCTATCATATTTAATGTAATTTATATTCATTATATAAAATAATTGTTTGAATGTAACTGAGAATATAGAAATTTCTTAAAGAATTTAATCATGGTAACGTGTGTACGTGGAAGGCATTAATGAAAGATAATGAGGTATAAAATCATTCAAACAAAATGAGGGAAGTATGGTGGTGTGATATCATACCCCAATATTTATAATTGAAAATAAAAGGGTATAAATATATAAATAAAGTTTGACAAAAATGTGAAAGGATGAAATCCCTTACATGGATGTGTGATCACAATGTCTTGGGAGAGGCTTGAGAGTGGCTTATATAGATCTTGGGAGAATTGAAAGGATTCTGGAGAGGTCGGTAGAGCATCAAAAGTTTTTATTGAAGATGAATGGGATATTGAGAGGGTTTATATAGGAAAATGGTGGGAATTCTTTTTTATTTAAGTTTTAGACACTACACATTAAACTAATCCAAACCACAAACCATCCTAATTTTTTTCCTATGATTTCCTCCAAATGGGAGTGAAAATAATTATTTTTTATGTCCACTATCAGAACTTATTAAAATATTAGTCTTCCATATTTGGATGTGATTCACACTCTCAAGGAAATCATCTTAGAAAGATAAAATATTTTATATTTCTTGATGGGTCAACTAAGGCTTCGTAAAATTAACCAAAAAATTTGAAATCACTTTATTTTGAAGGTAAAAAATTTATTTTCTGAATATCATTTTTATAGTATTTCATTACATCACTCTTGGATCATTATGATGTCACAAAACACAATATATATTTAAACGGTATTTAATTATCACCCAAAAATTTGATTCTCTCAAAAAATTAGGAACAATTCACTGTTAGATAATAATGACATCCTGAATCCAAAAATATTATTCATTTTATCAAAATAATTTTATAAATATTCCAATAATTTATTTTAAAATAAAAACCAAAATTTGTTGAAAATTCATGGGTTTTGGCAAAAAACAGCTTTCAAACCATAATTAAAATTATAATTTTACTCATAAAAATTAAATTATCATTTATATTTAAGAAAAAGTAATTATGTAATAATATTTTATTAAAATTTTATTTAATTAATAAAACAATTAATTAATCAAAATATATTTCTTAATTGAATATTAACTAAAAATAATATTTCTTCTTTAAACTGAATTTATAATGTAACAATAATAAAAATGAATGTATTTTTTTTTCATTAAAAATATAATTAACATTATCATAGTGCTATGGTATTTTTAAATAACCCCTTAAAACAACTATATAAGACCTAAGGGTGTGGAGTGAGAGGGTGACAGACTCTTGGGGTGGCTTGGATGACATCTGTCAGGTGGTAATCTCTATTAACATACATTTCTCCAATAGGCCATTTCATTCTAGCTTAAATTGTTGAATATCAGCTTTTTCTTAGTCAAGAGTGAATCCCAATGATGTTACCTCTGTTATGAGCTCCGAAACGTGGGCTTCGTATGGAGGAATTCTTCTAGATGAGGCCATTGCTGCCTTTTTCTGAGTAAATTGCATTTTCTAAAGACCAATATTTATACAAATCATGGGATCACTACTCAATGGCTATATTAGTAATTCTAAAAAAATTTAATGGTATTTTACAATAAAAAAACATAATACCATGGAATTACATATGGTTTACATAACCATTTCACATAAAAAGACATTTAATTAGATCAAGGGGAATTTTCATTAATAAAATTTCCACTCGTTATACAAGCTCACTAAAATAAGAGTAGTGGGGATCACTCTCCAATTTTTTATTCTATAGCTAATGGAGAACTAAATAAAATGGATGAACTACTCATAATAAATTCTCCAATATGATAGTTTACTACTCTATATATTGGGGTCCCACAACTGGCTAGAGTATAGAGAGTACTGACACGACCGGGGTAACTATAATGGAGGAACCACCCCTCATGTGATAGATGAGTATCGATCTCAAAATCTATTTGATAACCATAAATGATTTTTTCCATTAGTTATACATTTTTAATTGATGAATACTCATCATAAATTAATGAATCATATCATTGATTCAAAAACAAAGTCACCAACTCATTCTATATGAAAAACTCCTCAGGATAGGATTCTTGGGAACCTAAATTTGAGTCTTGTATTCAATTATAAACAAGGTGGATGTGGCATGGAAAATTAGTTTACATGTATAGGGTATACAAAACATATATTTTATTGCTATTGTTTTTCCATTTTTTCTATACCACGCTCGTGTACTATTCCAATGCCTATGTACATTACCCCGGTTTGTGTATCTGGGCCATATATCAACCCAACAATTTATTTCAGAATAAAACATGATTTGTTACACCAAACCATATCTTGATATGACATAGAATATGGATAGGTCTAGTGATCTTGAGTATTTAGACCATTTCATAACAACTTAAAACATGAATTACACATCTTAATTGAAAACTTTTCTACATGACCAAAAACATTCCTTCATACTTAGCATTGCGTGGGATAACCTGAGGACATGCATAAGAAGTGGGTGATATATAAATCTCAGTAGAGGAGTAAAAAATTAATAACATGAATAATATAGTACATGTTAGGGAATACACATATTAATAGATCATAAGAAAAACATGAACATAAAGGCATCATATAACATGATTATCATAACATGGAAATATGGCCACAAAATGTAACATAATATTAGAAAGTGCCAAGGTCCATTGCACATGTATCATGATTAAACTCTCATTGCACGTTAATTACATGTTTCAACCCTCTATTCCCATGAATTATCATAATACTACTCTTTACCCATTGAATTGGAGCATTATCTGGGTGCACCCTTCTTAATCATTTCATTTCATGTATAGGTGTACCACATGGATCATACAACATGGAATCATTGAACATCATCATTTATTCCATGATAAAATAACATGGTATAAAATAATGATAATATATAATCAATAATTTAATGGGTAATGTTGAATACCCATGATAGTGAAATGGGTATGGTATTCACTAAAAAATTACTTCATTTTGGAAAAGCACAGTGCATTTTCAGTAGCATAACAACATGATATAATAATTCCTAAAATTGGTTGATGAGAGAGAAAGTGGTATATCATCATATTTACATGAAATTTATAGTAAAAGGGTCATATAGATTAATGTACATATATATGTTATGTAATTTAGATGCATAATATAAAATAATTCCTTTAATGTAAATCAGAAGATTAAAATTCTTTACGGAATGTCATCATGGTAATGGGTGTACATGGGAGGAATTAATGAGAGAGAAATATGTCTCTCATCATTATAACATAAATAAGGATGTATGTGGGAGGCTCTAAATCATACCCCATCATTTTTAATTGAAAACAAAAGGGTATAACAACATTATGAAATTTTGACAAAATGAGAAAAGAAAAAATCCCTTACTAGGATGTGTGATCCCAAAGGGTTGGGAGGGGATTGACAAGAGATTATTGGGAGATTGGGGAAAATTGGGAGGATTTTATAGGGATGGGGTAAGGTTATGGACGTGATACAAGGGTTTTGAGTGAATAGATTTTGGAGCTTCAGGGGGTTTATATAGGAAAGTAGAGGGAATTATTTATTATTTAGGTTTTGGACACTACACATTAAAATAATCAATACCAAAAACCAACCCCTGTTTTTTCTCTTGGTTTCTTACAAATGGGATTGGAAAGAATTATATTCTATGTCCAATGTCCTAACATCTTAAAATATTAAGCTTTATTATGTGGAGGTGAGTCACACTATCAAGGAAATCATTTTAAAATTAAAAATGTTTTATAAGTCTTAGAGGGTTCACTAAGACACCATATAATTAATAAAAAAAATTAAAATAAAATTATTTTAGATAAAACATATATTGTCATAAAATAATATTTATAGTACTTTATTAAATCACTATTGGGTTATTATAATGTCATAAAACACATTATATATTTAAACAGTATTCAGTTTTTACCCCAAAATTCGACTCTCTCATAAAATTATGAAAAATTCATTGTTGGATAATTTTGACATCCTGATTCCAAAAATAATATTAATTTTATCTAAATATTTTTCTATATATTTGAATTTTTATTTTTAAAATAAAAACCGACATTTGTCGAAAATTAATGGGTTTTGACAAAAACAGATTTCAATCATTAATTAAAATTACAATTGTATTCATTAAAAAATAAAAAGTCATTTATATTTTATAAAACTCTATTTAGTACTTATATTTCATTAAAAAATTATTTATTTCAAAAATCCATTAATTCATCAAAATTTATTTCTTAATTTAATATTAACTAAAAATACTATTTTTTTTATAAAACTTTTTACAAAGTAACAATAATAAATGAATTTATATTCTATATAAAAAATAATGTACATAAAAATTGTGCTAGGGTCCTGTTACATAACCCATGATAACACCTGCATATGACCGAATGGTATGTTATTCGATTGTGATAGACTATTTTGGAGGCTCAGATAAAATAGCTCAGGTGACAATCTCTATTAACTTCAACTTCATTCGTAGGTGGTTACATTCAAGATAAATATGTTGATGCTAGGATTGGGATTGGTCACGAGAAAAGACCACTGATGCCACCTTTTTTCCAAGATCCTAAAAATGGTCTTTATATGGAGTAATTCTACTGGATGAGTTATTCACTACCTTTATTTGAGTAAATTGGATTTGTGAAATCCCTATATTTACACTAATAAGGTGATCACTGCTCAATATCTATATTATCAATGGACAGAATTATTAGCGGTATTTTAAAACATAAAAACAAGGAAGTGCATATCTTATATAACCATTTTACAAAATAAGGCATTTAATTTTATCAAGAGAAATTTTCATTAATAAATGTTTGGGTCATTACAATCTTCCACCCTTAAGAAATTTTCCCCTAGAAATTTCCTTTTCCCACACTAAACATATGTGGGTAAGTCTACATCAACACTTCCTATGATTCCCACATTCCCTCTTCAAACATTTGGTCTTACCACAACACCTTGAGGAGGGGAATTTTCTTATTTTGTAGAATTTTTTCCCTTTGTTTTATGATCTTCACCAGCTTCACTTCATAGGAGGGGTAATTCTCCGATGGTACCACCTCTAGATTGAGTACATGTGTTGGGTCATGTATGTACTTCTTCAAGAGTGATACATGGAATACATCATGTAATTGAGATATGATTAGTAGGAGTGTTATTATATAGGACACTACTCCAATGCAGTCAATGATCTCAATAGGGCCGATGTACCATGGACTATGCTTTCCCTTCTTCCCAACTCTCATATCTCTCTTCCATGGTGATATGCGGAGAAATACCAAGTCCACAACATCAAACTATAGGTTTTGTTAATTATTATCATCCTAGATCCTTTTTCAACTCTGGGTAGCTTTAATGTGCTTCTGGATGGTCTAAACCTTCTCCACCATTTTTTCAACCATTTTTTGGACCTAGGAGTTTTTTCTCCCTAACTTCATCCCAACATGCCAGTTTTCTTCACCTCTTCCCATATAGGGATTCATAAATTTCCATTTGGATTCTTAAGTTGAAACTATTATTTTAAGGGAACTCAACTAGAGGATTATTTTGATCCCATCCTCCTTTAATGTCCATTGATCATGCTCTCAACATTTCCTCCAGTGTTTGGATAGTCCTCTCAGATTGGACATCAGTTTGAGGATGATAATTCATACTAAAGTTCATCCTAGTATTCAGAGCATGGTGAATACTCTTCTAGAACATAGAGGTGAATCTTGGATCTTGATCTAATACAATAGATAGTGGTACTCTATAAAGCCTTACCACTTCTCTTATATATATTTGTTCTAATTGATCCAATGAGAAATCCTCTCCAATTGAACTAATGTGTGTAGCCTTTTTAAGACGATCCCAAACAACCCAGATATAATTGTTTCTTTTGGATGTTTTTTAATTCTGGTGACAAATTCCATGTTGATGTTCTCCCATTTCCATGATGGTTTGGGTAATGGTTTCATCATCCCCTTAAACTTCTCCCTCTCATCCTTCACTTGCTGACATACTAGAAACATTGATGTATACTCAACGATCTACTTCTTCATGTTATCAAACCAATAATGCTCTTAGATATCTCGATACATATTTTTTTCCTGGGAGAATTGAGAATGAAAAACTATCTCCATCATCAAAAAGATCTTTCTTTGACTCCAGATTTTATGATACACATAGTCTTGTCCCAAATCTCATAATTCCTTCTTCATTAACATTGAAATCTGAAGATTTTCCTTTTATGATAGTTTTGCAAATTCTTCTAAATTCCCACATCATTCTATTTAGTATCCTTTAACCTTTCCAAAAGAGTGGGTTTAGCAATAATTTGTGAAAGTATTGATGATGATCCCTTATTTATGATTCCCATATCCATATTCATCAAATATAAGAAGATTGGATCCATTTAAATTCTTATCAATGATATAATCACTAGGTCATTTCTACTTAGATAATATTCCACCTTGTTTGCTTTCCAAATGTGTTAATGGACTGAGCAGTCATAGTCTTTGATCAGCTCTATCCATCTCCATTGGTACATGGTCAACTCTTTCAGTGTGAATATTTACTCAGTGCTTTTTTGGTCGGTATATATTTCACACATCTCCCCTTAGAGGCAATGTCACAAAATTTTCCATTAAAATATTATTGATGCCAACTACAGATCATGTGTTGGATTGTTTTTCTCAATAACATTCAACTTCCTTGAGGCATAGGTAATGGATTATTCATTTTACATCAACACACAACTCATGCCATTTTTCTAAGAATCACTAAATATAACAAAAATTTCTCCACTTGTGGGTTTTGTGAGAACGGGAATTGTGATAAGAATCTCTTTCAACTCCATGAATCTCTCTTTGCATTCACCACTCCATGAAAACATTAATATTATCTAATTTATAATGGTATGAGGGTTGGAAAATTGTGGTAAATTTCTCACTAATCAGCGATAATATACAGCTAACCCCAGGAAGCTACAGATAACAGTTACTGATGTTGACCTTTCCATTACTATATTATATTTGGATTGGAGAGATCATCAAGTATCACATTTCCTATGATGATATGACCCAATAATGAGACCTCCTTCAACCCGAACTCACACTTTCTAATCTTTGCATATAGCTTTTTATGTCTCATGGTCTCTAGTACAGTGCATTAATACTCCTCAAGATCTTCCTTTATTTTGGAGTATATTAAAATATCGTCTATAATGACTAGCAGAAATTTTTTAGATAATATTTAATGACACTAATCATCAATTCCATTAAAATTTTTGGAGCATTAGTGAGTACAAAATTCATTACTAAGAATTCATAGTGCCCGTACCTTTTACGAAAAGCAGTCTTGGGGATATCTTCCTTCATCACCCTTACATGGAAATATCCTTACCATTAATCCACGTTGGAGAAGTTTTGTGCTCCAAATAGTTGATGGAAAAGTTCATCAATTCATGGAAGAGGGTACTTGTTCTTTATCTTGATTTTTTTGATATCACGATAATCAATGTAAAGGAGTTTTGACCCATCCTTATTCATGACGAAGAGGACCATTTCACCCTATAGTGAAGTACATGGGTGTATAAACCCTTTATCAAGATTCTATTTTAGTTGTTTCTTTATCTCCTAAAGCTCAAAATAAATACATTCTATATGGATTCTTGGATATCGAAAATTCCCCAGTTATAAGATCAATCGAGAATTCAACATCTATTCAAGGAGGAAACTAGGAAATTCGTCAGGATACACACCAGTGAATTCCCTCACAATAGGCATTTCATCAATGATGGATGCTTTCTTAGACACAGTAATCTAAGAAGGATATGAATTATCATAGGGTAGTAATATCCATGCATGAGATGATGGTTCTAAAGAAGATTCATCCTCCTCCTTGAACTTGTACATAACCAGGGGTCGATTCTTCATATGGAGAGTAATTTCTCTCTCACAACAATTTATGTTGGCTCTATATAGGAATAGAACATCATTTTCAATATTTTAATCATGTCCCACTAGAAGAAGTATGAAGTGTTTATCTGGGATGTTCAATCCACAAATTATGGTAGGGGAGGAGTTATATTCATGGGATAAAATGATTTCCCCATTTTTTATTTTCACTGGCATCATTGCTTCCATGATTTGTGGTGGTGTTGGTATTGATCTACTAAACATTCTGGATATAAAAGAATACATATAAATAGAATTAAAAAGTACATTCCCTATTCATGAATGAATAAATAAAATACCTATCACCAATTCATTGTCGGTGTTCACTTCAGTGGTAGTGATGGAAAAATATCACCCTTGCTGCCTTGGAGGTTTTTGGTTGCCTCCAAACACCCTTGTCTTAGGGCATTTTTTTTAAATGTATGAGGGTTCCTTACAATTGAAGTAATGAATAGTGGGTTGGTAGTCTAATGGAGCATTCATCTCCTTTGTTGAAACCATATATTTTTCTTGTCTATAGTTAATGGCCATGTTCACTTCTCATCCAAACATAATGAATTTCCTCTTCCCATTCATCCAATTTCTAGGGGAAATCATTCTGCACCTTTGGTATGTAGGGTCTTGTATTTTCTTAGCACAGTTTTATTTATCCTTAAGACTACCATAGTAGAAGTCCTAATTACACTTATTTTCCACATTATACCCTTGAGATTATTTGATATCCGTTTTGACCTTAAGGGACCCTCAGAAAACTTCCCCATGCCTCTCGAAGTCACGGATCATTATGGATTTCCATAGGCTAGGTTTTTTCCCACTGGAGAAGAATTCAACCTTTCCTTCATGGGTAATGGTTATGCCAGAGGCATATCATGTAATACTTTTAGAGTTTTCCTCATTCTCTCTGATGGATTCTTTTTATTTTTTCATTCATGATAAGGAAGTCCCATTCAATTTTATGATGGAAGGTACAGGGAAAATATTTGTCAAATTTTTTTTTCTGAAAATCATTTCATTCCAACACCTCTATCTCCTCCTGAAGATTTTTATTTTTTATCAATGTCCACAACTGATCATCTTCACCCTCTATACGATAAGAAACCATAATAACAATCTCTTTTTCGGATCATTGAAGGATGGATAAGATCATTTCAATGGAGTTGATCCATTTTTCATCAATTGAGGGATCAAATGATCAATAGGATTCCATAGTCTCATGATGATCTTGATTGAGACATTTTCTCTTTTATAGGGGGGGGGGTTAATGTTCTTCCATACCCATGTTTCTATTCAAAACATAATTTAACTAAGAGAGTATCCTGAAAAAGCTAGTGATTCCCACTCCCATCGGACTGGTAATCTCATTAGAACAGTCTTCACATTGATCGCCACATCGATTGTTAGGACAAGTCCTCATATTACAGGCCACTAGATGGAATAAAAACAATGATAAGGGTAACACATAATGGGTAATCCAAAGGAAAAAATTGATGACATATAATTTACTTTTATTTCCATAACTTATGAATTTATTGGCTTCAATCTATGTTATCCATGATCTACATACCAACATATATTATTAGTAGAATTTTATTATTCCCTTAACAATGGTTCACAATAATCTTCTGAATTTACCAATGCATATCCCCCAGAATTGTCTTAATCAAGTGTGCAATAAGGCCCATTTTCATGCCCCATTTTTCATTTGAGTCTTGCCTAATGCGGTTCTTTTGGGTTTTACCTGTAGATAGATTTGTGTCAGAGCTGCCTCCACCTACTTTTACCTAGATAGGGATGTATTTTCATGATAAACCACATACTAAACACTATAAAAAATTTGAGTATGTTTTTATTATACATAATCTTATCCCTATGGATTTTACTAGGTTTTATTAATCCTAATCCCAATAATAACTAAACCTATCCTCTGATACCAACTATAAAACCCCTAACCTTTATTTTACAATTATCATGATTTATTACATATAAACATCAATTGATTAAACATAGAATATCGAGTGGTATACTGTCTTTGGGGCTTAGGAACATTAAATAACAACTTGAAACATGAAATACACGTCTTTATTGAAAACTTCATTTACATGACGACACACAGTCTTTCGTACTTAGATTTTCATGGGATAACATGAGGACATGAATAAAATGGTGATCTATAAAACCCATTAAGGGAGTAAAAAAGGCATATCATTAATAATAAAGTACATGTTAGGAAATATTCATATCAATAGATCATAAGAGAATCATTAACATAAAGGCATGATATATCATGATTATTGTAACATGGAAATGTCGCAACAACATTTAACATGATATTAACATGAGACAAAGCTCATTGAATATGGAGAATTATTAAACCCTCATTTCACTTGATTTAACATGAGTAAACCCTCATTTCACTTGATGTATTGGGACACTACTCCTTACCCAATTCATTGGAGTGCTATCAGGGTGCACCCTTCTTAATCATTTCATTTCATGATTAAGTGTGCCACATGGATCATATAACATGGAATCATTCAACATCGTCCTTTATTCGAGGCTAAATGAATGTAGAATACATACATTTATATCTATATTCAATCTGTAAATGTACATAATTATGAATAGTTTTGATAGAAAAATGGACATGTTATTCACTACACAATGACTTTGGCTTGGAAAATCATGGTGCAATTTCGGCAACATAACGGTGTGACATAACAATTCAAAAAAATAGTTGATGAAATAAAAAAAATGGATTCTAATCATATTTAAATCAAATGGAAAGTAAGGGGGTCATATAGATACATTTTCCAATATATTTAATGGAATTTAGTTTCATAATATAGAATTATTTCTTAAATGTAAATGAGAAGAGATAATTTTCTTATGGAATTTCGGCATGGTAACGGGTGTTCATGGGTGACATTAATTAGAGATAAAGATTAATATCATCATTCAAAAAAAGGATGGAATTATGGAGGAGGTTTTAAATCATACATCAGTATATATAATCAAAAAAAGGGTTTATCAACATTATGAAATTTTGACAAAAATGAGAAATAAAAGAAATCCCTTACATGGAAGTATGACAAAAAATCCTGGGATGGGCTTGAGAGAGGCTTCTTGGGATCTTGGGGAACTGTGGGAGGATTTTTGGGATAGGTAGTACTGGTAGGATTGTTTTATAAGGGGTTTTAGTGATGTAAAGTTGGAGCATGGGAGGGTTTATATACGAAAAAGTGGTAAATCTTTATTATTTAGGTTTTGGACACCACACATTAAACTAATCAAAACCAAAAACCAAACAATAGTTTATTCCCATAGTTTCGAACAAATGGGATTGGAAAAAATTATTTTATCAGGATAATGGGAGATATTGTTAAAATATTATGCTTGCTTATGTGGAGGTCAGCCACATTCAAAAGAAAATCATTTTAAAATATAAAATGTTTATAAGTATTGGAGAGTCCACTATGAAACCATAAATTTAATCAAAAAAATCCAAAAACCCCTTATATTAATGATAAAACATATATTGGTGGAAAAAATGATTATAGTATTTTATTACCTCACTATTAGTTCATTAGGATTTCCTAAAACACATTATATATTTAAATGGTATTTAATTTTTACCCAAAAATTCGACTGTGTCAGAAAATTATTAAAAATTCACCATTAGATAATTTACATTTCCTAATTTCAAAAAATATTAATATTATCTAAATAACTTTTAAAATATTTTAATTTTCACTTCTCTAATAAAAAATGACATCTATAAAAATGTCATGGGTTTTGACAAAAACTGCTTCCAAACATTAATAAAAAATACAATTGTATTCATAAAATTTTATGATAATTTATATTTAATAAAAATTAAAGTACTATTAATATTTCATTAAAATATTATTTAATTAAAAAATACAATAATTAATCAAAATAGATTTTATAATTGAATATTATCCAAACATATCATTTTTTCATTAAAAACAATTAACAAAGTAACAATAATAAAATAAATGTGTATTCTCTATGGAAAAATAATTTACATAAACATAGTGCTAGGATTATGTTATATAAACCCTTATAAAACCCACACACGACAATAGGGTAAGGTGTGCGATAGTGATAGATTCTTGGGGAGGGTCAAATAACATCGCTCAGGTGGTAATTTCTATTATCTTCCACTTCTCTCGTAAATAGTTCTGCTCAAGCTTAACGTGTTGAAACTCAGCTTGGACTTGGTCTAGAGTGAAGCACAGTGTTACTACCACCTTTCCTAGATTCATGAAATAGGCTTCGTATAGATAAATTATACATGATGAAGTCATCACTTCCTTTGTCTATGTAAATTGGATTTGTTAAAACCCTATATTTATACTAATCATGTGATGACTGTTCAAAAACAATATTAGCGATGGTAAAAATTTGTAACGGTATTTTAAAACATAATACAAAAGAATTCCATATGTTATATAACCATTTTACATAATAAGAAATTTAATTAGATCAAGAGGAATTTTCAGTAATAAATGTTTTGGCCATTATTGGCCATGTATGTGCACATGGCCATTCCTATGTAATCTAGTCATTCCTTTGTGACTGTATGTGTCTATGCCTATGTACCATTTGGGTACACACTAACCATCCTACAATACATCAAATGGTGTAAATGATTCCTATATAGTATATGATATTTAATACTTCCTAAAACCCTAGAAACCACTTCCTGTGGACCACATGTGATGTGTTTTACTAGGAAAAATGATGTATTGTGATATTGGTTTCTAGTAAAATTTATTAGTATTTACATAGAATACAGTCCAACAATCATTGATACCAAAAGAGACATCTAACTCTCCTAAATATTTCAAACATGAAGTGTTAATATTTGATTATTATTTTCTATGAATTATGGTGTGAAAATTTAATCCTTATCATACATACAAGGTTTTTGTGCCCCACAACGCCTCTCAGTATCCCTAATCATAGGTTCTAGAACCCAATAATATAAATAAATGAGTCTACATCCATCACACACCAATGTATATTTTATGAATTCATCTACCATAAATCTGGTTGTATGATTGGGATGGAATATCTTATGAAAATATCAAAAAATGACCCCATTATCCAATAAAGAAAACTCAACTAAAGTTGGGTGAAATTAATAATAGTAATGTACAAACATTATTAACCAACATGATATTTTGAGATGATAATAAGGTTTAAGAATAAGGGTTTGATCAGGGGATAATAGAAATCATAATAAATAAGGATTTCAACAATACTTATACCTGGTTCATGTGATTCATGGGAAACTATATAAATTAATATTATAATATAAAATTTGTTATTGATAATACACAACGAGATATAACATTAAAATATTTAGTAATATATCAATGATTCGATTGATCATTGGGTAAGAACTTGTCCAATAGAATTTATTATAATGATATTGTTTTGTTCTCCATCTGTATCAGGATTCCCCTCAATCCTTTCATCGCTGATCCCTAACACTAAATAGTAAATAAGTAATTCTTCCTCCTCTACACAAATACACCATGGATATGTAGAAATACTTATAGAATTTACATAATAGGTTATTTATAAGTTTTTATTATGTTTTTGTCAATAGAATATGTAAATTATATTAATTTATTAATTCACTTAACACACCTACCAACGACTTCCCTCAACCAAAAAACCAACTCTAAAGAAAATTATGTCATTCCTAGGGTAACCCCATGTCATGTAATCAACTTTGGTCTCATACTTCCCAACTAAAACCCAAAATAATGGTAAAATTATTCATTTTCAAAATAGGTGTGTCTGTGCATTAATCTGCGAAAAATATTTTAATATATTAATTTCTAGGTCATGTGACTCTTAGAAATTATATTGAATCTATGGAAAAATCCTTAGATATATATATATATATATATATATATATATATATATATATTCAAGGGACTAAAAAAATAACCATATTCATTACATTGATTCCACTCTAGTGTGAAGTTTCCAAACCATAACCCCTCCATTGATCAGGGAAAAGGAAAAGAGTTCCACTCCATACTTGAATCCAACAAATACTAGACAATAATTAATATTGAGGGTTCACAGAAATCATGTGGAATAGATTTTATTTTGAAATTGAACCTAGACCTAACCTAAAACTAAGATGACTCACCACTCAACATAAGAACATCCTGTGTGATCTCCATATTATACCAACATGTTCTAGGGTATGAAGTTATTACATGGGGTAAATATTACCCTCAATATTAATGACTATATAATTCTGATTTCCATAGTCTCGTATAATAATAATTTAATAATTTATACTTATATGATAATTAAATTTCAGCAAAATTATTTTTTACCTCATTTAGAAAGTGTCCTCGATGTAAATTGTTAACCCAAATCTATGCTATACGTGAGAATTATATAACTTTATAAATATGAATATAATAAATACTTTTTGTTTCTAGAAATAATAATAAATAAGATATATCTATATATACAATAGAATTTAAATACAATGGATTTTCTAAATGTACACACTTGGAAGTTTTTCAAACTGTTCTATAATAATTCTCTATAATGTTAATGTAATCATAATACTGTAAACTACAGATATAAAAATATAATTTTTTCACATTTATTGAAACAAATAAAAAGAGTTACTAGTGTTCATGAATAAATTTTATGTAATAAATTGATACAATTCTTTTAAAAAATCATTAATATATAGTGGGAATTAATTGCGGGTATACTAAAGGTAGAAACCTAGGATTATCCTAATAATTCAAATTGGTATTCATAGTAATATTATTTTACATATCTAAAATCAAATTCAAAATAAAAACAATCCAGAGTGGTATCCTACACGAGCATGTAAATAGAAAACCTAGCAAGGAATTATAAACTAGTGATGCGCCCATTATAGAACACATCAGAGTGAATTCATAAGTAGTCCACCGTAGCTATACATGCATTGAAAAAATATCCAATTTTAATATGTAGAATGATTTAATTTATTATTATGGTATTTATCATTGGTAAAAATTAATCTACTGAAAATTAAAATAGATTAATATTGAAACAATTACATTGAATTTTATAAAATGACTTAAATAAATCCCAATACAACATTACATATTAACAACCCTCATCAAAACACATCAATAATTAGTTATAAATAATACTAAATCATGCCTTATATCTAAATTAGTTAACATACATCAAAATATTGGTCATAATTTTTACAAATATGTGGAATATATGAATATTATATGTGTCAATTATACACACTCAACATATCCCTTACACTATAGAATAGTGTAATTATGATATTATTAATAAATATATTCCAAAAACTTATCCAAGTTATCAAATTAATTATTAATATTAACAAAAATTTTTCAAGTATGAAATTTTAATAGAATAAATTAATTCATTGAAGTTTAATAAAATCCACTAACTGTTGGCATCGAATATAAAAGTGATCATCAAAATCAATGGAATAAAATTATTCACTCACCAAAAAAAATTAATCACTATAAAGAAAGATATAATTTTATAAAATTGTGAAGTATTAGAATATTCAATAGGTAGTGATGAATTTATAGAACCATTAATTATGTAGTATGAAGGCACTCTATAATAACCCTAGCCTTTTACACATATCATTAAATGATTTTAAGAATAATTAACCATCAAATAAAACAAAGGATCATCAAGTCTAGATTCATTGGCAGATTATGTAAATAATTTGAAAACATATAACTAAATAAAAATTTATTTTATAAAATCCCCGTTGTGAGAACCAACATCCATTAATCTCTAACATCTTTATAGAAGAACCTGGGGAGTACATGAACAGAAATGATGAGTAAAAAAGACATGTAAGGGAATACATATAGTAGTAAAACATAACACAGGTGATATAAGTCATAACATGATGTCATAAAAGGAATAGGTCATGAATAAAAAAAATTAAGAATAAAATGTATAACCTGGGATCATATAATCATGGAAATAAATAAATGTTGTAACAATACATAACATGAGATAATAATGAGTCAAGTTTAATTTCCAAGAGTATTGTACATGGGGAAAAAGTCCCATAATGTAATGAGGTTCACTCGATATTCTAGAAAGATATTTAATGGTACTGTAAATTACCTAATTCATAGAAGGATATTTTATTTCACCCATCATAACATGTTCATGAGTATGTGTTACACAATAATAATCAAACAAAACCCAAGAGAAGAAACGGATATCATAATCATCTCATATAGCATAAAAACGCTCTTTCATTAAAGTGTCCATAAAATAATGGAATTAAATCATTCCTGTATATTCATAAGTTTATGTACTTATATATCCGGATAAATTATTTTTAATTAAATTATATTCATGTAAAAAAAATTTAATATACTTTAGAAATTAAACAGTTTAGTTCTATTTATAGGAAAAATTTATAAATTCATTAAATGTGGAAAAGGTATATTAGTTTTCAAAAAACAAGAAATTATCAAAGATATCTTTTCATGATAAAATTTGTGATTTTTTAAAATTATTATGGTTTAAAACAAATTATATCGTACACATTAAAATAGGTGAGAAATCGAGAAGTTCTATTTAATCGGGCTTTCTTATTGGAAAGATTTGAGAAGTGGTTCTTTTTTAGACATGTATTTCCCTATCAAATAAGGTTCTACCAATATAGATACATGTTTTTGGGACATATAAGAAGAAATCAAAAGAATTATATAATAGTAAAGAAGATTATGATTGGGGAAAATAGAGATAAAGTTTAACACGACGGAAAATAAACAATGGTTCGAAATGAATATCTTACCTAAAGTCTGAAAATGTTCAACAACTCATCATAATCTTCAAGATAATAAATTTCAATACATTAATTAATTAATTAATTAAAATATTTAATACATTTATTTTATTTATTATAACTTTATTATATTGATTTATGGAAGTTTTATTGAGTTTTAATATATAATATTATCGTTCTGGAGTGTTCATTTCCGAGTTTGTCATGATTGGTTCACTTGTGTAATAGTGTGGTGGTTCAGATAAAATGATAATTATTATAATTATTTGAAATTATATTTTATAAATGACTATCTATATGAAAAAATAGTCATATAAGTCTTTTTGTATTTTTGGGTGAGGATGAATCGTTAGATAAGGCATTAGTGATAACTGTTTAGATTATTTTGGTGGTTTTTTTATTATCACATGCTAGTTTTGTTTCATTATGTATATAAAATGGTTATAGAATATTTCATAGACAGTTATACATATATTTTATCCTTTTTAAATATAAAAAGTTTTATTACATGTCCAGAAGAAGAAAAAGGAAATTGAAAACATCATTGCACTAGAAAGTGATAAATTAACACATCATAGATAATGTTTTGATTTTTTTACATTCAGAGAGGGGGATAAAAATATGATAAATTATACCATTAACATGATAATATTAAATAATATATAATATAATATAGTTTTCATTCCACTTGGATAAGGGGAGGCTAGGATAAAATAAGAAAAAAATGAAAAAAAATTAAAATAAAATGGAAGTGGATTTTACCTCTTCAATTTCCTTTCCTGGAGACCCTCCATAGGGGAAGAGGTTTGGTATTTGGTTGAGGCCATGGGATCCTAGAATTGGGTAATATTTTGAAGGAGTATTTAGTAGAATTTTTACAAGGCTCAATGCTTGAATGGTGTGAGGATTAGAGGTGTGGATATGTGGTATTTATAGGGGATGAGAGGGGTGTTTTATCATTTTTTATTCATTAGTTTATTATTTTACAAACATACTATAAATATAATTAAATTTTAAATAAATAAATAAACATATTAATGTAGATTTCTAGATTTTGGGTTTCATCATCCATACATCATCTATGAAAAATTAAATCATGAATTAATTAAATACTGTAAATTACAAAATTCCTTTTTTTAGCAAAAATTAATGTATTATAGAAAAATTCAAAAAAATAACCACAACCATTTTTCAATTTGTAAAATACACAATTGAACTCTATTTTATGAAAATGATTTCATATATATGTGAATTTTATATTTTAATTCAAATAATAAATTATCTGTAATACACCAATTTTAAAAATATAACTTATTTTGTAACGCTTTGGAAAAATAACTAAGGTATTATAAAACTATTCTATAATAATAATAATAAATATTAATTTATAAAGTTTTTTTATTAAAATACATTTTTTCTTAAATCATTATATTAATTATAAAATTAGAATTACATATTTATAGCTAGCAAAAATTACAACACATAATTTAACAGTTCCAGAACATTTATTTTCTTGTTCTAATATATAACTATATCATATTTTAATTTAGAATATAGCGAAAAAAATTATACCTTCATTGGTGAAGTTACCATTCCATTTTCAAGTTTATTATTCATATGAGTGACATTAATGATCCAATTTTCATGTTACTATTCCATTGGAATAGGTTCCATATCTTCTAAATAAACATCTTATTTCCTTAATTCTTTATTTATAATTTTTTTTGTGTTCTATAGGTTATTTTTAAATATATATATAATATATGGAATAATTAGAATATTGGAATTAACAATGATATAATTCAGGTTCATTACATTCTTCCCCCATTATAAAATTTCTCCCTCAAAATTTTATTCTATATACTATGGTGAAAAACATTTGGTTACTTTTCCTTCATCACTTCCATGAGTTCTCATGTTTCTTCTACGTACTTATTGTTCTTCCACTGTACTTTCACTAGGATATTATTGTTGTTGTTTATAAATTTATCTCTACAATCCAAGATCCTTACTACCTTCTCCTCATAAGATATATCATTATCTAACTATTCCATCTTTAAATTCAATACATGTGTGAGATATGATAAATAATTCTTCACTAGGGAAATGTAGAATACATCATGTACTTGAGACATGGTTGGTGGTTGCGAAAATCAATTGTCCATAGCTCTGACAGGAAAAAGAATCTATAAGGGGTTGATGTTCCTAGGACTTTGATTTATTATCATCAAAAATATAATTATCCTATTTATAATGATATTATGAAGAATACCATGTCTACAACCTTATACTCATGGTCCGTTTGGTGATTGTCTGCATAGATCATATGAAAAATTATTGCTGCTGGGAAATTCTTTTGAATGGATTCCAACTTTTCTAATATTTCATTGACCATTCCTGGACTCACCAGCTTATGATAACCAACATTATCCCAATATGTTTTTTTTAGACAAACTTTTTCATAAGGGTTTTCATATGGGGCTAATTTGAAACATTATTGGAATCTATTGTGGTAAGAGAACTCGAATATTGTAAGATGTTGGTCACATCCTCCTTTTATGTCCATATAACATTATCTCAACATGTCATCCATTATTTGAATAGTTCTCTAATGTTGGCCAACATTTTGAGTATGACTAGTCATATTAATGTTTAACTCATTGTTAAGAGTATGTTGGGGACGTTTTTAGCAAATGTAGGTGAATCTCAGATATCAATTGGATATGATCTATAGTGGTACTCTACGAATCCTTACCACCACTTTGATTTATATCCAAGACATTCGATCAACTAAAAATTCCCTATAATTGTGATAAGTTGATATGTCTTTGTAAGGTGATCCATGACAACCCATAAAGCATTTTTTTCTCTCGATGTAATCAAAAGTCTAGTGAAAAATTCCATGGTCGTTTTTTCCCATGTACATGTTGTTATGGGTAATTAATTCTTCATCCACTTAGATTTCTTCCACGAATCCTTATCTTTATCACATATTAGGAACATTTATGTATATTCAGTGATCTCTTTCTTTATATTGTCCCACCAATAGTGCTCTCTGAGATCCTGATACATCATTCTGCTCCATGGGTGAATAGAGAAGGTTGAACTATGATTATCATTTAGAAAAAATTATTTATCTCTGGATTGGATGGAATATATAGGTGTGATAAAAATATCCTTAATCTCTCCTCAACCATTTGTAATTCTGAGGATTTACCAATTCTAATAGATTCCATCATTTTCTGAATTTCCACATGATTTTTTGAGCATCTCTTTTAATTCACTATGGATGTTTGAGAAATCATTTGAGGTAGGATTGATTATGTTCATTCCTTAATGATTCCCATGTACATCCTTTGTAACTATATGAATATTAGACATTCTCAATTCTCATAATTGAAAATTTTACAAGATTCTTTCTACATAGATCATACACCACATTATTGTCCATACTAGGATGATAGTGGATTTTATAGTCATAATCCTTAGTGATATCTAACTATCTTAGTTGGAACATATTACGCCCTTTCTATTTTAATATATACTTGAGGATATTATGGTATATATATATTTCACAATTCTTCCCATAAATATAATTCTGTAATCTTTTCAATTCATTTATCACATCTTCCAACCCTATATAATACGTGGGACAGTTTTGATCATGAATTTACGACTTCCTCGAGGCAGAGGATATCAATATATCAATTTTCTTTTGTACACCACACAATCCCTTCTTTAAAAAATTGAGGTATACTACAAATAGTTCACCAAATTTAAAAATTGTAGCCATTGGTGTATTGATAAGAATCATTTTCAAATATTTTAATAATTATTCACATTCACTGGTGTAGATAATCTTCACTCCATTCTAATTCTTCTTGGTTAATGGGTTAGAAATCATCAAAAGTTATTCAAATATTTCCTATGATACCCTACTAGGCCATGGAAACTACGGATCTCTCTTATTGATTTTGGCCCAGGCCACTGCTCAAATTCCTTTCTCTTAGATGTATCCATACATATCCATTTCATTGTGATATCATTCCTTAGAAATAATACATCCTTCATCAAGAACTCACATTCATTAAACATACATAAATTATCTCCCTTTTTAAATCCATTATAACATTATTTAAATTATACTCATGTCCCCACTTTCTCTTAAATTATATATGGAAATGACCAATAAAGACAACTGATAATTTATTTAGGTAATATATAAAAAATATATTCATTAATTCCATGAATATTGTTGGAGAATTTTTGAGTGCAATGGGCATCACAAGAATGCATAGCGTCCTGAAGTTATTCAAAAGTGCTTATGATAAGGAAAATATTTTCAACAATGTTTCTTTGAATTTCTCTATTTTAAATCCCCAATGTGTTAATTTAAGATAAATTGGCTCATGTAATGATATTGGTGATATTTTGAGCTTAATATTAAAAATGGTCCATTTTTTATTTTTAACTACATCTTATTATTTATGCATTTTGGGCATATCATTTTCTACATTAATCCAAATTTTGAAATTATTTCATTTAAAAATTCTAAACATTCAAGGATTAATTTCATAATTATTCAACAAAAGCTAAATCGACCATATGGAAGTTAAAAAAAGATCACAATTTGGACCAAAAAAACTGTTTACAGATCTGTCTATTTTTTTATGTGGGGTACATAACTCAATCATGGTGTGCCCAATTTTTTTGAAATTCAGTGGGTGGATGCAAATACATTCTGTATCATCCCTAATTAAATAGATAATGTGTGAATTTTCTATGTTAATGGTAATTAAATAATTATAATCTCTAGGTTTGTGATTTGGAGATTCTGACTGGACAGAATAAATATTCAAAGTAAAATGGGCACAACTCTTATAATACTCATCCAAATACACTAAAATTATGACGAGTGATGTCCAAGATAATTATGTAAAAATTCAAGAAGGATAAAAATGCGTGAAGGGGTCACTCAATTAGGCTAAATCAAGTCAAATTTTGGGGGAAATATTTCTACTATTAATTTAGGGGAGCTACTCCCTCTCAAATCATCCCATTCTCCATCCTATTATTTCAAGGCCCCAAGAGGAGATCTCCACAGAGGGTGTCCGGCCGCAAATATTCCCCTTTATTTTTAATTTATTTATTTTCTTATTTTTTTAAAATTTAAAATTTTATTTACAATAAATCCATTCATTGTTTTTATTTCTGTGTCCATCCATCCACCCTCTTTTCTTCTTCTCATATTGTTATCATGGAAAAGAATACACATGATCATCAGTAACTAATCTGAGTAATTTCCTGAGAGATTAATAATTTTCATAAACCTAAGACCATGTGTTTTAATATTCATTGAGTTAATTCTAAGGATAATTTTCAGTGGATATAATCCTCACTATTGTTTTTTAATTTTTAACTTCTTAATCTACAACTATTTTCTCTAGATTCAGGTGGTGTATGGAGGGTGTGCATGGAGATCACTAAGTGAACTATTCATTCATAACTTGTGTATACTAAAGAGTGAACACATACTATGGATTGTGTTCACTAAGAATATTTGAATATGGTCAATGTAGTTGCTCCCTAAATGTTCTCGCGTGAGAACTTCTTTACATCACTAATTTCATTCTTTTTTCCAATTAATAATAAATTTTAAAAAAAGTTCATTTCATTTATTTTCATAAATTCAATTTCATTCATAGATTAAATAAAAACCTTAAAAATGAAGTACTTAAGGATAATTAGATTAATCGAGTGAACAAACTGAAAATTCTCATCAAGTGAGACGACCCTGGTCAGCCACTATGTTGTACTAGGAAAACTAAATTGCTCTTGCCATGCCCTACGATAGGCATGTATCTATTTCATGGGATTATCTTCCTTCCTCACCTTTGATTGGTGATATCTCAACTAAATTTAAACCATATTTAAATACATGGCCCCATGTAGATGATCGATCAATTTATCTATCTTTGGAAGGGATAATAATTCTTTACCATGGATTTTTCTCTCGCAATAGTCAATGAAAAGGCACATTGCTCCATCATTTTTCTTGATAGAGAAGACTGGTGAACCCCATGGTGTGGCGCTCAGGTATATAAAACACTCTTCCAAATTACACAGTAACTTATTCATTAGTTCGTCCATATTAATAGTGGTTATTCTACATCGTGTTTTGATATTGGATAAGATCTAGGAATAAGTTCAATTGAGAACTCAACCTCTCAATTACAAGGAAGATCATGAAATATTTCCAAGAATATAATAGTGTAGTATTTCACAATGGGCATATCTTTGTTCATGATTCTAACATCTTTTACAATCATTTGAGAAAAATATGATTCTGATAAGGCAAAAATATATAAAATTTAGATAATTATTCTTATATAGTTTTATTCTTATCCTTAATACTGAGATGTGAATAGTGATATCCCTTTTTGTAAATTTGATGTTGGAATTTTATATGAGATATCCAATCAATAGCCATTATAGCATCAATCATTAGCAAAGTATAAAAAATTTATTGATAGTTTGTTTTCATAAAAATTTACCAGAGAGGAGTTATAAAATTTAGATGCCAAAAAATTTCCCATTTTATGTTCTCACATATAACTCAACCTCCATATTTTGAGGTGGTGTTTGATTAATTCATAAAAACTTGCATGATAAGAATGAATTTATAGAACATTAAACAAAATGAAAGTTTCTTATCATTGAATGAATAAGTAGTGTACCTTTCACAACATCCTTTTCATGCTACACCTTAGAGGTTGTGATAGAATATTCCCTTACTTGATTCCTTGGAGGTCGTTGTTGTTGATTTCCTCCAAAAACCATTTAATTAGGGAAATGTATTTAATAATTCCCTCATTCCTTGTAGTTGAAACAATTCACTATTAGATGAGTGTTGATATGTACATCCCATAATTCATCTACATTAGTTGAATTCTTCATATCCAATAGGATGTAATTATCCATATTCCACTATCTTCCAAATTTTTATCATCTCATGGTTCCATTTAAGCACCTTCAATAATAATTTTTCCCAAAATTTTAAGATGTGGTATGTGGGGTATTCTTTTCATAATGGGATTAATTTGTTGATCCACCTATATTAAACTATATTTTCTTTTTTTCATTGGACCCATGAGAACATAATGACTCTCCAATATCCATTTCAACATTAAGGGCCCAATGAAAAATCTCCTCA
Organism: Viscum album; assembly: GCA_963277665.1. Taxonomy (NCBI): domain Eukaryota; kingdom Viridiplantae; phylum Streptophyta; class Magnoliopsida; order Santalales; family Viscaceae; genus Viscum; species Viscum album. The sequence continues at coordinate 790,498,796 of OY728148.1, forward strand.
TAACAATCAATGTATATAATTGCCAACTCTTTTCGTAGACTTTTATAATACTAAAGAAGAAAACTAACTTGATTTTAGAGTTTATTAATAATTCAAAGGTTAATAGTGAAAGCCTTGTGATTTTTTCATAACACACCCCGAAAGACTCTTATTCCATTTTCTATAGTCCAAGGTACACCCTTTCCATATCAAGACAGAGTGTTTGGGGAAAATATTTATTGAAAAATATTTTATTGAAATCTTCCCATTCCATTGAATCAATTTTATTCTCGGATATTGTGTTCTTGATAATTTTCCACCAGTGGTCGGCTTCACCATCAAAATGATAGAATTAAAGTCCAACATTATCTTCATGTAAATGCTGGATGATAGAGAATATAATCTCAACTTAGTTAATCCATTATTCAATAAAGAGGGAATCAGAAGATCCACAAAAAATAGTGTATTTTCCCACATAATAGATTTGACTAAAACTTTTTATATCATTGGAGAATGTTATAATTCCACAAGATTCAAGTTATTTTTCATAAATTGATCCAATTGAGAAAGTACTATCATAATGTTTTTATCTCTTATTTTCATCATATTTTGATTTTCATTTGGGAAATAATCACATTCCCGAACACATTTATCATTATCAAGGGTTCTTCTATTTCCATCCATTAACTATGAAAAAAAGTAAAATTATGGGGATTTAATACATATCTAATAATTAATAATAAAGTTAAAATTTAACATAGAAAGATAAACTTTTAAATAAAAATTATATCCTAACTTGTGATACCTTATGTTTCAATCTTGGTAATCAATTGTGATACAATTATCGATAGGGTTCTTGATAAATTCCTCTCTTTAAAATCTCAAAAAATATCATGTCTATTCTCTATTACTAACTATATTGAAAATATCCATTTACATATATCATTATAAGTTTATAATAATAATTAACAATCAAATATAATCAAGTATCAGAAAGTTTATTGTATTTGGAAGATTTTGTACGTAATTTAAAATCATGAGAACAAAATAACACATATTTTATTTAACCTCCATAATGATCTCCAAACATCTATTGAGTTATTCCATCTGCATAGTATAACCTGGGTAATACATGAATAATAGGGTCAAGCTAAAAGTACCATTAAGGGAAAAACATTGGAAAAAAACATCACACATGGGTTAGAAGGCATAAAATGATGACATAAAAGTAATGGAACATGAATAAACATAATGAATAATGAAATTTATAATATGGGAACATATAATCATGTAAACATATAAATATAGAATCAAAACACCACATGGCATAAGAATGAGATAAGGCTAATTACCAAGACCATTACACGTTCTAGACAATGCCTCATAATGGAATTAGGTTCACTCCCTATCCCAAGAAAATGTCACATGAGACAAAAAATTACCCATTGAATTAGAGCCCTATATAGTTAAACCAATCATATAATGTTGATGAAAAAGTGTTCCATAAGAATAATAAAACATAAAAATAAGGGTAACACATAGAAATAAAAGGGTATCATAATCATATTATAGAAAATAACAAATGGGAGTACCATAAAAGTGTCCAAAAAGCAATAGATTAATATCATACCTAATCATTAATAAAGTAAAATAACATATATCATGATAAATGACATGTTATTGATGTGTATGAATGTAAAAAAATTAAGATATATTAGAAATGAAAAACATTAGGTTGGTTTAACGGAAAATTTTTAAAATTCATTAAAAGTTGAAAATAATTATTTATTTTAATAAAGAAATAAATAAACCAAGATATTTTTTAATGATAAAATTATTGATATTATAAATATAAATGTGGTTTAAAACATATTAAAATTTCTACCTGAAAATCAGTGAGAAATCAGGATGTTCCCATAAATAAAGAATTTTTATAAGAAATATTTTCAAAGGGTAACTTTTTAAAACATGTATTTCCACATAAAAAAGGATGAACATGTCTACAGATAAGAGTTTGTAACATATATATATATAATTTAGGATAATTATATAAAATAAATAATATTAACATTGGTAGAAGGAGAGATAAATTTAAACCTAATGGAATTATGGAGGTTCAGAATGAATCTTTTACCTAAAGCATAAAAGTGTTATACATTTGATCATAATGTCTAGGATAATCAAATTAAATCCATCTATTAATTATTAATAAAATTATATATATATATATTATATTTAAAATATTTTTATTATGATCATTTATGGACTTTTTTATGAGCTTTAAGATAAAAGTTTCTCGTTCAAGATTGTGCGTTTCTATGGTTTCCATGATAAGTTCACTTATATAAGAGTATAGAGGTTCATATAAATTGTGAATAATTATAAAGAATTAAAATTCTATGTTATTAATGATCATACATAAGATAAAACGGTTATATAATTAATTTGATAATTTTTGATGAGGATGAACCAATACATTATACGTTAGTGATATTCGTTTAGATTATTTTTGTGTTTTTCCAATCATCACAAATGGGTTTAGTTTTTTATGTATATAAAATGGTTTCAAGAACATTTAATTGGATGTTGAACAAATACTATAATCTATTTTAACCATAAAAATAGTTTTATGAGGATTTTTTATTGAGGAAATGGGAATGGAAAACTATATTTTCCTTTACGCAATAAATTAACACATCACGACTAATGTTTTAATTTTTAGTAAAAAGGGAGAGGGAAGTGAAAATATGATAAATTATAAAATTAACATGATAAAATTACATTATATATATGATTTTTGTTTTTTCTTGTCACTTGGAAAATTGGAGGTGAGCGGATAATATTAAAAGAAATGAAATAGAAAAGAAATTAAAAGAAAATGAAGGTGGATTTTACCTCCTGAATTTCATCACTTTTATAGCCTCCTAAGAGAAATCAGTTTTGATTTTTTTTTTAAAAATTATTTTTTCCGTGCGGGAGAGAAATTATAGGAAGACTATGTATAATTTTTACAAGTATCAAGGCTTGAAAGGTATGAGAAGTAGAGTTGGGGAGTGGTGGTATTTATAAGGGTAGTGAGTGGTATTTTCTCATTATTTTATTCATTAGTTTAGTTTTTCCCTTTATGACTATGAATAGTTTTATTATATTCAATAACTATATTAAAAAAATGATGGATAATTGGATATTCTAGGATTACATCATCCATACATCATATTTGACACAATAATTTATGAATTTATTAAATTTAATAAATTATGGTATTTAACTATTCACAAACACTCAACTATTTTGGAAAAATAAAAAAAATTCCCCCAAATAGTTTTTTGAAATATGTGATTAAAAAAATAAACTCCATTTTATATAAATAAATTTATAAATATGATTAATTTTTTTTAAATAAAATCATTGTTTACTTGAAAAATAAAAATTATAAAATTATAACTTATATTATACCACTTTGAAAAATTGAATGTGTTATCATAATATTATCCTCTAATAATAAGAAAAAATAATTTTAATTGATGAATAAATTTTATGAAAATAAATTCTCATTTAATTCTTTATATAAATTATACAATTTATGTTAAATATTTATAACTTAAAAAAATACCATCAGAAAATTTATCAATTCTAAACCATTAATTTACATATTCCATGATATAGATATATCATATATATTTTTATAATATGTCAAAATTTTATTTATAATTTTATAGTTGAGGTTACTATTCATTTAGATGATTTAGTATTCATAAGGGTCATATTACTATTAAAAATGTCTATTTATTATTCCATTGGTATATATTCTTTGACTTCTGGAAATATCTCTTATTTCATTCATTATTCATTTAAAGGGTTTTTATAGTGTTCTCTATTTGATTTTTTGTGATTTAAAATAAATGGAATACTTATAATAAGTGAATTTCCATTGTTAGAATTCAGGGATGTTACCCACTCTATTTCTATCTTGTAACATTCAGAAAACAAACCCAGTGTTAAAGTAATAATAATGATTTGAAAAATTTCAAGATAAATAAATAATTATAAATACTCACATATGAGGGATAATACTTCAAAACCATAATTTACACTTTGTTAACACAGAATAGTGGTCTCTTACTTCTTAATAATGTAAAATCATGATTGATAAATGGGTTTCATTATCCCTTGTAGAAACCTACATGGAATATCCCTAGATGTAGTGAAAACATGTATTTGGGAGGACGACGAAGGGAGAGTGAGAGTTGAGGGGGAGTGAGAAATTAGAATAAGAGTAACTAAACTACCATTGTGGATAACTGAATATGAATAATGAAGATAATGAAGATTAATGAAAATGGAGATTGAAATAGGGAAGGGGTGTCATGAATGGGAGAAAATAATGATGTTAGAATAAAAGTTTTTTCATCCAAAAAATATTGAAACTTAAAAAAAAAACAGCAAAAAATTACAAAAAAAATCCCAATTTTAATGATAGTAAAAACCCAAAATTATAAAGAATTCCATTTCAGTTAATAAATCACCCTTTTCACACAATTATTATTTGAATAAAATAAACATGAATTACATTTTCCAAATTTAAAGAATTAAAATATTTTTTTACAAAAATATGAAATATTACTAAAAGTTTTCAATTGTTGGATAATAAAATAACATGTTCCAAAAGAAATTACAAAAGTTTTATTTATTTAGTTATTTTAAATTAAAATTACTCCATAAAATTTATTTTAAATTTTTTTGTTACAATACCCTATAGAAAAAATAATAAACGACTAATGAAGTGAATTAGAAAAAAAATTACATATAATAAGATTACCTAAATCAATATTGATCAATATTATAAATGATGTAATTTTATATAATTAAACAATAACACAAGAAAATTAAATTAAATAAAAAAAATCACTAACCCACCACATTAACAAAGACCATGGAATATTTTATACCACAATGATACATAAAATAATGCTTATAAACTCTATTCCATCTATCAACTGAGATAAATTTGTTAAAAATTCCCAACACAAACCCCAAAAAATCATATAACAATGTATTTTAATATATGATTGATTACATACATATAATAAATTGGTCATCCTATAATAATAAATATCAATGTTAATATTATGAATATAGAATAATAAATATATTAAATTCATAATTAATAATTAATTCCTCCAAACTCAATATCACCGATGGTGAATCTATGTGAAGTGACACAATGAATTTATCTCATCCTTATAATCTTGTTAGAAAAATTAGATGGATTATGGAAAATAAAAAATTATATAGAATGTTAAATATAATTATATACTCTTATATTATCTCATTACCAATATCACTTCAAGCATCCATTTCTAAATAAAATATTAGTTAGAATATAACACACACTATCAAAACATTGAAGGCATACCCTATACCAACTTCTTATAGTTCATATCCAGTTTCCATATTTACTAACACTATTACTTTATCCCAATATCATAATCAAGTCAATATCAAAAACTAAAAAAACCCTAATGGGGTGATTCAGTTGAATTCAAAAACTAATAATCTATGAAAATATGTATTAACTATATCTCTGATATCTGCCAGGAAAACCACCCTATGGTAGTGTTTTTCATTATTAATCAATAAATTGAAATAAAATAAAATAAATTAACAAAATTATTTAATCATATACTCATAATAAATATATTAATATAATAAATTGTTGAAAAATCCATGTAAAAATCACTATTAATATACTATCTATATTGTTAATAAATTTACCACATCAATTTTTTCACAGTTACCTACTTACTCACAACTATATAAAGGTCATGGAAACTGTATCATGGATTACAAATTAAATCATGTGGCATAACTATGATAATATGGGGAGATAAAATTCTCAGGCTCAAACATATATAATTAACCAAATTTTTTCACTAACATGTGACCTTTATAAACCTTGGGATATTTATCCCTTCAGGATTATGTAGCGATGTGTTGAATAATAACCCATTTATCATATATCCATACTTAAAGTACATTACACAACTATAATGTTAATAAAGTGATAAATACTCATTTTAAAAATTTATTTATAAAATTATAAAATAAAATACAAGTATATTGTTCACATAAAAGAAAATCAAAAATAAATAAGAGATTATAAATATATCATATATCAATTCACTAATACATCAGGTTTAACTCATTCCGTTAGGAAATACACACTTTCAATGCAAATTTAATAATATTTATCTATAATAAAAAAATCATTTATAATAATATTAACCATTTTAAAAATCAATAATCCATCATTTATCACCCTGAAATGTTTATTGAATGTTTATTTTTCTCACTATGGAAAATATAATTATTAAATCCTTATATAATGATAATTCAGAAGATTGGTAAATTTATTTTAGTTATACAAGTGATAATGATTTTAATGAATAAACTATTGTTGAATTGAAAATTTATCTTTAATCATCATGCTTCCCACACACACTCCCACTCACACATAATTCTTTTTTTAGAATTTTTGTCATTTAATGAGTACGAAATCACTCAATGGTGGGTAAATTTAAATTATCTACTTGGTAAAATAAAAAAAATGATATCCTCAATATTTTTTTTGAAAAACCATAAATTTTATTGTATAATACATTAAAATGGAGAAAACTCTTACTAACATGTATTTTCATAAATAAAAAATATCACTATCATGAATGATCTTAAAAAATGTGTGAAATTTACTATTCATTTTTCAAATTCAGTCACCTTTATGAATATATATATATATATGTATATATCAGTATTTATATATATTAATATATTAATATATTAATATATTTATATAAAATATTATAGTGATTGAGTCAACAACTTTTCACAAACCATGTTACCTATTTTAATATTCAAGTTAAAATTCTTTACCAAAATTTCTCCTTACTCAGACATAGCTAACATTTTAAGTAATTCTAGTTCAATAGAAAAACACTTTCAAAATGGGTAATACAATTTGATTCATAAGATAATAGTCATGTCATTTTTTCCAAATTCTCCAAATCTCCCAAAGAAAGTATATTTGATATCCCCATGTTCTTTGTACTGGACACATCAAGACATATTAACAAACCTAAACACATCACATCATTCAAGGAAAATCCACCATAATCCACACACCAAATATAAAAACCATAAAAATACATCAATATCCATATGTGAAAAGGATATCCACAACATTGATCCACTTGTATTATACTTTATCCAAAATTTTATAAAATAACGCATCCTCCTGAATGATCAAGCCACCAAGATGTATTTTACTATCTGAAATCAATGAAAACATTATTTAATAACCAAAAAACAAAAAAATTATTCAATGGGAAACAAAATTTGACTTTAGATTCTTATTTTTTTAAATATTATTAGGGTTTTAATTATCCAATAAACTAATTTGAACATCCCTCTCATATTTTACACTGAGTCATACGACATACCACAAAGAGAAGAATTCAGGTACCTCAAATATATATATGAAAGCATTCTTGGAGAGGATAAATAGTGTCCAAAATCTCTAAATATAGTTTGAGGACATGGTTCGAAGCTGAAATCTCCACCATTTCATTTTTCATTCATAATTGAGTAAATGGGTAATAATATATAAAAAAATTATTACAAAATAATTTCATCATAATTATTGAAAATATAAACATCGAACAAAATTTCAATATATTTAGGAAGATACAAAATGATATTAAGAATAAATTTTCATCATCTGTCCAACATAATTACTTATCCACCTCCTAATTCTCTAGAGATTATCAATTAGTATTTCATGTAAAATTAGTATTATTTGGTTTCAATTTTATTTATAGAAAAAACGAGTCCATGATGGACCTAGAGTGTACAATTATTTTATTTTAGCATTAAATGAAGCCCCACATCCTACTGAATATTACATAAAAAAACTCAATTATATGATATTTTTAGGATTTATCCTCATTTTTAGATTGTATATATCAAATAAAATAATACATTTGAATAATAATGAAAAAAAATAAAACTCCTCTAATTCTAGAAAACATCTATTAATTGGAAAAAATTACATTCAAACTTCTATGTGACCATAAAAAAATTGGGGATGATTTACTAGATTAAATTCACTATCATTCAAGTTATTGTGAACTTTATATGATTGCCATAATATTTTAGGATCCCAATAAAATGAATTTTATGTATCTATAAAAAATATGGGTGTTATAAATAATCATAGATGGGTAAATACAATTGATAAAATGATGGGATTCAAGGGTAAAATTTATATATTGGTAGGTATAAACTGGTCTTACAAGGATATAAGGGGTAATAAATACTAAAATATTAACTCTAATTATTAATCATTATCATATTATGTTATTTTTTATTTACATTCTTTAATTTACTCTTATTTTAAATAAAGTGGTGTAAAGATTATTTTCATATATTATAACATAGAAGATAAAATATATATGAATATTCATAAAGTATATTTGATACATTTTTATCATTATAAATTCTACTTACATAGAAAATATGGTAATAGAATAAAAAATCATCTTGGTAGTTTAATAAGAAATTTTATTCTAATATATATTAAATTATTTTTCAAAATTTAAATTTTTGTATGTGTCTATTTGAGAAAATGGCTAATTATTTAATATTATTATTGTTTTATATTGATGATATGGTGATTACCTTGGAATATATTTTGGATAATTAATCATATAAAATATATAATTGGAATGTTTTATTTTATTGAATGAATTATCATCTATGAAAAAATATAATTTTTTTGGTGATTAAGTGGGTTGAGAGGTTTTGAATCATACAATTTTAAAAAATAATTGATTTAGTAAAATTTTGAATAAATTTAGCATGAATAATGTTATGTATATGTATACTATATTTATTTACCAAATTAAATTATCATGTTCATAAATAGATGCTTATCGTTATGATAAATTTATTATAGGATATATTATATAGGATAAAATTGTTATATGAACTATTTCTATTATTTTTTTCACTCATTATGACATGGGGTTTGAATATATTAGTGTATGATAATTTATAAAAAATTACAATATCCCCATTAAGACCATTTAATAATGAAAATTTTTCAATTATTAATTTTCAACATGATAATCATTCCATAATTGATTTCATGGATTCGTTTCATCTATATTTTCACCTAATATATACATGAAGATGTAAATATTTTTTTTTGTATTTCAATCAAGTAGAGGTCCAATTATATATCTATATAATATTAAATCTATTATTAAAATTTTCATAAAAATTATGATTAAATATTTTTTATCGAGTATATAAATGTTTCTTTATTATTAAACACACTAGTGAAGAAAATGTTTTTCACAATGGTTATTTTTTATTTTTTACGTCTCTTTTTGGCTGACGTTATTATAGGGGATGTTATAAACATTTTTTTACGTTGGTTATTTTAAAACTGACGTAAAAAACACAAATATGAAGAGTTTTTCACTTCGGTTGATAAAAAACCAACTTGTTAAATGCTTCAGAGTCATGTTTTATTAAGTTTGTTATTAAATAACTAACGTTTTATATACTCTTTCATGTCATTTATTATATAACTGATGTCATAAATCACTCCTCTAAAGCATTTATCACGTTGGTTATTTTCATAATCAACCTAAGAAACCAATCTACCAAGCAGTTTCCCATGTCTGTTAAATAATAACTGACATGAAAACATATCTACTACATCGGATATAAAATAACCGACGTCAAAAACTACTCGTTTTTATTTATTATGTCGGTTACGAAATAACCGATATAAAAACCATTTCCCATGCATTTATTACATCATTTTTCAAATAACAGATGTTAAAACTAATCCCAATGCATTTTTTACGTCGATTATAAAACAACCGATGAAAAGAAACAATTTTTTTATAAAACCAATCACCACAACAATGCCCTAACAAAAGACCTAAAACATACCAAAAACATACCAAAAGCAGACCAAAACCTGACCAAAAATAGACCAGACCCCCCCCCCCCCACTGAACATCCCCCACCACACCCCTGGAAACCCCCACCCCACTGGACACCCCCAGACCAAAACCCGTCCAAAAACAGACCAACCCCCCCCCCCACTCGATAGCCCCCAGCACACCCCTAGACACCCTCTCACCCCTGGACTACCCCTCACCACCTGGAAAGCACTCCCACACCCCTTGGTAGCCCGCCCACACCCCTAGAAACCCCCACCCATCTGGAATCCCCCTCCCCCTTGAAAGCACAACCACACCCCTGGACATCCCCCCACTCATCTAGACATCCCTCCCACCCTCCGGGACACCCTCCCACCCCCACCTCACTGTGAAGACCCCACCACACCCCATGAAACCCCACCCCACTGGACACCCCTTGACCAAAAACATACCACAACCAGGCCAAAACGAGACCAAAACCCACTACCCCACTGGACAGCCCCTACCACACCCCTAGACACCCCACACACCTAGAACCCCCCCCCCCCCAACCCTCATGGACACCCCACCCACTGGAAAACACTACCACACCCCTGGACGTCCCTCCCACACCCCTACCCCCCCCCCCCCCCCACTAGACACCCCCACCGTGGACACACCCTGGAAATCCCCCCATTCACATGGACAACCCTCCCACCCTTCTGGACACCCTCCCACCACCCCCTAGACTTCCCCTACCCCCATGGACACCTAGGACACCCACCCCCACACCCCTGGAAATCCCTCCAAACCCATGGACAGCCCTCTCACCCCCATGGACCCCCCCCCCCACACTCCAAATCCCTGAAAACCCCCTCGACATCCCCCACTCACCTGGACAACCCTCCCACCCTCCTGGACACCCTCCTACCGCCTACACTACCCCACCTATGGACACCCAAGACACCCCCACCCCACAGGACATGTAACACCCCAGGTAAAATAAGAATATTTCATTATTATATTTATCCCTTTTGTGAATAAAATATTAATATTACTTTAAAGGTATCTCTATGCTCGATGGCGTACCCAATACGTTACAACACGTTTCTTTGAAATCTTACACTGAACTCTAATAATAAAATAATATTATTTTAAATGGTAGCTAACGCCTAGCCGTTGTAATGGAGGGAATGAACGGAACTAACTAAAAAATGATTATATATGTTTTTTGAATATTTTTACTTTTATCCAATAAATGTTAGAGGCATAAAATGCAAATGAATCTAGTTTTAAGCATAATTCTTCTAATATTCTTTAAAAGGTCGATTAACCACCCTTTTGATGGAAAACCACTTTTAAATCCACTTTTTGACAATTTTATGTGTTATATTTGAAAAAATAAAATTCTTCTTTATAATCGGGACATCAAAATTAACATTGTGTAATTTTTTGGTATTTTTCCAATAAAGTTAATTTTTTAATGAAGAGTGAAAAATGTTGTATTTTAATTCAAAACCTATTTTTAATATAATTTATTTATATGATTACAATATCTTTTTAATTGTTTTTAAAGTAAAATTAGAATATATGATTACCATTTAATCCAATAGTGGTCATTGTAATTAATTTTACTTTGAAATTGGTCTTAAACTAGTGTCAATCTTTTAATAGACACTGTTTCTTAAAAACACGCTATTTGTTTTGATAGCGAGAATTAATTATTAAATTAATTAATTAAACTTATATGTTTTTATTTTTTTAAAATAGGCATCATTTTTGAATTCAGAATATCAAATATAGCTTAGGGTGAATTTTTGGTATTTTTCTGAAAAAATTCAATTTTTTATGAATAGTAACTACCACTAAGTGGTAGTTAAAGAAACTGATTTTTCGTTTAAATGAATCTTTGCCACTTCTGTGTTTTGATTTTCAAAAATATGACATACATGGTTGTAATTAATAAGTAAAATGTGGTATAATGAGATTAAAATAATTTTTGGTGAATAGTAACTTTCAAGTTTTATTAATCGCGATTAAAGGTAATTAGTGTAATTTAAGGTAAATATAATGTTTTAATAATATAAAATGACCTATACACATGTCCTACCCTCATTGGATGTGTCATGGCCGACCAATAGAATCCATGGGTCAACTTGGGGACCCCATGGAGCCACTTTGGTAGGAAAATGACATAAATAAATTTTTATTTGAAGTTAAAATAAAAATGTCACAAACAAGAGTTGTTTTACTAAAAAAAATAAAATGGGGTTATAAAAGAAATATGTTTGACTATAAATATTAATTATAAATCTAAAAATCTTTCCTACATAATGATATTTTTTTATAATTTTTAGACATTAAATAAATTAAATTATTTTTGACACCATGATGATGTAGTGATTACCTCATTATTTAACGATTGAAATAAAATGAAACGTTAATGTAACCTATAAGACCTAAACATGAACAAAACCTATGGGATTGGTGGATTTATAACCCTTATCACCTTATCCTAGAAATATATCAATTTGGGACCTCTAAAATCCAAAACTCATTCATAATTATGTAACCTTTTTTGACATTCCAAAAGTACCCCTCCTCTCCTCTTATAAAAGGCCCCCACATCTACCTCCTTACCCACACCTCTCAAGCCTTTGGATCGGACCAACCCTGTCCATTTTGTCTCTCCAAATCCCTCTCTTACTCCTAGAAGCCTCAATTTGGGCAGAAGTCTTCCCAAGGAATCTTTTGAGCTCAAATCAAAAAGAGTTACTTGTTTTAAAGGTAATGTCTTCCCTCGTGTTGTTTTGTTTAATTTTGCTTCTCCAACCCTCTAAACACGTTTTTTATTTCCTTTGTAACAACACAAGTATCTTCAATATACTAGGATGTTTTAATGAGTAGTTTTTGAGCTACAATAACACACACCTCTATATAATGGTTAAAGAACATTCTGTTTCTGTGGATGGCGAATTACTGCCTCACGAAATGATGATTGTTCAATCTTCTCTTAACACCTTTCATGATGGCCATTATGATGTCACTATATTTTATATATGGTATATATGGTATTTTGGTTTTCTATATGATTCTGAATTTTATATTTGAAACATTCCTTTATGGTTTTCATGTTGTGCAAAAGCGATAATTTCATACGAGGAAGTGTGGACTACCACCCCCTCAAGTGATGTGACTCATTCATCCAATACATGGAATGTATAAAGAATGAAATTAATGAACATATGTGACCTATATAACATATATATTATACTAGAATTATAATAAATATATTTCTCAATTATTTTTAATTCCATTAATATGACAAAGAAATGAAAGTAGCGTTTATGCGTACGTACGGCCTACCGTCTCCATGAACGGTGTATTTCATTTCTTTTTATATCCAAATGTTATGGAGTAGTATAAAATAAATATTTAATGGATATATATTATATTTATATCATTAATACTATTTTGGAGATTATTTACTTATAACTACATGGACAATCATTTTCAAACAAGTTCATTTTTTACTCATGTACTGAACATCGATAAAAACGTATGATATGAACTCACTTTATTAACCAATTATTATAAAATTATAATATGTGATATGAACTTAATAATAATATTTAAAATAGGTCCTTAAGAAATTATAAATTGACCAATGTTTATTATTCAGGAATTTAAAGAAACGAACAAGACAAGTCGGACTTGAGGTAAGGGATCTGACCTCTCTCTTTCTTTTTAAGTACTCTGTTTTATGTAATTTCTTTTAATCTCATATTTCGTATGTTTGGGGATGTTATTTAATATTCCTAATAATGTAATTTTTATGGTAATATTATGAGAGACTCTATTTGATCTCATAAATAGATTTTTGGAAGTTTTAAGTGGCGCCGTTAGGCTGCCGAGTTTTCGTAAGGGATTTTTCATCTCACTTTTATTCCCGTGACATGTATGCTATGTTTGCCACTATTTACCTTTAGTGTTGTATGTTCTTCCCATTATTATACAATTTTTGTAATATAATTTCATTTATGGGTATTTACATCTTCATTGTATGACCCTTCTTCCATGGGGTGTACGTTTCGAAAGTTACCCAACTGGGTAAGGGGACCTTTCACCCTCCTTTTTTTAAAAGACTTTTTTTGTTATGTCTTTTAATTCGCATACTATTACATTGGGATATTTTCTTATATATCCTTATTTATGTAAATTTTATTTCCAAGTGATGAGATACCATTTTCTCTCTCATCAACTCATTTTCTGAATTTTAAAGTGACGTCGTTAGGCTGTCAGATTTCTGTAAGGGAACTTCTTAACCCACTTTCAATTCTTTGGGTTAAACCTCTACTTCATGATTTTATCATGCCAAGATTATTTGTGGAATCTCTATGTTGTAATTTCCACAAACCATTGTGTGGATATACTGTTTCTACACATAATCATCTCATTGATAAATTCATAAGAACTTGTAATGGAAATCATAACTCAATCTCATTTCATTGAGTTAAATATCTATGTCATTGGTTTTGTTTTTCCAAGAATATGTGTGAATGACCTCTGATTGTTTCACAAATAATATCCACTTATATTGGTTTTTTTAATATTTCTCACAAATAATTATGTGATAGAATTATCCTTAATTTAGGGATACCATCTTTTTAATGGATTTCATCTCAATTTACATTTCCGTTGAGACATTATTGTTGTTATGCACCAATTCACTCTTATATATGGTGTGTATACTGTCCTTTGGCATATTATATCTTGAATCACTTTATTCTCAATATATTATAATGTTCGGATTAAATGTTATTTTGAAATTATTTGTATTCAAGAGTCTCTCATTTTGTTAAAAACTCTTTAACAAAAATATCATTTTAAATATTTTAAAGATTCATTATTCTTAATCCTTATCATTATTTTCCATATTTTCAAAATGGATTTTATAATTTATTTATATAAACATTAATGCTTTAAAATTATAATTCCATTAAAAGAATCAATGTGTTATGGGAAACATTGATTCCAAAATCTCTTTTAAATGATTTTTGGAAATGGATTGATTAATTCAATATCATGGAATTAATTATTGTGATTGCAAATAAAATGTTGATATTGAAATGTTAATATTTTCAATATTTTATGTGTAATTATGGTATTTGGAAATTTTACAGGTGGTTACGTGATAAACCAAATGATGGGTGGTGTCGTGAATACGAGGATGGGTGGTTACGTTATAACCTCTAATGCATTGGGTATGGAAGTCGGCCGTATGGATATTCAATTAAGTTTGTGTGGAAGTCAACCGTATTGTTATTCCATTTATGTATGTTTATGTCCCAAGTTACCTTTATATGTTATGTTTTCTTTATATGGGATTTATGGTAATCTTTTTGTTAAAAAAGGGTAACTAAGGGTCTTTTATTCAGTAAAGAGTTTTTACTACTTCATAAAGGTGAAAATTATTACTTTGATAAAGTATTCATGGTTTACTAGTTGTTTTGAAAAGCTAACATTTTTCCTTCATTGTGTATCATTTACTGGTCTTTTTATGCTCATCCCATGTTTTTGAAATGTTTTCCGCAGGACTTAAAGATGAATAGGGTTAAGGATGGTATCAAGGAAAGACATTCTACCTAAAACGTGGAACTATACATGTTTCATTTTATGTGTTTTTATTATTTTATGGAAATATAGTAGAAGTGACTACTATGTAATCTTTTGAGATGTATTAGTTATGACCTAATTCTCTAAAACTCTAAAACTAAAAATATCCCCTATGTGAATTATTAATTTAATTCATGATTAAGTTATTTTTAATGCTGGGGCGTTATAGTTGGTATCAGAGGTAAGTTTAGAAAACTATAGAG
Source organism: Viscum album (assembly GCA_963277665.1). NCBI lineage: Eukaryota > Viridiplantae > Streptophyta > Magnoliopsida > Santalales > Viscaceae > Viscum > Viscum album. The sequence continues at coordinate 790,514,646 of OY728148.1, forward strand.
GTTAGGGTATTCACTAAGTATAAGTGACATTACCATAATGGTTAGGATTTCAGAAAGAGTCCTAGTACTAGATAATGTGAATGAGTAAGTATATCTTAGTGTTTATCTTCCTCATTAGTACATGATGGTTTGGTTGATATACTCAAACTGACCTTTTTGGTTTTAGTAATGGCTGGATCTAGTAGGCACCAAAGTAATAGTGCATATGAAGGAAACTCTGACAGTTTTCTGAGTGAGCAACAGAATGACATTGGAGCTACAATGAGAACTCTTGTGTTTATCCTCAACCAACTATCTGGAGTCATGATTGACCACTGAAACCTTGGTGATTTATATAGGGCATCATATATGAGAGAAATAAATCCCTACGGAACTACAGGTAATAATCATAAAGGTAAGTGTGTTCAAAAACCTATGTGTCAAATATGTAGAGAGAAACACCTAGGAAAATGTTTCAAAGGGAAAGAAATATGATATAGATGGGGAAATGAAGGACATAAAGCAAGAACCTGCCATGGAAAAAGGATGCATCTAGTTGACTCAAGGAAAGGGAATGAAGTTCTTTCTAATGGATCAATTGAATGTTTTATATGTGGTGTGCATGGTCATTATGCAAACACATGTCCTATGAAGATTTTTCTGGAATGGGACCACCATGATCATAAAAATATTCGTTTACCAATACCTAATGCCATTCCGATTGAGGATGAAGAAACTGACAATGTCCAATCAAAGGTATGGATTATTTCCTAACATTTGTTTTCTAATTTAGGAATCTTAGGATATGATTCATGATTTTGTTTATAGGAAAGAAGTATTTCAGAATAAGTAGTAAAGGAATGGTTAATGGATCATGAAGAATGTTGAAGGAGTAAGAAGTCAACAAATAAGGGCTTCAAGAGTTATGGGGAAATTCTTAAGAGTATTAAGTCTCTTTTGATTATGGGGTTACATTAGAAGACTTTTAATATTATGTATAACCCTGATGTTTGATATATGAAAATTTTATTCAAGGAATAGTTATCTGTTCTTTTGTGGACATAGTTATAAAGAACCATTTGTGTTTATATTATCCTTACTTTAGAGGTAATTATGGGTTACTATATGTTATGATGGAAAGTGAAAGGCATGAGATAAAATTGAGGTTAAATTATGGTATGGTTATTTTTGGAGATTTTATCTCTTTTTTGGGAATGATTTGAGAATTATATATTTTGGAAAATGTACAACATGAAGACCGTGTGACAACCCGTCGTGTCGAACAAAACTGTGGGAATCGAACCCACAACCAAAGTGTGACTGGTATTTATCACCTACCACTGGACTACGTGAAGTCCCTAGTTAGTTTTACTAATTATTATTAGTTAGATGATTTTATTAATTAATAGTAAGTTCATTTTGGGTTATCTATGGAAATTATTAACCTATCATGGAAGATACATTATTAGGTTAATTACTTTTCAATACGAGACTTTAAGAGCAACTAATGTTGTTTGGAGATAAATGTTATGATTTAACTTGTAAGACTGTGTGATTAAATCCTTCAAATATTTGGGTTTCAATCTTAGTTCGGTTTACTTTTGGTCTTCGTTGAACTTTGGGTCTTGTTAGAAAATTTTTGGAGATTAAGAATAGATTTACTTTTTATAAAGGATTATCCTTTTTGGGTATTATCTGATCTCGTACTAAACTTTTTGTTTTGGTTTTGGTTGATATCTAAAGGCATGGGAAATATATAGTTCTATTTTTTGGATTAGGTGATTCTCAATAAGTTTATTATAGTACTCTTAATGCGAAAAAGCATTCCTAAATACTCGTCTTTTGGAGAAAATATGAGTTCGTGTAAGAAATATAGTAAAATTTGAATGTCAACATGACACGTAAGTATGTTTCCTTATGTTTTAGTTAAGCTCAAAAATAAATTTCTCAATGAAAAGTAACTAAAAAAATGTTTTCCGTTAACTTTTCCTACTGGAGAATCCAATACCATTTAACCCATCACAAGTTTGTGATTTTCTTGTGGTTAACTTTCTCCAAAACATGTTTTCTATCACTCTCCATCAGAACGTGACCCTTTTTTTTCTCCTCCATGTCCATGTTTTCATACATGGAATTTTAGAATGGGTTAAATCGGGTGACCTTTGTACTCCTCTTTCTTTCTTTTAATGTGATTGTTTTACCGACTCTTATTCCGATATGGGACATTCAATGAAGTTTCTGAGCCCAATTTTAAAATTACGAGGACGCAATTCCCAAAAGGGGGAAGGATTAACACCCTAGGTAAATAAAGAATTTGACATTTTTATATTCATCCCTTTTGTGAATAAAATATTAATATTACTTTAAATAGAACTCTATGCTCGATGGCGTACCCAATACGCAACAACGAGTTTCTTTGAAATCTTACGTTACACACTAATAATAAAATAATATTATTTTAAATGGTAGTTAATGCCTAGCCGTTATAATGGCGGGAATGAAAGAAACTAACTAAAATATTATTATATATGTTTTTCTGTTATTTTTACTTTTATTCAATAAATGTTAGAGGCATAAAATGCAAATGAATCCAGTTTTAAGCATAAATATTATAATATTCTTTAAAAGGTGGATTAACCACCTTTTTTATGGAGAACCACATTTAAATACTCTTTTTGAAAATTTTATGTGTTATAATTTACAAAATAAAATTCTTCTTTAGAATTGGGACATCAAAATTTACATTGTGTAATTGTTTTGGTATTTTTTCGATAAAGTTCATTTTTTTAATGAATAGTGAAAAATGTTGTATTTTAATTCAAAACCTCTTTTTAATATAATTTATTTATATGATTATATTATCTTTTTAATTGTTTTTAAAGTGAAATTAGAATATATTTTTATCATTTAATCCAATAGTGGTCATTAAAATTAATTTTACTTTGAAATTGGTCTGAAACTAGTGTCAATCTTTTATTAGATACTGTTTCTTAAAAACACTCTATTTGTTTTGACAGCGGAAATTAATTATTAAATTAATTTATGAAACTTATATGTTTTGAATTTTTTAAAATATACATAATTTTTGAATTCGGAATATCAAATTTAGCTTAGGGTGAATTTTTGGTATTTTTTGAAAAACATAAATTTTTGACGAACAGTGAAACCACTAAGTGGTAGTTAATGAAATTGATTTTTCATTAAAATGAAACTTTTCCACTTCTGTGTTTTGATTTTCAAAAATCCGACATACATGGTTTTCATTAAGATATAAAATTTGGTTCAATGAGATTAAAATAATTTTTGGTGAATAGTAACTTTCAAGTTTTATTAATCGCGATTAATGGTAATTAGTGTAATTTAAGGTAAAAATAATGTTTTAATAATATTAAATGACCTAGACACATGTCCTACCCTCATTGTATGTGTCATGGACGACCAATAAAATCCATGGGTCAACTAGGGGACCCCATGTAGCCACTTAGGTAGGAAAATGACGTAAATAACTTTTTATTTAAAGATAAAATAAAAATGTCACAAACATGAGTTGTTTTACTAAAAAAAATAAATGGGGTTATAAAATCATATTTTTGACTATAAATTTTCATTAGAAATCTTTAAATATTTATTACATCGTGATATTTTTTTATAATTTTTAGACATTAAATAAATTAAATTGTTTATGAAACCTTGATGATGTAGTGATTACCTCATTATTTAAAGATTTAAATAAAATGAAAAGATAATGTTAAATATAAGACATAAACATGTCAAAAACCTATTGGATGTGTGGATTTCGAATCCTTATCACCATATCCTCGAAATATATCAATGTGGGACCTCTAAAATCTGAAACTCATTTCACAATAATGTAACCTTTTTTTACTTTCCAAGAGTGCCCCTCCTCTCCTCTTATAAAAGTCCCCCATCTATACCTCCTTACCGACACCTCTCAGGCCTTTGGCTCAGCCAACCACTTTCCATTTTCTCTCTCTAAATCCCTCTCTTACTCTTAGATGCCTCAATTTTGGCAGAAGTCTTCCCAACGAAGCCTTTGATCTCAAATCAAAAAGAGTTACCCATTTTAAAGGTAATGTCTTCCCTAGTGTTCTTTTGTTTTATTTTTCTTCTCCAACCACATAAAATATTTTTATTTATTTCATTTGTAACAACACTAGTATCTTCAATATACTAGGATGTTTTTATGAGGAGTTTTTGAGCTACACTAACACCAAACTCTGTTTAATGGTTAAAGAACATACTGTTTCTGTGGATGGCGAATTACTGCCTCACGAAACGATGATTGTTCAATGTTATCTTAACACCTTTCATGGTGGCCATTATGAGTTCACTATATTTTATATATGATATAATTGGTATTTATTTTTTGTATATTATTCTGAATTTTATATTTAAATCATTCCTTTATGATTTTAATATTGTGCAAATACGATAACTTCATACGAGGAAGTGTGGACTACCACCCCCTCAAGTGATGTGACTCGTTCATGAAATACATGTAATGTATAAATAATGAAATTAATGAACATATGTGCCTTATATAACATATATATTATACTTTAATTATAATAAATATATCTCTCAATTATTTTTACTTCCATTAATATGACAAATAAATGAAAGTAGCGTTCATGAGTACGTATGGCCTACCGTCTCCAAGAATGGTGCATTCCATTTATTTTTATCTCCAAATGTTATGGAGTAGTATAAAATGAATATGTAAGGGATATATATTATATTTAAATCATTAATACTATTCTAGAGATGATTTACTTAAAACTACATGGACAATCATTTTGAAACAAGTTCACTATTGACTCATGTACCAAACATCGATAAAAACATATGATATGAACTCACTTTATTAACCAATTATTATAACATTATAATATGTGATATGAACTGAATAATAATATTTAAAAGTGGTCTTTAAGCGATTATAAATGGACCAAAGTTTATTATTCAGGAATATAAAGAAATGAACAAGACAAGTCGGACTTGCGGTAAGGGATCCAACCTCTCTCTTTCTTTTTATGTACTCTCTTTCATGTCATTTCTTTTAATCTCATCTTTATTATGTTCGGGGATTTTATTTTATATTCCTCATACTATAATTTTTATGGTCATATTATTTGATACCATATTTGATCTCATAAATCCATTTTTGGATGTTTTAAGTGGCGTCGTTAGGCTGCCGAGTTTTCGTAAGGGATTTTTCATCTCACTTTTATTCTTGTGACATTAATGCTACATTTTCTACTATTTCCTTTTAGTGGTGTATTTACTTCCCATTATTATACACTTTTTGTAGTTTATTTTCAGTTATGGGTTTTTACATCTTCATTGTATGACCCTTCTTCCATGGGGTGTACGTTTCGAAAGTTACCCAACTCGGTAAGGGGACCTTTCACCCTCCTCTTTTTAAAAGACTTATTTTGTTATGTATTTTAATTCACATACTATTATGTTGGGATATGTTCTTATATATCCTTATTTATGTAAATTTTATTTCCATGTGATGAGATACAATTTTCTCTATCATCAACTAATTTTTTGAATTTTAAAGTGATGTCGTTAGGCTGTCGGATTTCTGTAAGGAATCTTCTTAACCCACTTTCAATTATTTGGGTTAAGCCTCTACTTCTTGATTTTATCTTTCCAAGATTATGTGTGGAATCTCTATGTTGTAATTTCCACAAACCTTTGTGTGGATATACTATTACTACACATAATCATCTCATTGATAAATTCTTACGATCTTGTATGGGAAATCATAACTCAATCTCATTTCATTGAGTTAAATATCTATGTCATTGGTTTTGTTTTTCCAAGATTATTTGTGAATGACCTCTGATTGTTTCACACATAATATCTAATTATAATGGGTGTATTTATATTTCTCACACATAATTATGTGATAGATTTATCCGTAATTTTAGGATACCATCTTTATAATGGATTTCATCTCAATTTAAATTTCCATTGAGACTTCATTGTTGTTATGAACCAATTCACTCTTATATATGGTGTGTATACTATCAGTTGGCATATTATATCATGAATCCCATTATTCTCATTATATTATAATGTTCGGATTAAATGTTATTCCGTAATTATTTATATTCAAGAGTCTCTCATTTTGTTAAAAACTCTCTATTAAAAATATCTTTTTAAATGTTTTAAAGATTCATTATTCTAAATCTTTTTCTTTATTTTCAATGTTTTCAAAATAGTTTTCAGTATTTATTTATATGGAAATTATTGTTTTAAAATTATAATTCCATTAAAATCATCAGAGTGGTATCGGAAACTTTGATTCCTAAATCTATTTTAAATGATTTTTGGAAATGGATTGATTAATTCAATATCATGGAATTACATATTGTGATTGAAAATCAAATGTTGTTATTGAAATGTTTATATTTCCAATATTTTATTTGTAATGATGGTACTAGGACATTTTACGGGTGGTTACGTGATAAACCATATGACGGGTGGTGTCGTGAATACCAGGACGGGTGGTTACGTTATAACCTCCAACGCATTGGGTATGGAAGTCGTCCGTATGGCTATTCCATTAAGAATGTGTGGAAGTCGACTGTATGGTTATTCCATTTAAGTATGATTATGTCCCATGTTACCTTTATATGTTATGTGTTCTTTATATGGTTTTTATGGTAAAATTTTAGATACAAAAGGGTAAGTAATGGTCTTTAATTCAGTAAAGAGTTTTTACTACTTCATAAAGGTGAAAAGTATTACTTTGATAAAGTACTCATGGTTTACTGGTAGTTTTGAAAAACTAACAGTTTTTCTTATTTGTGTATCCTTTATTGGGATTTTTATGCTCATCCTAATTTTTTGAAATGTTTTCCACAGGACATAAAGATGAATATGATCAAGTATGGGATCAAGGAAAGACATTATATCTAAAACATGGAACTAGACATGTTTCTTTTTAAGTGTTTTTTTATTTTATGGAAACTTAGTAGAAGTTTCTAATATGTAATCTTTTGAGATGTATTAGTTATGACCTAATTCTCGAAAACTCTATACCTGAAAAGATCCTCTATGTGAATTATTCATTTAATTCATGAAGAATAATGTTTAAGGTTGGGGCCTTATAGGACATCCCTCCCATAGACCAATGGAATCCTCCTTCACCCCATAGGACCCCCCTCCCCCGCCCAACACACACACACCCCTAGACAGCCCCTAGACAGCCCCCCACTCCATTGGACAAACCTCCCACCCTCCTGGAAACACTACCACCCTCCTACAAACCCTCCCACACACCACTGGAACTTCCCCAACTTGATAGCCCCCACCACACTCCCGGACACCCCCACCACACTGGACACCCCCAGAGAAAAACCAAAAACAGACCAAAACCGGACTAGAACCCCCCAACAAACCAAAACCTGGCCAAAGCTAGACCAGAACAACCCAACCCCACAGGACATCCCCCACCACATTGGAAACCCCCAAACCAAAAAACAGACCAAAACCTGACCTGAATCCCCCATATCACCCCATTGGACAGCCCCAATCACACCCCTGGACACCCCCACAACCCTTGACTGCCCCCCTGGACAGTCCCCACACCCCTAGAAAACACCCCCCCAGTAGACACCCCCACCCCTTGGTCATCACTCCCACACCCCTGGACATCCCCCCTCACCCCAAAAGACACCCCATGGACAACCTCCCACTCCCCTGGAGATCCCTCCCGCCCACCTGGAAATATTTCCACCCCCTGGACTGCCCCCATCCACATGGAAACCCTAGACACCCCCACTACACAAGACAACCCTCCCACTCCCCTAGAACCCCCCCAACACCTCACCCCATAAGACACTCACGTACCCCTGCACACCCACTTGGATAGCCCCCCACTCCCCTGGACATCCCTCCCACACTCCTGGAAATTTTCCCACCCCCTGGACTCCCCCCACTCTCATGGACAACCAGGACACCCCCCACACCCCATCGGACAGCCCTCCGACACCTCTATATACCAACCCCCACCCCCACTAAATACCCCCCACAACCTTGGAACACCTCCCCCAAGACAAAAAACCATACCAGAAAAACTGTCATAAGTAGACCAAAACAAGAAGTATAGAAAAATTAAACATTGACATATATAACATTCAAAACATCCAATGTCAACTTAAAAAAACTAAATCCAATCTAAATTACTACCAAATAAACAATTACAATGACAATATTCAAAATTACACTTTACACTACAAAAAATAAAATACAATCAAATCTGAAGAATAATATGACCATTACACTTCTAAGTGATTTATGTATTGAGAACTATAGTTATGAGGGTCATAAAATAGCCACAAATTAAAAGGATAGTAGTGAACCTATATAATTAATATATCAAATGAAATATTATGGAAAATTTTAAAAGGGAATATTATAAGGTCAAAGTTCACAAATGTTCCAATTGTATTTATTTCATACATAAAATTGAGCATATAATATCCACATTAGATGATGGCTTGTTGTTCATGAAATTTCTTTTAATGATTGTAAATTAAATATATTATTTTAATGTAATAAATCAAATAGTATTAAAAATAAATGTTTAATTACCCTTACATTTACATATTTGATCTTCACACTCCTTTTCTTTGTGTTTTTTCTAAATTACACCCATCCCCTATTAGAAAATAATATGAATGTGATAAATTTAAAATTCATTATAATATATAAAACTATTCCAAAATTGAAACTTTCCTTCCAATTTTTTCTTAAAACTTTCCCACAAATAGCCATGAATAGAGCATATCCAATAAAGTGTTTTATCCCTAGGAAAAAAACACCTAACATCCAATGATCACTGGTAAAAAATAATTTATGTTTAGTGGGTTTTTATGTTAAAATATAATGAACTCTTTTCTAGAGATATGTTTCATACCTCTTAGAAAAAGGCATCATCCAACATTGTGTGACTATATTCTGTTCAAATCTTTCTATAATATAAAGCATTATTTGTTCCTTTTCTAATGCAGGTGCTTTAGGGGAAATGAAATGCGGGTCCATGAATCTATATACATCTATCCGCTCATTCTTCTCACAAATTTTATAAAGATACCTAATAAAAAACAAACATAAGTATACATTTTTAACAAATATAACTTAGGGAAAATGTGTTAAGACTTACATGGAAAAAATTAACACCACATTGATGCCCAAATTATCTACAGCAACAAGCTCCATAATATAAGTTTTCACAATCCCCATAGTTATTTCATGTCCACAAACATGAGCTTCCATTTGAAACTCATAATGATCCACCAAAAAATTTGAATATCTTAACAATTTGTCAAGATAACTAGAATCTATATCTGATGTCATAGCCATTTTTATTTTATTTTTTTCATACATTATTTCATTACCTTTGAAGTATTCTGGTAAAAATAAATAAATATATATATTAGTTTTCAAATTATAAAACAACATTAATAAAAAATAAAATAGAAGATATAACATAAATACCTCTATGGTAATGAGTGGAAGAAGTTTGGATGGCCAAATTAAAAAATGGATGATACTATATCCAACTGTCATAACCTAATCTGTAGGTAATTGTACTCGAGATGATCAGTCTATAATATCTTGTACAGTGACTGTATGATTCTCTACCTCTAATTTTTGATGATGAAATTTATCTCTTATACAATATACCATTCTATATGCAACTATATGATGTTGAGGATCATCAACATACGACATGCAATAAGTAGGAAACTGCGATGAAGGAGTAGGATAAAAAATGGGGTCCATAGGCTGAGGTGGGGGAGTGGGAGCTACTGGCGGAGGTGGAGGATAAATAAGGGGGTCTTTAGGGGGAGGTGGAGGAATGGGAGCTATAGTCTGAAATTTTATTTTCATGCCTGCATATATAGAGTGTACTGACATTCTAATCTTTTCTTCCATTATCGCATTAATATTATTAAATTCAACCTCCAAGGATTCTATTTTTTTAAACACCCTCAACGGAAGAAGTAGATGAATGTGGAAACACATTTCTTACCGATAAACCTATCATATATCCACGTACATGACCAGAATGTTCGTGCTTTCCCAATGTTACAGATAAAATATCTTGCCTCTCAGCTGCTATTAACACCCCCTGTGAGCTCTTCTCCTCAAGAGAATACCATATTAATTAATTGAAAATTTCTGTAATGATTGAAATTATATAAAGAATATAGGTAACATAAAAAAAATAACATAGATATCTTACAATCTTCTCAACTAAAATTCTCATATATTTTGAAAGATATTTCCCTTTTTTTCCAATCTGAGCTCTCTTAAATTTTTCATGTCTAGATAGAGGTGATGGAGGAGCCACCTCACTTTATCTTGAAGAATCAGCTCTTAGTTTTTGTAATTTTTCTGCCATCATTTGTTCTTAAAATAATGTATACCCTCCCCAAGATAAACTATGAGGGTATAAATTTTTATATTTGATCTCCTAATAATATTTCCTTATTTTCAATAAATTGAGAATAAGAAATCATTAAAAAACATTAATTAGATAATTTATATAAGAAATCTTATAATAGTTTACATTAACCTTACCAGAAATGAATCTTTTATTCTACTTTCAACAAATTGTCTTCATGTTTCTTTATCTTTGAAAGAATATATAGGAAATGTATTTTCATGACTCCTATGACCAAAAAAATAAATCAGATGAGAGGGTTGAATTGAAATCCCTCCATCTCCTTGCAACCATCGATCAGAATTTCTTTCTGACACCTCCAGTGTTAGGAATATCAATTTTCATCTGATAAAGAAGAGGATTATCATATTATATATACTAGAAACATTTAATGAATAGGAATACAATAGAAAAAAGATCTTACCAAAACCATCTCCCACAATTGTTCTATTATCTATTTGTCCACACATCTCCATTCATCATACAAAATGCTTAATTTTCTCTTACCATGAGTTGATACAAAACTATTATAATATTTTTCATTTGGACCTCTAGGAATATCATCCTCATCAAACTCAATGAGTATCCTCCAGTCCTGCATATGGGCAGGTGATAATTTTGGTAAACGTTTGCACCAACATTTACCAACTCTTGAACCCTTGTTCATAATTGGAGGACATGAGGAAGATTGGGGATCATCAAGATGAACATGAGAATGTTCCTCCCCAGAGGTTTGACCGATATGCTCATCACTAGAATCATTTGGTTGATCAACTGTTTTTTCTATCATTATTATTTAAAAAAACAAACATTAGTTCATAGTTATAAAAATTCTAATATTAGAATACTAATGTAAACAAAATATTGAAAATTGTACTATGTTACATAATAGTAAACATGGTTAATATGGTGAGCATGTTAAACAATGGTAAAGATAGTAAAGAAGGTAAAGATGGAAAAAATGGTAAACATGATACACCTGGTAAACATGGTAATCATGGTAAAGTAATTGTCATTGAACAAAAATAATAGATATTTAATTTATATAATAGTAAACAAGATAAAGTAAACTAAAAAAATAAAACATTAAAAAATTATACTTATTTGTTTTAATACGTGTTTTATTAAATAATAAACATACAATATCTAAAATTTTATGAGAATAATAAATGTAACCAAGAAAAAAAATGTTAACCGTAATTTTTGGAATGTACAAATGGATTGTCTTCCCAAATTTCATTGCAGTGATCGTTCCTTATGGAAGAAACCATGTCTTCAACATGCTCGTCATTTTCTTCTGTTAATCATTCCATGGATGTAGGGATCTCATATAAATCAGCAACTTCATCAAGTAGATCCTCACCAAAATATTGTTTTTCCCTTGTAAAACATCAACCCATTGCATATATAATTGATCTAATATATAGAAAATTTGTTTTTCATGTGTTTCTACTATAAAAGAATCAATTGTGTCTTCCAATCTATTCAGATTAACAACTGTCATTCCAAATTTATCGTGTCTAGCATTGTTGTTACTGATTAACCATTTACAATTTAAAAAATAATTTTATTTTTAATGTAATAAACTTCCCAAATTTCTCCAGTCACTCTATAATATGCATTTGATGAAGAAATTGTGTTTTTTCCATTAGCCCTCGAAAAATGCATTACTTCTACAAACACCAATTCACCACTATTATGAACTACACTTCTATTGTCACGAGCTTTCATATGAAATGTATAGCCATTAATTTGATAACCGGACCATGTTATCACATTTAAACATGGAAAACCCACTACCCATTTTAATGTCTCTAATACATCTGATATACCAAGCAAGGTCTTTCTAAACCATGAAAAAAATGTTTTGATGTGAAAATTAAAAATCAACATTTCTTTCTTCTTTGGATGACATGGTTTCAACTCATTAATATGTAATGTGATATATGTTTGAGCATCAGGTATGTTATTCAAGATGTATATTTCTAAATTCTTCATCTGTTCACCTGACAAAGATTTTACTTTCAAGACATGAATCCCCTTTCCCTCATTATTTACTCATTCATGTAGAGATGGAGGAAAAACTATGTGCTGGACCGCATCCATGTTGCTTGTACAAAACTCCAAAAACTCCTCCAAAATATACTTTTCAATAATGGAGGCTTTAGGTCGATATGGATTCTTAACATAACCCTTCAATATTATTATATACCTTTCAAATGGATACATCCAACGAAGAAATATAGGTCCACAAATTATTATTTCTCGAATAATATGAAGCATTAAATGTACCATTATATTAAAAAAGATGGAGGAAAATAAATTTCCAATTGAAAAAGTATAAAAATTGCATCCATTTCCAAAATTTTCAAAGAATTCCAATCAATAACCTTATTACTAATTTAATTCAAAAATAACACAACTTCATTTTAGACTTTCTAACACGGATGGGAAATATTCCAAGAAATGCAACTGGTAGAAGATGTTGCATCATGACGGGACAATCATGAGATTTCATACTTATCAACTTCAAGTCCATCAATGAGACAAAAATTTTTACATTTGAAGAATAACCATGAGGCACATTTATATCATGAAGGAAGTGAAAAAAGATAATTTTCTTCCTCTTGGATAATCTATGACAAGCCGGGTGAAGAAATATTCATCTTCCATTAGGATTGGGAGTTAACCCCAAACGTATTCCCATTGATAGTAAGTATAATCTTGCATTAAACCCATATTTTGTCTTTCCTTTAATATCTAACAATGTTCCAATCAAAATATCACATATATTCTTCCTTACGTGCATGAAATCAATATTATGTTTAACTTCATGATATATTTAATATGGTAGCTCAAACAATATTGACCTTTACATCCAAATATGTCTATCATTACCAGATTTTTTTGTCTTTCCCAATACCACATTAATGTTTTCCACCCTCTAAAAATACAGATCAAGGGATAATGGTTTTGGATAAATATCAAATTTTGTGATCTATTGAATTCCTTTTTTAGTATTACATAAGATAAATCCATAGGCAAAAAATTTCGATGACTCGTGTACACTATATTCCTCCCATGATGCAATTGATAATATGAAGTCTATTGTTCAAAAATTGGACATGATTTATGCCCTTTTAAACTTCATCTAGAAGAATTTCCATATGGTAGAAAGTCATTTATAGTGAACATAAGCACTGTATGGAGTTGAAAATATTTCATTTTATAAGTATCATACACCCTAATAACATCCTCCCATAAAAGATTAAAATCATCAATCATTGGTGACAGGAAAACAACAATACCATTTCAGGGTTGCTTCAGACCAGAGATCATTATACTCAACATGACATATTTGTGCTTCATACAAACATTAGGAGAGAGGTTGTTAATTACAAATAAAATATCCCATGAACTATCTGTGCTATTGAGGGTTCGGTATGCATTCATTCCATATGTGCACAACCCTAGTCTGATATTTCTAATTTCATTTAAAAATGTAGGAATTTTCTCATCAATTTTCTTCCGTTGTAGAAGATTAGCTGGATGATGTATTTTTACATCACATATCTGCTCATCAGCATGCCATATTAAACTTTTTTTCATCTTGTGAATTTGAAAATAAACATTTCAAACAATGAATTATAGGAAGATACCAAAATTCCTTGGAAGGAATCTTTGTAATCTCTACATCAGACAGTGATTATTCTTTCACCTTATACAGTAATGTCAATAATTTAGGACACTGAAAAAAATTCATATTCCCTCCTATATATCATACAATCATTCAGATGGGTATTTATTTTATTGTATCCCAATCCCATCGGGCATAATATTTTATTATCCTTATAATGTGAATCTGAAAGATTGTTATCTTTTAAAAGAATGTCTTTCATCAATTGTAGAAACTTTGTACATCTTTTATCACTCCATCCATGATTCACCATCAGGTTAATCATTCTTAATATCACTAAATAAACTGTAAAACCTGAACAACCAGGATACAATGGTTTTTCAGCATCACCATATAGACACAAAATGGTCGGTTCTATCTCAATGTGTTCTATTTCAATATCATGAATCATTTCTTCAATTCCTTCAGAGTTACCATCTTGTGAATCATCATCATTGTTATATCTTACATTCCATCCAGTTTCACCATTCCAAATCCAAGGGTTGTAACTTGGTTTAAAACCAAGACAAATCAGATGATATTTTATTCTACTACTTTTCCACTTCTTCATATTCAAACATTTCAGGCATGGACATAAAAAAAATGTCACTGCTTGGAACATTTCATTTAGAAAATTCCAATAAGGCATCAACACCTTCCTCATATTCATTACTCATTCGATGTGCTGTAATACAACTTCAACTCATTATTGATTATAAGAAATATAGAATTTATACATCTTTTTAAGATAGGAAAAAATATATTTTTAAATAAATAATATCATAATTTTAATGTAAAACAATTTTAAAATATAAATCAAATCTATGCGTATTTTAAAAATTATATGCCTAGAAATGATTTTAAAAATAAAATATAGTTATATATAACAGTTTTAAATTCATCTTGGATCATTTATTCATAAGGCCCAAAAAAGAATACATCCTGATGTAACTGTATACTGAATTCACCATTCTGTAAAAAAGAAATGTGATGTATAAATATAATACTATCTACACATTCACTATTGAAAATTACACAGATCCCAACAATTTGAAAGCTATGGACAGCCCCACAAACCCTTCTGGACAGCCCCCCACC
This sequence comes from Viscum album, assembly GCA_963277665.1. Classification (NCBI taxonomy): domain Eukaryota; kingdom Viridiplantae; phylum Streptophyta; class Magnoliopsida; order Santalales; family Viscaceae; genus Viscum; species Viscum album. The sequence goes on from OY728148.1 coordinate 790,529,888, forward strand.
CACATGGACACCACCCCCACACCCTTGGGCACCACCCTACCCCCTAGAGACCCCTACCCCCTTGGAAAACAACTCCACCCCCTTGGACACCACCCCACCCCCCTAGACACCACCATAACCCCCTTGGACACCCCCATTGACACCACCACCCCCTTGGATAGACCCCACACCCCCTGGACACCACCCCCACCCCCCTGGATACCACCACCCACTTGGACAGCCCCCACCCCTCGGGACAACCCCCCACCCCTAGACAGCCCCCACCCCTCTGGATAGCCCCCCTACCCCTGGACATCTCCCTACCCCCTTGGGCACCCCCACCCCACCTGGACCCCACCCCCACCCCTACACACTTGAACACCCCCTTGACACCCCCATCCCTTTGGACACCCACCCCCCCGGACAAAACCACAGACCCTCTGGACAGGCCCCCACCCCCTTGGACCACCCACCCCCCACACACACACACACCCCTGGTCTACCCCCCCCCCCCACCATAGACACCATGGACAGCCCCTTGAACCCTCTAGACATCCCCCACCCCTCTGAACAACACCCCCCCAGATTTCCCCCAACCGTCTAGACATTCCCCACCCCCTGGACACCCCTACCCCCTTAGACAACCCATTCACCTCCCTAGACACCACCCCTACCCCCCTAGACACCCATATCCCCTTGTACAGCTCCCTCATCCCCTCACCCCCAGGACACCCCCACCCCCTTGGACACCACCACCCCCATTAGACAACCCCCACACCCCCCTGGACACCACCCCCACCCCATTGGACACCCCCAACCCCCTTGGTATTCCCCACATCCCCTAGACACCACCCCAACCCCCTTTGACACCCCTGGTCACCCCACCCCCTTGGACACCCCTTCTACGTGAACACACACAAACAATCAAAAATTATAAATTTTCATGATATAACTTCTATTCTTTATTTCAAAAAAAAAATAATTTATCCTCATATAAATGAAAACTATGAAACTTACCTTGACAGTAAGAAAAAAGATAGAAAAATAACATCTCAAAAAATTAGATTAGTGCATCGCGAAAAGTAATGACCAAAATTGAGTCGTGTGAGGCTTACATGAGTGTCCCGAGTCGACCTGATAGATCGGGTGATAATAAATATAATGAATGATGTTGGAAAAACAAGGCTGCAGGGCACGACTTTGAGGAATACTTTCTAGGTTTTCCACATGGGTGAGACGATTCGTAGGTCGTACGATTGAAGAAAATAGAATGACTAAATATAGGGCACGAAAAATCATTTAATTTTTTTAAAACATTGGTTATTTGTTAACCAAAGTGGTAAACTATTTTTTTCAATTTTATAACATTGGTTATTAAATAAGCGACGTATAAAATTATTTATAACGTCAGTTATTTTATAACCGACGTTATAAATGGAGCGTTATCACTTTAGTTTTTTTATAACCGATGTAAAAAAGATAACCTCTATAATTTTTACATCTGTTATGAAATAACCGACGTAAAAATGGATCATGATCGATACATCATGTCATTTATAAAATAATCGACATGATATATCAATTTTTAAATCGTTGCACTTCCTTTTTATAGAACTGACGTGTAAAATACTGATGTGTAAAACATTTTTATCACTAGTGACATTTTTTTTGAGTAAATAATGGTTTTTTGAATCTAAGACATAATATTATGCATTATATTGAATATCAAATAATGATAAAAATATATTTCATTTCATAAGAAATATTACATAAATTTTTTATCTTTCAAAGTATAAAGTTATAAATAAGGACAATTATTACAACCACTATTTGAAAATATAATGTAATGTGGGTATATTAGGGTGGGAAATTATTCTATTAAATATATCTTATTCATAATTTATCATGAACACATTGACTTGACCATATTAATATAGGGAATAAATTTATAAAAACTATATAATAAATAAAAATACACCTAATGTTTACGTGGTTCAATAGAAAATTAATTATCCAAAAATCATATAAATGGTTATGTATTAGTGTAGTAAAAATTATATAGTTTCTTTAAATGAATATAAAATACTAAGTGTGGATGACTACCAAACCATTGTTCACTACCTTTTTCTCTATAACTAAGCACTCCCATAAAGAAGAGAATCAATGACTATGTTTTCACATAGTTCACATATGATAAATATCAACAGTATTTAGTACATAATAACAATGATGGTGTTTTGCATCATCTCATTTCAGGTTGATTGATCGAGGATCTTGAAAAAATATTGCATCCGTAGTAAGAACTCTCTATTGAGATTAAAATGTGAAATAAATCTCTCTCTCCTCCAGGGTTCTTCATTCCCTCCTTAAATAATATGATTTTATTATTTATTGTGACCTAAAACAAAATTACCTCATTAAATTCCACAGTTCAAAAGAGAATTTCCCATCATATACCACAAAAATAGTCAAAATAATACATAAACATGAATCAAATATTCCATTATTTAATAAAAATACAAAAAATCGTGATTATAATGTTATCCTAAATCAGGGTATAATGTACATTATTTTGTTTTTTGGAATTTTTCTTATTCATTCATTCAAATATCATTTTTCATTTTAAATTTAAATAAAAAATAATAGCTTTAATATCTCTAGATAATTCCAAATAATCTTGTTAGACTATAATAAAATAAATTATGATTAACCCTTGTTTCTATAAAATATTTTGTACTTATATTATAGGGAAACAGATCGACTAATATCCATAGTATATAAATTTTTTCCATGAATCCTATAAAATTTAATGATCATATGGTAAAATTTATATTTTTTTACTTATTTTTCATATTATAATTACTCATGAAATAATTAACATGTATTGAAACATAATTACGCCTTAAAAAAATATTCCATCTCCATAAAAATTTCTAATTATATTGTGATTATTTATCCATAACATGCAATTTTTTATAATTATTCTCCCTTTAAAATTAAACTATAAGAATAATGGAAATTACCATGTCATCTTGGTCTAATAATTAATATACTATTTAACAAAATCTATCACCATATATTTTTTTATAAAATTAAATATTATATCATGGTGTAATATTTTCTTATAAAACAAATCCCCAATTTTATTTGTAATTCTATACACATCATGCATGAAATATTAACATTATATACCATCTTATGTGAACAATTAAAAATAATAATTATATATTTTTTACTTGATTTAACAAACAAATCTTACTTTTCAAATTTCATTATGACTTAGGTTCAGATACATTCCCACTTTTGGATTTTAGTAAATTATATGTAAAATTATAGATTCCATAAACTTTATAAAACACAATTTTTAATAAAAATATATATTATCACTCTATGTTTAAATAGTTAATTCTCATTCTATAAAAGTATAATTAATGTAGTTTTTTATCTCATAAGAATCTAACAATAAGTACATACACTAATAAATAACTTTTAGGTCACCAATCACATTCAAATTCACATAGATTCTCTCATCATTCTTTAACACATCCAATAAGAATATATCTCCTTGTATGGGGTTTATCTCCAAAATTAACCTGTACTAATAAATATCATTATAGACTAAATTTAAAATTAATATGAGAGTACTTCTATAAATACACATAAATTTTTTTCCATATACTAAATTATAATCAATGTCAATAAAATTACCCTTTTTCTATTTTATTAATATCTTACCATTTAACAATTAATCCAATGGGTATGATATTATCATACCTGAATACCCATGGAGATAAATAAATTCATATAGTGGTTAGGGGATTTTTTAAACCTCATCATGATATGGGAGGTTGTTAAACATAATGAAACAATTTTTTTTTCCAATTATTGTATTTCTAAAAATATAATAAATTTTTCCACCACTAAATATTGTATACTAAGGTGATTTACTTTTAAAACTCCTCGATACAACATTTTATTTTTAAAATTATAATTAATCTAAAAAATAGTTTGATATTTATTTACTATATGACATATAAACGCAATAATACATTTTTTTTAGAATATGAAACCATTTGAAATTGAACAATATAATGAATATCCATTGATTATTTCTTTTCTATATAACAATATGCATATGTAATCCTTTTTTAAAATGTATTATTCTAATAAAAACTAATTTATTATCTTTGTTGTCACATTCCAATCCATCACTTTTTTATCCAACAAAATAATATAACATACTTATTGATTTTTGACATACATAATTTAACTCCTAATAAAAACATCAATTTTCAATTTAATATTCTTATTTTACTAAATTAAACACCAATGATTTGTCATGGATACCTCATATTTTTGTCCAGGAATATCTCTATGAGTGGGTTGTTTTTATATTATATTAAATTGAAACCATAATGAAAAATAACTATATTGAATATTTTTTCTTTTATGTTAAAAACTATCACAATAATTTCCTCATATAAATCTTGATCAATAACCATTCTATAATGTCCCGATTCTGGGGGCCACACAAAGGTTTCACATACCTATTTGGTCACACAGCCTCAAGTGCATTTCCCCGAATTCAATAGGATGCTAACTAGCAGCGAGGGCCCTAGTTGGGATAGTAGGGAAACTAATATCTCATTAGAAAAGTCACATAGTGGAAACAAACATATAATAGTATCAGAAACATTAATACTATACAATAAGTAAAAAGTTGATGACTAAAAGTAAATAATGAACTGAAGCACATATATAAATGTTTCATGTCACATATGTCTTGTAAAGTATCCAAACAAGTCACAATATTGGAATACATTACCAAACCATGTATAAGAAAAACAAATACACTCAAGTAGCATCGCAAGCCTTAGCTTGCTTCCATGCTCTCCAACTCCATAAAAATCAAGTATTTGGAGAAGAAGGGTGTCTTCCCTTATCTATAACTGCAATAATATAATCTGTTTGGTCCAAAAATCATGATCCAAACAGGGTGTGAGACAAATCGTAGTACAAAACCACCCAAATATATATCCCTAACTATTAGGGAATATATATAACAGAAAAATATGCATGATGAAGTAATAACCAAAGATGTACTCAAAACTAAACAAACCTACATTTTCAACAATATTCAATTAAATTTACTAATTATTCAACCAATCATTCACAAGTATCCCTCTAAGAATGTTCTCATAGCCTAACCCCTCTGGATTAACTTAGCATTTAACAATAATGATATAGAAACACCTTACGATAGATCACATAGTATAACTCCTTTGGTATCAGGCAAATAAAGACTCTCCGAAAAAGAACTTACCATCAATTTTCTCTATAGTATTTTAATGATAAACTGCATACACTATAGGAATCAATCAACATCAATTACCCATGTGTTTTTTGTTATGATAACTATAGGAACTCTGAGAGAGAAGTCAACGTCAATCCCCCATATGGTCTCGCAGCATGAAAAGTACAATAGACACATTGGGGAATCCCTCAATGTCAATTCCCCCTATGGTCTCACTACACTGAGTTCCCATAGCGTTGTGTACAGAAATTATGCACAAAAGATATTCAGTTGCAAAATTAAATCACAAATACTACATGGATAAATGGATAAGAAGCATAACACAACCATGTTAGATAATATCACTCCATCCTAACAGCACTAAGAATAGTAAACAGAGAAGCCTAGTAGGAAATCCTAGACCCAACAACCAATATTTGATCAAACATGGGAAAACAAATCCATAAAAAGGTAAATAACCCAGTTTATAATCAAAAACCAATACTCAAGAAATCAAAGCATGGAAGACATTAATAGGGTTAAATTCCATAAACATGCAATAACCTAAACTAGGGTATTGGTAACTTTTTGCACATAAAATTCAATTAAAATTTTGGTCATTCCCCAAAACACCTACCTCAATGTTGTACGATCGATATACATGAATTTTAGACTTCTAATCAACCTAGAATGTTGTTGACATTCAAAAACGTCCTAATGGTTGAACCAAGGATATATCATGAAAGATAATAAATAAAAATATGTGACTCTAGAAGAAGAAATAACTCACCGTGGTGATTCCAATGCAATCAATGGAGATTGATTCAAAGTACGGATAGTTTTAGGTTCTTATATATGAATCGGAAATATTTGTCGCTCATTGATGCGATGATGATAGAAGAAGGTGTTTCTGGAAATTAGATGTGACCCCAGTCCGATTTAAAAAATAAAAATAAAAGTACATAAGGTGTTCTTTAAAGATACATGGTGTGTATATTCCTTTATCGGGCCCCACATTAGACAGTCTCCAGGTCACCACACACAGTCATGTACTCGGCCATTACACGGTTTGTGCACTGCCACCGGCAAAAACCGGATACACGGTGTGTACTCCTAATTAGATGGTGTGTACTCCTTAAATTATCAAAAACTCCCATTTGTCCTCAAAACACTATAACTCAAGATCCATACCTGAGATAAAAATATGGGTTCTTACAAACTTCCCCAATAATGGAATTCATCCCCAAATTTCCCTAAGAAGGTGGAGAAGAAGAAACTACGAACAACTTCAGCCACTGCGATCACATATCAGTCTCCCTCCCCCAAGTCTCATTCTGTACTCGCTCGTGCATACAATGTAACGCCCCGACACCAGTTACCCAGAGTCGGTGCATTATTACATAACATTGGCATGATCACAATAAAGATCAAATCTTGAAATACCGATTGGTTTAGTAGCCTTGGAAGCACTAGATATATTTATAAGACTTACATTACATCATAAAGTGAAAAACTACTACAAAAACATATTTTCTCCATAGTCCACACTATTACCACCTCATAATATCCCTACAGGTCATTCATAATTTACTTCTTCACATCCTGGGAAAAATAAAACAAAGAAAAGGGGTGATCTCAAATGCCCAGTAAGGATAACAATATAGCCGAAACATTCATAATCAAGATTAAATAATTAAGGAAATGTATAACTAAAACAAAATCCTTTTAAAATTGAACTTCAACATATTATGGAAAAAATAAAATGAAATAATTCCATTTACTTATTCACATGGAAATTCTACTAACAGAATAATCACATGCAATATCAATAACCACTTTCATAATGATGGAATGCATAATGCCAGACTATCATAACTACATAGCCAACGCCTCGTGCCAAGACTACAAATAATATTTTGTCAAGGCCTTGTTCCAAGACACTAGTTTGTCTCATGATACCTACTGATGCATCGAGAAGCTATATCGGGCTCCACCCGTCACATATTAAGTCCAATGCATTCCCATATGAAAAGCTTTAAACATAACATAAACATTCGTATTAAAAATAGCATACGAAATGTAAATACTTCATCCATAAACTATGAAAGGTATAAAAATTACACATCCACAGTCTAACATATCACAAAACCTTCAATACAATAGAGAAGTTTTGTATCTTAATAAATCAACTTCAAATAAGCGTAAAATCCACTAAAGGATGTTGACATAGATGAAAACAAAACTCTTTTTAGAGAAATATCTCTTTTAATTTTGAAATCATTAAAGAGTCATATATTTATAAAATAAAAAATTTTCTTTGAAAATATTCTTATAATCTTGTAAGGGAAGCTTCGACGATTTTATAATGGTGGAAAATAGCCACACCCGCCGTATAAGTTAAAAATCATTCTTACCTTAATTTTGTCGAAAAGGTTAAAAAGCACCTGGTTTGGAAAATGACGGAAAGATTCCTTTATAAACCACTTATAAAAAGTCAAAAAAGGTTATAAATGACTTTAAACCATATTCTTGTAAATTGTAAAAATGTTTTGAAATAAATTTTTAAGAAACATGCATGTGGATGATAATGAGACCCCAGTAGATAATTACGTATAAACAACCTCGGATAATGAAGAGATTGTGAAATAAACCTTACCTTGTACTTTTCATTGGTTGGGGTAGGTTAACCTCCTGTATAATGGAGAAATAAATGTTATTAAATTATACAAGAATCATATACATTAATATTATATCATATATGATCTTTTAACATTGCATTGTTGATAATATCTTAGTATTATCGTCGTTTTGGGTGTTAACATACTCGTTTTCTTTTATATGTTTTGTTACATAAGCCATGTTTGTTATGGATAGGTTGTATCTTAATCATATCCAGAATGATATCAAGTCCTTAAATACTATTATTAATTATCAAATGATAATTATACTTGAATGGATATGATGGAGAATGAATCTCATTGCGTTTGTGGTGACGGTAGTCCGTACGTACGCACAAGCGACAATATCATTCTTTTGATATTAAAATAATATATAATTGGATGGTATATCATATACACCAAATTATTATCATGTTATATTTATTATTTACATGATTTTAACATCATTATTATACACATCCAAATAATAATATATTGAATAACAATTACACCACGACGTGGAGACGGTAAGCCTTACGTACGCACGTATAGTGACATGTTATTCAAAGGATGGATAGAATAGTGAAAATGGTACTACCATATTTATAATAACATCACAGTATATATAAGATACTGGAGTTATTATTTTTGAATGGTAATAACAATGAAAGAAGAAGTGGAAGAAGAAAGGAACTTGAAAAGGGGTGGTGAAAACATTACCTCTTCTTCGGGTTCTTTCTTTTGATTTGGTCAAATGGTCTCCTTAGGTTGGATTTCCGATCAAACTAAGTCCTCTAGGTTGTATTGAAGGAAGTTTAGAGAGTATTTGGGAAGGGTTTGGCCGAACCAAAAGGCTTTGAATGTGTGAAAAAATTAGGAGGATTGCCTTTTTATAAGAGGGGTGAGGGGCACCTTTGGAAAAGCTAGAAATATTAATTTATAATAAATTCATATTCTGTTTATAATGGCTCCAAAGTGTATTATTTAAAGGTTAAGGTGGGGATAGGTCGAAATAAATTCTACTAATAGAATTTAGACAGGTTTGGGTTACTATATTAACCTTATCTTTAAGTATTAACTCTTAGTTAATTAGTTTCACTTTTACAATGTCTCTTTGTATTTTTATATTATATGGTTAATAAACATACCATATACATCCAATAGACCCTCAAGTGGTCCATTAATGATATAAGTATCATGATATATGTCTCTTGGCCGATCCTTAGATTTTTAGGAATTTAATATTAATTAAAAACATGATATTTGTTTTAAAAACTCTTTTTTGTCAATTTTGACACTATTCAATAGTGGATTTTTGCGAAACTCATAATAGAATTATTAGTTCGAAAAAAGTTAATTAAATCAATTAAACTATGTCATATTAACATATAAAATTAGTTTACTTCAATAAAAGTCACATATTATATTTATTTGGGTATTTATAATATCAATTTTTTTAATTTTTCACTATTATGGTAATTAATTCATCATCATTGTGTCATAAATAACATCAATTAATTAATGTCTAAAAATTATAAATAAAATATCATTATTTTTTAAATCTTTTTATCTTTCTAATGAATATTTATTGTTGAAAATACAATATATATAACCCGATTTTAAATTTGTTTTTCTAAAAGATATATGCTTGTGTCATTTTTGTATTCATTTTAAATAAATTAAAATAAAGTGTCCCTATCACCTACAAGTGGCTCCATGAGATCCCAAAATTGACCAAAATATGCCCATGGTCAGACATGTATCCACCAATAAGGTTATGACACGTTTTAGGGTAATTTAGTATTACTAAAATATTAGTTTTTTAACCCTTGTTTATCGGATTTACCCTTAACCATGGTAAATAAAATATTTACCGCTGTAATTATTCAAAATGTCTAAAAATAAAAGTTACCTATTTACAAAATTTGAACATCCTGATTCCAAATATGGAATCCATTTTTCCAAATTCAAAACAAAGAAGTTGAAGAAATTAATATAAAATTAATTCCCGTTGTTAAAACAAAAAGCGTGTTTTTAAGAGATAATAACTATCAAAAGATTTACACTTGTTTATGTCTGGTTTAATTGTAAAATTATGTACAATGACCAAAATTATATTAAATGGTAAAAATATATTCTAAATATACTTTAATACCACTCAAATTAATAATTTATCAATATAAATTATTTCGATTAAAAAGTTGTTTTTAATTAAAATTTAGTAATTTTAACTATTCATCAAAATATAAGTATTATCCGAAAAGATCCAAAATTTCACCCTAGGCTAAATTCGATATTCCAAATCCAAAAATGAAGTCTATTTTGAAATATTAAATATAAATAATTTCAAAAAGTAGGTATTAATATTCATAACGGCTATTTTGATCAGTTATGGTGTGTTAGAACTCAGTGTTGCGTACAACACACGCTATCACATTATTCAATGAGAAACGTACCGCAGAAGCTTGGGGTGTTACATTCTCCCCTCCTTCAAATAATGTCGTCCTCAAAATTTCTAGAATACTTATCATGTGAAAAGACTCAGGTGGTTCTTCATCATAAGTTCCTCGGGTTCCCACGTTGCCTCTTCCATCTTATAGTTTCGCCACAAGACTTTCACTAGACGAGTCATCCGGTTTCTCAGTACTTGTTCTCTCGTATCAAGAATCCTGAAGGGATCTTCACAATAAGACAGATCGGGTTCTAGTTATAACTCCTCATAGGTGAGTACATGCGTTGGTTCAGGCACGTATTTTCTCAATAGAGATACGTGGAACACATCGTGAACTTTGGTGAGACTTGGTGGCATTGCGAATTGGTAAGCTACAACCCCAATTTGTTCTAGAATTTCGAAAGGTCCAATGTACCTGGGACTCAATTTACCTTTATTACCAAAAATGTATGACTCCCTTCCATAGAGATACCTTCAGGAATACATGATCACCATCTTGAAATTCCAAATCCTTCATTCGATTATCGGCATAGCTCTTCTGCCTACTTTGAGCTTCTTTGATGTGATTTTGGATTACCTTCAACTTTTCCATTGTTTTCTCTACTAGTTCTGGACCTGCAAGTTTTCTATCACCAACGTCATCCGAACAGGTTGGTGTGCGACATCTCTTTCCATATAATACTTCATATGGTGCCATCTGAATACTCATATGGAAGCTATTGTTATAGGAAAATTCTACCAGAGGTAAAAATTGATCCCACATACCCTGAAAGTCAAGTGTGAAACATCTCAACATGTCTTCTAAGGTTTGAATAGTCCTTTATGATTGTCCGTCTGTCTGAGGGTGGTAGGCAGTGCTCAAATGAAGTTCAGTATGTAGGTATTTCTGAAGACTCTTCTATAATCTTGAAGTAAAATGGGGATCACGACCAGAAACAATCGATAGGGGTACTCCATGAAGTCTAACAACTTCATTAATATATAGTCTTGGTAGACGTTCCAGTGGTAGATCTTCTCTTATAGAAAGAAAATGTGCTGACTTGGTAAGACATCAACAATAACCCATATTGCATCATTACTTCTAGGAGTCTTTGGTAGCCCCATGACAAGTCCATCGTAATATTGTCCCATTTCCACTTCAGTATTGGAAGGGGTTGCATGACTCCTCCAGGGTGTTTCCATCCAGCTTTCACTTGTTGACAAACCATACATCTTGACACAAAATCAGCAATCTCCCGCTTCATATTGTCCCACCAAAAATATTCCTTCAAATCTTTATACATTTTAGTGCTCCAAGGGTGTATAGAGAAATTGGAACTATGAGCATCATCCAGCAATACCCTTTTTAGATCAGGTATATTGGGAACACAAAGTCTCTTCCCGAATTTCAAAATTCCTTCTTCATACACAAAGTCTCTCAATCTCCCATCATTCACAGCATTAATCCTCTTTTGATATTCTTCATCATCGGTCTGAGAACTCTTAATCCTTTCTAGTAATGATGGTTTGGAAACCATTTGAAAAAGAATTGATGTTTCACCTTCCCTGGTTATTCCCATGTCCATCTTCACTAGATACATAAAAATTGGATCCCTTTCAATTCTCATTACGTTCAAAACTCCATGGTCTTTTCTACTCAAAGAATCTACCACCTTTTTTGCTTTCCCCGGGTGGTAGTGTATCGTACAATCATAATCCTTGAGTAATTCAAGCCATCTCCTTTGCCTCATGTTGAGTTCTTTTTGTGAGAAAATATACTTCAAACTCTTGTGATCAGTATATGTAACACCCCGAGATTTTATGAAAAATATTCTTTTAATTTCATTAATGTCTTATGTTGTATGCTACACCAAGATTACCTTGGGCTATACGCAACACTGTTTTAGCTTGCAGTATACGGAACACTATTCTTGGATCGTGTTACACACAATTTTGATAATAGTTATTCTACGCAACATTGAGTATATATATATATATATTCAATTTATAAATGAAATATGGTTGGATTATGATATATGAAACAACGAAGGATTCTTGCACAGCATGCAACCCTGACTTCGCTTGCATTACACGCAATCACGACCTTCCTCGATAGCGTGTGTTGTATGAAATACCGGGTTTTACTAAACAACGATATATTATTATAATATTATTATAAACTAGCCGTTATGAATAGTATTAACTAAATTTTGAATTTATAAAATTATAATTCGCCTTGCACATTTTCTAAAACATGTTATAAGAACAAAATAATTTTTTCAGGTAAAATAAGTATTTTTAAAAAAATGGATTTTTGCCGCCTTTTAATTGCGCACCCACTTTAAATCTAGTTTTTGACATGTTTATAAGTTCAATTTGACAAAATAAAATTCTTCTTTGAAATCATGATATAAAAATTTACTTTGGATAAATTTTCATATCATTCTGGTAACTTTCATATTTTGATGAATAGTAAAAACACGCTATATTTTAATTAAAAACAACTTTTTCAATCGAAATAATTAAAAATGATAAATTATTAATTTGAGTGGTTTTAAAGTATATTTATAATATATTTTTACAATTTAATACAATCTTGGTCATTGGATGTAATTTCAAATTTAAACCAGACATAAACAAGTGTCAATCTTTTGATAGTTATTATCTCTTAAGAACACGCTATTTGTTTTGACGACGTGAATTAACTTTTAAATTAATTAATGCAACTGATATGTTTTGAATTTGGTAAAATAGACATCATTTTTGATTTCATAATATCAAATATATCTTAGGACAAATTTTTGGTATTTTTCTGGAAACTTTCATTTTTTGATGAATAGTGAAACCCCTAAGTGGTAGTTAAAAAAATGAATTTGTCATAAAACTTAATGTTACCACTTCTGTGAGTGGAATTTCAAAAATCCGAGAGACACGGTTTATGTTAATAAGTAAAATGTGGTTCAATGAGAAGAAAATAATTTTTGGTGAATAGTAACTTTTTACTTTTTTTTACCACGGTTAAAAGTAAATAGGGTAATTAAGGGTAAAAATGATATTACTATTACCCTAACACATGTCCTAATTCTATTGGAAAAATTTAATTCGACCAAAAACAACCTTATGAATAAAATATTACCATTTAGGCCCCCTTGGATTAGATTAGGACATTTATTATTAATTTATTTAAAGAAGGGTTAAAATAGTTAAAATCGAAGTGTAATAAGTATATCATTTTTAATAAGGGGTTATACATACGATAAATTCGACTATAAAAATTCATTACAAAGATAAAACAATTTTCAAAATAATTTTTATTTTATTTGTAATTTTTAGACATTAAATATGTTAATTTACTTATGACACAACGGTGATGCAGTAATTTTCTTATTAATGAAATATTGAAAAAAGTGATGTTATAAATACCCAAATATATGGAATTTGAGGCTTTTTATGAATTCCACTAATTTTATAGGTTAATATGACATGTTATTATTGATTTAATTAAATTTTTTAGAACTAATCATTCTGTTATGATTTTCAAAAATATCAATTACTAAATAGTGTCAAAATTGACATAAGATAGTTTTTAAAAAAAATATTATATTATTAATTGTTATTTTATTCCTAAAAATATAAGGTTCGGCCAAATGACTTATATAATGTTATATATATTAATAATAAACAACTTGGGGTTCGTTTGGCTTGATATAGTAAGTTTATTAACCTTATAGTGTAAGAAAACAAGAAGACACGTTAAAAGTAAAATTATCTAACTTAAAGTTAAATATAAATGATAAGGTTATAATATGAACCTAAACTTGTCTAAATTCTATTGGATGAAATTATTTCGACCCATCCCCACCTTAGCTTCTAAATAAATCAATTTGGAGCTATTTAAAACCGAATTTGGCTTTATAATAAAATAACATGTTTAGTTATTCCAAAGGTGCCCCTCTCCTCCCTTTTAAAAGGGCACCCCCTCCCTCTCTTCCTCACACCACATTGAGCCTTCAAGATCTTCCAAACCCTGCCAAATTATCTTCTCCACTTCCCTAGAAACATCCTAGAGGTTCTGGTCTTCCTCAAAGACAAATTTTAGTAACCTAAGAGGAGGACTCAAAGAGGCGCTTCAAAGAAGAGGTAATGTCCGTTACCGATTCTTTCAAGTTTATTTCTTCTTCCACTTCTTCTTCATAGGTTGTTTCTTTAATAAGTAATAACATAAGTATCACTCATATAATTATATGTTATTATATATATGAAACAACCCTATTTCACCATCTATCCATCCTACGGAAAATGAAATCATTGCGCGTGCGTACGTACGGAATACCGTCTCCACACCGTGGTGTAATCTATTTTCCACCACCACCTTACTTGGATGGGTATAATGTTGTAAATAATACCTATATATGATTATTGTAAAGTGATATTGATTCTTAAATAGTATACATACACTACAATACAATTCAACGATCATGAGAATGATATCATCGCTCGTGCGTACGTACGGACTACAGTCTCCACGACGTGATGAGATTCATTCTCCACGTTAACCATTCATGAATGATTATAAAGTATATATAATAAGTAGCCATGAAATATATGACATGATAATACTACTGGATTTATGTATATATATATTTATGTCATCTAATTAATTCCACTTAATTCAATAAGGAAACGAAAACAGCGTTCATGCGTACGTACGGCCTACCGTCTCCATGAACGGTGTATTTCTTTCCATTTATCGATCCATTATATATATTTATATTCTGAATATATATTATATATAAATCATGTTTTATATTCTGGAATTAAGTAATCATGATCTACGTAATCATATGAATAATTACAAGTTAAAACACGAACGACAAATGAGACGATTTTACCCAAAACACTACTTTAACATGAATTTACAAGAGAACGGGTAATATAAAGTCATAAGTGAACCATATATGATATAATAACAGTGAATATGATTCTTTAATAAGTCAATGACATTATTTAAATCATTATACAGGAGGTTCGGACACTTACGAAGGAAATCAGACCTAAGGTAAGGGAAAATCTCGCAATCTCAATTTTTATCCGAGATTGTTTATACTTCATAATTTACTGGGGAATATTTATCATCAACATACATGTTTCCTAAATATGTAATATTTATATCCTTATACAATAGTTTATATCCAATTTTACCCTTCGGTGAGTTTTTAGTAAAAGATATGAAAGGAATCTTTTGTCGTTTTTCGTACGAGTTACTTTTTGACTTTTCTGACAAAAGTATGAGAAGAATGTTTTTTAACTCATACGACATGAATGGATTTTTAAAACATTATTTCCAAGAATCTTCCTTTACAAGTTATCAATTTTATTTTTAATCAAATTCTTTTAGTTTATAATTGTATGTCATGTTAAGAAAGGAAAAGTGTTTTTGAAGTAGAAAGGATATTTTCCTCAAGAATGGAGTTCAAGTGTTTTATCAAAATTATTTTCCATCTAATATAATAAAGGGTTCTGTTTATATCCCTATTATTACATTGATTTGATTATGTTGTGATGAAATCATTTTTATGAATTCCTTTATCTTATATGAAATCTTTTATGACGTCACGATGTTTAAGAATACCATTTTTATTACATGGGTTATGCTATGATGTATGGTTTTTGATTTTGTGGCACACATAAGAATGGTATCATTATGAGATGGGTGGGACCTATATCTCCCTCCAATTCATTGGGTAATGATTTTATATCTCATGAGATAAACATGGCTGGAACGGTAGGTTATACAGGTTTAGTGAAACAGGACTGAAACGAGGAGTGAACTCGGTTTAGAAAGGGACTTTGTCCACTAAGATAGTATTGGAAATGAGTCTTGACTAATAAGAAATGATTTTCTATGTTTATGTGTGTATGCCACAAAGTTTCATGTTTTATGTTATGATTATTGGGATTACATTTCACTAATATGATTTATCCCATGTTATGAAATTATGATCTCATTTGGAGGTTAAGATTTCCAAAAGATATGTTCTTATGAATATGACGTGATTGATATTTCTTTTGTTTACCCTTACTGAGCATTTGAGCTCACCCTTTTATGTTTTCTTTTCCCCAGGACATAAAGAAAGGATTTAGGTTTAGAAAAAAAGAAGATCTTCATGGGAGATGTTGAAGAACTTTCACCACGATTAGAAGATTATATTCCGAGTTTCCAAAGACACTAAACTATTACGGTCCTTGTGTGTGTGTTTTTGTTATGTACTAAGTATTCCGCAAAAGTAATGTAATGTCCATGTAAGTCAAGATTCGAGTCTCTACAGTTGGTATCAGAGGAAATGTTTAGTTAACCTTTGGAAACTTGGATTCGAAAACGTTAGTGAGATCCCTAGAGATATTTCTAAGGTATGTCTAGGGATGTCCCTAAGGATAAGTATACGTATAGGATATATTCCTAGAACTATGGTAACAATATTAGATTAAACCAAATATGTTAGATATTGAAGTTACTCCCCCTTTATTATGATTTTTGCCTCTCCCACTATTCTTTTTGGATTTTAGAAAATGGCTGGAAACAAGATTATTCACGATAATGGAGGATATGATGGACAATGGAATGATATTCTTCATGAGCAACCAAATGAAATGGGATTTGGAAGTCCAAACATCATTATTATAATGAATCAGCAATCTCATTATATGATCAATAAAGTAAATTTTTTTAAGTTTCCTAACTCGGCTAATAAGAGAAAGATTGTGTTTCATGATGATCATAGAGGAAAGAAAGTTCAATTTCCCCTATGTAAATCATGTGAGAAGAGGCATCATGGAGAATGTTTCAAAGGAACTAGAAGATGCTTTGTGTGTAGAAAAGAAGGACACAAAGCCAGTAAGTGAAAAGGAAAAGGTTCAGTTAACACCAGGGATGAGGATAATGGTATTTCTATGACTTCAACAATGGTTAAATGTTTTAAATGTAGAATGTACGGGCATTATGCAAACCAATTCCCTAAGGGAAAGTCTCATGAATAGAATCAGTATGGTTGTATAGGTAGTATTTATGTGGATGATGATGAAGAGACTATAAATGATATATGAGATGAAAGAATTTTTGAAGCTCGGTTAATGGTTTAAGAATGTAGTGGAATGATTACATGTTTATCATGTGTAATGTTGTATAAGTAATCTCATGGTACTATGGAATAAAGAGACATCTAAGGATTGTTACACTGTTGTCTTTCCTTGAGTTTTGAAAGTGTATGATTAATGTTACCAGTATCCATGAAAGGCTATTCAGATATTTTTGGAATTTAGATGATATGCGCATAATGAAGGGATAAGGGGAAAATTAAATGTTTGATAGTATTCATGAGCTCATGACTGATATAAGGAGAAGGTTATATCATGGTTTGAGAATTTTTGGATTTTGGTATGTGGAAAGAGTTAACATTTGACAGCATTCATGTTTTCACTAAGGATTAATGGGTATTCATTTTTCAATAGAATATAACATTAAGGTATTCACATGATTGGAATGTGACCAACAAGATATATGGGGGATAAATGATGGTATTCACATGCTTGGTTGACGACATTTCAAGTAATCATTTTCTTTATACTATGAGCTTGGACCGAAGTATTTTAGATAAGGCTAACGATTGGAATGGATTATGTTGGACATAAGTTAGTATTGTTTAAGGATAAAACATTGTTGATATTGTTGATGGGATGTTATAGTAATATAGTTTTAGAAAAAGGACAACCTGCAGGATGGGCGACATCCCATCGTGTCGGACAAGGTCGTAGGAATCGAACCGACAACCGACGTGCGACTGGCCTTTATTGCCTACCACTGGCCTACAGGAAGTCCCTGGTTAGTAGAAATTAGTTTTATTTTATTAAGAGGTATGATATATGAAGTATAAGTTCATTTTAGGAACCATATATGAATAATCTCACTATAGATGGACTAATGTGTTTTTTGATAACTTTTCTAACCTCTTGTTTGAGACAGATGGAATGACCCATCATTCTATCACATGATCTACTAACACATCACGAATGACAAATTCAACTTCATTTATTTAAGATATGAAGTGGAAATTGTCCAAACAACGACAAACAGTGAGACTATACCAAAATCACGAAAGTATTTCTTCTAATTCCAATTTCATCAACTTTAGGGAAATGATCTTGAAAACCAAAAATGTTTTCCTAGTGATCTTATATCTGATAAATCAGATGGTACCTTAGATCATCACAAATTTATGGCTTTGTGATTGCTAGCTTTTCTATAGCCATGTTCTCAACCACTCTCCATCAGAACATGATGGTTAGATTTCTCTTCCATATCCATATTTTCACCTATGTGTAAACTCAGTGATTAGTTTATTTAGGTAACCGTTACGTTTCATATTTTTTTTTAAATATTGGTTTTGGTATTCCTTTTTTCGATGTGGGTTTCTATTAATGAAACTTTCGAATAGTAAACCATTTATAACCCTGATGAATTTCGAGGTCAAAATTCATTTTAAGGGGGGTAGAATGTAACACCCCGAGATTTTATGAAAAATATTCTTTTAATTTCATTAATGTCTTGTTTTGTATGCTACACCAAGATTACCTTGCGCTATACGCAACACCGTTTTAGCTTGCAGTATATGAAACACTATTCTTGGATCGTGTTACACTCAATTTTGATAATAGTTATTCTACACAACATTGAGTATATATATATATATATTCAATGTATAAATGAAATATGGTTGGATTATGATATATGAAACACCGAAGTATTCTTTCACATCATTCAACCTTGACTTGGCTTGCATTACACGCAATCGCGACCTTCATCGATAGGGTGTGTTGTACGCAATACCGGGTTTTACTAAACAACGATATATTATTATAATATTATTATAAACTAGCCGTTATGAATAGTATTAACTAAATTTTGAATCTTATAACATTATTATTCATCTTTCACATTTTCTAAAACATGGTATAAGAACAAAATAAATTTTTCTGGTATGATAAGTATTTTTCCAAAAATGCAGTTTTGCCGCCTTTTGATGGCGCACCCAATTTAAATCTATTTTATGACATGCTTATAATTTTAATTTGAAAAAATAAAATTCTTCTTTGAAATCATGAAATAAAAATTTACTTTGGATAAATTTTCATATCATTTTGGTAACTTTCATATTTTGATGAATAGTAAAAACTCGCTATATTTTAATTAAAAACAACTTTTTCAATTGAAATAATTAATATTGATAAATTATTAAATAGAGTGGTTTTAAAGTATATTTAGAATATATTTTTTCAATTTAATACATTGTTGGTCATTGGATGTAATTTCACATTTAAACCAAACATAAACAAGTGTCCATCTTTTGATAGTTATTACCTCTTAAGAACACGCTATTTGTTTTGACGACGGGAATTAATTTTTAAATTAAATAATGCAACTGATATGTTTTGAATTTGGTAAAATAGACATCATTTTTGAGTTAATAATATCAAATATATCTTAGGCCTAATTTTTCGTATTTTTCTGGAAACTTTCATTTTTTGATGAATAGTTAAACCACTAAGTGGTAGTTAAAAAAATGAATTTTACGTAAAACTTAATTTTACCACTTCTGTGAGTGGAATTTAAAAAATCCTAGAGACACGGTTGATGTCATTACGTAATATGTGGTTCAATGAGAGGAAAATATTTTTTTGGTGAATAGTAACTATTTACTTTTTTTTACCACGGTTAAAAGTAAATAGGGTAATTAAGGGTAAAAATGATATTAATATGACCCGAAAACATGTCCTAATTCTATTGGACAGGTGTAATTAGACCAAAAACAACCTTAGGAATAAAATATGACCATTTAGGCCCACTTGGATTACATTATGACATTTATTATTAATTTATTTAAAGAAGGGTTAAAATAGTTAAAATCAACGTTTAATAAGTAAATCATTTTTAATACGGGGATATACATAAGATAAATTTGACTATAAATATTCATTAGAAAGATAAAAGGTTTCCGACATAATGGTATTTTATTTTTAATTTTTAGACATTAAATAATTTAATTTATTGATGACACAACGATGATGCAATAATTATCTTATTAATGAAATATTGATATAATTGATGTTATAGATACCCAAATAAATGTAATTTGAGACTTTTTATGAATTCCACTAATTTTTTAGGTTAATATGACATGTTATTATTGATTTACTTTACTTTTTTCGAACTAATCATTATTTCATAAGTTTCACAAAAATCAATTACTAAATAGTGTCAAAATTGACATAAAATAGTTTTTAAAACAAATATTATATTATTAATTGTTATTTTATTCCTAAAAATCTAAGGATCCACCAAATTACGTAGATAAGGTTATATATATTAATAATAAACAACTTGGGGTTCGTTTGGCTTGATATATTATGTTTATTAACCTTATAGTGTAAGAAAACAAGAAGACATGGTAAATGTAAAATTATCTAACTTAAAGTTAAATATAAATGATAAGGTTAAAATAGGAACCTAAACTTGTCTAAATTCTGTTGGACGAAAGTATTGTGACCCATCCCAACCTTAGCTTCTAAATAAATCAATTTGGAGCTATTTAAAACCGAATTTGTCTTTATAATAAAATAATATTTTTAATTATTCCAAAGGTGCCCCTCTCCTCCCTTATAAAAGGGCACCCCCTCCCTCTCTTCCCCACACCACTTTGAGCCTTCAAGCTCGGCCTACCCCTGCCAAATTATCTTCTACACTTCTATAGAAACATCCTAGAGGTTCTGTTCTTCCTTAAATACCTATTTTAGTACCCTAAGAGGAGGACTCAAAGAGGCGCTTCAAAGAATAGGTAATTTCTGTTACCGATTCTTTCAAATTTATTTCTTCTTCCACTTATTCATATTAGGTTGTTTCATTATGAAGTAATAACATAAGTATCACTCATATACTGATATGTTATTATAAGTATTAAACAACCCTATTTCACAATCTATCCATCCTACAGAAAATGAAATCAACGCGCGTGCGTATGTACAGAATACCGTCTCCACGCCGTGGTGTAAACTATTTTCCACCACCACCTTACTTGGATGGGTATAATGGTGTAAATAATAACTATATATGATTATTGTAAGTTTATATTGATTCTAAAATAGTATACATACACTACAATACAATTCAACGATCATGAGAACGATATCATCGCTCGTGCGTACGTACGGACTACCGTCTCCACGACGCGATGAGATTCATTCTCCACGTTAACCATTCATGAATGATTATAAAGTATATATAATAATTAGTCATGAAATATATTAAATTATAATACTACTGGATTTATGTATATATATATTTATGTCATCTACTTAATTTCACTCAATTCAATAAGGAAACGAAAACAGCGTTCATGCGTACGTACGGCCTACCGTCTCCATGAACGGTGTATTTTTTCCATTTATCGATCCATTATATATATGTATATTATGAATATATATTAGATATAAATCATGTTTTATATTCTGGAATTAATTAATCATGATTTAATTATTCATATGAATAATTACAAGTTTAAACACGAACGACAAATGAGACGATTTTACCCAAAACGCTACTTTATCATGAATTTACAAAAGAACGGGTAATATAAAGTCATAAGTGAACCATATATGATATAATAACAGTTAATATGATTCTGTAATAAGTCAATGACATTATTTAAATCATTATATAGGAGGTTCGGACACTTACGAAGAAAATTGGACCTAAGGTAAGGGAAAATCTCGCAATCTCAATTTTTATCCGAGATTGTTTATACTTCATAATTTACTAGGGAATATTTATCATCCACATCTATGTTTCCTAAATATGTAATATTTATATCCTTATACAATATTTTATATCCAATTTTACCCTTCGGTGAGTTTTTAGTAAAAGATATGAAAGGAATCTTTTGTCATTTTTCGAAGGAGGTACTTTTTGACTTTTCTGACAAAAGTACGAGACGAATGTTTTTTTAACTCATACGGCATGAATGGATTTTTAAAACATTATTTCCAAGAATCTTCCTTTACAAGTTTTCAAGTTTTTTTTAATCAACTTCTTTTAGTTTATAATTTTATGACATGTTAAGTGTTTTTGAAGTAGAAAGGATATTTCCTCAAGAATGGAGTTCAAGTGTTTTATCAAAATTATTTTCCATCTAAGATAATAAAGGGTTCTGTTTCTATCCCTATTATTAAATTGATTTGATTATGTTGTGATGAAATCATTTTTATGAATTCCTTTATCTTATATGAATTTTTTATGATGTCATGATGTTTAAGAATCCCATTTTTATTACATGGGTTATGCTATGATGTATGGTTTATGATTTTGTGGCACACATAAGAATGGTATCATTATAAGATGGGTGGGACCTATATCTCCCTCAAATGCATTGGGTAAAGATTTTATATCTCATGAGATAGACATGGCTGGAATGGTAGGTTATACCGGTTTAGTGAAACAGGACTAAAACGAGGAGTGAACTCAGTTCGGAAAGGGACTTTGTCCACCAAGATAGCCTTGTCAATGAGTCTTGACTAATAAGAAATGATTCTCTATGATTATGTGTGTATGCCACAAAGTTTCATGTTTTATGTTATGATTATTTGGATTACATTTCACTAATAAGATTTATCCCATGTTATTAAATTATGATCTCGTTTGTAGGTTAAGATTTCCAAAAGATATGTTATTATGAATATGACGTGGTTGATATTTCTTTTTTTTACCCTTACTGAGCATTTGAGCTCACCCTTTTATGTTTTCATTTCCCCAGGACATAATGAAAGGATTTAGGTTTAGAAAAAATAAGACCTTTATGGTAGATTTTTGAAGATCATTCACCACGATTAGAAGATTATATTCCGAGTTTACAAAGACACTAAACTATTACGGTCCTTGTGTGTGTGTTTTTTTATGTACTAAGTATTCCACAAAAGTAATGAAATGTCTATATACGTCATGTTTCGGGTCTCTACAGTATAAATCTCACATTTTTCACCATAGAGGTAGTGCCTTCATATCTTAAAAGAAAATATCACAGCCGCTAACTCGCGATCATGAGTAGGATAGTTTTGTTCATGAATTTTCAACTATCGTGATACATAGGCAATAACCCTATCATTCTGCATAAGGACACCACCAAGTCCTTTCTTCGATGCATCACTATAAATAACGAACCCATCATTCCCCGATGGTAGAGTCAATATAAGAGCATTGAATAGTCTTCTCATCATTTCTTCAAAACATTCTTCACACTCTTTTGTCCAAATAAATTTAACCCATTTACGTGTAAGCTTCGTTAATGGGTTAGCCAATAGGGAAAAATTCAGGACGAAACATTGATAATAACCTGCTAAAACAATAAAACTACGTAGCTCAGTTATATTCGTTGGTGCTAGCCATTCTTGGATTTCCTTGGTCTTAGAAGGATCATCCGAGATTCCATATTTAGAGACAATATGGCCAAGAAAAGTAATCTCCTAAAGCTAGAATTCACATTTGCTAAACTTCCCATATAATTCATGTCTTCTCAAAGTCTTTAGGATAATGCTCAAGTGATTTTCATGATATTCGTATCTTTTGGAGTATACCAAAATATCATCAATAAATACCACCACAAAATCAACGAGATATTCCTTGAAAAATCTATTCATCAGATCCATGAATACAGAGGGTGCATTAGTCAATCCAAAAGGAATTACTGTAAACTCGTAATGCCCGTACTTGGTTTGGAATGTTGTCTTTGGAATGTCTTCCTTCTCCACACACAACTGATGGTATCCAGATCGAAGGTCAATCTTCGAATAGTATTGAGCTCCATGCAGTTGGTCAAATAAATCATCAATGCGAGGTAGGGGATAATTTTTCTTTATTTTTATAGCATTGATCTCCCTGTAGTCGATACATATCCTCATAGATCCATATTTCTTTTTAACAAAAAGAACAGGGGCTTCCCATGGGGAAACACTAGGGAGAATAAATCACTTATTACTCAATTCCTCTAGTTGTTTCTTTAGTTCTAATAATTCCACAGTGGACATTCTATAAGGGGTCTTTGATATAGGCCATGATCGAGGAATTAAATCATTGGAAAACTCGACTTCTCGTTCTGGAGGATGTCCATGTAAATCCTCTGGAAATACATCTACATATTCTTTAACAACAGGTACATCATCTATTTGAACATTCCTTTCCTCACCCATAGTAATTTCATTATCATCCTCCCCAATAATTGAATTTAGTTGAGCTACTGTGGGTGGATCTAGATAAGAATTAGGCGGTGACGATTCTGATCTAAAGATAAGGTGTTCCTTATCATCATCATCAAGAATCGTATCCTCTTTCTTCTTACAATAAATCTTCGCATTATAATCCGAAATCATGTCCATACCAAGGATTATATCAAACTAAATCATAGGTATGACGATGAGATCAGCAGATAAAGAACATTTATGTTCTCTAATGGGGACTGATTCACAAAACTTTGTTGCAATGATACTTCCCTTAAGAGTTTTAACTGACAACTCCCTTGTTAAATCAAATTGAAAATATCTAATTTTCATAGAAAACTGGGAAGATATGAAACAATGCGATGATCCAGAATCAAATAATGCATTTTATAAACTTGAGGAAACCATTAAATTACCTACCACGACGTCTTTCGGAGCTTCTACCTCAGTAGTAGTGATAGCATAATCTTGGCCTTGATCCCTTGGCCTTTTCTGAGGTAAGTTCTCCTGACGCTTAGGACATTCATTTGCATAATTTCCCATCTCCCTACAATTGTAGCACTGAACATTGGAAGCTTCCCACTTCCCCTTGCAATCACGAGCATGGTGGCCTTTTTCATCACACATGTAACAGACTCCCATTCCCTTCCAGCAAGTACCGGGGTGTTTCTTCCCACATTTACCACAAGATGGATATTTAACCTTTCCCTTATTCCCCTTATTTCCATTCCCAGATTGATCAGTAGATCTCTTTTTCTCTTCCTTTTCTTTAAAGTCATAAGACTTAGATAATTCCTTTTCAGTCTTGATAGCACATGAGACAATGTCTTCGTACGATGAGAAGGATTGTGAGACTAATTCTCGGAGGAGAATTGGTGTTAACCCGTCATATAAATGATCAATATTACTTCTTGGGTTACGTATATAATCTCCAGCATACCTTGCTAACCTTTTAATGTTATCCTCATACTTTGTGACATTCTCATCCTCCTTCTGTCTCATACTCAGAAATTGCCTTTCCATATCTGCTCGATGGTCGCGAGGAAAGTATTTTTCTAAAAACAGATCTTTGAACTACCTCCATTCGATATTTGATACTTCATCATATTCCTTCGTATTTTGAATCAATGACCACCATTGATAAGCATCTCCAGTGAGGCGATAAACTGCCATGATAACATTTTCCCTTTCACTACTCCCCAAAGCCTGAAATATTTTCTCTAGGGAATTTATCCATTTCTTAGCTACTAACGGATTTGTACTCTCATTGAATGTTGGTGGTTGTTTCCTCATGAAGCGATCTAACATTGATCCTCCATGCTGCGGATCAGGGTGCTCTATACTGGTAAGGTTATTATTAATAACCAGAGTGAGTTGTCCTAGTATGGTGATTAGATGATCGGCACCAGTTGCATCACCAGCTCCACTATAATTATCTTGAGCTGGAGGGAAATCCCTATATGGAGTGTGTGCATTGATATAGTTTCCACTTCTTCCACTAGGTGCCATTTATAAATAGTGGCATAAACTAGATCAGTTTATGAATCAAAAAACCTAATCCCATACTTATAAAACACTTAACAGAAATTGAACTATTTATGGATATAATCCATAATCATAAAAATGTTTTCTTTGAGGATGTATATACTCATAAACCATTAATAATGATTTGTAAAGAAAATGAGAGTTATCCTAAGCATATCCCTCGGGAGTGTCGTAACCAACAGTGCAGCAAGGCCCGTTGTCGTGCACCAGTTCCCATTCGAGTCTAGCTCAAAGTGGTGTTTTCGGGTTTTACCCCAAGATACATCTGTGCCAAAGCCGACTCTACTTGCTCGTATCAAGAGAGGGATGTATTGCTCGGAAAACTCACAAAATATCTACAATACCAAAATTCTAGGAAATTCTTCTATATTAATCTTCAAAGTCCATCTTAAATCTATGTGCTCTAATAAGAGTTTATCTAAATCAAGCTTCCAAGGATTGTACTAAACTTACTCTGATACCAACTATAATGCCCCGACCCTAGTTACCCAGAGTCGGTGCATAATTACATAACATTGGCATGATCACAAGAAATATCAAATCTCGAAAGACCGATTGGTTTAGTAGACTTGGAATCACTAGATATATTCATTAGTATTACATTACATCATAAAGTGAAAAACTACTACAACAAAATATTGTCTCCATAGTCCACACTATTATCCCCTCATAATATCCCTGCAGTTCATTCATAATTTACTTCCTCACATCCTGGGAAAAATAAAACATTGAAAATGGGTGAGCTCAAATTCCCAGTAAGGATAACAATGTAGCGGAAACTTTCATAAACAATAATAAACATTTAAGGCAATGTATAACTAAAACAAAAGCCTTTTAAACTTGAACTTCAATATAGTATGGAAAAAATAAAATAAAATAATTCCATTTTCTTATTCACATGGATATTGTACTAATCGAATAATCACATGAAATATCAATAACCACTTTCATAATGATGGAATGCATAATTCCAGACTATCAGAACCACATAGCCAAGGCCTCCTGCCAAGACTACAAATAATATTTTGTCAAGGACTTGTTCCAAGACAGTAGTTTGTCTCATGAGACCTACCAATGCATCGAGGAGCTATATTGGGCTCCACCCGTCACATATTAAGTCCAATGCATTCCCATATGAAAAGGCTTAAACATAACATAAACATTCTTATTAAAAGTAGTATATGAAATGTAAATAATTCATCCATAAACTATGAATGCTAGAAAAATTACACATCCACAGTCAAACATATCACAAAACCTTCAATACAATATAGATGTTTTGTATCATAATAAATCAACTTCAAACAAGTGTAAAATTCACTAAAGGATGTTGACATCGATGAAATCAAAACTCTTTTTAGAGAAATATATCTTTTTATTTTGAAATAATTTAAGAGTCATATATTTATAAAATAAGTCATTTTATTTGAAAATATTATTATAACATTGTAAGGGAACTTCAACGATTTTATAACGGTGGAAAATAGCTGCACCCGCCGTATAAGTTAAAAAACATTCTTACCTTAATTCTGTCGAAAATGTTAAAAAGCACCTTGTTTGGAAAACGACGGAAATATTCCTTTATAAACCTCTTATAAAAAGTCAAACAAGGGTATAAATGACTTTAACCAATATTCTTGTAAATGGTAAAAATGTTTTGAAATACATTTTTAAGAATCATGGATGTGGATGATAAAGAGATCCCAGTAGATAACTACGTATAAACAACCTCGGATAATGAAGAGATAGTGAAATAACCCTTACCATGTACTTTTCCTTGGTTGGGGTAGGTTAACCTCCATTATAATGGTTAAATATTTGTTATTAAATTATAAAAGAATCATATATATTAATATAATATCATATATGATCTTTTAACATTGCTTTGTTAATAATATCTTAGTATTATCGTCGTTTCAAGTGTTAACTTACTCGATTTATTTTATATATTTTGTTACGTAAGCCATGTTTATTATGGATAGGTTGTATATTAATCATATCCAGAATTATATCAATTCCTTAAATACTATTATTAATCATCAAATTAGAATTATACTTGAATGGATATGATGGAGAATGAATCTCATCGCGTTCGTGGAGACGGTAGTCCGTACGTACGCACGAGTGACAATATCATTCTTTTGATATTAAAATAATATATAATTGGATGGTATATAATATATAGAGAATAATTATCATGATATATTTATTATTTAAATTATTTAAACATCATTATTATACCCATCCAAATAACAATATATTGAATAACAATTACACCACGACGTGGAGACGGTAAGTTGTACGTACGCACGTATGGTGACATGTAATTCAATGGATGGATAGAATACTGAATATGGTTGTACTATATTTATAATAACATCCCAGTATATATAAGATACTGGAGTTATTATTTTTTAAAGGTAATAACAAAAATATAAGAAGTGGAAGAAGAAAGGAACTTGAAAAGGGGTTGTGAAAACATTACCACTTCTTCGGGTTCTTCCTTTTGCTTTGATCAAAAGGGATCCATAGGTTGGATTTCTGATCAAACTAGGGCCTCTAGATTGTAGTTAGAGAAGTTTAGAGAGTATTTGGGTTGTGTTTGGCCAAACCAAAAGGCTTTGATGGTTTGAAGAAATGAGAAGGAGGAGTACCTTTTTATAAGAGGGGTGAGGGGCACCTTTGGAAAAGCTAGAAATATTAATTTATAATAAATTTATATTCGGTTTCTAATGTCCCCAAAGTGTATTATTTAAAGTTTAAGGTGTTTATAGGTCTAAATCCATTCATCCAATAGAATTTAGACCAGTTTGGGTTACTATATTAACCTTATCTTTAAGTATTAACTCTTAGTAAATTAGTTTCACTTTTACAATGTCTCTTTGTATTTTTATATTATATGGTTAATAAAATTACCATATACATCCAGGAGACCCCCAAGTGGTCCATTAATGATACATCTATCATGATAGTTGTCTCTTGGAAAAACCATAGATTTTTAGGAATTTAATATCAATTAATAATATAATATTTGTTTTAAAAACTCTTTTATGTCAATTTTGACACTATTCAATAGTGGATTTTTGTGAAACTATTAACAGAATGATTACATAGAACTAAGTTAATTAAATCAGTAAAAATATGTCATATGAACCTATTAAATTAGTTTAATTCAATAAAAGTCTCTAATTATATTTATTTGGGTATTTATAATATCAATTATTTTAATTTTTCACTATTATGGTAATTACTGCATCATCATTGTGTCATAAATAAATTAACTTATATAATGTCTAAAAATTATAAATAAACTATCATTATGTAGAAAATATTTTTATCTTTCTAATGAATATTTATAGTCGAAAATCCAACATATATAACCCTATGTAAAATTTTTTTTTCTAAAAAATATATGCTTGTGTCATTTTTGTATTCATTTTAACTTAATTAAAATAAAGTGTCCCTATCAACTACAAGTGGCTCCATGGGGTCCCAAAATCGACCCAAAGATTCCCATGGTCATACATGTATCCAACAATATGGTTAGGACACTTTTTAGGGTAATTTAGTATTATTATAATATTATTATATTAACCCTTATTTACTGAATTTACCCTTAACCATGGTAAATAAAATATTTATCGCAGTAATTATTCAAAATGTATAAAAATAAAATTTACCTATTTACACAATTTGAACATCCTGATTCCAAATATGGAATCCATTTTTCTATATTCAAAACATAGAAGTGGAAGAAATTAAATTTAAATTAATTCTCGTTGTTAAAACAAAAAGCGTGTTTTTAAGAGATAATAACTATCAAAAGAATGACACTTGTTTATGTCCGGTTTAATTGTAAAATTATGTACAATGTCCAGCATTATATTAAATGGTAAAAATATATTCTAAATATACTTTAAAACCACTCAAATTTATAATTTATCAATATATATTATTTCAATTAAAAAAGTTGTTTTTAATTAAAATTTAGTAATTTTCACTATTCATCAAAATATAAGTGTTATCTGAAAAGTTCCAAAATTTCACCCTAGGATAAATTTGATATTATTAATCCTAAAATGAAGTCTATTTTGAAATATAAAATATATATAATTTCAAAATGTAGGAATTACTATTCATAACGGCTAGTTTGATCGGTTATGGTGTGTTAGAACTCGGTGTTGCGTACAACACACGCTATCACATTATTCAAAGAGAAGCGTACCATAGAAGCATGGGGTGTTACATACAATGAAATCGTACTGGAGAAACAAACCTTCCATGTGGATCCTCTATGAGGTGATTAACAATCTGGATAGGATGCTCCTCGAATGATCCATCAATATCTAACTCAACCACCTCTTGTTGAAAAAAATGAGACAGTTCTGAGAGGTAACGTCAGAGCTGAGAACCGTGGTAGAAATCGTACATATATCGGTATCTCTAAGGTAACAGCAATTGATGGGATACCAGATCAAATCTCTCTAAAACAAAAAACTATCTGACGTATCTCAATGAATCTTTTTTTCTCCTAATCCTATTGTGTCCCATCCCCAGAGTGACATGTAGGAAAAACTGATCTCAGTCCTTGAACTCCAGAGGTCATCTCTTTCTATTAGCAAAAGACATTTGTCGTGACTGTGCAGTAGCTATCCTCTTCTGAATCAACTCCACCTTTTCTGTGGTCTCCTAGATAAGATGAGGTCTCAACAAAGTTTCCTCTCTTTCATCTAGCAAACATACAGGTGATCTGTATGACCTACCGTATAGAGTCTCATAAGTTAACATATAGATAGTTTCATGAAAACTTTTATTGAAGGAAAACTCTACCATAGGTATGTGTTTCTCCAAATAACCTCCAAAATCTAGGACCCAAGCTCGAAGCCTAACTTCCAGCACCATAATAATATGCTCAGACCGCCCATATGTCTGGGGATGGTAAGTTGTACTCAGAAGTACCAATATACCCAAAGCCCTCTGTAGTCCCTACCAGACCCAATAAGTAAGACGAGAATCCCTGTCTGAAATGATGAAGTGGGGATCCTCATTTAAAGGTACAATATCTCAGATGTAAAACCTTACTGGCTCATAAACATTGAAGGTCTCCTTGATCTATAAGAAGTTTTCAACCTTCGTGAGTCTATTAATGACAACCCAAACTGCATCATTACCTCGAGGTGACCTCGGTAGTCATGTTATGAAGTCCATAATAACATCATTTCACTACAACACAAGAATGGATAACTGCTACAATATCCCTACCAGTTTCTGATGCTCCGCCTTCACCTCCTAATAGGTGGACCAACTCTTAATAAAACCATAAACATATCTGTTCATACCTGGACACCAATGCTAACGGTGTAGATCTCAGTACATGTTGGTGACATCAGATTAAACTTAGAAAATAGAGGAATGAAAATACCACATAATCTCCTCAAGTATATCTTATGATACCCATACATATCCATGAAAACAAAAGATCTCATCCTTATCTATGGTACTTCCAAGAATAGGGTCTTATTCTGACAAGCTTTCTCGTTGAACTAGGCCTTTAGAATTTGATTACTGCCTCATTCTCACTCGATCATGTAGAGTAGAGTTAAAAATAACAAAAATTTAAATTTGTATCCCTTTCTATCTTGAACCTCCAAATACATCTCAGAGAACAAGGAAATAAGAGGCCACTCATTGCTGGCCTCCTGAGCTACCTGTATCTGAGTCCTCCAACTCAGTGCATCAGCCAATGCATTGCCTCTCCCATGCGTGTTGTAAAGCTCAATGACAAAGGACTGAAGGTACTCAACCCACCTTCACTATTTAAAATTCAGATCATGCTGGGTAGAGATATACATGAGAATTATGTGGTTGGTGAAAACCAAAAAATTCATTCTCAACTGATAATGTCTCCCACATTGTAAAACATGAACAACTGCATACTACTCCAGACCATGTGTTTTGTAATTATTCTCATGTAGCCTCAAGTACCAAGATCTGTACACAAGAACTCTTTCCCCATTTATAAGCACTTCTTCTAGCCTGATACCTGATGCATCACAGTAAACAATATAGATCTTTCATGGCTCTGAAAAAAATATTATCGGTGATAATTTCAACCTCCCTTTCAGCTTCAAAATGGGTGACTCACAAGAATATGTCCATGAGTGCATCATATCCTTCTTAGTCAGGCCCATCAGTGGTGCTACTAAGCATGAAAATTCCTAAATAAAACATCTTTAGTAATGTGCCATCCCAATAAAACATTGTACCTCAAATAAGTTATTTGGCTGCTCCAACGAAACTATTTCTCTCACTATTTCTGTGTCTATTGATACATCTGTCTCTGAGATAACATGACCCAAGAAGTGAATTTGGGCCATCGAAAATTTTCATTTTGAGAGCTAAGCATATATCTTATCCTCCCTTAGTGTGCTCGAAATGATCTCAACATTGTTAGCCTAGTCAAATCAAGTGTGAGAGTACACCACGATATCTTCCACAAAAACCACCATAAAAGATTCCATGTATGGATGGAACACTCGGTTCATCAGTTCCATAAAAACTGTAAGAGCATTAATGAGACCAAATGAAATAACCACCTACTCGTATAGACTATACCTGATCTAAAAGAATATAAGCGCAATATCAAATATTCTAACACAAAATTGATGATAACAAGATCTCATGTTAATCATCGAGAACCCGAGAGATCCTCGAAGATGATCAAAGAGATCATCAATCCTCAACAATGGAAATTGGTTCATGACTTTCAACTGGTTCAGCTTCTAATAATCCACACAATGTATATTTGTATTGTATGCCTTCTTTGAAAATAGGACACGTGAACTCCATGGATAAGTACCGGGTCAGATGAAACCCTTTTCTTGTAACACCTCTAACTGCTTCTTGAGCTCATGTCACTCTAGTGTAGACATCCTATAAAGAGGAATGGACACTGGTGCTTCCCCTAGAACAGAATCAATAGAAAATTGTACCTCTCGCTCCAGAGGTAAACCTAAAAAGATAGTTGGAAAAACATCGTTAAAGTGATCCAACACTAAGTTAAATTCCACCTATTAAGTAACCTGGTCATCCAAATACAGACTGGCATTCTGGGTTGTAACTCCTCCAAACCCATGTTGCTCGAGTCCCACTCTAATAGCCTGAACATCCAATTAACCCTTATGTAGAAACAAACCTCCCTTTGGTTTTTTAAAACTCACCCTATGATGAAAGTTGTCGACAAAATCATAAAAGGGAACTTACTAGTCCATTCCAAAAATGAAATCATAACATATCACCTCTAAGATGTAATGGTCCCATGAGAAGTGACACCCACCAACCTCAAGATGGAACTCCTTGAACTGATGTACACTAGACATTATAGTCCCAAACAATGTGTCCAGGGTCATGAGATAATCATAGGTAAAGATACAAAGACCCAGGATCTTTAAAGAAACAGAAGATATGAAACTATGGAAAACTTGTGTACTAAAAAGAGAAGAAGCTAAACTAAGGTAACTGGAATTGTACCTCAAACTATATAGGGTTTTGGACCATGCTCTATTTGGATCATCTATAGAACATAAGAATGACCTTCACTAAGTCCCTATGAAGTTGTATTTGATCCTCAAGCACATCCACCCTATAGCTGTTGAAAACCCAATGTTTGACCACTATGGACACAACCTCCACTATGGCATGAATGGCCATAAGAACTCCAGGTCCTTGACTGATGAGAAATAAGTGGTCATGGTCCTGAACGTGGATTCATAGAAGAAATCGTATCACCAACTGTTAGTGATAGAAACTAAGAAAAATTCTGAAGATGAACCATCTTGTTGTAATATCGGCACTCAATTGGGTCTCTCGGAAAGTGTGTCCTTGTATGCCCTCTCATCCCGCACTTGTGGCATACCACCCGGATACTTGAAGGTGCATCCTGCCTACTATGATCTCTACATGTAGACTCTATGTGGCACTTCATACTATCAGTCAGAGAAGAACCAACTCTAGATGATTAACCACCATGTCCCACATTTCTAGAATCCCTCTGGGTGAGCTCAGTGATCAATGCCAAGTTGACTATGGATGATATGGTAATCAATTAGAATATTTTCACCTAAGATCATATGTCATTATTGAGACCATCATCAATGTTTTGTGTAAGAAATAACACATCCCAACATAGTAGGGGTTTGAAGTGATACAGATCTGTGAAATGAGAAGAATACTCCATGACAAAAAGAGTACCCTACTCAAAACTCATGAACTCTCAGGATTGGTAGGCCCTCAAATTCTCTGGGTAGAAGTAATCATAGAAGGTACACTGGAACTCATCCCACATCATAACCTACTGAATTCCTACATGTGAGATCACATACCACAATCTCTTGGCAGAATCAACAAGAATATATGTAGCGATCCTCACCCTCCTTTTTGGAGGTGTCTCAAGATGCTCAATGATAGATATCATGGATTTTAACCCTGACTCTGCAGCCTGAGGTTCTCCATCCCCTGAGAAAGTCATAGGATACTACGGTTGAAAAACAAACGTCAACTATTCCATAGACGGGGTGTGATGCAGTGCTCCGTATAATGTCTGAATAAACCTCATGAAGCCTTATTGGAATTGTGCATCAATACCTGTATCCAGAATGATGATTTGTGCCCAGATATGAATGATGGGAGGATTTGTGGGTAGTCCCTGATCAACCATGTCTGGTATCTAATCACTGCCCTGTATCTGGAGAACAATCAAATGACATCTCAGTGGAATGACTCTTCAAGGTTATTTGCACACGTCAATTAAAAATTATCAATGATTGAAACCTATAAGTGCAAAAAAGGAACATGAGGAAGAAAACATTCAAGTAATTCAAATCATGGATACACGACATGTATTACCCCTACATGGCGTATTTCCTTATGACTTCACATGGGTGTTTACTTTTTCCAACACTGGTCAAGTAACACCCCTACAAATGGTGTGTTCCTCCCAGGGAAACGGCATGTGCTTCAATTGATCCCACTACTCAATTTATTCTATAGGTCTAAGCCACATAGTTTTCTGATAACAAAACTACACGGTGTTTTCAGCCTAATCACAGCTTCTAACACTTATGTTTCAATCACCCATGTTGTTATTAACATATTTTGGTACATGGTTTACTCTATACGGTGTGTTCATACTAGACACAGCATGTACTAGAAGGATTTCACAGACCCATGTCATTAGTCACACATCTGGTTACACAGTCCTTACAAAACGATGTGTACTCCTTGTACACAGCAGGTTCCACCAAACATCTATCAACCCAATGTCTCTTCCCACACAGTTAGTCACATGGTCAAGGATTATATAGAATGTACATATAGTACATGGTGTGAACTTAAGAAAATTTTTTCCTTCCTGAACGTAAGGATAAATGGTTTTTGTTCATCATTACACGCAGTGTGTTCTGGGTTTTCCGAGACAGTAAGTCTCAAAAACTACTCTAGAACCCCATAAAACACTGAAATAAGTAATAAAATGACAAATTCTGATTCTTGAGGTCTTATACTCCCCGAAAAACAAATATTGATATTATATTAGTGTATATTACAAAGTATATCAGGGAAATCAATTCCCTGATCCGCCAAATTCAGATCCATGAGGGCCCATCACACTTCCAAGAACCAATTTTGGAATCCATTGAAATGAAACTTTACACAATCCAATACCCTGTCAAATATCTTGTATTCTATAAATTCATCTATCATAATATCTTGAATATATGGAACAACATATATCACAAAACATGCAATCGATAATACACCCTAAATGGCATGACAAGAATGCAAGACTTGTGATCTCTAGAAAGTTCCTATATGAATCGTGAGATGTAATACCCTCATCTATATGGTTATAAAATTAAAATACCCTCAATAATATAAATGATAACAGCACAAAACATGTGAATCACCCAATGGTGAAATCTAATCAACTATAACAATTGAAAAACTAGACAAATAGCTATATTTGAGGCATATTGGATTTTTCTAATACAAGGGTTAGCTACTCTCGGGCACAACATTTTATGATGTACATATTACTTCCTATCAATTTCTATAGGATCCAACAGTAAGTCAAGAAGAAAATAATTTCTCTAATACCACATTGTAATGTCCTGGTTCTTCGTGCAACCCAAATGTGCCCTGTACCCGGTTGATCGCATGGAATCAGGAACATTTCCCTGAACACCAGAGGCTACCGAGTAGTAGCTAGGGCCTTGGGTGTGATAGTGGTAAATCTATTCCCTCATAGGAAATTTAACAAAATGGAAAAAAGTAGATAATAGTTTCGCAAATAGTAATACCATACAATAAGTAAACCGTGGAATAATGAAAGTAAATAAAAAATTGGGGCACATATATAATTGATGCTTGTCACATATGTCTGGGAAAGAATCCAAACAAGTCACAGTGATAGAATAATGTACCAAAACATGTACAATATAAATAAATATATTCCAATAGCATTGAAAGCCTCGCCTTTGTCCATTGCTCTCCATATCCACATCAATCAAGTACCTAATGTATTAGGGTAGTTTCACATATCTACATATGCAAAAATATAATCTCTTTGGGCCCAAAAACATGACCCAAATAGGCTGTGAGGTGAATCCCAGTAGGCAACTACCTAAATATCTATGCCTAACTACCATTGAATATATACAACATGAAAATATAAAAAATAAATAAATAACCAATGAAGTACTCAAAAGTAAAGAGTCCTACAGTTTGAATTACATTCATTTAAATTTATCAATTATTCAACTAATCATTCACAAGTAACCCTCTGAAAATGTTCTCATAGCCTAACCCATCATGTTAAAATTATAATTTAATAATAATGAAATAACAGCCCCCTGAGATTACTCACATTGTCTACCCCTTTGGTCACATGAAAATAAATACTCTCCGAGGAAGAACTGACCGTAAATTCCACCTATAGTCTTTTAACGATAAACTACAGACTCTTTGAAGAAACACTCAATGTCAATTCCCCCTATGGACTCGTAAAGATAAATATATATACTATAACTGATCACTCAATTCCAATCCCCCCTATAGTCACGTAGTGTGATATCTGTAACAGACACTCTAGAAAATCCCTCAACATCAATTCCCCCTATGGTCTCAATACATCGGGTTCCCATAGCCATGTGTAATGAAATTTTGCACAAATAATATTCAACATCCAAAGAAAATCACAAATACTACTTGGTTAAATGGTAACAAGGTATAACATAAGCATGTTATTAAATATCTCTCCATCCTAACAGCACTAGGCATGAAAACCAGAGCATCCTAGCAGAAAATCCTAGACCCAATGGCCAAAATCATATCAAACATGGGAAAAAATCCATAGTAATGTAAATAACCCTATTTACAATCAAAAACCAAAACTCAAGAAAACAAGGTATGGAAGTCATTAACAATGTTAAATACCCTAAACAAGCAATACCCTCAACTAGGGTGTTGGGATATTTTTTCACATATAATCCAAATTCAATCTACAAAAATGCACAAACCACCTACCTCATCATTGTATGATATATATATAGATGGACCTCAGCCTTTTAGTCATCATATAATGTCATATATCTACAATATTTCTAAAACATTAAACTAAGGATATCTCGGGAAAGAGGAGCCTATTGCAATTCCAACTCAGTAGATGGTGGTTTATTCATAGTACAGACAATGGGTCAAGGCTCGATGAAGAATCAGTGATATTCATTGCTCTTGGAAAAGATGAAGATAGAAGAAGGTGTTTTTTGAAATTAGACGTGATCCTGGTCCGATTTAACAAATAAAAAAAGAAATGTACATGGTGTGTTCTTTAAAGATAAATGGCTTGAATATGCCTTTACTGAGCCCCTCTGTAGGTGGTCTCTAGCTCACCACACATGGTCGTGTACTCAACCATTACACGTCTTGTACACAACCACCCACGATAAACATATACACCATGTGAACTCCTTAAATTTCCAAAAATACTCTCTTTTCCTAAAAAACACAAGAACACTGGATCCATACCTGAGATGAAGATCTGGGTAATTACACATTCAATATTCAGACATTATATGATTATATATAATAATAATTAGTGTTTAAAATATGTTACCATCTTGAGTATTTATTTCCTTCAGTATATCCCTTAATTATTTTAAAAAAATAAATAAATTGTAGGCCCCATTTGGATTAATATAAATATGATTTATTTTGGTAAACTCCCCTAAAATAGATATCTTAACCTTCTATAAAATTAATTTATTAACTACTTGAATCAATTAGATATTTCTTCAACAACATATTATTTGAAAACAATAAATTAGTAGCATAAAATAAACATCTTTTGATGTGTGTATATGATGATAAAAATTAATAGACACACATTTCAGTTACATCTTCCTCATGTAAGTGTGAAAATGAAAAAAATATCCTCATTCTTACATCAATACATATAAATATCAATCAAATCATTATTGCTTCATTATAACTGATTTTATGGCCAACTATTTTATAGTATAGAATTAATCTTTATGAATTTAATTAAACTAAATATTCTTTATATACATTTGAGTGATTGGAAACCTTTTTGAATTAAAACCACCATGAAAATTCAGATTTATAAAAGTCAATATATTATTGTAAAAAATTAATCTTTATATTTTAATTTAACATAATAATAGACTTTACATACCATCCTAGCACAATTATAGACTGAATTACTATTCACATCATATTTATTCTTAAGAAAACACATTATTGTGAAAGAATTACAGTTAGTCATTATATTTATAATCACCAAGGATTGATTTTTTACATTATATGATTCATTTATTTAGTGATGGATTTACACAATAATTACTTTTATTACTATTGTTCAAATGTTTTTAGATCCACTTTTACTAAATATGAATTATGATCAAATCTCCTCATCTGACATGTTTTTATTAGACTAGAAATATCTCAGATAATTTTAGATTCACAAATTTAATGTTTTAATTTCCTCACATGAGTTAATAATTGAATCTAATTATTAATTGTTTATTCTTAAAATTATGACTTAGAATCATTATCATTAGTTAAATTTTTAAAGCCACAGTTTTTTTGGGACTACCTTCTTCAATGCATATTTAACAAAAATAAGGGAGTCGAGAATTGATTTTATTTTTCATTTTAATAAAATTAACATCACTATATTTTAAGATCAAATTGCTAAAAATTTCAAAAAAAAAACGATTAGGGAATTGTAATATTTAAGTGACCAATGAATACCCATTCAACAGATTTAATATTTCAAATGTAGAACATATATAAAAAAGATAATAAACTTTAGTACCAAATTCCTTCCATGTGACATTTCTTATGATTTTTTTTCTCTTTATGAAATAAAAAAACACCAATTTTTTATGTAAATTGATACTTGAACAACTTATCTTCAATTATTACATGTATCTACTTTCTGAATGAAATTTTTCATGACCAAATTTTTTTCACCATTAAATTTATATATTCAAAAATTCAATTTTTACTTATAATTTTCATGCATGAAACATCATGTAAAATACGATATTAAATCAAATAATTTTCATCCAAAATTGAAGTAAATTTCATCCCATTTCGTGATTAATTGATATTATCAATCAACTTTATTCAATTACTAATTACATTTAAAAACACTTAATTCATTATCTTGTATTGTTTTTATATATATAAAATTATACCCCTAATTTTGTGCATTTCCAAAAGTAATAGAAAATATTTTTTGAATGACTTCTAGTATGTGTTAATGGATAAGGTATAAATGTGTTAACAAAATTAGTAGGTTCGAAATCCTTTTATTATTTTGAGTGAAATAATTTATTGCTATTTTTTCAACACAAGTACGAATCACACATGTTATCCGTATCCCATATAAAATTTAGAATATCAGTCATAACCATATACAATAATGGATTTTCATCCCTTCATTAACATGTTAACTCAAAATTATAGTGGTACATGTCATTCTAAACATTAACTAATATGAGATACATAAACACCTTTCAGATTGTTTAGTGATTATGTTCGATTGTATTTATATAATGCATATTTATTCATTATCACATCTCTTTGAGACTAGTTTAAATATTCATTATTTTTTAAAATTATTACACATTTCAAAAATTGAAAATTACATCAAAAAATACCTTAAAATTCATTAATATTTTCATACTTAATATCATCTTGGATGAGAATCTTCTCTTAAGAATATATGTAATATTTCTATTTATTTCTTAAACATAGATCTCAAAAATTATATCCCACTCCATCTAGTTAGTTTCCATTCATAAAATATGTAATTGAGTTAATATTTGTGTAGATCACTCACCATTATTTTAAACGTCCTTAATTATGAAATTATATTATTATAAATCCAATAAGTAGAATATATTTCACATTTGAGTTGATTTTTCCGATCATTGTAATATACCTTTTATTCCATCTTTTGTTTAAACTCTTTTATGAAAAATCCGCACTCTCAAGGAAAAACATTGGGAAATAAAAAATTCCAATATAGGGAAATTATTATCTGTAAAAAATGATATATTATTATTCCAATTATTTGGATTCTTGGTCCTCTAGATTTTAGAATGCTCCCTAACACCTCACTATTATTAACGGTATGACCAATGTGGCCTTTGAATTGGAACATCATGTGGTGGAAATATTTTCCCACTCTTTCCACATGTTCTCTTCCGTTGAGTAATTCTTTTTTTTAATTGACCACTATGGTTGAGTGTTAACTATTATATATTCTTCAATTTTATCTATTGTGTTTGTTATATAATTATTTTATGATTCAACTATAAAACAAATTTTATTTTACCCATGTTACTTTGTATCTTATCAATGAAAACCATATCAATAATCTATGTGTCTCTTTCATATATTTGATTAAATTATTTATATTAGAATATTATAACTAATGGAATATTTATTTAATGACTTGTATTAATTTATAATTTAATTTTTTCCACAAAGGAGATTGTTTTCAAGTTTTTTCCAGGGGGTGAGTCATCGTGTTGTGATACATTGGTTTTTTCCCAGCATTATTGATTTCTAATGGTAGGCGACATGCTTCTATTATTTAGA
This sequence comes from Viscum album, assembly GCA_963277665.1. NCBI lineage: Eukaryota > Viridiplantae > Streptophyta > Magnoliopsida > Santalales > Viscaceae > Viscum > Viscum album. The sequence continues at coordinate 790,571,295 of OY728148.1, forward strand.
GATTTTTTCTCCATGATTGAAATGGAATGATGGGATTTCACTCTCTTCATTCATCGATTCCTCCTTCGTGTTTTTTTATCGTCTGGTTCTCCCTTAATTATTATAATTTTGTTCATGAAACTCTTCCTAGTATCATATATTTGTGGATGTCGGTTAATTACACTACTTATGTTAGAACATTCCAAGAACTCATTTCAGGGAAGTAACCTTCGGTAAATGGAGTAGTCACATTGGACATCACTGATATGTTTGGATGCTGAAACACTACTACACCTAGATTTCATCCCATTATGATTGGGCTTCTCAAGGGTGCATATGCCTAAGGCATCCCATGTCGAGTGTGGTGAATTATATTCCATTTAAAGTTCTCTGATGTTTTCCTCAGATTACCGTGTTTAAAATTGGGTATCTTTTGAGTTTAAAATAGAGAGGAGATAGATTGGACTGATCATAACACTGAAGGGAGTGGATCAGATGGGTACATCCCTAAAAGGGAGCACCTAAGGGATTTTTTGGATGGGTGGATCAGAAAATACAATGAATGCGAATCTGAGTATTCTTTGGTACTTATAAAGTGGATGGTAAGCTTTATGACTGGCTGGGATTGAACCTCATAGAGGCCTTCTATGTACCCTGTAGAGTGGACATGGATTAAAACCCACATAGTTCAAGATGGTGATAAATCGGGTTGTACATAATTGACAAAAACTCGGAGACATGTTGAGGATTACACATAGTTAGCATCCCATCACAAGAGGGACACTCTTGGTTGGATGATTATGAATTGTGTGGATATTATGCATGGTTAGATTCCTGGGTTACACAAGGAGTGGTGATGGGATAGGTAACATGATCTCACTGAGATGTTGCGGACTGGGTAAGAATCAATATGTATGAAAGACGATTGAATGAAGTGGAAGAGAGGAATATGATGGAATTGATGTAAAGATGATGGTGATGTTGGGATTGAACCTCAGAGAGGCTTCCTACTTATCCCCCATTATAGGGAGTTAATGTCCACATAGTTCAAGATAGGGTAATTGTATCATGGTTTACACAAAGGATAGTGAACCGAATATATGTTGGGGCTTACATGTGGTTAGAATACCATTGCCAGAGGGATACTATTTCTTGGATGATTATAGAATATGTGGCAATTATTCATGGATAGATACATAGGAGATGGTCTTACACCACAAAGGGGAGGGCCAAGGATATGAGTCCCAAAAAGCGGACATCAATGTTTACCCGTGTTGGGGGTTGAACCTTAGGGAGTCATCATACGTACCCTTTCTAGGACCTAGGGATCAAAACACGCGTAGATTGAAAGAATAGATGGATAGATCATACATTTTAATGTAATTTGGAATGATTTTAAACTAACATGATGTAGTTTAGACCAATAGGTGATGGGCCTAAACCTCAGGGGGGCTTCATAAGTACCTTTCTTGTAAAGTTCAATGATAAAAGTCCATTTAGTTCGGATTTGGAGAATAGAGTTACACACTATGGTGGCCAAAAAAGGGTATCATAGTCGATGATTAATCTAAGACCACATGAATCATGCTCAGTGTGAGAAACAAAAGTCAACAAAAACATGTTGATCACGTCGTGAAAGGTGCATCCGTGAGGAATGGAGTGGTGCATATGCATGGTTAGTTTCCTAGGGATGTGACTATTGGGACTTACACCGGATGAACACCTGACGAAGATAAGGAAAAAATGGAGAGAGATGGAGTATCAAGAGTCCCATGTTACTATCTATCCTTTGGTATTTATGATCATAATAGGAGAGGAGGAAAAAGGGCGCTACAACCTTATAAAATTTCAAGAGACCGAAACTTGGATGGTTACCCTTTTTTATAGGTAGATGTAGCCCCATGCATGGAAGATCACATTCCATGTGAGGATGATATCACTCCTATGGGGGTGAAAACATGTAGGAAATGTCTGGGGTGGAGCACCCCATGTATATTGTATGGGGTGTGGATACTATTTAACATCATGTTTTTGGGATGATTATGATTGGATTTTGTTAACCTATAAATCGAAAGATGGGGATTCACTTTTCATCTCGAGGAATTAAAAACGTAGTGCACTTGAATCCTTAGTGATGGAAAGGCACAAGTAATTTTATGTGAATATAAGGTTTTAGAGTGACCATTTAGGGTCTCACATTAGTGTGGCTATGAGAATAATTGATAGACGTTTGCGTTCTTATGGGAATAAACATGAGGCCAAGCAGCACAACATGAAGCACCGCCAAAGGGACCTTGAAGCCACTTTGTAGATCCTGGAGGGTCATAAGAGATATGTATGTGTGAGAAAAGGGTGTTGTGCATAATAGGGGTGCTGACATGGTGCCTTGGGGTGAGGATGATATATGGAGTGCATGAGGAGTGGCATCTACAATATTGGGAGGACTCGGAAAAAACAAGTGGATGCCCGCAAGGGGAGACCATACGCGCAACATAGACACAACCTAAGGGAATTCTTTTTGACATAAAGAATATATTTCACATAAATGCCTTGATGTAAATTGAAATGGTCAAGGACCAAGCCCAGGGGTCCCACCCGAAGGAGGACCCTTGGCAGTCCTATCGTGAAAGATTTAGTACCTGGAGGCTATGACTTTTGCGCAGTCACATATGGGATGTATTTATCATAAAATACCATTAGTTCCTCTTCTATAACTCTCCCTCTAAGGGAGGGGGTATGGTTCTATTTATAACCAGAAACATTGGTGGAGGCACGCATGATGGGATGCAAAAAATTGTTGTTTTACATTGAATTTTCAATGTAAGATCTTGCACACATAGGGCTATCTTTTTCATAGATCTTTCTTCTTTCATGGAAGAAGGTTGGATGGTTTTCAAATACTCATCGTGGAAGACTCCATTTGATGCTGTATTGGGAAAAAAATATCTTGTGTGCCATTTTAAATCTTGTGTGCCACCCTTATATCTTGCTCATAACTCCCTTGAGCATTTTGGGATTTTGAACTGATTCAAAATCATTATTTGGATTTCTCAAAAGTGTCTCATACTGGCCTTATCAAAAATTTGACGTCAACAAATGTGCCCCTCAAAATCGGGGATAAGGGGGATCCAATGGTTGGATTCTAAGGGTCACACTAAAATTAAGATAACCAGAAGGTCATTCCATGAAAAAAGGCCATTTGTTGCACAAACTACTTATTCACTTGTAAAAGGGTTCATCCACACCATTAAATATGATGGGGGCCTAGTTCTCCACTTTGAGTTTTACATATGATAAGGTTCTCTGCTCTCATGCACGAAGAAGTATAATTTCTATGAATGAGTTGTTGCATTTTGTCTATATTTTTCATTCACTCACGGACAATTTCGCACCACCTGTAAATATTGTGTGCAGCTGACTTAGTGTTATTCCTACATGACCAAGGCACATCTTGCATACAACAGGCTATCTTTTGCATCAAACCCCCGTTATTTCATGAAAATCTCTTTGTGAATTTGATGTATCTTCAGAATTTGTAGCTCAATATACTAACACTGAGAGAGAGTCTACCACACCTGCATGGATGACCCTGATGATCACAATCCCCCAGATTATTCATGCAATAATATTCATTTATGATAATCAGATGTTTTGTTAAATGCTAATGCAAGCTCAAAAGGATTACGTTCTAAGTGATAGTCTTCCAATATGGAACTATTGTATTTTGGTATATTTTTTGATGCAAGTATTTGAGACTGATATGCCATAGTCATTGGAAACATGGGAAGATATAAGTGCACAATTCAATAACTAGAGAAACAATAACCCTTCAATTGAAACACAGTACCAGGACATTTACCTCCTTAATCTGAAGACCATGAGTATTGTAGGAAGCAATGCGGTTCCTAAATAATATCAAGATCATTATGAGAGCACCATCAGAAGTAGCATTATGGATGATACATAACGTTGGAAGGAATGGGACCTCAGGTCTAGGGTAAATTTCATGAGTGAATGTGTATGGTCGTACATTGTATTCAATACATGCGAGGAGTTTAGGGTGATGCTATGGCCTTTCAGGTTTTTTAATGTATATTGGAAAATTTTATTTTTATTTCTATTTTCAGTAAGACCAGGTACCCGATCTATTTATCCAGTTTTCTCCCCACACCAATACCTTCATCCTCCACCACAAGGAGGTAGGAATCAGTATATGGGATATTCATTGCATTGGGGGAATCCACTAGAAGGGGAATAATATTATGGGTTCCTTTAGATTGAATATTTTTTTGGGGGATAGGACATGTACCCCTATTCTAACATGGAATATGTTTGATATACCTTAGGAGAAGCTGAAAATAATTTCCATCGTAAAGGATATATCTTATTCGGGATAGTTCAGTATATTTATGATGTATGATAATGCGGTAAAAATTCTAGGATAAGATAAGTATTTCCTAAACACATCGTAGAGGAGGAATGTGGGATCACACTAGATGGCCCTAGAATAAGGAAATTAACTATCATGGGGATTTGGCATAAATGAAATTTTGCACCTGAATGAATTATATTTCATGTTCTTTTCATAATTTCTAAGTGGGTGGTTGCTTCTAGTGAGGGACACGGGGATGGGGGTTCACCAAGGAATGCTACTAATGGACATAACCATGGCTCTGAAGAACAATGTTAATATGGGTGTTCCTATACGAGCCCTGATGTATATAGTTCTTAGACGCATCTCATGGGAAATCATGCCCAAGAGGATATTTGGGCATATCTATATTCTTTATGTATGTGTTTCAACACATTATGGTGGGTATGACTTCTCGAATTCCATCTTCTCCGAGGTGATGGTCTCTAATCATCCCTCCTAAATATTACTGTAATGTTCCCTCTATTGCTTAGAGATGAAGGAATGAAGCTCAATATTCATAACCATACAAACTTCAACTTTTATCCAATTCAGACCCCAGCTGTCCAAATGGTAGATAATGGTCCAATCCCATTATAGAAAAGGGAGTACTAACAATGAATCAAGGGCGGTGTGCTAGTAGCCTAGATTCATGGAAAAAAAATTTGTGAACCATATATTCCAATGAGGATTTAAAGACAATCCGGGTGCATGAAGCGGATGCCAAAAAAAGTATATACTGATGTTCAAGAAGAGGTGTATCCATGAATTATTTTCCAATTTTGGTTAATGTTTAGGAATTCATGTCATGGTGAATTCATTACACTTCCCCCAAATGATGTCCCTATTGGACTATCAATAGAGTATGCCGACCATTAGAAAGAAACATACCTAGAGGTGATTTTTCATAAACACATCTCAAAAATAAAGGAATATACTTTGGAGTTTGGACACTAAGGAGGAAGATGAGGTACTTCTAGAGAAGGTGAGAAAATTAATTTGCTAGGATGTTGGAATGACATAGTCTGGAACTTCATCGGTGAGATTATTGCAATTTGACAATGTACCTCTGTTTTCTAAGGAGTGGTGGTCCCATGGGTGTCCCCATGAGCCAACTAGGGAAATCCTTGGGAAGAAAATAAGTAATCTCCCTAAGACAAACACTATCTCCATCTTTCCATCTATATGGTCTACATGGAGGGCACTGCGACAATCATTGTCGACCAAATATCAATGGTGGAGGCTACTGTGCACTTGGCATGACCTACCAGATATAGGGTGCATCCATGTGACGAATAGGGTAAAAGTTTTTTGAATACATGAATACCTAACAGCCATGGATATGTACACTTTCCAATGAGGGAGCGATGACTACAATCTCCTCTTAGTAAAAGTGATTCTTGTTAAGGAGCATGGCCCAAAAAAGTTGTCATCTCAGGATGACGATTGTGAGGAAGAAGAAGTGGAATTGGAGAAGAGGAGGAATAGGAGGAAGAAGACATATATAAAGAGAGATAATAGGAAGAGGAAGAAGTGGAGGTTGGTAGTGAATGTCCCAAAGGTGAGGGAACTCTTGAAATAGTCATCCACCCTGGAATCCCACGTGCGAGCCACAAAATCATAGGCTCTGACACAGAACTAGATGAACAGCTTGAGCTGAGTCAAAGCACTTCTCAGCACTATCATTTCCATTTTCATTACATGAATCCACCGACACAATATGGCCCTATTCCAGAAAATATCGATGTTGATAATCGGGAGGCTTCCCCTACAGGGGATGAAAGTGTACCAAAGGATATGGAAGAACATCCACGCAAAACAACATTTCGGGTCATAGAGGGTAGGGAATCATCCATGGTTGATGTGGCTAGTGATGATCTAGAAGGAATGGTGAAATGGTGACCATTGACTATCAATATATTCACACAATTCAGAAGGATCCAATGATGATCATTTAATTGACACATTCTGAGGGGTCTCATGTGATGACATCTCCTAACGTGACTCAGGCACTGGACATCACTACACTTGATCTTGTAAGTATTTACCTTCCTAATATTTCAACTTTTATTATAGGGGCTAGAATAACCAATATTTTAGTTCATAATGCAGTGATTGCAATGCTGGAGTCTCAAAAAACTATCGAGTTTACAACTTTTGTAGGAGGCAAACTAGTGATTGCTTCAACTCTCATAGAGGAAACTACTCATGTTGGTCATGCCCTAGTACCTAGTGAAAAATAATAAAAAAATCATGGGTAGTGATTCTACCTAGGTAGAGCTCTCATACAGAGAGGTTTTGGTATCTAAAGAGGAAATAATACCAGAAAAGGTCCTTTTCATTGAAAACCTAGATATTTATTCTAAGTATAGTCCTATAGATCTTGAGGATATGGATGACTCTGATCTTGACATAGCGTAGGAGAACTGTATGATGTTATTCATGTTTTGGAAGTGCATAAAAAACTTATTTAGTGAATCACAAACATAAGGGATGATCTGAATGGGTTTAGTTCACATATGGTTCCACTTTATCACTGTTGGAGGGGTGGATGATCAATGTCTTCATATAATGATTCATGATTATTTGGATAAGATAATAGAAGAGAGTATCCAGTGTTCTAATATTTCCTAGTGCCAAAAAGAACTATAGAATACCATGAAGTTCCATAAAGCTAATCAAGAAGTCTGAAACCAAAACGAAAATCAATTGAAAGAGTGGAATTTATCCTGAGCCATTCTGAGCTCATTGAATAGTTGAAGGCCCTGCTGTAGGATTCCCAGAAGCAAGAGGTGTAGGCAAGACTTCAAGTTATTTATCTTCAAGCTTAGAAGGCTCGAATTCATTCCACAGCTAATGAGTGATGCTATTCATATACTTACAGAAAGAGGTAGATAAAAAAATGAGATTCATCCTTAGAGGCTAGAGTCCATATGGTGGAAACACTGTATCAATCCATCAAAGGCGTTGATCCATAAGGTCCATGTATTGGAAGGAATCATAACGTTTTCTCTCATTTTCTACTTCCCTATTATGAACTACGTGCATGGAATGATTATTTTCTTTCTTTTCTATTTACTTCATTCCGACCATAACTGTGAAGTAATTAGGGATCCATCCCTACGCTAACGTGGTTCATACCTTGCATGAGAAAAAAATAGAAGACTACATAATTTTTCACATTATGTATGAGAGTGAGGGATAATCTTTAAAACACACAGGGATTGGATGAGCAACCATATTTTTTTAAAAAATTGACGGGCCTTTACAATATAATATTATCTTTATGAAATCCAAACACACTTTCTCACGTTCTATAGTGCACGAGAGGGATAATTCAAGTGTTGTTGGAATAAATCCGAACAAATGGTAATGAATAATATGAGTTATGATACCACAAATTCAGGTTATAGTGAGGATGGAATGATATAAAAGGATTGTTTTAGACAAAATTTGAAACATAGTATCCTTACTGCATTAGCCTAAAATGGGGGAAACAAATAAGTACCAACTGTTGACCACATTTGAAACACGGGGTCAAACTCAATGTGTCAACCAATGTGTTTCAAAACGTTTGCCCAAGATGGTAGGATATCCTTAAGGATAATTATCTTAAACATTAGGGGGTTCCTTCCTATGTGAAAAAGATTGGGGATATGAAAAATAAGGGCATGAAAAGCATGGTGATGGAATGATAGGTTGTTTGGATGAAGTCCCACACTCTTGAAATTACACTAATGTGATGAAAGTGCATGGGGTGAGCTTATCGGTCTGAATTGAGATCGGGCCTACATCAGGGAGGGACCTCCCTGGAACGGACCTTGGATTATCAACAGTTTAACATCATGTGGGAAGGATGATAGTTTCATAGATTAAGTTCATATGGAAGGACCTATGGGTCACATTGTATCATATATATATATATATTACCTTACCAAAACCCCTAAGCTTATGTGATATATGCTTGGTGTAGGAGAAAAGGAGTGTTTTTAGGCATTCCTAAGCAAATAAGAGAGTGGAATGGTAAAATGAAAATTTTTGTTGGAGAAAATCCCATATGAACAAACATTCTTACTCGACATGTGTGAATTCATAGAGTTTCAACACTATTGGAGTCGAGGATCCGTAAAATTGAAACGTTCATTGAACATGTGATTGACAACACTCAATATATGGGATACATTGGGAGTAGTGTGATGATGAAGGAAAACTATTGAACATGTTTTAAAGACAACATTCTTTTTTTGTTATCTTGAAATGGGAACAAACAAGTGAGGGATGACTACTGACTGTGTTCGAAAAGAAAAACTTTTCTCATAGTGTTGTTCAAATCCTCTAGGATATTGGCCCAAAGAGGTCGGTGAGCCATAATACCAAGAATCTATACGGATATTGGGTCCCTTTAGATGAAAACGTTCAGGAAAATACAAATGACGGAATGTGTGATGTGTGAAAATTACTCATGAAGTTTAAGTGTCATGTAGTGCGAATACGAGGGATGACCAAAGTGGTCTGCACCACACCACAAACTTTTTTGAGAGATCCATGGTAGGAGGGGCTAGGGAATCCAATGTATTTGTGAATGGACAACATATAAGAACTCTAGGTGTCACAATTTTTCCCATACAGAAGGAAATAAATCCATACGTTGTTCTTATATGTGGTACAGATGGCATCCAATACCAAAAGGGGGTGATATAGTCCTTTAAAGAGGATAACTATAATTGATATTCAGTTTAACATTATGTGATCATAGGCGATAAACATATTAGTTTAAGGTCTCAGATATCTATTCTTATGGTTCCCAGTTTAATGTCATGTGTATGGGACATGGTCGTGCTTTTTATTTTTCATACGTTAAGGATATATAAATGTAGAACTATTGAGATCGGTACATGGTGTGGCTACTACCAACATGACATGAGTGGGTATATAAGTTGAAACAACACCCCATACCTCTGAGCACTCGGGCTGAATTGGAACAAGATGGTTCATTGTGATGGGATTGGTCCGCAATCAAAAGTCAGGGGGTCACTACTTATACCATAAGGATGGGAATCCAGCCACACATAGCTCTTGATGGTTGTACATTATGAGGCCAATACCAAAAGTGGAAGCATCTTCTCTAGCACAGACATTGAATGGCTAGGTAATTTTGCATCACACAACCGGGGTGTAGAAGGCATATCTTAGCGCAACATGAAAAAGATGTATGATATATATGTTTATAGTCATAGAGATTGGACCAAAATATGTGCAGATTCCCGAGGAGAAATTATGAGCCTTAGTTCCACAAGGTGACCCGACATGAATGGGGACAGAATAGTCTTCACCAAATGAAAATTTTCTATAACATTAAATATAGTCTAATTTCATGTTGCTAGAACTAAGGTATTGAAGCTCCGAGTTTATGGTCATAGAGTTTAATCCAAAAGAAGTGTGATTCTTCCCTATATGCACAAATCATATATATATCCTTAATCTGACATGATTTATGCTCGGTGTGGGAAATAAGGGTGGACAGGATCTTTACAACACCTTAAATACACAACTATGGGAGACATTTTAGTGTTTAATATGACCCTCAGGATATTGATTCTCCCTTATTAATGTGCATAGGTGCACAAAGGGATGACACAAAGGGTGTTGAAATTTCCCTTTCACATGATAGAGTGGAAAGAAATATGTATCATGAGTCCAATATTTGAGTCTTAATTAAGGTGTCATAATGATGGAGGATAACTATTTACCATGTTCAAAACACATCATCCATATCATGTGACCTAAAATGGGAACAACAAGTGAGGGTTGACCACTGACCATATTCGAAATGTTTTTTCTATCTCAAAATTTCATTCAAAATCCTCTGGGAAATTTCCATAAAAAGGAATGTGATCCATAAGGCCAAGCATCCCTACCAACCTGGGGTCCATTTGGATGTTAAAGATGATGAAAACCCAAATAATGTGAGGTGTGAATCCTGGAAATGAATTTGATCATGTTCACGCAGAATCCAATACTCTAGGTCCTACACCACAGTGCATGTGAGAATGTTGGTGAGGCATAATAGAGTTTGTTATGTCTATATGAGGAGGGGAAAATGTATTGATGAACCTAGGATTGGACCTGAGGAAAAACCATCCAAGCATTCATATTTATCCCATGAGGATGAGAATCAATCGATTTGTAGTTCTCTAAAGTGGCATGGTAGGGTACCATTGTCCGGGGAAATACTATTGTGTGGGTCAGGCCCATGAATGTTAAGAACCATCATTTGATGAATCTTGTTTGTTCTTTAGGGTGGATGAATTGTTAAGCAACAAACCTGGGATAGAGAATCATGGAGTCACCGTAGAAATAAAGTTATATGTAGTTATTGAAAAATGGAATAGAGGATGAAAAATTCCAAAAATGACGTCCCTTCATGCGAGGACCCAAAAATGTGGTGCAATGTTTCATCATGTGTAAAGCTCGATAGTGTCACAATTTTGGGTTATATGATATGACAATAACATTAATTTGAATGTTTTGTGACAAAGACACGATAGTTTAATGTCATGTGGGACTAGTTAGCCTAGCTTAACACCATATGGAAAAGAAGAACATAGATGAATAAGGCTCTAAAGGGGATGTGTATGATTTGATAAAAACATTCCCAATGTGAATGGGGATAAGAAAATCCCTCACAACAATATGCATAATCCCAATGGGGAACCTCAGCCAAGGTGCCTGAAAAGGTCAAAGGACATGGGGCTTGTCTTGAAGAAAAAATGTGCAGGCATTGCTATGTATCCCATTAGGATGGGAATCAATCCAAACATAGTTCTAGAAATGTTATATAGTTTAACGTCATACGACAAGGAAGATGGGGGTCTTAGTTTAAGGTCGTAGAGCTCCAAACAAAAGAACCGGGGTTCCTCCAAGTGGGTGTAAACCATGACCATGTCCATAAGCCCATGTTATCTATGTTTGATGTGGGAAAAATAAAGGATTGGATATTCACAACACATGGAATACACAAAAATATAAATAGCACAAAGCTATGGATGACACCACGATGTTGATTCATCCTCTTGACGTGCATAGGTGCACCGGGGTATAACACCATGGTTGATGAAATTATACTTTAAAATTATAGTGTAGAAATGGATGTGAATCACGAGTACAATATTTGGGGCATAATGGGGGTGGCATGATGATAGAAAATAACTTTTGATCATGTTCAAAACCAAGCATCCGCATTAGCTGACCTAGAATAAGAACAATGAAATGTGCATCAACCGCTGACCATATTCACAGCATGGGACTTATGTCAAACAAATGTTCAAAATCCTTGGGCATGTTGTCCCATGATTTTAGGAGAACACTGAATCCAATTATACATATCATTCTGGGGTCCTTTCGGATGTGAAATACTACAAAAACCCCAAATTAATGAATGTGTGAAGCATTTCAATAGATGGAAATATGTCCATGTAGAATCCATCACTCTAGTCTGAAAACAACATTTCATTTTGGCACATCATTGAATTGTCAAAAAGGGTCAAGGGGCCTAATTTAGAGGAGACGACACTTAGAGATGGTTGGAGGAGAGTGGGATGATGACCTCTCATGAGAGAGATACCTAGCACAGTTACTGCAAACTTGACATGAATGAGGGAATAATCCCACACCACACTACATACACATACGAGAACATAGGCCAAGAGGAAATAATGGAGAGAAGGTTTCCAAAAATCATGGATGGATCGGAAGATGATATTTCTGAGATTCCAACGCATCCCATGAATATGGGAATCAATCCATACAAAGATAGTGAAAATCCGTGTCATATAACATCGCGCAACAAGGATTATGATGTGAGGAAGGATGATCTGGAAGAAGGGGTACAAGGTTAGAACGTTGTAAAACTGACGTGAATGAAGACATAAGCCCACATCACACCAAATGCAACCATCAAAGGGTGTAAACCCAAACGGTGGAAAAGTTATTTTTTGGCCTGGACCAAAGGAATGAATTTCCTGGCATTCTTATGTATTTTATAAGGATGGGAATAAATCCAAACCTAGTTCTAGGAGTGTTTTGTAGTTTAAATTCGTGCAGAAAATACATATAAAGAAGGATTTTTCAAGGTTATGCTAGTAGAAAGGAAAAAATACTCTGATGTGAATGATGATATATAGTATGTACGACACAACACCATCTTAGGTGAGAACATTGTCCAAGAGGCCGGAAAGGTTATGGGACCAATGGCTGGGTCAGAGATAAAAGGTTTGGTCATTCTTATGTATCCCATAAATATTGGAATCATGGAATATTAAGTTTTTTAAGTGTCCTGCAATTTAAAGTCATGCAACAATAACATTAGAGATCTTATTTTGAGGTAATATAACTCAGACTTCTTATAATTTAAAATATTTCCAAGATGATAATAATGTTCAATGGCATGCAGGACGAGTGTCGGGTACTTTTAGGTATTTCTTCTTGGATGGACCACACAGTTTTACATCATGAAGTAATGAAAGAGGTGGGTACTCTTAAGGGAAATACTACATGAAGAATTTATCATTGGTGGAAAGAGTAATATGCTCACCATCCATGGTGAAAAAAGTGTATTCACCAGTTTGGTAAACCTTGTAAATTACATAAGTTCCCTCCCTTTTTAGATCCATCTTTAGTGGCTTCTTGAAAGGTATCATTGTTATTCTCAAGGCCAAAACATTGTTAGTTTGTAAGAGAGAGAGGAGGAGAAATTTCATAATTAAAGATCTAGCTATCTTGTTCGGATGCCTTTCTAGATTTTTAATGGAACAAATCATATTATCATCATGTGCTTCCAGTTTAGTAAGAAAGATCTTAGAAACTTTTCTAGTGCCTTCTGACTGTAGACATCTTTTTATAATGATGGTAACTAAATCTCAATGTTCCAGACTACATCTACTCTATACACTAGGGAATATGGAATCACTTGAGTGGATGTATGAGGTTTCATTTGGTAATCCCTTATAAAATTGTGGATTTTTCTAGACAACTCTTCCTTTTTATGACCAACCATCTTCTGCAAATTTTTAAAAAATATTTTTTTTAACACCATGATCATCCTATATTCTTTTCCATGATAAGAAAGATGTATGATTATAATGGATGTTGTATATTCCTTACAATATATTTATCTTAGTAGCTCATATGTTTTTGTCATTATCGGTGACAATGACGTAAGGGTAACTGAATCAATAGATGATATTGGAGCTCACTAAATCAACTATTAAACAGGCATTGACTTACATGAGAGGAACTACCTCTTCCCACATGAAAAAGAAATCCGCAGTGGTTAGGATGAGCCTTCATCGGCGAGCTGTCACCGGTCGTTATAGTCCCACAACATTGAGTCCCTAGGTCATAAATGGCTAATAGTACTTGGTATTTTGGAGTGTTTCTGTAGACTAATGAAAAAAATTAGTATCAATTTTTCATGCATGGAACTACTTTTCAAACTCAATATAGTCGCGGATCATGGTTGGCCAAAAGTACCTCAATCTCTGAATTTGATGAGAGGGGTTATTCCCTATCTGATAATCACCATAGGAATCAATATGAAATTCTTTCATGAAATGAAAAATATCACCTCCCTAGATGAAACTTAAGAGAATCTCATTTAACAAACATATATAGATGTTATTCTCAATACTAGGACCACTATAGATGGTGAACTGTATTGTGCGATGAAGAAATCATTCACATTTTGTTCAGTTTATCAATAAATATCCATGGTGGAGATATAAGCCAATGTTAGTCTTCTAGTCAAGGGTCCCCTCCCACACCAAGGGATGGGGGATATAGAGGTCATGACATGGAGGAACTGACGGCATGGTGTCTTACCTATGGGATATCATCATTTTCTGAAGTGATGATTGTGATTACTCTTTGATGCACCACATGGATAATCAAATCATCCTAGTTAGGATCTACATGAGATGCAGGCCGGCTGGCAAAGGCATTAGCTCAGTCATTCTATGATCGAGGGACATGATTAAATTCTGAATGAGAATGGGACTAGTCCATCAGCTAGAGAGTATACTCTACAAACAGTACAATCTTCTACTACCTGAAAATGTAGTCACCATTTATTTACACGATGAACTGTTCAGATTCCCATTACACAGGCAGGTGGGGAATTTCAATCTTGAGGGATAGCTCTAGACTAGTTATGAGGGCCTGATACTCTACCTCGTTTCTAGAACAATCTTATGAAAACAGGAATGAATATGGTAGAATATCTTATGAAGTCGTGATGAATAAAATACCTAGTCCCACTCTGTTGAGTTTGGGATCAATGTGTTTTGTTGTTGGGGCATCGAGAAGCACCATCAATGTGCATTTTCCATCATTGATTGGCTTTATCAACTAAGTGGAATTACTCATATGAAAAATAAAGATCTAGAAACTTTTCTGTTGGGGCTGGATGGGTGGAAAAATCAACCAAAGGATGTCCCTTGATATCATTTTGGGGTACACATTTGATATTGAACTATTTAAGGATCATTTCCCACCAAGATTGACTGGTTGTAATGATGGATCAGTTCAGAATTTACATCAGTGGATCCACTCAATAAACAAGCTATATATCATGGTGATGCTAGTAATGTTTCAATTTATTCACAATGAATATTAGAGAATAGAAGATCATCTCGACAGAGAAGTATCTAGTCTCTGTATTGAAGAGTATTCCTCTATGATTGTATAATCTCATCTTTGTTCCCTTATTTTTCTTCTGGGAAATAATGGCATTGAGGGACCATTTTAGAGTGGTCACCTAAAGGGGCAGTGGATTTACGCTAATGTGTGTCATCAGAACCTAAGGATGTTGCATGTACTACATTATTTCTAGAAAAATAGTTTTACACTCCTCATCAAACTTATAATCAGAACCATTCCTCATGAGATGAAAAAATGGTTACACTTTCCATCCATATTTGCAATGAATCATCATATGTTGGATCAGTGGCATTGAAATCCTCATAGATCTTGACTGTTTCTCGGAGGAGACATATGAAGTATGGCCCTGATCATTTCTAGATCAATCCCAATACCTATGTATCTTACAAAAAATCTAACAAACATTCCATAGGGGACCTCGAATACACACTTCAAGGGGTTCATCTTCAGATGGTAGAAATAAAGGAAGATGAACACTTTATCAATATCGTTGATATGGTCCATATCATGGGGAGATTTAATCACTAGATCTATCACATAACAATCCACTAATGTCCTGAGGATGATCCTGAATATGTAGTGTTTGTCATGATGATTGGTGGCACCATTATTCATCCTCAGAGTTCATTCATATATGATTATATCTAGAATACCCATCCATGAATGACAGATCCTGGAACCTGGCGGTGCCATCTATTAACAGCTCTATCACAAGAAGGTGAATGTCATCCTTTTGATAGTGACTGTTGAGATCTCGGATGTCAATACAGAATCTAATCTGTCTATATATATACCTAGGACGAACAATATTATACAACCATATGGGGAAATATACCTTTTTAATGATGTTTTCTCTAATTATCTTATCAGCCTTGGCCTCGACCACGACATTGTGAGAAGGGTACATCTTTTTGGGAGGTTGTTTGATCATGAGATTATTTTCTAGAAGTCCAAGATGGTAGATGAAAATCTTAGGATATATCCCTATAATATCATCATAAATATAGGAGAATATATTATGATGCTACTTCAAGAAATCCATGTATAATTGTTTCTCTTTGATAGGCATAGTGGTGCTGATCAACATTAGTTTTAGATCCGTCTCATTAATGAGGTCCAACTATACCAATGCAACAACTGTGATTGAGAAACCTCCATCGAATGTTGGAGGGTTTTCTCTCAAGCCTTGTTCTTCATCCATAGTGATAGTATCATTGGTAAGAGGAAAATCTTTCGAGTTTACAGGTCCTGAAGAGACATTGGTTCCAACATGAGTGGTGGTAGACACCTCATTGGGGGACTCCGGCACTGCTAAAACCATGAGGATGAATGTTTATGACCTAATACCATCTAGAATTTGACCCATGGGGAAACTTTTGATGATATCAAAGATTTAGTGGCATGTCATCCAGATCCAGTCTATCTTGTACCGGGAAAAAAATTATGATGTATTGTCATTTCGATGATGTGAAACCCTCAATACCTTATAGAAGTAGGGGTATCTAGGAACACTCAAACCGGATTTTTGTAGGAATATGTGGAGATAATATGATGTTCATTGGAAATTTTATTGTGTCTCCCCTTTGTTCCTATGAAAAATAATCATTTCCCTGGGTTAGGGTTTGTGGCCTCTAATCTGTGGATTGGGAAAATATAGGCGTCATCCAGGTCTGTCCATGGGTTAGTCACAACCATAGCGTGTTCAACCTCATTAGCCTAAATATACTTTTCCTTACTATTGTAATAGTCTGCATCCATGTAGCCAGATTCAAAAGAGGAAATGGGATATGCATGAAATTGGATTATTCCTACTCGACTATTAAGGGAGAAGTTAAGTAATTTGTGGTATGAGTAAGGGACTATCATATGCAAGTGATGCCATGGTCTCCTTATTAATGCATTATATGTAGTGCCTTTTAAGACAAAAATGAATTCGGTGCTAGAAACTAGGCCAACATACTAGGTCTTCAGGAGACTTTTTCCAACCACTGTCTTCTTTATAAAATAATATCATTGAATTTTTAGGTCAAAATGACTTAGATCTTCTATAGAATGTCCCATAATTCCATGTGTCCATGTCAGGATTAGGTTGATCCCAGATCATATGTCATGAAAATAGTGGATAAACTCCATGAAATTTAAATGACCAATAATTTACAGTGGGTGGATGTTCCCATATATAGAAGAACCTTCATCTTCTCCAGAGAAATAGATAATGGCTAGACAATCTGCATTCTTGATTGCCTCAGCAGAGAATGATTCAACAGCTGCTACCTCTATCTCAAACTAGAGGGTGATTCTTAAAACCACTATAAGGTATTCACGCATATGCACTAATAAGCTAACTGATTTGAAGATAGGGAGATTTTCAGGAATTAATTAGGGATAATAGAGGACATCACACTTATATTGTCAGTTTTACAATTCTATTGAGAGTAGGTCTTTCTTTGGTTGGGGGTTTTATAGGAACTGCTGGTTGAATTGGTGGATGACTGGAACCGGGATTGTTTCATTGCTCATCAGTTGAACTATGTAGAGTTTATAACAACTGAGGTCCAGGTGACTGAGGTTAATCCAAAATGGAACATTACAAATAATAGCATGACCATGGTGGTTCGACATAATTAAGTAATATAAACAGTGGTGGAGGTGGATCTTATGAAATGATATGAGAAGTTTGTGCATGCTGAGCCCCTCTATCGGCATGATTCTGAGTTGTGGTGGCTTGAGAAACATGTCTGGAATCACTGAATAATAGATTTAGTGATTCATATTCCCATGGATAGGCTGACACTGGCATCATCATGGGATGTTGGGAGAGTCTTCCTGGTGCTCTCTGTCATCGAGAACCATGAAGTGGTTTACCAAATCCACATTATTAAGAGATGCATACTCTTTCTCCTCACCTGAAGAATCATCCAATGCTGGGAAGATCATAGGGGTAATCTATATCTCCTGGGGTATAAAATCTCCAAGAGTATGGGATGATGATGACATCAGTGGGAGACATAGATTTCTTTTCTTCAATCGAAGCTTTCCCTTTTTGGAAAAGTAGGGAAAAGATGTTGGCGCGGGTAATGCAGAGAATTTTGAAGGATTGGGTCGATTAAAACATGAATGGATAATACATTGGGCATGGGTGACCCCCATGAATGTCATATGATCATCTTGAGACCCATGGTTAGAAACCTATTTCCATTCACCTTCACTCTCACTATCGCTGTCAGGCATTACGAACACACATGTAACCAATGTCGAGGATGGACCTAAACTGACAATGCTTTTATTGACATGGTCTTGGATTTAGTATTTATACACAAATATCTTCTTGATGGTGTGACCAAAGATCCAGTGATAGGGGAGATAATTGTGACGATCAGTGATATTTACCGCTTTGGGAATCCTTCATTTTGGGAATAGTGTGATTCCCTAGTCCATGACACTTTGAAAATAACTGGGGACCTGAGCCTCATTAAATGAGTAGGTCCAGTTACTTATATCATGGAATTTCGATCTAGGATCTTTGCTTTGATGAGGGGCTGGAGTATCCTATCGAGGTGGAAGAACATTATTTTCTCAATAAGGTACTGGTAGCGCGTTACACAAGGGTGCCAACCGATTCTATTGTGGGAGTTGTTGGGTCGGAGGCTGTGATTGAGGTGGTGGGCCCAAATGAAGCTGTGGAGGAGGTTACACTGTTAATAATTCCATCTACCTCATGGCCTATATTTGTGCTACCATGGCGGGCTATCCTTAGGGGCTCTTCTTATGGGAACAACAAGAGTCAATGGACATGCCTACGTGGCTTACTGTAAGGATTCCTGTAGACACTGAGCATTGTTAGAGAAATCCAAAAAAACCCAGTTTGTTTTCAATGATTAGATGAGGGGCCCATTTAGTTTTGAAATTCCCTGCACACATTATTAGATTATGTAATTGAATTAGCCACAAATCGATGGATTATGTGAGGCCTTTCCACCTAGAAACAAAGTCTGTGACACATTCCTCAAACCTCTACATACACTTGAATAGGTCATCAATAATAATCTTCAGGGGTTTTCAACTAAAAAAGTAATGAAACAGCCTATAATTGTTCTCCCAACTAGCTATGGACCCAATGTGTGACTAGTTTTACGAAACAAATGTTTTCCCTTCCAGTGTCTGAATGAAACACCAAATCTTGGCAGCCTCTTACTGCACTAGAGTTTCCAGAATGGGTCCACACCTTGAAATAAAGTGATCAAAATGATACAATGTATTTCCCAACCCATTAATGGGGAGAAGATAGGATTTAAGAAACCTGGTGGAGCTGGCATATCATCCACCCATGCCAGATATGGCATTCTGTTTTTCAGGATCACCACTAGTCGGGTTTCCAAAGGGTTGAGGCAGGAAATTAGAACGGCTAGCATATCATCATGGTGAGGACTCCTTTCTTGATGATGATCTCTATCCACTAGTGCATTGGTAGGTTCCTCAACCGGGTATGTAGTCCCAACAGCTTGTGGAGTGGCTGGTGGGATGACTTTTGAGGTAACAAGAGGGATGACATGTGAAGCGGTTGGGGGATGTAGAACTGGGTCCTAATGAGGGTTATCACGTAACTCAAGTGGATTTGGTGATGCATATCACACCCTATTTCCATATTCTCTAGAATCTGCCCTATTTATATTTAATGGATGGTCAAGGTCACTCAAAGGAAACACATCATATGGAGGCTCTACCTACCCCTTCTTCCCTGGTTAAGGATAATCGTAATCCATCCTTCATTCCACAACACATTCGGTGAGAATTTAATCAATCATCTTCATATGTTCGGTAAGTTTATGATGCAACATAGCCTTTTCATTTTCATCATCCATCTTATTCACTGATCTATAGGGGTCAGAGAGTTTGAAATTATAAGGGTTCTTTTTAGCCTTATTTGGATCCTGAATGAAGTATAATTACTTAGAAAGTGTATGAAGTCCCAATAAATTTATTTGTTGGATCATAACCTTTCTCAATGGATCATATAGCTGTGTAACCCCGTTAGTGGGTTGTTATGTTATCTTTTATGATTCCTCATTTGGTCTCTTCATCTGATAGGTTGACCATGTTAACTGCGACTGCACCTAAAGGAATATACTCAATATCACCTAGAATATTATGATGGTGATGGATATGATTGAAATTAAGGGCATCATATTACCCCCAACCATAGATATGGACATGGGAGGAATCCTCTATAATTATTCCATGGATCACTGTAATGATCTGGACACATCATTTATGGAGGTTCTGATGCTGACCAGGCAAATCAGGGTGTTGAGACACGAGGAGCGCAACCAAGTCGACCAGTTGGAATTGCTGGTTGATGTCATGAAAGTGTTCCTAGCTCTTGGGGTATGCCAACCGTCAATGAAAATGATGGGAGTGTGTGGCCCAAAGAGTTTCGCAGAAGAAAATGACCTCCTCTTAGATGAAATATTTTGGAATACTAAAACTTGATGCTACAATGGGCCAGAACATCTCTGGGAATTGGTCCGGTGAAAGGTTGTCACACAAGCTCCTCGGCTCAGACTCGGGATCCGGCCCTTGGTTTCCCTATTTCTCAACTGGGGGTGGTTGAGAGATCTATAATGACACTGAATAAGATCATTGTGATGGTATACTAGCTAAAGGAGACTATGGTGCATGAGGTAACAATCCACCACATCATGGGATGCCATCCGATGAATATACTGATTATACCACCACATTCCTATAAGACGGACTAAAGACCACTCCATCCCACAATTGGGTTGCAGTCATTGGTGGTGGTTCATGTTGTTGCTTTTCCTCTATTGGTCCCCAAAACATCTCTCTATGATCTCTGGTTGGGGTAAATAATGATCAGGTTAATGATTGGCAGTATTTCATGGCATGGCCCTAGAAAGATTCCAAATATTCATCCTCCTATATATACCTATAGAGGGATGTAGAGGTCTGGTGGACCACACATTACATAAGGATGAGGCATATATGCCTTGTTTCTACCCCAAACCATGACACATAAAATTATGGTGAGGGTTTCATCACCGAATCACCCTCCACCTCTGAATATGAAAAGTAGATAGGTTAAATCGTGGTATGAAACTTCCCCAGATTAGGCCATTTGATGCAACGACCAGCCCTCCTTCCCCATTATGGTTACTTATGATAGGGAAGGTTTTTTTGACATGGGTAGGTCCTCTTTGTGGAGTGGGGATATACTGGGGAGGTCCTCCGACCACATTTGATGGGATAGAAGGAGGGCCTTCATATAGAATTTTGTTGATGTGGGGAGGTCCCATGCTCTGATGATCTGGGGTGTGAAGCGATCCTGGAAAAATGTTGAAGGGAACACATAGAGCACCTACATGTTTGATAGTGCTTGAGCAGGGAGGGTTTCCCTTGGAGCTGTTAAAAACATGGGGAGGACCCCATGGTGGTCATCCATAGTACGAGGAGCACCTTCCTATCATCTGGTCCTGATGGAAGCTGGAAAAATAGGTCCTGCATACTAATTATACAATGCATGAGAAGGTTCTTTTGTGTTCATTATTGATAATGTGAGAATGTACTATAATTTGGTTATTACCATCATGGGGTGAACCTCTTCCAGAATAGATGAGAAAATGGGGAGGGCCTCCATGATGTTGGGATATTGGTCAAGGAATACCATCACATTAAGAACCTGTTATCTAAGGGAAATTATCATATATGAGGCTAAGAGAATGGGGATGACCTTATTATTTAATGTTTATGAAGTTAGTAGTGCCTCTACCAGTGTTGATGGTGGTGGCATGGGGAGGACCTCCATACATAATAATGGAGTGAGGAGGACCACCATTCTATCTAATACTAGTCTGGGGAGGATCATAGTATTTGGTGCTATCATCACGGTTCACCATGTGACAACTTCTACTAGACTAGAAAACTGATATAGCTTGTTCAACCTGCTCACAGGGTAACTGGTACTTCAACTTTGGATGGGCTTGGAAGTTCCCATAATCTATAACATGGAGTTTACACTACCAAATAATGTTAGTGGATTGGTATCTCATGCTGGTGGTGGCTTGTTCCATTGGTTACAAAGATGATGGTACCCCTTGGTGGGAACACACCTCTTTTTTCACCCAGCATTGACATCAGGTCAGCTGAACTATAGCTGGCTATACAAAGGAATAGACTGCTCGCTCCGTGTTTTTTACGACAGGATGGTGAGGCTGACATGGTTGGGTTAGAGCCCTCCTCAGCATCTCCCTAATACAAGTCCTCTTCAGGTGGAATCAAACATCAATTGCTTCATCAGTATTGAAGAGTGAGTTACAGGAGTGCTCTGGGGATACACTCCCAAAGCAATTAATTTTCAGGGTGGGGATCATCAACTCCCTATGCAGCCATTGGGGGTGGTCGCGTTGATTGGAAATTGAGGCCTCCATGTCATAGTGGGACATTTCCATCATCAGGATGAACCCTTTTATTCATATTTTTGAACAAGATATTCAATCACCCTCCTCTGAATAAATTTAAATGGTGATAGGGGGAATGTGTGCCAAGTATGTATGGGTCTGGGAGACATTGTAAAAGAGATTAAGCTATTGGGAATTTCCACACTCATACTACCCATGCCCCTGCATCTGTAGCAGGGAAATGATCAGTATTATATAGCTTGATATTGGGTCTTGAAAAGTAGGAAAATTCCCTCATTAGAACAAACAATTTTAAAGAGATGAATAGTTCCTCATCATCGTTAAATCTTCCATGGCTGGATAGAATGATCTATGTCGATGACGTCATAGACTAGGATTCCCAATGATAAACTTCCATAACATTTTTGAGTTTCAAACTAGACACTTTATTTTCATTGCGGGACTTGGTACCAGATATCTAGATATATTTAAACACTTTTCTATTGATGTATCAAACACTACTAATCTTTATATAGAGGATAATATTTCTTATCAGGTTCACCAATTCAGTGTCTGATGCTTTCGTTGGGGCATGCATCATCATGCTATGACGTGCTGGTTATTTCCCTACATTTTAAATTTCCAATGGAAGGTGGCATTCATTTATTCTGAAGAGACATTTTCACCATCATCGAAATGGGATGATGGGGTTTCAGTTTCTCCTTTCTTGGATTCCTCCATGAAATTTGTCACCATGTCCGGGTCTCCCTTAAAGATTAAGACATTTTTTAGGAAACTCTTCCGAGTGTAATATCTTTTTATATATGAGTTAATTACAATGATTTTTTCATTAAATTTCATGGGGTCAGGTTAGGGAATCAACCTTAAATCAATAGAGTAGTAATTTTGGACATTACAGGCGTGTCTGGAAGTTGAAGCACTATTACACCTAAATTTATTCCACTTATGATGGGGCTTCTCAAGGGAGAAAAATCCCAATGCAACCCACATCTTGTGTGAGTAATTGTATTCCAGAGGCATGTCTCTCTGGTTTTACCCATCGTACCATGTTTAACACAGCATATTATATGAGTTTATCAAATAGAGGAGACAGATGAGACTGATCATAACACTGATCGGAGTGGATCAGATGGGTACAACCCTACTAGGGAGCTCCTGAAGGGGTTTACTAGATTGGTGGATCAAAACATCCAATGATGGTGTATATGAGGATGCATGGGTCCTTATAATTGGGACACTATGGATTTACATTTATCTAGAAATGAAACTCACAAAGGCCTCTTGCGTACCCTATATAGAGGACAGGGATCAAAGCCCATGTAGCATGAGAGGGTGATGAATGTTTGTGTACACAAATGACAAAAACCCAAAAAAAATGTTGGGGCATACCCATGGTTAGAGGCCCATTGAAGGAGGGAAACACATTTATGGATAATTATGGATTGTGTGTGGATTATGTGTGGTTAGATTCATGAGTACCGCAAGGAGTGATGATGTGATAAGTGACATGATCTCACTAGGGTGAGGCATATCAGGTAAGAATCCGGAAGGATGGTAGATGGTTGAAGGAAGTGGATTAGAGGAATAATATGAAATGAAAGTAAAGATAATGATTTGGATGGGATTTAACATCAAATATGATTCCTACATATCCCTGTGGAAGGGAATCAAAGTCTACATAGTATAGGATGGTGGTATCGTATTGGGGTTTACACAAAGGATAGCGACCCGAGAAAATGTTGGGGTTTATGCGTGGTTAGTGGTCCATCACAAGAGGGACACTCTTGGTTGGATGATTGTGTATTGGGAAGGTCTTATGCATGGTTAGCTTCATGGGTTCTGGAATGACACAACTAAGGGACACACCGGGGATTTGGGTCCCAATAATGGGGACTTCAAGGTTTACCATTATTTGGGGTTGAACCTTAGTGTGGCTTCATATGTACCCTGTCTTGGAGACTGGGATAAAAACCCACATATTTCAAAATCATAGAAAAAAGGGTCATACATTTTATCGTTATAGGGGACGAGGGTAAACGGACCTGAAGTGGTTGGGACTAATGGGTGATGGGCTCGAACCTCAAAGAGGATTCCTGCACACCTTTCTCAAAAAGGTCAAGGATCAATGTCCACATAGTTCGACATTGGGGAATGGGACTTACAAAATAAGGTGTCCCAAAAAGGGGTTCATATTGGATGCTTACTCTAAGCCCATGTGATTCATTCTTCATGTGAGAAAAAAGTGGCCACAAAGACCTTACAATCATATCAATAAAGGTTAATCTATAAGGAATGGAGTGGGGATTACATGTGGTGAGTGGACCAAGTAAATGGATATTGTTAAATACATAATGATGGATACCTAATGGTGATAATAACCAAAAGGAGAATGAGCGGGTATTGAAAGTCCCCTATGATTGTCTCTCTTCTGGTCATTGTGCTTGGAAAAGGTGAGGAGGATAAAGGGTTTTACCTCCTACAAGAAAGGCTTGGGGCTTACACCAATATGGTTTCCCTTTTCCACAGGTAGATTTTTCCCTATGCAAGGGGGATCTAATTCCATGTGATTAAGATCTCACTCCCATGGAGTCTAGTGGGTGTGAAAAATGACTGAGGTGGGGAACCCAATGTAAATTGCATGGGGAGAGGCTATAGTTTAATGTTATGTGCCAGGGATGATGATGCTTAGCAATTTAACATCATGTAGCACAGTTGATGGGGATTCTCTCCTCACCACTAGGACTTACATTGCAATTATGCTTAAAACCTTGGTGAAGGGAAGGCACAATAAATGCCATCTGTAAAAGGGGTTGTAGAGTAATTCATTGAGGGGATCACATTAGCGTGGTTATACAAAAAAGTGGTATCCATTAGAGTTTCTATGAGAAGATGCGTTAGGCTATGTAACACAACATGAAGGACTACCCAAGTTACATAGAAATCACTTCGTATGAGCCTAGATGGTTTTATGTGATATATATTCGTGAGACAAGGTTGTTGCATAGAAGAGTGACTTGGACATTGTTTCTTATGGTAATGAAAATATATGGATCACATGAGGAGAGGCACGTGCAAGATTAATGGGGAACACGAGATATGAGTGGATTCAAATAATATTGGCAGGTTTCACACAAAATAGGTGGTTGTGCACAAGGAGAAACATAGTACACAAGATCGACAAAACACAAGAAAAAACGTGCACATAAGAGGAATATTTTGCACGCAAATGCCTTGGAGTAAACAGAAATGGGAAAGGATCAATCCATAATGGGACAACTAAAGGTGGACCCACAAGAGACGTATCACGCAATATTCTCTACCTAGAGTCCATGTCTTTCATGAAGCCACATAAAAGATTTATTTCCTACAGCAAAGTGTTAGTTCGTCTTCCGTAACCATCCCTCGAAGGGTGGGGGAACATTTCTATTTATAGCTGGAAATATTTGCAGTGGTGGGATAAACGGGATGCATATAATTGTTGATTTAACATCTCATTGGGAATATAATATCTTGCATGTATAAGAGAATCATCCAATTAGATCCCCCTTCTTTATCACCAATGAAATGGCTGGTTTTTGAATAGTTGTTGTAGAGGACTCTATTTGACGACGTATTGGGCACACAAGATCTTGCATTCCATTTTCAGTCTTAGGTCCCACCCTTATATCATGCACTCACCTCCCTTGAGCATCTTGGTATTTTCCACTAATTCAAAATATGAATTTTGGTATTCTCCACATATTTTGTTTCTGGCCTTACCTGTAATTCAACTTCAAAAGAGAATATTTCCTTTTGAAGGGTATGAATAGTTTTTCAATACACTAAAGAAAATATTTCTGTTCATTAGTTACCTTATCTTGTTCTGAAGTCCTCTATTTGAATTCAATAACTTATTCATGTATTTCTAAAGAAGATTTTTTATCCCAAAAAAAAAGCTATATAAGTTTTATATTATCTTTATAGAATTCAACATATTAAACAAACTAATTTAATATTCTATTTATTTTCATTTTCTTCTTCCATTGAAAATCATGGTAAATCAATGAATTTTTCAGTTTGAACTTCAGATAAAAAAATATACCTATGGTTTTTATTCAAAAATTTGAGATTTTATGTTGTCAATCGGTACTATAATTTTTTCGTATAAAAAATATTAGAAATTAGTTTCCCTCGATTCAATGATAACATCATCATCATCATAGGATATGAAAACAAATTTTTTTTTAAAATTTCAATATATTTTTTCATGTTTTTACATTTAATTTATGAGAAATTACATTTCATTAATTTTATTGGTAATCATATGAAATATTTGTATTAATATTCCATAGAAACCTAGAATTAATGTGTCTATCCTTTTAATAATAAGACTATATAATTTTATCTTTCCCACAAAATTTATTTTTTCTTATCTGATATTGCTTCCAACAAGTAATGGAAATTCATTACACACATGGTCATTTCAATATTTCATATCAAGATAACATTGAAATATGATCAATGAAATAAGGGAGGTAATGTAATTCCCCATCCTAACAGAAATTATCAATATCCTAAATAGAGTTTTACATTACATCCATAACACAATCCCATTTCTAGATGTTGTAGACTTCCGGTAGATACAAAAATAAATAATTTAGAAGACTACTCTCTTGAAATAATAACAAATAAAATGAAATTAAATAACCAAAAATAACCCATAAGAAATATTCTAGTATGGAGAAACATAAATCACATCATTGATATAACATAAATTAATTATTTCATACAATAATACAACATATTTTAACTCCCAATAAGAAGATCAAATATGAAAGAAAAAAATTAATGAGACTCAATCATAGAACAGTGGTGATATTAGATATATTTTTATGCAATGGTTTGTTTGTTTTAAATCCTATATTTCTTTACTAATGCATTTAAATAATATGAGAGATATTATTACAAAGATATTATTTCGAAATAAATTTCTTACAAGTGTTGTTTCTTAATTGTTTTCCAATGACATATCCTAATGAATTTAGATGCTAATAAATGATTCTATGTGGTTGGTACATATACCATGTAGAATGTTGATAGTATGAAGGTAGTGATAACAAGTGTGTTGTATGTAATACATCAAATGGTTTTCATACAGTAGTGATCCTACAATGGATGATTCTTTTAGAGTTTGGTGTGTGGTAGGTGGACCACGAAATGAGTCTTCCAAAGGGTATTCATGATGGGTTAAATCGATATATTGGATTTTACGATGATTTTTAGAGTTGGTATCCCATTAATTCCCTATGTTTCACCTCATTATAGATTAAGAAACAAAAAAATACAAGATCTTGGTTATTTATAGTTTCACAAAGGAGAAAATGATATGAATTATGTGTTATGTTCTTTTTGTGAGAAAATTCAATTAATAAGTAGTTGGCATAAATTTTTCACATGGTCAATGTATGAATGTAATGTTTAGGGGACCATGTGAAGGAAGTTAGGTAAGGATATGTGTGTTTGTATATCATATGGTGAATTCATAATAGAAAATAATTCTCACCATAAGTTTATATTGGTCAGTTTTATACGAAGTTATTATTATGGGAACAATAAATCTCATGTTATGTAAGCATGAGATTATTTTGGTATACATTTTTTCATGTATAATTTATTTTTTTATAATTCTGTAGAATGATGAGTGATCCGAAAAATCATACTAAGTGTTTTATGATTCAAATTAGAGAATATATTCTTGATGATATGTTAGTGGCCTTCATTTCATTAAATAGTGGAAGACTTCATTAATCATAGAGAAAAAGGAGGACTCAGTGGAATTGGCATGATGGAAGAAAAGCACTATCATAGAATTCATTTTAATTGATGTTCTCATAGATCAAAGTTCATATGGTCTAATAATTATAATCCATGATCTCTAGTGAATCTTAGTGGATTCTAGTACAACTAAAACATTGTCGATGTATACACCATAGACAATCAATTTTGGGTTAAGCATGTAGAAAATTATATTTTTGTTTTTTTCAAAATATATGTTTTTTGTGAATTTGTAGTATAACTAGACATGTTTAAAAAGAATTTAAAAATATAGTTAAAAGATCCTTTTATTGAAAAAAGAAATAAAGACACCCTAATTCACCCCTCTAATCTTAGGGTGTATCAATGTAACATTTCACTACTATATGATATCCTTACTCCAGTGTACTCTCCAATCCTTGATGAATTGATCCAGCCTGATCAACTTCACATTGTTTTCAAAAATATGAAATTATATCTTATTGTATTAATGTAAACCAAATTTCCTAGATAGGGTGTCATAGATAGACATTATTGGGGTCTCAAAAGTCTTTCTAAGTATATATCATCCTTTCTATATAGGAATAAGGGGGAAGTAATAGAAATAAACACACAAGAATATGATTTCTATTGTCATGTAATAATAAGGAAAGATTAATACCCTAACCCTAACTCCTAAAACATTTCCATGGTAGAATAAGCCTCTTTTAACTAAAATTGGGTCTCATCCCACAATAAAAATCCCATCGTAGTTCATCTAACCCAATTTCTACCACCACTTTCTCTCCTTTGGTGTTTTTCTTGTCATATCATGGACCCATTATCTCAATAATTTCATTCATTCCAAAACCATTTAATTGAAGGTTAGTCCAACATCAAAATCTTTACCTCTACCTTATCCCTAAAGTTATCAACCATAATGAATTCACCACATCACATAAAAATTGAACTACTCTTTTCAATAATGGTGTTCCATGCTAACACATTATTTTGTAATCTGAACACATTATCGTAAAAAAGATCATATCTCTCATGAAAAGGATAAAAAATAAAATTTAAACTCAATGTAATAGAGTTATCCTGATAACTAAATTATTAAATATGGTAGGATCTGATTGAACATCACAACCTAGAACAATCATCTAACTGTTATATATAGATTCCAACTCCATATTCCTAATGGTCATACCATAATTTGTTCAACTACTTTATCAATAATGGTAGGATCTAATATCATATAATAACCTATCCATTATATTATCACTATCTATTGGCATATAAATTACATTTTAACATATTTTAATCTGTTAACTTCACACATGAACACACAAAAAATAAGGCACTAAGCCCATCCCATATGCTCACTATCTTGTACCCTGGGCTCTAACAACATATTACCTAAATACACATCCGAAAAAATACCTCAACATTAGTTTAGAATCAAATACTCATAGTGAAAATAAATTTATGATAAAAGGAACAACCTATCAAACTGCCTGGCATCCACATATTACTCATAAAATATTACACTATGTTCTTACCAAACCATGCATATATCTAGTCACTGGCACGATGCCATGTCCACACCACACAATACTATCTCATCTTATAGGATATATCTAACATATACTGTAGAAATTAAGTACATAGTTCCTATGCACATGTCTAAATTATCTACACACCCTCATTATATTTCATATTTCATGTATATCTTCAATCAAATGAATTTTCATCCAGATATTTCACTTGATGAATCCCTATGTTGTATCCCACATTCCAAAAATGATATCTCTCAACCCATTACACATAGGTAGCACCATCTTCATCATAAAATGTCTTTTCCGATTAGACTAATACCACTCATAGATCTAATAAATATCAATCCACCATTAAGTGGATGTTCCCATCTATATGTGATATGTAAGACTGTCTCACCCATCATTACCAAGCCTATGAATGTCATAACTACCCCTATAACTATATAGACACAAACTAGGTTATACACATCTCATCAAAAGTATATATCTATATCCCAATTCACATATAATTTGAAACACAATCTACAACTCTTGGTGACATTGTCAGTAGGGGATCATAAGTTTCAATGTGAAAAAGGTAACTTAATTAATATCCTCTCTAAAGAGTTCTAAATCCCATTCTCTTTTATGGTTCTATGAAGACATGTAGTCCTGAATTCAAATTTATAAACTATAATAATATTTTTTAATGGAAACCTATGTTGATCAAGGTGTTAACATCTTAATAAACATTTTAACATCCTATAATAAGCTCATCGATTCCTCAAGGTAACATCAGTGTTCCATGTAGGGAATGATTAAATTTGTGTTGAACATAACATAATCTTAACATGGTTTTAAATAGAAAAGAATCTATGAAAAAAATTTATATTTATTGTAAAAGTAATATATTCTCATTTCATAGGGTGTTACATTCTCCACAACATAAAAAATGTATCCTCTTAATATAAACTCAATCTTAGTAATAAAGGGATTGATATTTAAAAATAAACTATTGATGCGAAAAAAAGATATTGTGAATAGGTCCAATAACATATCATCTTAATAAGAGATAATGTAAAGTAAAATGGTTATATAACTAGGTTCCCTTGTATTATGTCAAAGGTGGCAATGGGAAACATGGAAACAAGAGAAAAATATAACAATCACGTTCAGATGAAGAGTGTTATGGAACATGTTATTCTGAAAGTTAATGACTATAAATCCTTAATCCACAGTTTTGGAAAGTTCAATGAAACAATAAAAAATGATGATAACATGACCCATTTTTTGGTTTCAAGCCCATTTTTAATATAGTTGGTGAATTCTTTCACTCTTTGAGAATATAATTAAATATATGTTTCAATTTAATAAACATAATCTTGTCTATCGATTGTTCCTTGAACTATTTATAAATCATTTCATAGAATAAATTTCCTCATATGATGATTTAATACATTAAACTCTAAAACCTAATCCAAATATATTCATTAACAATTTCATAAATGGATTACTTTTACAAAATATTATTATCCAACATTATAGATGGATGGTTACTAGATTTCCAAATTGAACATATCAAATAACATGAAGTGGATTTTAATCATCACAAATCAAACTTGTGAATATTGAAATAACATGAATTAATATAAAACCTTATTTAAAACATTCATTCATCTTATTCCTTATATGTAATATAGATTATTGGAAATATTACTTAAATCATAAAATGATATAAACGTCCTCGATAATAGTAGAAACATCTCTTTCTAAAAATCATTATTCATTTCCAAGGTATTCATTACATATTTAATTTATGTTATCCAAACCAATTAATTCTTTATCCAAAAATCATTTCCTTAAAATTAGAAACATATTAACTGTTATCATTCCCTCAACTATGTGTTTTAAAAAAGATTTTAATTTATAATAAATAATGTTTCTCTTTACCATTAAATCTTTGATATAACATAATTAATGAAAAATTATTGTAGTATAATACTTAAATATTTCATTTATCATATGATGAGAACATCTTAAACAAACTACTTTTATAAAATATTTCATTGATGTGAATAAAAAATTAAATTAATAATTAAACTCTAATTGTGTTAATAACTTATTCTTGACCATGATCCCTCAGTTTCTTCTAATGTATATTCTCTTGATAATTGGGGAATTAGTTTTCATAGTAACCTATATTGTTATAGTTGTATAGTTAAATAAATTCTTTTTTCCATCTTCTATTTTAATTATTTTTCCTAGATGCCAATTTCACTGTATTTATAACAAAATTACATAATTTTTATCATTTACCATGGTAATCAAATGTAAGAAATTACTTATTTCACTTTTCCCAATTATTTTTCATTTTTTCTGCAATTCTCTTCTTCTATTTCTTCCTTTTGAAGCTATATGACTTTGAGAAACCTTTATCTTTCTTGATAGAAAATAAAAAAAATTTCATTATATAATGGAAATGATTGAGACACAGGATCCCTATGGAGAGTTGGCTTAAGTCCTTCAACCACTTGGTCAATCCTTAATTCCTCATATAGTATGAAATATGTAGAATATCTTGATAACCTGGTAGAGTTATCTTCATAGTATGCAGTAATTCATTCTTATTTTTGGATTTAAACTAAGGAACATTCCCTTTGTCTCAGTTCTTTTCTCATGAGGGCTCTATTTAAGATAGAATGTAAACTTAAATGTTATGAATTCCAATATTTCTATTTCATATTCCTCACTAGTATTCCAGATCAATTTCAACAATTGATCTTCATTACAATTTAGACAATATACTAACATTTTAATCATTTCCTTTTCACTGAATCCAAATTCCATGAATATCTTCTCCAAATCTATAATACATTTCATGTCCACCATTGAGTCAGTAGTACAACTAAGTTATTGGGGTATCTATCAAGTGAATTGATCCAATATAATATTGTTATTTAATAGGTTGATCCATCCCGGTAATCTTATATGTCATCACCTAATTAAACTATCCAAATATTTCTCTAAAATTATTAGTTATAATTACAACTATATTGGTTCCTCAATATGGAAATCTCTATATTTCCAATATTAATGATACCATTATTCCTTATATGTTCCATTTCTAAACAATGTCGTCTAATGGATCAGGTCAAAACATTATTTAACATAAATTATAATTCCAGAACTAGTTAAACAATAATCATAAATAGAAATTTTTTTCCGAAACTAGGATCATAATAATAAACATGGTTAAATTGGGGATATCATTACATCCAAATCCTAAAGAAAGGTTTCTAATGAAAATGTGAATTTTCTAAAATATAACCCCTAGGATTATTGAATCATGTGAAGAGGAATGCTCATTTTCATGTATGAGGATACACTAAATCTGTCCCAATGAACCTTTTTATATTTGTTACCCCTAGGTATACATCCTCCATAACCACATTATATTGTTGTATTTATATAAGGATCGATTACTATGATGAACCACATAGTCTTTACCTTATAAAATTTTTTGGATGTTATTCACTGAATATCCACAATGTCTATCTTAGCATTAAATTCCTTAATAAATAATTTCTAAATCTAGTTTCCGATGCTGCTGCAATACCTACTCTATTACCAATTGTATCTCCCCAACCCCATATTCCTATAGATGACTCATTAAATTATTACATTGTCATAGATACAATATTCAAATCCCA
Organism: Viscum album; assembly: GCA_963277665.1. Lineage (NCBI taxonomy): Eukaryota > Viridiplantae > Streptophyta > Magnoliopsida > Santalales > Viscaceae > Viscum > Viscum album. The sequence goes on from OY728148.1 coordinate 790,604,857, forward strand.
AGGCACCAAAATTTTTACTAGTTTTGGAAAAATATATTACATACAACATGCACATAATATATTGGGAAATAAGAAATTAAATATAATACATCTATAATGTAAAATAAACAGAATCCATGAATGCTTATTCAAAGATATCTTTTTCATAACCTAGGAAAAGAAAACATAATATGTTTAAGTTCAAATTATCAGTACCAGTTTGAAATGTGGAAGAAATAATGAATTAATGATAATAAGTCAACATAGAAAGGTAAGTGATTGGTAACCCAGGCCATTCAAATAACTAAATAAACCATAATCAATATGGGAAGGTATTAAACTGAAAATAATAATTATCATTTAATCAAAAAACATAGAATGAAATGCATCCATATTTTTTATCCAATGAAAACCTCATGGATAATACCCATGAGAATTGAAATATCTATGAACGAAATGCATAATTATTTGATGTCATGTCTGAGGCACAAGAAAACTTATACCATTAGACCTTTCACAAGTTGGTTAAAAATATAGATAAGAAGCCTATATAATTTCACCAACTTATTTGTCTAATGAGAACCCATCGATTCATCGAGGGGATATATAAAGTCTGGTCCCCACGTGTCATTTCTAGTCCAAAGTAGTCCTCATATCTTATAATCAAAATAAATAATATGAATCATTAAATATCCATATATAATAAAAAATATATATTTATCTATAATTATTATATGGATCAAAACTAACAACAAGGGTTTTTGACATTGATGAATGGAGATACCATAGAATGATCATTAAAACATTCTTGAGAAAATAATCTTTAAATATTCCAATTTCTTCCATACCACATTGAAACATTTGAATCATAATCCACATAAACAAATAACATTAAATTAAATTTATAATATAATTTTAGTAAGTATATTCATGATATAACTTTTTAAAGGGATGCATATACAATTTCTAAAATAAAATTTGTGTATAACATTACAATATATATCAATGAAATTAAATTGAGATGACATCCAAAACCTTCAGTCTGACTACTCATGTATGTCATTATATTATTGAATAATTATATTATGGTAATAATTTTCATGATTAATAACATTTTTCAAATTTATTATTACATTAAATTTACTTAATAAAATTTTGAATTCAACAACCTCAACATTTATGTTTACATCAGGTGTTTTATACCAAATTTAGTTTATGTGTTAAAAATGACTTTTGTAAGATACCTATGGTCAAATGCTTCATTGTATAAACATATATATATTAATAATAATTACTTAATTATCTTGTTTTGACATCAATTATACTTTTAAAAATCAAGAGTTATTGTTTTGAAAAATGAACCACTCTTACAATCAAGGAGACGGTTGGTTTTACATACACATGAGTAACATTCCCATTTTTCCTTGATCATTATGGAATAAAGTTAAGTAATATTATAGCAATATATAATAATAAATAAATCATAAATACCATGTTATTAAATCATATATACTTATGGAAAGAATTCTTGTCATGTAAAAGGAACCACATCGTGGCGAGGAGGTGGTAGTCCACATGTCCATGATTGACTTTATCACTTTTTGGTGTTTGAAAATGAAAATAAAGAAAATAATAAATTATATTTATCAAATGGAAATTATTTCATAAATATCATATATATTTCATTTATGTCAAATATTTTTAATTAAAACCATCTTTTATATATTCCATGTACAACATGAATGAATTTCATCTCTTTGAGAAGGTGGTAGTCCACAATTCCACATACAATGTTATCCTATTTATAAAAATAGAAAGTATATAGGTGTTCAATATAAAATAATTAAAGAAGAATAAATACATTGAAATTATCATGTATATATATATAATATATATAAATAGTTTGTTTATCATAATTTCCAACCATTAGTAGTAGTAAAGGAAAAATGAATGATGTTGTTTCATGAGGCATTATTTTTCCAAACTCATAAAAGGTAATTTAAATACCCATTAGATAGATTTATTAAGTGTTGTGAGGTTTTGTGTGCGATAACTATCTTTTTATAGTGGATGAGTAGTCGCACTCCGGGGCAATTATGAAAATTTAATTTTACTAATGTTTTCCAATGTCATGTACATCCAAAAATGGTATAAATTATATCCAAGGAAGTATAGGGTCTAAAAATTTCCATCCAATGGATTTTGTATAAGTTTATATGTCATTTTTCTGATATGTTTAAATTAGTCCCATGTTTAGCTTATTTTCAAATTAATCATTGTAATTAATTTTTATTACATTCAGCAATATTTTTTCTCAAATACAAAGTTGGAATTATCAAAATAATAATTTATTTCAATTCAAAATATTTTATACAATTTCTTAATTCAAACCACAAATGTGGAATAAATTAATTTAATACTAATCCCTTAGACTTGATGATAGTGCTGATTTTTGAAGTAAAAACATTCAAAAGTTGGATAATTTTTTATATTAAATTTCAGTGTGAAATTGATTAATTTTAATTTAATTAGATTATTGGATATATAATTTATCATATTAATATTTAAAACCAATCAATAAATTAAATATTTTCAATAAATTAGACAATAATGCAGTTTGAATGGAAATTTGGTATTTTTCACTATTCATTAATAAATAAAACTCAAAGAAAAAATAACAAAGATTAATCGTAAGATAATTTTATGTTTAAAATTAAAATATGTATTTTATTATGTCATATAAATTTATAATAGTTTCATAAGTTATATTTAAAATAGTGTTTCAATTAAATGGTGTTAAAACTGTCTTTATAAAAATATATGTTTTATCCATAAAATTGTGTTTTTTATTTTCTTATGTTTATAAAATATGTTGTATTATTATCATAAAAAATATTAAATATTAAATATATATATTAAATTAATATCACTAACTAATTTTTATTAATTTAATTTATTAGGATAAAAGATAATCATGAGCATAAAAAAAATTTCTATAAAACATATTCACATTATATTCAATTGATTCTTATATTCATTTATAATTCATTAGTAACAAATAATTTAGACCATGTATTTTTATTTATTAGTTAACCCTATTTATAACCATAATTTTAACAACTAATTTAAATCATATTATATAATATTTTTTAAAATAATATAGTATTGTTCAGTAAAACTCAGTCTTGCATGTAACACATGCTAACCTCAGTTTTCTATGTAAGGTATGCTAATATTTATGTTCCATGTAACATTATTTAAACATGTTGTTTCATATAAATAAATATGGAGAAAAAAATAATAAAAATTATTATAAAAGTAAAATATTATAAGTTCTTGTGGTATTATAGACAATCAAATATAGGGGTTGAATGTGTGTAATCAATCACGTTGCATCCACTATTTCCATGTATTTTCCAACATGTTGGATCTTCAAACTGGATACACCCAATGGTTCTATATCCATTTGGATCTTCTTTACATAGGCAGTAGATATTTAGTGAGATTGGTCAATGATGCATAAAAACATACATTGGTCAAGAGGATGGGTGGTCGGGCACCTCACACCCTTTTTGGCTGGAATTGGTTCTTAATCCAGAACTCTCCTATAAATTTAGGATATTTTAATGAATTATTCATTAACTCCCATGTATGATGTAGATTACCCATGAATGAACAATCAATTTCTAGTATGTGTGGAACTCTTAAACATATGTTTGTATCTGAGGTTCTTGATCAATAGAGATTTCTATATGTATCTGAAGTTCTCTATAAAATTTATATTTTTATATACTGATTAGATATTATTTGGTTTTTATTATAATGTTAATAATTTTCTAGACACTAATTATGGTGATCTGGAGTGTATCATCATATAGGGAGATGTGAGTCATTTTCATGTTTGGATCGGACCAATGAATGGGTTTCTTACATATCCTTTTGAAAAGGATCAAAACTCATATAGTTTTGTTTCACATAATGAGGAACATCATATTCATGTGTTAAGGACCTAACAGTGAAGTTTAACATCATGTGGTAAGGATGACTAGGAAAAATATTCCCAGTCAATGATTTCTGTGGGACTTATACCAAAGCATTCCAAGGAATCTGGACGGAACATTGATTCCCTTGTTCAATTAAACCCTACCAATAATACATCCAAGAGGGAATTTGGTGGATTGTATTATTGGATTTGGACCAGAGGAAGGCTTCCTTCATATCCCGTTTAGATGAGAATCCAATACATCGTTGTTCACCGATAAAGATACATTCCTATTTAGGCCCTCACTTTTATATGATAGCGGAGTATGATCCTATGGAATGATTATGTTGGGAATTATTCCTGATAGGTATACGCATTGAGCTCAGGCCTTTGGTAGGCATCCTATGTATCCTGGTTATAGTAAGAATGAAAGTTCTTATAGATGAATATTTTATATTTTACACACTATGTTTTCATTAGATAGGTCCAATTAAGGACTACTCCTATAGGGGATTCCCATAAGGTTTAGGATATTTTTGATTTCATGTCCCTCTTCAACCCCTAGAATCATGTCAGTCATGATTGGTGTGAGTGACAAAAGGAAATGGAAGATCATGGAAACCACACAATCCACTTTTCCTTTTCATTGGACAAATGGCCTTGAAGACTCTCACCGAGGGAGCACTGTGAAAGATGGTGGGAGGATGATCATAAAGAATATTTTATAATGAAACATGCATCTAGCCATATGGGTTCCATGATCTTGGATATCCTCAATGAATATATGATTCATGATGATTTATTTTTGAAATTGATGGACAATATGATGCATAAGATATGGAAAACCACAAATTTCTCCCCCTTCACTTATGGAGTTGGCCAAGGTTATGATGAAAGAGGACATGGTGATTTGAGGAGAGAACACTGGTGCCCATCAGCTCTCTGAATAATTATCCAGTTTCAAGAAATATGACTGAAACAACCAACCATAAAGGCTAGGGGATTACTCCATAATGTATTCACTTAAATTAGTTCTTCAGTGAAATAGGAGGATCACATTCCATGTTTAATGGAAATGCAAGATTAATCCCTACCCACTATGTCTATAACTAGATGCCTTGGGCCATAGAGACAATAATGGTAGGAAATGTTTCTTTCTATGGTATATGAGACCGAGAACTCCCATACACTATCCCTAGGTTACGGGTCCTTGTCACCAAAGGAATTTAAAACCACATTCACCATGAGCACCCTATCTGTTCGGTAGAACACGTTTGTGAAACCACTAACTAAAGGGATGTATATATAAATGGGGTACATGATTATATTCCCCTTTTCAGGGTATTTTATGTCTTAAGGCTTTGGTGGAGTATCCAACATGATCCCTCCTATAGAAGGGAATTGGAATAGGAGTATTCTTATCATTGAAGGCTTAGAAATTGACCCAAATGGGGGTTCATGTAGTTCCTGACATAATGGGAAGATATTACACTAGTATGGATGGAGAGGAACTGGAAGGGATTTACGTGGGGGCGTGGGGGGGGGGGATAGGCCTATGCGAGTTGGTTGTGCCTTCATAAATGGAGCACTAGGGAAAACAACTTCTGTATGTCATTTTCCTGGGCACCCTGGGACTCCTACAGTGTCCCTTTAGGAGTCTCTCATGGGTACCTTATTATTAAAAGGGGCCTCGTGTAGGTGTTTATCACTTGGGTATAATATTTCCTTGTGTAGTTTAATTTTGTTTGAGACCCTGAAGGAGACATTTACCCCACTAATACCCCATTGATCTCTTTTATTTTGGGTTTTGTAGAGGTATGTGGAGAATTTTTGTAGGCCGGGGAAAATGGGATGTGCTACAAGATCTTGAGGGCTTCATTTTATTTTCTAGTTATTTGAAAATGTGTAACAAAAGGGTGATATTTATTCGAAATTAGGGTAACATGGTAGAAAGAGGTTTCCCGAGAATTTACCTGGTGTAGTTTCACAACTTAGGTTTCTCATGTAGGCATTTCATACCCTTTGGATACACACATGGTGTGTTGCGTGGGCCTTCTAATGCCCAGGGGCATTCAAACCTAGATCAAATTGGGTAGTTCCATTTTATCCTCCTTGGGGTTCTTTGGTGCTTGAACATGATTAAGGTATGATTTATAATCATTTCACTCCACTACAAAAAATGGACTATTAAATACCCACCCTAAGGATTGGATCTGATGGGAAAAGAATGGACTACTCCTATGGTAAAATGGAAAAAAGATTATGAAGGGTTATTTGATTAATCACATAGGTCATCAGTTCATGGATATGGTTTAGGTATGATTCATAGGTCCATAGTGAATACCGAGTGCACAAATCCCCGACACAATCTAGGGTCGTCTATAAATACCACTGGCCCCTTTGTCATTTTACTCAAATTTCATGATTTTGGTTTTTTCTCTCATCGTATAGGTTGTATGATTAGTCTTTTAAATCATTGTTTTCATGAAGTCCGACTATATAATTTCTCAAGGTATATTCACCTGATTGATGGTGTTGTATGGAATCACATTGGGAAGGACCCTCGACAAGGAATCTAGATGTGGGACTTGTATGAAATACTTGGTTGAAAGGGCTGTGTAGGGTACCTTGTTGAGGGACCCATGCGAGTTGTTTCCCTTTCAAAAAATTTATTTCTTATATATCAAAATTTGGACCTTTCAAAGTCAATATTACTACTCTATAAGAGAATATGGTTTTTTCTTGTAGGTTTTCAATGGATTCCTTATAGAAATATATTGAACAAGCTGCTACATGTTCTGTTAAGATGATCAAAGATTTAGGACTAGACTATTTTGATGTAGTTGAGTCTTATCGTCCAGTAATGGGGAAAACAATTTCATAGTGACATCATGAGATCCCAAGAAATGATTACATTCCATTAAATGGGTATATTGTTTTTAGGTACACCTTCAACTATGGTATTAAAAGATACTTCATGGCATCCTTATTCATGAAGCATATCAACTACCCTTCTACCATCATATCCTCCATGTTTGTTTTTGTTAAAGACAGAATAGACCCACTTTTTGGTATCATTCTTCATAAAAACTACACTCCAAATATGAATCTACATATCCATGATTATATTCCTCGTTATTATGATTCAAATTTCCATGCTTCATAGAGAGATCAAACGCAAGGCTGGAAGGAGGATTGAGTCTTCCGCTCTGGAGGGGGAGTCAGGACTGAGTGGATGTGGTGATTATGGGTTAGTAAAACCTATGCATATTTCTAAATGAGCTCATAAGATGTCTATTTCATTGGGTATGTTTGTTATGGGAAGACATATGTCTACAAGAACCTCAATATCATCCTCAAGCAGATGAGAGATGGAGTCCACTGAAAATACATTCTAATTGATGGATGGTGATTTTTCCATAAGATTATGAGATATTTACCAAATTTATTAGGGCCCCATTCTTGGAAAAGTGTTTGAATAATTCATCCCACTATAGATGAAGGGGGATTATGACCAATGAACACCACCATTGGCCCATGATTTTTTCAAGATATAGAAGAAATTATAAGAAAAACTCCTCCCCTATAGGATGACATCAATATAGGAACGTGGATGATGGATTTTCTTGAACTAGTAGGGGATGTTCCCACATGTGGTCTCCTTACCATATGATCAACTATTGATAGTTTAAGTGGTTATGGTACATTCTGGCCTACGTTAGAGGAGGTCCAACATACCCATTGGGGTTATAAGTTTAATCGCACAGATGATTTGAAGACTCAGCTGGATGGATTCCTCACTATGTTGATATGAATTTATATTCTCCCAGTCAATTAGTGAGGTGGAATTGTGAGTCCAGTGAAATTTTTTATCATGTTAAAATTGTAAGTGAAGAATTTGATAGTGTTGGCTTCCCATATTATGGAAATAATTAACCGATGATTTCTGCATACACACAATGTAAAGTCTAAATTTAGAATTAGAGGGTCATTTTAGGTGTTGTGGGTGTGGATTTTAGGACATTTTATTTCATATGTGGTGATAATTCCAATTAAAATCCTAGTAACTAATTTAGCCTATTTGTTCACGACACCTCTGGAATTCATTCTCTAAACCAGAAGTATGACGAGGTGTTAAAGATGCAAAATGTGTTGGGGGAATTTAACTTCTTTACACATGGTAACCGTTTTATTGTGATATTTACTAATGATTGCACAGAAAATAATTATTAACTGAGGTCTACATGATAAACTTTAGAGACAGCATACTGGTGGCTTTCATTTACATTGAGATCATCTGTGAGGCTTATCCTCCATATTGATTTTCACACTGGTTTAAATCTCTTAAAAAGTCAAGAATCTATCCCCCTAAATATGATATGATGTAGAAGCATCTAATGGTATCTCAAAATCTCTGGATCTTGAAATCCATAGAGGTATGAAAAAGTTCTATCATGTAGCCCATGTCGGAATCATTAATTTATCTAGAAGCCAAGTATTCCAAGGTGTGGACATCTTCACACCCTCAAGGGGTATTGGTGAAGGGAATTTATTGGGTTAAGTCCATGATGACCGCTGGTGATTATATGTGTGGTTAAAAGGCATAATGTGAAGATAATGATATTGTAGCTTCATATGCTTCAATGTGGTCTTCAAAAAAACCACTAAGCTAGATATTATTGAGATGATCACACCTCCTACCCCAAAGAGGCCTAGTCATCATCATCGAGAGGGAATAGCCTCTCTTCCCATTATTCTCATGAGAGATAAAAGAGGCTTGGAAAGGATTCCATGTCATTTGGAGTTGAGTCTTTCCCAAATCTACCATATTGGAGACAAATTATGCATGACCCTTAGTTATCTGAGATTCGAAGAGTATAACTATAAATGTCAAAGATGCATGAGAGTTTCTCCATGCCTTCTTGTGAAATAATATATTAGGTGATATCAAAGCACAATATTATCTTTACCCTTACAGCGATTTGGATGAGGAGATAAAATATTTCTAGGAGTTGGAGGCTTGGATATAAATATTTGATGATTAATCCTTGGTCCCAAAATTAGTGCCTCACATGTTTGAACAAGGAGTATTTTATCAAGTAGGTGTTCATCATCAGGATGAATGGGACACGCACATTAACCGCTATTATGTATTTCTTTTCTCCCATTTAACATTTCTACTCTTGTATACACTATCAATAATCTTGAGTGGATTTAATTTTTTGTCTATAAAAGATTAAAATAAAAACAATAAATTGGGGAAGGAGCAATAAAGAAGGTGCTTGGTTCGCTGCGGTATGGGCCCATGGGAACCCCCATTGGGATGGTGGATGAAGCTATTGAATCACCTGAATTATTCTTGGATCAAAGAAACATGAAGGTGGAAATGGTATTAGGAACCCCTCAACTATAACATCAAGTCTCTATTGTCGAGAGGGCTATGATGAGACCTTCACCATCTCAAGAGAGGAAACAAGGGATGTTATTAATGTTGTCCCAACACATACACTATAGTAATATTTTTAAATGTCACTAGATATCATGACTTACTTGAAATACTCTTTACAACAATACTTGTATTATTCAAAATATGAATCACTTTCCACTCCAATGGGATATAATATAGGCCCATCATGGATTGTGGGGGATACCACAAGGGAGGCATGGGCCCTTGGGAATGAAAAATTTATTTTGATGGACAGGGGATCAAGATATGCAACTATGTCATCTCTCACTTATATAGATAGGGAAGTGGTCCATGTTAATTTCATATTCACTCACATAGGTTTCATGTGATGTTTTATATATATCTATCTTTAGGATATTTCAGATCCATCGCATGCAGTAGAGTGTCGTGTTGTAGTCAATAATGGCTCCACTACAACTCTAGAATGAGCTAATAGGTTACACGATTGATATTTTGATGGTGATAATGTTTAACATTACTCTACAAGGCTTGGAGATATTGTTATTGGTGATATGTTGAAAGAGTTGAGTCTCATCTTAGCTAATTTGGGTCTTCGGAAATGTTTCTTGGAATGTCTTACTAGTGAGGATGCTGCAAGACATAAGGCTGTCTATCATACACTAAGAGATTTAATTAATTATTACACTGATAATCCAGACATTTATATTAGGGTTTAAAATAATGATTTTAGGGATTTATATAGGTAATTGGATATATGGGAGATTTATCATTCTTGTACATTGCCAATACAATTTCTTTTCTTTCTCTTGTTTCTTCGCATATAATCTCAACCAGTGATACATTGTATTTAGAGAAAATTATCACGGCCCTTCAAGAAAATTGAATAATCATCCACCCACTACGATCTATGAGGTAATAACTATTGAAAATCATGAAGTGAGAGATCATTGAAAGACTATGATCAGGATTTCATAGAAATTCATGAAAATATTTACCATTAGAAGCTTCATACATTCTGAATTGTGGTAAGTGGAACTGGAGATGTGTTACTCATAACACTTGATCCTACAAAGGGTGAGTTTCATTTACTATTTTGTTTATTTCACAATCATTACTACTTTTTTTACATATTATGTTGATGAGAAGTTGCATCTATTTTTTATTTTCGTCATATTTGGGTATATGACTTGAGATTTGGGCATCCAAGAATGCTCCACCATCACTGGTAAGTGAAGATGAGGTTGTTTTGGATGGAGTGTAATATGGTGGCTCATTTAGTGAACTGATCTTAGATTATTTCTATCTCTTGGAGAATATCTATGAGTCTGATCAAGATATTCTTGTGGGTTTTCTCCCTATATGTCTCCTTGTATGGAAGGATTTCTAGAAGATGTCCAAGGAGTGTTCTTTTGGAGGCATGCAATCATGAATTCACTAACTTCCATTCATGATCACCACGCTAGGATACATATGATTTAATTAACATGAGATCCATTATATGGTTAAGGTGATCATTTGGAAAATGGAATAAGATCAATTGTTGAAAAAGACCCAAGTACAATAAGTGGACTCATTTATGGAACCCGAAGTTGCCACAATCAATGTTGAGGGCTTCCACTCCATATATGTAGAGGTGTATCATGATCAAATCTATGAGAAGTCTCTCCACAAAATTCATCTCAAAGAATAATTTAATGTTTCAATGGATGAGTCTATCCCAATATTTCGATCCTTGGAATGGGATTTGGCATGAAGGAGAGATTTCTCCAATGTTGAGATAAAGATGCCCTATACTATTTAGGATGATATTCCTATAAAAATGGATAAGCTTCTGAAAGCTGCCATAGTTCCTTGGGGTATATTTCAACTTCTCAAATACTTTGTTTTTGATAAATTTAGGAATCTTCAATATAGTTTCCATAATATAGAATTTCCCATATGATTCAAACATAAATGAAAAAGATTTTTATTAAAATCACATTTTCCTATACCTTTTATCTTAATTTAATCAAAATATAATGTCTAAAAATTACTCATTTGACTTAAATTAATCATTTTATAATTACAATTACAAGGATTAGAGAGTGATTTATTTTTTTATGCCATGGTTCCTAGGGGTAATTGTTTTACATTTTCTTGCATCATATAAAAAACCCAGAAAACATTTTGCCTTTTTTTAGTTGTTTGGTTTTTTCCTAGAGCATACTGAGTGTAAGTCTAGAGAGATGAAACTAATATTTTCTATAGAATTCCATTTGTAGGATTTAAACCTAGAATGTAAAATGTCACTATTTCATGGGAATTTTAATGCCAGACAATATGGACTAAAGTTTTAGGTCAAACAACATTGACCATACATTTGTGAATGATGACCCAAATAAGTATATTCTGTCATGAATGATATGAAATCACTTAGATACTTCCATGGGGAATTTTGAGCAACAATATATTTGCTTATTAACCTAAATCACCATAGTCAGGAATATAAGTCTCTCATGATGATGATGTTACCACTATTTGAAAAACCCATTTTGGGGGATTATTTATGAAAATCTAACTAGGGTGTGTTACATTATAGTGAAATACTACAATCCTTTGTATAAAAAGATCATTTTTGGGATATTATGAAATTAAGTCAATAGAATTTTCTGAAATAGATATGAAAATAAGTTCTTATGAATTCTGAAATTATATTGTTGATGGAAAAAAGAGTGTTTGGAGATTCAGAATTCTCAAGACCGTGAAGGGTGGTTTTAGCAAGAGAATTTTTCTAACAATTGCGTGATCATATTTATTGAAAATACCCATGAATGGGAAAGAATTCCAACATTAATTTGGATCATATGAAGGATGGAATATTTTTTTAGATGTCCAAATCTAGAGAGGAAGATCCCATTCTAACAAGGTTTAAATCATCGCAGAGATTAATGTCATGCGAATTGGACATTAACTATGTAGTTTAATTTCCTATGATAAATATGTTGTTCTATGTAGATTAATGTAATAGAAAAATGATATTATTTTATGAATTTTTAAGATGTAAAATAATGAAATTATGTGGGTTATAAAATAAGATCTTTATCATTAACCAAATCATTAGAGATTATCCCATTCATGGTAATGTTTCTGTGAATCTTCAATTATATTTAGGTGAGGGGAGAATTATAACATGTAACTTGGGGATATATAATTCTAAACAGTTGTATGGGGAATAGATTTTATGGTGTTATACGAGGTCTCTAATGAAGAAAAATTTACCACTTATCGAAAACCCATTAGTTTGTTATTTTATGAAAAGCTGACTGGGGCCTGTTACAGTATTGTCAATAATGGAATCATGTGACTGAAAACCCCATTTAGTGGGTTGTTTTATGAAAATAAATATTTATTATGATATATAATATTCTAGAAAATTAGTTCTATATAATTCTCAAAATCTATTTCACAAAGCCAATTGAGGTTTCTGAATCTCTAGGATCTCTTAGACATAGAGTTTGGCTTGTGAAAGGAAGGTACATCAATATAGAAGATAATTTCATGTCAAAAATTCTATAGAAGAATATGAATAGGTTTTCAATGAATTTTGGACACAAGAATAGGAAATATAGTGCATGTATTTTTATTTCATTCTACTATAACGATTATATATTGAAACGAACATGTGATATGTGTCTTTACCGAACTAATATTGATCTTTCATACTTTGGAATAGAGGGAGGAAATTATAAAGCATTGTCTTGGGGGTTATCGAATTAAGATTAAGGATATATGTTAGATATGTGTTGGATAATCATATAATATTTCAAATCATGGGTCCCAACATATTTTCATAAGATCTCAAGATGATAAAAGTGGTTTTTCTTGATGTAGAGGTTATCGTTGGATGATAAACCAATTTTGTGGGATTATTTATGAAAAGACCTACTAGGGAATTTTATATCCTTGTAAAATAGTGGAATCCTTAATTTGGAAGAACCTTTTTTGGATGTTTTATGAAAATAATCCAATGGAATGTTACAACATAGTTAGGGAAACGATTCCTCAAATACCGTTCATTTTATTACGGGATGTTGGAGACTGATTGTGGAGATATGAAATTGTCCAAGATTAGGAGTATGATGTGAAGAAGGGATATTTTCCAATGAAAAAGGAAGCATCTGAACCGATATTGGACTTGGAATAGAGGGTCCCTTATATTGATATGAAACATATGTACAAGGGGTATATCATTTTCTCTTTGTTGGACCCCCAATGAGGGGACCCAAATTAAAAGATCATATATATATTTTTTATATTTATCTATGAGGGGGGAAATATTTCCTTACCCCAGGGATGATACTAGGGAATGAGTCCTAAGTGTCACAATGTATCTCACTAGAATTAGAATCAAGCCACATTTTATTCTTGAGGTACTGTTCAGTTTAATGTCATGTGGTGAGGATATCCACCATATAGATTAACGTCACGTGTTAAAGAAAATTATGTCTCTACAAGAAAAAAAGAATTTGTGGGTGGAGTAGGGGTAAAATACCCATGTGTCACTATGTGTCTCATTAAAACAAGGATCAATCCATACATAGTTCTAAAAGGATACCCTGTACTGATTGAATGCTCGTCTAGAGAAAATGGAGCATTTCGAAACACAGTCTCACGAAATGGATGAGGCACCATATTGAATCGTATTATGTAGAATTGACTTATACATAATAGAGTAAGTGTATTTACCATATTATGTTGTGTGTTGGTCTTCTATTGAAGATTCATATGTAACTATGTATCTCATTGGAATGAAAATCAATCCACACATAGTTAATAGTGAAATCGTGTAGTTTATTATCATGTGACGCAGACATCCGGCGTCACATTTAATGTCTTGCAACCAGAAACAAGATAATCATGATATAAATTGATACCCATTACTTTTATGGGAAATTACTTAACCAAAAAATCTAATCCAATGTGAGTTGTGTTCAGTGTGAGAAATAAGGAGTGTAAAAAAGTCCCTTCCATGACGCAAAGGCACCACAATTCTATTGAACATGACTTATTCAAATATAGTCATTCATCTTGCTATAATTCCTTAAAGATAATGTTTGAAGAAAAAAAAGTCTTAGACTAAAATGTACTTGCATGACTTATAAGATTACCATACTAAAACTCAAACTACTACATGGGTGACCCCATACTAATTGGTATACAGAATAAAATTATTCCATCCCATTTAGGTTCAATTAAAATCAATTAATATTTAGATCTATGAAAAATTATTCATAGATGAGAAATCCTAGAAATGAGTGGTTGAATTGGAGGGGCTGGATGAAAAATGATTGCACACCTTGTATGAATTGGATGTAAATTAAAATCGAATTGAATTTTCCATTATCAAAAAGGACATACTCCATTTATTCCTCTAAGGAGAATTGGTGATGGATTTTATGACTCCAATGATACCAAGATGAAAGCCTCCAATGCTTGAGCTAATGTGGGATGGTCCTTACTCCCAACAGAAGGTCCACTCTACAGAATATTGTTCCTTGATATCAATAGATGAGGAAATAATGATTAATACAACAAATAAAAGGTTCAAAAATAATTATTTTAAGTAATCAAACAATAATATTCCTAGATAACAGAAAATAAAATATACCAAATCATCATCTGGACTACAAGACATAGAACTGCCCACTTTAAATATCAATCACATGATGTTAAACAATGTGATACATCTTCATAGATACAAGATAATAAACTACGTAGAACCATACATGTATTAATTTCAAGATGTTAAATTTTGTATTCATTCCTTATCTCATGAACATAAATGGAATTAAATAATGTCCATAAAACAGGATGTAACACTAGATAGAATCTTTGTGCTCGTCGCATGATGAAAAATTGCACAACATATAATCCTAGCCAAATTTCCCAAAACTACAAGGCATAATTTGAAATTTTCTCATTACATTAAACTAAAAGGTTAAAGTCACTCCCATTTGACATTAAAAAGTACCCAAAATACCATTAGTTTTTACTCCACATGGTCTATTAAATCTGGGCCTCAATCCCAGGTCTATTTTCTAATCATATCCCTATAACCCCTCAACTGTCCATGATTCGCACTTTTCCATACATGAGGGAGAAAGGACATCCATCCCCCATGCATTATGAACACTCTATCATATGAACTTTATAATTTTGAATGCCCCCTTTATAGGAATAAGTTGTATCAAAATATTTTCCTTACCATAATATATTAAACTATATGATAGCATCATCTTTGTATCATGCTGACAGACCAAACACTCATTTTAAATAACATTATTGGATTTATTATCCATCTATTGAAATATATTGTGACGCCTAGGTCTCCTATCATGGGTTCGACCATAATTTAAAAAATGACTATCTTCAAGGAATGATAGAAAGATGAATGACTATATTTGATAATGTATTTATGATATTTCATTTCCACATAAATGGAATAGTAATTGGTAAAATTTTCCAACAATATTGTGTGAGGGAAAAAAAATCTAGAATTTTTTTTATCTTTTATGAAGCTCACAATCTTATTGACCATGACTTATTAAAGGTGTTTGAATCAGCCCATTTGGAGATGACATTGGTAGTAGTAGGGATGTATTTGAACTACTTGGTCATTACTGGAGTGTATGTACCCACAACATCCATTCCCATAAAGAATATGGCCATGAGTATTTGGATTTATGTACAAACTATGGGGGTTGATGGATGAATTTGGCATCAAATTGGACAGAATGATATTTCATGGTGAGTTCGTTGAAAACATATATCGGAGTGGTCCAATAGTACCAATTCCTGAAAATATGGTGGGAAATCTCATATCGTAACGGGTGGGTTCCGCATGCCCCACCACACACCTCTTCCATAATATGTGTAATCTCTTTTCTATTGATACATCAAAGAAGTACTCCAAAAAATCGATGTTTTTAGAGAAAATTCTTTTTATTAAGGCCAATATAAAAGGGTGAAGTTATGTACAAAACATCAGAATATATCCTTTTCAACACTATTTTATGGGAGTTCTCGATTTTGGAGGTAGTCTAGGATGGGCATAATCCATCCCGTGGTAGGACCATACATTTTACGAATATCGATAACTTCATTAATCTCTTCCAATCTGATTTGAATGGAAGGTGAGACCATTAAGTGATGAGTGGTTTTTTGAAGACGATTTCATCAAAAACTTTATGTTTGAAAGCTGTTAATGAATTTTAAAATGAATATTCTTAGGCATTCTATGATAGTGGGACATGATTCAACATTTATTCTGAGGGAAACTAAGTTATTAACCTTCTAACATTTTCAAGTAGAGGTATTATCATATTTCTTATGGTGTAATCACTTTTTATATGCTTTATTACAAACTCAGAATGACCTATATCCTCAAGTGGTCTATTGGTATTTGGAGTTCTAGTTCTAGTCAGACTATGAGGGCCTGATATTCCCCCTCATTGATAGTAAGACCTCTTGACAATAAGATATAGTGTGGTAAATATGCCTTTGATGAGTGGAGAAGCACAATCAAAAACAAAAAATTATTGAGATGATGTTATTCCATTCTCTTCCCTATTTAGCTCTTGGATAGAAAGTAAAAAATACAATTCCCATTATCTGGGGCCATCTTGAATATATAATATCTCCACATGTGGAAATTCAGTATTTCCCAATGTTTTTTCTACATATGGTTGTTCTTCAATAAAATTTTATAAATCCTGTCCTTTCACTAATTTTAGGATCAAAAATTGTATATCAAACTACTATAGAGTAACCAAACCCCATTCTGGATGCCCATGTATAGCTGAGGATAAATATCAGTGGGTTATTATGAGATAACCATTGTACATCATTGAGATGTAAGTACTGCCTCAATTTCAAAACTGAAATGATTAATGCCAGGAATCTCTTCTCAGTATTTGAATAATGAATCTCATCATCAATCCTGATTTTAGTTAGACAATAATTTTTTTTTTCATTCTCACGATTGTTCTTTTTCGTGAAAAATTATCCCAATTATTGCTCCAAGGCCATTAGGTATCGGATTAGTGGTTTCCATCAACAGGTGGAGTTAATACCAGTGGAATTTAGAGGTATTTTGTGTGTATCAAAGAAATCATAGTAATCACAGGTCAACTAATATGTAACTATTTTCTTTACCAATCTGTTGAAGTAAAAACACTTTCCTATAAGGTTATCTATAAAACATAAAATTTAAGACAATTTTTCTTTATATCCTCTAAAATAATTAACGTTTCACGGAGGATCCATGATAAATAATTATTTTATTTCTCTACATCAACATCAATTATATTATGGCGTACAAAAATTCCAAGAAATTTCCCAATGGTTTCCTTGTATGAATATTTTAATGGTTTCATCATTAGGCTATGGTATCAAAGCAAGTAAAATATGGTCTCCAAGTCATCCAGATGATTATTTTTAGTGACCCAAACACTAGATCATCAATGTATTTTTCAACAAAATTCCCCAAAATGGTTAAATTATGTGATTTATATGACATTGGAATGTAATGCTGGAATTTTTCAAGAAAATGACCATTAATTGATAGAATAATACTCCCTTAGGGGCTATAAAAGAAGTGGATTTTTCATATTATGGGGATGTATATATTTGGATGTGCCTAAAGTATCCATCCTTGAAGAATATTACTTGATAAACATTAATTTCATCAATCAAAAGTTCTATAATTTGGACCAAGAAGTAATCTTTGGGACAGTTCCAGTTGAGATATCCAGAGATGATGAATACCTGTATTTTTCTATTTTTCTTCTTCACTAGGATGATATTGTCTAGTAATTTTTGATATTTTTCCTCTTAGATAATGAAAGTATTGATCATATTATCCACATTAGCCTCAATTTTAGTGGAATGAGTTGGGAATGTCTATCTAGTGGCGTGCATGTACCACTAATGGTCTTCTTGTAAAACCATGTTATAGGTGGACACATAAGGGAAAGGCATTGACTATCTATGTAATCCAATGAAAACATGTCTCGGTGTAGATTTTGGAATAGATTATATATTTCTTGTCCTTAAGAATTCATTGACATTCTAATCAATGTGGTTCATGGATCTTCTTACGTACCACAATTTATCTCTCTGAGTTCATCAATAGTGGTAGTTAAACCTTCCCAAAATATTGTAGGGGTGTCTTTGAGGAATTTCTCGTCTTTATACCCCTCATGTTTTACCTCTCCTGCTCTTCCTGATAATTATGTAATGTAAACGATTCATGGAGTGGGAGGAGGAGTATACATTTGTATTTTGAGAAAAAAATAATATTCTTTAATTGAAAGTAAGAATAATTTTTGGAACTCCAAAGTAGTGATGAGAAATTGATATTTAGCATCTTCATTTTATCCAACTATAGTGATAGCATTTTCAAGCATGGACGGTTGAGTAGGGAAATGTCAAATCTCTAGGTATAGAATGATGATATTTTCAACTATTCATTCATCATTGCATGATTAGTTGATAGCTTCTCTGGTGCTGCTGGGTTCGACTACCCCGACATACATCAAAAAATTTGTTGGATGTGTGTTCGAGTACTAAAAAACCCATTCAATTTGATTTATTTAATGCTTGTACTAATCACTAACTTTTCTAAACTGATTTTCTTGAATAATCTATAGACCATGGGGAGCATCAGTGAGAGTGACCTCAGTAGTCATGGATTATTTCCCTTCTATATGGTAGAAATTTGCGTCAATGTATTGAGACTCAAAAAATTTTAATGAGTCATTTTCAATATAGAATATCCAAAATTTACCATTTACATAATATTTGATACATTTTTTGTATAATGAGTGAATGTACACATGTTGAAATAGCCTAGGACTTCATAGAAGAACATTGAAGGATGTATCCTACCTAAAACACCATAAGTTTTGAGTCTGACACGAGATCCTTGAACTGAGTTATATGTTTTATTTCTCCAAGAAAAATTTTATCAATATTTTTATAACCCTATAACATTAGAGGTGAGGGGGAAAATTGAGATACCTTGAATCCCATTTGATGAAGTGTCTGAATGGAAATGAGATTGAATCCTGAACCGTTTTCAATGAAGGACCATAGGATATCAGTGTCATTTATCCTGCCAAATTTTAACATGGGCCTAACATGTACACTTATGACTATATCCTCATCCAAGTCCATGGAATAGATTATAATATAAAATTAAATAGGATCATTCTCTGCATGATGCACCTCGATAGCAGAAACCTTAGCATCTAACTCTTGTGGAATTAATAATGCCTTAAAAAATGTTTCCCAGAGATTTCTCGGCAGAATGAGGGCATTCAGGATCAATAGATTGGCTAGAACTGAGGCATGTTTCTTCAAAACATCATTTCTATAGTCTAGAAGTCTAGGCTTCCCAACATGGTGATATTATTTTACATTTTCATTGGGATATGATGTTTCTGTTGATGATGGGTCAGCCCTTCTGATTGGAACTAGAGGTTCTTGTACTATTCTTAGATTAGGCCAGCTATGTCTTCATACATGATGCATTTCGTTGGGAGGTAGTGTATCCTATATTCATTCTTCCAAAATGACCATGTCATGGAATACCCTATTATGTGTGTGGGAATTACCATTTTACAATTCATTACACTACATAGCTCTCGCTCAATTTTCAGTTGTGTGGGCAGTTTGAGAAGGGGCATGTCAATGTAATTAATCCTATCACAGTTGTGTCTTTCCTCTTATCCATTACCATGGAGACCTCTTATTCTAGTTCCCCAATCAAGTATAGGTAAATTATTTTCATAATCTTTTCCATAATCATTTAATTGGTCTAGTAAGTGAATAAAATTAGTGGAATTAAAGAACAACACTTCTTCTATTAATGCTTTTTTCTAATGGGTAAACTCTTATTCTACTATATAGTGGGGAGGTTCCCATGCTTTTGGTACTGTGGGCATAATGTCTTCTAATGTTATGGAAAACTTCATCTTTGTTATAGTCGCATACTTATTTTTTTCTTCATGATATTTTGGACATGATTCTTCTTGGAAGATGGGATTTTAAAAGATAGATATTCTAGTGATGATGGTTACAATATAGTATAAAATTCTGAAGACCCTTTTGTTTTCTTAAATTTTCTAATGGAAAAGGCATTATTTTGGTTGAAATGTTTTCTGACAATCCAGTCATCTAAAATCTATATACTATTCCTCTTAACTTATTTCCATTCATTTACCACTTATAGAATAGTAGTAGAATCACAAACACCCTGAGATGGAAAATATATTCAAATTCACTTACCTAGAGTGCACCATATTTGGTATTCTTAATTATAAGAAACAAATTATGGATGTGGTTCCCAATAATTTTATGGAAGGATAAATAGATTTTTGATCATTATCTCCATATTTTCTTGGCTTCCTAGGTTTTGGAAACTTCCCAAAGTTTTATTTCCAACACTAGATGAATATTCCATGGACATGGTCATTTCAAAAACAATATACCTTATTTGTTATCTTATCAAACTATTTCTCCTCTATTTTATTTTTTCATCCTTATGAGGTAGTAAATTTTTCTGACTCATAGTAGTTGGAACAACATTATATGGTGTAGTACTTGAAGTTGGTGAAGGTACATTGTCTTTCTTAAGTTTAACTATTGAATCATCTAATTTACCTTATCTCTTTCCATGATTTGATAAAATTTCTTG
This sequence comes from Viscum album, assembly GCA_963277665.1. Taxonomy (NCBI): domain Eukaryota; kingdom Viridiplantae; phylum Streptophyta; class Magnoliopsida; order Santalales; family Viscaceae; genus Viscum; species Viscum album. The sequence goes on from OY728148.1 coordinate 790,625,983, forward strand.
GGAATTGGTTCTTGTATCTACGATGGACTCCTCCAACCTTTGAGAAATTGAAGCAAGGTCTTGAAACCCTATTTTGTATTTTAGAGGAATGAGTGGCATACAAAACTCTTGATGATGATTCTCTACACATATGAGATATAAGACTTATTTAGGGAGGGTTAGGTTCAAGGATTTTGTCATTCCCTGTCACTGAGAAATAAAATTTTAGAATAATTTATTTTCTTTATACTTATAGTTTGAGATATTGAAGACTATTTTCTTCTATAGTGTCGAGATAAATTGGAAGGGAAACTTCTAAAAGAGGTCATTCCACCCTGTTATTGACTGATCCTAAAAACTTGTTTATTGTAGAAAGGTTGGTCTATGAAGGGATTGCATAAAGAAACAGATTTTCACTAACTTCTTTTGTTCAGGGGTACCCATCATGGGATCACACTAATATATGAAATGATGAAAATGAATCTTTGGGTCTCTCAAGCCCTAAAATATTGGAATCATAGGATATAAATTGTTTGGTGCCGAACATGTCGAATCAACCCATATAGGGCAAGACATTATTTCTAGATAAATTGTTTCATGTCTTAACTTTATGGATTTTGATAAATCTATTAGTGACTCAATAGTATTCACAATCATTAAATAAATGTCTATATGAATTGAATCATGAACATGTGAATAAACTGAATCCTAAATATGTTTGCTGGAAAGAGCCTGAATCAGAATGGGGTCCAGTTTGGTCATCTATTATGGAACTGCAAGTATCATATGTGGATAACTTATAGGGCTCGGGTAGTAATGATGTGTCTGATCTTGTTTTGATTTTTCACCTAATGGATGGAATTCTCAAACTGCTATTATGGGATCCAAATATTTTGGTTGTTGGTATACCTTGTTGAGAAGATGTTCTAAAACTACATCAGTTTTTATATAAACCCCTCTTTGATAAATTATTATCAGTGGAAGTGAGATTTGAGGATCTACATGCATAAAATATCAAGAATGAAGGTTTCCTTAGATTAATTCTGCATTCATCTTCTTAATTATTTTATCTTTTCCCCCCACTAAGAAAATCATTCTTCAACTAAAAGGTTCCTAACCTATCCATAAGGAAGGTGAGGTTCAATTTTCCTTATTCCATTATTCTAGATTGATGCCTTTAGAGGACGTAATTATTGTTATCTAAGGTAATTACAAGATTCAATGGTAGCCTCTAGTTACAAGTAAACACCACTCTTTCTATGGTCTAGGTGTGGAACACATTATGAACTTGAACATTCTCATTTGAATCCTCTAAATTGGAATGTTTTTCATAAGAATCTATTAAGTAGGAATTGATGAAAATCACCAATGCATAAGTCATTGTAGACATTCTATCAGTTTTTTTATAGCCTGAATTTTCTATACCCTCCATCAAGATTTTATATCACTTTTAAATAATATCATCGAACTGTTTGGTGAAAATTAATCAAAATGAAATATCCACACAGTTCAATAATTTGTGTCTCTAACAAGGGTACTAAATCAAGGAATGGGAAAAACATGTAGGATCCACCTAATGATACCTTCCCTGATTAAGGGAATACTGATATTGGTGAGGTGTATATTTTTTAGGTTAAAAATCCATCATCCCTGATGGATGGGATATTCTTGTTCTTATTTAACAACTCATCGATCCAGATTTACTAGCCTTGAATGATGGGTTAGAAATACTTTTATGTCTAATGGATATGTTAACTCTTGAACAATCGTGGTTACTACAATCATGGATTACCTTCTTATTTGACAGATTATTGTTTGAATGTGGGTTAGAAGATTCATTTGGCATGCACATAGATCAACAATTTATGAATACTAATAAGCTATTTATGAATTTAATTCTGATGGTGGACTTCCCCAAAATATGAATCATGCATCGGTGAGTTCATCCTTCTCCTAGAGAATCGTTTTCAAATTTCTCCTCTCATGTGAGATATTGTGGGTTGAATGTTTTTGAATTTTTTTAGATCTTCGATGTTATAAAGAGATTAAAGCTTCGAGGTTCACATATAGAGATCTCCTACCCCCAAGGTAGGTGTTTTGTGACTTTATATTGAATTTGTTTGACTATTATTTGCAAATTCCACCAATACCCTTGAATGGGGTATTGTGTGTTTACCATTTTACCCCTATAGTTTTCCAGCCATGCTTGTATTCCTATGTAGAGTAAATTTGGATATAAAATGGGTTGATTGCTAGGCTTTGGAGGTTTTCTCATTTCATGTTCTGTTTACAACCGTTTGGTCCTGTTTAGCCGATGTGGCTGCCCTGCCTAATTTCCATGCGAATTACTGTAGTGTGGAGAGTTTGTTTTCTGACATGATTGATATGTTGTATACCGTTAGCCAAGTAGTTCTGTAGGTTTTCTTTGGCCATATTAAATTTCTATGCTCGTTGACCTACACTAGGCCGTGAGAAACTAGTGTAGTACACTATAAGGGGAATTGACCGGGTGAGCTTCCTCAGAGTGTCTTTGAGCACTTAGGCTATAAGGGGTATTGACCAAGTGAGCATCCTCAGAGATCCTAGAACAACTTGGGGATATAAGGGGAATTAACCGAGTGAGCATCCACAGAGAGTCCTTGATTGCTATAGACTATAAAGGGATTGAGCATGTGAGCTTCCTAAAGGAGTCTTTATTTTATTTGTACAACCTGGGATATAAGGGGAATTGATTGAGTGAGCTTCTTCAAAGATTCCTAGACCTTGGGGTTATAAGGGGAATTGACCGAGTGAGCTTGCTCAGAGAGTCCTTAACTACACGAGACTATACAGATAATGGACTGTGTGATCTTCCTCAGAGAGTCTTGTTTTACCTTTGATTATAAGATGACAGACCGTGAGTGCGTCCCCAGATAGTCTTGTTATATTTATATATTGAACCATAGGGGTTCAACTGAGTGTACTTCCCAGAGGGTTGCTGGTATTCTTTCTAGGTAGGACTAGAGGGGACGGCTGTGATTACCTTCCCAAAGGGTTACCTGTTTGAGGATTAGCTATTGTTTCACTGTAGCTTGATTTGAAACTATGGATTGTTTACTGATTAGTGCCTTCCTGTTTACTACTTTCTGTACTATTACTTTCCATATACTCACTAACTGTTATTCATAGATCTTCGAGTGGTTTCATACTATGATTTAGTCTCACATCCTATTTGGGTCATGCTTTTGGGCCCAAAAAGATTATATTGTTGTAGGTATATATATGGGAAAGCACCATTCTACTTTAGTTACATGACTTTATGTGAAGCTGAAGAGCATGGTAATATGCTTAGGCTTACGATGCTGAAGTGTTGTTTATCTTTTTCTCTATACATTGGTTTAGAACTGTTTGTATTTCTAGCATTGTGATGTGTTTGGTTGCTTTCATAGACATATGTATTGGGGATCATTATATATATATATGTGTGTGTGTGTGTGTGTGATCTAGTTTTTTATTGTTCCAATCTTTTTCTATTTACTTTTGTTGGATATTTACTGCTTTTTCTTTTGTTTTTCTTCCATTGTGTACTCTACCAATGAGGGCATAATTTCCCTACTATCACACCCAAGTCCCTCGCTGCTAGTCAACAGCTTTTGGCGTTTGGGGAAATGCGCATGAGCCCATGTGACCAACCATGTATGGGGCACCTCTGGGTGGCTTCTATAACTAGGACGTTTCAAAGTGGTATTAAAGGAATTATTTTCTTCCTGACTTACTGTTTGGAGTCTTTAGCTAGGGATATGAAGGAATACGTACATGGAAATAAGCTGTGCCCGGGAGTATCTAACACATTTAAAGGGAAAAGGAAATCGACCCCGTTTATTGTAATTTCTTATGGTTTTTAAATTTTACAGTAAATTTGATTTCAGCGTTGGGTTAATCACATGTTTTGTGCAATAACTGTTTTTTTTATTGAGGATCTATTTCTGTCGCAACCCAATGAGATGAGGGTATTTCATCTCATTAATCATATAGGCACTCGTTAGAAATCACATATCATGCATTCATTCCATGCCATTTAGGGTGCATTATAAATTTCATGTTGTTGTGATAGATGTTATGTAGAATATGAATGATGATTTGATAGATGTCTTGATAAAATACATGTTATTTGATATGACATTGTTTTGTGTAAATTTTTTCATGAATAGATGCCAAACATGGTTCTCGAAGTGTTATGGGACCTCATAGACCGGAAATTGGTGGATCATTGAACTGTTTTCCTTATTATAACATGTAGAAGATTCCAAACATTGATTCATAGGGAGTACGGGCACTCAAGGATCGGAATTTGGAACATTATTTGTTTGTTTCAGTGTTTTTTGGGTTTTGGAGTAGTTTCTGAGGCTTACTGTCATGAAAAACCTAGAATACACGCCATGTAATGTTAAGTACATGCCATGTGTTCTTATGTTTATGAAGAAACTATTTTTCTTAAGTACTTGTTGTTTAATTTATGTACATGTTGTGTAGTGTATAATTTTGTCGTAGACCATGTGGGCAGAGACACGAGATAGATAAATTTTGGAGGAACATGTCGTGTACCAGATGAAAACGCCGTGTAGTCTGACCTAGAACCCAGCCATGTAACCAACAACATGGGTCCATGTTATACATTCACATACACTTCGTATCCACCTTGAACACACCATGTAGTTTGAGCCATGTCTCAGGCCGTGTCACTGACAACACAGTCCAGGTGAAGCATGTATGGTACACGTTGTGTCTATCTTGAACATGTCGTGTAGTAATGTCTTTAGAGATCCATGTGTATTAACTGGTTTGAAGGACTCGAGAAGGAGTGGAGGAATCAAGTACACACCATGTGTTAGGAGAATACACTGTGTGTTTGGGGTGTTACATGGCCTGTTTTAGCAAGAGTACACGCCCATGTAAAAGACATCAGGGAACACGTCGTGTAGTCATGTTTTGAATATCCTGAATGTTTTCTTTCTCCTGTTCCTTTATTATGCTTATAGTTTTAAGTCCATGATAATCTTGTTTTAAGGTGTGCGCTTGACCTTGGAGAGTCATGCCACCCAGACGTCCTCCAGTTGTACGCCAGTTGCCAGGTGGTGATCAGACACCGGACATGGTTGATCAGGTACTCCCAGCAGATCTTCCAGTTATGCTAGCCTTGGCACTAGCTATTTTTACTAACATAGATGTTGATGAACAGTTAAGTGAGGTATTTTGATGATGATGCAGCCCTTTGATGGAGAGACACCTCCTTCCCTGTTGATGGCTTATTTGATGCGGGACTTCCAGTAGCAGCAGTAACCTACTTTCTCAGTGGATGGAGGACCTTAGGCTGCAGAGTCATGGCTAGAAGCCACACTAACGATTTTTGAGCATTTGGAGATACTTTCATAGAATAGGGTTAAGCTTTCTACCTACATGCTCTGAGACTCCCCCAAGAGGTGGTGGGATCTGATCTCACAGGTGGGATGCCTGTAGAATATGTCTTGGGAAGTGTTTTGGCGCATCATCTATGATTACATCTATCTAGAGACCTTGAGGGCTGATCGAGCCTGGGATTTCATGAGTCTGGAGTAGGGTACCCATAATATTATGGAGCATTCGTCTCGCTTGACTAAGCTGGAAAATTTCATGACTATTCTAAGATGTGATGATTTGTTCCTTGCACGAATGATTGAGGATGTTCTAAGGTATGACATCATATCTCATGTGAACATCTTCAAGTTGACATTGATATCCTCTATCATTAACATAACGCTGATCATGAAGTGTAATATGAGGGATTATGGAGCTGTGAGCTAGGGTGGTTAGACATCAATAGTTATTATTCCTCCTACTAATAGTAGGGAGACTAAATGAGGAGATTAGAGTAGGCATGATGCATAATATAGTAACCAGGTGTTATGATACCAGTGCGGGGGGAGCAGTCATTCGAGGCCGCATTACTTGAGAGACCTAGTGGAGTGTCGATCATGCGGAAATATGGGTCATCTTAAGTGCATCTTCCATATCTTCTCAATAGTAGCTGGTGACATGGGTTCTTCTATGACTCCTCGTTCAGGAGCATCACCACCAGTTTCTCATCAGTCAAGGAACTGGAGTTCTTCCGGCCATTCAGGCTGAGGTGGAGGTCATGGTTGGGGTATCCAGTCACCTAGTTTTTAGAAAAAGTAGGGTGGATCAGCTCAGAGTGGTCAAGCAGGGTCACATGGCCACAGTGTAGGCAAGAATTTTGCAGTGGAGTAGACCCAGCAAGAGAAGGATCCCGGACCATCTACAGTTTGAGGTACGATCCTAGTTTTCTCATTTTTATCTACAGCTCTTTTTGTTTTAGAGAATTCACATAGCATTATAGATGTTGTTTTCGTGGAGAGCCTTGGTCACGACATCATTTCCTCTGCTGATCTCTTGACAGTAGAAACTTTGTTGGGGACTAGAACGATGAGTGAACGTTAGTGTAAGGAGTTCCCTCTAGAGGTTGGGGGTGTCACTTTCTATAGGACCTCTATGTATTAGGGATGAAAGGCTATGGTGTCATTCTCGGGTTGGACTGGTTAGTTCGATACTAGGAATTCATTGACTGTTATCACAGTAGTGTGAGTTTCACATCACCAGAAGGTGAATTGTTTCTTCATAAGGGTGGGTGGGATGTCCAGGCAAGCAGAGTGGGTCCAGAGCATCATAAGTTGAGAGTAGTTATAGCCCATATTTCTAGTTTTTATCTGGATGAACTGGGTACTTAATAGTTATACTTCTCTCCAATGGTGGATCATTTCAAAAATGTCTTTCTAGAGGAATTTTTAGATTTTCCTCTAGAGCGTGAGGTAAAATTTTCTATTGATCTTGTGTCCAGAGTTGTATCGGTGTCCATTCCTCCTTATACGATTTCTACTCCCGAGTTGTAAGAGCTCAAGAAGCATTTGGAGGAGTTGTAGGAAAAAAGATTTCATCTGACCCAGTACATCTCCTTCGGGTTTTCCTATCTCTTTTGCGAAGAAGGCAGACAGTACCCTTAGGCTTTGTGTGGATTATCAGAATTTGAACCAGTTGTTGGTCAAGAACTAATACACTTTACCAAGGATTGATGATCTCTTTGATCAACTTTGAGGACCCTGAGTGTTCTCAAAGATTCTCTTGACGACCAGTTTCCATGCCTTGCATGTTAGACCATCAGATATATCTCTCACAGCCTTCCAATGTAGGTATGGTCTATACGAGTACATGGTTATTCTGTTCGGTCTCATGAACACACCATTAGTTTTCATGGCACTGATGAACCGAGTGTTCCACCAATACTTGGATTCCTTCATGGTTATCTTCATGGATGATATCTTGGTGTACTATCACACTCAACACGACCATGATACACATCATGAGATCATTTTGAGTACACTGAGAGAGCATCAGTTATATGCTAAGCCCTCAAAATACCACTTTTGGATGGATCAGGTTCACTTCGTAGGACATATCATCTCAGAGGAAGAAGTATCATTAGACATAGAGAAAGTGAGAGCTATAGTTTCCTGGGATCATCCAAAGAAAATAATTGGGTTATGATGTTTTCTAGGGATGACTGGATACTGCAGCTTCTTCATACAAAACATTCCATGCATAGCAGCACCACTGATGGGTCTGAAAAAGATGGGTGAAAAGTTTTTGTGGTAATATTCTTACATGTCATCCTTTCAGGAGGTGAAGGGGAGGTTGAATTCAGCACTGATACTAGTCTTTCTAGAGCCAGGTAAGAGCTATACCATTTACTTTTATGCTTCAGGTATCGGGATGGGAACCGTTCTTATGCAGGGAGATGGATTCGTTGCGTAGATGTCCCGGTAGTTGAGGCCACATGAGAGGACAACCTGATGGACGATCTGGAGTTGGTAGCTATTTTTCATGCCTTACACTGTTGGAGACATTATCTTATCGGAGAGCATTTTATGGTTTTCAACGACCACAAGAGTCTCAAGTACATCTTCACTCTGCTTGATCTGAATTTGAGATAGAAAAGGTGGGTTGAGTACCTACAGGGCTTTGAATTTGAGCTTTCCTATACGACTGGGAAGGGTAATGTAGTGGATAATGCGTTGAGCAGGAGGAATCAAATACAGGAAGTATATAAGGCCAGCAGTGAGTGGAAGCTTATGGCTTTCTTCTATGCGATGCATTTTGAGGTGCACGAAAGACAGGGGAAGACATTTCTATATTTTGTATCTATTACCTCTACTCATATTGATCTAATTCGAATGAGGTAGCTATTAGATTTTGAAGGCCTGGTACTAAGGGAGAATTTGTTAGGATAGGACCCTATTTCTGGATAGAGAATATGCGAGAATGAGATCTTGTGTTTCTAGGTGCGCATATGTGTGCCTGCAGACATACGTAAGGAGCTATTGTGGGACCCTCACTCCTTAGTTTGGGTTGTTTATCCTAGCATCACCAAGATGTTCCAGGATCTACACCATCAGTATTGGTGTCCAGGTATGAAGAGGGTCATTGGTGGTTTTGTCATGAGGTGTTCCACTTGTCAGCAAGTGAAGGAAGAGCATCAGAGAGCAAAAGGGCTCCTATAACAGTTACCCATTCCCTAGTAGAATTGTAATGATGTAGCAATGGATTTAGTGACCGTTTTTTTGAGGACGCCTCGAGGGAATGATATAGTATGGGTTGTCATTGACATACTCATGAAGGTCGCTGACTTCTTGCCGTTCAAGTAGACTTTCAGTGTTGGTGAGCTCGAGTGGTTGTACATCTGTGAGATTGTACGTCTATATGGTGTTCCACACTCCATTGTTTCAGTCTGGGATGCTCGTTTTACTTCTCAGGTCTGGCAAGGGAATTAGAAGGTGTTGGGTACACAGGTAATTTTGAGTACAGTTTACCATCCCCAGACTGATGTCTAGTCCGAGCGTACGATTTTGGTGCACAAGGTCATTTTTTGGGCATGCATTCTTGATTTTGGAGGTTATTTGGAGAAGCACATACCTCTTGTGGAGTTTTCCTACAATAATAGTTTTCAAGAAAATATTCAAATGGCGCCTTATGAAGCTTTGTACGGTAGGCCATGCCGATCACCTTTTTGTTGAATGGAGGCAGGAGAGGTAGATTTGTTGAGACCCAGTCTTGTTCAGGAGACTACAGTGAAGATAGAGATGTTTTAGAAGAGGATGGATACTTGGTAGTCTCGACAGATGTCTTATGCTGATTAGTGGAGATGACCTCTAGAATTCTAGTTTGGTGATCAAGTTTTCCTGCGTGTCACACCATGTTTGGGAAACAAGAGGATTAGGAGATGGGTAAAGCTTTCACCAAGGTATGTCGGGCCATTGAAGTTGTTGGAGAGAGATGGGCTTGTTGCCCATCAGTTGTAGTTACCTCAGAGGTACCAGGATATGCATGACATTTTTCATGTTTCTCAGCTCCAACATTACTTTTCAGACACGTCTTATGTATTTCAACCTGAGGAGCTTGACCTCGAAGCAGATGCATCCTTTGAGGAGTATCCTATCCGGTCATTGATCACAATGCGAAGGTTCTCCGTGTCCAGTCTATTCCTATGGTATAGGTGTTATGGCAGGACAAGCGAGTACAGGATGAGACTTGGGAGAGGGAGGTAGATGTGTGATCACAGTGGCTGGAGATGTTTGGGGTTTCGTCTTCTACACCAGGCTAGTGAAATTCAAGGAAGAACTTATTTAAGGGGTGAAGTTTGTAAGAACCATATCTTCTTTCCAGGTTTTTTATTTTGAGTTTTTGAGAAAAGAGTATTTTCTTGAAATGTTTGAAGAATGTATCATGTACTTTATGAGTACATGCCGTGCACTCGGTTACCACGGGTAGCCATATGTTGGCCTTGTAGGAACCTTGAACACACCCATGTAGGATAACCTGGAGTCCACCTAATGTGGAGTGCAAAAATGGTGAGTACAGGTCGTGTACTTCAAAAGTACACAACATGTATTTTTATCATTAAAAGCATCGAGGTCGCGTCTAATGGACAGAATTGTCTCCTTCTCAACCAAGTTTGTCCGAGAGCGCTGAGAAGCTACAAATCTTTGATGATCCCCCAGTCAAGATTCTATAATTCGAATCAAACACCATTAGTTTCGTTGGAATCACATTGGGGTGTTCTTCTTTATCGTAGAGCATCATTTTCCAATTTTTCCTCTCTCACAAGATATCGCGGGTTGAGTTTTTTAGAATGTTTTGTAGATCTTCAACATTATAAGAAGATTCAAGCTTCCATGTTCACATATATACATCTCCTAACCCTGATGTAGGTGGATTTTTCTTTTTTGTTGAATGTATTTGAGTATTATGTGCAAATTCCACCAATACCCTTTAACTAGGTATTGCATGTTTACCCTTTTACCCAGTTTGTTTGCTTTCCATGCTTGTATGCCAATATAGAGGTAATATAGATATGAAATTGGTTGATTTCTAGGCTTTGAATATTTTCCTTTCTTGTTCTGTTTATGATTGTTTAGTCCTATTTAGTCTGTGTGGCTGCCTTTCTTGATTTCCATTCCTGTTGTAGTAGGGTAGTGATTTTATGTTCTGTCATGCCTGATATGTTGTGGAACGTTATCTAATTAGTTCTGTAGGTTTACATTGTCCATATAACATTTCTTTTCTCATTGACATACGCAAGGTAGTGAGAACCTGGTGTAGTAGACTATAAGGGTAATTGACTGGGTGAGCATCCTCATAGAGTCATTGAGCACTTAGGCTATAAGGTGGATTAATCGAGTGAGCATCCTCAGAGAGCCTAGAACCACATGGGGCTATAAGGGGAATTGACTAAGTGAAGTTCCTTAGAGAGTCCATTTTTTCTTTAGACTATAAAAGGATTGACAGTCTGAGCATCCTCAGAGAGTCGTTTTTTCAATTGTACGACTTGGGCTATTAGAGAAATTAAATGAGTGGGCTTTCTCAGAGATTCCTCGAATTTGGGGCTATAATAGGAATTGACTGGCTGGGCTTCCTCAGAGTTTCCTTGACTACCCTAGACTATATGGGGAATGGACTGTGTGAGCTTCCTTAGAGAGTCTATCTTTACCATTGAGTATAAAGGGATAGACTGTGAGTGCTTCCTCAAAAAGACTTGACGTATTCATATACTGAACCAGAGGGGTTAGACTGAGTGTACTACCTAGAGGGTTGCTGGTATTCTTTTTAGGTAGGACCAGAGGGGATGCCTATGAGTACTTCCCAGAGGGTTAAGTGTTTGTGGTTTATTTGTTTGTTCATTGTAGCTTGATTTGAAATAGTGGATTTTTTACTGCTTAGTGTCTTCATGTTTAATACTTTATGTACTTCTACCTACCATATACTCAATGGATATTAGGAAAAGATCTTCAGGTGGTTTCCTACTGGGATTTAGTCTCACACCCTATTTGGGTCCTGCTTTCTGGCCCAAATATATTATATTGCTGCAGGTATTGATAAGTTCAAGCACCCTTCTACTTCAGGTACAGGGCTTACTCGGGAGCTGGAGAGCATGGCACCAAGCTTAGGCTTGCGATATTGAGGTGTTCTTTATCTTTTTTTTGTACATTGGTTTAGCACTGTTTGTATTTCCTACATTGTGACTTGTTTTGCTACATTCCTAGACATATGTATCATGCATCATTATATATATATATATCTGTGTGTGTGTGTTTGTGTGCTCTAGTTGTTTATTATTCCTGTCTTCCACTGTTTACAGTTGTTGGATATTTACTGCTTTTGATTTTGTTTTTCTTCCACTATATACTCTTCCAATGAGGGCATAGTTTCCCCAATATCACACCTAAGGCCCTCACTGCTTGTCAGCAGCCTCTGGCATTTGGGGAAATGTGCTTGAGTCCATGTGACCAACTAGGTACGGGGCACCTCTGGGTGGCTTATGAAACTGGGACATTATAGTTTGTCTTCTGGTTGAGAATGTATTCCACCTTCCAATAACAAGGCATCATACATGATTGGAATTGTTTTTAAAAAGTTCCTCGTGATAAGAGGTCTTTCTAAACACTAATTTTCCAATTGGAGAATTCTCTTGACAACGTGAACACTACTCTGTAGATAACTTTCATAAAAAATGCCATCATGGGGAGGAAGACCATGGTGGATTATAGATTGGTTAAGACCGAATTATGCCTTAATCATTTTTCCATGTGGAGGGTTGTCAAGGCTATCTTCACTAAATAATCTCTTCAGATCGATTATATTGTGGTCATAATGAAATCCATCATGGTGAAGTGTTCAGTGAGGACCATCATAATTACTGCTACACCCCCCATAGATTATTAAAAAGAGGGTAGGATTTTTAGCTACCAAAGAAAAGCGTATGATGGATTCCATAACCCCATCATTAAGTTAAGAGTGATCACAAGTCTTATTTTTATATTCCAATAACGTTTGATGAATCTTTTTCTTGGATGATTTATTATGAACAATTGGGGCACATACATAGATAAGTGGTTATCATGGGAAGATGTTTTTTTCCAACCCTAATGGGGCCATTGGGATAGATCTATTATCTCCTTTTGAAGTAGGTGTATGTTACGGATCTTATTTTAAATATAGTATTCGGGATTTTCCCCTATGTCCCTCATAGATGGGATGAAAGGTGTGTATCCACTCTGGGGTGACATACTAACAAGCCACCTCACTTTTGGGGACATTTTTTGTTTCTATTTGTTACATACTACATTCATCACCATTATGATGTCCTGGAAGGTATGTAAGATGTGGGAGGAGATTTTTATCTACATATTCACCATTGGATATTCACGGTATCTTTAGCAATAGGAATGAGGATATATTCCCATTTTGTATCTGGAGTAGGTGTATATGGCTCCTCCAATCCTATATTTCTGTATAGAGGATAATTATAGTACTTGTGTGTATGTTCGATAGTGTGTTGGGGCTTCCCCATGCTTTTCATCATGACATTTTGACTAGCTTCATTGAATGATATCAGTTGAAAATACTATAATTTTTGATTAATGTAGAATGATGTGTTCTCTTACTCATGGCCTGCCATCAAACATGGTTGGAGAGCATCCATGATTGATTATAAATGTGTATACTGGTAGAATTGGTGGATGTAGGTAGTTTTATGTACCGGATCACGATATGTCACTAGATTTTAATGGTGTTCTTCAATGGATGTTGTTAAGTGAGTTCATTAGATAGCTAAATTAAGGCAGATGGGTGTTTTGTACACTATTTCAATTTTCCACCAAATTGGGTTGGTAATATTCTCCAGAGGGGAGAGGGGTGTATCCCTAATCCCTGGTGATTGGTCATAGGCCTCGATGGTTCATCATATAAGTCCACGTCTTAGTGACTTGGGCCGATCATCCGAGGAAGAAACCTGGATAATGTCGAGGGATTACTACCAAATGGTTTTTGCAGCAATTATTATTGGAAGTAGCCCTTGAGAAAGAAAATTGTGTCTATTGGATGAGGCTATATGTGGTCTATTAATCTACCTCCCATAGATATGACTGGGACTAGATTATTACTTTTAGGGATAAGATCCCAAAATGGTTGAACATTGCAGTTGGAATAGTCTATGTCAGGACCACTGGTCATCATTTACTAGATAATTGGTGAGGTTTCACAAGACTTAGGGAATATTGTGCATCCCCTAGGGTTGGGATGGTACTTTTCTTATGACACTTATGGTCTATGGAGTTTGAGAGTCACTGCTAATGAATATGGTTTGGTGATGGTGTCCTCTGTATGGATGAAGATCTGGTATATGTAGTAGTTGGAGTATACATCAATGATAGATGGTATTATTCCATTATAATGAAATGATTTTTGAGCATAATTTAGTATATATATGCTGAAAAAATAAGAGAAACATATTAATGAAGAATCTCTATGAAATGAACACATACTTGATTGATTTTTTTGTCTTTTCCTCTTTTATTTTAGTGTAAAATGGGCCTAATTGATGGGTAAACAATCATCATGGTTAAAATTTTTGTCAGGATAACCAATTTGTGTTCCCTTTGGATTTATATTTCTCGATGGTCAATTATAGGGGGTTGAATGTGTGAAATCATTCACGTCTGGTCCACTATTTCTGAATAGTTTCCAATGGTTGTATTTATGGAACAAGAAACACCCAATGGTTCTATATCAATAGGGGCCTTCATTCCGAATGTACTTTCTCATTAGTGAGATTGGAAAAAAAATTCATAAAAATATACATTGTTTTAGAGGATGAAAGGACATGGTTTTCGCATCCTTTTGGGGGAGTTTATTTTACTCTTGGAACATCTTATAGATTTACGATATGTTCATGAGTCCATTATTAAATACAATATATATTGTGAATGACACTATAATTAAAAAATAATTATTAGTATGCACAAAACTCAGAATCATATGTATGTATCAAAGGTTCGTCAACAATTGAGGTAATTGTATTTATTTAAGGTTCTCCATCAACTGTATTCTATTACATATTGATTAGAGGTTCTTAGGTTGTTATTTTGATGATGCTACTTTTCTAGGTATGTATTGGGGTGCTATGGAGTGTATCTATATGTATAGATACAAGTGTTTTTATAATTTTGTGGTCAGAACCATGAATGGGTTTCCTACGTATCTTTGTAAATGGAATCAGAACCTAAATAATTCAGTTCCTCTTAATGGTACTTAAGGTGACGTTATAATGGCCAAATCGTGTAGTTTAGCATCATGCAGCATGGATGTCTAACTGGAAGGTTACAAGTCAATGATTGGTGTGGACATATGTCGTATAATATAGGGTATCCTAGAAAGAACACCGATTCAAAGTTTTAATTAAACCCTGTAAGGAATTATTACAATATATGAATAGGGTTGATTTAGGGTTTTGGGTTTAGCCTCATGTATTCCTCATATGTGTCCAAATTTTATGAGAATAAAATCCCACATAGCTCGTTGTTGAGGAATTGTACAGATGGAGGCCCTGAGATATTTCTCAAAAGGGATAATTACCCTTCGATAGGATTATATTGGGGATTTATTCTAATAAGGATTCCCATTAAGATGTATCATTAAAAAATAATCATATGTATCCCGGTTATAGTAGGAATATTATACTTTTAGTTTAATATTTATGGCCTTACACACTAACGATTCCTTTGGTAGCTTCAACTGAGGGATTAATCTCGAGGAGGATTCCCAAACGGTTTGGGATCATGTCTATTTAATAATCACCATCAACCTTGAATCCCACGTGAGTTAGGATTGGTGTGGGAAACAAGTGGAAATAAATCATTCAGGACACACAATCCACTATTACACATAGTTAGACACATGGCCTTGAGGACTAATGTTGAGGGGGAACTGTGAATGAATGCGAGATGTAGATCTAAAAAAAATATCTACAAAAACATACATCTAAATATATGGGTTCCATGATCCAGGAAAGCCTTTGTATCTACATGATTCAAGATGAATCATGCATGAATGTTATAGAAAATAGGTTGTGGAAGATCTGAAAACTACTCACTTCTCTCCCACTACTGGTGGAAGAGACCAAGGTTACAGTGAATGTGTATGGTACGATGGATGGAGAGGACTTTGGTTCCCATTCCCTCCGTATAATAATATCTACTTTGTGGGGAGTAGAATGGGTGATACCTACTGCAAGGAAGCCTTGGATATCACTCTTATATGGATGTATATAAATTGTTTCTGTAGTGAGAGATACATATCTCATTCCATGTGGAAGGGAAATCAAAGTTTAATTCTTACCCTCCCTTTGTGGAACTCAAGCCTCTGTGTCTTAGATATTCCCATGGTAGGACATGTTATTAACCCTAGTATAAAAAAGTGGGAACTCCCTTACTCTACCCCAATGGTAGGGTTCCTCATGAATAATAGAATTCAAAACAAATTTCACCCCAATGACCCACACCATTTGGTAGGATATGTGTGTGAAACCTCTGGCTGAAAGAATTCAAATCCAAATGGGAGACATGATGGTGTTCCATTTTTCATAGTATTTCAAGACTAGAGTATTCATGGGATATTTCAAATTTTTCCCTCTCTGATAATGTAAATGGATGAAGAGGATTCCTTTTATTGGAGGCTTATAAAAGGCCTCAAATGGGGTTTTACATAGGTCCTATCTCATAAGACAGAGATGCCTCACATAGGTCTTTAGAGGAAAAAGAAGTTCTTCCCGTTGGGGGGGGGGTATTGGTAGAATAGAGCTGGGAGTGACATAGTAAATGGATGTACAAGGAAATAATAATTGGTTGCTTCCTTACCTTTTCCACAATCACTCTCCTCTAGTGTCCCAAGAAGAGTCTTGTGAAGGTCCCTTTTTAAGGAAAAGGGTCTCGCACATGTGGTGCTCACATAGGGAGAATATTATCTTGTGAATGTTTCTTACATTTTAGGAACTTAGGGGATTTTGAAATCACTTATTCTCCTCCCCAATATCCTCTCTCATGTTTTATATAGCTACTTAGTGAATTTTTGGAGACCTTAGTGAAGGGGTTTCACAACCAGATCATGGGGCCTTCTTCCAACATTCGAGTTGTAAAAATACGGATCCCAAGGAAAGTATATATAGAAAAATAGTGAACTTGATCAAAAGGGGGTTCCCTGTGTAGGTAATTATAGAATTTTCATAACACATGTGTGAATTTTGTGGTTTCCTATTCATTGGCACCATGTAGGGGGTGTTGTGTGGGCCTTCTAATGCGTAGGTGTATGCATGAGCATGTCAACATGGGAAAGTCCCATTTATTCCTCTTCAGGTTCTTTGGTGCTTAAAGTTTCATCATTATTAAATATTAACATTTCATACCTAAATAAAAAATATATAATTTTAATAGATTACATAATTCATAAATGGATAAAAAGGTAGTCATCTTATCATTGGAATTTTACTAAAAAATGTTAAGAAGAAGGTAAGATAATGTCTAGAATGTATGAAAATTCATATGAATAAATAATAAAACAATCACTAAATACTACATAGTAAAACAAAATTTTTAACATAAATCATTCCATAAATAAATTACCATATATCCCAAATAACCTCAATTACCACAACAGTATAGAATGCAGTAACATCAATGGTTTTCTTAAACCTTTTAGATTACATCACCGGAAATGTAATATTAAACTTCCAAAATATTCCACCATGTTAATCATGTGGACTACATGTACAACATTCCAAAAAAACATCTCCCAATATATCAATGAAAACCCCAAAATACCATCACATAAAACCTCAATATGGGAGTATAAGCTATTTCACTTATGATCAGCCTTAATATTGTAAACCAATTATTGTGTCCATAACTATTAAAAACCCTCACATGAAAACATCCATATCTCTAAATTCGACAAAACACTCCATCTAATACAATCTATGAAATCATTAAATGAGTACTCACAGAATTTGATGCAAAAAAATATTCTCTTAATTTTTGTATATGATACCAATAATTGTGACCCAATTTCAAACATGAAAAAAATTCAATATCTAAATGAAATATTTTATCTCTAACATAACCAATGTCTTTTTATATAAGCTGTTGAAGTGATTTATGAAAAATTCGTACATAAAAATAATTAGGGCAACAAATTTGTATAATCCTACTATATCTAAATATTCTTGTTCCAAATATTGTATCTCATATCTCCCATAAAATTCTTATCTCATGACCCCTTTGTAGACATAATTAATTTTACATCATTATTCATAACATGGGGAAAATGAAAATATAATAAGGGTCAGTTCAAAAACTCAGTATGGTTAAACATAAAAATTAATTATTGAATGTAGTGAGTGAGAATAAGATGACCATAAGTGTATGATGACATAATAAAAGTGCATTATCGTAATATAATATCTTTCATATCCATCAAAAATGGATTATAAGTCATGAAACATGGAATAGATATTGATGATAGTACACGAGTCATATTTATCAATAAACTTGAGCCACATGAAAATAGTCCTTGATTTAGGAATCATAAGAACTCATTAAAAAGATAGAAAAAATGTGTTTGTGTCTTAGAACCAAATTATTATACCACTATTACAATCACTATTATAAATGGGATAGCCTACCTAGTAAATTCCCATAATCTTATAGGAGGTTTATTTTATCCAGTTTACTCTATCATCTCTTATGAGTTACTCGCATTCAGGTAACATTTTCATCATTGCCCAATTCATTGGATGGCTATAAAAAACAACCCATAACATATCAAACAATGTCTCACATATGTTATGGTTCACTCACTAATCCCACTATAATTTTCAATTTTAAATTACCATATCGTTAGAAAAATAATTATAATCCTTCGCAGTTAAAATTAAAAATTATTATTTTTCATTGATAGCTTGATTTACCCAGGGAGAATAAATGGGTTCCATGATGATGTCTTTAGAAAAATTATACTATATCCATATGAAGAATAATGATGGTATAATTTTAGTATATCACTGGGGGATTATAAGTAAAATAAATTCCCATTCTTTTTATGGAATAAAAATTCCATAAAAAATAACATTAAAATCACTCTTTTGGAGAAATGATTTAATAATTTAAAATCACTTTTAATATCTAAAAACACCAAAAATATTTAAAAAAACAATATATCTGAAATAAACATGAAAAATTGTAAAGGAAGATTGAAATCAAGGAGTGGTCATTGAAGTGTAAAATTCCATTTATGTGATAGTTGATAATATAAATATTTTAATCCCAACTTCAATGAAAAGTACCATATTATTAAAACAATAGGACAAATCGTTTTAAAACATTTATAAAAATATTAAAACATGGGTAAAAATATCATTAGTTAATCATTGATTAATATTTAAAAATAATTATTGATATGTTTTTATATAAAAGTTTATGTTAGAAGAAAAGTTTCTAAAAATTGATGATAAATATGTTTGGTTATTCTTTAAAATATTTTCCAAATCATTTTGAGTTCCAAAGATTAATAAATTGTTCTAAAACATAAAAAATATAAAAATATCTAGAGTTGAATAAAAATAATTGGTTGTTATCAAATAAAAATCATATAATTTCCTTAGTGAAAAATAAAACATAAATAATCTCGATGTATATGGGATTGAATCATAGGCCCCCACAACATTGTAACTTTTGAATCATAAAACCGATGATAGAATAACATAAAAAAACATTAAATATTATTATTATAATGGGAATCTCTATATGAAAAATCAAATAGTTATTATATACATCATATATATATATAGGTGTATAACCCCAAATATATATCAATAAAATAATATTCACATGAGGAACCCTAATTGAATTGGGAATATCTGAATCAAAACCTCATTAATGAGAGAAACGTATTTGGATTTTTCAATCCCCATAGATTTCCAAAACAAATAACTAGAAAATAAATTAATGGAATTCATATACAATACAAAAATTAAATGAGTAGTGAAATTGGAAAATGTGTTCTAAAAATAAGTTGATATTAGAAACCCTTATGAAGATCATATTATTGAATTGGGAATAAATAAATTTAGTGATTTTATGTATAAAATGTAAATACAAATAAAAAAAGTGGAAATAAAACATAATGTAATCACATTTCATGAATCACGTAATCATGGTATAACATAGATAATTGATGAATTAATAGAAAATGAAATAAAATTGTGTTATGAACCCCCTTACCACATATTATCATTAATGTTGTATCCCCTATGGGTAAATAATTTTAATTTTAATTTAAAATACAATTAATTATGATGGGTTTATAATATATCATGTAAAATGGAAGTATATAAACCATATATAATAAATTAGGTTTGTAAAATTAATACTTTCTTCGATGAAGGGAAGTTGGGTTGAAACCCCTTACCTCAAGTTTAGACATGTCATTTTATTACTTTATATCTTCTATAATAAACATATATGACTTATTTTATATTTTATAGTCCTTTTATAGGTTTTTTACTATTTAATTAAATAATTTGTTAATTTATTTGAGTGACATATTTAATTACTTTATCTATTATGTCCACGTTAAGTGTTTGGAGGATATTCTATTCATAACATAAAAATGAATTTAGTATGTTAAAGGCCTTCAAAATGATATTTTTTTAAATTGTCTATAGGGTAATAATCATGGAATACTTATTAATTTTATTTATAAAAATTACATTTAAAATCAAACATAAATTATGGTTATTAAAAAAAATTATGTTATAATAATTTTGATAGTAGATAATATATACAGATGAGTAACGTTTTAATTTTACAACAAACATATAGAAATATGAAATGTATTATATAATACTTGTTGAATTATTAGTGTTTCAAAAAAACATATCATCACATTAAATAAATGTTTATATATATTCCATGTGATTCACTGATGAAAAAAAATCACATCAATTTGTGGTGGTGGTGATCCACATTTATGCACGAACAATGTTATAATTTTTCAATGGATGGAAATGTAACAAAATTTATTACATAATATCTTTTAATAATGATGATATTTTATGAATCTTATGTGTATATATATATATTAAATATATTTTTATTACAATTTTTGAAAAGTGTTTATGGAAAATGAATTGCATTGCTTCATGAAGAGGTAGTCCACCGTACACATGAATGATGGTTTCATTTATCGTTTGATATATTAATGATATTGATTATAGATAATAAATTAAATCACAATATATTATAATATGGTATATATAGATATTATGAATCATAATTATATAATTTTTTTTATGATGAATAATAATAAATAAATTTAAATCATTTGGTTAAATGTTATACATATTGTTCAGATAACCTCCAATACATTAAAGCTTAATGCAACTATAGTTGAAATTATTTCCCAAATGAGACATCTAGGAAATGGAGAGGTATTTTATTAATGGATTATTTGGGGTATTTAAAGAACACGAGTAGTCAAAATTTTTAAGTGATAGGGGAGATAATTTCACCATTTATATGTGAGGGAAATGGCACACTTACAATTCTTTATAAGATTAATATATATATATATATATATATATTCATTTAATGTTAAACCATGGCACCAAAAATTATAATATAAGTTTTAATATAGTCTAAATAATAAGAATAAATCAAATCTTGAGATGTTTTGGATACATTGTACTCTATTTATATTAGTTAAACAATATTAAACTCTTTTGAACTTCAACTTTAGAAAACATAAACTTTTACAAAAAACATAACTATATCAAAAAAATATTCTTTAAAAAATTATAAATGATTATTCAAAATATGGAATATATTTTATATGTTTCATTTTATAATGTTTTGAGAAATTAAATTTTATATTTACACACCAAACACATGAAAAATTGTTTTTTTTTTGAAAATACCTCATTTAAGAGTAAGAATAATGCTATCTCAAAATGATCTTATAAACATCATTTAAATTTTTTAATTAATAATAAAAAAATAATGCATTTTATAATTTTAGAGTAATCATAAAAATATTTATATATTCTCAACCTTATATTAAATTATAATTTCAAAAAATAGTTTTTAATTAGAATAAAATTTATCTTATCGATTAAGAATTCATGGTTGGGTTTCCAAATTCAAAATATATATTGAAAATAAATCTTCTAACTCTGTAAATATATATATGTACAGAAAAAAACAAAAAATATAATAATTTCAAGTGTTAGTTATATTTTAATGCTTTACCCCATGGTTTTATCCAAATTTTACAACTTTTACCAATGTAAAAAATATTTAATATAATTATAATTTAAAAGGACAAAAAATAAAATGGATTTGTTATCCAAATTTGAAACACATGATTAAAAATATAGGGAATATTTTTCAATATAAATCATTTATATGTTTCATAACTAAAAATTAATATAATTGTATTAAATCAAATGGAAACTGGTTTTAGAAGAATATGTATTTAATCCGAAAAATGAATTTTTCCCAAATTATATATAATGATGATTCAGATTAAATTCATCAAATTAGATATTATTAAATAATACTTATATATCTCTTATGTCAAATTAAAACCATAATGGTGTTTTTTAATAAAAAATATATTTTTTAAAAATCATTATTTTTCCACATTTATAGAGAATCCAATATTTTCATAAAAACCCAAAATTTAATTATAATATAATATTGATGTGATAATTTTAAAAATATAAATTTTATAACCAATATAATTTATTATATTTTAAAAAAATGATTATATTACAACATTAAATAAATCAATAAACCCAACTTTTCATGAAATATTTACTTTCGAAGCATAAAATAAATATATTGAGATTTGATAGCTTATTTATTGATCATTAATCAACACATTTTTATTTAGTTTGACAATTTTATAAATATTTCAAATTTTCATTAATCCATTTCAAAACCACCAATACAATTGTAAGATAATAATTATAGAATATAAAAAATAATATTTCGTTCTTTGTTTATGCTCAGTGTTGTGTTTCTTATACTCTATCAAAATAGTCTCATTAAGGAATCTTGAGATATTATAGTTTCAATATGTTGCAACATTTTTCTTCTAATATTGGATTAAAATAGAGACTATGTCATATAATACATAGAAATATCAATTTATATAGAAGTGAAAATCTGGCCAAACTAAAACAAGAACCTAATATTCTATCAAAAAATTGAGATCAATATAATTTATTTGACGCTTCTATTCGTGGTTATATAAGGATAAATTGCAAAATAAAAAAAATGGAGGCCGTCAATAAAATTTCACCATATCCATACTAATGTATTTGGTCCTACAAAAGTGTTTGTATTATATATTGACAAATACATCAACTTATTCATTTATGATTATAATTGATTTGGTTGTATCAAGTCTATTAGGTACAATGTAAATGTAATTTAATGCATTAAGAAAATATAGTGTATATATAAGAATAAAACCTAAACAAATTTCATGATTCTCCATTTAAATAATGTAATAGATTGCACCTATCAGACTATATAGAACTAATTGAAGGAAGGATGTTATATAATATGATGTTTCGTCAGTTAGAAAACCATATAAAAATTTTTTAGTTGAAAGACAAAATTAAATAAATAAATAGATTTCAAAAAAATTATTTATTCAATGTGTAATCTATATCGATTATTATATGGATTCCAGTCATATTTTTTACAAATAGAATCAAAAATTTCTAATCTCTAGAGAGAATATAAGCTTGTTTGTGATCTAGAATTAATGAAAATGAATTCTACAGAACAATATTCAATTTTTAACCCATTCCTAAACTCTGAAAAAGAATTAAAAAAGTAAAAAATAAATATTCTATTAATATAGGGATATATTTAGGATACTCCTTTAATACTAATGCTTATAATGGTATTAAAAATTATTTGATATAGTATTTTAATATAGATATATAAAGAATATTTATGAAAAAACATGAAACTAATAAAGAACTCTAGACTCGACTATGGTTAGTGAAGATGAATATAAAACAAATACAAATAAGATTAGTACTCATATTAAAAAATGTGGGAAATATTATTTGTATGAATTAGTTAATGAAGAAATTGTAGAAAAATTTTAACTAGGTACTCCATAGAGGAGAAAACAATCTATGAACAATGAATCAATGAATATTGATGGTAAAAATAAACATAAATAACATAGTGGATGAGAACAATAGCTGACATAAAATTATTTTTTCAATAATATTAGAGATCCTCTAATGATGAAATGAAGGTTGTTTCTTGGGTCAAGTCTATTAACAAGGAGATTGAGAAAAAAGGAAAATTCATAATTTGGTGGACATGGATAGAGGAGAGAAAGAAAATTTCAAAATAAAAATGGTTAAAAACAAATAGAAATGTATTGAAATTGAATGAAATAGAAAATAGTTCATGACTAGTATGAAATGGGTATAAAATAGTTCACGGATTATAAATTTAATAATGTTTACAATAATTTAATAGATTCTGTCTATAATCCATGTTCGTACTTTTTAATTCACTTAAAATTCATAATCTATCAAATTCACTTCAAAAAAATGTTTTCAATTGTATTTCATAAGTATGTGGTATACATTAATCAATATGTGTTATTTCATAATTAGCATTTATGAGAAAAAAAGTGTAGTATGAAAAAGACCCTATATGGATTAAAATAAGCACATTAGGTCTATAATGTTCATTTTGACACTATCTTAAAGAAGTTAGAATTACGAAGAGGTAGTGTTGATCATTAAATTTATTTATATC
Organism: Viscum album; assembly: GCA_963277665.1. Taxonomy (NCBI): domain Eukaryota; kingdom Viridiplantae; phylum Streptophyta; class Magnoliopsida; order Santalales; family Viscaceae; genus Viscum; species Viscum album. The sequence goes on from OY728148.1 coordinate 790,650,231, forward strand.
TGAACATATATGGAATATTTATGGTTTTATCCTTTTTTAACATAATCAAGTTTGGTAAAATGTAATAAATTGTATGTATTTTCATTATTGTTTAGAATAGGGTTTTAAAATCCTTTATTATGAGCGATCACATTTTTTTAGATATAGTTCAATAAAAAATGTGGTCATAAAATTTTTTCAGATGATTAATATTCTATGGAGTTGTGGAAGAAGTTTGAGATTTATTATAGTAAACCTATCCCAAAATTAGAAACGGTAGAAACCATGTATGAATAATATAATAAAGGGAAATCTATTAATCAAACTATTTATTGAAGAATTATTGGATGTGTTTCTATCTCTCAAAAACAATATGAAATAAATTTTTTCAACATGCATGGATTCCCACAAATAATTTTTCCCCAAATATGATCACATACATAATTAGAAGCATATCATGAATTATATTTACTGAACAGATGGTTTTGTCTTTTTATATTGGTATGGAATGAAAAATATTTTTATACATATTTATATGTAGATTGGATTGGAGATATTGTTGATATAAAAGGAACTAAAGTAGGGTTCTTTTATTCAAATCATCTAAATCATTTATCAAATAGAATTTCTAGAAATAACATCTTTGTATTATGCTAAAGTGAATTATTTTTCTAGATTAAAGGAATATCATAAATAAGAACGAAATAAGAAATATTTGTAGGATCGTAGAGAATTGTTGAAAATTCCAATCGATGACTTTTTTGGAAAACAATGTTAAATATAAAATGATATATTTCAGACCCCCATTCCTAAACGAAAAATATTGAGATTCAATACCATGTAATTAAATATATGTCCAATCTAGGGACTTTAAATCTTGGGATACTGGGTAAAAATTATCATGTTTGGAATATAATTACAAATACATTATCCACAATATTATATGAAAAGAGTATATTTAAACAAGGTGTTTATAAAAATCCATAATCTTTAGGAGGATCAGAATCACCCAAAATTTAGAGACTCTATCATTTCATTCATATTTATTACATCTTAATAGATAGATATTTAATAAATTTCCCAAGTTAATAAATCAGGACTGTAAAGGATTAGTGTATTTGGGATATAGATTCATAGTCATACCATTTTAGAAATGTTTTTCAAATTCTACCCAAATATTATCCCATATAAGACTCTTCCAATACATATCCACCTTAACAAATTTCATCATAACTAGCAGAAATGAAACACATGAACGGGTCACGTCAGATACTCTATATGGGTAAATATGGAAGTTTTCAATAAACACTTAAACATAACATGCGTATAAGATTATGAGAACATTTTATTTACATTTAATATAAATAAAAATCTTATAAAATATCTTAATATTGAAACAGGTAATAAATATTAGTAGTTTATAAGAGATTAATCACAAATAATCGAAGAACAAGATTCATGAGACGAAAACATTAGCATAAGACATATCATTATGGAAAACACATAAGCATATAAAATAATTTCATTTGTATAAAAGGGTCATTTATAATATTAACATAGTATATCATTATAACTCCACATTAAATTGTATTAGTCACAGTTTACTCACAATACTATCATAGTTGATAGTGTCACTTACAGAACTGGGTTCACTCTTAGTTCTAGTCTAGTTTATATCATGACATATCCATATTTTACTATTAAATTATAAGTCTACATAATTAGGAACCCACCAAATCCATAACTTAAATCATAAATATGTGTTCCACAACATCATAATGTATTCAATATATCATAACCCGTGAAAAAAAGAATCAATTTTAATAAAAATTTCAGCATATCATAACCTGTAGAAAATCAATAGGTTTTTTAAAATATTTTCATCCAAATCATAATACAAATAGATAATTAATAATTATGGGTTAATTGGATAATATCCCTAGTACAATTTAACTATAATATAAGGATGTATTAATAAGGAAAAATTTTCTTTAAAATATCACTGGGTAATTTTCTTAAAGAAATTATTCTTTTAAAATTTGAATTCCATATTTAAATTATAAAAAATTATCAAATTTTATGTAAAATTTTTATTAAAAAATCACCATGGAATCATTTAATTATCTTCATCAAGGGATAAATAATTTACTATGTGGGGAAATCTGATTTATTATGTTTATGTTAAAAGATATCAAACCTTTTACACATTTTATAATAATATTCAAAAAATACCACATTTGAAAAAAAAACAAAAAGATTCATTTTAAAGAATTTTGTAAAAATTAAATCATCATAAAAATTGAAATCAATTCATAAAATAAAATTAAAATAATTCTATGAAAAATCCCAAGACTGATTGTTTTAGAAGACAAATTATTTTCAACAAGATAGACAAATAGATTAGTTTTCTCTTAAAAATATTAATTTTCACTTCTGAGTAATAAAAACTAGAAAATAAATGAAAAAATGTGTTATAATAAATTAATAATAGAAGAATAAAATTATAAATTATACCCATTATAGGATAATTTGTTTTCTATTAATTTCAATTCAAGCATAAAGAATCATGATTAATATAATATTGAAATATAAATCCCTTGCCTCAATTTTTATCTTTCTTAGTATGTGTTCAGAAGTCATGTATAATACATATCGATTATATACACACACACACACACATATATATATATATATATTATATAACAATACTTATTTATATCATTAAATATATGATTCAATTATAAAATATGTCTCTTATTTATTAAAACTTTTTAATTAAAATCAATGTTCTTATAGTAAACTGGTTCATTTTTCACACATGATAGTCTATGTCATTGTAAATTTATTTGGGTTACATAATCAGTATAATTTTAATAATTATATAAATATTATATATATTCAATATATAAAATTTTATAATCATCCATAAAATTTATATGTAGAAAAACACTTTGCACCATTCATGGAGACTCTGTGTCATACATATGCAAGAATTTTATTTTTCCTCTCCAGAAAAACAGATAAAAGAATGAAAAATAATATTTTATTCATAAAGACACATAATAAGATAAAAAATTTCATATATAAATATTATTTCTATTATTATAACCAACATGTACAATTTTTATAAAAATTCAAAAACACCACAGTGTGGATACGATAAACTGTATGTATGCACGATTGATGTTTTCATTTTATGTAATATATAAAGGAGGTGGATAATATATTTTACTTCAACATAATATAAAAAAAAATTATTTAAGATATTAAATTAATTATTTTTTAATGGATAACATAGATTTATGGGGTATAAGAAGAAAATAAATTTAATGTAATTAGTAATGACTTTTAATTATTTTTTTAGAAACATCATTTGGAACACACCTTAATCCCTAATTGGGTGATTTATTAGAAGGAAAAAAACCTCTAGGATATTGGGATGAAATTTAATAATGGATAACAAATATATTTGATGATGTATAAGGTTAATTATGTGTATATAATAAAGGATATTTTGTGTCTTTTAATAGTTGAGGGAAAGCGTACAATAGGAATTACGTAAAATATTAAATAAAATATATATCATAATCAAGTAATATTACACCAAAGTCCCTAAAAATCATTTATAAGATATTAAAAAATTGAAATTAAGTAAAAAATAAATTTTTTTAATGGATAGAAATTTTTTTTATACTTTATCTTCTGTTGGAACCATTTAAATACCATTTTAACTTTAGTTAGGAAAAAATAACATTTTTCCATTATAACATAATTATATGACAAAAAATTGAAATCATCATAATTTTTTTTTCAAAATATGATTTTGAAATTTTAGTATTCCTTTTAGGATTTAATTTATATAGGTTATATATATTACATTCAAAATAATAACACAGATTGCATGAAAAGTGGTTTTTAAGGAAACACTAGATTTTAGGTGAAAAAATAATTTTACCATGAGAAAAAGTAAAAAAATGATTTATATGAATTATAATGATTATAAAGTAAAATATGTAATTTTTTTACTTTTATGTAAATTTATAACCAAATTTAATTTTCCATCCATGCTATTAAATGTGAGAACCCAAGAAATGTTTTTCATTTCAATAAAATTTATATTATCTCCACAAAAGCCACGCTAGGGTTCCAAAATTTAATTTAAAGATTTGAAATACATTATTTGAATCATTAATGAATAATTTGGTCTATCAACACCAATAGAATAGGATAATTTAATTTTTTAGTGTTATCATAATACTTTACCTCATCGAATTAACCCAATATTACCTCTTTTACCACTATGACATATATTTATAATGGTTACTATTTATAATGACAAAAAAGTAAGCCATAAATATTTAATTATATTAATTAAGCTGATTAAAAATATGTAATCCATTTTATCTAATTCAATTCATTGAAGTGGAATAATTTAAATAAAAATTAAACCAGAAAAAGATGATGATAATAAATTAATTAGGAAAATTCGTTTTCTTAAGTATACAATGTTTTATTTACCTTAATCAAACTTAGAATAAACTCCAATTTTATTAATTTTATTACTAATAACATAAATATAGAAATTTTACTTTATATCATATAAGAAAATGTTATCTTGAGAATTCATTAAATGAAAATTCATTTTTCAATATAAATCTAGATTTTTCAATATTCATTGAAAAATAAATATTTTTAGAAAATTATAAAAATTCTATTCTAAGCTAATTTTGAAATTATGATATCAAATTTTAATTTAATTTTATAAAATTCATAATATAACTGTGGTATGAATTAATTATTTTTATTTTCTCATAAAATCTAATAAAAATACATTTTCGGAAAAAATATATTTTTGATTCCAACAAAGACATTACTAAAAATTATGTACTTATTTACCAATATATTTTATTTATCTAAAAACATAAAAATATGTTTAAAATGTGATTATTATTATTTTTACCACCAATTTAATAAATAGTTTATAATATTTTTAAGATTTATTTAGACTCGGGATTTTGTATATCGTAAGCAATTGAAGAAATTAAATTTATTTGAAAGGAAATTTTTAGTAAATTCTTGGTGTGTTTCATCATACCAGACCACCCCATAGAATGAATTTCTCTATCAAAATTGTATCACTCTCAAAAAAAAATATTAGTATATATTTTTTCCTCACATCATTAAGTTCTTGTGTATTTTTCTCAATTTTATGATTTATCCTTAAAAGTTTTACTATGTCGGTGGTTTTGATTCTTAGTGAATTCTCTATATGATCTAAATACTCTAATTTTTCTTCAACATAAGAGAGATATTTCTAAAATTTTAAGACATAAGAGTTTTTTCAATGTGATGTACTGGGTATATAATTCATATGAAAGAATATTTTCTTCAAAGTATTGAACCTTTTACATTCAATTTAATTATTGATTTTTAACCTAATTAACATTCCTAATGAGGTCACAAGAGTTTTAAGGGTGTCCTAGGATGGTATGATAATCGTAATCCCCACTAATTATTGGAAATGGATGGGAAACACAGTTTGTAGAAACCATGTAGTCCAGCCCACAAAAATAGATTTAACTATGTGGGGTTGTGTGGTCCTCTGTTTGGTGTAATGTATTATTATATCTGAGAAACTAGCTTGGAAACCAATTGTAGGATAATATAGTATAATGAGATGATAAAATATTAGAGTGGTGAATTGTATAATTTTAAAACTTCATTTGTAACCTTTAATGTTAGTATAATAACATTTATAAGAAAATTTTCTTAACTTTAAGGGAATACATTTCATAAAAATAGTTTTCAACTTTAAGGATTCTTATATTAACAATGTTTAACAAAATAAACAAACCCTATTAAAGAAACCTTTTCTTAAACATTACAACCTTATGATAAAAAAATAAGGAATATTTTCATAAAATAAAAAATCTAACTTAAAGTGTATAGAATCATTAATATAATTAGATTAATGTAATTATAATTTGTAAGAAAGTTGTACTTTTTAAATTTAACAAAGTTAAAATTATGGCGAAAAAAACAACTTGAAATAGAAACCAATTAACAATAAGATTCTTTTAACCCAAAGAGAATGGAATCTAATAACCTTGAATAATGATTCCTTGATTTATAAATTCAATAAATTCTTTCCTACCAAAACCCAAGTATGACCTCAATCTGAAGATCAATATCTGTCTTGTTATCCCTGCAAGCCCTCGATTTAGAAGGAAATCAGAACCTCTATCTTATAAATATAGAAGTCCATGATCAGCATGATCAGAGTCCGAAAAAAGAAATTCTGAACAAGTTGTTCATGCCTGAACATGTTTTTCATGACATCCACACGAATCACTAAGAGTTGTTAGAGCCTCTCTCTTTAAAAATAACTTCACAATCATTGACCGATTTTTTATTCACTTTTTTCGTCAAAGATATTTGCTCGTTCAAATGAATTATTATTTATAAAAAATCTCAAAGGTCAAATCCACTCCAAAAATCATATTTTCGTTAAATTTCGGAGGGAGTAGGACATGTGTCAAAAAGAAAATGGTTTGTTTATAACAGATTGTACAACATCGTTTCATGTATAAAAAATGATGTAAATTTTACTATACATTTTAATTATAAGAAAACATATAATCTGATAATATTGTAATGATACATTAAACAACTCAAACATTATCAAGAAAACAGATTTTTATGAAAATAAGTATAACAGTTTTATAAGTAAAATGTAGTGAAAATTTTGAATGTAAGAATTAATGAAAAAATTGTAAGTAAAACAGAATGACAAATTTGTATGTAAAAAATAATAACAAATTTGATAGTACAACAGAATGACAAATTTGTATGTAAAATGAAATGACATATCCGTATGTAAAACTAAATGAAAAATCTATAAGTAAAACAGAATGAAAAATCTGTATGTCAAAAAGAATGAAAAATTTGTAAGTAAAACAAAATGAAAAAACTCTATGTAAAATGGAATGATAAATCTGTATGTAAAACATAATGAAAAATTATAAGTTAAACAGGACATAATAAAAAATGTTTTTGATTTTCAAAACATAAAACCATAAAAAATGGTGAAGTCAGAATAGAACCTTATTGACTCAAAAATCTCCACATTTTTTTAAAGCACAATAAACGTTGATTAGGAAGAATATATTTACATATAAAAACAAGAAATAAAAACTTATCTACCATTGTGAAAGATATTTATGATGAATACAACTAACTCCCCCTTAGGTTTTTTTTCTTAAGGATCGTATTCTTGGAATTTATCATCTGGTTTTCTATCTTAAATAAATACCTCCGTCTTAAATAAATTTTTAATATTAAAAGAAACCCCCCTTACTTTAAGAATTATTCTTTCTTACCATACACCCCCTCAATTGATTCTACCACTTTGAAGCCATTATTAAATTCTTCCCTAAAATAAATTCTTCCCCTTTATGATTTTCAAAAAGTAATGGAGATTTATAGGATATACCTATAAGGTTAAGGAATGATACGTGTGAAAATAATAGAAATATATGCAAGAAAATTCTTAATGATATTTCGTAAATTAATTTTAGATTACAATAAAAAATTGGGATGTAAGGAAAAAAATCATCCATCCTTCTTCTAATCAGACAACATTTTCATAATCAAAGTATTATGTTTCTTAACTTCCTTATGATCTTCTTAAAGATTCATTAAAAAAATATTCTGATATTGGTTCTTCTTTTATAATGACAAGATCCTTTCTTCTTGACCATTGATTATATCAACTTGATTTTAAATGAATTATTATTGAGAAAAAACCTTTTTCACTAATTCGGATCTAACTTCCATTTCACTGCTTACATACCAGGCAACGCAATTGAGTTGGCTTAATTTCATAGAAATGGATGCTCTGACTTTGTTGAACATGGAGTAAAAATTATTGAAATCTCTTTTCATTGAATCCATGAAGTCGCTGAACTAATTAATCTCTTCTTTAATAGTTTTGGTGTGGTTAAAGCCTTTTGTGTAAGTTACCTTTTGAGCTTTATTATTAATCAAAAGATTGTTAAAATAGACTTCATGCTTAACCACCAAATCCATTATAATACTAGTAGATTTGTTCTATAATTTTAGTATTTCTTGTGTCATTTGACTGCAGTTATTTATATTTTCAAGAACCAGAATAGTGCTAACCAAATTTCATAGAGACAGCATGAAAAATTCATGCTCAACAGAGGACAAAGACTCTAAGTCTGAATCAAATTTTCCATTCTCAGTCACTCTTGGATTAAAGAAACCTTTTTTCTATATCCTTATGAAATACTTATGATGTTTTTTTATCAGATTAGGCAACCAAAACACTCTTGTAATTGTTAAAATTTTGAATTGGGGTTTCATCATCGAAAACTTGGATATCCTTAAGATCACCTTTTTCATTTTCTTCCCTTTCAATCAATTCATCTTGAGTTCTTTATTTTATTTATTGTTTCTCTATCTCTTCTACTATATAATATTTTTGTTAAACCTCTTTCTCCTATCATTATTCTACTTCAACTTCATCTTCTTCTTCAACTTTAACATCAACTTCTTCTTCAATTTCTTTTTATTCAAAAATAGATTGAGAAACTGAAGCCTGAGAAGTTATATTTTACTCTTTAACTTCCCTTATAATATCATCATTATCTACTTGAAAGATATAATCTTATAATTATTTAATATGTTCTGATATTGTTAATAATTTCTTCGATTTCTGGATTTCTAGAGTAACAACCTGTTTCTTATAAATAACATGTGATTCTGGTACTTCTTGTATTTTTTCTATACGGATTTCAATAGAGAATGAAAAAATTGTTCTTTTGAGGATTTCATATTTAAATTCTTATCCTTCATTTATTTCTATATATTTTCATCTTGATGAATTTTTAAGGCCTTAGCCTCTGCAGGATTTAAGCCAAAAGAAGGATCACCTTCCTTTCTGGTTGCTGCCATTTATCTCCACTTTGAAACTGTAGCATTAGAATAGGCTTTTGGATTATTTTCAAGAGGAGGGTATAATACCATATCATCTGGATGAAATGATGGTAATCTTGTTTCATCATGTTTTTTATTCTTAGGAAATGATTTTAATGATTCTGGAACATCATCCTTGTTCTAGAAATCCATTTCATTAAACAAATTGGATTTTGGTAAAAAAATATACATTCATTCTTTTTAGAGTTTCATCACTGAGAAAAAAAATCGTGAACGTCATAAATATTGATCGACAAGGAAAATTAAGCTCTTGAAGTCACATTATAATTATCATAGAGATAGTAGCTAGATACATAAGAATCTGAGGTCTGATGGTCTTACCATAAATAGCATGCATGGTGAGAAAAATGTACTTGATCTAGTTTACCATTATTAAATTGACAAGGAATTCTAATATAAATATATCAAATATATTTATACAATCCTTGTAGAATTTCTGTGGAATAATAAATCATTGCTTCCAAAGGCCGACCGGTATGTGATATTCTGTAAGGTTAGTAATCTTTGAATTCTTAATATCATTGAAACCAAGGAAATCCAGAGCATTATCTTTCCCAAAAGAACCTTTCTTTGAGAAAAGTCTGTGAGAGCATAGAATATCCTCTCCTTCATATAGTATCTTGAGAACATTTTCCTCCTTCTTGTAAGGAACTGTATAAATCTTATCATAACATTTAAACTTGAACCATTACTTGCAATCCTTTTAGAAGAAAATAACAGATTCATAGAATTTTATGACTAAGATAGGGTAAACTAGATCCTGAATTTTCTCTTTAGCCGCATATACACATTCCCACTTGTTAGTTAATATGGATTTATAGATGAGGGAATCATAATTTGAAAATAAATTAGGTCATACTAGACTTTCGCTAAAGATCAACCAATCCTTTTTTCCTTGATAATCAGTATCTGGTCTACTACGGATTCAGGAGACACTCAGAGTGTAAGAAACTGAGGATATAGAACGTAGACTTTGAAGGCAATAGAACTTCAACACACAGATCAGAGGATATAGTGTGGTGTGAATAAAAGAAGCACCCCATATATAGAAAATGCAATGGGCTTTCAAATTCCATAAGATAATCAAACTGTTGAAAATAACTTGATCTAGTCTGATGGTTGTGGATGATTGTAGAAAATATGAATTATAGTCATTTGAGGTAAGGTAAATAATGAATTAAATAACTTGATATACCAAGAATTGAAACTTAAAATTAGAAAATGAAGAGTAATAAAGTGTACCTTTTGGGAAACTATAAATAATTTATCGATATTATTAGATATTTCATAATGGTTTTAGATTTTCTTGAATTTCTTTTACATGAATTTCCATTCCAAAAATTTCCATTCCAAGAATTTCCATTACGAACATTTCCATTCTGAGAATTTCTATTCTGACTATTTTCAATTATGAGAATTTCTATTCTGAGAATTTCTATTCTGCAAATTTCCATTTTGTGAATTTCATTTTTGTGAATTTCCATTCTGATAATTTTTATTCTGAGAATTTCCATTCTGAGAATTTTTATTCCGTGAATATATTTAGGAAAAGAAAGATTATATGTATTTTTTTAGATAAATATGTATTTCATGAGGAAAGAATAAATTTTCTTAAATAAAAAATCGAATACTTAAAGAGAAAGAAAAATAATCAGCATATGTGAACCCCCTATGTTGAGAAGTAGTGTTTAAGGCCTCTAAAAAAAGAAAACTCGAAATAATAGCTTTATTAATAAGAATAATGTTACCTTTACAAACAATTTCTCTATGAGAGTTATCTAAAAATGTTAAATTTCCACTTTTAGTCTTTAAATTGTTTTTGAAATAGAATTTTTTACCAGTCATGTGTTTGGAAAATCCACTATCCATGTACTATATGTTGTTAGTACATCCCTAATTATCTTGAAAATGAAAGAGTTATGTTTTCTAAATCCTGAATTCATTGCATCCGTAATTGTTAGATAATAAAATTCTGGGTATTCACATTTGTTTAGAAAATTATGTTTAATGATACCCAAGGTATTAAACTTTATTTAAAGAAAATTTCTTCTTCCAATGACATCCAGTTTGACATTTAGTGCAAAAGGGTTCTCTTGAAGGAACAAAATAATAGATTCTATAAATTTGTTTTTCATGATAATAACATAATCCTTGATTATTACCTTGAGCTCAGATCTAAGAATACATTTTATCAAAATTTTCTTTACCAGAAGTAAAATTTTTAAGAAGTTTCTTAGAGGAAAAATATTTCAATATTTAGTCTCAAGATTAAATTATTATCCTAAAAAATAATAGATTTAGGGTAAATTTTAATCTTTAGAGCATATTTTTTCGAATATAAAATTTTAAGATCCTTAGAAAGTTTAACCTTCCAAGAATTATCATCCTTAAGTTTTTTAGAATGATTTTTTAAAAAATCATTTTTCTATCAAGATTATTGATAAGATCTAAAATTTCATTTGTTAAAATAAATTCTCTAGAATTTCCTTTTTCAAGTTTCTTAGAAACTTTAAAATTTTTCATTTCAACCAACATAGAAAATCTAGAAATTTACTCATTGTAAGGTAAATCATTATTATTGTCTTATGAAGAGGATTATTTGTCTGAATGAAAACCTTTATCATAAATATTTTCACTTAATGATATATTGGATAAGGATTCAACAGATCATACCTTATCCATAAGGAAATGATTTTGAAATGGAGTTCTGGCTAATAGACCAATAATCTTTTCCTCATAAGATTCAAAATCTGAAGAGTCATCAGAATAGTCTCCACCATAAGCACTCTATGTTTTATTGTCTTTCAAGACCTTCTCATGATTTGATCTTTTGAAATTCTTCTTGTTCGTTTTAGAATTTCTATATTTATTGTCGCTTTTCTTAATCAAGGAACAAATCGGTCTAATATAACCGGTTATTCTACAATCATAACATTTCAATTCTCCTTCTTTATTTTATTTTACATATCTCTTCTTGTATCTATATTGAATGTTATTCTACCAAAAATCTTGTTCATCCTCTGAGAAATATTGGCTAACTAATTTACTAATTCTTCACTTTCACTAGATTCATATTCAATAACAACGTTCTTTAGATTTAGATCTTGTAATTCTCTCATGAGACTTGGATTTTGAATGATTTGAAGTGGTTGTAAAAGAAACACCTCCATTTCCATTATTCTTCTTAATATTATTAGCATATTTCATCATTCTAGTTTCCTGTTGAATAAGTGTTCCAAATAGATCTTCAATAGAAATCTATGTAACTTTCTTATACTCATCTATAGCTATCATCTTGGATTCCCATTTGTTAAGAATGATTCCAAGAATCATTTCTACAAGTATCTCATCATCTATAGATTTCTTACCTATAGATTGTAATCTATTGATGATTTTAGGAATTTTTGTTGTACCATACAAATGGGTTCTCCATAAGGAAAATAGAAACCTTGATACCCACCTTTGAGCATGGCTCTTCTAGTTTCAATGAATTTAGAATTACCATAGTGATTTACTTCAAGATTCTTACAAATTCTATTTCTTAATTAACAAGATAAAACATTCCTATATATATATTTCTATTCATGGATCAAATCAACGTATTATATACCATAATGTTCAGCTTGTATTCCACATTTTCAACATAATTAAAGGTTCTAAGTTCCTTATAAGGAATCTATTAAACTCCAGTTACCATAATGTAGTTGTCTACACCTATGTTTATCATAAAGGACTTCATTATGTCTCTCCAATACTCATAATCATTTCCATCATAGATCGGTGGTCTAGTAGGATTGAAAGTGTCTAGATATCCAACATGAATTCATGCAATACTAAATAAAAATTTCATTCAACAAAACTTGTCAGAAGTATAATTTTGAAAATAATGATTAAAAAAATTTAAAACAATAAAATATTGTGAAAGAAATTTTATATGGGAATATAAGTGTTTCAAGGACCTCCATTGACACCAATTGTAAATTATTAGTTTATTAGAGCTACTGGATATGATTCCAATTATAGGATCAAATAGAATAATGAGATGCTCAAATACAATAGGGTGATGAATTGTATAATTTTAGAAATTAATTTGGAACTTTTAAAGTTAGTATAAAAATTTTCATAAGGAATGTTTCTCAACCTTGAAGTAATTTGTTTCTTAAACATAGATTTCAACTTTATGGAAACTTATTTTAAAAAAGTTATTCAAAATTCACAAACCCTTATAAAGAAACCTTTTCTTAAACATTACAATGATAAGATAAAAACTGAAGATTTTCATAAAATAAAAATTCTACCATAAAGCACATAGAATCGTCAATATAATGAGAGTAATAGAAATAGAAATAATAAGAAAGTTATATTTTATAACTATAGGAATGTTAAAATTGTAGCAGAATAAAAAAAATTGAGATATAAAACAAGTAACAATAATATTCCTTTAACCCAAACAGAACGGTATCTAATAACCTTGGACAATGGTTCCTGGATTTATACTTTCAAGAAAGTTAGTCTTACCCACACCCAAGAGATCCCTCAATCTGAATATCATTATATGTCTTTCTATCCCTACACGCCTTCAATTTAGATTGAAATAGGAACCTCTATCTTCCAAATCCTGAAGCCTAGGATCATCATGATCGACGTCTTCACAAAGAAAGTCTGAACTAGTTACCTATGTCTAAACAAGTATTTCATGACATCCACATGACGAACTGAGAGTTGTAAGAGACTCTCTATCTAAAAATCAATTCACAATCATTGATATCATTTTTATTTATGGTTTTTATCGATGTTCTTTTCTCATTCAAATGAACTATTATTTATATTAAATACATCTCAATGGTCGGCTCCACTCCAATCATCATATTCTCTATAAATTTTGGGGGGGGGACCTAGACACGTGTCAAATAGACAATGGTTAGTTTATAATATATTGTACGAAATAGTTTTAGGTATAAGAAAAAATACTAAGTTTAAGATACTTGTTAAGTATAAGAAAACTTAGAATCCATTAAAATTGGAATGATACATTAAATAAATATAACATTATCAAGAAAATGGATTATTAGGAATATCTGTATGACAGCATTGTATGTAAAATGTAGTGATAAATTTGTATGAAAAATGGAAAGAAAAATTGTATGTAAAAGGGAATGAAAATTTATTATGTAATATAGAATGACAAATTTTTAAGTAAATCATAATGAAAAATTTTCAAGTAAAATAGAATGATAAATATGTATGTATAATGGAATGTCAAATCTATATGTAAAATAGAATGAAAAATCTGTATGTAAAACAAAATGAAAATTATTTATGTAAAACATAATGAAAAATCTGTGAGTAAAATGGAATGAAAATTCTATAAGTAAAAAGGAACTTAAGAAATGGTTTTTGTGATTTTCAAAACATAAAACCATGAGGAAAGTAGAATTCATAAGAGAACCATATTTACCCAACATTGGGGGCCTCCTAGTTCAACCTAACCATGATGCCCAGTCAATACAGTCATACTAGTTCTATATACCTCTTAATATAGGGGTTTTCTATGGGTTATTCATAGTTAGCTAAACTCTACACCTATCCTATTTAAGGAGTGTCTCGAATAATTGTATGGAACATGGTTGGTGGAGGAGAAAACTGTGGAGCTAAAACTATAACCCTTTAAAATGTTGAGAAATGATAAATTTCCCCAAATTTTCTTTATATGGGATTACACTTTTCATTATCCCCCCCTGAATAGTTTCACCCTCAACCAGGGATCTCTTCTACCACCTCAACAAGTCTCTGATATATATTCCCATCCATATTCCGAGACACATTTCATTGGTCTTCTTGGTTGTGTACCAGTATTCTCTCCCTTCATATTGCAACTTTAATCATTTATCTCCTAATAAACTTTGTTAATTTTTTTTGGGATCTAACATGTATTATTTTCAGTTAATTTGTATATTTTTGTTATTTCTTTTATTCTAGCATGAATTAGAGGTGAGTGGTAGATCGAGAGTCACAAGAACAAAGATACACTAAGTGATCACATGATTTTACCTTAAATTCATAGTGTTTATGTATTGTGTTATTGCGTCATGTTCTATATTTCCTAAGAGAAAATATTTATATCGAAATTTTCTTAACATAACTCAACAGTAAATACCTATATAATTCATTGAACTCATTTAAGTCTTAAAAGAGTTTAATTAACATAATGTGAACCACCCTTTAGGTGTGTTTCTAAATTGAATAAAGCCACCATGAGTGGCCTATATTGATTTTATTAACATCTTATAGTGTATTCTTTACAGTATTATTTTGTGATGATAAATGTAATGGTTGTTGTTTTAATTGAATTAAATGAAAGAGGTAATGGATGATAGTTTTCCATTTCCCTTGATCATCACTCCTTCTTTCATAGGTGTGAGATGATCTTTTATGATAAAATACCCAAATAAGAGATTTTTATGGATTCATGGGATTTCATTCCTTCTATGCCTATGCTATGATTTGAGCTATGATATAAGGTGAGTTAATTTCTTATATAATTGTGAGGGATAATTTATTTAATTGTAATCTTAAATGGTATTATTAAACATTAGGTCCATGACTATTCAAATTGAATAATCGAGGGTGATGAAATAGTTCTAACATTATACCCTAAAAAATTGACATATCACACTTATTTATTATATTAATTTTAATAGAAATTATAATGAATCATGATTGAAACTTGGGTTCTTATATGAAATCAAAGTATGGACTCACATTGATGTTGGATTTTGGACATCGCTTGTGATAGATGGACTCCCATATGTGGACTCCTAAGGAAAAGATTAGTGGGAAAATCATTATATATGCTATGAGTGACACTACAATCCATTTGTAGACTTCTCAGGACAAACTAAAACAGAAATGACTTTATACCACACCTCAAATAATACAATGATTCCTATAATGAATTCTTAATTTGGGATTATAAGGTAATGAGTTCATGTTATGCATGGAGTAATACCAAGGTTCCAAATTTTAAACTCAAAGGATGGTATCTATTTTAATTTGAATTATGTAATGAAGTAATTACATTACAGGACTTCAAAACGCATGAATAAATCTTGGATTTAGTGAAATCTGTACATTTCACAATTTCCATATTATACATTTCATGATAATATATATTTCACAAGGGATTCCTAATCTATTATATGGTTCTTGAGACTATATTATAATTTAAATCATGATTGATTTTTTAATCATAGATATTCCTTATTCGTCCACAGAAGGTCACTGATGATAGGCTTTTTAGGGGAACCCAAAAAAATGTGGGTTATATACAAACCACATTTCATAAAATTATTTTAATATTACCTACACATTCCATACTCTATATTTGGTGGTGACCTACTATGTTTATCTCACAACATATTTGGGATATCCTTGGGGATGAGGATAGACATCATCGTTGAAGTTGGGGATAATGGAAAGAGAACTACTATGGATACATGATTACCATTCTAGGATGGTGTATGGGTTCATAGGACTGATCCTGTGCTTGAGATTCTACCGGAGATAGTCTTATTTAATTTGTTAATTTTTTATACAATATTATATTATCTTATTCCATGATTCACTAGTATTTTATATTATTATATCATGATAGAATCATTATTTTTTATATTCCATTGATGGATGTGATTACTTAGATATTTATATGATCAATAGTTACTCCTCTGTTGTTCAGTAATCATTATGCTTATTCTATGGATTGATATAATTATACCACTGTAATTCACTCTCATCATGAAGGTATTGTCTCTCCACTATTATACTATATATCATTAATCCTAGTTGGATGCCTTTATAGTATTAGGTGGCTATCTTCAGGTCATTCGACCAATCGGGTTCAGTTACTGTTGAGTTAACCGAGTTCGGTATATCACAAAGTGGTATCATCTGTTATTTTCTTTCAATTCCTTAATAATTTGGATGGTGAGAAGTATAAATATGATGTTTCAAGATTTGTTCAAGATAGTGTGTATTGGAGTAGTTGAACCGCCTATAGTGGAAAGCCAAATTTTCTGAGATGGGACATGATATCCAATATTTTTCTTATTAAATTATATATGGCATCACATTTGAGTGACACACTTTTGGTTTTATATTATTTATCACAAAAATATTTTTAACCATGGCCTAATATGGAAAGGAAGTGTTACTTCATTATTTATTATATGCAATAGAGGATTGAAATTTCCTGTATATTTCAAACCATGTATATTTGACAAGAGGCATTACTGTAATCATGGTTTGGTTACTTTTTTCTAGGTCCATTAAATTATTAATCGTTTAAAGAAAGGATTAGATAAATAATTTAATTTTCATAAATATACACAAAATTATGAATTTATAAAGTGTTTGGACCTATATAAATTCAAATTAGTGATCTATTTAGTTCAACTATTTAAAAATATTTTATATTTAATTATGTAAGAACGTAAACGAAATTGAATTATAGAATGAGATAGTCACCACTAAATGAGGATTCCAATTGAAAAATAAAGGGTGTATTCCACTATAAAATACAATTGACACTCTCTATACTGAGAATATTGACTTATAGAAGTGAAATTGACCCAGACCTGACCTTAGTACTGTGAATTAGGTACTGTCTCTTACTTTTCATATGATCTACATGATTCCCATAACTATATTTATAATCAAGTAGAGGGTTGTGACTCTTATATAAGAAATCATAAACCAGTATTATTCTTTTATTTGAAAATATTAATGTCATTAGATATTCTAACGAGAATAATTTTTGGTATTTATAGAGACATACCACCACTATAGCCTCGATAAGGGTTCTAGGATGGGTGGAAACGTCCATGATCTATAGGTGGTGGGCCCCAAGACACTATGAGAACATACCATAGTTCCAATTTTTGTATCGCCTAATATACATTGAAATGGAGTTAATGCCCAGTCTCAAGTTAGTTTCCTACACTTTATCTTGACTATTTTAGGAAACTTGTGACCTTCCCTGATTATGTCATAGTTGACATATGAGTTTTAGTAGTAGCATCGAATTACATTTTTGTTAGAGGGAGATAGAAAATCTATGGAATCATTTCCAAAGGCCCATTTAATGATTCTAAAAAAAATCTTGAGAATCATCTCTATAGGATATTGGAGCTCACCATGTATATGTTTTGGGATTTCTACAAGATATGGTGGGATGTTTTGACCTAGAAAGCATTATCAGTATATGGATTAGAGGGATTTTCGTATGTTCATATATAATTGTTTCCATATCATTACATTGTGTAATTATAGAGCCCTGGATTTTATGAAAATAGAGTAGGGAACCTTATTTGTCAAGGACTATTCATACCATTTCACAGAGCTCCAAAACATTCCACCTATTTTGTTATGTGATGAATTATCTAAAGCTAGATAATTTTAGGATCGTATCATGTAAGACATCTTATCACATGATAGTGTATCTCATCTAAAACCATATCAGGGATAGGGAATGTAGAGATTATGACAGAGCCTAACCTAATAGAGTTTAGAGAATCAATTTAGGTTAGATCAACACCTAGACTTGGAAATACAAAGACCAGCATACAGAAGCATCATATGGGGCTTCCATGTAGTGACATTAGTATCCAAGGTGTGTACTATGGTGTCCTGGTGAGATTCCATCAGTGTAGTAGGCTGGAATATATGAAATCTGAGTATACGATGGGCCCATTAATGTTATGTTCTTATGGAAATATGGGTCACATTCATCGTTTTTGTAGAGATATTCCTCACGTAGTTAGTGAGAGAGGATATACACTGAATTATTTTTTAAGAGTGGGCTCATCAACGTTTTACCTGATTGAGAGATAGATTCCACCCAACTGACCAGGTTGAGGTTGTGGTTGTGGCTAGGGTAACTAGACACCATACTTATAGTTCATTAAGGGAAGTCTTGCTCTGTCGAGTCAGGCTATTTCTCCAGGCCATAAACCAAGACTGATTTATGAGGTGTAGTCGATACCTAAGAACCATAGAATCAAACCTTTTACACTATGAGGTACAATTCAAGTAGCATACAATTTAGTATCTTCTCTTTTTAAAATTGGTGCTTCCCATTCAATCATATATGATCTTATTGATGATATCATTGGTATCAATGATTATTTTTATTTTAGCATGATGAAACTCAAAACTAATTTAGGTATTTCATCAAATTTTATGTTAATGGAGAATCCTACTCCAATAGATAGGTGGGTGTCAGTTTTCATGGTACCACATTGATCAAAAGATGATAGTTCTTGATATCATTATTAAGATGGGCAATTTGAATTCCTATCATGCTTATATTGACTTATATCAATGATGACTGAGTTTCTGATCAGTTTTTTGTTAAAATATTATTCACAATAGTGAATGTGATGTTAAATAAGGTCATTATAGACATGAACATCATGAGATAGGTGGTATGATAGTCCAGAATGATATATTTTAACTTGATGATCATGAAAAATGTAAGGTGTATTTCCATCAAGTGGTAGAATGTTCAGATATTTCTTCATGGATGATTTTTGTGTCTAACTCCTGAGAGAAATGTATTTTTTTTGTTCATCGAAATTCTCCTAGAAGCTAAACTGGTATCCAAAACCCCCTATAGGATATCTAATAATGATTTGTATGAGATAAAGAGGAAGCTATAGGATTTTTATGCTTTCGGTTTTATATGATTCATTTCATCATCAGGTGTTTCAAATTTTCATTTTTCTAAGAATTTAGATGGTACACTTAGCTTCACGTGGATTATCATCTGTTAAACTAAATGATTGTTATGTAATGGTGTATGTTTCCTCATATAGATTATCACTTCAACTAGATCTGGGGTGAAATAGTATTATATACTATTGATATGAGATCGAGTTACAATGAAGAGTGAGTTACACCATGACATATACTACGTATAAAATTTTTATGTAGATATGGACTGTATTAATATATTTTCATTTCATTCAATCTCACAAACACACCATCATTTTTTTGGAACTAATGAATCTGTTTTCCCACCAGTATATGGATTCATTTTTAGTGGTATTCATTGAAGATATATTGATGAACCCTCATACTCAAAAAATCACGTAAAATATATTGATATCATATTTAATACACCGAGGGAGAATCATTTATATTGTATGTTCACCATGTTGCACATTTGGATGGATAAATCCTAGTGCCTATGTAATTTTATCTTATATACAAGAGTATCATTTGACCCATAGAAGGTGAGAGTTATAGTTCCCTAGGAATAGAAAAAGACCATATTCAATATATATAGTTTATTGGAGATATATGGTTATTATATGAATATAATTTATTACATTTTCCACCTATATTCACATATTATAGGCTTGACTAAGAAGGGTTTAATAGTCAAATGGTCAAAAGCCTTTGAGACAGCCTTTCTGGAGATGAAAGGGTGACTAAATTCAGCACCAGTCCAATTTCTTGTAGATCATGGACGAAGATATATAGTTTATTTTTATGCAACATGTGTCAGGATAACAGAATTTTTTTTTCAAGGGGACTAAATAATATTATAAGATGCTCATCAGTTGAGTCTTCAAAATTGGAACTACCCAAAGCATGATCTTGAGTTAGCCAGTATTGTTCATTCTTTGCATTGTTGGATGAATACCATACTAAAAGATAATTCTATGTTGTATACGAACTACAAGATCCTAAAGAACATATTTACATGGTGTTATGTGAATATCAATAAATAATGGTTGGTTGAATACATATGTTCTTTTAACATTGATATATCTTTTATGTTGAGACCACTTTATGTATGAAGATTTTATTTGTTCTCAACAGCTGTAAATATCAGTAAAAAATAAGGACTCCAAAGTTAATGGAGATCGGATAAAGTGAGGATGCCTAGATAGTTGTTATGAAATCATATCATTTAATGTCATACTTGGGAAATTCTTTATGAATTAAATTCAGACGATTTTTGAGTTGATCCTACGGTCAAAGCACGTGTATAAAAATAATACATTGTCTACAACAATGAAGATTTATGATTAAACCAGACGATGAATTGCTGATATGTATTTCAAAAATATCATAAGTTATGAGAACTTGGGATGAAAGACTTTTGAAGGAAGGGGGAGAAATGACGATGCCAGTCATATAAAGTTTTGATTGGAATGATTGTTGTTGCTGGAAGATAGGGAAGTTTATGTACTCTCCATTGCAACTCTAACGATGTTAAATATGGTCTATCAAAGGATATATATCACGATAGTGGAGTTTGTGATGAAAGCTAACGATTGGTTATGGGAAGCAGTGAATAGAATAATGAAAAAAGAACAGACAATCTGGAGGTGGTAAAAAAGAATAGTTTAATATGGTTCATGAGATATTAGTGAGATGCATGAAAAATAAAGTGCTGCGCAAAATATTGGCATGGTGCCTGAAATTGAGGAATGAAGTTTTTAGAGAAAGTGGTGTTTTGAGATTTGAATCTCAAAAATTGGAAAAGTCTTATGCTGCATGAAAAATTGGATAATTGTGATAAATATGATGTTGCGTGAAAGAGTTTCAATGTGCATAAAGAGTATTTTACGTGCATATTAGTTTTTTCGTGTAGGGTGAAAAATTCCTATAAATATATGGTGAACCCCTCTCATTTGTTAAGAGATCTACACTTAGACAAATCATGAGCTCTCACATGTGGAAAAAAATTAATGTATTGAGTAGTACTTGAAAATAATAAGTGGTGCGCAAAAAATAAAGTGTTTTGTAAAAGAGAGTGTTGTGAGAAAAATTGAAGTCCTTTGTGAAAAGGAAATGGTGTGTGAAAAAGGAGAGTGCATGAAATTCCATTTTCACGCCAAAATGTTTTTTTATGTGCGAGGTTTGAATTTTATGCACAGGCCACCTATAAGGGTGCGTGAAAATTTTAAGGGTTTCGTAGACCTGTAACAAATGTTTTTTACTCTTGATGTGTCTTGAGAAGAACCAGAACCACACCCTATGTGAGAAGAAGAAACCACAATCAAGACACCGGTTTTCTCAAACCCTAATTGTGTTCTGTGAAGAAGATATCATGAGTACACAATTGATGAATACTCACCCTTTTAGTGCTTCACGAGGACAGATCCAAGAACCATCCCGAGTTCTGTGAAGAAGAACCATGTGTTCTCTACATGAAGAAGAAGACCCGTGGAGCTATCAACCTGCATGAAGGTCAACACTCTTTGGTTAGAAGATTTATATACACTATTTGCAGGATTGTTTTTGCTTGTGTGACAAGGAGACAGATGTGAAACCAAAATCATATCTACACAATGGATGAAGTAAGTATATTGATACACTCCTATGTCGGTATTGAGAATTAAAGAAAGATATTAAGACACTATTTACTATTCCTTATTATACTGTTTCAAAGAGAACAAAAAGAGTAAGAAGAATAAGAGAGTATTCTCAAATGAATGTTGACAATTATTCAGGGTAGTTTAATTCAAATGATGTTATGTGAGCTGATCCTCATTGTTTGAATAATCACATTGGTGTATGTGATTCCAGCTAAATAAATATAAATTTTAGTTTAGTTGGTTTTCTCACTAAGAAGAAGAAAGAAGAATTATAGTGTAGTTAGTGGTTCACAAGAGTAGATGAGAAAGAAAGAAACAATAACTGCTTGCCTACTACATTGAAAGTAATCAAGTAAATATTACTAAAGAAGACCAAGATCAGAACCTACCTTTTGAAGAAGGAAGAATATTGTCTCTATAGTCAGTATAAAGAACTAGCTAGAGGCTACAAGTTGGGTTGGGTCATCACCAGTCCATGGAATTGGATTGTTCCCCCCCCCCCCTCTAAAGTGTAGGGACTTACACTGGGTAGAGGATTTCTTTCCTAGAAACAACATTATAATATCATATCACATCAAAGTGGAGAATCCATGCACTGGTCAAATCCGTGCATGGAAATAACGTAGCTACTCTTACTTAATGGTGACCCTTGTAAAAATATTGTATTCATATTTTAACTTCATTCTATTATTTCATGAAATAGGAAAAATAGAATAAGAGAATAAAGATCTGAACAGGTCAAGAGCTACATGGATAAAAGTTGGAATTGGTTTAAAAAGACCCCAACAATGATTAACCAACCCACCTCTCTGTGTAAGGTGTATCCCAAACTGGTCCTCCATTATATTCGAGGTAAAGGCAATATAGTTGAAGATTATCTAATGAGGAAGACTAAGAAATCAGAAGATAAAGATGATAGTAGTGAGTGGAATCTTAAGGATACATTTTTTGAGAATCATTTAGACGTTTAGGACTCTCATGGGTAGTCTGTACATGCATCATTTTGGTGACCTCTTTACTTATATAGTGATAGAATATTAAAAATCTATTATATCCTGATGGATTGGTCATGTAAGAGGGTATTGCTTGTGAGGACTATCCTCTAGGAATATACCTTAATTATAATGATATATTCCACATTCAAGGATTCATTTTGGTTCCCATGGATGTTTTACGGAATTTTATGCTATAGTCTTATGTTTCTGTATGGGAATTACATCCTGTTGTTACCATGATTTTTTTGACATGTGACACAAATATTGGTTTTTAGGGATGTAAAGGGACATATATGGGTTTTTTACCATGTATTCTATATGTCATCAGGTGATTCTAGAACACTAATGACCATAATATATTTTATAGCCGATACATACCCCTTAGTTTAAGTAATATTAAGTCACAATGGATTTCTTGTTGGGATTTTCTAGATCACTTCAGGGCAGTGATTTCGTATGGGTCACCATAGACTGATTTGATAATTTACCCCATTTCCTACCTCTATGGGATAGTATTTTAGTTTATGATCTTATTATAATATGAATTAATTATATTATATACCTCCATGGGGTTCCATGTTCTGTCATATCAGACATAAGTGATCACATTACTTTATGGTTCTAGAAGTGGTATAGAAGGAACTAGGTTCAATAGTACTTCATATTACATTCTATCACCTACATAATAATGGTCATTCTGATAATATGAAACATGATTTAAAAGAAAATTATCGAAGAATGAATCCTGGGTTTTGGAGGTTCTTGGGTGAAATAGTTTCCTATCACTAAATTCTCTAACAATAGCAGCTTCTAGAGACCTTAAATATGGATCCTTATGTGGCCATATTTTCTAGGTCATTCCGATCATCCCTGTGCTGGTTAGAGATTGGAGAGGAAATAAAATTGATTCCTCATCTCATTCATGAAACTTTAGTGAAAGTTATTCTTAATATAATGTGAATTTTTATAGGTTATTCTTGTAAGAAGTCATACATCAATCATCATCATCGAACACTATAGATTGATGTGGGGAGTATAGATTTCTTACATGTTTCACCTACACTTTGGAGTAAACAAATTCAGATACAGGGTAAGCTATCACCTTGTTATTTTAGGACCCTTATTATTTTAGATAGAGTTAGTTTTCTATCCTATAATTTTTAGTTACTTTATGGGTACAAATCCATGAACATAGAATTCCATGAATCCAAGCTTCACTGGTATAATTCTGATCATTATCATATTCTTCAACCTCAGGTGGTTGAATTGGGGGATGATGTATCTTTGAAGAGAACCCCATCTGTGTTTTTGATTAGTTAATAAAGGTTCTATTAGAATATTTAATTCCATTAGTATAGGTGATATGGTAGCATGATTATGTACAGTATAAGACTTGATTATGGGAAGCTGACATACATGCCCATTTTCCATAGTTTCTCTCTGATGATTCTAAACAACCCTTTGAATCGGTGATGAGTTTATTTAATGGGGAAGAATTTTACGAACACATTTTTTGATCAATGATTGGAGCATTTTTACTTTCCATATAATAATTTAGTTGTATACTGTTGAACAAACTAAATAATTTAATGGGAGTTTGGGGGTGTTTGGGGATAGTACTGATCATGGAGCACCATATATTAGAGGAAACAGGTGGGTCATGCACATAGTAAAAACCTTGTATCCTTGTCTTCATGGTTAGTTTAAATTGTGTGGGGTTGTCTCGTGATCTTTTCGGGGTTGGAATGTTCTTCATATCCATATAGCCTAGGGTTCACATTTGTATGAGTAATGCAGACCAATCTTCATTGGGTTTTTTCATGGAATGTGCTTGCTTAGTCAAATTGTTCCATATACCATGTTATTTGTGTCTTGATTTAGTTCATGGTGAATGATTGATTCAAAATTTTACCAAACATGTGACCCTTTAAATAAGGGAT
This sequence comes from Viscum album, assembly GCA_963277665.1. Classification (NCBI taxonomy): domain Eukaryota; kingdom Viridiplantae; phylum Streptophyta; class Magnoliopsida; order Santalales; family Viscaceae; genus Viscum; species Viscum album. The sequence goes on from OY728148.1 coordinate 790,675,551, forward strand.
AAATGATGATATTCCCCTTGTTTTATTTATAGGGACAAACCCTTTTGTTTATTATACCATGCACAATAGCACCCATAACTATAAAACACTCCTCCCACCTCATATCGGATTAGATATGGCTTCTCCATCATAACATTGAATCATTTTTTTGTATCGTTGGTTGTATACTAGTATTCCCCCTATTCCTCTTTCACCATTCCTTGTTTATGTTCAAAACAACAATTTTTTTATGCTAATATACTAAATTTTCCATGAATATTTCAATTTTATTTATTTATCCTATTCTATCCTAGATTATATCCCAACACTAGATGAGGATATAAAAAGAAATATATGGTAGGTGGTCTTGTGATTTTGCCTTAAATTAGTAGTGTTTATGTATTACTTCATTGCTAAATTCACTAGAAGTTCTGAGTGATTCTTGTTAAATGGAATTTTCCTTAAATTAAAATAACATACATGACCAATATAATTCCGAGAACACATTAATGTATTAAAATGGGTTATCTAAAATTAACTAAACAACCCCTTAACTGTATTTCAAGGTTTAACAAAACCATCATGGTTAGACTATGGATTTGAGTCACCTATTATTATGTGTTGATTACCACCTTTATTTTGGGTAATTAAATTAAATTTCTGACACATAAATCAAATTAAATGATAGATGAAATGGAATACCATTTACCTACAACATTGGATATCATTCCTTCTCTCTAATTCTTTGAGTTATTATTTTAAACTAAATTTCCCAAATAAGATAAATGGGGGATTCATGGGATGATAGGCCTTCTAAGCGTTGGATATTATTTGAGCCACCTTCTGTGGTGAGTTAATTTCTTATATCAATGTGATGGGAAATTAATTTAAATGTGACCTTAAATGGTGTGGTTAGAATTTGGGACCCATGACCATTCATATTACTATACCAAGTGTAATACAAGGGTTATTACTAAAAATTCCATGACTTGACTTATCGAAATTATTTAATTAAAATGTTATTGTGGGATAAATATGGGTTCTTATATGAACGCCATGTTATAACACACTTGGAAGATGGATATTGGATTCCACGAGTAATACATGGACTCCCAATGTGGACATACAAGGATAGACTTAGAAGGATGATATTTATATATTCTATGAGTAACACATTGGGTGCCTTTTTGGACTTCTAATGATGGAATCAGTGGGTAGTGACTTTATACCACACCTACTATGATACCATGGTTACAATAAGGATTTTCTATGATAATATTGTATGGTGATGGGTTCATGTTATGCTTGGAGTGGTACCTGTGCTCCGAATTATTAATTCCAAGGATATTGTTAGGTTTCATTTTAATTACATAATAAATTAATTACACGATATGGCTACCAATAAAAAGAATATTCTTGGATTTTATTAGAGAATTAAATTTCATGATGGCTTTATTATACATGTGATGTTTAGATATGGATCAATGGGGATTCATGAAATATGATCAGGGTCTTTGGACATGATTATCAATTAAGTCAACACTAAGTTTTAACTCAGATATATTTTGTTTTAGGCCAAACTAGGGAGAAAAGGATATTGATTTAATGGGAACCCATACCTATGTGGGTAATTTAAAAAAATCATTTATAGTTCTTAATATTACCTTAACACTAATTATTATATATTCATGGACTAAATAGCCTAGGATACTATTAGTTTTAGCCTTGAAATTATATCTCACACCCTATTGAGGCCATTGTTGGGTACTCGGATTGACTTCATTGATATAGGTAGGGATAGGGGAAAGATACCAACTATAGGTGCTTAATTACCTTTCATGAATGTTTTATGGATATAGAGGACCGAGTCTAGGCTTGATATGAAACTAAATATAGTCTGGGTCTTTAGTCAATTTTTGTAAAGAATGATGTATATTTTTGTTTCTTTAATCCCCATCATTTTGTTTTTGTATAGAATTCCATGCTCATTATTTATCTATATTAAAATTGTGGATGATATTAATTAGGTATTTATATGTTAGATATTTACTCTTCTATTGTACAAATATCATTATGACTCTGTTATTGATTGAAATGATTATACCACTATGATATACTTAGATCGTGAGGGTATAGACTCTCTATTGTTCCACCATAGACCCTCATTGCTAATCGACGACATCTATAATATAGGTATGCACTATTGTGGTCATCTAGACAACTATGTTTGGTTACTATTGGGGGAGTCTAGTCCAGGACATCACATAGTTCCTCAAAAAAGATTAGCATTACAGACCTTCAATTTGAGGGAGGTTTTATTATAGAAAAAAAGAAATAATTTATCATCCGCACTCAATCATAGTTCCAAAATGGGCCAATATTCATAGGGACTAAAATTCCATTATTTCTGAATAACTAAATCTTATTCAATGAAAAATTCACAGGATTACATTTTCACCAATTCTCAACTCAATATCTTTTTAATAATTTCCAACATAAATTATTTGTCAACATTGATATACTCTTATGTCCTTTCCATGGGATATACCCTTCTCTACCATTTCATTAGATAAATATTGTTCTATAAGCTATATTTATTTAACTTAATCTCAACATGTATAATTTTTTCACATTATACCATAGAGTAAGGATCCATATTAAATCTTGAGTTAATGTAGATTCTACTGATGTATGGTGTTAATCCAAACCTTAATTGAAGACTCTGGATAAAATATGTACTCAGTAATAAGCATTACATAATATAGTTTTTCTATATAGTAATTTATTTTAAAATGTTTTGATATCCCTTATGGTTTAATGTTTTTATGGAATTAGTTGAAAACACTTACATAAAATCCCATATATTATAAGGTGATCACATAAACATAGTATCCATTATTCTCACAAAAAACAAAATTAAAAATAAAATATGTTTTATTTGATGAAAAATAATAGGATATTTAATTTTACATCTTGTTTTACCATATAAAAAATTAAAAGTTATGAATTTTTTTTGGAAATATGAGGTAAGAGAAAAAAATCCCAATAAGTGTCATAATAAAGAAATCCATTAGTTCAATTAAAAATAATAAAACTAATTGAATGTATTCCATTATTAATATATTCATGGAGTGTCTAAAATATATATAATTTCCACATTTTAATTACACACATATTTATCAATTAAATTACTAAAAATACAACGAAATGCAATAAAAACCCTTCCAAGAAACCTATACAATTATATTCATAAAATGTGTCGGAAATAATTGGATCCCAATTAAACACAGTGGGGAAACCTCACTACATAACTACCTCCTTCATGTCTATAATGATCGGGAAAAATAACCAATAAATTGTAGCGCTATAATGGGGATCAACATTTATATAAGAAATATCGAGATCACTTGTTATGATGACCAATAATATGGATCATCCCATCTTATAAGTTGTATCAGGAAAAAATTTCTATCATATATGTAATTATCAAGTACTATATCATGAATACAACATTTTATATGTTTACATTATCATTAGAAACCCCTGAAAAATCATTTAAACCCGTATGAAAAATTAATTTGATAATAAAATACCCTTTCCATTTTAAAACTCATTTTAATACCATAATACACATAAAAATGGGAAGTGGTGATTTTTATTGTGAAATACATGAAAGATTCGTAAAGAATCAAAACATCAAATAATGGTTTTTGAAATGGTAAAATCCACAGATTCTGTATATGATAAAATTGGACATCGATTTTGTATTTTGAAATAAAATTCAAAACATTATAAAAGCCTCCTTTTGATAAGCTATGAAAGTAAAAAAAAGAGACATATAAGATAATTTATAGTTATTATATGTTCATTTATGTACATTCAAAAAATAATTTTATGAATATGTACATTGAATATAATTTTTTGGAATATTGATATTAAAATCATTTAAAATGCATTTTTTAAGTATTGTGTCGGTTACCTCAGGTCTTAATCTTCGTGTACATTATTTATCATCCAAAATAAGAAAATTGTTAATTATTTTCTAAAATAAAGAAACATTTAATTTTTATTATTCTTCTATTTTATTTCTTAACATTTTAAACATGAGTATTTTTTCAATTATGCTCACGTAAAACATTTGACAATGTTGGGTTCATAAGTCAAAAACATCTATGGTAGGTCGATTATAATAACAATGTTAATTATTTGATAATATAAATAATAATAATCATGGAATACTTTTCTCAATTATAAATAATTAATCAATTTAGAAGAAACCACGAAATATGGAATTGAAAAATCAATTGCACTACATTGGAGACAGTTGTGGCTATGTACACATGAGTAACATTTCAACATTTCAATGATAATGATGGATATAATGAAAGTTTTTTATCTTTTAAAAATGATATATATATCCTAAATTCCATATTATTTTCTTAAATAAACTTATATTTATCATCCATGTGATGTGGAGATGACAAAATAATCTCATTACTTTGTGGAGGTGTAGCCCACAATTGCACACGAATGACATTATAATTTTTATGTGATTTAAAACATATTAGAATAGGTGATAAAATATAATTTGAAACTAATAAATATTTTATAAATATAATATATATACATTAAATCCATCATTATAACCATATGTTGGAGGTGGTAATGGAAAATGAACTACATCGGTCTATAAGGAATTACTCTATCATATGATTGAATGAAAGATTTATTTCACATTTGGTTGATGTTGAAGATAGATATAAAGAATACCATTAACATAATAACATCTTAGTATATGGAAGTTACTAATGATATTATTTTGATATTGTTAAATATGTGTTTTAGGGGTGGAAAAAGAAATAAAACATAAAATGATTGGCAAAAAATGATACCTCTTCTTCAGAGTACCTCTTTAGGTTTGCAATAAAATAATTTCATGAATATATTTTTCAATAAAAACAAAGGCCTCTAAGAAATTTTATGGTATTTAGAGATGAAAATTTTTATAGTCATGTATGATCAAAAAAAAATTCGTTGTGATATTGAATGATGGGATGATGTGCCATTTTATAAGTGAGGGGAGGGGAACTCACTGAATTATTAAATTATTAAATTAATATAAATTCTTTTTTATGTAAAAATGATTAATAATATATTTAATTAAAATATAAAATGATTGTGGGTTTAAACCTTCTCATAAAATAACATTTAGTCAGGTTTGTGTGTTGTTTTTATCAATATATTTTGGTCCTAACTACTGTTCAACCTTTATGACTGTTATGAATTGGACAACGATTATTTTTATTTAATGGACAATATAGTCATTATTAAAGTGAAATGGTCCCTAAAATGTTCTATGGTTGATATATTCACTGTACCATCCTTAAACTGGTAGCCACTATAATTGATGCCTTGATTCAGGTCGCCACATGACCTTAGGTGCACCTCCCTATATGTCATAGGTTGCCTACTAGAAGAGAGGGTATAATAGAATGGATGGGGAGATTATAACTGTCGCACCCAGACTTGGTCGATGCGTGACTTTCACGTGAGTTATAAAACTACATGATATGTACGCAGTTTCACCTTGTTTGTGGTCAGAGACGGGTGGCAAAGATCGAGCGTCGTCCACCCAATTGTGCACTCAGCGTCACGCAAGACATGCAGTCATTAAATTTTTATTATTATTATTTTTATTATTATTATTATTATTATTATTATTATATTTTGTTAAATTATTATTATTATTATTATTTATATTCAAATTATTAAAAATAATAATAATATTATTATTATTATTATAAGAAAAATAAAAAATATATAAAACCCTAACCCTAATACCCGGCTGCCCCTTCCACCCCCACATCCCCCACCCCCTCTTCCTGTTGTGGCCCTGGTGCCACTCGCTAGCCATCCGGTTGGCAGCGCCACACCGGCCATGCCCTAGTGCCCCTCCGCCGCTCCCCGCCTTTCTCGTCGTCCCGCCTCTATTTTTCCCGTCGTCAGCCCCTATCTCGGCACCACCCCGCTGCCCTACACCCACCGGCCGAACCCTTTCTCCCCCTACCAGCCGCACCACCCCTCGGCGCTGCACCTCTCCTATGTGCTACAGACCCCGCGTCGGCCCTCCTACTCGGCTGCTCATCGCCACCCACCCCCCCTTCAGGTAGAACATCCTTGCTCCGGCTATTCATTAGCAAGTAGCAGATCTCCTCAAGGAAGACCCCCCCGGCCAGACCTCTCTCTCCTCGGCGCTCCTTCATGGTTGCACCTCCCTTCTCCTCCCGTGCGGTGTACTGCGCACCCACATGTCCCGCCGACAGTCACGACCTCCAGCACCGCTTTATCTCTGACACACAACATTTCTCCGATGAGTTTCCTTGCACCCATACATTTTATTTCGTAAGAAAGTAGGGTTTGACCAAGCCCTAATACTTGGGTATGTGTATTGTCTTGTGTTTCTAGGAATATAGGGTATGCTATTTGGTCTTTGGGACTCTGTATTATATCTTTGATGGTTTTTTCATGTGTGCATTCAACTGGTTGGCGTTTCAAACCATTTCCCTTATTAATTCAAACCATCATCACTTGAATGTTTTTAATTAATTCTTACATAGCATTTGCATCTCTATTTTTTTCATGGAAAGAAATTGAAATGGTTATATTTTTGTTTTAAATTTGTAAAAGTGGATTTTGATGTATGTTTATATGAAATGCATAGGTTCTTGCTAAAGTTAATTGAGTTCTTTGTGATGTGTTTGTTTTTAATTGATAGTAAATGTGTTTTGGAAACATATAATTGGTTTGGTGTGATTTTTTGACAAAAATTATCAACCAATATGTTGTTTTAGAAAAGATTTAGAAATGGTGGTTGGTTTGAAAGATGCGTTTTTCTTTTATAAAGTGCTATGAATGAATTGGGTTTGGAATGAATGCTAAAGTGTTTTATGAAAAATGGTTTTTAAGGAGATTATTCTAAAAAATAGATGTGCCATTTGATGTTGGCACATCCATGGGAGCACTAGGTGCACACATGAATGTGCCTCCAAATGAAAATGACACATTAATGCTATGTTTTCTTCAAACTAGGTTTCAGAGAAAATAATGTGTTATTTCAAAGGGAATTAAAAGATGTTGGCTTGGTTGGATTTTGGTGTAAGTTAGATGGTCGTTTTTCGTAAAGTACCATTTGCTAAACATGAATTTTTTGGGTGTGTGGTTAGATCTTAAGGGCTAGTTTTTATTTGAAAATGTAAATTATATTTGTGTAATGTTTTTGTTAATTCCTTTGGGCATGTCAAGTTAAAGTCTTGTTTGTCTCTTCCAACTCAACTATAATATTTGTGTTGACTTTTTGAAAATAATCTGTTTTGGGAAAAATGTAAATGACTGTTTGAAAACCTAATGTATTTTAGAAGATGGTTTGAATGTTTATGTTATGTGATGTCCCAGTTGGAACTTTAATGATATCATATTGGTATATCAATATATATATGTACTTATCGGTCACTTCTATATGGGGAATCCCCTTCGAGGGTTGTCGTATTGTGGTGTCCGTGTAAGGGGTTGGAAAGTGTGGTGAGATGAGTCATGCGTGCAAGGGCCTCCCACTGCCACAGTATTATTAAAGCTACCATGGGTTCGTGGGCATCTTTTAGAGAATCGATTGACGGTTTCTAGCCAACTGCGATTAGATGGGTTGGGTCCCCCTTGGTAGATTGGCCTTGTGGGGCATGCCACTTGTTGGCTGTTAGGGCTGCTATTTGGTTATTCACTATAGAGTACCATGCCGGAAGGTAGTCTGAAACCGAGTACATTCAGGGGTTTTCTAGGGATGTTTAGGATCACCCATAGTTATTTCTTATATCTTCTTGTATAATTTTACTTGCACTTGGTTTCCAGCATTTACTTATTACCTGTTCTTCTTTTCCTCAAATGTAATAAACATGGATTTGAAATTTAGTTTCTAATAAATTAATTATTTTGGAAAAAAAGGTTTGTGGTGTGGGTTGGTTTTGAAATAGTAAATCAGGATCCATTTCCCTTAAAATTTGAAAACCCTATTTTCTATCTTTGTATGTGAAAACTAGTGTTTTTGGGTTTTTTTCTAGAAAGTGGTCTTGGTTGGATTCTGTGGTTTACTTGGGAAACCCTAATGAGCATTTTGAATGCTCATGGCCATCCTATATTTTCAGATGCAGGTTCTGTTTCTTGGTTTAGCTTCCTTTCTCAGCTGCCCATTGAGGCAGATTATTAGTGTTGGAGGTGACCTAGAGGTCACAAGGAGGTATGTACAGTTTGGTTTTCATTCCCATACTAGTTTTTTTATTGTTAGTTTTTATTTGTCGGTTTATCCTTTTCACATCGGCCAAATCGTTCCCAACATTTTAAATTTTGATGCTAGACACTAGTTTCCATCTCGGGGGGATCAAAAATGCCCCTCGGGACTTGCCACGAGCTGGATTGGGTGATCGGTTCATGGTCGACCCGGTCTGGTTTGTGACAAAGTTGTATCAAAGAGAGGTTCTTTATATTTGGGATGTCTGGTAGAAGGAGATTAGGATTTTTTTGGACTCAGGAGGTAGGTTACGGGTTGGTGCAAGATCACTACTGCCCATGACAAGACCTGAGTTACCCGGGGTAGTCTGGGTTTTGACTCTTTTGCCTTTGGTTTTAATGGTTTGGGGGATGATAATGAAGGCAAACTGGTTCATGTGTTGCCCTCACATGGGGGTGGTGACCCATGTGAAGTCCAAGTGTCTAGTTCAATGTCATTTTAGTGATATACCTTACTTGGGATATGGATCACCACAATGTCGCCGAGTTCGGCATATGAACTAGTTCCTCGTTTCGGTGGTTTGTTGGTGACTATGTTTCTTTTTGTTCCCGATTGATGTGAGCGTTTGTTAAAAATGAATGTTGTTTTGAAATGGAAGAGTATATATTTTTTAATTATTTTGGAATTGTTGAATTGGGTTTTTAATGTGGGAGTGTTTTGATTTGGAATGTTTTATTGCGTGCATGGATTTAATAAGGGGAAGAAGTGTTCGAACCTTGGTATTCTCTATGGAGGGTCACATGTGCATCGATATGTGCAGAGAGTGCATGAGAGAACTTTTCCGCAAACGATCTAGCTGGGATTGGAGAATAAAAATGACTGACTGTGAGGCAAGGGATGCTTCAGCCATCAGAGCCCTAACCACAGGTCTCATGGTGATGCTTGCGCACAGTCAAGAGTTGCGGAGGGTGTGTAGAACCTCGCTTAAAATTTTGTTTCTAGATTATAGAAGGTAAATGACCAATTTTTTCTTGTTCAATTCTTTCCATCGTTGTAATCTCATCCTTGTTGTGGTCACGTGAAGAGCTCATTCTACCACAATCCAAGAAGCCCCATCTACTCTTATTGAAACTTCTAAATCATTCGAATTACTTGAAGGGTGGTGGGTCTAGGGATAAACAATCCTATTCTGATTTTTAGTATGGTATCAACTGCGTACATTAGGAGGATGTTCAATTCTATGAAATTAATGGGTGTTGTTTATGGGCTCTTTATTAGGCCAGACACCTCTCTATGGGTTTTTATTTAGTGTTTTTTAGTTTTGTAGGTGATTCCACCTTCCCAGTGTCTCAATGTGCTAGTTTTTCCCATAATATTTTTAATCCTAGTGGTGGAGTTGTTCCGTTATCATTTTGAATGTGGGATGAGTTTAGTTTGGGGAGTTTCTAGGTCCCCCCCTGGGGTGGTGTGTTTGAGATTCAAGGTTTCCATGTTAATAAATTTCTATGGTGGGGAGATCCCTCCCGTGTTCTCCCCTCAACCTCGAACAATTATTGTACTTGAGTTGGTCGGGTGTGACGTGTGTTGGTAATGGTCACCCCGAGGATCTCATTGTCTTCTGTTTTTTCTTGAACATGGAATCGAGTTATGCTAACTGTTGACTTAGTGACTTTCAGGGGCCATAAAGTGTCTGTGGTAGGGAGAATTGTCACACCTGGACCCATTCGATGCACAACTTGTGTGTGAGTTATAAAACTGCGTGATAAGTACAATGTTTACCATTGTATGCGGTCAGAGTTGGGTGTCACATTTTGAGCACGGTCCAACCAACTGTGCACTCATGGTCACGCAAGGCATCCAGTTGTTAAATATTATTATTATTATTATTAAAGATTGTTAAATAATAATAATTATTATTATTTATATTTGAATTATTATTATTATTATAAGATAAACAATAAATATATAAATCTCAAACCCTAATACCTGGCCGCCCCTCCCCCCTTTCCCATGCCCCCTCTCCCCGTTCCCCCCACCCCATTCACGTTACGGCCCCGGCACCGCCTCCCTGCACTGCCCGCCCGTCGTCCGGATGGCCGCACCACGCCGGTCGTTCCCCATCACCCATACGCAGCTCCCTACCTCTCTCACCGGCCTGCCTCCATTTTTCCCATCATCGTCCCCTGTCCCTGTGCCACTCTGCTTCCCTACAACTGCCGACGGAACCCTTTCTCCCCACAAACTAGCTGCACCACCCACCGGAACCGCTCCTCCCTTGTTCACTACAGACCCCGCTTCAGCCCTCCTACTTGGCCGCTCGCTACCACCCATCCCCTCCACCCTTCTAGCTGAACCTCCTTACTCTGGCTACTCCTTGGCGAGTAGCAGATCTCCCCAAGGCACACCCCCCAGGCCATGACTCTCTCTCTCTCTGGCGCTCCATCTCGACTACACCTCCCTTCTCCTCCCTTGCGGTGTACTGCACACTCACACGTCCCGCCGACAGCCGCAACCTCCAGCACCGCTTTATCTCCGACACACAATGTTTCCCCTGTGAGTTTCCTTTCTCCCTTACATTTTATTTAGTAATAAATTTAGCTTTGACCAAGCCCTAATTCTTGGGTTTGTGTATTGTTTTGTGTTTCTTGTATTATAGGGTATTCTATTTGGTCTTGGTACTCAGTATTATATCTTTGAAGGTTTTTTCACATCCGCATTCTACTGGTAGGTCTTTCCAACCATTTCCCTTTTTTAATCAAAACGTGACCACTTGAATGTTCTTTATTAATTATTATACAGCATTTGAATCTCTATTGTATTAATGGAAAGAATTTTACATGGTTATATTGTTGTTTTAAATTTCTAAAAGTCGCTTTTGATATAAGTTTATTTGAAATTCATAAGTTCTTTATAATGTTAATTGAGTGCTATGTGATGTGTTTGGTTGTAATTGATGGTGACTGTGTTTTGGAAATGTAAAATTTTTTTGGTGTGTTTGTTTGACAAAGGTAATGAACCAATAAGTTTTTTTTAGAAAATATTTTCAAATGGTGGTTGGTTTGAAAGATGAATTTTGCATTTAAAAAGTGTTGTGAAAGAATTGGGTTTGGTTTCAATGCTAAATTGTTTTATGAAGGATGGTTTCAAGGTGATTCATCTAAATACTGGATGTGCCCTTGGATGTTGGAAGATCCATGGGAGCACTAGGTGCTCCCATCGATATGCCTCCAATTGAGAATGACACATTAAATCTATGTTTTCTTGAAACTAGGTTTTAGAGAAAATAATGTTCTATATCAATGGGAATTGAAAAACGTTGGCCCGGTTGGCTTTTGGTGTGATATAGATGGTCATTTTTCTTAATGGTCCATTTGGAAAACTTGAATTGTTTGGATGTGTGTTTCGATCATTAGGTCTAGTTTGTCTTTTAAAATGTAAATGATATTTTTGTAATGTTTTGGGTAATTCCTTTGTGCATGTCATGTTAAAGGCCCATTTGGCTCTTCTAACTCAACTGTAATATTTGTGTTGACTCTTTGAAAAGAATGTGTTTTGGGAAAAATGTGAATGCAGATTTTTCAACCTATTGTGTTTTAGAAGATGGTTTGAATGTTGATGTGATGTGATGGCCCAGTTGGCACTATGATGATGTGATATAGGTATATCTATATATATACATACTTATGGGGCACTCCTACAGGGGGACTCCCCTTTGAGGGTTGTCATGTAGTGGTGTCCGTGTAAGGGGTTGGCATGTGCGGTGAGATGAGTCACGCGTATGAGGGCCTCCCACTTACACATTATTAATAAAGCTACCCTGGGTTCTTGTGTGTCTTCTAGAGAATCGATTAATGGTTTCTAGCTAGCCCCGATTAGACGTGTTAGGTCCCCATTGGTAGATAGGCCTTATGGGGTGTGCCATTGGTTGCCTATTAGGGCGGCCTGTTGGTTATTGACTATTGAGTACCACGCCAGTAGGTAGTCTGAAAATGAGTACGTCTAGGTGTTTTCTAGGGATGTTTAGGATCGGCCATGGTTATTTATAATATCATCTTGATTAATTTTACTTGCCCTTGGTTTCGAGCATTTACTTATTACCTATTCTTCTTTTTCACTAATGTGATAAACATGGAAATGAAATTCAGTTTCTATGAAATGCTTTGTTTGGGGAAAAACTGTTTGTGGTGATGGTTGGTTTTGAAATGGTAAATCAGGATACTTTTCCCTTAAAATATGAAAACCCTATTTTCTATCTTTTTATGTGAAAAATAGTGTTTTTGGGTTTGTTTCTTTAAAGTGTTCTTGGATGGATTCTGTGGTTTACTTGCTTAACCCTACTGATCATTTTTAATGCTCATGCACATCATATCTTTTCAGATGTAGGTTCAGTTTCTTGAATCAAGTTCCTATTTTTTTGCCCATTGAGGCAGATTTTTATTGTTAGTGGTGACCTAGAGTTCACATGGAGGTATGTGCAGTTTTGTTTTCTTTTTGCTGCAAGTTATTTTAATCATTAGTTTTTATTTGTCTGTTTATCTTTTTTACATGGGCGAAATCATTCCCAACATTTTAAATTTTGATTCCCCACAATAGTTTACATCCCGGGGGGATCGGGAATGCCCCACGAGACTTTCCTCAAGACGGCTCGGGTGATCGGTTCAGTGTTGACCCAGGCTGGTTCGTGTCAATAACCTCTTTTTTAAATTTATCCATATAAAAACAAAATTTGAAATAATGTAAACATGTAAAAAATATTCATGAATCGTGTATCTATATCCAAAAACTGGGTACAATCCCACCACCAAACAGTAAATATTCTATGTCAAGTCATACAGTGTTAGGAATTATGTAAAACCCCAAAATAATGGCAAGGTCCATAATCCCAAAAATGGGTTCTGACCCCAATTATGAACCGATAATCCATGAAAATTCTTATCCCTTATAAATCTTCTAGTATGGGGTCCTTTCCATTTTCATAACCTATAACCATGACGTTTTTTGGGGTACCAAATGGTGTCCTGAACAGGGTGCATGTATAACCTAGTAAGACACAACCAATGTTGAAAAAAAAATATCCACAACATATAGATAGATTATGCTGGTAAAAGATGAATAAAAATAAAAAGATAATGTAAACTGGGTTCTATTATTTAACATTTTTTACTTCAACAACAATTAACAATGATTCCATGTGTTTTTTATTTTCATCAAATACACTTCAACTTATGGTGGTAATATACACATAAAATACGGGAAAGAATCCAGATCCCTACATCAGTAGGGAAGAAATTACACACACAAAATACACAAATCTTACCTCAGATCTTCAGCGTAGGTATTCATATTCAATATATTTGTTTGGGGAAAAAATCCCCAATCTGAATCCTTTACACATTAATTATAGTGGTGTGCCATAAAGTTACAATCTAACATGAACCATGTGGATAGAGATATAAGTCATATACCCCATATATGATCAATCCATGTGAACATGATTCTTTAACCATTCAACATATGTACCATGTGCAAACCATTTCTCATTGAATACATTTTTTATTTACCAACCGTATTTAATTCAATACACATACCATATTCATGACTTCACCCATTAAAAAATTATCTATTCACAATTCGTATCTCATTAAAACATATTGTATTTATGTTTCATAACCAATTATCTAACATACGATTAAAACCTAGAACTCATTTAAAACATTTACACTATACTAAATGAACCTTATTCCATATGAAAAAATATACACAATTGACAACAATTTCATTTCAATGACCATGTTAACTAGCTAAAAAAAGGTCATTTGGATTCCCTTCATAAACCATGCTAACATAATAAAAATAAAAATAATTGTTTTCATCTCATGAACATTTAAATTTAATATTTAATAACCCAATCCCATGTTCAAGATTGTGGAAAACCCCATGGGTGGCCACTATCATGGTATAATTTGACTCAATGTACACCAAATCGATCATAAGGGGTTTAATCCATCATTACACCAACCGATTAATCATTTATTAAAAAGGTAATGAAATTCACAATGAACAGGTTCCATAAAAGGACAAAATTTAATGAAACCAAACATCAAGACTAAGGGATATACTTGTAGACCACCTGCCTCTATTTCATATATGGACACTCTCTTAAACATGTACTTTGATTCGATATCAAAACAAATTCAAATAAAAAACCTAGAAATGGAAATTAAAATGGTTTTTTTTGTTTCATCAGAATAAGAAGAATGATTCCTCAATCCCAAATCTAGAAAAATGTCAGTAGAGGAGTGTTAGAGTCACCAAATGTTTCAATCTACACCCAATGGCACTCCAAATGTCTTATAAATGAGAAAGATCAATCTGTGGGATATTTGGGAGGAGGGGTTCATCTACTGTGGCTATTATAGGAATAATGAGGAGGAAATTTGGGTAAGAAAGTATAAAGCCTGAGGGGGGGGGGGGATGGTAAATTCCCCCACCTTAATGAGACACATGGTTTGTCTATATGGTTTTCCATACCATTTTCCAACCCTATGCCACCCTCTATCCAAGTGGGGGATAGGTTGAATGTCATAATATAGAGCCCTAATGATTTGAAATATCATGTGATAAATGTTCATGATGGATATAATACCCCATGATTTATAGTATATAGCTTCTTAAATAAATTCAATAAATTCAATTGGTTATGTTTCACACACCACTGAGCTTAAACAAATATTATTAAATATTAACTTGGCCATTGAAATAGTACTCTAACCCTAAGGAATAGTAATGACACACATGGAAATAGTAATGTAACCATTGTAATAGAATCCTCACATATGAAATTATATATAAAATTTAGGAATCTTTTGAATAAAAAATGATATAATTATATAAAAGTATAAGTAAATTAATATTTTGAAAATAATAAATTAAATGTGGGTATTTTTATAATACCTAAATGTTTATTTACCATTTTATAAATAATATAATAATATAATATAAACTTTATTTCTATTAAATAGAATCCTAAATTCAGATTTTGTTGTATTATTGTTATATGATAATTTTATCATGCATTAATTAATTTTCCAAAGTGTTATAAATCCGTAATATTTTTAAAATTGTTATTTTTTGAGTAAATTTTGATTTTAATTGAAGTTTTAATAATTAATATTTAGAAAATTATTTTTGAAAAATTGTGTTAATTTTATGAATTCTACTTTTCTAAAAATGGTTTTGGTGAATTTTTGGATTTTTTCTAAAATAGTTGAATCTATAGTGAATAGTTAAATACAGTAATTTACGGTATAAGCTAAGTAATAAATCATTGTGTAATAGATGATGTATGGATAATTTAAGTAACATTGATTATAAATAACATGAAATAGTTTCTATATTTTTTCACAATAATCGTCACGATTTCTTTTCATGAGGAAAAATAATAAAATATTGATTACAATAATAATTAACACCCCTCTCATCCACTATAAATTGCATCCCTCACCACCTATTCTCCTCACAACACCAAAGACGTAAAGCTTATCCAATTTCAGACCAATCCCCTTTACAAAACACTACCCCACATTGATGATCCATTATTCTGTAAAAAATACCAAAATAAATATCCTTAAGTAGGATCTCATGGATTGAAATTCAAGAGGTAAATCCTTTTTTGTTCTCGTTCATTTTCATTTAATTTCATTTCTTCAAATTCTATTTTTACCTATTCTGAAAAAATAAAATTTATAACTCCATTATCTTATATATAATGGAAAATTATTATTCTAATGTAAAATCAACCATATATCCCCTTCTCATACCCTTTTTATTCTAAAAATGAAAATATCATTCATGAGGTTCCAATTTACCGCCGTGGTGGGCGATGACTTTTTATTTTTAAATTCCACTTTAAATTATGAAAAAAATTATTCTTATGGTTAAATAAAACGATAATATATGTATTAAAATTTATTTATTACTCTATATCTAATATACATATAGAATATTAATTCACAAGGAAAAACCAGTTTATGATTATCGAAAAAATGCAAAATTAATCAAAATGATTATCACTAATGTTTTATCTAAATATTCTGTCTTATACTATGTAACCAACTAAAATGTATAACCATTTAATATTTTTATAATTTAACTAATAACATGTAATTTCAATTCCAGACAACTATTATCATTTTAAATTATGTTCCATACATGTATACAAGTAAACCGATCATAAAAACAAAGGAAACGAACGCTCCTGAACGATAAAATTGTATCTTAAAACTCTACAAAAATTGAATAAATGAATGAAAAAAAATTGGATGAATAAAATAAATGTGTAAAATATTATTAATTAATTAATTAATGGATTTAATCTTATTATCCATTACATTAATATCAAGTGTAGAACACATTCTGACATAAGGTAAGGGTTTTCTCATCTCAATATTATTTCCATGAGATTTCCATTATTCACCAGTTATTTATTTTATGTCATGTATTTATAAATCCAATTGAAATATTATATGATTAATCTATTTATTTTCATGGTATTTATTGATTCATTTTATCATTATTAATTTTTCATCAAAAGATTTTATTGAATATAAAGTGGTAATGGATTGTCCCTGAATCACTTTTTTCATTAACGTTTCTATTTCTCTCCATTTAACCCAATGTAATTACTAATTATTAATGAAATTAATAATAATAATTATTTACTCCTCATAAATTCTGTTTTTATGTTCCAAAAAATTACCAATCTCAATTCTTATTTTTTATGTGGTAATACATGTTTTATAAGGTTCCCTTTTAAATTCATTCCAACATGCCAGCCCAATTAAAGGAAACATTCAAATTTCCTAACAATTTTATGTAAAATCCATAATATGTTTCAGGCTACCAATATTTCTATAAAATAACTAATATTACCATGAAATCTCTATTTTTTCATTTTTTGGTCTATAAGATAAAGATGTGTCTTTTTCCATTTTAAAGACTCTAATATTTTCCTTAAACCACACAAAAAAAGCCTAATCCAAAAGTTTTATAAATCCCTTTTAACATGATGGACCTAATTTATGTATCAAATATAATTTCATTATCCAACCATTTTATTTTTTGGGAAATAAATTATTACCATATTATTTTATTACAAATACAAACGATTTTCTGAAATAACTCGTCATCCAAAGTATAAAAAGTGTATTTGTTGTCTCGTTTTTACTTATAAGAGTTATATGCCTTGTTAAAAACTTATACATTGAGTGTGTTGTATATACTACCCTTGATATATCATATCATGAATCTTCTTATTCTTATGATATTTTGATTTTTTTTGTTATTCCTTTAAATTAATTATAATTTAAATGTTTCAAAGTAGTATGGGACACTTTGGATTGTTTAAAGATTATATTCCTCAAGAATTTTTCAATAGTCTCATTTAAAAGTACCTTCATCTGTGCATAAATCCTTTGTTGAATATCCTACTCAATATATATATATATATTGATAATTATTATTTTTCATGAATTAAATCATTGTATGATGAATTATTTGGACTTTCAATAATGGGTGGGGCCTGTTATGGCTCCTTAATGCATCGACAATTCCTTTTAGACAAAATGGTTATAGAAAAACCCTTTATCATCAACATTATATATTTATTAGAAAATAATATTACTCATAAAAAATAGGGACATGTATCAAAACAAGGCCTAGGGAGACTTCAAAAAGTAAATAACAATTTTATCCCCATTGATCAAATTAACCCCCTCATGTTTCAATAGATTTGTGTTTTAGAAGAATGTCAGGTTGGAGTCCAGATCCACCACCATCATGGAAGAAAGAGGATATGCTACCATATTTACATCATGCAATTTATGGACCACCTGAATATTGTTATTGGGGATGATTCTATAATTTCTGATTATGTATGATATTTACCCAGGTATGGGTCCTTTAACATGCATAGAGTCTTGGATGGTTGGGAACTTAGTTTTTACCTGAGTAAGAGAAACATTCTCCTGGTAGAATAGGTACATTCTAGTGTACATTTCTTTCTCCTCCACCAATAGAGATTTATTGTGCCCATAGTAGGCCTTAAACCCAATTATGAAACACCCTCTAGAGTCATAGACAACCCCTAAACCTCACATGAATCCCAAGATACACGAACCATCTACATTTTTCTTGAAACCTATGTCAGGAGATTTCCAATTACCTATTGGTCCTGAGGCACAACAATCAAATGTTTCCACAAAAAACATGTTTACCTGCAGAGATATGAGAGAATCACCCCAATTTGTGATAACAATAACCACATTAATGATGAGGGATATTGTTTTTGGGATGATGGATCTTATTATTGATGTAATTTCCTCATATATAGAATTATTATTAGCATCACATATGAACCAACATCTAGCACTCAACATAATAGATCAAACCATTTTTTCATGCTCCTGGCCATCAACCCATGAAACCATCGCTCAAAAAAGGGAATGATAATTGGATCCTGAGAGGACAAAATAGTTTACTCACTAATGAAATTAAAAATATCTAGGGCTCATTCTCTTTCAAAGAAGAGATTATTTGTGTTTTCCTCCCGGTGGGTTCTGTAGGATTGAACCCTAGAAACTATATTGATTCCCATATTTTTAACATTTTTATCTATAGTAACCACATGGTTCATTATCCTCTAGGTGATAAAGTTAAACATTGATGAACTATATTCCGCCATTCCATCACATTAATGTTATCCCAATGCTCCAGAGGTGTCAATATCCTTCATCAGTCCATTGTTGTGAAATTAAATGAGTTAGAGGGGGTTGAAACATTTTTTTTATCAAAATTAATGAAAATATGATTAAAAATATTTTATGGTTCTCCCCCATAATGTATTTGATAAAAAATGGATGTATTTTGGCCTCCATAAAATAAATAAATGGGACAAGGAAAATGAGAATTAAAATGTAGATCCTTCCTCGTTATGTTTCTAGAAGAGTGTGTCACCTTTTTCTAAAATCCAATAAAAGTCTTTTTGAATGTTCAGAACGAGTGGGTAAATCATGGACCAGATATGGGATGCATGAGAACTATGATATTTCACATTCTCAATAAATTTATTGAAAATTATTTTACACTAGATAAGGTTCTTCCACTATCTCTCAAGATAGCTTCGCATGAATGCATTGAATAGTGTCTGATATGTTCCTCACATTAATCACACCATCGTGAATGGGCCTCACCATCAAACCCCATTTGGTTCTATTTCATTTTTATTTAGATAGGGAATATAAAATAATACTTGGAAATATTTTATTTGTGGTATTAATGATACCCTTTGTAACATTGATGGACCATAGTGTAGGGATAGGAATAGCTAAAAGGAAGCTTCTGATGGTCTGTGTCCTTTATTTATTCAAAATTCCATATTTTGTATGCCAAATTATTTATGATACACTTATTATTGATTCATATTTTCAATATAAATTGCCCATACTAAGAATTTAAGATCACCCATTTCATTTTTTCCCCTTGTTACAAAGATTATATAATTTAATGAGATTTCAAGGATGCAGTTTATTACCATTTGTTATGTATTCATTTCCTGCTGTGAAATTTATTCTATGTATGTATCTATATTCATAAAAACTAATAAATGAGTTGATCCAAGGTTATGTGTTATCTGTTATCTATTCCATTTCTAGTTAAATAACAATAGAGTGTAGGATATTGATGATGGGGTTGTTATAGTGGGTATCAAAGAAGGTTTAGTAGAATCATTTGAAATAGTATTCGAGAACATAACACTAAAATAGTCATTGAGTATATGAAAATAATAAAATACTATAATTTTTTTAAGGTTTATATTTTGTGGGTATACATAGAATTAAATCCATATATGGATACTACATGTTGATGTAGTTCGGTAATAGATGTACCGAGATGTATCAACTCCAATAAGGTGCATTAGGCCTGACTCAACATATCCTAGTGCACAATAACATTCCTTGCCACACACCTGGTTTGTAACTCTAATGGGTTATTCTTATGATAATTAAAATTGTCCTTAATACAATTATTGTCGTTTTAAAATTAATGATGCCCCCAAAAAAACCATGTTTATGTTTATTAGACCAACTATGCATAAATTTTCAATTTTTGTTAAATTTCATTCTAGTTTTGAAATTATACATTATGATTTATGATTATATGATAAATTACAAAATATTAATTTATTTAGAAATGGATCTTACAAGTACATTCGATAAAGAATAGATTATTTGTTTATATATATTCCCTTTGTAAAACTGTTATTCATTAAATTTTATTTTTAGTTGAGGAACATATTCAAAATGTAAAGAGAAAGATCACAAACTAATAATATTTATCCTTTAGATGATATAATTTCATGGATAATACTGAAATAATGCCAATATGATTTTGAAACCTTAATAAACATCCAAAACACATACAAGAAATTGTATGAGGAATCCCACAATAGTATTATTCCCCATTTATCCTTATTATCGTCGTTTGTGCATGAAAAAATTATGTATTCTCAGTTTTCCTACTATTCCCAGCATAGAACGTATTACCATAGTATTTATTAATTATTCACCCTATCTAAACCATAATAATCACTCACTAATCATTAAGAATATTTAGATAAGGTAAAACTCTAATTAACTTACATGTTTCAAATTTTAATTCTTTATATCTATGGAATAATTAAAGATAGTTTTAAAAAAATTGAGTTATATTCATTAAGATTATATTATAATGTTTTGGATCACGTGGATGTTTAAGATTTGTATATTAAAAAAATATTTCTAATTATTTTTCTATGTCCTCATAATTTCCCTTCAAACTGAAAAAATTCCATTTGTAAAGATAATATAAATGATTTGGAGGATTACCTGAAATACCACTATCATTTCTAGGCCCTTTCCCATCATGAGAGTCTCCAAAACTAAATACTTGGATGAAGGTTTGAGTTTTTGATGAATAAGTTTTCTATTTTAGTGATTTAAATAAAATTATTTTATGCAAATGAAGAACTTTCATGTTTGGTGTGAGGGAATTAATACATAGAGTGAGAATGAATTTAAAGGGTAAGAAAAGTTTTTAAAACGTAAAATTCTTAAATAGTAAGGATATGAGACAGTACATAAATAAATTCTCAAGAATCAAAGTAACATACTCAAAAAGAGGATAATGGATCGTGGTCAAGCTTACACTACTACAATATACAATGAGTAATGATAAATATACAAATTTTTTGATTCAATAATTTTGTTATTTGAGTTTTTTTAATATTTAATGGTTTTAATATTCATGATATAGATATGGATTTTATTGAAGTACATCTTCTTTGAGGAATTGAATGATTGTGATGAATAGGACCCATAACCAAGATAAGTGGTTTTGTAGTAGTTTTTTCATTTAAAAAAAATAATGGGAAATATAACCCTAAATATGTGCTTAATGAATGAGATAATAAAAAATATATGTTTATTGGATAGTATTGGTGACAATTAAGGTTTCTTAGGACCTGAGGGGTTACATTATGATCAATTATTAGATTTATGTATTTATGGACAACCAGAGTTTTACTCTTGGAAGAATACATGTTTTATAAGGTTTAAAATGTGATAAAGGTAATAATAAAATTGGTATATGTGATTAAGAGCTGCATTATTTTTTAATCATATGTTAATTTGATTTTATAAATCAAGTGACCTTTCATATATGTTTTTGGTCATTGAATGTGGATATACATGTTTTAGATGTGGATTAATATTAATAACTTGTGGAATGAATCATGTAAGTCTTTGGAAATTAGTTTTCATTGATAACATATTCTAACCTTCATGTATTTAGTAAACATTTAATGGTCCTAGGAATTAATTCATGGATATATAAGTCTCTAATAGTTCTTCAAGAATGAAAAATTAATCTTTAAATTTCATTTATAGTTTTATGGGATGATGTGAAAATATGTCAAAGCAAAACCAAAGAATGAAATTATTCTTGGGAAAAGTAATGTAATAAAATAAGTCTATTTTCTCAGGTTCTTATATAAATATTACCATAATCCCTCAACTCTAGGTAAAATATTTTTATCCAAAGAAATCAATTGTATTTTAACTATTAACAAATTAATGGATTTGTGATGGCTAACTATCAAATGACCATGTTCTATATCACTGTGAATCAAAACCTGATGGTTATATTATTCTTCCATGTCCATATTTTCTTTTCATAGTTTTTAGCCTATTTGAGTACCAAGTTTTTTGGGAACCTCTACATTTCCCTTTCCCTCTTATTAATAGGATATTTTAGTAACCCTAATTCCATTGTGGGTTTCCCATAATAGAATTATGAAGTATCAAGATATGCTTTTTTGAGGTATAATATCATATTAAAATGAAGAAATTTATTGGTGTAGGGAGGAATATCACACTCTATGTTTTATTTTATGTATCTTATTAAATAAATCCAATTCATTTGATAGATTTTTTTCGCACAACAATGAGCTTAAAAAACAGTGATTAAATATTTACATAAACAAAGAAATAATAAGTGACCCTTATGAATAATAATGTGACCATTAGAAAGAGTACTATGACCATTAGAATAAAAACCATATAAATGAAATTATAAATAAAATTTATTCATCATATAAATGAAAATATGATAATAATATTTCATAGTATAAGTAAATAATTTTTTTGAAAATTGGTAAATTAAGTGTTGGTATTTTTTTATAACGTAAATGTTTATTTAAAATTTTATAATTTATATAGTGATTCAAAAAAGTTATTTTCATAAAATAGAATTTTTAATTAAAATTTTGTTGTCTTATTATTTTAAGATAATTTTATTATACCCTAATTATACTTCCAACGTGTTATAAAATCAATTTTAAATTTAAATTTTGTATTTTTTTAGTAAATAAAGATTTCACTATGTAAAACATTATCTTCATAAAATGGATTTTATTTTTGATTTCTACGAATCTAAAAATGGTTATATGGATTGTTTTGGGTTTTTCTAAAATAGTTTTTTTTAATAGTGAAATACAATAATTTGCAGTATAAACTAAATACATGAATTATTGAGTCATAGATGATATATAGATGATGTAAGAAACATTGGTTTAAAAAACCTTGCACTAGTCATTGTATTGATTCATAATAATCATGACTATTTCTTGTCTTCAACAAAAACAATAAAATAAAGTTTAGAATAATCCAAAAAACCCCTCTTCTCCACTATAAATATCACCCCTCATGACCTCTTCCCCTAAAACCCCAAAAGACATGAACCATGTACAATTTATTCGCAATAATATTCTCAAACCAATACCACGTGATTAATATCCCTTGTTCTCAAAAAAATTTCAAAATACATTTCATTATACAGGCTCTCAAGGATAGGAACTGAAGAGGTGAATCCTATTTCATTATCTCTGGTTTTATTGGATTTATTTTCATCCTATTGTGTCCTTATATCTTATTCAATAAGTAGAATAATAACTATTGTATCTTATTTATACTGAAATTTTATTATGTTAATGGAAAATCCATCCTCAAGCCTCATCTTTTCCCCTTTTTATTCTAAAAATGAAAACATCGTCCATAAGTTGCTGATTTACCTCATTTGTGGATGATGAGTTATTGATTTTCAATTCTGACTTAAATGATGGTCATAAAACCATTTTTATTATTAACACATACTATAATATATGTACTAAACACTATTTAAGATTATTTAACAAGTATATATAAATAATTTTAATTTATAAGCCAAAACTATTTCATGATGATTGAAAAAGTGTCAAAATAATATAAATGATTATCACTAACATTTTTTCTAAAGATTCGTCCTCATAACATAAAACAAAATGAAATATAAAACCATTTAATATTTTTTATGTTCATTATTAATATATAATTTCAATTATAGAAAACTATGCTCAGTTTAAACTATTTTTTATATATGTATACAGGTAAACCAATCATGAAAACCATGGAAACGAACGCTCCTGAATGATAAAATTATATAATAAAAAGCCGAAAAACTCCTTATATTATCTTAATAAAATTTTTATAAATAAAATAAATGTGAATAATATTATTAATTAATAATATAATAGATTTTATCTAATTATATAGGACACTAATGTTAGGTGTAGAATTCATTTGGACATAAGGTAAGGGGTTTTTTATCTCACTTTTATTTCTACGAGACTAACATTATTCGCCACTTATTTATTGTATGTGGTGAATGTATACCTAAATTTGAATTATAATTTCTTAAATATATTTATATTCATGTTATTGAACTATTTAGTTTATAATTATTAATTTTCATTATTATGATGCGATGGATTACAAAGTGGTAATGGATTCTACCCAAATCTCCAATTTTCATTCGGGTTACACTTTCTCTCTCATTAACTTATTGTAATTCTTCATTCTTCTTATGTAATCTTCCTAAATTATTTTTTTATATTCCAATAATATTTGACAGATTAAATTTTTCTATATCTTATAGGTAAACATATGTATTATAAGGTTTCCTTTTCAATTCCTCCCAATATGCACGCCTGATTAAAGGGAACATCCAAATTTCTTACCAATTGTCAAGTACACTCCACAATCTGTTTCAAGCTAAAAATATTTTTCTAAAATCACTAATTTTATCATGATAGTATATATTTTGATAATTTATGGTTTTATAAAATAAAATATATATCATTTTCTATTTTAGATACTTTTTAATATTTTCAATAAACCACACTAAAGAGGTTAAATTCAAAAGTATCTTAAAAAATATTTTTACATGTTTGGAATCGTTTATGCCTTGAATGTAATTTTATTATCCCATCCTTTTATTTTTTTTGATATAAATTTTTACAATATGGTTTTATAACAAATAAAATTTATTTTCTAAAGAACATTTTTTCTAAATTAAAAAAGGGGTTTGTTTTCTCATTTTTACTTCTGTGAGATATATTCCTTGTTCCCCCATTATTACTTATGTGTTGTGTGTTTACTACCCTTAATATATAATATCATCATTATTGTTATTATCATGGTATTATATATTTATTTTAATGTTATTATTTCATAGTTATTGAAATAAAATCATTTTTAAGTGGTGTGAGACACTTTGGAATGATTAATGATTATTTTCCTCAAGAATTGTTTTATAGTCTCATTTTGAAGTATCATCATAAATTTAAACATCCTTTTTTTATAATATTATACTCACAATAGATATTTTGATATGTCATATTTTTTAGAAATTGAATATATTTTTGAATAATTATTTGGACTTGCAATGAAGGGTAGGGCCCGTTATAGTTCTTCGATGCATCAACAGGTCTCGTGAGCCAAAACATTTGGAGGAAACACATTGTGTTTATTTAAAAACATAATCTTATGGGTATATATTCAAAAAAAAATTTCTTGATTTTATGTTATAATATGGTATTGATACATCATGTTCAGTAATTTATCATTTTCTTCATTCAACATTCACATATCATTATCCAATGGATTTTCAGTATCACAAAATCTATCGATGAATTTTCATTATATGTTTATTGATGGTGAATTTTTTAAAGTTATTCACAATACCATATTTCTTATACAGAATATTTTTTATTAAATTATTATGGATTAATTTTTCTTCTATACATAATCTAAAATTAACATTTGAGATCACTACTTTTATTTTTTTTCCTTACCCAAATTATGAAGAAAATGTCATTTAGTGTGATTTCAAAGCTAATGTTTATTAGAATTTGTTATGTATTATGATTCGTTATGTTTTCCCATTGTAAAATGGATCCCATGAATCTCTCTAGTGTATTCAAGACTATTATACTAATTGATACATGGTTATGTGATCTCTTGTCTCTATTCGATTTGTAATGAAATGATCACCAACATTAGGCTACTGGGGTTCAGTTTGTTATAATGGATTTATCCAATACCACATATTTTCACCGCAAATATTGCATTTCTTCACAAAAAGTTCACCTCCTCCCACTAATAAGAATTGCAATGATGTATATTTACAACTAACCATGTGCCAACTGTGCAACTTGCACTGAATGACACACTTTCCCCTTCATTCATATATCAATCCCCCATGACATCCACGAGCCTCCTCTTAAACTCAAAAAATGTTCCATTGACTAATTTAAAGGGATTTAAACCACAATGGCAACATGAATGTAAATCATTAGAAGTACGATATATTACAACATCCCCACTTTATAATAGCTCTTACACATGTTTCACTCTCAAACATCAACAAGTCTCTAAGGTAGAAATATCAGGCCACTCAATCTTCATATCCATATTTTCTCCCAGGTTTCCTCTTGAACATTTCCATAATTCCATAAAACTCAAAACAATGGAATAGTCTAACCCCATAATACATTATCACTTTAATATTGAAAACAAATCAGATGATCCTTAAAGGATGCGTCAACCTCAACATCCACATCACTAACATCTATCATATGGGAAGGGATGGGGTAATACAGTTAGGTTTCAAACACATTAATAAAATCAAGCATGAAACTAAAGCATCATTGAAGTGGAAATTGCAATGCCACTAGTATAATCCTCTCCATAATCTCAAATGTTCCCATGTACCTGGGTGCAAAATACCCAAGTTTAGAATCCAATAGTGAACCACCGTTGGTGGCATAAGAAGGAATACATGATCACCAACTATAACCTCAGTAGGTAAGTGAATCCAAATATCATATGACTTCATCCTATAATGATCAACAAACATCCATTTTCAAATAAACTAAACCTTTTCTAATCTATATTTAATGAGAATCAGCCCTAATAACTCTGATTTCTCAGCCTCTATCCAATATTAATGTGATCTAATCTAACTACCATAGAGTGCCTCATATGGTTTATTCGAAATAGATTCCTGATTACTATTACTATAGGAAAACAAAACAAGTTATGATTGATTATAAAAATATCTATAAACTTATATATCTCCTTACCTAAATATGTCCACTAGCACCAAAATATTATGCTCTAAATACCCATCTATTAGTTGGTGGAATAACTTACTCAAAAACACCTGAATACTAAGAACCTTAGGTAACTCCTACTAGAAGAGTGAAGAAAAATATAAATCATTATTAAAAACTACAGTATTTGGTACCCCATGAAAACACACTATCATATAAACATAAAACTCGCCCACCTAGACAATAGTGATGTTCTCTTGAATTAGTAATAAAGGTTCCACCTTGGTCAACAAATCTAAAACTACCCTTATTGCATCATTAATAGATGAATAATTAGATGACATACCGAAAAATACATCATGATTTCATTCCAATTCCATTATATAATGGGAAAAATCTATAAAAACCCACCCAATCCATGATGCTTGACCTTCACCTAATAATAGATATATAATCACATCATGAAACCACCAACTTCTTTTTTAATTTTGGGACACTAATACACTCTATGAAAATCACAATGCATATTGGAAAATTTGTGGTGGACATCCACTTTGAGGCATGAAGATCATGAATCAACTCTTCCTCAATAAAATTAGGAATGAAAACATTACCACAAACATAATTTGGTTTATCCTCATCAACATACAAATTGGAAGATGTCTCAACACCTTTATGACATCCCCACCAGGAAAAAAATCTTAATCTATATACTCCCTCTCCTTTATCTGGACCAAAATCATGGAATAAACTACCATGTATTCAAGGGTAATCTTCCTTTGTCCATACATAGCCTCTAGATTTGTCTTAGAAAACAACACCATCTTCGGTAACTCTGAACTAGATTCCTAAACTACCTGATTTTGAGACTTTTTATTGAAAGTATCTACAACACAATTTCCTTTTCACGTCATGTAGACCAGATCAAAATAAAATGAATACATGTGATTAAATCATCTTTACTATTGACAATTCACACCACCCTTGTATATGATGTGCTTAAATATTTTATGATTAGTATAAATATTATTCATTTCTCCAAACACGTAATGTCAGAAAGACTTTAAAGAATGGACCCCATGGAAAAATCAAGATCGTGCTTCGGGTAGTTTTTTCATGAGGCCTCAAAATTTGTGACCAATATAATACATCTCAATTATCTTGTAGTGTCACTATCCCAATCCCAAAATGTTATCATCAAAAAAATTACACTACATACATGGCTCAGGTAGGATAAAAAGAGATACCATAGTCAATCTCTTCTTTTACACTAGGAAATAATCCTCTTATTCCCAAAACATTAAAACATTATTTAATTCTTATTAAAGGCTTAAATTGGTGCATCTAAATAGGAAAATATTTCTTGAACAACCAATAATATCCTTACAAAACCAACAATATTCAGATATCAAAAAAATCTCATGATGCTCCCAATATAGAACTGATTTCACTTTATCTGATTCCATGAATAGACCTTCCTCAATGATGATGTGACCCAAGAAATGTACCCTATGAATCTACAAATTACATTTATACAACTTGGTGTATAGCTTATAATCTATTAATTTACTCATGATGATGTGAATTTCTTTGGCATAATCGTTATGAGTCTTAGAGTATGCCATGATGTAATCTAGAAAAACAAATACAAACCAATCTAGCTATGGGTGGATAATTTGGTTCATTAGGGGAATAAACATTGTTGGAATATTGTTTAACCTGACTAGAATCACAAAAGGCTTAAATAAAATAACCTATTCCTGAAATGAGTATGTGATGTATCAGAGGGTATCATCCTAAGATGATGAAAACCTAATATGAAATAAATTTTGGAGAATATATAACCACATAAAAATTAGTAAAAAATTTCATTGAATCATAGAAGAGGGTATCAATTCATAATTTTCATCTAATTAATATGTCGATAATTGATACATAAACTTCAACATCTCATCAGACATCAAATAAAAAAAATAGAGATACATAAATTGATGTGTCTAGTTGAATAAACCCCTTATTCTCCAATACCTTGAACATATTTTTTCAGTTCCTGACATTATACGGGTTCTATTATATATGGTGGAAAATAAATATGTTCTACTCCAGGAATAATGCTAATCGTGAAGTCAACATATCCCTTGTGATGAATCCCTAATAAGTCCTTTGGAAACACATCTTGAAACTAATCTCTCACATGATTGAAGAGAAGATTCTTGACACTCTCATCATCAAGCACAACACATCCAACACTTCTTGTTAGCTCACCCATCTACTGATGAACATGTCGCGTATACCTAGATATCTCATCCCACATGATGAATATATGTATCACCATCAAGGGATGTGAATGTTTCCATATAGTGGAAATAATATATATGGCCCTGATAAAACACCAGAAAATCTTACACCATCATCAAATAAAAACCTAACATCTTAACCAAAAATAGGTCTCAATGTAAATAGTACCCACAATCATTAAGGGTATATTCCTTACATAAATCAGATATTTTCAACTTGTACTCCTAACTGTGTGTTTATCAACATAACCCCACACATATTATCCACCAATAGATCCACCACATTCCCAAATGTAGAATATTTAAAATAATGTGAGGCACCTACCTTGAAAATCACTAAAAAGTGAGGATGCTACAATAATATTACCTCAAACTGTTCATGGAACAGCCACACCACCTCTAGATGCAGGGTGAAGTGCATAGAGATGACTTGCCCCTCTACACTAGGCCTTATTATAAGCTCCGGGTGCATCACTACCATGGTGATAAGGGAGTCATTTCACTGTATTACAAGATCATCTATCCCATATATTATGTCCTATAGAACTCCAAATTCCATCTTATAATGGGGTATATGAACACCAACATACACTCTACATCGCACTTCATCCTCCATCACCACTCTTCTGTTGAGTGTTTCTACAGAACCTCTACACATGCCCCATATTATCCAAATCTCATCACTCAACTGGTGGTCAAGTAAACTTATTGTACAAGTTTTTTGGCCTTCCACGGTGATAAAAAAACATGGTCCCTGCCCTAAGAGGTCATACCTCTTCCCTAAGTACTTTTGATACCACTACTCAGGTGAAAAAAATCAATATGGTGCTTCCTATAATCAGAAATCCCAACACTTCATCTCCAAAATATCTCCCCATATCCACCACCAAAATCCTCCTTGCGCTTCCATTCTAAAATTAGGGAAAAATCCATCCCTTTAAAAAAACTCTTTAAATGGAAGATATTCCACATGTACTTGATCTCATGTCTAAGTCCATCCTGAAAATTTCTTATCATGGTTTCCTTATCACATGGTAATTTTATAGTAATTTTTTTCAATTAAATGAAGTGTCCAACATAATAAATCATTATAATAATCCTCTACACCAACCTCATAAACTTTACAGACTTCTTTTGTATCAATGTCTCTTGATAGAAATTTTTGAAAAACTTGAAGTGCTTGGACAAAGGTGAATCACTAAGAGGGGGATGGGGTGAATCATTTATCCCTTTAATTTTTTTTACAAATTGAGCCTTTTAAATTAAACCTATATGGGTGGTTAGTTCCTCGATCCACTCTTCTTATGTATTTTAGGCATACCTTTAATGATGATGTAAATGTAAATCCACTGAACACAAGGATTTACAAGGTTCAGTTCAAAGACAAACTCCTTGTTGTGTTGGGTATTCATCCATCACAGATTCTACACTATAATATTATTATCAATTACAATGGTTGATACAGAGTCCCACTATATATCTCTTAAGTCCCACAAGTGTTTCTTTATACGTTTTCCCATAGTTTTACTAGAGCCCATCTTGCCTGCTCTAGGGTCAAACTTATGATTTGTTCTCCTCCTTGAATCTCTTAGGGTTCTTAGAACTCTAGAGTCACATGAGAATATTTCTTAGTTTAGTTCTCTATTGATTCATTATATATTAATCCTATTCCCTTCCCACACAGGCTTTCTGAAACACACTTTCTTATTTATCTCTTTATAAATCCTCAATGGCCTTTGTTAAGGTCTGTTGTAATTGCTAAATAATTCTAATCACTTTTATGTCCAGTCCTTAGGGAAACAATGCTTTGGTGATTATTTATTTTGATGATGAAGACCTGGCCTCACTTGATGTGTAAAAGTGGTGCACACAACATCTTCAACAAATCCAGATTCATCTTGCACAATATCAGTACTGTCTATCTTCTTGGATTCTCAAACACATTCAACTCATTTATAATATCATCTATAATTTTGTTTAGATTCAGTCTCAGTATAAATTCTATTCTTTCATGGATTTCATGGAATCTAAACTTCTTGTTTTTTATATCTCAATACTTATCACACGTGCATGTGTTTATGCATTCATGCACGCATATAATCTATGTTTCTTGTAAACCCAAGCACACACTTTTGTCTTGTATTAATATATTAGATTCAATGTGTGTGGGTCATTCAATTACACATGCATTACATTCTTTCTCATTATGCACACAAATCATTCTTCTTCCATTTCTATATCTTTGCATGAACATGGTTTGGTTGAATTTAGTTTTTATGTGTTTTCTTCTTCATGAATGAATGGGTGTGTACTTTTAGATAGGTTTACCTTTGTTTTTCTTTCTTCACATGCACACACACTTCATCTTGTTCTCTTTACACATGCACACTATCCATATTGAGCCCTCAGGTTCTTTTAAGAAAATCACATATAGTTCTTGTGCATGCTCCTTTCTCTTTCACAACAAACAAACAAAGCCTTGTCCTTTCATTAAGAAATGATATTCAATGCATGTATTGTATGTGATGGCCCAGTTCATGAAATATTCAACAATAAACATAAAAACCCATTATTTTCATGAAAATTGGGTGGCATGGATCTTCCTCATGATGAAGGTAGTCCACGGGTCTTATATGCACCAAGGGTGCATACCTCCTTTAAATATCCTTATAGGTTTGAGGGTATATCATAACAGATCAGTATAAGGGTACATAATAATGGTTTTGTACCCACCGTATCGCCTCCATGATGCACAAAAAGTGTTTTTGATAAAATTTATCACGTGTTCAAGGGTTTCTTCTCACATAAGGTGTGGTTCTCCTTCATGAGACTACTTTGGGAATGCGTAGCAACTGTATAGATCTGCAAATCTCTACTTCTTCTTTAAATTGAATGTAGAACCACTGAATACTCTATTTTTAAAACAAGAGCACTCGTGTAGGTGAAAAGAAGAAACCACTTCATGGATCAGGCTCCTCCTTTTATAGGTGAGGGACATATCCTTCACCACACCAAAATCCATCGAGATATCCCCTTTGAAGTCTCCCTTTTGAATAGCTGAGTATCTTAGCTTTTAAATATTCAAACACAAGATAGAGATATCAATATATCTATTTGAATATGTTCAATGTGGTCTCCTCATTTATAGGGAGGAAATCACAATCAAGTGATGGAGATCACTTGAAACTCATCCAATTGAATAACCAAAGTCTGTGGAATTTAAAATCTTGAATCTCACATGAGTTCTCCATGGTATAACTCTCAGGATGATTGCGCAAGAAGACCTTCTCTTCTTTGTAGTGATAAAATATTGTTCATGTTATTAGTATTAAACAACCATTCATGCAGGATCAAACATGGATCCCATTGATGGTCTCAGTAGTTTCACGTTCTCTCAGACTCCTTGTAGATCTTCGGTTTCATACATGAATGAAAATAGAATTTCATGCATGGGAATATTTATACTCAGGAAATCCATACAACCTATTCATTGGATCAAATGGTGGCTAGATGGGTTAGTTGGGTGTTTTGGTTAGATCCATGGTTTATGAGAAGAGTTTTGGTGTTCATAGTTTTAGGATAAACTAGGTGGAGGATATAACGACACTGATTGAATCACAAAGCATTCGATTAAATGGATGGTTATGATGCATTGGATCGATGGAGTGGAGAACATATGAAAGAGTATGTGTCTGTGATTCATTAAATGTCTAATATTTCTTCAATACAATTTTAGGTCGTCCTATATCAATTTGGAACTTTGGGGTTGTCCCACATTATAATTTTGAGTGCTCACACCCCTCCTCAGAATTTTCATCCCCCCTCTCCTTCTATTTCCCCCGAACAGGTGTTCTACGAGCACGCTTTTTTTCCCACCTTTTCTCCTTCAATCGCACTTCTAGTGACAACTTTGTATCCCTTGATTATTATACATGGCTCCATGTGCATCTTGTGACCTGGCTTTGTGGCCTCCCCTTTGGGCGTGGTAGACTCTCAGGTCACGCATATGCCTTGGCTAAGGGCTTCACCTGGCATTCATGGATGGCCTTTTTTAATGTAAGGCCATGATAAACAGTGTACTTTGTTAAAAAAACATGTTCCCGGTATAAGAGTAGTGCATTTTCGACTTCTTCATTCAATGCCCATGCATGGGAAATGCACTTAGTAGATTCCAAATAAACATACTGAGCCCATGCATGCTTCCTTTATTCTTCTTCATCTTCAAACATTATTCTTCTTTTGTTTTTTGAATAAAAAATCCAAGATATTAAATATTACTCTTTTGATTCAATAATAGATTATGAATGAAACTCTTCATCACCGAATTCATTAAAGCATAATGCATGGAATCATTATTGCGAGGGATGTGTTTTATTTTAAACACATGTCTTCTCATTTGAAAAACAGTTAAACAATAATCTAATCAGGGATAATATATGTAATTTCCCATACGTGGAATACAATTCTATGAATCCATAACAATTATCCAGCAATTATTATCTTTATAAAAACTTCATCATTTATACTAATGAGATATTCCCCAATCATTGATCACTATTTTCAACCAAAAACTATTAAAAGTACTTGTCCACTAATACAATTAATAATCAATATGGGAATTTCCCGAAGTCAAAAATATTACTTTAAGCATCACCACATTAATCATCATCACAAATTCCATCACAAATATTCCATACACATATTGAAACCTTATTGACAATAAATTAAACACTATTCTCTTCAATCCCCCCTGTATTTTCTTGACAATTTCACATAAACATTATTTTTATGGGTTAATATGTGTGCCAATATTTTTTCCCCTTTATTGGAAACCAAATGAAAAGGTTTAGTGGTATCTTTTAAATAACATGTTCTTCTACCTTAAAAGATATCTTCTTGAATATCTCAGAGAGAGTGATGATGTCACATGGTTCACATAGAAAAGAGCCTTTATTAAATCAACTCTATGTCTACTTAGGCTAACCTGTTGTAGCAAATTATAGAGACATGAAAAAGGTTTTAAATGTTTTCCATTAATAAGCATATATATGAAATCATTCTTAGAATGTATCATCTCTTATCTTAGGGGTTGAAAATTTTCATAATTATCAACGAGATGAAAAATACAGCACATACATCCCAGAACATATTAGAAAGTTCAAGTGAATAGATAATTATACCCCTTTCATCCCATATTTTTCATTAATAAATCACTCCCCGTTAATTAACATGATAAATACAATTAAGAACTAGGGTTGGAAGTGTGATCTGAATACATTTGTTTCAGCTTCTTGAGATGATACGAATTTTATGATTTGTAATGACATAATCCATGATATCATATCTTTCATAGTTTCTCTCCCTAAAGGGGTGAAATCCAATTGATTCATCATGGTGTAAAATATCATCACATATTCTTCAAGATATTCATGTTGATAATCTTATATTGTGGAACACATAATGTTATTATCAAATAATTAATAATGATTCTGACATGTTTTTCACCACTTTTCATATTAAAGTGTCATTTTACTAATGATCTTCGTCTTCAATTTCCTGCAATGTAATTACACATATATGAAACAATTTAATGTAATAAGATGAAACACATGTGAGATACCTAATAGGAGAAATAGGGTAGAGAATTTTCTCACAACCCAAGAACTCATTTCCTTATAGCTCTACTGTGTCTGGTACTTTTCATGCTGATGTCTCCACTCTATTAGACATTCTAATTTTTCATAGTTAGGATGGACCCTTTTCTTCCATTCACATTCAAACATTGTGGATTATTTTTCTTTACTTCTTCTAGTAGTCATGTTTTTCAATTTTCAACATCTCCATTTGTCTTGGTAAAATAGTTATACATCTATTTCCATGATTTATATCCTACTTTTTCCTTCTATATAGTAGTTTTGAGACAGTTTGGTTGTCATTTACTACAATCTCTCCTGAAATTTGAAATCTCTTTCATGTGAAATGACATGTTTCCCCTTCTCCTTTTCTTTAACTAGAATATCATTTCCTGCTCTTTGTTGTCATATGTAAATTTTAAATTGATTAGGCCAGATCCCTAGACACACCTTCTTACTATATTTTGGTTTAGAGCTATAACATGACTTCGTCAATTTTTACAATTTTTCTTTCTTACGAAACATATCAAGTTTGTTATCAAGAATGATTTAAATCAATCCCAATTTCTTCTATATTGATCATATTTTTAATTTCATCTTGTTTCCATTCATTTCCATGGATTTTTAAGTGATTCGTGGTATGACCTTTCTCTCTATAGTAGAATCATTTTTTTATTGGAGTGCTTTTGGATCCATCACCCTTAAACTTATTTGATTTAGAATCTATGGTATTCTCACCTTTCCTCCTTGAAATCTTCTTGGGATCATTTTCTTTTAGTTCATTATTCATCTTACACACCATAGATTCTTCTTCTTTCTTAGCCATCTTCTGTGATCTTCTTTTGTTATCGGCTTTGGTTACATATAGAGATGGTCACTTACCATACTTTTGACGACTTCCATTTCACACATCACATATATTATTAAGAATTAGAAATCTATTTGTGGTATACAGATGGTTCTGGATCTTTGGATGTTTCCTCTTCCTCTCTGGTTTGCTTTCCCTTGAGATTATCTTCCATTGTGCTTAATTATTTTTAGGATTTCACCAGAAATATAATGGACAATGTCAAAAAAAATGTAGCACCAATATTGACCACCAAACCATGACTTATTAATATCTTTTACATAAGATTTTTGGGTCTTCTTCTTAATGTGTTGTGATTTATTTGGGGAACCATCTTCCAACTTCTTCTTCCAATCCACCCTAGTCATGGTGTTAGGTTTCTCATCATATTTCTTCATATATAATTGTTTAGAATTGTTCTCCCAACCTGCACTTTTTTTGGAATCACATTTTGAATCATGAGTACAAGATGGTTTGGATAGAACATTTTTCTTGGAGTATATTTCCATTGGATAAAAGAATGATCCATTACACATTCTAGAATCATAGTCATCAATGCCAAATTGAGTGGTAACGTCACTTATTCTAGTTTCTTGGGAACTTCCAACTTTGGGTGATTTCTAATTCATCAATATCACCCCAATCTACAAAATCATTATTTTGAGGGAGTTCTTCTCATCCTCAACTTATCTCAACATTCTTTATCAATTCTCCTTCAACATTCTCATTTTTTCTTCATACACATTTTTTAATTTTGGAATAGATGTGTCAAGATCCTTTACCTTAGTGGATCTATCTTCTAGTTGAGAATCATTAACAACCAAAGAGACTTCGTATAACTTTTAAAATGCATGGAATGCTTCTACAAATACAATATAAAGAATTATTTTTCATAAATAATCCCTTGAAATTCTTCAGTAACATGAGCATGTATTTCATTACAAATAGAAATTTCATCTTTATTTTCCATCTTTATTTTTGTGAGAGTGTTGGATATTCCGACCCTTTTAGTCAATGACACTTCTATAGAATCAACTTCTTCTTCCAAATGTAATTTTTCATCAAGAATAAAATTGATACTTGTTGAAATATATCGTTCCACTTATCTAGGGAGAGTCTTATAATGTTTTTTAAGTACACACTTAGGATCACTAATTGATCCATCATCATCACAACTTGAACAAACTCCAGTAGAAGATAAATAATAAAAATAGTTACCATATGTTGTACCTTTTAGAATACCTTTAGTAGAAGGGGTATCCCCATTTGAAGTATGTTTCTTCTTCATTTTCCTTGCCAGTATTTTCTTTCTATTTTTCTCAGTCATGGAAGAGATATCCAATTGATATTTCTCACTCATCTCCGAAAATCATTACATCATAAATACACAATTGGATCATTTATAGGTGAACCTTACTCTGATATAAATTGAATTTCATGAATCATTGTGAATCACTGAGAGGGGGAAGGGTGAATCAGTGATCCCTTTAAAAATTTTACAGATTGATTATTTTCAATTTAATCCTTATGGATGGTTAAAGACTCAATAAACTCTTCTTGTGTGCCTTAGCCCTATAACGAATGATACATTAAATATAATGGCACTGAACACAAGAATTTACAATGTTGGGTTTAAAGACCTATTTCTTAATGTGTTGGTTATTCTAACCAACACAATTTACACACTATAATCTTATTTTCAATTAAAATTGTTGATACAGAGTCCTATTGTATCTCTATTGAGTCCCACAAGAGTTGCATTATACTGCTTTCCAAAGTGTTACCAGAGTCTTACTGGACTACTCTAGAGTACAACTAATGTCTTCTTCTCCTCCATGAATCTCACAGGGTTCTTCTAGCTCTCGAGTCACAAGAGAGGTTTCTTTATTTGAGTTATATCTTGATTCAGAGTAGATTGATATTATTCACTTCCCAAATAGGCTTTCTAAATCAAACTAGGTTATATATATATTCAAGAATATTCAACAGCCATTTAGTATGGTTTGTTGGGAT
Source organism: Viscum album (assembly GCA_963277665.1). NCBI lineage: Eukaryota > Viridiplantae > Streptophyta > Magnoliopsida > Santalales > Viscaceae > Viscum > Viscum album. Next base: position 790,713,622 of record OY728148.1, read on the forward strand.
TGCTTAGTAATTCTGATCACCTTTGTGATCAGTCCTCAGTGTAACAATGCTCAGGGAATTCATTCTTCATATGATGATGACCTAGCCTCACTTGGATGTGTGAAAGTGGTGTGAACAACATCTTCAAAAGTGAAAGGGTGATCTTTCACAATGTCAACACTGTCTATATTATTGAATTATAAAACACTATCTACTCATATATAAAATCTTCCTTAATTATTCTTGACTTTATTCTCAGTACACATTCACTTCATGAATGGATTGAATCGAATCCAAACATCTTGTTTTTGTATATCTCAATTATTTTCACATGTGAATGTGATTATCCATGTATGCATGCTTGTAATATTTGTTTCTTTTAAGCTCGATCACACACTTTCTTCTTAAAAAAAAATTTTATGTGCAATGTGTGTGGTTCATTTAATAAAACATGCACTGTATTATTTCTAAATATACACAAAAATAATTTTCTTTTTATATTTTTCACACGCACACTTGTTCATTTTATTTGGGTTCAATATATTTTAATCATGATTATGTATTCTCCTATTGGTTCAACTCACAATATCCTTTCATTATCTTCTTCCCATTCTATCTCTTTGAATGCACATGGTTCAGGTGAATTTATTTTTTATGTGTGTTCTTCTTCAAACCTGAATGGGTGGTTACTTTTAGATAGGTTCTCCTTTGTTCTTATTTCTTCAAATTCACACACACTTCCTCTTTTTATCTTCACTCTTTCATACTGACCAACTTGATCCCTAGTGTTTTTTTAATTAAAGCACATATGGTTCTTGTATATGATCCTTTATCATTCAAAACAAACAAAAAAAGCCTCAATCATTTTTCAAGAAATAACAATGAGGACATTTATTGTTTGCATTGGCCTTCATTGTGCAGGATTCCCCTTTAAACATAAACAATACCCTTCCCTACATGAGACCAGGGTGGCCATGTCTCTTCCTCATTATGTAGGTAGTGCATGGGTCTTCTACGCTCCATGTGTGCCAACTTCTTTCACAGAACATTAGAGGTTCATGGGTTTGTCATCGCAAACCCCTAAAAGGGTGTGTATCACAGGTTTTGTATCCACAGAAACACCTCCAAGAAGCACATAATTTTATTTTTGAGAACGTATCTCATGTTCAGGGGTATCACCACATAGAGGGTGTGGTTTTCCTTCAAGAAACTACTTCAAGAGTCTGTAGAACCTATCAAATATTTGTGGAGATCTACTTATTCTCATCATAGAATATCGAACAAGGGAATTCTCTGTTTTTGAATCATGTGTTCTCATGTATGAAAAAGGAAGAATCCTCTTCATGGATCAGGATCCTCCTCTTATAGGAAAGGGATATATCCTTCACCATGTAAACATCCCTAGAGATATCCCCTTTGAAGTCTCACCTTTGAATATCTGAGCATCATAGCTTTTAAATATCCAAACACGGGATAGAGATATCCATATCTCTGATTAAATCATTCAATGTGGGCTCCCCATTTACAGGGAGTAAATCACAATCATGTGATGACAATCACATGAAACTCATCTGGTTGAATAGATAGAGTCCTCGACATTTAAAATCTTTAAACCCACGTGAGTTCTTTAAGCTGTAAGGATCTGGTAGATTGCACACACGGACTTCTCTTCTATGAAATGTGAAAATCGCATTCATGTGATAAGTAGTAAACCACCATTCATGCATTCTCTAATGTAGATAGAATTAGTGGCCTCGACAGCTTCACATTATTTCAGCCTCCTTGGAGAACATCAGTTTCATGAATTTAGGAATATGTAATTTAATTCATGGGATTTTTTATGCTCTGACAATCTATACGAGCTCCTTAGTGGCTCAAATGATGATCGTAGTGGTGAGATGGGTGTTTTGGTTCAATCCCTGGTTCATGGGGGAAGCTCAAGTTTCATGAGGTTAAAGATAACCATGATGTAGGATTGAACTATGCTGGCTGAATCGTGAAGTGCGTGATAAGATGGACAGTTCTGATGAACTGGATCGATGGTGTTGCGATCAGATGGAAGAACGTGTGTCTGCGATGAATCGAATGGCTAAGATCACTTCCCAATTATTTTAGGTCATCCTACATCGATATGGAAATGTTGGGACTCTCTATTTTATAACCTTGAGTGGTCCTGCCCATTCTCAGAATTCTCTTCCCCCCTCTCCTAGGGCCGCCCCACACCGGTGTTCTGTGGGTGCACTTCTGCGCCCAGTTTTTCTCCTTTGAGCAAGCATCAGGTGCCAACTATGGACCCCTCGGAGCTTATACATGGCCTCATGCACCTCTTGAGGGTCGGCTTCAAGGCCCTCCCTTTGGGCGTAGTAGACTCTGGGGTCCCACATATACCTTGGCTTAGGGCTTTAGCTGGCCTGCATGGTTGGCCTTTAATTAATGTGAGGCCATGATACAAAATGTACTTTGTTAGAAAACTACGTTTCCAGTACAATAGTAGTGTATGGACACCTTTTTATTTGAATGACCATATATGGTAAATGAACTTAGTATATTATAAATAAACATTCCAAGCCCATGCTAGATTCCATTATTATTCTTCTTCTTCATCAAAAATCATCTTTCATTTCTTTTTTTAATAAAAAATAAAAGTTATTAAATATTCCTCCTTTGATTCGATTGTAGATTATTCATGGAACTCTTCTTCACCTCATGAATTAAAGAACAATGCCTGGAATAATTGTTGTGAGTGATGTGTTTTCTTTTAAACACATGAATTATTATTTGAGTGTTAGCATAGATGATCGTATGATTTGTGAAAATATGAAGAATTTCCCCAAGTGTGGAATCAATGCTATGAATCCATAACAATTATACATGTATCATTATCTTTTTTAAAAATTCATCATTGATACCAATGAGATATTAAAATCTCATTAATCACTATATCCAACCAAAAACTATTAATAGTACTTGACCACTAATACAATTGATAATAAATGTGGGATTTTCCCTCAGTCAACAACATTACTTTAAGCATCACCACATTATTCATCATCACAAAAATTATAACTACCTTTCAAAACCCATATTAACTCCTTATTTACAAAAAATGCAACAATATTCTATATAGAACCTTTCCTTGATAACATTGCCTAACATACCCTCTATCTTCTTAGTACGAAACAGATTATCCCACCATTTATTTGTTAGTCCATGCAACATATAATCTTCTAACTCAGTTATCTTATTATGTGGAGCATCCAAGTGATCCAAAACTATCTGGATGGACTTCATAAAAGCCTCAACTACCTTAGGTCCACCCTCTCAAGAGAACCTCAACGGGTGATATAATTGAAAAATTAAAGTAATGTAAATCTTACATGGAACAACCTTCCTTTGGTCACATTCCATCATCAGTATAAAATGAGAACATTTCTCACAAAACTACTCCCCCTCCCCCATCTTCCACCCTGGATTAATAGGGTTTCTTGATCTAATACTGGTGTATCATTCTCAGGGATATCGTCATGTCGCCCAATTGGAAAATGTAATCATGGTGGAATCTATCTATAATTTGAAACACAAATCTCAAATCTCAAAACCTAAAACATCCACATTTTTTATGAAGAAGGATCTTTACTATCCACCAAAAACCATTTTTTCAAACAAAATCATAATAGATATAGTGACACCTCTATGACAAAACACATTCGTCCCAAACGTAGGCCATGGTCTATATGGGGTAGATGAGCGTACACAGTTCGAAACAATTCACTAGACACCTTTTTTATCAATTTTAACTCCACAACATAAATCTCTCTATTATATTCCCATATACCTATTTGGGTCAACATTATTAGAAACCCCTTCCAAAAATTCTAATGAAAATTTAATACAATATATCCCTTTCATCCCACATATATTTTATGTGTGTTCCTACCACGATTCATGTAATGTATACCTCTATACTCCAAAAATGTCTCATGTATACAAAACCTTGAGCAATTTTGGATAAGTGTAAAATACAATAAATAGTCACATTGCACAACATGTACATCACCCAAGGTGTAATGTCTACCAACTGTGATACCAAACATCAAGAACATCAATCCCACCATGTGTACTTGGGTTCTCCCTCATACATGGGTTAGATACTCCCCTGTCCACACTTATTTACAAGGACTGACACATCCAAGACTACTATCTACCATTCCCGAAAAGCAATATAATATAAAAGAGAAACACTTTGATACCACATTATAACATCCCTAACTTGTAAGAAACTATATCTTGTTCTCTATATTAGGGTACCACATGACCTCACGTGAACCTACCCATATACTAAAGGCTACCGACGAGTATTGAAGGTCTAATAGAATGAACATGGAGAATATACCCTACTTTTCTAAGTAATCCACAATAGATAAAATAATAAATAAAGAAAATGAGTAAATAATAAAAATGACGAATGTATCCATTTCCAAAAATTTTGTACATTCCCACCAACAAACTGTAAATATGATATTTCATGTCATGTAGTGAAAGTGTATTGAAAACCCCAAAATATAGACAAGTTGAAGAAACCTCAAAAATAGTCCCAATAATAAGTTTGGATCCCTCATATATTCAAATACCAAGCCCAAATCAACCATCTACTATAGGTAAATTCCCTTGTCTTGACTCGCAACATTGAAGTCTGCTTGGTTACTCAATAGCTACCCAAGCAGTGTGTGATCACAATAATTTTGGCCACCACTGATAGCATCTACAAAATATATAGTCTAAATAGATAGTATATGTAGGTACATAATGGATAATATGATAAAAAAGAAGTTCAAACTTATTCCATTATAAAACAAGTTTCACATTAAACACTTTCAACATTTTCTCCCTACGTTATCTATTTTCAACAACTATACTTCGGCATATTTATACAGAAGGTCTAGAATAAATATTCCTACATCACAATGGAAAAAAATACTAAAAACAATACATAAAATCTACCATGGAGTATCAGTCTATGTATTAATGTTTCAGGCATTTGTTAGGATAATAGAACATGAATCTAACCCTTAATTCCACAACCCCAGAAGACCACTATGCAATGTTTACATACTTATATAACAATTTAACACAAATAAAAAATATAGACAATAGCTCATTAAACAAATTTATCATTTACCAACCACAGTTCATTCAATACATATACCATCTCTATGCCTTAACCCATTAACGCATTTACAATTAATATTTCTTTTCTCATTAACACATTTTTCATTTGTGTTCCATAAAACATTATCTCACATAGTACTAATACACATAACTCATTTAACACATTTATATTATACAAAACACAACCTTATTAAATACGATCAACTAAACATAATTAACATCCACTTCTCATTACTTCCCATGTTAACAAGATAAACACAATTCTTATTTGTTTTCCCTTCATACCAATGTTAAATTTATAAAAATAACTATCATATAAATATCTCATTACTCATTCTATTATATATTTAATCACCCGATCCAATGTTTGTGAATGTGGTACACCACATGGGTTACCTATATACTAGTATAATCAACCCCAACACACCCCACGAGAATCATGAGGTGTTAAATTTAAAAACATTACATCCAATTTATCATTCCATACAGAGGGAATCAAATGAACAACAAAAATAAACCATAGGAAAACCATATGAACATAAATAATATTTCATAACTGTGGGATATATCTTTTAGACAACAAACATTGGTTATATTGATGAATGATCACCTAACCTTGTACTTTTATTTGATATCAAGCCACCTTCAAATCTTGATCATTGAAATCAATATAAAATATAGTTTTAGATTTTTGGAAGAAGAAGAATAATTAGATAAGCCCAAATCATGAAAAATTAACAAAGAGGAGTGTTATACTCACGTAGAGCATCAATATACACACAATTGTGCTCCAAATAGATAATAAACGAGGAAGATTGCTACTTTGGAATTTTGGGATGAAAGGTTTCCCACCCATGGATGTTGTAGGAAGAATAGAGAGAAAATTAGGGAAAGAAATCATAAATACTAAGGGGGAAATAGTGAATTCCCAATATTTAATGTGCTGTATTGTTTTCTCACATAGTTAACAAAATTATTCACAAACAATATGCCACCTTTTTTCCAAGAAGGGATAGGTCACACGACTTACTGGGGAGCCTACAAGGTATGAAAAACTATACAATAACTATACAGGATGTCTCTGACCATTCCTACTTGGTTTCACCTCCCCCTATGTATGGTTTCACAAACCATTCACATCATTCTCTATAAAAGAATAGTTAAGGTGAATGGTTAATACTAACCTTGTCAAATCATACAACATACAATGAATATCCATTTTCCATTCTTTGGTGTCCCGAATACCCAAGACACCCTCGAGCCTCCTCATGAACTCATATAACGCTCCATTACCCAGTTTAAAGAGATTTGAACATCAATTTAATCATTGATGCACCTCATTAGAATAGTGGGGTCTTACATTCATCCCATACACAATCACCTGAATGATTATAGTATTTTTGGAAATTTTAAATCATTTAATGAAAAATTATTTATTATAAAATATCTTTAATGTCATTTTTGTAGATATTCATTTAATTTGACTATGAAAATGACATAAAAACTCTGGAAATTGTATATAACCGTTTAAAAATTCCCTATTATGTGATATTAATCTATAAAAGAAGTGGAATTCAAATATTATTTCAAATTATCTTACTTTTAATATTTTTAATATAATTTATATTTTTTCTATTAATTCAATAAAAATTGTGTTAGCACTACTTTTTCATTTAAGGTATTTATTTAATAAAAAAGTATAAAATAAATAAATATGATAAAAATAACTAATCTATATTTCAAATTACAATTTAGAACTTAACATATTATTTTTTTACCCCAATAACAAGAAATTATGGATATTAAAAGCAAGAGTGTGACATAATTTCCCTTGTATTTAAATAAAATGTCATATAGTTAAAACATCAATGAAAAATGGAAACATGTTTCTATATATTAAAAAGTAAAATATAAATGTGTCAAATCCACCAATCTAATAGTGTAGATTAATTTTTTGGGTTATTTTTTTATCATATTTTTTCAACCCTTAAGAACCTAATTTACCCTTACTTAGTTCACCAACATTTACAAAGATTAATATTCATAGTGAGAAATAAATTTCCTATTTAATATTATAATACCTCCTAAATTAAAATATTAAATACAATTTTATTGGATTTAATTTATAAATGTGGTAAATTTTAATTAAATTTATCCTGGTAAGATGTGACGTAAAAATAAACCAAAAACATGTTTTTTAATATAAATTTTATTTATACTAAATCCCAGTGTAAGATAAAATAAATTTTCAATAATTTGATTATATTTAATCATAAGGAATGAATTAAAATTTAAAAAATATCCAAAATTAAATAATACGGTTTCGAAAAAAATATTTATTTTTCACTACTAGGTGAAAAATCAATGTCTTTAGAAAAAACAAAAATATTCACCCTATAAAAAATTCAATATGTTGATTTAATAAAATTAAGTTACATTCTTAATATTATTATATTTTAAAATATTTTCATTAAATAAATATATATAATATATTTGAATATATTTGTAATGAATTAAAATATATATTTTCATACTGAAAAATGTTCATAATATTCTAATAGTTAGTTGAGCTCTATGAAACCTAATCAATTAATATTAATAATCTTTGAAAATACTTATTGACATTAAAAATTTTCATATTTTTCCCATATTTTTAAAAAAATTTCCTTGTAATTTTATTCGTTTCTTAAATTAATGGTGATATCATTCCCTAGTAGCATTTTCAGACTCCCGTGTGTCATTTTCAATTTTATTGATGTTCCAAAAAAACATAACGTAATGTGTAACTCCCCGACCCTAGTTACCTAGAGTCGGTGCATTATTACATAACATTGGCATGATCATAAGGAGATCATGTCTCGAAAGACCGATTAGTTTAGTTTTATTGGAAACAATATTCATACATATGTTCAACTTCCCAACTTGAAGAGAAATACAACAAAAATAAATTTCATTAGAAGCATCCAAGCATCCTAGATTATGCCTGCAGGTCACTCATAATTAACTTCTTCGCATCCAGGGAAAATGAAAATAGAAAAGGGGTGTCCTCAAATGCTCAGTAAGTGTAAGTAATACAGCGGAAAATGACATAAATAATAAGCATGGTAAATAATTGAAAACCACATGGCTTTACCAATAATAAATTTGAATACTATTATGGCAAGAATATGAGTTGAATAAATAATTCCATAATAAAACATAATCATGGGTATTCTAATAGTTGAATTACCACATGAACCATCAATATTATTTCCATAATGAGGGAATGTATAATGCCGGACATTCTGAAAAAATTCTTCAAGGCCTTAGCCAAGACGTCTAAAATGATTAAGGCCTCGGCTAGAAACATAAATAAAATTGGGAAAGGGCCTCAGACAATTCCACATATAGTTTTCTAATTTGACCTACAAATGCATCGAGGAGCTATAGCAGGCTCCACCCGTCACATACTATGTCCAATACATTCCTCGTATGAAAAAAATGTAACTTAACATAAACATTCTTATAAGATCTAGGATACGAAATGTCAATTCTTTAACCATAAACCATCAATGGTATAAAAATAACACATACATAGTCAAACATATCACAAAACATTCAACACAATATGGAATATTTATATCATGATAGATCAACTTCAACACATGTTTAAAATCCATTAACTTATTTTGACGTTGATGAAAATGATTTATAAAACTCTTTGATAGAAATACCCCTTATTCATGAAAACATTTAAAAGTAAAATAATTTGGAAAATAAGTCATTTAATGAAATTTTGGAATAAAAGTGTCACATACCACTTTGAATCTTTTGAAAGTAATAAACATTTTAAAAACATTCATATCCATATAAATAAATCCTTAAAAACCATTTTGAAGACCTGGAAATTAATGAAAAGGATTTAGAAGAATAAATATTTAAAACATTTGAAATGATGTTTTAGTAAAAATTACCCTAAAAGAGTCCCTTTTTATACTCTTTTATAAAACATGGACATGGATTATAAATATTTCCCTGTAGATAATTACATAAAAATAACCTCAGATAATAAAGACATTGTGAAATTAATCCGTACCAATTTGGTAACATACGAAACATAAACCCCATGAAAGAGGTATCATACAATGGATATTTAAATTCACCTAAATTAAAGTGTATTAAAAAATGAATAAAATTATGGGTAGTACATACACCACACAAAAGGTAATAGTGGAAATATGGCATGAATCTCATGGGAATAAAGAGTGAGATGAAAACCACTTACCTTGCAATTTTCTTTTAGTCAAGAGTATGTTTAACCACATGTACGAATATCATAGTATGTTATTAAATTATACCAGAACCATATTAATAATTAGGATATCCTAACATATTCATTTTTGACATTATACTACCAATTTATTAATAATTTCCATGTTAAATTAACATTTCGGGTAATAATTGTTTTTTTATCGTACGTGTTTTAACTTGTTACTCTTGATTGTATCACTTAGATAATGATTTAAATAATTCCAGAATATAAAACATGATAAATATATAATTTATATTTAGAATTTAAATATGTATAATAGACATAATATGAAATGGATAACACCATTTATGGAGACGGTAGTTCGTACATACGCATAAACGATGTTTCTGTTTTCATATAGTATTGAACGGAAGTGAGTGAATAAGATATATGTAAGTAAATACATACCTATATATATAAATATATATATATCTCCAGTAGAATTATTATTTCATATATTACATACTAATTAGTAATATATTTTTATAATCGTCGATGAATGGTAAACTTGGAAATTAATCTCATCGCGTCGTGGAGACAATAATCCATATATACGCACAAGAGAAAACATCATCCTTTTATATTAAAATAATATATAATTGGATGGTATATCATATATACAGAATCCTTGAAATGTTATATTTATTATTAACATAAAATAAACATCATTATTATACCTATCCAAATAATAATGTATTGAATAACAATTACACCATGACGTGGAGACGGTAAGTCTTACGTACGCACGTATGGTGACATGTCATTAAAAGGACGGATAGAATAATGAATATGGATGTACCATATTTATAATAACATCAAAATATATAGGATATACTAGATTTATTATTTTATAATAGAAATAACAAAGAAATAAGAGGTTTATGAAGAAAGGAACTTGAAAGGGGGTGGTGAAAACATTACTTCTTCTTCGGTTCTTCCTTTTGAATTGATCAGAAGGGATCCCTAGGTTGGCTTTATGATCAAAATAAGGCCTCTAGGTTGAAGTGAGGGATGTTGAGAGAGAATTTGGGCAGAGTTTGGCCAATACAAAAGGATTTGAAGGTGTGAAGAATTGGTTAGAAGTTGGGTCCTTTTATAAGGGGGAGAATGCATTCTTTAAGAAAAACATAAAGTATTAATTTATAATAAATTTATATCCAGATTATAATGGGTAAAACATAGATTATTTAAAGGTTAATGTGGATATAGGTCGAAAACCACTCAACCAATATATTTTAGATAGTTTTTAGTCATTATATTAACCTTATCTTTTAGTTTAAACTCTTAGTTAGTTAGATTGACATTTACCATGTCACTTTGTATTTTTATATTATATAATTAATAAAAATACCATATATATCCAAGATGCCCCTATGTGGTCCATTAATGAAACACCTATCATGATATAAGTCTCTTGAATGAACCATAGATTTTTATGAATTTAAGATCAATTAATAATAAAATATTTGTTTTAAAAACTCTTTTATGTCAATTTTGACAATATTTAATAATTTATTTTAACTAAAGTCATAAAAACATTATTACTTAGAAACGTATTCATTTACTCAATTATAACATGTCATATTAACCTATGAAATTATTTTATGCCATCAAAACATTCAAATAATATTTATTTTAACATTTATAATACCAATTATTTGATTCTTTCATTAATAAGGAAAATATTGCATCATTATTGTGTCATATATATTTTTACTTTTTCAATCTCTAAAAATTATAAATAAAATACAATTATGTAGGATATCATTTCATTTTTCTAATGAATATTTATAGTAGAAAATAAAACATAAATAACCTTCTGTAAAAATTGTTTTTCTAAAATATATATGCTTTTGTCATTTTTGTATTTATTTTAACTTAATTAATAAAAAGTGTCCCTATCACTTATATGGGGATCCATGGGGTCCTGAAATAGACCCTAAGATGACCATGGTCTGAAATGTATTCACTAATAATGTTAAGACACGTTTTAGGGTAATTTTTTATTATTATAATATTATTTTTCACCCTTATTTACCAGATTTACCTTTTAGCCATGGTAAATTAAATATTTACCGAAGTAATTGTTCAAAATGTATAAAAATAAAATTTACCTACATACACAATTTGGTAATCATGATTCCAAATATGGAATCAATTTTTTCAAATTCAAAACATAGAAGTGGCACAAATTAATTTAAAATTAATTCTCGTTGTTAAAACAAAAAGCGTGTTTTTATGATATAATAACTATCAAAAGATTGACAATTGTTTATGTCCGGTTTAATTTTGAAATTATGCCCAATTACCAAAATTGTATTAAATGGTAAAAATATATTCTAATTATAGTTTAAAAACACTCAAATGCATAATTTATCACTATTAATTATTTTGATTAAAAAAGTTGTTTTTAATTAAAATTTAGTAATTTTCACTAGTCATCATAATATAAAAGTTATCTGAAAGGTACCAAAATTTCACCCAATGATAAGTTCGATATTCTGAATCCAAAAATTATGTCCATTTTGAGAGATAAAATTTATAAAATTTTAAAAAGTAGGTATTACTATTCATAACAACTATTTTTATTGGTTGTAGTGTGTGTTAGAACTCGAAGTTGCGTACAACACACGCTACTGTACTATTCAATGAGAAGCATAACGTGGAATCTTAGGGTGTTACCTTTTAAATTTGTTATGTCACCATTCTAATTAATAAATTTATTTATTCAAATTTAATATATAAATGATTTAAATATTGGATTTAAAAAAAGGGTTCACCATTAAAAGTTGGTAAAAGTGCATTTTTTGAAAAATACTTCTTTTATCTAAAAAAATGAATTTGTTCTTACATTATGTCTCAGAAAGTCATAATATGGTTTCTGAAATTATAAGTATTATATAAAGTTCAAATTTTTTTAATAATATTCATAACCTATTTTGAACGGCTTGTTTAGTATGTCACGGTGTTCTTGAACTCGGTGTTGCGTGTAGTGAAAGTTATTGAATTGTTTTGAAGAAGTAAATACTATAAAATATTGGGGTGTTACATTCTTCCCTCCTTAAATAAATTGAATCCTTGCAATTTGATATTGTTCATCGAAAATAAAGGTTGAAAATAGAAAATATCTTTGTGGGAAAACCCACATCAGAAATTTGTTTAATAAAATTTATTCTTAATAAGAGGAAAAGAGAAATGAAATGGTCGCCACCAAATTTTGATCTAGATTAGGAGAAAATTGATGGAAATTAAATATATATAATTGGAGTAGAAATGTAAATATTTATAGGTATTGATTAAGGTCATCAATCACAAACATGTTTAAAATTGAGGTCCTTAAATTCATCAATATATGATGATTTAAAATGTCATCGGTTTAACAAAACATATGGTATTAGGATAACACATTTTTTGTTTTGATATCCATTCAATAGAATATGAGAATAAATTTCTTCATAGAATAAGGGGAGAAGAAAAATATATACTTGACAAATAGAGTCCTATATTTTAACTAATTTATACCACATACTCATCTTTCACTCTAAAAGATAACATAATATCAAAAAATATTTTTTTATCATATTCTTTTGGTGTTAAAAATGAATTTATAATTCATCTACTAGAAATTCCTACTACATTATTTAATCAAGGAAAACTCATGGGCCAGTGGTAGGTGATACACCCTTGTAGCCCTTCAGTTGTGGGTTCAAGTCTCGCGGCCTTACCGGTCGCGACGGGTTGCCGCCCGACCTCCGGGTTGTCCTTTTATGGAAATCCAAAATTAATCTCAAATTAGAATTATCCAAAATACTTCTATCCAAACTCACCTTCCAACATTTATAAGGAAGGTAAACACAATAATGATCCTTTTTGCTGCGTAATAACATCTGAACACCTTCATCATGTATTCTTTTAAAACACTACAACATCCTGAATTACCACAAAACCTTATTGATTACATTCATTCTCCCTTATTACTTATAGAATATTAGATATATTCCTTATATCCAAAAAAATTTAATATTCCAAAAATGATGAAATAAACAAACCATTAATCTGTTCCAATGTAGTCAAGAATATCCAATATAATTTATCCAAATCAACCATCTCTTATTCCAAAATTAAAACCTTAGTATCAATACCATTTTAAGGATTACCTTTCCTTCAACCATGTATTTTAAAAAAAATCTTCACTTGCTGTCAAGTCAGTTTTCAAAGTACCATATAATCTCGAATCCTCAATAAAATAGTACTGCAGTACAATCTTTATTTATCTCCATAATTCATATAACCAGTGCATCGTTGATACAACACTAAAATGAAATAATTCTTTAATAACAACATACGAACTCTAGTCATTCCTCTCCATATATGGCAGTATCAAAACTTTATTATTATCCAATAACATCATTTGGGGCATACTCTGATGATTTGAACATCAATTTGCGTAGTGTCCCCACTCCATGCAGATGAAGAATTGTACATTTTAAACCTTTTTCTTGCTCTTGCAATCACGAATGTGGTGTCCTTTTTCTCCAGACATATAACATACTCCCATTCCATTCATGTATTTTCCAAGGTGATTCTTTCCACAGTTATCACATATGGAAAAATCCTTCTTTACCTTGTTCCCTTTATCAGTCCATCTCTCTACTATCATTTTCTTCTCTGGATTCCCTTCGAATCCATAGGATTCCGATAACTCTTTACTTATCTTATCAATACATGATACTATTTATTCATATGATGATAACATGTGGGAGACTATTTCACTTCTAAATTCTAGATTAAGAACGCAAAAGATATGATCCTTCTTACTCTTTGGATCATGCATATTGTTGGAGTTCTCATTCCTTCTACTGGGCACCATTTCTAAACAATGCCATAAACTAGATTAGTATATGAATTGAAATATATAATTCCAAACTTCTAAAACACTTAACATTAATTCATCAGTTTATGGATATAATCCATAATAAAAAAGTTTTCTTTGAGGAATTATATACTCATAACACTTTATAATTGTTTGTAATGAAAATGAGAATTATCCTAAGCATATACCCCTAGAGTGTCGTAACCAAGAGTGCAGTAAGGCCCACTTTCATGCACCAGTTCCAATTCGAGTCTAGCTCAAAGCAGTTTTTTCATGTTTTAACCCTAGGTACATTTATGCCAGAGCCGCCTCTACCTGCTCGTATCCGGATAGAGATTTATTGCTCAGAAAAATCACAAATTCTCTACAATACCAAAATTCTAGAAGTTTCTTCTATACTAATCCTCAAAGTCCATCTTAGGTCTATGTGCTCTAATCAAAGTTTATTAAAATATAGTTTCCTAGTGTTGTTCTAAAATTCCTCTGATACCAACTATAATGCCCCAACCCTAGTTACCCAGAGTCGGGGCATTATTATATAACATTGGCATGATGACAAGGAGATCATGTCTCGAAAGACCGATCAGTTTAGTATTATTGGAAACAAGATTCATACATATGTTCAACTTTAAAGCATGAAGAGAAATGAAACAAAAATATATTTCATTAGAAGCATCCAACCCTCCTAGATTCTTCCTACAGGTCACTCAGAACTAACTTCTTCGTATCCTGGGAAAATGAAACATAAGAAAGGGGTGATCTCAAATGCTCAGTAAGGGTAAGTAATACATCAGAAAATGAAATAAATAATAAGCATGGTAAATAATTGAAAATCAAATGCCTTTACCAATAATAAACGTGAATAATTTTATGGAAAGATTATGTTATGAATAAATAATTCCATAATAAAACATAATCATGTGTATTCTACAAGTTGAATTACCACATGAACCATCAATATTATTTCCATAATAAGGGAATGTGTAATGTCATACATTATGAAACATTTCATCAAGGCTTCCGCCAAGATGTCTAAAATGATTAAGTCCTCAGCCAAAACCATAAATCAAATTGGTAAAGGGCCTCAGCTAGTTCCACGTCTATTTTTCTCATGAGACCTACCGATGCATCGAGTAGCTATAGCGGGCTCCACCAATCAATTACAATGTCTAATACTTTCTTCATATTATAAGGATGAAACTTAATATAAGAATTAGTATCAGAAATAGGATAATAAATGTCAATACTTTAACCATAATCCATGAATGGTATAAAAATAAGACATCCACAGTCAAACATATCACAAAACCATCTACACAATATGGATGATTTGTATCATGACAAATCAACTTCAAAACATGTTTAAAATCAATTAATGTATTTTGACATTGATGAAAATGATTTGTAAAACTCTTTGAGAGAAATACCAATTTTTCATGAAAACATTTAAAAGTCACACAATTTGGAAAAGAAGTTAGTTAAAGAAATTTTTGAATCAATGTGTCCCATAACACATTGAAACTTTTGAATGGAATTAACATTTTAAAAACATTCATGTCCATATAAATAAATCCTTAAAGACCCTTTTAAAGACATGAATATTAATGAGAATGATTTAGAAGAATAAATATTTAAACATTTGAAATGATGTTTTAGTAATTATTTCCTTAAAATAATCCCTTTGAAAACTCTTTTATAAGACATTTACGTGGATAATAAATATTTCCCACTAGATACTCATGTAAAAACTACCTCGGATAATAAATAGATTTTGAAATTAACCCTGACCAATTTGGTTACTAACGAAACATACACCCCATGAAAGATGTATCATAAAATGAATATGTAAATAAAGATAAATTAATCTTTATTACATATAGAATACAATTATGATCAGTACATACACCACACAAAATGTAATAGTGGTAATATGGAATGAATCTCATAGGAATAAGGAGTGAGATGAAAACCCCTTTCATTGCACTTTCCTTTAGTCGAGAGTACGTTTAAACTCCTGTACGAAAATTGTAGTATATTATTAAATTATAACAGAACCATATTGGTATTTATGATATCATAAAATATTCATTTATGACTTTATACTACCCATTTAATAATAATTTCAATGTTAAATTAACATTTCGGGTAATAATAGCTTTCTTTATTGTACGTGTTTTTACTTGTTACTCTTGATTGTATCATGTAGATCATGATTTAAATACTTCCAGAATATTAAACATGATAATTATATAATATATATTTAGAATATAAATATCTATAATCTACATATATATGAAATGGAAAACACCATTTATGGAGACGGTAGTCTGTACGTACGCATAAACGATGTTTCTATTTTCATATAGTATTGAACAGAAGTAAGTGAATAAGATATATGTAAATACATAAATACTTATATATATAAATATATATATATCCCGTAGAATTATTATTTCATATATTATATACTTATTAGTAATATATATTTTTATAATCATCGATGAATGGTGAACTTGGAAATGAATCTCATCGCGTCGTGGTGACGGTAATCCGTACGTACGCACGAGCGAAAATATCATTCTTTTGATAGTAAAATAATATATAATTGGATGGTATATTATATATAATGAATCCTTATAATTTTATATTTATTATTTACATCAAATACACAAAATATTTATACCTATCCAAATAATAATGTTTTGAATAACAATTACACCGCGACGTGGAGGCGGTAAGCCGTACATACGTACGTATGGTGATATGTCATTCAAATGACAGATAGAATAATGAATATGAATCTACCCAATTTATAATAACATCAAAGTATATAGGAGATACTAGATTTATTATTTTAGAATAGAAATAACAAATAATGAAGAAGTTGAAGAAGAAAGGAACTTGAAAGAGGGTGGTGAAAAATTACCTCTTCTTGGGTTCTTCCTTTTGATTTGATCAAAAGGGCTCCCTAGGCTGGCATTCTGATCCAAATAAGGCCTCAATATTGAATTGGGAGATGTTGATAGAGCATTTGGGTAGAGGTTGGTGGAACCAAAAGGCTTTGAAGGTGTGAAGAATTGGTTAGAAGTTGGGTCCTTTTATAAGGGGGAGGAGGGGCTCTTTAGGAAAAACTTAAAGTATTAATTTATAATAAATTAATAATCTATTTATAAGGACTCCAATGTTGATTATTTAATGTTTAAGGTGGTTATAGGTCGAAAAACACTCAACCATTATATTTTAGATAGGTTTTAGTCATTATATTAACCTTATCTATTAGTATAAACTCTTAGTTAATTATATTGACATTTACCATGTCACATTGTATTTTTATATTATATAGTTAATAAACATACCATATACATAAAATAGACCCCCAAGTGGTCCATTAATAATACATATATTATGTTATAAGTCTCTTGGATGAACCATATATTTTTAGGAATTTAATATCAATAAATAATTTAATATTGGTTTTAAAAACTCTTTTTTTTTCAATTTTGAAAATATAAATTATTTGATTTTTGATAAATTCTTAAAAACATTATTACTTCTAGACTAATTCATTTAATCAATTCTAACATGTAATATTAACCTATGAAATTAGTGTATGTCATCAAAACATTCAAATTATATTTATTTAGTGTATGAAAATACAACATCATTTTTGTGTCATATATATTTTTACTTTTTCAATGTCTAAAAAGTATAAATAAAATAAAATCATGTAGGAAATATTTTTATCTTTCTAATTAATATTTCTAGTCGAAAATCCAATATATATAACCCTATGTAAAAACTGTTTTTCTAAAATATATATGCTTATATAATATTTGTATTTATTTTTACTTAATTAATATAAAGTGTCCCTATCACCTACATGTGGCTCTATGGGGTCCCAAAATCGACCCAAATATTCCCATGGTCGGACATGTATCTACCAATAATGTTAGGACATGTTTTAGGGTAATTGTTTATTATTATAATATTATTTTTTGACCCTTATTTACCGGATTCACCCTTTAACAACGGTAAATAAAATATTTACCGAAGTAATTATTCAATATGACTCAAAATAAAAGTTACCTATTTACACAATTTGGACATCCTAATTCCAAATATGTAATCAATTTTCCCAAATTCAGAACACAGATGTGGAAGAAATTAATTTAAAATTAATTCTCGTTGTCAAAACAAAAAGCAAGTTTTTAAGATATAATAACTATCAAAAGATTTATAGTTGATTATGTTCGGTTTAATTGTGAAATTATGTCCAATGACCAACATTGTATTAAATGGTACAAATATATTATAATTATACTTTCAAACCAATAAAATTCATAATTTATCACTATTAATTATTTTGAATTAAAATTTTGTTTTTAATTACATTTTAGTAATTTTCACTATTTATCAAAATATAAGAGTTATCTGAAAGGTACCAAAATTTCACCCTAGTATAAATTATATATTCCTAATCCAAAATTTAATTCCATTTTGGGAGATAAAATTTATAAAATTTCAAAAATTAGGTATTACTATTCATAACGACTAGTTTGATTGGTTGTATTGTGTGTTAAAACTCGATGTTGCATACAACACATGCTACTGTATTATTCAAAGAGAAGTGTACAATGGAAGATTGGGGTGTTACCTTGGAAGAAAAAGAATAATTAGATAAGCCCAAATCATGAAAAATTAACAAAGTGGAGTGTTATACTCACTTGGAGCATCAATATACACACAATAGTGCTCCAAATAGATAATAAATGAGGAAGATTGCTCCTTTGGAATTTTGGGAAGAGAGGTTTCCCAACCATGGATGTTGTAGGAAGAATAGGGAGAAAATTAGGGAAAGAAATCATAAATACTAAGGGGGAAATAGTGAATTCCCAATATTTAATGTGGTGTATTGTTTTCTCACATAGCTAACAAAATTAATCACAAACCATATGCCACCTTTTTTCCAAGAAGAGATAGGTCACACGACTTACTGGGGAGCCTACAAGGTATGAAAAACTATACAATAACTATACAGGATGTCTCTGACCATTCCTACTTGGTTTCACCTCCCCCTATGTATGGTTTCACAAACCATTCACATCCTTCTCTATAAAATAATAGTTAAGGTGAACTGTTAATACTAACCATGATCAAATCATACAACATACATTGAATATCCATTTTCCATTCTTTGGTGTCCCGAATACCCGAGACACCCTCGAGCCTCCTCATGAACTCATATAACTCTCCATTACCCAGTTTAAAGAGATTTAAACATCAATTTAAACATTGATGTACCTCATTAGAATAGTGGGGTCTTACATTCATCATATACACAATCACCAGAATGATTATAGGATTTTAGGAAATTTTAAATCATTTAATGAAAAATTATTTATTATAAAGTATCCTTAATGTCATTTTTGTAGATATTCATTTAATTTGACTATGAAAATGACATAAAAACTCTGAAAATTTAATATAATCCTTTAAAAATTCCATATTATGTGATATTAATCTATAAAATAAGTGGAATTCAAATATTATTTCAAATTATCTTACTTTTAAATTTTTTAATATAATTTATATTTTTTCTATTAATTCAATACAAATTGTGTTAGCACTACATTAGCATTTAAGGTAATTATTTAATAAAAAATATAAAATAAATATACAGGATAAAACAAACTAATCTATATTTCAAATTATAATTTTGAACATATCATAATATTTTTTACCCCAACAACAAGAAATTATGGATATTAAAAGAAAGAGTGTGACATAATTTCCCTTGTATTTATATAAAATGTTATATAGTTAAATGTTCAAATAAAAATGGAAACATGTTTCTATATATTAAATTGTAAAATATAAATGTGTCAAATCCACTAATCTAATAGTGTAGATTAATTTTCTGGTTTATTATTTTATCATATTTCTTCAACCCTTAAGAACCTAATATACCCTTACCGAGTTCACCAATATTTACAAAGATTAATATTCATAGTGAGAAATAAATTTCCTATTTAATATTATAATACCTCCAAAATTATAATATTTAATACAATTTTTTTGGATTTAATTTATAAATGTGGTAAATTTTAATTAAATTTATCATGGTAAGATGTGACATAAAAAGAAACCAAAAACGTGTTTTTTAATATAAATTTTATTTATACTAAATCCCAGTGTAAGATAAAATAAATTTTCAATAATTTGATTATATTTAATCATTTGGAATGATTTAAAATTTAAAAAATATCCAAAATTAAATAATAAGGTTTCCAAAAAATATTTATTTTTCACAACTCATTGAAAAATCAATATCTATAAAAAAACAAAAATATTCACCATATAAAAAATTCAATATGTTTATTTAATAAAATTAAGTTACATTTTTAATATTCTTATATTTTGAAATAATTTCTTTAAACAAATATATATAATATATTTGAATATATTTGTAATGAATTAAAATATTTCTTTTCTTACTGAAAAATGTTCATAATATTCTAATAGTTAGTTGAGCTCTATGAATCATAATCAATGAATATTAATAATCGTTGAAAATAATTATTGACATTAAAAATTTTCATATCTTTCCCATCATTTTAAGACTTTTTCCTTGTAATTTTATTCGTTTCTTAAATTAATGGTGATATCATTCCCTAGTAGCATTTTCAGACTCCCGTGTGTCATTTTCAATTTTATTTATTTTCCAAAAAAACATAACATAATGTGTAACTCCCCGACCCTAGTTACCTAGAGTCGGTGCATTATTACATAACATTGGCATGATCACAAGGAGATCATGTCTCGAAAGACTGATTAGTTTAGTTTTATTGGAAACAATATTCATACATATGTTCAACTTCCCAACTTGAAGAGAAATACAACAAAAATATATTTCATTAGAAGCATCCAAACATCCTAGATTATGCCTGCAGGTCACTCATAACTAACTTCTTCATATCCAGGGAAAATGAAACATAGAAAAGGGGTGACCTCAAACGCTCAGTAAGGGTAAGTAATACAGCGGAAAATGACATAAATAATAAGCATGGTAAATAATTGAAAACCACATGGCTTTACCAATAATAATTTTGAATAATATTATGGAAATATTATGAGTTGAATAAATAATTCAATAATAAAACATAATCATGGGTATTCTAATAGTCGAATTACCACATGAACCATCAATATTATTTCCATAATGAGGGAATGTATAATGCGGGACATTCTGAAAAAATTCTTCAATGCCTCAGCCAAGACGTCTAAAATGATTAAGGCCTCGGCCAAAACCATAATTCAAATTGGGAAAGGGTCACAGAAAATTCCACATATAGCTGTCTAATTAGACCTACAAATGCATCAAGGAGCTATAGCAGGTTCCACCCATCACTTACAATGTCCAATACATTCCACATATGAAAAGGATGAAACTTAACATAAACATTCTTATAAGAACTAGGATACGAAATGTAAATTCTTTAACCATAAACCATCAATGGTATAAAAATAACACATCCATAGTCAAACATATCACAAAAAATTCAACACAATATGGAATATTTATATCATGATAGATCAACTTCAACACAAGTATAAAATCCATTTAATTATTTTGACGTTGATGAAAATGATTTGTAAAACTCTTTGATAGAAATACCCCTTATTCATGAAAACATTTAGAA
Source organism: Viscum album (assembly GCA_963277665.1). Taxonomy (NCBI): domain Eukaryota; kingdom Viridiplantae; phylum Streptophyta; class Magnoliopsida; order Santalales; family Viscaceae; genus Viscum; species Viscum album. The sequence continues at coordinate 790,735,634 of OY728148.1, forward strand.
GTAAAATAATTTGGAAAATAAGTCATTTAATGATATTTTGGAATAAAAGTGTCCCATAACACTTTGAAACTTTTGAAAGCAAAAAACATTTTAAAAACATTCATATCCATATAAATAAATCCTTAAAACCCATTTTGAAGACATAGAAATTAATGAAATGGATTTAGAAGAATAAATATTTAAAACATTTGAAATGATGTTTTAGTAAAAATTACCCTACAAGAATCCCTTTTTATACTCTTTTAAAAAACATGGACATGGATTATAAATACTTCCCAATAGAAACTTACGTAAAAATAAACTCGGATAATTAAGAGATTGTGAAATTAACCCTTACCAATTTGGTAACATATGAAACATAAACCCCATGAAAGAGGTATCATAAAATAAATATTTAAATACACATAAATTAAAGTGTATTACAAAATGAATACAATTATGGGTAGTACATACACCACACAAAAGGTAATAGTGGAAATATGGCATGAATCTCATGGGAATAAAGAGTGAGATGAGAACCACATGCCTTGCACTTTCCTTTAGTCGAGAGTATGTTTAACCACATGTACAAAGATCATAGTATGTTATTAAATTATACTAGAACCATATTAATATTTAGTATATCCTAACATATTCATTTAGGACATTATACTACCAATTTATTAATAATTTCCATGTTAAATTAACATTTCGGGTAATAATTGTTTTTTTATCGTACGTGTTTTAACTTGTTACTCTTGATTGTATCACTTAGATAATGATTTAAATACTTCCAGAATATAAAACATGATAAATATATAATATATATTTATAATATAAATATGTATAATAGACATATATATGAAATGGATAACACCGTTTATAAAGATGGTAGTCGGTACATACGCATAAACGATGTTTCTGCTCTCATATAGTAATGAACGGATGTAAGTGAATAAGATATAGGTAAATACATAAATACTTGTATATATAAAAATATATATATCTCCAGTAGAATTATTATGTCATATATTAAATACTAATTAGTAATATATATTTTTATAATCTTCGATGAATGGTGAACTTGGAAATGAATCTCATCGCGCCGTGGAGACGATAATCCATATATACGCACAAGCGAAAATATCATCCTTTTGATATTAAAATAATATATAATTGGATGTTATATCATATATAAATAATCCTTGAAATGTTATATTTATTATTAACATAAAATACACATCATTGTTATACTTATCCAAATAATAATGTATTGAATAACAATTACACCACGACGTGGAGACGGTAAGTCTTACGTACGCACGTATGGTGACATGTCATTAAAAGGACAGATAGAATAATGAATATGGATGTACCATATTTATAATAACATCAAAATATATAGGATATAATATATATATTATTTTATAATAGAAATAACAAAGAAAAAAGAAGTTGAAGAAGAAAGGAACTTGAAAGGGGGTGGTGAAAACATTAGTTCTTCTTGGGTTCTTCGTTTTGATTTGATCAAAAGGGATCCCTAGGTTGGATTTATGATCAAAATAAGGCCTCTAGGTTGAAGTGAGGGAAGTTGAGAGAGAATTTGGGCAGAGGTTGGCCAAACCAAAAGGTTTTGAAGGTGTGAAGAATTGGTTAGAAGTTGGGTCCTTTTATAAGGGGGAGGAGGCGTTCTTTAGGAAAAACATAAAGTATTAATTTATAATAAATTCATATCCGGTTTATAATTGGTAAAACATAGATTATTTAAATTTTAAGGTGGATATAGGTCTAAAAACACTCAACCAATAGATTTTAGATAGGTTTTAGTCATTATATTAACCTTATCTTTTAGTTTAAACTCTTAGTTAGTTAGATTGACATTTACCATGTCACTTTGTATTTTTATATTATATAATTAATAAACTTACCATATACCTCCAAGAGACCCCTAATTGGTCCATTAATGAAACACCTATCATGATATAAGTCTGATGACTGAATAATAGATTTGTAGGAATTTAATATCAATTAATAATAAAATATTTGTTTTAAAAACTCTTTTATGTCAATTTTGACAATATTTAATAATTTATTTTCACTAAAGTCATAAAAACATTATTACTTAGAGACTAATTCATTTAATCAATTATAACCTGTCATATTAACATATGAAATTATTTTATGTCATCAAAACATTCAAATAATATTTATTTTAACATTTAAAATACCAATTATTTGATTCTTTCATTAATAAGGAAACTATTGCATCATTATTGTGTCATATATATTTTTACTTTGTCAATCACTAAAAATTATAAATAAAAAACAATTATGTAGGATATCATTTCATTTTTCTAATGAATATTTATAGTAGAAAATAAAACATATATAAGCTTATGTAAAAATTGTTTTTCTAAAATATATATGCTTATGTCATTTTTGTATTTATTTTAACTTAATTAATAACAAGTGTCCCTATCATTTATATGGGGATCCATGGGGTCTGAAAATAGACCCTAAGATGCACATGGTCGGACATGTATTCGCTAATAAGGTTTTGACACGTTTTAGGGTAATTATTTATTATTATAAATATATTTTTAACCCTTATTTACCAGATTTACCCTTTAGCCATGGTAAATAAAATATTTGCCGAAGTAATTGTTCAAAATGTCTAAAAATAAAAGTTACATACTTACACAATTCGGTAATTATGATTCCAAATATGGAATCAATTTTTTCAAATTCAAAACATAGAAGTGGCATAAATTAATTTAAAATTAATTCTCGTTGTCAAAACAAAAAGCGTGTTTTTATGATATAATAACTATCAAAAGATTGACACTTGTTTATGTCCGGTTTAATTGTGAAATTATGCTCAATGACCAAAATTGTATTAAATGGTAAAAATATATTCTAATTATAGTTTAAAAACACTCAAATTCATAATTTATCACTATTAATTATTTTGATTAAAAAAGTTTTTTTTAATTAAAATTTAGTAATTTTCACTAGTCATCGTTATATAAACGTTATCTGAAAGGTACCAAAATTTCACCCAATGATATGTTCGATATTCCAACTCCAAAAATTAAGTCCATTTTGAGATATTAAATTTATAAAAATTTAAAAATTAGGTATTACTATTCATAACAACTATTTTTATTGGTTGTAGTGTGTGTTAGAACTCGAAGTTGCGTACAACACACGCTACTGTATTATTCAATGAGAAGCATAACGTGGAAGCTTGGGGTGTTACCTTTTAAATTTATTATTTCACCATTCTAATTAATTAATTTATTTAGTCAAATTTAATATATAAAAGTTTTAAATATTGTATTTAAAAAAGGGTTCACTATTAAAAGTTCGTAAAAGTGCAATTTTTGAAAAATAATTCTTTTATATAAAAAAATGAATTTGTTCTTACATTATGTCTAAGAAACTCATAATATGGATTCTGAAATTATAAGTATTATATAATGTTCAAAATTTTGTTAATAATATTCATAACCTATTTTGAACGGCTTGTTTAGTATGTCATGGTGTTCTTGAACTCGGTGTTGCGTGTAGTGCAAGTTATTGAATTGTTTTGAAGAAGTAAATACTATAAAATATTGGGGTGTTACATTCTTCCCTCCTTAAATAAATTTCATCCTTGCAATTTGATATTGTTCTTCGAAAATAAAGGTTGAAAATAGAAAATATGTTTTTGGGAAAACCCACATCAGAAATTTGGTTAATAAAATTTAGTCATAATAAGAGGAAAATAGAAATGAAAGGGTCGCCACCAAATTTTGATCTAGATTAGGAGAACATTGATGGAAATTAAATACATATAATTGGAGGAGAAATTTAAATATTTATAGGTATTGATGAAGGTCATTAATCACAAACATGTTTAAAATTGTGGTCCTTAAATTCTCAATCTATGATGATTTAAAATGTCATCGGTTTAACAAAACGTATGGTATTAGGATAACACGTTTTTTTTAATATCCCTTCAATAAAATATGAGAATTAATTTCTTCATAGAATAAGGGGAGAAGAAAAATATATACTTGAAAAATAAAGTTCTATATTTTAACTAATTTATACCACAAACTCATCTTTCACTCTAAAAGATAACATAACATAAAAAAATATTTTTTATCCTATTCGTTTGGGGTTAAAAAATGAATTTATAATTAATCTACTAGAAATTATTACTACATTATTTAATCCAGGACATATCATGGGCCAGTGGTAGGTGATACACCCTTCTCTTCCTTCAGTTGTGGGTTTAAGTCTCGCGGCCTTACCGGTTACGACGGGTTGCCGCCCGACCTCCAGGTTGTCCTTTTATGGAAATCCAAAATTAATCTCAAATTAGAATTATCCAAAATACTTCTATCCAAACTCACAGTCCAAAATTTATAAGGAATGTAAACACAATGAAGATCCTTTTTGCTGCGTAATAACATCTGAACACCTTCATCGTGTATTCTTTTAAAACACTGCAACATCCTGAATTACCACAAAACCTTATTGATTACATTCATGCTCCCTTATTCCTTATAGAATATTAGATATATTCCTTATATCCAAAAACGTTGAATATTCCAAAAATGATGAAATAAACAAACCATTAATCAGTGCCAAGGTAGTCAAGAATATCCAATATAATTTATAAAAATCAACCATCTCTTATTCCAAAATTAAAACCTTAGTATCAAGACCATATTAAGGATTACATTTCCTTCAACCATGTATTTTAAAAAAAATCATAACATGCTGTCAAGTCACTTTTCATAGTACCACATAATCTTGAATCCTCAATAAAATAGTACTGCAGTACAATCTTTATTTATCTCCATAATTCATATAACGAGTGTATCGTTGATACAACACTCAAATTAAATAATTCTTTAATAACAACATACGAACACTAGTCATTCCTCTTCATATATGGTAGTATCAAAACTTTATTATTATCCAATAGCATCATTTGGGGCATACTCTGATGATTTGAACATCAATTTGTGTAGTGTCCCCACTCCATGCAGATGAAGTATTGTACATTTGAAACCTTTTTCTTCCTCTCGCAATCACGAACGTGGTGTCCTTTTTCTCCACACTTATAACATACTCACATTCCCTTCATGTATTTTCCAAGGAGATTCTTTCCACAGTTATCACATATGGGAAAATACTTCTTTACCTTGTTCCCTTTATCCGTCCTTCTCTCTACCATCATTTCCTTCTCTGGATTACCTTCGAATCCATAGGATTCCGATAACTCTTTACTTATCTTATCAATACATGATACTATTTCTTCATATGATGATAACATGTGGGAGACTATTTCCCCTCTAAATTCTAGATTAAGAACACAAAAGATATGATCCTTCTTACTCTTTGGATCATGCATATTGTTGGAGTTCTCATTCCTTCTACTGGGCACCATTTCTAAACAATGGCATAAACTAGATTAGTATATGAATTGAAATATATAATTCCAAACTTCTAAAACACTTAACATTAATTCAACAGTTTATGGATATAATCTATAATAAAAAAAATGTTTTTTTGAGGAAGTATATACTCATAACACATTATAATTGTTTGTAATGAAAATGATAATTATCCTAAGCATATACCCCTGGAGTGTCGTAACCAAGAGTGCAGTAAGGCCCACTGTCATGCACCAGTTCCCATTCGAGTCTAGCTCAAAGTAGTGTTTTCATGTTTCAACCCTAGGTACATTTATGCCAGAGCCGCCTCTACGTGCTCGTATCCAGATAGGGATTTATTGCTCAGAAAACTCACAAAATCTCTACAATACCAAAATTCTAGAAGGTTCTTCAATACTAATCCTCAATGTCCATCATAGGTCTATGTGTTCTAATCAAAGATTATTTAAATATAGTTTCCTAGGGTTGTTCTGAAATTCCTCTGATACCAACTATAATGCCCCAACCCTAGTTACCCAGAGTCAGGAAATTATTACATAACATTGGCATGATCACAAGGATATCATGTCTCGAAAGACCGATCAGTTTAGTATTATTGGAAACAAGATTCATACATAAGTTCAAATTTAAATCGTGATGAGAAATGAAACAAAAATATATTTCATTAGAAGCATCCAACCCTCCTAGATTATGCATGCAGGTCACTCATAACTAACGTCTTCGTATCTTGGAAAAATGGAACATAAGAAAGGGGTGAGCTCAAATGCTCAGTAAGGGTAAGTAATACATCAGAAAATGAAATAAATAATAAGCATGGTAAATAATTGAAAAGAACATGCCTTTACCAATAATAAACATGAATAATTTTATGGAAAGAATATGTTCTGAATAAATAATGCCATAATTAAACATAATCATGGGTATTCTACAAGTTGAATTACCACATGAACCATCAATATTATTTCCATAATAAGGGAATGTATATTATCATACATTCTGAAACATTTCGTCAAAGCATCGGCCAAGATGTCTAAAATGATTAAGTCCTCAGCCAAAACCATAAATCAAATTGGTAAAGGGCCTCAGCCAGTTCCACGTCTAGTTTTCTCAGGAGACCTACTGATGCATCGAGTAGCTATAGAGGGCTCCACCCATCAATTACAATGTCCAATACATTCCTCATATGAAAAGGATGAAACTAAATATAAGAATTCATATAAGAAATAGGATAAGAAATGTCAATACTTTAACCATAATCCATGAATGGTATAAAAATAAGACATCCACAGTCAAACATATCACAAAACCATCTACACAATATGGATGATTTTGTATCATGATAAATAAACTTCAAAACAAGTTTAAAATCAATTAAAGTATTTTGACATTGATGAAAATGATTTGTAAAACTCTTTGATAGAAATACCCATTTTTCATGAAAACATTTAAAAGTCACACAATTTGGAAAAGAAGTTATTTAAAGAAATTTTTGAATCAATGTGTCCCATACCACTTTGAATCTTTTGAAAGGAATTAATATTTTAAAAACATTCATGTCCATATAAATAAATCCTTAAAACCCCTTTTAAAGACATGAATATTAATGAGAAAGATTTAGAAGAATAAATATTTAAAGAATTTGAAATGATGTTTTAGTAAATATTTCCTTAAAATAATACCTTTGAAACTCTTTTATAAGACATGGACATGGATAATAAATATTTCCCACTAGATACTCACGAAAAAACTACCTCGGATAATAAAGAGATTGTGAAATTAACCTTTACCAATTTGGTTACTAACGAAACATACACCCCATGAATGATGTATGATAAAATGAATATGTAAATATAGATAAATTAATGTGTATTAGATAAATAATACAATTATGGTCAGTACATACACCACAAAAATGTAATAGTGGTAATATGGCATGAATCTCATAGGGAATAAGGAGTGAGATGAAAACCCCTTACATTGCACTTTCCTTTAGTCGAGAGTACGTTTAACCTCCTGTACGAAAATCGTAGTATGTTATTAAATTATACCAGAACCATATTTATATTTATGATATCCTAAAATATTCATTTATGACTTTATACTACCCATTTAATAATAATTTCAATGTTAAATTAACATTTTGGGTAATAATAGCTTTCTTTATCGTACGTGTTTTAACTTTTTACCCTTCATTGTATCACGTAGATCATGATTTAAATACTTCCAGAATATTAAACATGATAATTATATAATATATATTTAGAATATAAATATGTATAATCAACATATATATGAAATGGAAACACCATTTATAGAGACGGTAGTCTGTACGTACGCATAAACGTTGTTTCTATTTTCATATAGTATTGAACAGAAGTAAGTGAATAAGATATATGTAAATACATAAATACTTATATATATAAATATATATACATATCCCGTAGAATTATTATTTCATATATTATATAATTATTAGTAATATATATTTTTATAATCATCGATGAATGGTGAACTTGGAAATGAATCTCATCGTGTCGTGGTGGTGGTAATCCGTACGTACACACGAGCAAAAATATCATTCTTTTGATATTAAAATAATATATAATTGGATGGTATATCATATATAAAGAATCCTTATAATTTTATATTTATTATTTACATCAAATACACATAATTATTATACCTATCCAAATAATAATGTTTTGAATAACAATTACACCGCGGCGTGGAGACGGTAAGCCGTACATACGCACGTATGGTGATATGTCATTCAAATGATGGATAGAATTATGAATATGAATGTACCCAATTTATAATAACATCAAAGTATATTGAAGATACTAGATTTATTATTTTAGAATAGAAATAACAAATAATGAAGAAGTTGAAGAAGAAAGGAACTTGAAAGTGGGTGGTGAAAAATTACCTCTTCTTGGGTTCTTCCTTTTGATTCGATCAAAAGGGCTCCCTAGGTTGGCTTTTTGATCAAAATAAGGCTTCTAGATTGAATTGGGAGATGTTGAGTGTAACAGCCCAATATTTTATAAAAAAATATTCTTTTTAATTTTATTAAAGTCTTGTGTTGTACGCTACACCAAAAGGAGCTTGCACAACACGCATCCTTGACTTTCCTTGCATACAAGCAATCACGACCTTCCTCGATAGCGTGTGTAGTACGCAATAACGAGTTTCACTAAACAACGATATACTATTAAAATATTATTAAAACTAGCCGTTATGAATAGTAATAACCACTTTTTAAAACTCTGTAAATATTATTTTTCAAAATGAACTTCATTTTTGGATTCGGAGTATCTAATTTAGCCTAAGGTGAAATTTTGGTACTTTTCGGATAACTTTCATATTCTGATGAATAGTGAAAATTACTAAATTATAATTAAAAACAACTTTTTTAATCGAAATAATTAATAGTGATAAATTATTAATTCGAGTGGTTTTAAAGTATATTTAGAATATATTTTTACAATTTAATACAATGTTGGTCATTGGATGTAATTTCAAATTTAAACCAGACATAATCAAGTGTCAATCTTTTGATAGATATTGTTTCTTAAAAACACGCTATTTGTTTTAACAACGGGATTTAATTATAAAATTAATTAATGCAAATTCTATGATATGAATTTGGTAAAACAGACTTCATTTTTGAATTCTGAATATGAAATATATCTTAGGATGAAATTTTGGCATTGTTCTGAAAAACATCAATTTTTGATGAATAGTGAAACTACTAGGTGGTAGTTAAAAAAATTAATTTCTTCATAAATCTTAATTTTACCGCTTCTGTGAATGGAATTTCAAAAATCCGAGAGACACGGTTGATGTCAGTAAGTAAAATGTGGTTCAATGAGATGAAAATAATTTTTGGTGAATAGTAACTTTTTACTTTTATTTACCACGGTTAAAAGTAAATAGGGTATTTAAGGGTAAGAATGATATTAATATTACCATAACACATGTCCTAATTCTATTGGACAAGTGTATCTCGTCCAAAAACAACCTTAATTGTAAAATATTATCATTTAGGCCCACTTGGATTAGATTAGGACATTTATTATTATTTAATTCAAAGAAGAGTTAAAAGAGTTAAAATCAATGTTTATTCACTAAAACATTTTTAATATGGGGTTATAAACAAGATAAATTCGACTATAAATAATCATTAGAAATATAAAACTATTTCCTACATAATGATATTTTATTTATAATTTTTAAACTTTAAATATATTAATTTATTTATGACACAACGATGATGCAGTAAATACCCTTTTAAGGAAATATTAACATAATTGATGTTATAAATGCTCAAATGAATGTAATTTGAGTCTTTTTATGCATTCCACTAATTTTCTAGTTTACTATGATATATTAATGTTGATTTAATCAACTTGGTTCGAACATATAATTCTGTTATGACTTTCACAAAAATCATATATCAAATAGTGTCGAAATGGACACAAAATAGTTTTTAAATCAAATATTATATTATTAATTGTTATTGTATTCCTAAAAATCTAAGGTTCAGCCAAATGACTTAGATAAGGATATATATATTAATAATAAACAATTTGGGGTTCTTTTGGCATGTTATATTAAGTGTATTAACCATATAGTGAAAGAAAACAAAAAGACACGGTAAAAGTTAAATTAATTAACTTAGAGTTAAATCTAATTGATAAGGTTAAAATAATACCCTAAACTTGTCTGAATCCTATTGCTTGATAGGATTTCGACCCATCCCCACTTTATCTTCGAAATAAGACCCTTTGGGACCATTATAAACCGATTTTGACTTTAATATAAAATAATATTTTGAGATATTCCTAAGGTGCCCCTCTCCTCCCTTATAAAAGGACACCTCCTCCCCCTCCTCCTCACACCAATTTGAGCACTCAAGCTCGGCCAAACCCTGCCAAAATCTCTTCTCCACTTCCCTAGCAACATCCTAGAGGTTCTGGTCTTCCTCAAAGACCAATTTTAGTACCCTAAGAGGAGGTCTCAAAGAGGCGCTTCAAAGAAGAGGTAATTACCGTTACCAATTCTTTCATCTTTATATCTTCTTCCACTTCTTCTTATTTGGTTGTTTCATTATGAAGTAATAAAATCAGTATCACTCATATACTGATATGTTATTATAAGTATGAAACATCCTTATTTCACCATCTATCCATCCTACGGAAAAAGAAATCACCGCGCGTGCGTACGTACGGAATACTGTCTCCACGCCGTGGTGTAATCTATTTTCCACCACCACCTTACATGGATGGGTATAATGGTGTAAAGAATAACTATACATAGTTATTACAACATCATATTGATTCTGATATATTGTATAATCCACTCCAATTCAATTCAATATTTAAAGAAATGATATCATCGCTCATGCGTACGTACGGACTACCGTCTCCACGACGCGATGAGATTCATTCTCCATGTTAACCATTTAAGAATGATTATAAAGTATATATAAGAAATAATAATGAAATATATGACATTATAAAGCTACTGGATTTATTTATATATATATATGTATGTCATCTACTTACTTCCATTCAAGACAATAAGGAAAGGAAAATAGCGTTCATGCGTACGTACGAACTACCGTCTCCATGAACGGTGTTTTTCATTTTATTTATCTACCTATTATATATATATATATACAGAATATATATGATATATAAATCATATTTTATATTCTGGAAGTGAGTAAATCATGATATAAGTAATAATGATGTCAAGAACAACAAGTCAAAACACCTACGATAAAGGAAACGATTTTACCCAAAACGCTTCTTTAACATGGAATTTACAAAAGAACGGGTAATATGATGTCATAAGTGAACCATATATGATATCATAACAATGAATATGATTCTGTAATAAGTCAATAACATGATTTAAATCATTATACAGGAGGTTAGGACACTTACAAAGCAAGTCGGACCTAAGGTAAGGGAAATATCACAATCTCATTTTTATCCGAGATTGTTTATTCGTAAATATTTACTGGGGTGTATTTTATCATCTACATCCATGTTTCATCAATATGTAATATTATTTCCATCCACCTACAATTGTTTAAATCCATTTTTACCCTTCGGTGTGTTTTTAGTAAAAGAAATGAAAGGAATCTTTAGATGTTTTTCGTACGAGGTACTTTTTGACTTTTCCGACAAAAGTACGAAGAATGTTTTTTTTAACTTATACGGCACGAACAGATTTCTACTGTTTTATAAAGCCTTATTTTCATGAAGCTTCCTCTAAAAGATTTCATGACTATTTTCAATAAATTCTCTTTCTTTTAAAATTGCATGATGTTTTGTTAAAAGAAATTGATTTTGAAGAAGAAAGGATATTTTCCTCAAGAATTCAATTCTAGTGTTTTATCAAAATTATTTTCCATATAAGATAATAAAGGGTTCTGTTTCTATCCATATTTTTACATTGATTTGACTATGTTGTGATGGAATTATGTTTATGAATTCCTTTATCTTATAGGAATTGATTTATGATGTCATGATGTTTCAAGAATCCCATTTTTGTTACATGTGTTATGCGATGATGTATGTTTTATGATTATGTGGCACACATAAGAAAGGATTCATTATAAGATGGGTGGGACCTATATCTCCCTCCAATGCATTGGGTAAAGATTTTATATCTCATGAGATAGACAGGGCTGGAACGGTAGGTTATACCGGTTCAGTGAAACAGGACTGAAACGAGGGTTACTCGATTCAGAAAGGGACTTTGTCCACTAAGATAGTCTTGGCAATTAGTCTTGACTAACTAGAAATGATTCTCTATGATTATGTGTGTATGCCACAAAGTTTCATGTTTTAAGTTATGATTATTGGGACTACTTTTTCACTGCCATGATTTATCCCATGATTATGAAATTATGCTCTCTTTTGCAGGTTATGATTTCCAAAATGCTATGTTCTTATGAATATGATGTGATTGATATTTATTTTGTTTACCCTTACTGAGCATTTGAGCTCACCCTTTTATGTTTTCTTTTCCCCAGGATATAAAGAAAGGTTTTAGGAAAAAAAAAGGAGGAAGATCTTTATGGGAGATTTTGAAGATCTTTCACCACGATTAGAAGATTATTGTCCGAGTTTCCAAAGACACTAAACTATTACGATCCTTGTGTGTGTGTGTTTTTGTTATGTACTAAGTATTACGCAAAAGTAATGTAATGTCTATGTACGTCAAGCTTCGGGTCTCTACAGTTGGTATCAGAGGAAAGGTTTAGTCAACCTTTGGAAACTAGGATGCGAAAACGTTAGTGAGATCCCTAGAGATATTTCTAAGGTATGTCTAGGGATGTCCCTAAGGTTAAGTATACGTATAGGTTATAGTACTAGAACTACGCTAACGATCATAGAATTAAACCTAAGATGTTAGATGTTCAAGGTACTCCCCCTTTATTATGTTGTTTTCCCTATCATGATTTTTGCCTCTCACGCTATTCTTTTTGGGTTTTAGAAAATGGCTGGAAACAAGGTGATTCACGATAATGGAGGAAATGATGGACAATGGAATGATATTATTTATGAGAAACCAAATGAAATGGGATTTGGAAGTCCAAACATCATTATTATGCCGAATCAGCAATCTCATAATATGATCAATAAAGTAAAATTTGGTAAGTTTCCTGACTCGGCTAATAAGAGAAAGATGGAGTTTCATGATGATCATAGAGGAAAGAAAGTTCAATTTCCCCTATGTAAATCATGTGGGAAGAGGAATCAAGGAGAATGTTTCAAGGGAACTGGAAGATGATTTGGGTGTGGAAAAGAAGGATACAAAGCAAGTAAGTGCAAAGGAAAAGGGTCGGTTAACACCATGGATGAGGATAATGGTATTGCTACGACATCAAAAATGGTTAAGTGTTTTAAATGTGGAATGTATGGGCATTATGCAAACAAATGCCCTAAGGGAATGACTCATGAAGAGAATCAGTATGGTCATAAGGGTAGTATTTATGTGGATGATGATGAAAAGACTACAAATGATATGTGAGATGAAAGAATTGTTGAAGCTCGGTCAATGGTTTAAGAATGTAGTGGAATGATTACATGTTTATCATGTGTGATGTTGTATAAGTAATCTCATGGTACTATGGAATAAAGAGACATGTAAGGATTGTAACATTTTTGTCTGATTAATGTTATCAGTATCCATGAAAGGTTATTCAGATATTTTTGGAATGAAGATGATATGCGCATAATGAAGGGATAAGGGGAAAATGAAATGTTTGACAGTATTCATGAGCTCATGATTGATATAAGGACTAAGTGATATCATGGTTTGAGTATATAGAATTTTGAGGATTTTGCTATGTGGAAAGTGTTAACATTTAACTGCATTCATGTTTTCACTAAGGTTCAATGGGTATTCAAGAGAATACATGATTAAGGACTTTGAATGTTTAGAATGTGACCAACAAGACATATCTTATGGGGATGAACGATGGTATTAAATCTCTGGTAATCGTTTTCGCTATGTTATGAGAGTGGACTGCAGTATTATGGATAATCCTAAAAGATTGGAATGGATTATGTTGGACATAAGTTAGTATTGTTTGTTTTTTCGATATTATTGATGGGATGTTATATAGTTTTGGAAAAAGGACAACCTGCAGGACGGGTGACAGCCCATCGCTTCGGACAAGGCTGTGGGAATCGAACCCACAACTGAAGTGTGACTGGCCTTTATCGCCTACCACTGGCCTACAGGGAGTCCCTGTTTAGTAGAAACTAGTTTTATTATATTAAGCAGTATGATATATGAAGTATAAGTCCATTTTAGGAACTATATATGATTAATCTCACTATAGATCGACTTATGTATATAATTTTTGCTAATCTTTTGTTTGAGACAGATGGAATGACCCGTCATTCTATCACATGATCTGCTAACACTTCACGAATAACAAATTCAACTTCATTTATTTAAGAGATGAAGTGGAAATTGTTCTAGGCACGAACAATAGTGAGATTGTACCAAAATAAAGAAAGTATTTATTCCAATTCAAATTTTCAACTTTAGGGAAATGATCTTGAAAACCAAAAATGTTGTCATAGTGATCTTATACCTGATGAATCGGATGGTACCTTAGATCGTCACAAATTTATGGATTTGTGATTATTGGCTTTTCCATAGCCATGTTCTCTACCACTCTCCATCAGAACATGATGGTTAGATTTCTCTTCCATATCCATATTTTCACCTATGTGGAAACCCAATGATTAGTTTATTTGGGTAACCGTTACGTTTCATTCTTTTGTTTTTAAAGATTGGTTTTGATATTCCTTTTTACGATGTGGGTTTCTATTAAAGAAACTTTCGAATAGTAAACCATTTATAACCCCGACGAATTTCGAGGGAGAAATTCATTTTAAGGGGGGTAGAATGTAACAGCCCAATATTTTATAAAAAAATATTCTTTTTAATTTTATTAAAGTCTTGTGTTGTACGCTACACCAAAAGGAGCTTGCACAACACGCATCCTTGACTTGCCTTGCATACACGCAATCGCGACCTTCCTCGATAGCGTGTGTAGTACGCAATAACGAGTTTCACTAAACAACGATATACTATTAAAATATTATTAAAACTAGCTGTTATGAATAGTAATAACCACTTTTTAAAACTCTGTAAATCTTATTTTTCAAAATGAACTTCATTTTTGGATTCGTAGTATCGAATTTAGCCTAAGGTGAAATTTTGGTACTTTTCGGATAACTTTCATATTCTGATGAATAGTGAAAATTACTAAATTATAATTAAAAACAACTTTTTTAATTGAAATAATTAATAGTGATAAATTATTAATTCGAGTGGTTTTAAAGTATATTTAGAATATATTTTTACAATTTAATACAATGTTGGTCATTGGATGTAATTTCAAATTTAAACCAGACATAATCAAGTGTCAATCTTTTGATAGATATTGTTTCTTAAAAACACGCTATTTGTTTTAACAACGGGATTTAATTATAAAATTAATTAATGCAAATTCTATGATATGAATTTGGTAAAACAGACTTCATTTTTGAATTTGGAATATGAAATATAGCTTAGGATGAAATTTTGCCATTGTTCTGAAAAACATCAATTTTTGATGAATAGTGAAACTACTAAGTGGTAGTTAAAAAAATTAATTTCTTCATAAATCTTAATTTTACCGCTTCTGTGAATGGAATTTCAAAAATCCGAGAGACACGGTTGATGTCAGTAAGTAAAATGTGGTTCAATGAGATGAAAATAATTTTTGGTGAATAGTAACTTTTTACTTTTATTTACCACGGTTAAAAGTAAATAGGGTAATTAAGGGTAAGAATGATATTAATATTACCATAACACATGTCCTAATTCTATTGGACAAGTGTATCTCGACCAAAAACAACCTTAAGTGTAAAATATTATCATTTAGGCCCACTTGGATTAGATTAGGACATTTATTATTATTTAATTCAAAGAAGAGTTAAAAGAGTTAAAATCAAAGTTTATTCACTAAAACATTTTTAATATGGGGTTATACATAAGATAAATTCGACTATAAATATTAATTAGAACGATAAAACTATTTCCTACATAATGATATTTTATTTATAATTTTTAAACTTTAAATAAATTAATTTATTTATGACACAACGATGATACAGTAATTACCCTTTTAAGGAAATATTAACATAATTGATGTTATAAATGCTCAAATGAATGTAATTTGAGACTTTTTATGAATTCCACTAATTTTCTAGGTTACTATGATATATTAATGTTGATTTAATCAACTTGGTTCGAACATATAATTCTGTTATGACTTTCACAAAAATCATATATCAAATAGTGTCAAAATGGACACAAAATAGTTTTTAAATCAAATATTATATTATTAATTGTTATTGTATTCCTAAAAATCTAAGGTTCATCCAAATGACTTAGATAAATATATATATATTAATAATAAACAATTTGGGGTTCGTTTGGCATGTTATAGTAAGTGTATTAACCATATAGTGAAAGAAAACAAAAAGACACGGTAAAAGTTAAATTAATTAACTTAGAGTTAAATCTAATTGATAAGGTTAAAATAATACCCTAAACTTGTCTAAATCCTATTGGTTGATAGGATTCCGACCCATCCCCACTTTATCTTCGAAATAAGACCCTTTGGAACCATTATAAACAGATTTTGACTTTAATATAAAATAATATTTTGAGATATTCCTAAGGTGCCCCTCTCCTCCCTTATAAAAGGACACCTCCACCCCCTCCTCCTCACACCAATTTGAGCACTCAAGCTCGGCCAACCCCTGCCAAAATCTCTTCTCCACTTCCCTAGCAACATCCTAGAGGTTCTGGTCTTCTTCAAAGACCAATTTTAGTACCCTAAGAGGAGGTCTCAAAGAGGCGCTTCAAAGAAGAGATAATTACCGTTACCAATTCTTTCATCTTTATTTCTTCTTCCACTTCTTCTTATTAGGTTGTTTCATTATGAAGTAATAAAATCAGTATCACTCATATACTTATATGTTATTATAAGTATGAAACATCCTTATTTCACCATCTATCCATCCTACAGAAAAAGAAATCACCGCGCGTGCGTACGTACGGAATACCGTCTCCACGCCGTGGTGTAATCTATTTTCCACCACCACCTTACATGGATGGGTATAATGGTGTAAAGAATAACTATACATAGTTATTACAAAATCATATTGATTCTGATATATTGTATAATCCACTCCAATTCAATTCAATATTTATAGAAATGATATCATCGCTCGTGCGTACGTACGGACTACCGTCTCCACGACGCGATGAGATTCATTCTCCATGTTAACCATTTAAGAATGATTATAAAGTATATATAAGAAATAATAATGAAATATATGACATTATAAAGCTACTGGATTTATTTATATATATATATATGTATGTCATCTACTTACTTCCATTCAAGACATTAAGGAAAGGAAAATAGCGTTCATGCGTACGTACGGACTACCGTCTCCATGAACGGTGTTTTTCATTTTATTTATCTACCTATTATATATATATATATATATACAGAATATATATGATATATAAATCATATTTTATATTCTGGAAGTGAGTAAATCATGATATAAGTAATAATGATGTCAAGAACAACAAGTCAAAACACCTACGATAAGGGAAACGATTTTACCCAAAACGCTTCTTTAACATGGAATTTACAAAAGAACGGGTAATATGATGTCATAAGTGAACCATATATGATATCATAACAATTAATATGATTCTGTAATAAGTCAATAACATGATTTAAATCATTATACAGGAGGTTAGGACACTTACAAAGCAAGTCGGACCTAAGGTAAGGGAAATATCACAATCTCATTTTTATCCGAGATTGTTTATTCGTAAGTATTTACTGGGGTGTATTTTATCATCTACATCCATGTTTCATCAATATGTATTATTATTTCCATCCACCTACAATTGTTTAAATCCATTTTTACCCTTCGGTGTGTTTTTAGTAAAAGAAATGAAAGGAATCTTTTGATTTTTTCGTACGAGGTACTTTTTGACTTTTCCGACAAAAGTACGAAGAATGTTTTTTTTAACTTATACGGCACGAACGGATTTATACTATTTTATAAAGCCTTATTTTCATGAAGCTTCCTCTAAAAGATTTCATGACTATTTTCAATAAATTCTCTTTCTTTTAAAATTGCATGATGTTTTGTGAAAAGAAATTGATTTTGAAGAAGAAAGGATATTTTCCTCAAGAATTCAATTCAAGTGTTTTATCAAAATTATTTTCCATCTAAGATAATAAAGGGTTCTGTTTCTATCCATATTTTTACATTGATTTGACTATGTTGTGATGGAATTATGTTTATGAATTCCTTTATCTTATATGAATTGATTTATGATGTCATGATGTTTCAAGAATCCCATTTTTGTTACATGTGTTATGGGATGATGTATGTTTTATGATTATGTGGCACACATAAGAAAGGATTCATTATAAGATGGGTGGGACCTATATATCCCTCCAATGCATTGGGTAAAGATTTTATATCTCATGAGATAGACAGGGCTGGAACGGTAGGTTATACCGGTTCAGTGAAACATGACTGAAACGAGGGTTACTTGATTCAGAAAGGGACTTTGTCCACTAAGATAGTCTTGGCAATTAGTCTTGACTAACAAGAAATGATTCTCTATGATTATGTGTGTATGCCACAAAGTTTCATGTTTTAAGTTATGATTATTGGGACTACTTTTTCACTTCCATGATTTATCCCATGATTATGAAATTATGCTCTCTTTTGCAGGTTATGATTTCCAAAATGCTATGTTCTTATGAATATGATGTGATTGATATTTATTTTGTTTACCCTTAATGAGCATTTGAGCTCACCCTTTTATGTTTTCTTTTCCCCAGGATATAAAGAAAGGTTTTAGGGAAAAAAATGAGGAAGATCTTTATGAGAGATTTTGAAGATCTTTCACCACGATTAGAAGATTATAGTCCGAGTTTACAAAGACACTAAACTATTACGATCCTTGTGTGTGTGTGTTTTTGTTATGTACTAAGTATTCCGCAAAAGTAATGTAATGTCTATGTACGTCATGCTTTGGGTCTCTACATTGATAGAGAATTTGGGTAGAGTTTGGCCGAACCAAAAGGCTTTGAAGGTGTGAATAATTGGTTAGAAGTTGGCTCCTTTTATAGGGGGGGGGGGAGGGGCTCTTTAGGAAAAATTTAATGTATTAATTTATAATAAATTTATATTCAGTTTCTAAGGGCTAAAAATTTGATTATTTAAAGTTTAATGTGGGGATAGGTCGAAAACCACTCAACCATTATATTATAGATAGGTTTTAGTCATTATATTATCCTTATCTATAAGTTTAAACTCTTAGTTAATTAGATTGACATTTACCATGTCACTTTGTATTTTTATATTATATAGATAATAAACATACCATATATATAAAATAGACCCCCAAGTGGTCCATTAATGATACATCTATTATGATATAAGTCTCTTGGATGGACCTTATATTTCTAGGAATTTAATATCAATAAATAATTTAATATTGGATTTAAAAACTCTTTTTTTTGTCAATTTTGACAATATAAAATATATGATTTTTGATAAATTCTTAACAACATTATTACTTCTAGGCTAATTCATTTAATCAATTCAAACATGTCATATTAACCTATGAAATTAGTGTATGTCATCAAAACATTCAAATTATATTTATTTAGTGTATGAAAATACAGCATCATTATTGTGTCATATATATTTTTACTTTTTCAATGTCTAAAAACTATAAATAAAATAAATTTATGTAGGAAATATTTTTATCTTTATAATTAATATTTCTAGTCGAAAATCCAATATATAAAACCCTATGTAAAAATTGTTTTTCTAAAATATATATGCTTATGCAATTTTTGTATTTATTTTAACTTAATTAATATAAAGTGTCCCTATCACTTACATGTGGCTCTATGGGGTCCCAAAATCGACCCAAATATGCCCATGGTCGGACATGTATCTACAAATAATGTTAGGACACGTTTTAGGGAAATTTTTATTATTATAATATTATTTTTTGACCCCTATTTACCGGATTTACCCTTTAACAACAGTAAATAAAATATTTACCGAAGTAATTATTCAATATGCCTCAAAATAAAAGTTTCCTATTCACACAATTTGGACATCCTAATTCCAAATATGGAATCCATTTTCCCAAATTCAAAACACATATGTGGAAGAAATTAATTTAAAATTAATTCCCGCTGTCAAAACAAAAATCAAGTTTTTAAGATATAATAACTATCAAAAGATTTACAGTTGATTATGTTCGGTTTAATTGTGAAATTATATCCAATGACCAATATTGTATTAAATGGTAAAAATATATTCTAATTATACTTTAAAACCAATAAAATTAATAATTTATCACTATTAATTATTTTTAATAAATAAGTAGTTTTTAATTAAAATTTAGTAATTTTCACTATTTATCAAAATATAAAAGTTATCTGAAAGGTACCAAAATTTCACCCTAGGATAAATTATATATTCCTTATCCAAAAATTAAGTCCATTTGGGGAGATAAAATTTATAAAATTTCAAAAATTAGGTATTATTATTTATAACGACTAGTTTGATTGGTTGTAGTGTGTGTTAAAACTCGAAGTTGCATACAACACACGCTACTGTATTATTCAAAGAAAAGTGTACAATGGAAGATTGGGGTGTTACCTTGTAAATTTTTGACGTACACATTCTAAAGAATGAATTTATTTAGTCAAATTGAATATATAAATGTTTAAAATATTGGATTTAAAAAAAGGGTTCACCAATAATAGTTAGTAAATGTGCATTTTTAAAAAAATACTTCTTTTATCTGAAAAAATGACTTTGTTCTTAAATTGTGTCTAAAAACTCATAATATGGATTAAAAAATTATAAGGATTATATAATGTTCAAAATTTAGTTAATAATATTCATATCATCTTTTGAACGACTTGATTGGTAAGTCATGGTGCGCTTGAACTCGGTGTTGAGTTTAGTGCAAGTTATTTAATTGTTTTGAAGAAATACATACTATAAAATCTTGGGGTGTTACATAATGAATCACCTTATTGCCCAAAAAATTACCTCAATGGAAAATTTATTAAACTAGATATTCCTCTCAAGAAATATTGTATTTCAACGAATCTATTTTAGGGCTCAAAACATGAGTTGAATCGGGAACATATTCTGTTAACATAAAAAAATGAAATATTCTATGTACCAAGGATAAACTCAAAGGGAAGGCCACATGGTAGGAAACTAACCAAATATTTTTTGGGATTTTATATTTTCTAATGAACCATATACATATATTCCCCTTTTTACCAAAACCCATAACACATTTCCATTCAAATACTTGAACAAAATCATGATCAACTACCTCGAATGAAATATCATTCCAATGATTATCTTAAAAAATAAATTATGATTTCCCTGATCCATCCTCCTGTATTTTTGAATAATATTTGTTTTCACAACCATTTAATCTACCCACTATGGTTCTATAAATTTCATTTTCCCTAATTTATTCCAAAAATAATAATTTGATAAATCATATCATATAATGCCTTAAAAGGATACATTTTTATTCTCGAATGAAAAATATTGTAATAAACAACACAACTATTTCATGATGATTATAAAATATTCCATGGTAGTTCTTTAAACAAGTAGGAGGCATGACTTCTTATATATGAATATTTATCTACGACTCTCCATAATATTGAAGAAGAAAATATTATATAATGTTTAATTAGGTACCTAATGAAAGTTTAAAACCATTCTAAAAATCAGAAGTGAACCTAGGATCATAGTTATATAGAATAAAGTGTGAATATCTATGTAACCTAAATATCCCTTAGATATATGGATAATTAAATTCATCTCATGATAGAGTATCATCAATGTGAATAAACTTTAAATATCTAGTTAGTTGATCAACAAAAACACAAATTGAGTTATTACCTCGAGATGTCTTTGGAAATCCAATAATGAAATCTATGAATATAATTTACCATTTCCACTATGGTTTAGGAAAATGATAAGGATCCCCCTTATAAATTTTTTTCTCATTTAACCTATTTATATGTTAAAACATTCAGGGTAAATTCAACAATATCACTTCTCATTCCATCCCACTAATAACACACCCATCCCACTGGTAATACCATTGGAGGTATCAATAAATCATAGTGATACCATAATGAGTTGAAAATACGCAACATTTAACTTTAATCAAAACATATTTCTTCAATTGTGAATCATAAGACATATATAATCTCTTTCCAATCCATAAAATGCCTTCTTCATCAATATTAAACATATTAAACTTTTCCTTCTAAATAGATTCTTCTTTTCCTTTAAAACATGATATTAATTATAAGATTACATAATTAATTATGAAAGAGATGATTGTGAATATATCTTAAATAATAAAGGGATGTTTCTACATGCATGATTTTGAGGTCATAATTCTTCAAACTATTAACAAAATGGCGTTTTTAAATTATAAGATTCATAATGAAGCATTATATTTATAACTAAAATCATCAGACACTTTGTTTTATTTTCAAGATGGTAATGAATATTGTATTCATAATCTGTAATCAATTAAATATATCTTCTTTTCCTCTTATTATATTAATTATGAGTTAATATGTACCTAGAAATTCAATTATTAGTTTTTATTTCCCAATGTAAACAATATAAACGATGAATCTAAATTTTTTTAGAAAAAATTTGGTTATCTAATTCGAGATAATGTGTAGGGAAGTTTAACTCAATAGGTTTCAATTTATATGAAAAAATGTAATTACCTATTCATTATGTATCATAATGAAACTAAATCCCTTCAATTAAGTATCATTTGAGGTGAATTTTTTATAATTTCTAGTGGACAGGGACAAAATTAGAGTATTCACAAATCTTCTTTTCAGTTCCTGGAGACAATAATCAAATTGTTTTTATATATTAATTGAAATAGTTTTTATGTTAATATATTTATTAGTCTAGATAACAGAGTAATATTTCAACAGAAAAACTATTGTATACAACTAATCATAGAAAACATTGAATCATTGTGAATTTTTTTTGGACTTGGCCATTCTTCCAAATCATTATTTTTAGAAATTTCAATAGTTATTACATCATTAGAACCAATATTCCTATGTAATTGAATTTATTTTTACTAGAATTTACACTTACTAAATTTTCCACATAGTTTATTTTCATTTATGTTTTACAGAACAATCCTTGGTTTTCTTTCATGATCTTCATGAATTTTTTAATATACCAAAATATCATCAATCAACCTAGTAACAAAATTATATAAAAACTCATAAGATGCTCTTTTCATACGATATATGAATATAACTGGTGAATCATAATATCCAGAAACAATAACTACAAACTCATAATTCCCATATCTAGAGAAAAAGGTGGTCTTTAGGACATATTTATCCTTCACCTTCAATTGATGATACGATAACCGGATATAAATCTTCAAAAAATATTATTCCCCCTATAGATAATCAAAAAAAATAATCAATATAAGTTTGGGAAAAAGGTTCTTATCATTAATTTAATTTAGAGTTCTATAATAAATTTAAAGTACCATTGAACGTGATTTCTTTTTTAAACACAAAATAGGATCACCCCAGGGTGAAGTTCATTGATGAATGAATCCATTATATAAAAACTCGTATAAATAAATTTTCAATTCAAGATGTTATACTTGATCTATTTAATATGGGGGTATTAAAATATTATTAGCATCAAGAACTATGTCAAAAATAAACTCATAATGAACATCAAAAATAATTATAGTAAAATCATGAGGAAATACATCCATATATTCATTCACTGCTATAAGATCACTAATATGAGTAGTGTCATTCTTTCTAAAAAATTGTTCAAATTAAATTTTACTAAAATAACTTATTAATTTCACAAGATATTGTTATGTTTTCAATGAAATAAAATCATTGAATGTAATATTTTTATCTCTTCGATACCTCTTAACTTGATAAACTAAAATCCAATCCATACCTGAAATAATATCAGACTCTATTATGGGATGATCAACATTATTTATATGGAATAATATACAATTAATAATAATAGAAAAATTCCAATAAATCATGGATTATTTTATATATCCACCAAGAGTATTATCTAAAATTTATATCTTCTATTCATAACATTATATTCCAATTTTAATTAAAGAATTCAAATAAATTAAGGAATGGAAGGATTTTTAGTAAAATATGAAAATATCATAATTCGAATAAACGTGTAACATACTTGTCACCACATCGTCCAATTTTTCAATATCAATTATTACAATTAAAGGATTTTACAGACCGTTATGTTGTTTACCATGATGATTTACACCGTATGTGAATTGATTTGGAAACATGTTAACATAATGTATGTAACCATTTTAATTAAAACATCTCACTATTTGATGACCATTTTTAACCTTGTTCTTTGATTGTTGAGGACTATTTTATTTTCATTCATGAGATATATGACAAATGTTACCACATCATTAAAACATTATATAACCTATCAAAAATTATATGAAATTTATTTTACTACACATGGGATATGATGGGGCTTTACCTCTAGACTTCTTTTTTGTTTCTTCTCTGTTTCCTTCCAACATGACCATCTCATGTATTATTCATCTCAATGAAAAAAAGTGTTGGAAAACTACATCTCCAAATTCTCAACATAATCTATAACATTCTGATAAATTTTTAATTACACGTTTGATAAATCTCTTTATAAAATGGGTTTCAATCTTATGTAAAATATATTAATTTCACTCTCATGATTCCAAATAAGTTTTTACATATATATTTATAATATTATAAAATTTTATTCATATGTTGATACTAGATATTTATCTTTTTTCATTAATTATGTGAATTATTTCTTGATACTTATTCTAAAAAAATATGGAATATATTTATCGAAGATAATATTATTAAATGTATCCCATCCCATAGAAACAAGATCATTACTTTTTTTGTTATTCTTTTCCAAAGACCACCATCAATCATCTTCAAATTAATAATTATAAATGTAAAGGTTTTTTTATGTTCTGAATATCCCATGCCATCATGTATTTTTTCCATATATTTAGTCAACTTTTATATAATTCTAGAATTATGTTTTCATCAAATATTAGAGGAAAACAATTTATGAAACTCTCAACATTCAAAATGTTCCTATGTAGTAAATTGTTTTCTACCTAACATTGATAACACTACCATTTATATTCTATGTAATTTAATTCACAATTAATAAAAATTGTTTAGTTCCATTTCTAACTATTCTAGAATATAGATTTGGAAGTATATTATCCTTTTGATACCTTCTAACTTCATCTTCACTATTTTATCTATATAAAACCATTTTTAATAGAAAATGATTTGATTAAGCAAAAAGGAACACTTAAAATTATATATTATTTTAAATTAAACATAATTTAGAACAATTATAAAATATTATATTAAAACTATAAGAAACTATAAAATTACAAAAACATTTTTCTCTGATACAAAATATAATGACCGGTACATAATAATTACATAATCTAGTGTATTAATAGTATAATTCGTTTTCTTAAATTTCAATAATGATTATAGTTTAATGTTTTTGGGAATTTTTTCAAGAATATTACATAAAAATACATATATAAATTTTTTTTACATATACTCAGTATCTATTTTTAACAAAAAAAATTGAATTTTCATTAGGAATCATAACTATATTAAAATTAACATTTGCATTTCCCTTCCCCATTCAAAAACCATTTTAAAAACACTTCAAAAATTGAGATAATTGCAAAAAAATTAGTGTTGGACAGAAAAATAATGTAATATATTATTTTTAAATAAATTTATGAAAACCTAAAAAATTTCATTTATCACCATTTTCATTGACCGTATTATGTAATTAATTTCCTCATGACAATAAAATACATTTTTCTCAATGAAACACATTAAAATATTTTATGAAAATAAAAACCCTTTTAGGAAAAAATAAGCATTATATTGATAACCTCATTGAAGAATAATTACATCCTCATTAAATCTATATGAGATACCTCACGGGTTTACTCCCTCATTCATGCCTAAAAAGGTATGGGATTAGCAGAGAATAATTAGTAAGAGATATAAAAATAAATAAATTTATTTTTCTAATGAAAAATATAATGTCCCATTAAAATATTATGTTTATCTATATATTCATTGAGTGTATAAATTAAAACATTTAAAATTGATAGTATAATTAAAAAATAAAACTTTCAGAACCCCTAGAAAAAAAAATCCTTTTTAAATAACTTAAAGAATTATATTTATAACCATTTCATAAAAAAATATAGTAAAATTAAATCTATTGGAGAAACCACACCTGTTAACTACCCACTTCATGAATATGATTATAAAGAACATTAACTACTTAATTGTAGATATATAATGGAGCTTACCCTTCATATAATAAATATCAAGTTCATCTATTATCATGAGTTATAATGTGGATCAACCAATCAGATATTCTATATCAGGATAACATATTTATTATATATAATTATAAAGTAAAATATAATTAATAAAACAATTTAGGCTTTCATATATTCATCATAGAGACATTGAGAAACTCTTATAACCCCACAAGAAAAACATATTTATATATCTAAATACCCTTTCATTTATCAAACTAATTTTCAATACCAAAAAAGGTAGACAAATTTAGATATTATTTTTATTTAAAGAAAATATTAATACTTGAAATGGAATCCAGATATCCCATAATTTTTTTTGTGTTTGG
Source organism: Viscum album (assembly GCA_963277665.1). Taxonomy (NCBI): domain Eukaryota; kingdom Viridiplantae; phylum Streptophyta; class Magnoliopsida; order Santalales; family Viscaceae; genus Viscum; species Viscum album. The sequence goes on from OY728148.1 coordinate 790,762,530, forward strand.
GAAATCTATTAAATAATTAAAAATTAAAATAAAACGTTGCTTTTGACTTTTCCAATAATGTCCAAAAAAATTAGTATCAAATTCATTTTGAAAAACATTATAAGGAATTAAATGGTGACTTAAAAAATCATTTATAGTTATTTTATTTCCATATATGTACATTCATAAAATAATATTAAAACTAAGGACATGGAAGTGAATGATTTAGACAATAAATCTTTAAAATTGTTAAAATTATGTGTTCTAAATTAAAGTGCCCCATATATCAAGTATTAAACATTATCTTGAATGTTTATCATCCAAGATAATAAACATATGATAATTATTTTCTTTCTTAGATTATTTTTAATTATTTTTAATTTTATTTAATTTATTACCATGACATATTTAAATATTTATCCAATTAGGTTCACATCAGACATTTTGAAGATATTAGGGATATAAACCCAAAATGAATTTGGTAAAAAGAACTATGATCAAATTAGTTATTATTTCATTATCTCTAGAGTAATAATAAGGAAATAATTATCTTTTATGTACATCAATTTAACTATTTAAAACAACTATATAGGTTGGTTTTGAATAATGAATTATGTTACAATCATAGAGATGGTAATTTTTATGTATGAGTGAGTAACATTTGATTTTATCAATGATCATAAAAGAAAAAAGGTAATTATTTTCTTATCTTTTCCAAATAATACTTATATAGACCCATGATTTTCATAGAAGGATATTACAACATTTTTGGCATATTTCATACACAACACAATCACATACCCAAATAATTTATTAGTTTATTGCATTCGGAAACATGGAATAAATTCATATAAATTTGTGAAGATATTATATGTTTTCCAAAAAGATAATCTCCTTTAGTAACCCTAGCTAGAACCTTTCATTATAAACTAATAAAATAAAACATATAAAAAGGTGGATCTCAAATTCTTAGTAAGGTTAAAAAAAGATAAATGTAAGCATAAACATGAGGATAAGGGTTTGAGAATGTGATCATAACATTAAAAGATAATAGCCTACATATTAATGATCATAAACATAAATCATGTCATAAATATTGGTATTTCATAAGACAAAAATCACAAGAGAATCAATATAATAATCTATAAAATAATAACATATAAATAATATATACAACTCATGGATGGCTCATAAACATTTAATATCATTCCCTATAAGTCGAGGCATAATTCAAAGACATAACAGGACACTTCATGGGGACTAAATTTACAGGTTGGGTCATGCCACCATCCCCATTCATAGATGCATTCTTATAGAGGATAATTTTTCCCCATTTTTTATAGTGGATTGGGTTTCCTTAACTCCCCATAGTGGACTGGGTTTCCCCATATTACTAGAATGGATTGTTGTCTCTTAAGATATAAATCCTTACCCAATGCATTGTAGGAGGATATAGGTCTCACATATCACATAATGGTAACCATACATATGTGTCCTACAAGAACATACATCACATCAGATCCTTTTAGGAGAAATAAGATTCTTTAAAATTTCATCACAACACAACTAATTGAATACAAAAATAAACTACCCATAGAAATAACTAGAATTATATCATTGTATTTTATCCCTAGTAAAACATAAGTAATATCAAATATCCTTATCTTATATGGAAAATGATTTAAAAAGATAATTTGAATCAATTCTTTAGAAAAATATCATTTTTTCTTTAAACACTATTTTTAAATCATAAAACATTTAGAAAAACAATTTCATTTAAAACATAAAATGGAATCTATGAAACCATTTTAAAAATCATTAAAATCCATTTTCATGAAAATTATTAAAATATCTTTTAAAACACCTTTATAAAAAATTTATAAATCATTATTTTTAATGAACTAAAATTTCTTAATATAGATATAATAACACTACATGAGGCCTAAAATATCATGGAATGAAGGATATATGGGCTACAACATATGAAATTATAGTATATAGTCCTCTTAAAATAATATAGGTACCTAAACCATAAAACCCATGAAAGATAGTTTATAAAATGTATGTTTAAATAACTATAAATTTAAGGATAAAAATTATATAATAAATCATGGGTATTATATACACCACACAAAATAAATGAGTGGTGAATATGGAATAAGTCTCACAGAAATAAAATTGGGATTAGAAATCACCTTTCCATTTTGTAATAAGTCGATTCATATTCCCTATAAAATAAATAACATTATATATTATTTAAATACCATAATATTCATTATAACACTCATAAAATACATTAATGGTCAATATATACTCCACCTATAAGAAATAGTTTGTGAACATGGCTTGTATCTTACAGAAAATAAATGTGGGAATGAAATCCATTTCCTTATATCATGACTCTCATTGTACTCATGAAAACCTATTGTGTAATAAATATAATTTTATTAAAAATATTCTAAATAGGAACATTAATATATACAACAACATATATTATTTTCTTATGACTTCAAATTACCCACTTATTAATAATTCCACGTTAAAGGTATGTTTTGGGTAATTAATGCTTTGTTTCTCGTACATGTTTTGACTAATTAGTCATGGTCATCATAATTAAATCATGATATAATTACATATATAATGATATTCAACATATAAATATTATATATAATAATTAAATATGTAATTATTATTTTTTATAAAAGGTATAAATATAAAATGAAATATATTGTTCATAGAGACTGTAGGTTGTACGAACCCATTAATGCTGCTTCCCTTTCATGTTGTATTGAAAGAAAAAATGTAAATCAAATATTTATATATATATACACATACATATATAATATAATTAAATTAAAATTATTATTTCATATATACCATATAATTTCATTAATCGCATCCTTGATATATTTCATGTAATGTTTGAACGAATCACATTTCATTGAAGAGATGGTAGTACACACGTCCACAAAATATGTTATTATATTTTTACAAAATGAAAAGCCTGAAAATATTTTTTATGTAATACATACTAATGAATAAAGAGATCATAAATATAATATGTATCATAAAATCTATATATCCATCATAATTTCCACCATGAGAGGCAGTATAGTGAAAACAAACAATCATCGTTTCACAATGTGGTAGTCTTGCATTCAAATTAATGGTAAGTTTGTTACTAATTATAGGGATGTTTGTGTAAATGTAGGTATAAACCTCAAAATAAAAATTAATAATTTTATCCAGGATTATAAAGATATTTTATTATGATGGAATATTAATATTTGAGTGGTTTTAATTAAGTAATAAAGCAAAAACATTTTTCCATTAAATGTTACCACCTATTTAGGTTTCTCCTTTTGATTTTCGGAAAAGGACTTCATTGGATGAATTTAAGAACAAATTAATATTTCTAGGAATAAGTCAAGAATTTTGGGATGATATTTTTGTAGATTATTCTTGAAAAAAATTGGTTCTGAATTTTAAAAAAAAGAGAAGAAAATGTTTCTGCTTATAAGAGAGGTGATGAGAACTTTTAGAAATTATCAAAAGATTAGTTTATAATAAAATCAATTCAAATAATAATAAATACTAATATCTATTTATTAGAATAAATTATATTAAATGGTTTTAATATCATAAACCAATATATTTTAGACTAGCCTTATTCTTATTTTATAACATATCATTTTAATTAACCCTTGGTTAAGGCAATTTTATTTTAACTATGGTAAAAGTGTTTTCAATATTATGATGATGTAATTTAAATATAAAAATGTTAAATTGGACCATAAATGTAAAATATATGATATAATATATCATATAATATCCAATTTGTCCTTATTGTATTTTTTTGATTTATAAATAGTTTAAAAAAATTATTTTGATAAAATAACATAACTGTCAATTTTGACTCTTTTCGTTACATTGTATTTAATAAATTCAATAAAGAAAGTTAATTTCAAACAAACTAATTTAATAGACATTTAAACTATTATATTAAACTAAAAAAATCGTTTATAACCATAATCACATAAAATTTTATTTTTTTAATAGTTGTTATATCATTTAATTGATTTATTAATTAATTGAATAATTGTTGCGTCATCATTCTATAATAATTTATGAAAATTATTTCTTCTATAAAATTTAAATATAAATTTATATGATGTAGGTAAAAATTATATATTTCTTAAGAATATATATTGTTTACTATATCTTCTATTTAATCACATATTGAAACTAATATTTTTATTAAAAGTAAGAGTGTGATATTTTTCCACTCTCTATGATTATAATAATATCTGTGTAATTTTCATTGAAAAATGTCAATTAAAAAATTATGTTTACATCCATAGGTTTTAAAGCTCAATTTCTATTCATAAAATATCATATTGGAATGTTTTAATGTAGACTACAAATATTAATAATAGTATTTTACCATTAATTACATGTTTTACCATTAACCATAGTAATAAACAAAACTAAAGTTACTATTTCAATTGTCCTAAAATAAAAGTGAGCTAACTAAGAAAAATTTAAATTATGATTAAAAATATAGAATCCATTTTTTTAAATCCTAATCATATAATTGGAAGAAACTAATTTTAAATTACTTTTATTGACAGAATGAGAAAATGAGTTTTTAAATTAAAAATGATCAAAATATATAAAATTGTTATCCCCATATTCAATGAAAAATTGATTCAAATAAACTATATTATATTAACAGAACAAAATTATCCAAATAAACATAAAAATCAATCAAATACATAATTTAACACTAAAATTATTTCAATTAAAATGTTGTTTTCAATTAAAATTTATTATTTTTTACAATTTGGTAAAACGTGAAGTGTATTAGAAAAATACTAATAATTAAACCAATGTAAATTATTATATCCATATTTCAAAGAATAATTTTATTTTTGCATAAAAATATTATAAATGTTTCAGATACTATATATAAAACAAGAGCTCAATCAAAATAGGGAAAACCATTATTTGTTGAAAATTTCTTTATTTATGTATAAAATATGATTTGTTCTTATATCTATTATTAAACTCCAATTATATGAATATTTAATAAGTAGTTCGAATAAATATATATATATATATCATTAATATAATCCAAAATCATTGATTGTTTTATTTATTTTTATACAACACATTTGGGCGTAGATTTATTGAAAAAAATTACCTTTTCCTTAAACAAATTTTATTCATTATAAATAATGGTCAAAGAATTATATATACATGTTTAATCAATAATATTATAGGATATTTAATCATTTTTATACCCTACATTCTAAATACTATGTTATAATTGTCTTATTTCAATAATTAAAATAATAAAATGAGGTTTCAAAGAAACATAGTGTTTCCTATAACACAAGCTAAGTCAGTGTTTTGTTTAACGCATGACATCATTGATTTAAATTTATTTTAAAAAATAATAAAAATCATGGGGTGTTACATTATACCCCCTTAAAATAAATTTATCAATCAAATTTTTTCAAGGTTATAAATGTTAATACATGGAAGGTTCTTTTACAAAAAAACCACATAAACAAAAGGAATTATAAAAAATCATTTTAAAAAAAGGGAAAGTCATACACACATGAGTTACCTAATGAAACTCATAAATAGGTTTCCACATATAAGAACATAGGTGGAAATTGAAAACCTGTACATGAAAGAGAAATCATACTACAATTTTCTCAAGGAGATTGATAAAGAACATAGTCAGTAGAAAGTTAACAATCACAATTTCATAAACCTATAAAGATATAAGGGATAATTTCATTCATAAAAAAAGGCACTATGATAAAATTTTTGGTTTCAAGTTACATTTTATATATTTGAAGAACATTAATGAGAAGAAATACATAACTGATTTCATTTCATTTTATAATCGTGATCTCATCCATTCATTATGTCTTAATCGGTTTCCAATAAATATCTTATTCCAATAAATGAAGGTGAATTTTTCATTCGTGAAGAATTACTAGATCATGATATCCATAAATAAAATGATAGTTCATTCCATATGTCTTTAGTTAACATCACAAAAAAGGTTAACAAATTTTATCCAATATCAATAAATCCTTATTCATAGAGATATTAAATTAATATGTAAATCCTCATCCAAATTATAAAGTAAAAATTTTCATAAATTTTAACCTATAAGATCCTTCCAAAAAATTAAAATCCAAAACATTCAAAAGAAGGTAACTAAATTTAAATAATCAAATCATCATTAATACTCAAAAAACTCGATGTATCTCTTAATTATCACATAAAAACCATCTGAAGACCATTATCATGTATTCTCTTAAAATATGGTAATAACCTCAATTACTATAAAACTTTAGGTAAAACATGAATTATTTTAAAAATTAACTCTTTACTCAGACAATATATACAAAAATTATATAAACACAATCCCTTATATCATATACCACCTTACAAACTTATCATTCTTATTGTCATAAATACTAACCCATTTATTTTATGACAATCAAGAATATCTTTATTTAATTATCCCATTTATCATTGGTCTTTTATGGGTTCTCGTTCCATTAAACATGATTTTCCCAAAAAATTATCACTTGATCATTAATTTACTTTTCTATTCCATCACATCCATTCAACATACTATTAAAAATACTTAGAGAAAAAATTAAATTAAAAATCCTTATATATCTCACAATTTATATAACAAAATTAATACTTACAAATGCATAAACAATTCAATTATTTCACTTCATCCCTAATCCTTTAACAATCGTACATAATCCTATTACTTAATATCACTTTCCTTTTAAATTTAGCTCATTTTTTTATTATCTTAAGGAATATAACCATTGCTTGTAACACCTATCAGCTTATCTTCATGAGCTTTCCACTTAGGAAATCAATTTTAATAATTCTCATTCTTTTCAAATTTAATGTATTCATTAGTTTATGGTAACATAGAGAGTCTAATATTTAAATTTGTTGTGTTAATTATACTTTTTCATTTTTTTCATTTTTGTTAATTTCTTTTTTCCCATATTTTCCATAGTCATGATACTCTTTTGTTCCTTTAAGACATCCATATTGGTGTCTCTTCTTAAATTCTTAACCCAATAGAAATATAATATTATTTTATTCACTATACCGAGTTTAATAATTATCATCCAAATCTTTCATTCTTCACTAGGGTGAGTTTTATTGTTATTTAAAGTACACATTTGTTATCATATTCCATGAAAACAGATCAGGCATGATCACATCATCCTTCACTCTAATTATCATCCCATTTGACTTCTCATTGGAAATTGTTTTTTCACATTTAATCTTATCATAGTTCTTTCTAATTCCCACCATTGACTAAAAACAAATTTCATATTGTGAGAAAAACTAATAATAGTGGTAGAAGTCAATAATAATGGATATTACTTATAAAATATCTATGACAAAATATGATTAATCCTTGGTAATACATAATTATTATTAAAACTCAAGGATTTTAACATATACATAGAATTATCCTTAGAGATATACCTAGACATATCCCAAGATATAACTTGAAATATCCATAGAAATATATATAGGTATTTCTCTATGGTAATCTAATCCTTGATTCAAATGGTTGACTTATCCTTTACTCTGATACAAACTATAATGAATCTTGCTTTTCATACATGGATATTATATAATTGTTTCAGAACATTGCATACCTTACACAAAAAAACGCATAAATACTGTAATAGTTTAGTGACTTTGCAAACATATATCACATTATTATAATTTCATGAATGATCATCAATAATTCCAATAGAGATCATATATGTTCGCACCCCTACCAAAAATATATCTTTATATTTTTGTAAAATAAGATATAAAGAAATAGTGATATTAGATGCTCAGTAAGTGTAAATAAGTGTTATATGTAAGAATAAATATGAACATATGGGTATGATAACATGATCCCGAAATTATAAATCATGTAATTCACATCAAATATCGTAACCATTAATCAAGTTATTAATATTGGAAGTTCATAAGACATGAATTATAAGGAAATCCAATCATCAATCCATGAAAATGCAACATTGGAATAAGACATGAAATTCATGGAAGACTAAAAAAAATGTTATATAATTCCTTATAAGTCAAGGTTAATTTCCAAAATATATCAGGACACTTCAATGGTACTACAACTACTATGCGGGACAAACCATGATGCCCAATCATAGTTCTTTCCATATAAGGGATCGAGTTTCCTCATATTACCATAGTGGGCTGGGTTTCCCAATCTTCTCATAGTGGATTGGGTTTCCCCATATTCCCATATTTTATTTTTATCTCATGAGATATAATTATTTAACTAATTCATTTCAGAGAAATATAGGTCCTTTCCATTACATAATGAAATCCATACATAAGTTTTCCACAAGAATATAAATGAGATCAAAACCCCTAAGAAAAAATAGTTTTTATAAAAAAATTTCAAAAAAATAACTCATGGTAAATAAATATAAACTATTATTATACATAATAAGAATGATATCATTGTATCATATTTATAGTAAAACATAAGTAACATCAAATATCATTTTCATATATAGAATATGATTTTAAAATGTCATTGTAAACAATTATTGAGGAAAATCTTATTTCTTCTTTGAGAAATGAATTTTAAATAATAAGACATTTTGAAAAATATTCCTTGAAAACATATAGAGGAATATTTTAAACCATTATAACATATTTTAAATCCATTTTCTTGAAAATCTTGTAATGATCATTTAAAATGCATTTTAAACATTTCTAGAAAATATTGTTTTTAGGAACATAGATTTATGACTGAAGAGATAGTCAAATTACATGAATCAAAAAATATCATGAAAACAATTATTTTCATAGTAAAACATGTTAAATGTTGGTATATAAATATATTATATGAATTTAGTTGTGTGGAATAACATGTGTCTCAATGAAAGAAAATTAAGCTAAACATTACTTTACTGATTTGTTAACTTTTGAATAGTAAACCCAATGAAAAAGATATAATAAAATGGATATGTAAATACCCATAAATTTCATGATAATTATCATATGATACATTTATGGGAATTATATTCAACAAAATAAAGAAACCATAGGTGAATATGGCATAAGTCTCGTAGAAATAAAAGTGAGACTTGAAATCCCCGTACCACTTTGTAATCAGTCAAATCGTATGCCCCATGAAAGAAAGAGAATTATATAAATATTTAAATACCATAAAATTAAGTATAAGACTAATAAAATACATTCATATAATATATATTCAACACATATAAATAATATGTGGTGAACATGGCTTGTATCTCCTAGAAAATAAAAGTGAGATGGAAATCCCTTACCTTATGTCTTGACTATTGTCATTCATAGAAAAAACTCATGTATAATAGAAGTATTTTAATTATAAATATATTAAATATTGATATTCATATATATAATACCATATATGAATTACATATGACTTTATACTTCCTGTTGATTAACAATTCCAGGTTTAAGTTATGTTTTGGGTAATAAACTCTTTGTTTCTTATATATGTTATAAATATATATTCATAGTCCCTATACTTATTTCATGATTTAATTATCTAAATAATTAAATAAATAATAAAAATTCATATATATCCGTGATATATGTTTTTTTATCTATAAGAGATAGAAATATAAAATTAAATACACCGTACAAGGAGACGGTAGGTCATACGTCTGCATGAACACAGATTCCATTTTATGGCGTATTAGTAGAAAGAAAAAAATGATATATATATATATATAATTCTATTATAATTTTTATTTCATATGTATCACATACATTCACTAAACACATATTCAATAGATTCCATGTAATCTGTAGATGAATCACATCGCTTTTAGGAGGCGGTAGTCCACACATCCACAAATATAGTTATATTATTTACCAAAAATGGAAATAATGAAGCTATGTGTTATGAAATAATTAAAGTATAATAAATATGTTATAAATATAATAAATATATATATATAATATAAAATTGAATTTACATCATAATTCTCTCCATACAAAGGTGGTAGAAGAAAAAAATAATCTTTATTTCGTGAGGCGGTAGTCCGCCGCACAAACGAACTGTAATTTTGATACCCATTAGAAGGAAAAGTGGTTAAGTGTAGGTGAAATCCTTAGAATAATAAAAATATCAGTATATTTCAGATACTCAGATTGTTATATAATAAAGGTATAATAATATTTTAGGGGTTAAAGGAAGATATGAAATAAAATGTACATTGATTAATGTTACCTCTTCTTTAGGTATTTCCGTTTAATTTTCAAAAAAAAATATTTGGTTGGATTTATTACCTAATTAAGGATTATTTGAATAATTTATGGATGATGGAATGATATTTTTTCATGGTATTTTTTTGAACCAAAATGGTTCTATTGTGTGAATATAATTGAAGAAGAGGTTCCTTTTTATAAGATAGGGGAGGGTAACTTTTGGAATTTCTCAAAATATTAATTTATAATAAAATAAATCCCAATTAAAATACTTCAAAAAGAAATTTATTCAAATATAAGATATGATAATATTTTAATATCATCAACTAATATATTTTATAAAAGTTATTTTGTTATTTTGAACCATACCATTTTAATTAACCCATAGTTATGCAATTTTAATGTTAACAATCGTAACAATGTTTTCAATATTAAGAGGATTTAGTTTTTTCATATAAAGATTCAATTTAAACATAAATGTAAATATAGTGATATTTTAGACCATTTATATTCCCATTTTTACATATTTAATGATTTTATTATTCCAAATAATTTTTCAAAATATCATTTTCATAAAAAATTGAAAGCATCAATTTTTAATCTATTCATTACATTGATTTTAAGTAAATCAATACAGAAAGATAGATTCAATATATTTTATTTAATATACCCCTAAAATGTCATATTCACCAAAAAAATTATTTTTATTACCCTAATTAAGTAAAATTATATTTATTGTATTATTTATAATATTATTTAACTAATTTTTTCATTAATTTAGTAATTACTACATCATAATTATATAATTATTTATGGTAATTATTTATTCACTAAAATTTAAAAATAAATATCTATGATTTATATAAAAATATTATCTTTCCATGTAATATATATAGTTGATAATATATTATATATAACCACATATTAATAATATCATACTAATTAAAATTAATAGTGTGCTAATTTTTCACTCTCTTGGATTTTTATAATATCTATGAAATTTTCATTGAATATTTTCCATTAAAAAAATAAATTTATTTAATTCGGTTTTAATGTTTTAATTAAATTCATCAAATATAACTTTTTAATGTATTAGTATAGTTTTCTAATATTTATAATATTATATTTACCCTTAATTACTAGATTTACCTGTAACCGTGGGAAAAAATGATTGAAGTTACTATTCATGTGGTCCAAAAATAAAAGGGACCGAATTAATAATTTTTTGACTTTTAAGTACAGATATAAAATCTATTTTCAAAATTATAAACACAAAATTGGCTGAAATTATTTTTAAATTAATCCTATTAATAGAATGAGAAAATGAGTTTTTAAAGTGAAGTCATTCAAATGATTGAAATGCTTTTATATGCAAATTCAATTCGAAATTGATTGAAATGAATGAAATTGGATTAAATGGTAAAAATATTATCTAATTATATTTTAAAACCAATCTTATAGACAATTTAACAATATAAATTATTACAATGAAAAATATGTTTTCAATTAAAATTTATTATTTTTCCTTATTCCTCAAAACATGAAACCTATCTGAAAAATACAAAAAATATTCCAAATTAAATTTTGATATCCTAATTTCAAACATGAATTTTATTTTTTTCACATAAAAAATATAAAATTTTCAATAGCTAAATTTAAAACAATTATGTCACCAAGAAGTGGAAACACTACCTTTTTAGATAAATTATTCTTTTATGCATAAAATTAGATTTGTTCAAATACCCCGGTGAGATAACATATAAATCAATTTTTAAAAATTATATTGAATATTATATATATCATTAATATAGTCCAACATTATTGATTTATTATTTATTATTATATTACCCATTTTGGAATTGTTTTTCAAAAAAAATATTTTCTTTTTACATTTTAAAAAATTACATTAATTCATAATAAATTTGTCAAATAATTATATATACCTTTGTAAACAAAACTTTTAAAAAACAAATTATCCTATTAATACCCTTTATTCTAATTTCTAGAAATAATTGACTTATTAATATAACTACAATAATAAAATGATGATTTGTAAAACCTCTATGTTCTGTATAATACAAGCTTAGTCGGTGTTGCGTGTAACACAATACATCAAAGAATTAAAATTATATAAAAATATACTTCTCATATGGTTGTTATAATAATTCTATTATAAATATAATATTATTTATTTAAATAAACTCTAACAACCCATATTTTACATACATTTTTAATACTTCAAAATTGAAGTACACTTATTACAACAAATAACAAAACCATGAAAGGACCGTATATATATAGTGTCTTTAGAAACTGGGAAACATAAACAACTGGTTCAAAAAGAATCTACAATGTCTCCCATTTATTTCATCATATCTATAGTCCCTATTGGCATATCTTACTAATAACCTTCTTCCTGACTTGGGGAAAGAAAACATACAAAAGGGTGATCTCAAATGCTCAGTAAGGGTAAACAAAAGAAATATCGATGAAAATATTTTCATAAGAACATAACATTTTGGAAATATTACCCTGCAAAAGAGATCAAATTTTCATAACATGGGATAAATCGTGGTAGTGAAATATAATCACAATATTTATAACTTAAATCATGATTCTTTGTGTCATACACACATAATCATATAGAATCATTTCTTATTAGTCAAGACACATTGCCAAGACAATCTTAGTGGACAAAGTCCATTTCTGAACTGAGTTCATTCCCCATTTCAGTTATGTTTCACTGAACCGGTTTAAACTACCATTCTAGCCATGTCTATCTCATGAGATATAAAATCATTACCCAATGCATTGGAGGGAGATATAGGTCCCACCCATATCATAATGATACCATTCTTATGTGTTCCACAAAAATCATAAACCATACATCATAGCATAACCCATGTAATAAAAAGAGGATTCTTAAACATCGTGACATCATAAAACAATTCATATAAGATAACGTAATTCATAAAAATAATTCCATCACAACCTAATCAAATAAATTTAATAATAGGGATATAAACAGAAACCTTTATTATCTTATATGGAAAATAATTTTGATAAAACACTTGAACTCCATTCTTGAGGAAAAAATCCTTTCTACTTCAAAAACAATTTTCCATTCTTAACATGTCATAAAATTCTAAACTAAAATAAGTTTATTAAAAATAAACTTGAAAACATGTAAAGGAAGCTTCTTGGAAATAATGTTTTAAAAATCCATTCATGTTTTATAAGTTAAAAAAACATTCTTCTTGTACTTTTGTCAGAAAAGTCAAAAAAGTACCTCGTATGAAAAACGACAAAATATTCCTTTCATATGTTTTACTAAAAACTCACCGAAGGGTAAAATTAGATTTAAAAAATTGTAGGTGGATGGAAATAATATTAAATATTGAGTAAACATTTATGCGGATGATAAAATACACCCCATTAAATTCCAAAGTATAAACAATCTCGAATAAAAATGAGATTGTGAAATTTCCCTTACCTTAGGTCTGATTTGCTTCGTAAGTGTCCAAACCTCTTGTATAATGATTTAAATAATGTTATTGACTTATTCCAAAATCATAGTTATTGTTATGATATCATATATGGTCATATTCTTAGCTTCTTATTAATAATATTTCATTATTACTTGTTATTCGGGTGTTTATTAATTTTTGTTCTTATGCGTGTTTTCTCGAATAAATTCTTATTATCCTATTTAGGTTATAGATAACACATTTCCGGAATTGTTTTAGTGTACTATATGTCATATTTATTCATTCAATTCTTTTATATAATCATTATGAAATGAAGATCATGTAGAACGAGTCACATCACATCATGGTGACAGTATTTCGTACGTACGCACGAGCGATGATATCGTTCCCATAATCGTGGAATTATATTGGAGTGTAATTATAGTATTTCAGAATCAATATCAATTTACAATAATCATATAGTGTTATTATTTACACAATTATACCCATCCAAGTAAGGTGGTGGTGGAAAATAGATTACACTACGGCGTGGAGACGGTATTCCGTACGTACGCACGTGCTGTGATTTCATTTTCCATAGGATGGATAGGTGGTGAAATAGGGTTATTTCATACTTATAATAACATATGAGTATGTGAGTGATACTGATGTTATTACTTAATAATGAAAAATCAAAATAAGAAGATGTGGAAGAAGAAATAAAGATGAAAGAATCGGTAACATGCATTACCTATTCTTTGAATCGCCTCTTTGAGATCTCCTCTTAGGGCACTAAAATTGGTCTTTGAATAAGAACAGGACCTCTAGGATGTTTTAGGAAAGTGGGGAAGTGAAATGGGCAGTTATTGGCCGAGCATGAAGGCTCAAATTGGTGTGAGTAGGAGAGGGAGGAGGTGCCCTTTTGTAAGGGAGGAGAGGGGTACCTTTGGAAATATAAGAAATATTAATTTATATTAAATCCCATCCCCACGTAAAAGCTTCCAAAAAAAATCATATCTGAATTATAGATGAGATAGCGTTGTAATCACATCAACCAATAAAATTTAGACAAGTTAGGAATTCATTCTAAACATTATCAACTTGATTTATCCTTATTTATCAATTTAATTTAATTTGTGGTAATAATATTCTAAATTTTAAATTATTATAAATAATTACATATGGGTTGTGAATTTTCCATAATTTGACACTTTATGAAATTTAAGACCATATAAATTTTAATTTATAATTTTCAAATATTTCTGTGATTTTTATACAATTTTATAATATGTTATTTTTATTAAATAACGATAGTGTCAATCTTGACATTATTCATTTATTTGAATTTAAGTAAAATATATACAGAAGATATGTTCAAAATAAAAGCTTTAATAGATTCATAAAATTTCATATGTATCTATAAAATTAGTGGATCACATTAAATAGTTCATATAATATTTTTTTAAAAAAATTTAAAACCATTTATTGGATATATTAATTAATAAAATAATTTCAACATAAATATTGTGTCATAATTAATGATAATTATTTAATTCCTCAAAATTCTAAATAAATTCATATGATTTAGATAATTGTATTATCTTTTTGGAGACTATTCATTTTCGATGTTTCATTAAGTTTATTACCAAATTTAAATTATTATACTTATAAGATTTAAGAAAGTTACATGTTGTCACATTCTTTGGTTTTAATAATAATTAAATTATTTTCATAGAAAAAAGTCCATTAAATGAATATAATCAGACCTTTAGGTGATATGGGTCGACTTTTAGTCATATAATAGGATTTTGGCAGGTGTTAGGGTAATTTTATAATCTTATATTTACCCTTAATTACCCGATTTACCTTTAACTATGGTAAATACAATTTACCGTAGTTACTATTCATAATTCCCGAAAATAAAAAATATCCTATTAACATAATTTGGACCCACTGATTCCGAATATGGAATCCATTTTTCAAAATTCAAAACATATAAGTTGCAGTAATTAATTTAAAATAAATCCCTTTATTAAGAAAACAGGTTTTAAAAGTTAAAACATTGCCAAAGATTGAAATGTTTTTATCTATGAATTCAATGTGAAATTAATGCTAATGACATACATTATATTAAATGGTAAAAATATATTCTATTTATTCGTTAAAACCATTCAATATTATTATTTATCCATATAAATTATCTTGATGAAAAAATTTGTTTTTAATTAAAAAATTAGCATATTTTTACTATTCATCAAAACATAAAAGTTATCAGAAAAATATCAAAAAATTATCCAAAGTAAATTTTTATACCCTGATTTAAAAGAAGAATTTTATTTTGACAAATTGAACTTATAAACATTTCAAACACTAGATTTAATGTGGGTGCACCATCAAAATTCGGCAAAACAACATTTTTTTAAAAATACATCTTTTATCTTAAAAAACTGATTTTTCTTTCATACCTCAATCAGGAAAATGTATAAGTTGAATTAAAATGTTAAAAAATTCAAAATTCAGTTAATACTATTAATAACCACTATTTTTAATAATATTTTAATAGCATATCATTTTTTAGTGAGATTCAGTATTGCGTACGACGCATGCTATCGAGGAAGGCCGCTATTGCGTGTAAAGCAAGTCAAGCTAGTGTTGTGTGTAGTGAAATATTTTTTTGATGATTTATATAACATAAAAACAAAATATTTCTCATAAAAGTCACGGGTGTTACATTCTACCCCCCTTAAAATGAATTTCTCCCTCAAAATTCGTCACTTTGTAACAAATAGATGAGGATACCTCTCCCTCATCATATCCTCAAGCTCCCATGTAGCTTGTTCTAATTGGTGGTTACTCCATAAAACATTCACCAAGAGAGTGGTCTTATTCCATAGTACTTTTTCACTACCATCGATAATCTCTATCGGTTGTTCTTCATAAGAAAGATCTTGTTCCAGCGGTACAACTTTTGAGCTGATTACATGTGAAGGATCAGGTATGTACTTTCTCAGGAGAGATACATGGAACAAATCATGAACTTGAGAGAGAATAGGTGGAAGCACCAATCGGTAAGCTACCTTCCCAACACGATCCAGAATTTCAAAAGGACTAATATATCTGGGTCTCAACTTTCCTTTCTTTCCAAATTTCAAGACCATATTCTAGGGAGATATTCGTAAGAACACTTTATCAACCACTTCAAACTCTAGGTCTTTTCTTCGGTTGTTGGCATAACTTTTTTGTCGACTCTGAGATGCTCTTATGTGTTGTTGAATAGATCTGACCATTTATTCTATTTCATCAACGAGATCAGTTCCTAATATCTTTCTTTACCCAACTTCATTTCAGAAAGTTGGAGTCATGCATTTCCTTCCATAGAGATCTTCATAAGGAGCCATCTAAATGATGGAGTGAAAGATATTATTATAAGAAAATTCCACCAAAGGTAGGTGTTGATCGCAACCAGCATTGAAATCCATAGAACAATCTCTCAACATATCTTCTAGAGTTTGAATTGTCCTCGCATACTGACTATCTGTCTGAGGATGATATGCAGTACTGAAACTCAACTCTGTATCCAGAGTTTGCTGAAGACTTCACCAAAACTTTGAGGTAAAACTCGGATGTCGATCAGATATAATAGAAAGTGGTACTCCATGCAATCTTACCACTTCCTTCACATATATCCTGGAAAGCTGATCTAGAGAGAAATCCTCTCTAATAGCGATGAAGTGTGTCGTCTTTGTAAGGCGATCAACTATGACCCAGATAACATTATTTCCTTTGGATGTTTTAGGAAGTCCTGTGACAAAGTCCATAGTGATGTTTTCCCATTTCCATTCTGGTATGGGTAATGGGTTTAACATCCCCTTAGACTTCTATCTCTCGGCTTTAACTTGCTGAAAAACCAAGCATTGAGAGACATATTCAGCAACATCTCTTTTCATGTCATCCCAGCAGAAGTACTCTTTCAGGTCCCTATACATCTTCGTGCTTCCAGGATGAATAGAGAATGAAGAACTATGAGCCTCATCCAGCATCTCCTTCTTTAATTCAGGGATGGGAGGAACACAAACCCGATTCCTGAACATTATTATCCCACCACAATCAAGGTTGAATTCAGGAACATTTCTCACCTTCTTTTGTAACTCTACATCTTCTTTATGTGCCTCTTTAATCTTCACATGTATAGATGGTTGAATATTCATTTGATAAAGATAAGATTTTTCCCCTTTCATTATAATTCCATGATCCATCCATTGTAAATCCATAAATCTTGGATCTTTTGTGATCCTCATCTTGGATAAACTGGCATGATCTTGTCCACTTAATGCATCTGCCACCTTGTTTTCTTTCCCAGGGTGGTAATGAATTGAGCAGTTATAATCCTTAATCATCTCCAACCATCTTATTTGGCTCATATTAATCTCCTTTTGTGGGAAATTATACTTTAAACATTTATGATATGTATAAATGTCACACCTTTCTCTATAAAGATAATGCCTCCAAATCTTTAAAGTGAATATTACAGCAGCTAACTCCAAATCATGAGTTGGGTAATTTTGCTCATGGATTTTCAACTATCGTGAGGCATAAGCTATCACCATATCATTTTGCATAAGAACACACACCAATCTCCTCTTGGATGTATAACTGTATATCACAAACCTTTCTCCACTACAAGGCAGTGTGAGTACAGGTGCACTGGATAACCTTTTTTTCAACTCCTTGAAATTCTCTTCACATTCCTCCGTCCAAACAAACATAACTCCTTTTCGAGTCAACATGGTGAGTGGATTAGATAATCGTGAAAAATCATTCACAAAACGTTGATAATATCCATCCAAACCAAGAAAACATCAGATCACGGTTACTGTTGTTGGTCTTCACCATCTTTCAATAACCTCTGTTTTTGCTGGATCCCCAGATATCCCCACTTTTGAGATTATGTGACCCAAAAATGAAACTTTTTGAACCTAAAATTCACACTTGGTAAATTTGGCATAAATATTCTCCTTTCTCAGGGTATTCAATATAATTCTCAAGTGATATTCATGTTCTTAATTTCTCTTTGAATATACAAGAATATCATCTATAAAGACTACCACAAACTGATCAAGATAGTTTCTAAAGACTCTATTCATCAGATCCATGAAGATAGCAGGGGAATTAGTAAGACCAAATGGCTTCACTATAAATTCATAGTGTCCATACCTTGTACGGAAATCCGTCTTTTGTATATGCTCCCTTTTGACCCTTAATTGATGATACCCTAAACTATGATCAATCTTGGAAAACTATTGAGCTCCATGTATTTGGTCAAATAAGTCAGCAATGTGCGGGAGAGGATATTTGTTCTTGATAGTGATCTTGTTAAGTTCTCGATAATCAATACAGAGTCTCATTGATCCATCTTTCTTCTTAACAAATAGAATAGGTGCCCCCAAGGTGACGCACTAGGGCGTATGAAATCCTTATCAATATTCTCTTGCAGTTGCTTCTTCAATTATTGCAACTCAATTGGGGCCATTCTATAAGGTTCCTTTGAAATAGGCAAAGCACCCAGTACGAGTTCAATTGAAAACTCAACTTCACGATTTGGTAGAAGACCTGGAAATTCCTCTAGAAAGACATCATCAAACTCCCGTACAATGGTCATATTCTTAATCGTGAGTTTCTCACCAACCATTTGAGATAAATAACCTTTATTTAGTAGAATAAAGACCCATAATATTGAAGAAATTTCAACTAGAAGGTTATGTTCAAACTTGCATCAATAGACGACAAAAAATTTATCTGGAATATGAAACGTGACTTCCCTTCTTTGGCAATTGATATGAGCTCCATATAGAGAAAGCCAATCCATGACAAGAATCACATCAAATTCCACTATAAGGAGGATCACAAGATTTGCAGGAAGCACTTTCCCCCAAACATCAATCAGAGATGAATTATAAACTTTTGATGTGATTGTTGTTCCATTAGGGGTTGTCACAGCTAACTCAACATCTAATTTTTTAGGTAATACGGTGATACCCTTAGAAAATTCATCAGAAATAAAAGAGTGGGTGGGTCTAGAATAAAATGAAACATTTGATACTTTAGATTGGATGGTAATTTTACCTTTCACCACATCATTATCGTACTCCATATCGCTGATAGAAATTTCATGTGACATTCCTTTGTCTTTAGCCTTATGATTTTGTTGACGTTGATCATCTTCCACATCCATTGGATTAGGGAATTGATTGGAATAATATGCCATTTCCTTGCACATGTAACATTGAAGTGTTGTAGGTTCATTCTATGTATCCCTTCCTTTTTTTGCATCATTAGACATCTTTTTCCAATCATTGCAGCATTCAATGGCCCGATGACCTTCCTTTCCACATCTAAAAAATTTACTTGTCCCATTAAGATGACTCCCCCCATGTTTCGTTCCACACTTTGAGCATAATGGGAAACTCATCTTCTTTTCAATGTGCTCTTTAGATTTTCCTTTGAATTCCATTTTCCTCTTCTTATCAAACCCATATGACCGATGGGTTACTCCAATCTCCATCTCAACTTTGAGAGCACATCGAAAGATTTCCTCATATCTATTGAAGTCCCTTATGGCTAACGCCCTTCGAAGACTTGGTTTTAAGCCACTAAAGAATCGATCGATCTTACTCTCGGGTTGGATAATAATACCAGAAGCGTACCATGCAAGTCTTGTAAAATTTGTTTCATTGGTACCAACAGATTTATCATCCTTTTTCTTTAGTTAATGAAAATCCTTCTCCATATTTGTTCAGAGAATACGAGGGATGTACTTATTGAAAAATAATTTCTTGAACTCATCCCATTCCATGGACATAATTTCATCTCTTGGCCTCGAATTCTTGTTATGATTCCACCATTGATCAGCATCACCTTCCAAACGATACACTACTAAGATGAATTTATCATGTTCAGAACATTGAAGAACTAAAAATATCTTTTCAGTAGTACTGATCCATTTTTCAGCAACTAATGGATCAGTAGACCCACTGAATGAAGGTGGACGCTGTCTCATGAAGGATTCAACAGAATTTTGCTCCTTCCTTTGCATGTTTGGAATTCCTGCTTGATTCATAGATTGAGAAAGTTGTGTGAGCATGGATACAAGATTTTTCATTCCATCTCCCATAAAATTTGGTTTCTCAGGGGACAATCATTGCATTTCCCGTCGCATTCCAGATTAACACGGTTCCATCGGGTTCCAGCCATTGACTAAAACCAAGATGAATAGTGTGATCAACACTAATTATAATAGGAAAACCACATAATCAAGAATAAAATTTCACACCTAAGGTCTTATCATAGGTTATTCATGGCCATTTATAAAACACTAAGATAGTGTTCTATGCTTAGACTTATCCTTAGGGTTCTTACTAAGTCTTTCACATCCTAGTTTCCAAAGGTTGACTATACCTTTCCTCCGATACCAACTATAATGACCCATACTTTATATACATTGTTAATACTTCAAAATTGAAGTACACATATTACAACATATAACAAAACCATCAAAGGACCGTATAGGTATAGTGTCTTTAGAAACTGGGAAACATAAACAATTGGTTCATAAAGCGTCTACACTGTCTCCCATTTATTTCATCATATCTATAGTCCCTTTTGGCATATCTTACTTAATAACCTACTTCATGAACTGGGGAAAGAAAACATACAAAAGTGTGAGCTCAAATTCTCATTAAGGGTAAACAAAAGAAATATCAATCACAAAATATTCATAAGAACATAACATTTTGGAAATCTTACCCTGAAAAAGAGATCAAAATTTCATAACATGGGATAAATCATGGTAGTGAAATGTAATCACAATAATCATAACTTAAATCATGAAGCTTTGTTCCATAAACACATAATCATAGAGAATAATTTATTATTAGTGAAGACTCATTTCCAACACTATCTTAGTGGAGAAAGTCCATTTCTGAACCGAGTTCATTCCTCGTTTCAGTCCTATTTCACTGAACCGGTTTAACCTGCCGTTTCAGCCCTGTCTATCTCATGAGATATAAAATCATTACCCAATGAATTGGAGGGAGATATAGGTCCCACCCATCTCATTATTATTCCATTCTTATGTGGGCCACAAAATTCATAATCCATACATCATAGCATCACCCATGTAAAAAAATGGGATTCTTAAACATTGTGACATCATAAAACAATTCATATAAGATAAAGGAATTCATAATAATAATTACATCACAACATAATCAAATCAATGTAATAATAGGGATATAAACAGAACCCTTTGTTATCTTAGATGGAAAATAATTTTGATAAAACACTTCAACTCCATTCTTGAGGAAAATATCCTTTATACATCAAAAACACTTTTCCTTTCTTAAAATGTCATAAAATTTTAAACTAAAAGATGTTGATTAAAAATAAACATGAAAACATGTAAAGGAATATTCTTGGAAATAATGTTTTAAACACCCATTCATGTCGTATAAGTTAAAAAAACATTCTTCTCGTACTTTTGTCGGAAAAGTCAAAAAGTACCTCAGACGAAAAACGACAAAAGATCCCTTTCATATCTTTTACTAAAACTCACCAAAGGGTAAAATTGGATTTAAACAATTGTAGGTGGATGGAAATAATATTACATATTGAGGAAACATGGATTTGGATGATAAAATACAACCCAGTAAATTCCAAAGTATAAACAATCTCGGATAAAAATGAGATTGTGATATTTCCCTTACCTTAGTTCCGATTTGCTTCGTAAGTGTCCAAACCTCTTGTATAATGATTTAAATAATGTTATTGACTTATTCCAGAATCATCATATTCTTAGCTTCTTATTAGTAATATTTCATTATTACTTGTTATTCGGGTGTTTATTACTATTTGTTCTTATGGGTGTTTTGTCGAATAAATTCTTATTATACTCTTTAGGTTATAGATACCTCATTTAAAGAATGGTATTAGCGTACTATATTTCATATTTATTCATTAAATTCATTTATATAATCATTATGAAATGAAGATCATGTAGAACGAGTCGCATCACATCGTGGAGACGGTATTCCGTACGTACGCACGAGTGATGATATCGTTCCCATAATCGTGGAATTGTATTGGAGTGTATTTATACTATTTCAGAATCAATATCACTTTACAATAATCATATATAGTTATTATTTACACCAGTATAATCATCCAAGTAAGGTGGTGGGGGAAAATAGATTACACCACGGCGTGGAGACGTTATTCCTTACGTACGCACGCGCGGTGATTTCATTTTCTGTAAGATGGATAGATGGTGAAATAGGGTTGTTTCATACTTATAATAACATATCAGTATATGAGTGATACTGATGTTATTACATAATAATGAAACAACTAAAGAAGAAGAAGTGGAAGAAGAAATAAGGTGAATGAATCGGTAACGGGCATTACCTCTTCTTTGAAGCGCCTCTTTGAGATCTACTCTTAGGGCACTACAATTTGTCTTTGAAGAAGTCCAGGGCCTCTAGGATGTTTCTAGGGAAGCGGGGAAGGGAAATTGGAAGGTCTTTGCCGAGCATGAAGGCTCAAATTGGTGTGAGGAGGAGATTGAGGAGGTGCCCTTTTATAAGGGAGGAGAGGGGCACCTTTGGAAATATATGAAATATTAATTTGTATTAAATCCTAACCTCAATAAAAAGATTCCAAAAAGACTCATATCCAAATATTATATGATATAGGGTTGTAATATCATCAATAAATAAAATTTAGACATGTTAGGAATTTATTTTATACATTATCAACTTGATTTATACTTATTTATCAATTTAATATTATTTGTGGTAATAACATTCAAAATTTTATATTATTATAAATAATTACATATGTGTTGTGAATTTTCCATAATTTGACACTTTATGAAATTTTAGACCATATAAATTTTAATTTATAATTTTTAAATTGTTTTGTGATTTTTAAATAATTTTATAATATGTTATTTTTATAAAATAATGATAGTGTCAATATTTACACTATTCATTTATTTGAATTTAAATAAATTATATACAGAAGATATGTTCAAAATAAAAGCTTTAATATATTAATAAAATGTCATATGTATTTAGAAAATTAGTGTAACACATTAAATAGTTCATATAATAATTATTTTAATATTTTTAAAACCATTTATTTGATATTTTAATTAATAAAATAATTTCAACATCACTATTGTGTCATAATTAATGATAATTATTTCATCCCTATAAATTATAAATAAATTTATATGATGTAGATAATTGTATTAGATTTTTGAATACTATTTATGTTAGAAGTTTAATTAAGTTTATCACAAAATTAAAATTATTATACTTATAAGATTTAAGAAAGTGACATGTTGTCACATTCTTTGGTTTTAATAATAATTAAATTATTTTCAGGGAAAAAAGACCATTAAATGAATCTAATCAGACCCTTATGTGATATGGGTCGACTTTTAGTTATTAAATAGGATTTTGGTATGTTTTAGGGTAATTTTATAATCTTATATTTATCCTTAATTAACTGATTTTCCTTTAACTATGGTAAATAAAATTTACCGTAGTTACTATTCATAATTCCCAAAAATAAAAACTAGCCTATTAATATAATTTGGACCCACTGATTCCAAATATGGAATCCATTTTATGAGATTAAGAAAATATAAGTTGCAGTAATTAATTTAAAATAAATCCCGTTATTAAGAAAACAGGTTTTAGAAGTTAAAACATTACCAAAGATTGAAATGTTTTTACCTATGAATTCAATGTGAAATTAATTCTAATGACATAAATTATATTAAATGGTAAAAATATATTATATTTATACTTTAAAACCATTAAAAATTATAATTTATCTATATAAAGTATCTTGATGAAAAAATTTGTTTTTAATTAAAAAAATTAGCGTATTTTTAATATTCATCAAAATATAAATGTTATCAGAAAAATATGAAAAATTTATCCAAAGTATATTTTTATACCATGATTTAGAAGAAGTATTTTGTTTCGTAAAATTTAACTTATAAACATGTCAAAGACTAGATTTAATGTGGGTGCGCCATCAAAAGGCAGCAAAACTTCATTTTTTATAAAAATACTTCTTTTATCTAAAAAAACTGATTTACCTTTCATACGTCATTATAGAAAATGTATATGTTGAATTAAAATGTTAAAAAAATTAAAAATTCAGTTAATAATATTCATGATGGCTAGTTTTAATAATATTTTAAAAGCATATCGTTGTTTAGTGAGACTCGGTATTGCGTACGACGCAAGCTATCGAGGGAGGTCGCGGTTGCGTGTAAAGCAAGCCAAGCTAGTGTTGTGTGTAGTGAAAGATTCCTTTGATGATTTATATAACATAAAAACATAATATTTCTCATAAAAGTCTTGGTTGTTACAAAAACATATATATATTATCCTTGTGATGTGGTGATAAATAACAAATCACATTACTTTGTGGAGGTGGTAGTACACTCATATAGATGAATGAATGAATTATTTCTCATTCAATGTTAAGGAAAAAAATATGTGATATATTATCCTCATAAAATGATAAATATTTAATGAATATAATATATATATATATATAAATTAAATACATGATTATTACAATATGTGAGATGTGGTTTTGGAAAACTAAATACATCGGCCCACGAGTTGGAAGCTAGTTATAAAGACAAATGTTGGATTCCATTATCATTTTATAGAGATTATATATTTATTAAAACAGAACAATTAATATAACAAATTATTTTTATGTGTAATATACAGATTTTATTTTTTTATAATGGATAAATAATAATTTAAAGAGAATAAAGAAGAAATAAATCAGATAGGAATGATTACAAGCTTTATCTCTTATTCAGACAACCACATTAGGTTTACATTAAAATAATTTATAGTAGATTTTTATAATAAATAAATTCATCTAAGAAATGATAATGGAATTAATGAGGGGATTATATATATTTTTAGAACCAATATATTTATTAATTGAGAAGAAATTAGATTAGGATGTTCTCTTTTTTAAGTGAGGGGAGGGGCACTCATGTAATTTCATAAATTATTAAATAAAAATAAATGGATTTTTAAAGAAAAACCGATCCAAACTGATGTAATTGAAATAAAATATGATTAATGTTGTAAATAATCCCATCTAAAAAATAACAAGTTTAGGTGATGTTTTCGCCATTATATTATGGTTTTAACCCATGTTATCCATCATTTATTATTACCACTAGGATAATATTTTTTGTTATTAGAGGTTTAAGAAACTTATTATAAAAGGAAAATTGTCTCATAATTGGACAACAGTTGATATTTTAAATTAATTCCAAATAAATTTCTTAATGATATGATTTTTAAAAATTTCAAATAATTTAAATAATAATTATTTATTATAAATATTATTGATTAAATTTTGGTTATTATTTATTCAATTTGAATTTCAAAATAACTTGACAATGTAGTAATTAAATTATAACTCTTTAATGAATATCTTATTTGTTTTATTTATCATATAAGTCAAGTAACATATTTATTAATAAATATTATAGTTCATTTAATATTTTAAAAATTATATAACTTTTATATAAATTAATAAATATTGTGGTAGTTTCGTAGTAGAGAACTCAAACAATGTATCCTAGAGATAGTGTACGCTTTATTACATTAGAATAATATATGAATAATTTTATACCAAACTATAAAATAGTTTATTTTTATTGGTTAACAAGATACATATATAAAATTCATTAGCATGAATATTAACTATAGATATTAAAAATAATCGTATAATCACATGAAATATCAATAAATGAATTCATAATAATGGAATTTATAATATTGGACATTTGAAAACATATAGTTGAGTACTTTTTCAAATAAATATTATAATTTAGAATCCTTGTTCCAAGAAATTTAATACCATTAAGGCATTGTTCCAAGACATATTTGGGCAACGCCTTGGCCAAAACTCAATCTAGTTTGTCTCATGGGAACTATAATTACATCGAGGAGCTATTGGTTGCCCTTAAAATCACTCATAGTGTCCAATTAATTATTTATATGAAAGGTTTGAAACAAAATAAACATGAACACTCATATTAAAAAAATATTTTATGAAATTATAATACTTTCCCCAATTAATAAACATAAACATAAATCATCCAGAGTAACATGTTGGAGTTAATAAAATTTTACATCCTCTGTCAAACGAATAATTAACCATTAAAATAAATAATTAGGATGCTTTCAATAAAACATATTCCTATTTTATCAGATGTTCAATAAATTTTTCACTATATCGATGATTATAAATACCATTAAAATGTATTTAAAAATAATTTTTTGGAAAATAACATTTTTACTCAAATATTTTAAAAAAACAAAAGAATTCAAAATATTTTAAGAAATTTTCTTTGAAATTAATCTTTTAATACTTTTCAAATAATAATTTTAAATCTTATTTGTCATTAAAATTGAAATTCACATTCATGTCAAACACATTAAAATGATGATTCCAGAATGTTTTCAGTAAAATCCAAACAAGAATTATTTTAAAAAATACATGATGATTCATTTCAAAACATTTCATAAAAACAAAAAACATGTAACAAATTTTATAAGTCATTTTGAATTTGATAAAATCATTTTAGAAAGCATATTTTTAAAATATGGGGTTTTAAGTACAAAAATTATAACCAAATAGAGAAATAATGATGGATTTTAGTAAAAAAAATTCTTAATTATTTTAAGTTTAGAAGAAAAACAATTTGTTCAATTACAGAAAAATATCATGATAAACATTATTATAATAGAAATAGATCCATCTTAAGATATAAATATCAAATAATTCACCAAAGGATAGTGAAACATAAATAAGCATGAATAATGAAACGATTGTGACCCTAATGACTTTGGTAAGTTCAAAATTTTATGACCCATAAAATAAAATACATAAATTTAAATTTTAAATAAAATGAAGATAAATTATTTCATGATATAAAATTTTATAAGGTATGTATAAACAAGAAAAATTGGAATTATTTGGTAAATATGTTATCTGTCTCATGGATGTTAAAGTGAGACAAGATATCCTTACCTTGAGTCCAAGTTGTCATGTACGGTCTATATATTTGTAAATAATAAATATATGTTAATTATTTTGTTACTTAATAACCATTTGAAATTTTATTATTCCTTATATTTCCTTTGTTACTATGTTACATAGGATTATTTAGTCAATTATTTTTATATCGGCTGTTTCGATGATATTTTTCTTATGTGTCAAAAATGACATCTGTAGGTTAATTACAGTCAAAGATGTCAATATTTAAACATAAATATAATAATAATAATGAAATAATTCTCATTTTTAAGAAAAAAATTATAATTTTAATACCAATTATGAAATATTGTAATGATAAATGAAGTATGTTAAGATCATAGATATAGTAGGTCATACGTACACATGGGAAACATTACCATTTTCAATGATCATTACGGAAAATATGTTAGTAATATTCTACCTTTAAGAAATTATAATAATATAATAAATACAATAATAATTATCAAAATATTCTTATTTATATCAACCATGTGTTTTGGTTATGAAAATAGAGCTACATCACTTCATGAAGGTGGTAATCCAGACATACATGAATTATGTTATCATCTTTGTGTGAAAATGTAAGAAATAAAATGATATATTATCATTTAAGAATATTAGAAATGTAATTAATATCATAATTATATCATTTATATCACATATAATTATTATATATATTATTATAAACTTCTATAAAAATCAATAGTAATAGACGTATCACATTGCTTCGTGACGTGGTAGTCTGTTGTACACATGAGCAACACTATTATATTCCCTACAGAATGGTTATTAATATATATATATATATTGAAAAAAATGTATAATTATTTAATAAATATTATATATATATTTAATATACAATATCATATCCAATCATTAGAAGTGGTAATGGAAAAACAAATAACATCGGTTCACAAAAAGGTATCCTTTGTATACAAAATGATGATTTGGTAACCCATTTTGTGGAATTGATTATATTTATAGGTCCTTAAATTAACCAAAAACATATAATTATTTTTAATATACTTAATATATTATATATATTAATGTGATAATAATAAATTAAGGAGTTTGAGGATGAAATAAAATAAAAACACTCAATGAAGAGAATTACCTCTTCTTCGAGTATCCTATTTAGGGTTCAACAAAAAAAATAGTAAGGCTTCATGTACAAAATAAGGATTCAAGTATTATGGGATGGAATTTTGGAAGTTATTAGGGTAGCTATTTTCCAAACAAAAATTGTTTTATGATTTTAAGAAGAGATGTGATGGGTGGCCTTTAATAAGTGAGTTGAGAATCACACTTGTAATTTTTTGAATGATAATGGTTTACCCAGGTTTAAGACATGAAACATGTCAAAATGAATTATTATCATGATTTTAAAATTATAGGGTCAAAATATTTCCAAAAAATATATTTTAGATAAATTATTAGTTCATTTTAAACATTCACATTTTATTTTAACCCCTTGGTAAAATGGTTTTTACCATAACACTGGTTAATAATTTTTATATTTAACTATTAATAACGTCCAATAATTA
The DNA here is from genome assembly GCA_963277665.1 of Viscum album. Taxonomy (NCBI): domain Eukaryota; kingdom Viridiplantae; phylum Streptophyta; class Magnoliopsida; order Santalales; family Viscaceae; genus Viscum; species Viscum album. The sequence continues at coordinate 790,791,982 of OY728148.1, forward strand.
AATTTAAAATATTAGATAATATAAATTATTAAAATTAAAATTATGAAATAAGTTTTTGTAAATTCCATTAATATTATTAGAAATTTTTAATTTAGAATTAATCTCACGGGTGTGATGACAAAGATGGTTTCCAAAGAGGCAATTCTAAAACTTTAGTAATGTTTTTATATAAAAATGAATATGAAAATATATGAAATGAACTAAATTGGATAAATATATATATAGTTTAAAAAGTTTTAAATTAAAACCAATTTAAAATTTTATTTATCCTTTTTATTTTTTAATGAAAATGTAATTTTCGATAAAAATGTATTTTTCACAATTAATTGAAAAATGATACATTTGTGGAAAATACTAAAAATACGCTCTAAGATCATTTTAGTATTATTATTTCAAAAATTATGTTCATTTTTCCAACTTAACTATCTAAATTTAGTATGAATATTTTTTAAATTATATTCACAGATCATGACTAATTCTTCTTTTTGAGATAATCATTGTTTTAAGAAAACATTTATTTTTATTTTAAATGATTCTTATATACTTCTAATCAATGTATCACTATAATTTTCATAATATAAATAGCACTACTCATACACTCATATTTAATAGTTATTGTATATTATAGTTCATTAAGAGATAGTGTTTTGTGTTCTAAAATAAATCAATGTGATTATATTTAATGAAATATATTTTGTAGGTAGATTATTATCCGTATTATTTTTCATAAAGGCTGTCGAATACATTGTTATTATTTTATAAGTTTAGGGTGTTACATTCTCCCTGCCTTAAATAAAATGTGTCCTCAAATATTAATCTTGATTTCAGTAATTAATTGTTTTATATTTTAAAATACCATTGTTAAAAAACCCCCACATCATAAAATGGGTTTAATAATTTATCCTCTTAATATGAGATAAAGGGAAGTACAATGTCCACCTAGAATAGAAATAACCTGGTTTATAAGTAGGATAAAATGTGTGGTAAATGACTATATTAATATTTAGGGAAAAAATATTTAATTATAGAGAGTTATCGTGGTCATTGATTATAATAAAGTAAGTGAATGATGGAAGTTTAAGGACCCAAAAACCATAAATCTTTTATGATTTAATAGAATATATAATTCACTAGATTAGGAAGCAGTTGGATAATTTTTTTCCTCAATTTTTTTTTTAATTTTTTTTATTTTCATTACAATATAATAATATAATAAAATATACTTACATGATATATTACTATTCCATAAGTATAATTTAATCCTTTGTATTTTTTTGATCAATTTATATTTTATGACTTCCTCTAAGAAATAAATTTCCACTTTTTTTTAAGAATCACTAAAATTAACTTTTATGGAATTTTAATATACATAATATAATGATAAGTCATTACATTGATCACTAGTTGTTATTATTATGAAAAAATGGATAGCATATGTTTTCCAATATGAGTAAATAGTTGTGTGGTGAAATAATAAATTAATCTTCAGAACCTCATCCAAATCTCAACTTATACCATTTCATAAATGGGTTACCTTATGAACCATCAAAAATATTAATATCTAGAAATTTATAAAGAGCATAATAAAATTAAAATTATACCCCCAGACAATATAAAGTGTGTATTTATATCACATTACAAATATGTGAATACCATGATCACCATAATACCAAAATGAAAACATGAACGATTTGAAAAATGGAATCTTAGGTTTTTAAATATATGCTATATATCCCAGCATGTATTAATATTCATCAAATATAAAATTAACCATAAAATCACTAACTTGTTTCATGTTCACCAATATTATCCCATAATCATATCATTGTCATTATTATATAACCATAGGAACATATTAAGGGTCATCTTTACTTAATCTTATGAGTTAGAAAAACGCCATCTTTCCACTGAATCACATTTCTTAGTACCATTCAACACATGATTTTAGATCCTTAGTGAAACACTAATATAATAATATACTTATATTATTAATTATTATTATATGTTTAATATAATAATAAAATACATTTATAATATATTTCATGGATCGAAATACACAATCACAATAATTATTTCACTTCTTCTCCATCAATAAAATATACCTGACCATGACCCCTTATCTTATTATGAGGTATGTTCATTTGACTCTTGGGTAATTTGTTGGAATTATACCACATCTACTTATATATAAATAACTATAATTTAAGGGCTTATACCTTAACCTTTAACTCATGAGAATGATTTTCTTTTTTCCCATGATTGAAGAAAATTAATTTTCCTTTTAATCATGTACCATTTTGTTTCCTTCCAAAATTATCACACGTAGGAAAATTATTCTTTACCCTATTTCATTTAAGTCTATTTTTCACTACCATCCTTTTATTATATATTCTCCTTTTAAAGCCATAATAATTAGATAATTCTTTCTCAATCCTATTATAACATGATACTACATACTTATATGATGATAAGGTTTGGAAGAATGGTTACATTCAAAATATTCATTTAATCCCATCAAATAAAGGATCATTCTTATTCTTTTTTTCACGGTCACTAATTTGATTCTTAATTCATATTATAGGTACCATTTTTAAATTATGTAATACACTATAATTGATCATATCATTATTAAACATAATTTATAATCACAAAACTAGTGAAATACATAATATTAATTGAAAATTTCATGGAAATTTATTCTCATAATAGTAAACATGGTTTGTTTAAATATATCTCTAGTATCAGATCTTATATAATGGTTTGCAATAAAAATATTAATTACACTAAATATATCCCCTAGGAGACTCACACTAGGTTCTTAGTAAGTCCCATTTTCATGCATTTGGTGACGATCATGTCATGAACAATGTGGCCTTTTTAGAGTTATTTCCTCTAGGTACATTTGTTCCGCAACCATGTCCTATTATAGTATCTCTAGTGTGATGTAATTTTAAAAAACCATGTAATATATATCTTACTAAAACATTAGGATGTTCTTCTTTAATAATCGTCACAGTATATTGTTGGATTATTATCCATTATATATGTGTTCCAAAATATAGTTACCATGGTTTCTACTAAACTACCTTCGATAAAAAATGTTGACTCCCTAACCTCAATATCATTGAGTTGGTGGGTGCTTTATTACATTGTAATTAGATATAATGAATCACAAACCAAGTGAATAAATATATTTGTATTCATTTCAATATAGATACAGACATGAAATTCATATAAAATTGTATATCATAAAATACATAATGTATTTTCTTTTAGAATGGAATTAATCCCTTTAGTATATCGTTGTATATCAATTACAAAACACTTCTGGGTGTCCTAGGAGAATGAAAACATAATAAAGGGGTTATCTCATATTCTTAGTAAGGTTATTTTTACAACAGAATCTATAAATAAATATGTAACAATAAATATTCAATGGTAAATAACTAAAACACATAAAAATTTATTAATTACATTATCCTAATATTTTATGAATGAATTATTATCAAATAATTTCATTTAAATAATCACATAAGAATGAAACATAACCATGAATATAATAACTAATCAAATGATCAACTTGAATATCAATAAATAAATTAATCATGATGTAATTTAAATTTCTAGAAATATAAAAAATACTTTCATGGCCTTGTGAGAATACATATAGTAACATCAAGGCCATTTTAAAACACATCTAATAATATTGAGACTATATTCCCAGATATTTATTGGTAAGGCCTTCTCTAAAACTGAATCTAGTTTGTCTCCTGAGACCTACTAATGCATATAGGGGAAATAGAGGGCCCCTCATTTCACTTGAAAATTAAAATCCAGTACTTATAAAAAAGGTGTGAAACAAAATCAATATAACCACTCATATTTAAAACATATCAAAGGAAATGTTAATACCATCCCAAATCAATTAACACAATCCTAAACCATCTAGAGTAATATACTAAATGGTTATAATATTTTACATCCTTAGAAAAACTAATAATATATAATAATTATGGTTTCAATATAATATATCCCTAGCTGATCATATGTTAAAAAAAGGGTTGATGCCATTGAGGAGTATCAGTACCATAAAATGATCTTCAAAAACATTTTTGATGAAAACAACCTTCTCAAATAGAAATATTTTTAAACATATAATATCAAAAAATATTTGTAAAACCATTTATTTGAAAATAATTTTTTAAAACAGGAAAAATTATCTATAAAATATTGATTCATTATGAATTTGGAAATATTTTTTCATGTCACACATGTTAAGACAATGATTCCATGCATGTTTTTAGAAAAATAAAAATATACATTTTTTTAAACCACATAATGAGTCATTTCAAAACATTGTGAAAAAATAATAATGTGTAAAAATATCATTAATAGACTTTTTTTAAAGGTATAAAATTTTTTGAAATTTTTTTTAGAAAACATGGGGTTTTATAAAGAATAATTTATATCTGAATACATAAATAAATATGGATTTTCTTAAAAACATTTTCTAAATCATTTTAAGTAAAAAGAGTGGAAAACTGTAATATTACTTAAAAAATATAATCTCAAAATTGATTATAATAAAATATATTTATTTTAAGAAATAAATATCAAATAATTCACCCAAGGGGGATTTAAACATAAAAAACCATGTATAATGATGATATTTTGAAATATACCCATGCCACTTTGTTAACTTCTGAGTCATATGGTCCATAAAATAACTTAATTCAAATAAAACATTACATTACAATTATATAATTATAATCATGATATAAATTATCAAATGCGTGGTATATACACCACAAAAAGAAATTAATTGGTGAATTTGGCATATGCCTCCGAGAAGGAAAAGTGAGATGTCAAACCTTTAAGTTGAGTCTGACTCGTCACATATGTTATTTATCTTCTAGAGTAATAAATTTATGTTAATTATTTACAAGATTAATAAACAAATTATGGTTTATTATTATATTTAATTGACTTACTACAACATTATATAGTATTACATAATCTATTATGTTTATGTTGGCTGTTTCAATGATTTTTGGATTATGTGTCAAAAATGATTTTATTAGGTTTACTAAGGTCAAAGTTATCATTATTTAAACATATACAGAATAATAATCATGAACAAAATTTCATATTTATAAAAATATATATTTTAAAAATTATTGATGAAAAATGTGTATGAATAATGATTTACATTACGATCATCGTGTTAGTCGGTCATACGTACGCATGGGTAACGATTTAATTTTTGAATGATCATTATAAAAAAGAGGTACGTAATATTTTAAATTTAAGGATAAATAATAATATAATAAATATTATATAATTTCTTTAAATATACTTATAGGTAACATCAATGTGGTTTTTTGATGAACATAGAGCCACATCGCTTGATGAAGGAGGTAGTCCACACGAACATAAACGATATTATCAACTTTAGGTTAGTGAAAAGGTATTAAATAGAATGAAATATTCCATTTTCATTATGATAACTATATAATGAATACTATAATTGTTTGATTAATATCATATATAATATTTATATGTATCCTTTTTTCCTTCCTTGAATATCGTTATTGAATGAACAATCGCATTTCATCACGAGGCTATAGTATGTCATACACATGAGTGGCATTATTGTATCCCCTATGGACTAGAATGTAAAAAAGGTATATATGATATAATGACATAAGAGGTATAATTATTCAATAAATACCATATATATATATACTTCATATCCATCATAATACCTAGTCTTGCAAGGAGTTAAAGGAAGAATGAGTGATATTTGTTTGTGAGGTGGCAGTTCACCATACACATGAATGATGTTTTCATAAAAGATTTGATGGAGGTGATGATTGTTATAGGTAATAATTTAAAACTAAAAAATATATGTATATAGAATATATTAAACTTAATAAATCACTTGGGTTTAATTATAATTGGTGAATATGAGGATGAAATAAAATAAAAATGCTTGTTGAATAACATTACCTCTTCTCCAGGTATCATCCTTAAGCTTTCCCCAAAATACATCATAGTTTAAATTGATTCACAAATCATGTCTTATAAGACGATGTTATTGAATTTTGGAAGTAATTTGGGCTATTAATGGTCGAACCAAATGGTTTTTACGGTGTGAATAATGCAGTAGTAGTGGTGGCCTTTTATAAGTGATGTGAGTGGCACACTTATAATTTTTTGAAATAGAAAAAGTGTATCAAATTTTTGCACATGCCAATGGGGTCATAAATGATGTATTAAAGATCTATATAAAATATATGGTATATATATTGACATAAAAGTTATTTTATATAATTTTTAGGTCATTTTATACCCTATATTTTTAGTATACCCCTCAGTGAAACAGTTTTTACCTTAACAATGTTAATCCATTTTTACGTTTGTCACTATTCAAAATGTTCACAAATATAATTTCAAAATTATATAATTTAAATTAAGATAATTTATTTTTTGAAATTAATTTTTCCATATTCAGTTCATATAATTTAAAATTTTTTAAATAAAATTAATAAAACAGATGCAACAGTAAAACAGTTTTTGGAGAGAAAATGATCACATGCTTGCAAAAGTTTTACCTAAAAATTCAATATTGAAATTATTGAAATGAACTAAATTGGAATAATAAATCTATAATTGAATTAATTTTACTTTAAAATTATTTTTAAATTTAATTTCACCTTTTTAATTATTTAAATAAATATATATTTTTCAATAAAAATATTATCTTTCACTATTCATAAAAATGAAACATTTCAGAAAAATCCCAAAAATTTACCATATGGTTATTTTAATGTTATAATTTAAAATTGCATTTATTTTTTTCAACATGATTTTATAAAATTTGTAAAAATAAATTTTAAATTATGTGAGACGACTATGAACCAACCATTTTTAAGAAAACAATTACAGTTTTTCAAAAAACATTTATTTTTTATATGATTATTATTTTAGTTTTAATCAATATATTAAAATAATTTTCATAATTAAGTTATAAATATTCATAAACATTAATTTCATTGTTATTTTATAATGGAATTATATATTATGGTTTATTTATACTTTTGTTTTAGTGTTTTTTAAACTATCAAAATGATTAAATTATTTAAAAAATTCTTCATAGCTATTTTAAGCTTAGTGTTGTGTGTCGCATATGCTCTCAAATAAAATGCTCTAATATAAAAATTTCTAGATTTTAAAACTGATTTTCTATTTAAGGTAACTATTTCCTCACTAAAAATATAAAAATAATTTATCATCATAAAAATGATAATTAAAATGAATAGTTACAGCTTACCATATGTTTTTATATCCCTATCACAAAATAGTAATGTAATTAAAAGAAAAAGAGCTACATTTTTACATTATATTTAAATAAAATATTTTGAATATAAATATTTAAATAAAATAGACCCAAATTTGAATAAATTAGATAGATGTATGTGAATGTATGAATTACAATCATAAAATATGATAAAAGTATGTTATATTGTAATGGTTAGGCTTTATTATGTTATTTTAAACCCTTAATCACATAATTTACACTTATTGAGGTGAGAAAAGGATATTGTTTATAATTTCTAAATATAAAAGTTTCATATTAAACATGTTTTAACCAACTAATTAAAAATACGGAATCCATTTTTTATTATTCAATCTATAGAAGTGTAAAAAATTAATTTAAAATTGAAACTATGAGACATGATGAAAAATAATTTTTCAGAAAATTGATTGTTTAAGTATAAAGTGTTTTTTAATAAATTATAAAATAAATTTTATTCCAAAGACCAAAATTATATTATTCTTAATCACAAGTAATTAATAATATTTTAAAACTAATATAAAAAAATAAATTATAATTTGTAACAAAAGAACATATTTTGCTTTATTCATGGAAAATAATTGACTTTAGAAAAATCACGAAAATTCAACTAATGAAAAATTTCATATGTTGATTTAAAAATTGAAGTTTATTTTTTATAATTTAAATTATATATTATAGAAATCAATAATTTAATTAATAATTTATAATATATGTGAATACATTTGATAAGAATTAAACAATTTCCTTTTTAAATAGAAAATTTTGTTAAAAATATTATTGTAGGGATAAATATATAAAACCTAATAAATGAATTTTAATAAGGCATGAGAAATAATTGTTAACATTTATTGTGTTATAATAAATTAAAATATCATCATATACTCTCAATTTTCAATGGTCCTCTCAAAATAGAAATATATATGAGGATGATAAGCAGTACTAAAACACATCTTTGAATATAGATATTGTTATATGAATCAATAGAACATGGAGATAAAAGATGGATTTAGATCAAATAAAATTGAATGTGTTACTCTATAGAACCTTAACACTTTATTTAATGTACTTTTTGTTTGTATAGTATATGGAGAAATCTTCTCTAATAGAAATGATGTGTGCTGAATTTGTAAGGTGTTCGACAATAACCATAATAACATTTTTTCCATTGTGATCTTTTGGGGATTTTGATGATAAAATCCACTGTAATGTTTTCCCATTTCCATTCAGGTATAGATATTTGTTATAACATTACCATATACTTTTAACCCCTGGTATTAACCTAATGAAATACCATGAATAGATATATATACTCGGCAATATCCCTTTTCATGTTATCTCATTGAAAACAATCTTTATGTTCTCTATACATATTTATAAATCTAGGATGAATACATATTTATCAATTATGAGAATCATCCGCAGATTATTCTTCAATACTGGTATGGATGAATCATTTAAACTATTTTAGAACATATAATTTCAATATAATCAAGCTCAGAGTTAGGGATATTTCTTACCTTCCTTTGCATCACTATGTCTTCTATCTGAAACTCTTCTATTATTATTTAGTTAAATGGTTGGAAACTCAATTGATAAAGATAGTATTTCTCACAATTATTCACGATTTATATAACTATCCTTTTAAAATATAGAAATATTGTATATTTGTTATCCATAACAATAAAAATATAGCATGAACCTTTAAACAATCAAAATCTGTGAATTTGTTCTCTTTCTTAATGTTGTAATATATTGAGAAATCATACCCAATAATCATATCCAACCAATTTATCAAGAGAATAAAAAACTCTATCTATCTGAATATATATTTATAATTTATTATTAATATATATAACTAACTTTTCACTTTAAAAATAATACATTCAAATCATTAATTTAAAAAAAGTACAACAGATAACTCCAAATCATGAGTTGGGTAATTTTACACATGATCCTAAAATTAGAATAAAGAATAAGTTTTCAACATATAACTCCACATAAAGGTAAACCACATTCCATTTTTAATTTTTCACTAATGATTAAATAATCTTCTACATAATAGGTAACTGTATGCATAGGTGTACTCGGTAACTCTCTATAAATTTCCTTGATATTTTCTTCACAATCATACTTCCATTTGATCAAGAGTTACTTCCTAGTTAATATAGTGAGTGGATTAGATAGTCCTAATAAATTATCCAAAAATAATTATTAATATCTATCTAGGTATGAGAATCTATGGATTTCAGTCATAGAAGTTGGTTTACAACAACATTTTATGACCTGCGTCATTGTTAGATCCACTCATATACCCTCCCTTTAGATTATATAACTAAACAATGAAACTTTTTTATTTCTAAAATGCATGATCAGATGATTTTTCCAAAAAAAATTGCTTCTTTAGAGACTTCAGAACAATCCTAAAATTATCTTCGTGATATTCATTTATCTTTTATAATATAATAGTATCATCTATAAAGATAATAAAAAATGATTAATGTAATATATAAAGACTCTATACATTAAATGGTGGAAATAACAGTGTGAATTAGTAAGTCCAAATTAATACACTATTAATTCATAGTGTTGATACCTAATACAGACGGTTGTCTTTCGTATTTCTTCTCTTTTTACCCTCAATTGATAATATCTGGAATGGTGATAAATCTTTGAAAAATATTTATATCCACGTAATTGACTAAACAAAATCATCAATATGTGGTAATGGATAATTATTCAACATTTTGACCATGTTTAGTTTCTGAAAATTAGTGTAGAGTATCACTGAACCATCTTTGTTATTAATAGAATTAATTGGTCCAACCCAAGGTGACATGCTTGGATGAATGAATAACATATCACGATTCTTATAGATTTTCTTCATCAGTTTTTACAACCCAATCTTGCCTATTCTATTTAATGTTTCTAAAATATGTGCAGAACTAGGATAGAGTTATTTGGAAAAATCAAAATTATAATTTGGAGTAAGATTTGTATTTTTTTCTAGAATGATATCAATATATTATAGTACAATAATAATATATTTGAATATTATTTCCTCTAAAATTTTATATTATAAAAAACACTTTAAAAATGAATCATGTCTCATACAATGGATTAAATTTCAAATGGATGATTATATTTTTCGTCATGATGATAGATGATCATGGGTTGGTTTGAGATATCAAATGTGACTTCCCATAAAAGGAAATTCATTTGATAATTTTTTAAGGAAATCCAATATCTGTCTAAGATAACATCAAATTCAACCATAGAAAGAATAATGATATTTACAAGAAGAACACTCCCACAAACATCAATCTGAGAAGAATAAATGGCTTTAGATAAAATCATCACACTATTATTGGATTTCGTAACTAATTCCACAACTAATCAGTAGTTTGATATTGTTATCCCTTATCAAAAAATCAGATATAATAGTGTGTGTATGTTATTAATCAAATAATACATTTGAAATTATACATTAGATGGTAAGTGCACCTTTCTTCAGTTTTTTTTTTCATACCCCACATTAGAAATATTGATCACATGAGATTTCACATTATCTCTTAGATTAATAGGTTTTTTGTGGTAATAATATTCATTAACCATGATATTTAAGAACTAGTTAACATGATTTATATTCTACTTTCATATTTATCACTGGAGTATGTGTGGAACATTCTATAGTCATTTCTCCCCATTATTAGATAGCTTCTTTATCAAATCACATTGGAATTTGATTTCCCAATGAAATTACATTACATAAATGAAATATTTACCTTTCCCATGAATATAATTTTCTCCGTTATTTCTTACACACTTTAGTAATAATGAAAATATCAACATACTCATCCAATGTTTTCTAGAATTCCCCTTTAATCCCATATTTCTTTTCTTATCAAAACTATTAAAGAAATGCATAATCCCAATATTCATTTCCAGCTAAATAACAAATATAATGATTTATTCAGATATAATTATGCCTCTTATGGATAACTCTCGTGATAGACTTGTTTCTCAGTAATTAATCAATCGATAATCCATATATTCAGGTAGGATGATAATATTATAAACTTACATCGCATGTCTAGTAATATTTTCTTTGTAGGTACTAATAGATTCATCATCTTTATAATTTAACTCAAGGAATCCCTAATTTATTTTCATTTTAATAATATGTGGAAATTACTTATTAAAAAATAATCTCTTAAACTCTTTACACTCATTGGAGTCAATTTATTCCAATTTTTCATCCTCTTGAAAAAGTTTTATTATTTTATATAATTATTCATTCAAATTATAAATATAAATAAACAGTTTTTAATATTAATGAATCTAAAGGAAAAAATATATATTTTTAGTAGTACTAATCCATTTATTTAAAACTAGTGGACCAACGGACCCATTAAGAGAGGGTAGATTCCATCTCGTGGATGACTCAAGGGAAATTTGTTCCATCCATTTCTAATTTGAAATATCAGTATGATTCATTGCATGATAATGTTATTAAATAATATAAATAAGTTTTTTTAATCCATATCAAATAAAATTAGATTTCTCAGGAGTATAATCATATAATTTTCCACTAGATTTAGTATTAACATGATTATTTCATGTCCCAACAATGTATTAAAACAAAAAATAAATTTTTAAAAACTATAATCATAGTGGTAAATCATAAAATCATGTAAAAACATTTATAGGAGGTCAAATCATAATGAATTCATTTTGATCTATGACACATTCGGTTTAACCTAGGTCATCTGTTTTCATATTCAATACAAATCCTTGACAATAGATTCTAAATATATTGTTAATTATTAGAATTATATCAACTAATAGTTTAAAACTAGGATTATAGTAAGGGGTTACCAATATGCAACTAAATACTCGTCAATATATACTAAACCAAAACGTTTTTGTATTATTACCCCAAATTTAATTTTTTCCAAACCCATGTAAACTTTTTGTATACATATAGGAATGTATTTTTTTGGAAAATCACGTGATATCTTCCAAAACAAATGCTTTTCATATTATCCAATACATTGACTTATCCCTTGGGTTATCATCAATGTTCTCCATTCAAAATATCTAAATACTGAATAAATATTCACTTACATAACATCTAATGTGACCAAAGATATTAATTTATATATATTGCATTTTTATATACTAATGTTTAATATATATCACAAAAACACACTTCATAACTATAAATGTTTTATATATTTGGATAATATATACATAATGTTACTATTTAATGAAATATATTCAAAATTCCCTGTTAATATATTCCCATATATTACTCTTCTTTTACATACAGTACCAAAAAACTATTCTTTATGACCTAAAGAATGAAAACAAAAGAATAGGTGATAATAGATGCTTAGTAAGGGTAAATAGGTATTTTATGATTGATAAATTAAACATAAAATAATAATAAAGATATATGATCATGATATTAATGTTTAAAATCTATACCCATCTTATCATAGATTTTAATTTTAAACTATTTCATAAAGATTATAATTTTTTAAGATATGAATCATAAGAAATCAAGGAACAAGTTTCATTGGGGTATAATATAAATACAAGACATAAGTTTTTAAAATAATCATAATAATAGAAAATAATTTCCAAAATAACCATCTATTACTACAAATAATATCATTATGGATATATTTCACATCATTCCATAATATTAACCATGTTTCACTGCCATGATTATTATAGTGGATACAGTTTCTTACTATACTCGATTCACTACCATTAAAGTCCTATTTATCTCATGAGATATCCATATTTACCCAATAAATTATAGGTCTATTGAATTTTGGGTCCACCTATCACATAATGGAAAGAAAACATTTTTCTGATTGTAAAAAAATTCATCATATCATAACCTATGAAAAAAGGAAACAAGTTTCATAGACACTTCATCATACCATTACCTCAAGAATATAAATGGTTTTAAAAAACATTTTTCATCATAATAATACACCATGTAGAAAAAAAGTATTGGTTTTATCTTTGTATTATATCCTTACTAACACTTATGTAACATCCACTGATGTCATCATACATGAAAAATGCATTTAAATTTTCTATTTTTTCATTTCTTGAGGAAAATACCATTTCAAATTTGAAATTACTTATTAAAAATATAATTAATTATAAAATATTAATGAAGGAATATTATTTTCAAATAAACTTATATTTTGGAAATTTAAGATTAAAATATATGGAAATTCATGATAGAGATAAATTTGTTTGATACTATATAAGTTAAAAAGCATTCCTTTCACACTTCTTTAGAAAAGAAAGTCAAAAAGTACATTAATTAGAAATCAATGAGAAGATTCCTTTTAAACCATTTATTAAAATCCTAATAATGATTAAAAAACATTAAAAATTAATATTATAATACAAAAATCATTCTTAAAAACATTATTAAAATTCTATTTAGAAGAAAAATATATTTTTAACTAGAGGGAAAAATAGAGTTGTTTTTCCTTAAAAAAATTCTTTCAGTCTCTTAAGTACACAGAATCAGGAAAATGAACAGTAAACATTTATTCCCCAATAATAAATAGTGGGGAATAAAACAAATGGTATTTTAATAAATTCAACATATAATATACTTCAAATTAAATTCAAGAAAAAAATCCTAATTAAAATGAGATTGAAACATAAATCTCTTACATCATGTATTTTAGTACTTCATAAGTGATAGAAAATCATGTATAATAAATATATATTTATTATAAATTTATTATATAACCAATAATATATTTATAATAGTATATATTATTTCAATATAATACCTTGTCACCTTTTTATTAACAGTTCTTTAGTAAAATCATAGTTTTAGGTAGAAACTGCTTAGTTTTTCACTTATGTTTTTTATCTGAAGGTCTCAGACCAAGTACACTAATTATGGTTACATAATATATTTCATTTTAATATTTATATATAAATATAATATATATATTCATTATATAAATATTTAAAATCATCCCTAAAATGTATATATAGAAAATTTAATTACACCGTTCAGAGAGATGGTATGTCATACGTACACTAGAACATTATTTTTCAGTTTATAATGGATAAGAACGATATATTGATACCATATTATGCTTATATATTAATAAAAAAAATTAATATAATATATAAACATTAGTTCTATTTTTAGCCCATTCCATGTAAAATAGTGATCAAAACAAATTACACCACTATGTGGAGATGATAAGTCATTAAAATGAATGAATGTTGTTTTCATTTTACATATAATATAAAAGTGGTTGATAGAGGCTATCTCTTCATCTTAAAAATAATTAATTATATTTAATAAATCTAATTAGTTATCTTATATTTGAATCCATTTATTTAATTTTTGTATAATAAGAAATAAAATTGAAAGTACTCGATTAAGAGTTATACCTCATTGTTGAAAAATGTATTTTGTATTACACTTTAATCCTTAGAAGGGTGTAATTTTAGAAATATGATAATATCTATGACATGAGATAGTAAGATATTAATATATCTTGGTATTTAGTTTCTAAGATTGATATCTCATGATTTTTGGATAATAGAGTTGAGGTAGTATCCTTTTATAGGGGAGGGAAAGTTCATACTTTGAATTACTTTATAGAATAACTAATATAAATACCATAATAATTTCATGTGGGATAAAGGCACCTGGGATTAAAATATAATATTTTATAGGATTTTAATAAACTCATCTAGTTACATGTGTAGATTATTTGTATACATTTAAATAAGTCACTTCTAGTAAAGCTATTTTTAACACATTTCAACCTTAACATGAACAACATGAATTCTTACCATATAACGTAAATATATGACCAAAAATAAAAGGGTTATTAAAATCAACATCTGACATGAAAATTAAAAAAATTAATTCATGTTATTATATTTAGTTTCTATAGCTCTTATAAATTACATTAAAATAAGAACATAAAATACCTGAAAAATAATAATTATGAAATTACATGATTTTAAGATAAAAAATAATTTTATAGTAGAATATAGTAATAAACTGATATTCATGATTAATTTTGGTTTAAAAATCATATAATGAATATTATTATACTTTTCTATAATTAATTAACTTAATTTAATATTTTATCCATTCCATAAAATGTAAAGACCCAACAATAATATTATTTTTCAATGAAATATAACTTAATATAAAAAAAATCCTAGCTAATATTCCAAAATTCAAAATAATGACTTAATGTAAATTAATTTCCTGTATAAAGAAACATTTTTTTTAAAAAATACCCATCCATAATAATAATGGTAATTTTTTTGGTTGATTTTGTTGTTTTTACACTTTGGTTTTAACCTAATTTTGTAAATTGTGACGAGGTAACAAATATTTACTACGATTACTATTCATAAGTAAACATGATTAAGTTATAACTACAACATTAAATTATTTATACAATTTTAAAATATGGAATCCATTTTAAAAATTTAATTCAATGAAGTGGTGTTATTTAATATAAAATTAAACAAGAAAAATGTGATGGAAAAAAATTGAGATCAAATGTGTTGGTCGGAGTGGTTTACTCAAGAGGGGGGTGAATTGAGTACCAATTAAAATTTCCGTATTTAAAAACAATGTCTTAAAGACCCCCAGATAAAATAATAAATTAAACTGTAGTGAATTTATATTAAAATAGAGATTCTGTTAGATTCTCAAGGGATTGATTAATTCCCAGTTAATCAACACAGGAGTGTGTGATTATCTTTTGAAACTAACTTACTAATCTACACTTAACATAAACACTTGCTAATTTAATTATCAAAGTAACGTTAAAAACAGTATTGGTTTTAAAGTGATTAGCAGCGGAATAAAACTTTGAAAGAGATGGCACAACAATGTAACCAAGAGGTTCAGTCTCAAGCCGAGACTTAGTCCTCTCAAAAGTTTATGTAAAAATGATCCACACCCTGGATCGGGGTTCAACAGTTTACAACTGTCCAGGTCCAAGACCTCTACCACTGTTTTTCGTGGGAAACAGTACAACAACAACCAGCTGTCCAGGTCACAGACGACCTCTACCACTGTTATTCGTGGGAAAGAAAGAATGAAAGAGTTTGGTAAGGATTTACAAATCCATCAGTTTGAGTACAGGAGACAGTGTATGTGTTAGATATAGCAGATAACACACACTGCTCGAAATGAAAGATAATAAATCACAGAACAAGAGATGTATAGTTTATAGATGGTTCTGGTGATTTCAGTGTAGCTCTGGACTGTTTTGGATTCGACTAGAAGTGAGTCTGAGTCCTCTTCTCGTTTCTGTTTGATAAACAGAGTGTCGTATGCTCCAGGTTCACAGATAGTGAGAATGTAGTCGATGAAGTTATTCTTGTATGCACAGAACACTTCTCGAGTATGCTTGATTGTCTATGAGCTTCTCTGTCTTCTTCTCGTGCTTGTGTCGTTTTTGGTATATTGGATGCACCGCACTTTTCTGGTTCGCTTCTTGTTGTTGTTCGTTGATGTTCGTTTTTCTTCTTTTCGCATCGCTATTGTGGGCAACGTAGTCTTCTCGTATTTATCTCCCATCAGGGGACAGAAAAGATTTCATTTCAGCAGGTATGAGGTACGGGTTCCTGACATCCGACAACCTTTATCAGATATTTGACAAATCATCAAAATGTATAATATGACCGTTAGATAGATTAAATATAGGAAATAAAGAAATTTAAACAGTGAGTCGAGTGATCGGTAGGTAATCAGCATCGGTAGCTTGAACATCGGTAGCTTGAACATCAGTAGCTTGAACATCAGTAGCTTGAACATCGGTAGCTCAATGTCATTAGTTGCTCTGACTCTATCCGTTGCTCTATGCGTCGGTTGGTACATGCTTGTATCAGTGACTGTTTACCAGTAGCTCCATGCGTCGGTAGGTACATGCATTGGTAGCTCCATGCATCGGTAGGTACATGCATCGGTAGCTCCATGCATCGGTAGCTTCATGCGTCGGTAGGTACATGCATCGGTAGCTCCATGCATCGGTAGCTTTATGTGTCGGTAGCTGTGAGTCTGTCAGTAGCTTCGTCCATCGGTGACTCTTATTCCATCGGTATCTATTTATACTTATACCGGTAGCTCTATGTTTGTATCGGTAGCTGTCTGTAAGTCAGTAGCTTGTATTTATAAGTACATCGGTAGCTCTGTGTTAAGTCTATCGGTAGCTGTCTGTCGGTAGACTAAGTCTATCGGTAGACTGGTTACCGGTAGCTCTTTATCAGTAGCTATAGGCAGATTACTTCTGTTTTATGCAGAACACATCCGATTGTGTTAGAATCAATTTATAACTTGTATGAACATGGATAGATGAGGATTAACATATTCCAAAGACTATTTTAAAAATTATTATTGGTTTGATCACAGATTTTAATGAATTAAAGTATAGATCAATGATACTTAACAATATCAT
Source organism: Viscum album (assembly GCA_963277665.1). Taxonomy (NCBI): domain Eukaryota; kingdom Viridiplantae; phylum Streptophyta; class Magnoliopsida; order Santalales; family Viscaceae; genus Viscum; species Viscum album. The sequence goes on from OY728148.1 coordinate 790,809,832, forward strand.
TGAGAATGAACACATAATTGGGATTTTCAACACATATGAATACATGATTGATATTATCAAAACAGGTGAGGTCAACAATCTCCCCCTTTTTGATAATCACAATTTATGATATTGGCATTTAACATAGTGAAAATATAATAGTAAAGAGTATAATTTTGAATTCAATTTTCACAGAGAAAACAGCCTCAGAGATAATAGAAATAGTATGATATAGACATAAGTTATCAGATGTAACAATCATAAGGTACTATATAGACATAAGATATCAGAGGTAAAAATGAAAAAACAAAGGGTAATGTGTCTCCCCTTATTCCTTATTTTTCTCCATTGAAAATATTTCTCATTCTCTCATTTTGTTCTCCTCCTTATTCTCTCATAAAATGTTTCTCCCCCTCTTATTGTTCTCCCCCTTTGTGATAATCAAAAAGTGGGAAAGCATATATATATATATATAGGAGACAAATAAAACAAGAGAAGTAAAAAGAGTTCTGAATTACAGTAGTCAAAAAGTACAAAAACAGATTACAAAGGAATTCCTATCAAAAATCCTGGCCACTGGTTCAATCCTCATCTGCAACGTGAGATTTTCCTTTGGGATTAGAAGAAGGCTCGGGTGGTGAGGATTCAGGTGAAGATTTTGGAATGCCAGAAAAGATCAAAGGAGGCTGGGCCACTGACCCAGAGTCAGGCCTGTAGGTTGATGATTTTTGGGTGATCATTGGAGTGAGGCTTCGAATAGCTTGAGCAGGAGTCAGCTGGATTGTGGAAGCAGCTGAGGCAGAAGCAGGCAAAGCAGGAGGGATGATTACTGGTCTGGCATCAACATGCAAGAAGGGCAGCAGCAGATTTCTAAAATCTATAATAATTCCTCCTCCTCTTTCCATAGCAGAGATGAAATCATCTTTGTTCTCCATGAATTTCACTAAGGCAGGAGTCAGTTCTCTTAGCTTGCTTACTTGTTCTCTGAAAGCTTGAGTGACTGGAGGGAGCTTCATGTGTTCCAACATTAGCTTGAAGTGTTGTTCGAGTTGATGCTTGGTGAAAATTTTGGTGAAGTAGTAGTCCACTTTGCTTTTTATGGCTTCTTGAGAGGTAGAGGCTTCTCTCATATAGTCTTGAACAATCTTCATGATTTCTCTAGCAGAATCCCTTGTAGAAAGCACCACTCGGCTCAACTCTAATGAGTCCACAGAGCCACTGGTTGAAATAGATCCAATCTCCTCCTTTAACATTGCTCGAACATGATTCAGGTCAACTGATAGTTTGGATGTGAGAGGGCCAAGAGAGAAGGAAACAGTTTCTTTAAAACTTTTAGACAAACCACTGATTAGACTTTGAACATGAGAGTCTTGTAACTGAACATGATCCTTCACTGAGGTTTTGAAACTTTCAAACACTGAGACAAACTGGCTTACTACACTCTTCACATAGGCTAGGTCCTTGTCAGATTGAGATTTGGAGCTCATATAGGAATCCAAAGCAACAACTGATGTCTTGAGAGCATCAAGATCAGCTTAGATTCTTGAAGACTGAGTCTGGCACTCTTTCACTTCTTCCATAAGCTCAGACATAAAGGAAGATAAATTACAAGCCAGAGACAGCTCGAAGGATCTCTCTAACATTTTCATTTCTTCATAAAAGCTTTGCTTCATCTCAGCGACTGATGCACTGAATGATTCTTTCAGCTCATTCTTCATGGATTCAAGATCAGATTTAGAGACAAAATCACTTGGGATAACTGCAGCAGATCCCCTTGCTGATGCCAAATTAACTACAGAAGTAGTCATTATTGAATTAATTGAGGATGCAAGAGAGGTTTCCATTAACTTCACTTCTTCAACAAAACTGGATTTGAGGTCCTCTTTCAGCTTATTCAAATCATGAAATCTGACCACATCATCTGGCAACAACTCAGCAGAAAGATCATAATTGGTCTTCGGTCTATCCACAGACATCTCATTGTCAGAATCCGGATAATCCAATCCACAGACTATAATCCCTGGGTCTTCTACCCAGTATCCAAGTTCAACAGCTACTGTAACATTTCCAAGCACAGACTGATGCTCCCCCTAAATGGGTGCATTCTCATGTATCACAACAGCCTTTTCTGCTGGCCTTTCTTCATCAGAATCTTCTACTACAAATTCTACAGGTGCAACGTCTAGAAGATCTTCTGATACAGGTACAACTTCTTCTGCAACTCTTTCTTCTTTAGCGGCAGGTATAGCTGAGTTCCCAATCAAAGGACTCATACTTAAACTACCAGAAGCAGGCGATTCAGATACATTCTCCTTTTCCTCTTCTTCTTGGTGAGGTACATACTGGTCTTCCTTATGAGTAGACAAAATTTCCTCTACTTTTCCTTTCCTAGAATAAACCAATTATGCAATAGGACTTGGGGGCAAGTCTGGATCTCCTCCAACATCCATAGGAGTTTCTTCTTATTCTTCTTCTTCTGTTTCATCACTATAAGCAGGTTCCTCTTCATCAGGTCTCAGACTCAGATCTCTCTCATCCCTTGGTCTTGAGGGAAAATCCACAGGATTAAACCTATCATAGATCTTCTGATCATCACTGACCCATTCTCCCTTCCATGGGTTCCAGTTAATTTTCATATACTTACAAACAGTCGAGGTGATGCAGAAATTGTTCTTGACTACAACTGTCTCATCCTGAGACTCAGCTATCTCTTTCAATTTTATCATCACTGAGATCAGCTTGGCAAAGAACAAAGCATTAGTCTTTGACTTTGGCCTAATCATGTCTTCCATTTGAAGCATTAACAATCTGCACAGATTGATTTTTACACCATGTATTAGCAAATGAAGAAGATAGATATCTTGATATCTCAGATTTGAAAAATCTCCTCTCCTCGGTATCAACACATGCTGAACAAACTTGAAAAGCAGTCGATTCTCTCCATCCATTTCAGCAGCAACCACTTGCCTTTGATTTCCATTACCAGTCAGTTCTTGTAAGGCGGTTTCATAATCAAAGATAACACTGCTAGGTGGAATTTCTCTTGATACATACCCAGAGACACCTTCATGTGGTACTTTCAAACTCTCAGCCCACTCTACTGAAGAAAAAGACATCTCTTTTCCATTTACAAAAGAGCTTACCCGATTCTCATTCTCAGACTATTCGAAGGTTACAAACTCATAGAACTGCTTTACCAACTTCGGGTAGTATGGGCCATTGTTATTCGAGAAACAATCCACCCATTTCTGGTCTTCCAGAATCTCGAGTACTAAGGATTTGCTAGGCAGTAGCCATTCCACGCACAGTTCCTTCTCGATTACTATGTCTCTATTCTGCAAGTGAGGATTCACTGGTCGCTTTCCCGATCTAGTTCTGACTTCACTAACACTAGCTTTATGCTGTGTCTTCTGCTTGTTAGCGTTTGGTTCTACACTTTCATCTCTGACGATAGGAAGCTTGGTTTTTGCCATCGCGGGTTTAGGGTTCTTGGCCGATTTGGGAGCTAAGGTTCGAAGGTGAGAGGTTTTGAGCTCGGTGAGGTAAGAAGTGGCTTAGACTTAGTTTTATCATTTAGGAATTCCAAATAAACAACTAAAATAGAGTAATAAAATGAAATAAAACGATTCGTATTCTTGGCGGCAGACAGAAGTTTTTAAAACCTTGCATCGGTGTGAGTTAATCATCGGTGAGAAAAACAAATCGGTGAGAGTTGTACATCGGTGAGAATTTTCACGTCGGTGAGAAACTTACATCGGTGAGAATTTTCACGTCGGTGAGAAACTTACATCAGTGAGAATTTTCACGTCGGTGAGAAACTTACATCAGTTAGAATTTTCACGTCGGTGAGAAACTTACATCAGTGAGGATTTTCACGTCGGTGAGAAACTTACATCAGTGAGTATTTTCACGTCGGTTGTGATTAAACATTCCCAATTCGTGTCTTATGTAACTTAGCCTATCCGAACTTAAAGGATTAGTGAAAATATCAGCCAATTGATTTTCAGTGCCAATAAATTCAAGAGAAATATCACCTTTTTGATAGTGATCTCTTCGGAAATGGTGTCTTATATCTATGTGTTTGGTTCTAGAGTGAGATACAAGATTCTTAGAGATGTTTATTGCGCTGGTGTTATCACAGTTGATTGAAACATGTTTAAAAACATATCCATAGTCCAAAAGAGTGTGTTTCATCCACAGAATTTGCGCACAGCAACTACCAGCAGCTATATATTCTGCTTCGGCAGTAGATAATGAAACTGAGTTCTGTTTCTTACTACACCAAGAAACTAAGGATTTTCCAAGAAAATGACATGTTCCTGATGTGCTTTTTCTATCTAACTTACAACCAGCAAAGTCAGCATCTGAATAACTCATTAACTCAAAGGATTGTCCTTTTGGGTAAAACAAACCTATGTTAACCGTGTGTTTGAGATATTTAAAAATTCTTTTAACAACAAGCAAATGAGATTCTTTTGGATTAGCTTGAAATCTAGCACACATACACACACTGAACATAATATCAGGTCGACTAGCAGTAAGATAAAGTAATCTACCAATCATACCTCTGTAATTTGTCTGATCAACTGGTTTCCCAGTTTCATCTGCATCCAATTTATAGGTAGTACTCATAGGAGTTTCACTTTCCTTGATACTATCCAGACCAAAACTTTTTTAAAAGATCCTTTGTATATTTACTTTGGTTCAAAACAATACCATTTTCATTTTGAAATACTTGAAATCCAAGAAAGTACTTAAGCTCTCCCATTAAGCTCATTTCAAATTCATTTTGCATACTTTTTGAAAAATCAGTACATAAAGAGTGTTTAGAAGATCCAATAATATTATCATCAACATATATTTGTACAACTAAAACATCTTTAGAAATTCTTTTAATGAAAAGAGTTGGATCAGCAATCCCTTTAGTAAAACCTTTTGAAATAAGAAAATTGCTAAGTCTATCATACCAAGCTCTTGGAGCTTGTTTTAAACCATACAAAGCTTTAGAAAGTTTAAAAACTTGATTTGGAAAATGGGGGTTAGTAAATCCAGGTGGTTGTTCTACAAAAACATCTTCAATTATAAAACCATTTAGAAATTAACTTTTCACATCAATTTGATATAACTTGAAATTCAGATGTGATTCATATGCAAGTAAGATTCTAATAGCTTCTAATCTAGCTATAGGTGAAAAAGTTTCCTCATAGTCTATGCCTTCTTCTTGACTATATCCTTGTGCAACTATTCTAGCTTTGTTTCTAACTATATTTCCAGATTCATCTACTTTATTTCTAAAAACCCATTTTGTGCCTATTGTCAAAGTGTCCTTAGGTCTGTCAACTAATTCCCAGACTTTGTTTCTTTCAAACTGATTTAATTCTTCCTGCATAGCTATTACCCAGAATTCATCATTGATAGCATCATTGATATTTTTGGGTTCCAGCTGTGAAAGAAAGGCTTGATGTTCAAACTGGTTTCTTAGAGAAGCTCTAGTTTGTGTTCCTCTATCAAGATTACCAACAACAGCTTCTAAAGGATGATTCTTTATAATCCTCGTTTATCTGGTAAAGGTTGGACTAGAAATTTCAGTTTCATCTATAGGTTCGGGTTCTACAGAAGTAGATTCTGGAGAAAGTCCAGAACTGGATACTATTATAACAGGTTCTTTAGATTTATCATTATGGTCCAGAATAGACAAATCTTCTTCAGGATTCTCAAGAGAGGTTTTAGGCTCATGTGGATCAGTTTCATCAAACATGATGTGAACAGATTCTTCCACACATTTGGTTTTCTTATTGAATACTCTATAGGCTTTACTTGAAATAAAGTAACCCAGAAAAATTCCTTCATAACTTTTGGAAGCAAACTTATCCAGATTATCTTTAGTATTCAGAATAAATACTTTTCAACCAAAAACATTAAAGTAATTAACCTTAGGCTTTCTATTGTTCCACAATTCATAAGGGGTTTTCTTAAGAACAGGTTTAATTAAGACTCTATTAATGACATAACAAGCGGTATTTACAGCTTCAGCCCAAAAATAAATAGGCAGATCATATTCATTGAGCATGGTTCTAGCAATTTCTTGAAGGGTTCAGTTTCTTCTTTCTACTACACCATTCTGTTGGGGTGTTCTAGGGGCAGAGAAGTTATGAGTATAGCCATTGTGTGAGCAATAAGATTCAAAATCATGATTTTCAAACTCACGACCATGATCACTTCTCAGGGTTTTAATCTTAAGTCCACTAAGGTTCTCTACAGACTTGGAGTATTTGACAATGTAAGAACAAGATTCACTTTTGTGAGCTAGAAAATATACCCAAGTATATCTAGAAAAGTCATCTACAAGAACATAAACATAGTGCTTCCCATTTAAACTAGAAACTCTTGATGGTCCAAACAAATCCGTGGGAACCAATTCAAGTGGTTGAGAAGTTGAAACTTCTATCTTTGATTTAAAAGAAACTTTGTGTTGTTTTCCCTTTTGGCAGGGGTTACACACTCTATCATTTGGGAATTCTAATTTAGGTAGGTCTCTAACTAGATTTTTCCTAGAAAGTTTTCTAAGTGAGTGAATGTTGCAATGTCCTAATCTTCTGTGCCATAGCCAAGATTCTTTATGAAAAGCATTCAAACAAGTAATATTCTGCTTAGCTAAAGAATTCAGATTAACAGCATAAACATTTTCATTTCTTAAGGCAGAAAATACCAAAAAATTCTTAGAATTAAAAACTTTGCAAGAATCATTTTCAAATTTAACATGAAAACCATCATCACATAACTGAGAAATACTTAATAGATTGTATTTAAGGCCATCAACAAATAAAACTTTAGAAATCAAAATTGAATCAGTGTTACCAATCTGGCCTAGGCCGATGATTTTCCCTTTTGAATTATCACCAAGGTGACAAAGCCTCCATCAACATTTATTAAACTCTTGAAACAAGATAAGTCTCCTGACATATGTCTTGAACATCCACTGTCCAAATACCACGTCTCTTTACAGGAGCTCTTTAAGCAAGTTCCCTACAAAACAGATTTAGATGGGAGATGATTTTGGTACCCAAATTTTCTTGGGTCCAGACAAGTTATCCAATAACACATTAGGTACCCATATTTGTCTAATGGGTATCATATAATTTGTAGAATTGACATGCTTTGAAAGATAAACTTTATTAGATTCATAGCTATGTATATAACTGGTTGAAGCATATGAAGTTCCAGAATTACCTTCATTCTGTCCAGATTTAGAAATGAATCTTGTTTTGGCAATTTTCCTTTGTCCAGGTTGGTATCCTATACCAGTAGTATATTTAGGTGATACTTGCTTTCCTAGCATCTGTGTTTGTGTATTTTTGCCATTGGTGAACTTCTCTAAGTCTTTCTTGAGTTGCTCATTAGATAGTTTCAGTTCAGTATTCTCTTTTAACCGTTGAGCAGTTTTCTCTTTTTCAATAGTGAGTTCGGTTTTAACTGTAGTGGTGAGATCATGCTGTTTCTTTAATGACTTGTATTTATCCTTAAGTTCATTACATGTCTCTTCCAGCGTATCACAGTATTCAAACAGTTCAGATTTAGACATGTTATCACCTTCAGAATCATCTCCAGAATAATATGAATTTGAAGCAGGAGTTTCAGCAGTTACCTCAGAAGTGTTTGTCATAAAACACATGTTGGCTCGATTCCTTTTAGAGTCTGAAGATTCAGCTTCACTTGTGCTGTCTTCTGAAGCACTCCAAGTAGCCTTCATGGCTTTCTTAAACTTATTGTCCTTATATTCATATTTCTTTTTATATTTCAGCTTTGGACAGTCGGCTTTAATGTGTCCTTTTCTCTTGCACTCATAGCAGACAACATCATCTGATTTGTCATTATTCTTCCAATCCTTTTTCCATTTTCCTTGGTGATCATACTTACCCTTATAGTTTGTTTTTCTCAAGACCTTCTTTTTCCTATAAAATTTCTTAAATCTTCTAGCAATGTGATCCATCTCAGGATCCCTGTCAGAATCACTTCCACTATCTTCACAACTTGAACTTTCAACTACAGCTTGAAGCTTTTCTTTGTCCTTATTCTTTGAAGTTGAGGATTTGAAAGCAACAGACTTTCTTGCAGGTTCATTTTCTTCCTCTTTGTTCACTTTAAGCTCTTCTTCATACATCATCAGCTTGCCAATTAGTTCCTTGACAGGTAGAGCAGCTATGTCACATGATTTTCTGATTGATACAGATGTGCCTCTCCATCTATCAGGTAGACATCTCAAAATTCTCATAATTTGTTCCTTCGATGAGACATCCTTTCCCAGCGAGATCATTGTATTGAAAATTTCATTGAACCTGAGATACATGTCAGAAATGGGTTCGTCAGGCTTCATTTTAAAATTATCATACATGATAGTATAAGTGTTCAATCTCATTTCTTTAACATTAGTTGTTCCTTCATGAGAAACAGCTAAGGTATCCCAAATTTCATATGCAGTTTTACATGCAGAAATTCTATTAAACTCTTCATCTCCTAGAGCACAGTACAAGGCATTCATAGCTTTACAGTTGTTATTGTAAGCAGTCTTTGTAGGTTCATCCCAAGTAGATCTAGCAGTATTAGGAATTTTGTATTCTGATTCAATAGCAGTCCAAATATCAAAACCTATGCTTTCTAGGTGGATTTTCATTTTCAGTTGCCACTGAGCATAATTTGTTCCATTGAAGAAAGGTGGCTGGTTAGTAGCAGCACCCTCAAGTCTATTGTCCATGATGAGAAAATTTTAAAGAGATAAAAATTTAGATATAACAGAAATTTTAAGAACTTTAAAATACAACTAAAATCACAGTTCAAAAGCAGAGTACTTTTAGAAAGTATTTTCAACCTCTGATACCAAGTGTTGGTCGGAGTGGTTTACTCAAGAGGGGGGTGAATTGAGTACCAATTAAAATTTTGGTATTTAAAAACAATGTCTTAAAGACCCCCAGATAAAATAATAAATTAAACTGTAGTGAATTTATATTAAAGTAGAGATTCTGTTAGATTCTCAAAGGGATTGATTAATTCCCAGTTAATCAACACATGAGTGTGTGATTATCTTTTGAAACTAACTTACTAATCTACACCTAACATAAACACTTGCTAATTTAATTATCAAAGTAACATTAAAAACTGTATTGGTTTTAAAGTGATTAGCAGCGGAATAAAACTTTGAAAGAGATGGCACAAAAATGTAACCAAGAGGTTCAGTCTCAAGCCGAGACTTAGTCCTCTCAAAAGTTTATATAAAAATGATCCACACCCTGGATCGGGGTTCAACAGTTTACAACTGTCCAGGTCCAAGACCTCTACCACTGTTCTTCGTGGGAAACAGTACAACAACAACCAGCTGTCTCGGTCACACACGACCTCTACCACTGTTATTCGTGGGAAAGAAAGAATGAAAGAGTTTGGTAAGGATTTACAAATCCTTCAGTTTGAGTACAGGAGACAGTGTATGTGTTAGTTATAGCAGATAACACACACTTCTTGAAATGAAAGATAATAAATCACAGAACAAGAGATGTAGAGTTTATAGATGGTTCTGGTGATTTCAGTGTAGCTCTGGACTCTTTTGGATTCGACTAGAAGTGAGTCTGAGTCCTCTTCTCGTTTCTGTTTGAGAAACAGAGTGTCGTATGCTCCAGGTTCACAGGTAGTGAGAATGTAGTCGATGAAGTTCTTCTTGTATGCACAAAACACTTCTCGAGTATGCTTGATTGTCTATGAGCTTCTCCGAGTTCTTCTCGTGCTTGTGTCGTTTTTGGTATATTGGATGCACCACACTTTTCTGGTTCGCTTCTTGTTGTTGTTCGTTGATGTTCGTTTTTCTTCTTTTTGCATCGCTATTGTGGGCAACATAGTCTTCTCGTATTTATCTCCCATCAGGGGACAGAAAAGATTTCTTTTCAGCAGGTACGAGGTACGGGTTCCTAACATCCGACAACCTTTATCAGATATTTGACAAATCATCAAAATGTATGATATGACCGTTAGATAGATTAAATATAGGAAATAAAGAAATTCAAAGAGTGAGTCGAGTGATCGGTAGGTAATCAGCATCGGTAGCTTGAACATCAGTAGCTTGAACATCAGTAGCTTGAACATCAGTAGCTTGAACATCGGTAGCTCAATGTCATTAGTTGCTCTGACTCTATCGGTTTCTCTATGCGTCGGTTGGTACATGCTTGTATGAGTGACTGTTTATCGGTAGCTTCATGCGTCGGTAGGTACATGCATCGGTAGCTCCATGCATCGGTAGGTACATGCATCGGTAGCTCCATGCATCGGTAGCTTCATGCGTCGGTAGGTACATGCATCAGTAGCTCCATGCATCGGTAGCTTCATGCGTCGGTAGCTGTGAGTCTGTCAGTAGCTTCGTCCATCGGTGACTCTTATTCCATCGGTAGCTATTTATACTTACACCGATAGCTCTACATTTGTATCGGTAGCTGTCTTTAAGTCAGTAGCTTGTATTTATAAGTACATCGGTAGCTCTGTGTTAAGTCTATCGGTAGCTGTCTGTCGGTAGACTAAGTCTATCGGTAGACTGGTTACCGGTAGCTCTTTATTAGTAGCTATAGGCAGATTACTTCTGTTTTATGCAGAACACATCCGATTGTGTTAGAATCAATTTATAACTTGTATGAACATGGATAAATGAGGATTAACATATTCCAAAGACTATTTTAAAAATTAGTATTGGTTTGATCACAGATTTGAAAGAATTAAAGTATAGATCAATGATACTTAACAATATCATAGAGAATGAACACATAATTGGGATTTTCAACACATATGAATACATGATTGAGATTATCAAAACAGGTGAGGTCAACAAAATGGTTGCTTATGTACAAAAAAAATTATACCAAAATCTGACATAAATTCAATTCCAATGATCTTAATTGATTATCTAATAATTTCAATCACTCAATTTTATATTCAAATTATTTAAAACATAATGTTAATTTGAAAATTCATGAAATTAAAAGTTATTTTTATAAAAAAAAATACATATTATTCACTATTCATCGAAAAATAAAATTTTGACAAGATTAACAAAATTTCACTCTAAGATAATTTTGATGTAAAAAAATTCAAAAATAAAGATCATTTCATGAAATAAAACTATTCTAAATGTAAAATAAATTTATTATTTTATTTCCTTATAAAAATAATCATCATAATTTTTGACAAAAATATATATTTTTGATGCATATAAAGGCTTTAATAACAATTGAGTAAATATTTATTAATATATTTTATTTATCTAAAAAACTTTCAAAATGTTTTAAATTTTTCTCATTCTTTTTCATATAAACAACATATTATCTAATTCAAAATGGTATTTTGATTAGTTTATATTTGGTGTTGTTTATGTCACATGGTGTTAAAAAGTTGTTTACTTAAAAAGAAATATATCATAACATTTCATGGTGTTACACATCCTAATTTATATCTCATTAAATGTTAATAAGATTTGTATTCATACAAGGTTATATTTTTTATATGATGTAGAAGATAGGTAGAAATACAATCTATGGGGAGTAATAAAAAAGATAATATGGATCTCAATAATTTAAACAATACTATAGAAATATATTATTTCAATTGTTTCTTACAATAATAATTTACACATATTAGAATAAAAAAAGTACTAAGAGCTCTTTTTATGGTTTTTGAGTTATGAAATTTGGATGATATCACTCATTTTTCTATCTATGGGGGAAGATAAGATATTTTTTGGTTGTTGGGGGTACGATTATCACATTACCTTTGTTGAATAAATATAATTTTTTGGAATGTCAACACATCCCTAATTGGTAGAATACGGGAAAGCTTGGTTTTTTGTTTTATATTTCTTATCAATTAAGAGATTATTGTGATATTATTCAACGAATATTTGATTCTATGTAGAAAATTGTGAAACACTTTAGGGATTCTGAAATTAGAATGGTCAAGTCATGATATTGAGTGACACATTAATACTTATGTTTTATGTATTTTCGTGATTCGAGTTTTTGGGGGTGTATTCAATAATATAAAAATACACATCGATAAATATTTTTATTCCTAATAATGTTATTATAAATTAAATATTTTCATTTAGTGGATTATATTCCATTTTTTTGAGAAAAGGAGGAAATATTTCAGTTGCTCTGACCTTATAAGTCTTGCACAATAGAGTAGATGGTCCCATAAAGACTATTTATCAAACTAATTTCACTAACCTTTTCCATGGTCTATTGGATTCCTCATGCCAGAATGTAATATCAAGCAACACAAAATGTTTGAGGGATATAAAAGAATTGAGTATATTATGGGAAAATTCCTAAAAATATGAAAAAGTGAGACTTTATAATGTAACACCATGATTTTTTTAAATGAATACTATTATTGATGTCTTTTTATAAATTTTACACAAATAGAAGGATATACTATTGAAATTTTAATATTTACATTTTATCACTTATAAATAGATTTTTAATTAGTGGTAATGAATAAGATCAACTACATTATGAAATACATATGAATTCAAAACTCTATACAAATTTATTTATAGTTTATTAGAAATTAAGAAATCAAGTTTTAATAAATTTTTTTTCTCTTCAAGAGTATATTTTCTTAAAAAATAGTTTATATTATTTTTTTAGTGAATAATTTAAATAATTTCTTTAAATTTTCGAAATTTTAATTTTTAAAATGATTAAATTTCATAATATAGTATTTAAAAATTATTTTTGAGTGATTTTTTATGATGTTTTCTTAAATTAATGATTTTATATTAAATTCTAAAAAATAGAAATTTATTTAAACTATATTTTTGTTTAGATAATTCAAAAATTAATATATTATTTTGAAATATTTTCAAATAAAAATTATTTTTATTATATTACGAATAATCCAGTTATTTTCATTATAAATAATTTTATTATTTAATTCTGCAGATTAACATTTTTATACGCAAATTTTTTTATAAAAAATATGTTTCAATTGCATTCTGGATTGTAATCATAAATTATTTTCTTTAAATTCAAAAAATTTAATCATGAAAAATAGATTCCATATTTTTATTCAAGATTTACAATATTGTAATATATTCCCCTTTTATTTTTCTTCATTTTGAATTGTAACAATAATAACTAATTTTCACCATAGTGTGGGTAAATCGGGTAATAATGGTTAAAAAATATGATAAGGTAAAAAATGATCTTAATATTTCCATTTATCCTATTTCAAGAGTTCAGCTCATCAATTTTTAGTAGAGTTTCAAATAAATAGATACATGGTGCCATATTTCTTTGATTGTTACTATTATATTACATTACATAATAAAAATTAAAATATGCCATTCTCTTTGTTTTATTATATCTTATTTTTTACATAATGATAAATAGATTCTATGTTTGGTTATAAATGGTTATTTAAATATATAAATATTTTTTCATCATGGTAATTTATTTATATTTTTTAGTGATGATATAACCACATAAAATTCTTCTACAACTCAAAAGAAATATTTATTCATTTAATAAGAAAATATATTAAATGATTCTAAAGATATTAAAAGTAATATAATTTAAAGGAATTTTTTTGATAAAAAATTAGATAAATAAAACATTTTATGGATTTGTGAATGTGTTAAATTCTATTTCATTTTCTTTCATGTATTTTTCATAATAAAATTAAATAAATAGTTCCAAAATGACATTAATGATATTTGAAAAGAAATAATATGTTATTAAAAGATTTAAAATTCCAAAAAAATAATTTATTAATCAAGCTAATTGAGTATGGTTTAAAATATATATCATGGTATATTTATGGTTCAATATCCATTTTATAGTAAATATTTTGATCCCTAGGGATTAATAATATTTAATCACATTAATCATGAAAAACATTAAAATCATATAAAAATAAAAAGATAATGGTGAAAAAATATCCTAAACAAGTTTAATTTTATCGTATAAGGTAAAATCCATGAATTATAATACTTCTATAAAAATTCAGTTTTTATCAATTTTTCATAGAGAAATAATTTATTTATATTTAATTATTAATGAAATTACAAGAATGACCATCCTCTCTCTTAGAAAAGGGAAACTCTTCTCCTACTTCATTCACACTTAAAAGGATGATTTTTTTTACCCCATTGATACTCATAAAATATCCTTACATCTCTACCTAGGTCCTTGAGGCCACTTTTAGATCATAAAACTAATCTATGATGTCTTCAGGTGAAATCCTGAAGGGGTCTTCCAAACAAGAGATATCATTCTTAATCAATCATTTTCATTTTCTTTCTTCATATAGATCCTTCATATATTCATCAAAGAATAATCAATAAATAAATATATACCCTATACTTATATATTTTTATGCGAAAATCATAACCTATATCCTAATATTCTTCCATCAAATGGGAAACATACCCATTGTTCTTATTTATGAAGTACAACCTTCTTATGAAAAAATTTAAATTGTTTTCTATCAAAATTGATAATTTATATTTGTAAATATGTATTTAAATTAAATATGTTATATTAATTATAGATTTATCATTATTTACGTTTAATATATAACATATTTTCAAACATTTCGAATCATTGAGAAATGATAATGTTATTTGGGTGTTCATGTGGAATGCCACCTCCACGAAGCGATGTGATTCATTTTTCATCAATTAATCACATGTATGGTGTATATAATTTTTTTTTAAAAATAATATTATATTTATGGTATAATCACTTCCATATTTAATATAATACGTACCTTATTTCGATCATGATAGTTGAAAAATGAAAATTTTGCTTATGTGTATATACGGCCTACCATCTTCATGATTGTAACATAGTTCCTTTTTAATTAACATAGATCATTGATTCCTTTAAAATTATAATTAATTTAAAAAAAATTATCTATATTTCATGATTATTAATTTTTAGATGATAAAATAATATTCTATTCAACTTTATTCAAGTAACCGAAGTTATTTTTGATATATGAGATGAATATCATCAAAACATATAACATGGACATAGTTGATTATCTAATTGTATACTACAAAGTAATAAGTGAAATAAAAGGTATAATAAACATGAAAAAGTTTCTTAGAAAGTAAATTAAAATAATTTTTTTATTAAAATGGATGATAATGAATGCACTAAATTTGTAAGACTCTAGGTAAGGGACACTTTACTTTAAAACATCATTTTAAATATTTCATCATTTTTTTCAATATTTCCCTTCTATGCCTATATTCATAAAAAAATTTATCTATGTATTTATTTAGAAATAAATTAATTGTGAAGGACAGTTTATGTCCCTTTTTAATTTTATTTAATTTTTTCAAAATTAATGATTTCACATAAAGAATTTCGTTACAAAATACAAAAACATTATTCTATTTTATCATATAGGGAATCAATGTTTTTTTTTCAAATAGCATAACCATTATTTTATTTTTGGATTACATTAAAATATTTCATTTTTTTAATATCAAAAAGTCTTTTCCCATTGTTGTATGTATTCTAAAAAAGGATTGTAAATGTAAATGGTATTTCCATGTCCATTAATTTTTTTCTAACGGATGGAAATATTTTTTATGCACTCTTTCATGTGATATTAATATGTTATGGTTCTTAATAATTTTATATATTGATAGTTGGTTCCATTATAATCCAATAAAAGGTGCTTTTATTTATAAACCAAGTTTGGTGGTTTCATTGTAAACCATGAATGGGTGGTTAAATTATATACCCTTAATGGGTAGTTATGTTATAAAATTTTTATGGGTGAGATCATTATAGCCCTTAAATAAATTAGGTAATACTTATGTTCTCTAGAGAATTATAAAATATATCGTCCTAGTAGGTTATTCAATTTTTAAGAATGGTATAGAAAAGAATTTCCCAATTTACCTACATTATTGATAAATCTTTTTTATTTTTTTTATATTAATATCTCAAGGTATGTTAATGGGATTATATTTAATGGGATATATTTTCAAATTTTTAAGAGTGAATAATATAACCCTTTAAAATAATTTTATGATAATTATTTATATTTTTTATTTTCCTATTAAATTTATTATGCGATGTCTTATAATTTTTTTTAAAGGTTTAGTTCTTATGTAATAAAAATTTTAGTTTCAGCCTAGTGTTTAGTTTAATTATTGAAAATGTTTATAAGTGTTTATATACTTACATGCTTGTTTACCTATTTTCTATGTCCCTTAAAGATAATGTTTTTCTCATCCCACATTTTAATGTTTTTCTCCAATTTTTTTAAGGATGAGTTAAAAATAAAAATTCTGAAAAAAAATTCATGATAAAAAACATTTTATATCATTAGAGTTTTTAAAATGAAAAATGGGTACACTGTTTAAGTGTCCACTTTATGATGCAATATTTAATTTTCTAAGCATGATGACCTAATTCCGTAAAACTTTCAACCATAATAATACTAATGATTAATAAAATTAATTCATAACATAAAATTCAAAATTATGCAATGTTTAATGATGGGTCCTTGTAGTTGTTATCAAAGGAATAGTTTGGATAACTTTTTAGATTACGATGTTTTCTTATGATATTATCTTAAAGAGTTATTGATACCATAATGGGTTTATATATTCAAGGATAATCCTTTTTACAATGTTATAGACACCACTTTTGTTGTTTTAGGTGACATGATTTTACGGTGATTAATGGTATTTTTCGTGAAATTTTATTGGGTATTGTAATATGTATGTTATATGTTTAATAAGAATGATTAATTTAGAGATTCCTTTTAAATTTGTTAGGAATGTATGATTGACGGTATGATATAACCTTAAAAGGTGAAGCATACATTAATTTTTAGGTTATTAATGTTTTTTATGATGATAATCGTATTTTTGGGAACCTTAAAATAAATATATAAATATGTTTTAATAAAAGTTGTAATCATTTCATATAGAAATTTTATGACGTTTGAACACATAATAGATGGGAAATATGGGTTCAATTCCTATGACTGGCATAATTTATTGATTTTTTTGGCATTACTTTTATATGTAAATGAATTTTTAGATATAAATAAATTTTATTTTTGAAACATATGTTTTAACTTATAGATAATGATGGGATTGAAAATTTATTTAGTGGCAGTGTTATTAATTTTATTTTGGAAAAATATCATTACAATTTTTGGGAACATTATTTAATTACGGTAAACAGAATATTATTGGATTTTATATGAAGAATAAGGGTTCAATTACATTTTTCAAGCATATATTATTTTGATATAGATTTATGGTGACTTAAATTATTTGTGGAAATGATTATCATATCTTTGAGATTATCTGATTACTAATATACATGTTGGGTATTATAATTTAATAGTCATTGATGTTATTTAGAGGTTAATATTAAATCAATATTAGAAAAAATATTTCATCAAACCCATATTATTTCTAGTATTAAATATTAGTCTGAAATATTTGGAATAATGTTTTAATTAGTTAGTTATTTAATAATAAAATAGGATCATTTGGTGTTTATTTGTTAGGGCATGGTGATTAATGTTGTATTTCATCATATGTTGGTTTATATATTTTGCGAAATATTTTATACTTTCCTAATTGAATTTATTAATTTTTAAAGATAAGAGGAACATATTTTTATCCTTTTATGGTTATATTATCCATTAGATTCTAATTATAGTTCTTTATGAATGATAAATTCATCTTTTATACTAATCATTTGGATAAAAATAATAGATTGTGAAAAAAATTTATTCATGTATTAAATAGCACTTTTCATGTAAATAAATTCAATGATCAATTAGTCTATATGGTAAATTAATTAGTCAACTCTTGGAAGATTATCTTGAAACCAAACTATTATCCCATTACCTTAATTTTTTAGGAATTTATAATATTTGTTTCAACACTTTTGGTTATGGTTTCTTGATCATTGACTTTAACATTATCATTCACTATCACATTTTCAATGATCTCTATCACTATCCATTATTTTTTGGATACTAAATTATTCTACCGTAAAAATATTTTAACAATCCACTAATTTTATCCTATTTAGAAACCCAATTATGTGTTATTCTATATGACCTTTGAACTTCAATTTCCCTCTATTCAAAAGAATGATTTATTAATCCTTTTTATGATGTGGGGTTTCTAGAAAAATGATTTGAACATTGAATCCCATGGTTACCTAGTTAAAGTTCAAATTTAAAGGATTAAATTTATTAAATTAGGGTATAATTTAATTACATTGGTTTTTAAAATAAAACTAATCTTGATGAATTTCTTAACACACAATACCAATCTTTAAGAAAATTAGAATATAATAAAAAATTATTTGTATTTAATTTTGATCATTAAATACAATCTATTTGATTGGATGGTATGTGTAGAATTAACCAAATATATATATATATAAAGGATGTACATAATTAAAAAATAATTATAAATTATTATTAAATAAGAACTCAATTATTTCATAAAGAACATTTATTTATCAAAATATTTTTTCTCCTAAAAATGATTTTAACGTTTTTTATGTGTTAATATTATAATTAATATTTGGAGCTATTATATGTTTTATTTTAAAAATAATATATGATCTTATAAATTATAATGTCAACATTAACAAAGAGTGATTTTTTTGATTTTTATAAAACGATTTATCGACCGTTGAATATTTGAAATGTTTATTTTTATTTAAAATTGTATTTTTCATTCAAGATTTTACAAAGATTAATTTCAAAATAAAATTTCTTTAAATTAAAATTTCTTATATAATATTATTCATAATACAAATATTTTCATTAAAATAAATTTTATGGTTTAATATTTTATAAATTCATTTTTATACTAAAAATTACATTTTCCTAATGAACTATTTAGCCTTGATTTTTGAATTTTAATTTAAAATTAATATATACCACTCAAATAAATTCGTTATATAAAAATGAATTCAATATTTTTAATAAATATTTTCAAATTTTTCAATATCAATATTTTATTTTTGGACATTATGGATAGTCATAAGTGTAAATAGTGGTAACTATAATAAGGGTAAACCGATAAAATTAATAATGAAAATAATATGATAAGGATAAAAAATGACCATAACACTTTCCTTTATCCACTTCTACTCTATTACTATATCAATTTTAATCCATGTGTGAAAATATAGAAAATTTGTTCCATGTTTCTTTTAATTTGACCTTGATGTTGTCTTATGTAATGAAAATTTAAAAAATTCATCTTCTTTGTTTTGTTATCTCGAAATATTTTCAAAGGGTTAAATAGATTCTATGATTTTTAAAATGGTTTTTTGAAAGGTAATTTTTTTTATCATTTAAAATAATTTATAATTTTTATTTACGAAATAATTACATAAAATGATTCGGCCCGAATTTATATAATCTCTTTAAATAATAGGAAAAAAAATAAATGATTCTAAAACTATTAAAAGTTATATAATTTTAATGAAATGTTATTTCAAAAAATTAGATAAAAATAACAAGTTAGATATATATGAATGTGTTATATTTTAATTCCTTTCCTGTGATGTTTTTTCAAAGTCAAATTAAATAAACAGCTCCAAAAATGACATTAATTATATTTTTATAATAAATAATATTTTAATAATTGATTTAAAATTCATAAATTGCTATATTTTTTCAAGAACATTTTATACGGTTTAAATTATTGTCCCTATCACGTTTAGGTAAAATTTTAATTTTTAATATCTATATTGACCCCTTTATTGAAAAAAACATTATTATCATTGTAATAATCAAAATATACTTAAATCATGTTGGTACAAAATGATAAGGGTGAAAAAATCACCTAATGTTATCAAAATTTTATTTTATTATTGAAATTACACCCATGGTCTTCCTATATTTAATTTTTTTTCCATTTGGATCCATTTTTTCATGATAAATAATTTATATTATTTTACAACATTAAGATATTTCATTAATGGTTCCTTCTTATAAAAGGGTGCATCATGTCCAACTTCTTTGACAATTAAAAATAATTCATGTTCAAACAATACCTAACAAAATCATTTATATAAATATTTAACCATTATTTAGAGGAAATATTTAATCATGAATCCAATCTAGGAAGGCATTTTCAATAATCTGAAAAATGTTTTCCAAAGAAGAGGTATAGTTTAAAACTGATCTGTTTCATTTTATTTTTTCTTATATCTAATTAAAATATCCTTAAAAAGTTATTAAAATAATTAAAATATTATATTACATATAAATATATGTTTTTACGTTATATTAATATCATATTTCCATCTCTACTTCCCTCAAATGGGAAATGAAACTATCATTCATGTGTACAGTGGACTACCACACCCTAAACTGATGTAATTGGTTTTCCACCACCGCCTCTCACGATAGTTTATAATGATACATTTAATGTAAATATATGATTTTAATAAAATATTAATCAATATAGATATGTAATATTTCATATATTTTCTTACCATTCCATTCATTAAAAAATAATAAAATCATTCTTGCGTACGTATAGACTATCACCCATAAAAAGTTATGTGATTTATTTTTTATCAATGCATCACAAAGATAGTATATATATGAATATTTTTTGAAATAATATTATATTAATTATGTTATAAAAAAATTTAATTATAATATTTTTTTCATTTTTTCTATCAATGTCGTTGAAAAATTGAAATTTTACTCATGTATGTGTACAGACAAACATCTACATGATTGTAACATTGTAAATTATTCATTACTATCATTCATGGTTGGTTTTAAGAATATAATTCATTTTAATAAATAAAATTAATCCATAATTATTATTTTTTAGATGGAATAATAATGTTTTCATTGTCCTTATTCAACTATCTAATGTGATTTTTGAGATATGAGTCGAATATCATCAAAACCTATAATGTAAACCTAATTGATTAGGTAATTCTGTATAACAAGGTAATAAGTGAAATAAAATGAATAGTAAACCAGAATAATGTTCTAAAATATATTACTAATTTATATATGTTTATTATTAAATAATATAAGGGACACACATGACCATTCATACTCAAGGTAAGAGTCACATTAATCTAAACACATCATACAAATGTTACAAATATTTATTTCTATGTTTTTTTATTCCACATCTATATTCTTAAAATAATTTTATAGATGTATTGATTATGACATTAATGAAATATAAATGAATTTTAATGTCACTTTTCAATTTATTTCAAATTTTTTCTGAACGAATCAATTTTTACATTTACATTCTATATTGAGGTAGAAAATAAAATTGAATTTTATGGTATGTTTCATCAATGATTTTTGACAACAGTGTAACAATTATATTATTTTTTGGATTCAATTAAATTATTTAATTTTTTTTCAAAATAAAATTCTTTTTTAGATTTATTTTATTTATTTTCAGAAATAGTTTTAAATAGAATGGATATTTAAATAACTAGAAATGTTTTTCTTTTGGATAAAATAAATTTTTTTATGTAAGCTTTTATTTGTTATAAATATTTTATAGTTCTTAGGAAATGTTTATATTTTTTGGTTCTTCTATTATAAACCATGTTTCATTGGTTCCATTTAAAAACATTGATTCTTAGATCTTATATAAAATAAGGATGGTTAGTTTCCCTATTAATTATATAAGAGTTCTTAAATAATAAATAAAGGGAAGGTTGGTCCATTATATACCTTCAATGCATTGGGTAATAATTGTTTTCTATGAAGAATCATGATATATATTGATTGTATTAATTATTACATTTATAAGATGATATGAAAAATTATTTCCTATGTTACCTGTGTATTTTATTTTTCCATTCAAGGGTTTTAAAATAAATATAATTATCTCAAAATATATGTTAATATTCTAATACTTAAAGAAAATTATTTTTTTAATCTTTTCAATAAAAATGATAACCTTTTTAAAAAAAATTCATGATAATCCTTTATAATTTTTATTATTTCTTTAATATTTCTTCTGAAATTTTTCATTAAATGATATTTGTGGATAATATGACAAATTTTTTATAAAAAAAATTAATTTTATTCTAATAATTATTTTTAAAATTGTAAATTTTTATTATAATTGTTTGGCTAATTAGTTTTTCTATTTATTTTTAAATACCTTACTAAATTTTTTACAGTCACCCAAAATTTCAAAATAAATTCCAGTGGGTTTTAATGATGATCATGTAGAATAATGAGTTCAAGAAAAAAAATTGAAGACATTTCATAGAATAATATCTTTTAATAACATAAAGTTTGTTCTTTATAGGAATAATAGATACTAAGTGATAGTGTCCACCTTGTGATGTAATTTTTTTTGTAAGGTTGATGTACTAAATATCTAAAACTCCAATCTATAGAGATATTTAAATTTTGGAAAATGAAAAATTGAATTAAAACTCAAAATTATGTAAAGTTTCTGATTGTTTCTTTACATGTAACATAATTATATATATATATATATATATATTCCAATAAATAATTATGACATAGATACACTTCTTCACATACACAAATGAATATCTTTATGAATTAGTAAATTAAATTAATCAACATTAAAACATCATTATGAAAATATATATCTGTTATAAAATAAAAAAATTATTTAAAGTAATATATTTATATGAAATTATATTAAAAACACGTAATGTTTAAGAAGATAATTTGTAAATAAAATCACTTTATATTTATATTTTGTTTTAAAGTTTAAAAGTTGTATATATAATTTTTCAAATATATAATTTGGAAGAATTAAATTTATTTATTATTTTTTATATAAAAATTTAATTTTTAATAATTTTTAACATTTTCTAAAAATATCATTTTTTCGTTTAAAATGTTCTTTTTGACAATAAAACTTTTCTTGACATAAAGAAAATATTGGAATGATTGAGAAAGTCATAAAGCTATATATCTAATCTGATATTAAACTATTGAATAAAAATGCACATTTAAAAATGACAATTTTACTTAAAAACCACATGAAAAGAATTTTAAAAACGAAATTAAATGGTTTCCATAATAAACCAAACTATTTATTATCCTTGCTTTAAATTAATTATCATTTTCGTAACATTTTGTTTTAAATTTATTTTAATGTTAAATTACTATTATTTTATTTATAATAAATTCATTTATTTCATAAAATTTATTAAAATTAATAATTCTTACTCTCACAAAAATGTTATGCTTAAGAACTTTATTATCATAAAAACTATTTTTTATGTGTTAAGTAGATTTATTTTAAAATTAAATTTCATTAATCATAGTTTTTTAATCTGATAAAATTAAACTAATATATAGAATTAGGAAAATAAAATTATTTTTCTATATTAATATTAACTGTAATCATTTTAGTTAACCAACCTGGATGAAAATAAAAGTTACCTAGGTAAAATTACACTTTGTTAAAGTCAAAAGTAAAAGTAAAAGTCACAAATACACTCATAGCTGTCTCTAAAATAATTTTATTGGAGGTTTTTCATCCATACCAAGTGCTATATTCTATATTATGAAATAATTAGAGTCTTTTTACTTGAATAACTTGTAGAAATAATTTAATAACCAAAGGTATTTTCAAAACTACCCTTCCCATAATTGATAAAAGTGTCTACTTTCCCCAATCCATTATAGACACATTCCATTGAATTAATTAATAAAATTATTCCTATTTTATCATCTTAGAATCTTATCTCACCATTCATATCCTTTTTTCACCATTAAATATCTTATGCATTACATTTCCAAGGATAATTCCAAAAAATTTAAAAGTTCATGGCATGAGTATTACTCTCCTCTTAGTGTTTCTTTATAATTTTTCTGTTACTATTATTCCCTACCATTGTTAATATATTTTATTTAGTATCAAATATAATCTTATTTTTTATTATATTTTTTAACAGTAATTATTCATTTATTTCATATCTTCCACTAAGAAAATAATTCATCAATCGTGTGTGTCTGTGTACATCCACCTCCATGACACAATACATGTTTTATCATTGAAAACTATTAGGTTATGTATCAAAGATGGTTTTTATGAATATTTTTGTTTTATAATTCACCAATAAAATTCTTAAATGATTAAATTTTTCATTTACCATCATTTGATCTATTCACTAAGGAATAAGATCATTAATCATCTGTACATACATATTACTGCCTCCATGAATGGAACGTCTTCTTTCTATTAGATTCCTAAAATGGATAG
Organism: Viscum album; assembly: GCA_963277665.1. NCBI lineage: Eukaryota > Viridiplantae > Streptophyta > Magnoliopsida > Santalales > Viscaceae > Viscum > Viscum album. Next base: position 790,834,106 of record OY728148.1, read on the forward strand.
AAAAAATTTTAAATAATGAATTACTATAATTTTTTTATCATTATTATAATAAGTATGTTATAAAATATTATATACTGACTTTTCATCTATTCATTTGGAAATGAGTTCTTTAATCATGCATACGTATGAAGAATCACCTCCACAAATGATGAATTCTATTTATAACCACTACCAATACTTAAGAGTTTTAAGAATGGATTTTATGGATATATATGATATATATTAAATGTATAAGATATTTTAAATTTTATATGAACCTTGTGTAAATGTGTATTCTTACTCATTCAATCATTACGACACTCTTTTGTTTTGGTCGATTTATCACCAAATTGAGCGATGTTGTAATGTTTATCTATTAAATGATTAAATAAAATTTTATAATATTTATTATATGTAATAATAAGGTATTAAAATTATTTTAAATTTTATTTAGTTATAATAATAATATATTAATTTTTTTAAAAAAATATCATCACCATTCTTTAAAAATTTTCAAAACAACTTTGTCACTCACATCATAATCAAAATTAAATATTTAAAAACTGATGTGATTAAAGTGGAACATTATAAATAAATGAGAAATATATATTAAAAATCATAGGTATCCTATTAGTGATAAATTTTTTATCATATATCAACAATGAACATTAACATTACAATACATGTTCTAGACAGTAAAAAGTGTTAACAAATGATGTTATAAATGTGGTATAATAAACCACTATATTTATATAAAATAAATATTATTGAATTATTAAATGGTTATACAGATCAATAATGTAACTAATTATATTTAAAAGAAATTTATTTAAGTTTTACATGACTTTATAGTGTGATCAACTAATCTAGGAAATAAGGAAGGGCATTATTGACTGAAACAGCCTTCATTGAGATACATTTTATATTATGCACCAATTTACTTTTACATTGTTTATATGCTACCCAATTATAATTTTATCGTGAAACATGATTTATTCATGGTATTTTAAATTCATTGTTATACTATTTATCTATTAATATTTTTGGTTAAAAAGGTACTCAATTATGGACTCATGTTCTTATTCAATGATTTATGAATATTTTCTTAACATTCATATTAAAAGTACCATTAATAAATCAATTTCATGTAAAATATGATTTATTTACATTTACTTTAAAATGTTTAATCACGTTAATTAGAATTTTACTATTTGGGGTATTAAGTTCTCATTCAAATTGATTAAGTTAAAAGTATGATTCAAAACCAAAGAACATGACTCTTTTTTCCATGCCAATGTTTTACAAAATGAAAGTAATTTCTATAATTTTTGAATTGGACTTTATACTTATCTTAACTTATATTTAATAAGTGTTTTTATTATAATATTTATGATGTTGTTTCCACAAATAAGTTTTATGTACTTTAAATTTATTATGTATGTTTAGTTATTAAAAAATATTTCTTATAATGTATTGTATTAGAATCTTTTATGGTTCCTACATTCGAAATTTTCAGATAGTTATTTAAAAAAAATAATATATTTAATTTTTTTATAGAAATGTTTTTTTATTTTTCCCTTGTTTTTCTCTATCGATCTATGTATTCTAATTTATATATATATATATATATATATGTGAAAATATCTGTTAACTGCCTTTGTTTTTTTAGAGAATTCATGTATATGATTTCATGTTTTTAGAGAGGTAAATTTTAATTATCATTGATTAATAAAATAAACCTTTTTAAAAACAAATAAATATTTACATTATTATTAATAATGAATTTTTATGAACTCTTAATTGATTTTTCTTCATCTTTCTAATATGACTGATCAACAGTATTCTTCAATGAAACCATACACCTTTTTTATCTAGATAGCTTAGAAAATTTTTTTTATCATCAATGGTTAGGACCATCAATAAATTTATATTCCCTAATGATCCACTTGTATTGTCATAATTTTCTTCAAATAAATTCTACTTTTAATGGAATATGTCCCATTACTTTTGTTTAAGCTTATTCTCCCAGATTCCAAAATCATCAATTGAATATAGATATTATTTTTAAATTTTATATCATGTTACTATATAGTGTTAGTAGCATATTCCTAACCAGTTTTATTTAGATTTATCTAACAATGTTATTTCATATAGTTAATGGATTTCCATTATTTTCCATGTGTTCATCGTGTTATTCTTATTTATGAAATCGTGAATAAATACTTATATCAACATGTTTTAAATGAGAAAATTCCTATAAAATTTCAATGAGTTTTTATGATATGTTGATTAAAACCATGTGGCACACATGTGGACGATTTTCACTATGTAATGCAAAATATTTGACTTCTTATCCATCTAATAAATTTTGTAATGGTTCTTCCTTATGAGTTATCATGGGGAGTAGGTAGTGAGCCTAACCACCTATTATTTATAGTTTGTTATCCTATAAAACTATGTTATGTTAAAAATTTAGGTGCATTTAATTATAATTAAGATTTCATGTTTAAATCTCTCAAGTGATGTTTTATCATTAGTATTTCCCTTACTGAGAATTTCTACTCACCAAAATCTTATGATTCCATTTCCCCAGGTTATGAAAGAATGTGTTATGTATTTTTATCCTAGAATAATATAATTTTTCAAAATTTATTGGGAAAATTTATAGACCCATTCAGGATTTGAAACAATCATATATAGTGGTAAATAATATACATTTGATGAGACGACTCATGATTTATTAGAAAAATTTCTTTACTAATTATCAAAAAATAAAAACTAAAAGCTCTTAAGATTTTAAAAATAATAAATATATTATAAAAATAGAAGTGAGTAAAATCTATTATTGTAATTTATGTGTTTTTTGAACCTAATCTATGATTACAAGACTATAAATGCTACAGTAGTTATCAAAGTAGTTATTAAATAATTTAAGAGGTTATCATTTCATATGTTGAGGATTATTTAGGGTTTAGGAAATAAATCAAGGCTTTATGAGTTTAGTATAATTTTATTTTTGATGGAATAGATAACGATTTATGTTACAGTTGAGGAAATATCATATGTTGATTGAGGATAATGATAAGAAACATTTGTGAAAAAAAATTATAAGACTTTTTATTAGAGAAAATCCTAAAATTTTGAAAATTAATGATTGTCTAGTTTTCCTAGTAATTATATCACTATATTGATATAATAAAGTAGATGAGTTTTGGGAAAAATACTTCTACTGTTAGCAAAATTTAAATGAGTTAGTCATATATATCTCAATCATTATTCTGGAACATAGAGAATGGGCCCAAACAATGCACCTGGAAAGAAACACCCAGGGGATATTCATGGGTTAATTCATGTTATGTTTACAAAAAATTATGAAGTATTTGAATATATAATTTTATTGAACATAATTTTATAAGATAACCTAACAGTAAAATAACTATGGACAACCTAGATTGATGCTAAAAAATCATTTGTTAGGGTATTCATGTAATTTATTAATTATTTCTTCTATGATCATAGTTTTCCATATTTAAATTTTCTAAATTATTTATTTTAAATAATATCAAATAGTTAGATCAAGAATGATTATAGCTAAAAATTTATGCAATGGAAAATGTGTTTATTGTGAGTACATTTAATCTATTGGTATAATAACAAGTGTTAAAAATATTTTTATTATTCTTAATCATCAATCACTAATTTTTTTAAACAATGTTAACGTAGTAAAAGTAAAAGAAACACAAAATAAAACAAATAAGAAGTATTATAAATTATCAAGTGTTGATGATGATAAATGAAAAAATTATTGAATTTACATTGGACTTATTGAATGTAGAAATCAATGGAAAATGAATCATTCAGTTAACTAATTTGAGGAGAAAGATTTGTTTTCTAGTTTCACATAAGATATTAATGTAGAAATATCATCTAAATTTTTATCGTAAGTCATTTCAATCACATTATACATCCAAAATTAATTTTTCGTAATAAAAGTTAAAGGATGTAATTTATTTAAATGGGATAATGTAAAATCATAAAATTTCAATATAAATATATTAACATAAAAAATATTAATTTGAAATATTTTTTAACATGAAGTAAATAAAAGATAATAATTTATTATTTAATTAAATTAAGACTCTATAAAATTTCACTATGAACACATATATAAGATATAAAATTTTAAAAATCATTAAATTATAAAATTTGCCTGAAAAAATATTACAAACACGTAAATATTGAGATGTTTGTTTTGTTAAAATAAAAGTGGTTAATTTTTATATAGTGAGTTTTCTAGTAAAATTTAAATATATAATTTTTAGAATAACAAATAGATAAAATTTAATTTAATTTTGAAATTATAATATCAAAATTTAATTGGGTTTATTATTTTGATCATTATCTAAAAAATTATTTTTAGTTATAAATACATTTTTACAAAAATTATAATATTAATTAATTTATCAATATATAACTATGGCCTAGAATGAAATAAAAATGTTTAAGTGAGAAATTAAATAATTAAATAAAAAGATTCTACAGTTTAAAATATCATTTGAACTTAGAAATCGCATAACCATATTTTCTAAAATAATAAAAAAACATTACTCCAATAATGAAAATAGTTTTATGTTCTTTGTTTCAATTAATTATTATTTTATTAAAATTATGTTATGAATTGATGTTAGTGTCACAAAAAAATTATTTTTTTATATTAAATTAATTTGGTTCATAAAAATTATTAAAATTAATAATTTTAACTCATGAATAAATTTTATTCCTAAAAATTCGATTATCTTAAAAAAATGTTTTTAATTATCAAATAGGATAATTTTAAACATAAATTTTATTAATAATATAAATTTTATTTTATAAAATTCATAACATTTAATGTTCTATAATAATAATATTATGTGGTAATTTCAATATTATATGTGATAATTTTAACTAATTAACGTAGATGAATGAAATGTTATCTAGGTAAAAATAAACCTAGGTAAAGTGAAAAGTAAATGTAAAAGCCCCTTAATCACTAATGTATATCTCAATAATTATTAAATGGGAGTATTTTAGACCTCAAAATCTCTCAAAATATATATCTATTAAATATGGTAGTATTTTACCATGAATGGTGTATGATTGAATTTTATAAGTTTAGGTATTTTGAAAACATATCTTCCCCGCACATATAAATGGGGATACATACACCCCTAATTTTCAGACCCATTCCTTAGAAAAAATTGGTACCACTATAAAATATTGTCCATTCTAGAATCTTATCCCCTGAAAAATAGCATTTTCCATCCTTAATTGTCCTAATCCAATCATTTCCAGTTATAGTCTCAAGGAAAATTTTCGTTGTCGATGTGTTTATTACTCTCTCATTTGTGTTTATTTATCATTTTCACTAACCAATATTGCCTAATTTTATCTATTTAATTATATTATTAATATATATACATACATAAATTTCATTCTATTAATTTCATTTTAAAAATTTATTCATTCCATAGAATCCACTCCGAAAACGAATGTATCAATCATCTTTATGTGTAGACTACCACCTCCATGACATGATGTGGTTTAATATTAATCACCACCTATTAGGGATGGTATAAATGAGTAATTTTAGTAATAATACATTTTATATTTCACTTATAATAGTTTAAAATAATCTCATTTCTCATTTACATTAGTTCAATCCATTCATTAAAGAATTACATTGTTAATCATGTTTATGTGAAAAATACTTCCAACTTGAATAACACATCTTATTTATCATAGCCACCGAAATTTTTTGGACCTAAAAGAGTAAATAATTTAATAATAATATTTTAATTTCATTATTATAATTATAATGTGATAAAAATTCATATACCATCATTCTTTCAATTCATTTGGAAATGGCCTTATTGATTTTGGTTATGTGTGGACTACCACCTCCATAAATAAATAATTCCATCAGTCATCACCACCCATAATTAATGAATATAATATTTTTTTTGAGTCATATAAAATATATTACATATATTAGATTTATTTTTTTTAAAAGTATGATTCCCTGACCTAAGTGGACAGGGTACAAAATTTATTAAAAGAAAGTTTACAAGAGATAAAAATACATGATCATTTTACAATATCTCACAAGGAATGGTATAAGAGCAGAAGGGGGTCTTCACACTCGCTCATTTCATGATTAACTCACAATATGGCCAAGCCATCAGAAAATATGTTTTCATCCAGATAGACATGAGTGATGATGTAGTTTAGATCAGTGACTGAACAGTTTCATTCCATCTAACGAGTAGTAATAGGCTATGATAGATGAGTTACACCATTCTAAATAACTTGAACGATTTTCGTTGTGTCACGTTCAATCCATAGGTCATTCCAACCAAAGAACATGGAAAATTTTACTTTATGAATCAAACCCAGCATCTCAACTTTAAGGGAGGTTGAAATGCCACAACGACCAATGAAGCAGCCTAGAATATAGACAAGATGGTTCCAAAAGATAGCACCACATCCTGCAGGCCCCATATTTTTTTTAAGAACCATCAATGTTGATTTTGATCCATCCAGGTAGAGGGGCTCTCCAAACCATCCCGAGAGAGTGATGCTGCTGACAGAATTTTCTGCTAATTAGAAGACATTTTAGGATTCCAACGTCATGAATGAAATTGTGGCAATGACCTTTTTATAACAAAGTATCATTATTTATGGAAATGAGGATTCGGGTGTGACCTTCATTATGATTGAGTGAGTAGTTTCTATGAATAATAGAATTTAGATCATACCAGATCACATGGTGAAGTTCAGAAACTGCAGCAAGGATAATATTCCTCATTTGTTGATAGCCCTCCATCTCTGCAGATTTCTTAAGTTGAGTTTTGACAGAGTCAGAAATCAACCATCTGCAATCAAATATGTCAAAAATATAGTTCCAAAGAGAAGCAATAGTATCACAAGAAAAGAATAAGTGGTTATAATATTCTCTATATTGGTTACATATTTTACATTTAGATCAAATATGAATTCCAAAAGATTGAAGATAAACCTCAATGGGAATTATGTTGTGAGGAAGTCTCCAGATGAGACTAAATCTTGGGGGATTTATCCAAGGTTTGTTGAAGTTTGTAATCCATCAAAATTCACTCTCATTGTTGTAAAAAGTATTTTTTTTGTAATTCTTTGAGGTAATCATACCATTGGGAGCACTCTCCAAAATTAAAAAATCATAGTTGTATACAAAAGGGTAGTTTTAAATGAGATTCAAAATAATATCAGTTAGATAATCATGTTGAGAATTTAAAATGTCTTTGATAGAACTATTGGTGTTTTCAAGAGTTTGATCAAGAAGAATAGTATATATTAGAGACATGCCTGTCTAATTCTCTAGCCAGAATTTAATAGAGGAATCTCTAGAAACCATCCATCTGGAATTATTCATAATATTAGTGAAGGAGATCTTGAGGGCGGGAAAATCGAGGAAATAATGATGGTCAAGTTTCTAGTCTTATGTTATTCGAGGAATCTATTCTTGAGAATCATGATTGATTCAGAAGTATTGTGAAGAAGATTCCAAGTGAGACGATCTTGAAGAGCATCATTAAAAGACCTTAAATTTTTAATACCAAGGCCACTATTTGCAGTGGTTTTGCAACATTTAGACCTAGGGACCATCACAAGCATTATTTTTAGAATACTACCGGTACAGATGATGTTTTTAATAGTTGTGTTCACTTTTTGATAAGAATAATAGGCTATTTTTAGACCATCATGGAGTAGACCATTTTTGAGACAATAGTGTATTTTACAAGGCAAGTTCTATTGGCCATAGAGAGAGCCTTACCCTTCCGGGAGGAATGTTGTCTGAGAACATGATCTACAATATTCACAAAGTAGTTGGTATATATAGTGATTGAATAATTAATGATATTTAATTTTAATTATATTTAATAATATGGTATTAAAAAAAATTATGGTTAAATAGTTTTAATTTTAATATATATGAATATTAAAAGTATCTCATCAGATTTCATTAAAAATTGTTGAAACAAGTTTTTCTCTGGATTTATCTTTTAGGGACATAATTAATACTCTATATGGATAAAAGTGGAGAGTATTAAATAATAATGTGATATATATAAAATAATCATATGTAAATAATGATTTATGGACTTAGTATCAATGATCAATGACTAACATTACCATTACAAATCATGTGCGTGAAAATTAAAAGTGTCAACACCCAATGTTAGAAATTGACTAAAATGAAAAACTATAGTCATAGTAAGTAATTATAAATTAGGTATGTAGAATGGTTTTATTGAGGAATAAAGTTATAATATAAATTAATAATATAGTTATTCTTTTCTTACCTAAATATAGAGTGTGATCAACTAATATAAGAAATAAAGTATGGGATTTGTGTCTCAAACTCCCTTTATTGAGAAAATTTTTACATTATGCACTAATTTAGTTTTATAAGGATTATATTTTCCCTAATAATTTTTTTATCATGAAATTTCTTTTATTCATGGTATGTGAGGTTCATTTATAATTTATTTATCCTTTAATTATTTGGGTTATAAATATACACAAGTCATGACTCAAGTTCTTTTTCCATGAGTCATGAATTTTCTTCTTGACATTCATATATAACGTATCCTTTCTCTAATCATTTACTTTTAATTTGTTTTTCTAATTTTATATTTGCGGAAATTAATCCCATAAATTAAAATTTTTATCCCTGTATAATCAAATTTTTAATCCAACTGTGTCATTAAAAGGAATAATTTCAAACATAAGCACACAACACTTTTTCTTCCTTATCCATTTTTTCCCTAATAAAAGTTTTTATATAATGTTTCATGTGGAAAAAATTATTTTCTTATCCCCTTATAAATGAATGTTTTTTCACAATTTAAATGATATTGGTTTCAATAAAATGTTATAATGGACTTCAAATGTTTTCCACAATTTATTTTTTCATAAAATATTTCATCAAATGTAACTAGACTCGCCAGTGCATTCACATGTTTATATAACATAATTTATAGATTATGTATTCACACGGTAATATGGTTCAGTGCTTTTTTTTAAAAGAAAATTCTACATTTTAATGTTAATAATGAACATTAATATTCAATATTTCGAAATCACAAAATAATTATACCTATTAATACAATATAATTGGAAAACTTATAAGGATATCATTATGATAATGGATTTCATTTTGGATCAATACATTTGAAAAGATATAGAAGAATTTATAAGAAATAAAATATTATATTCAGCATAGAGATTTGAATTAAATGAATGAAAATAACAGTGAAATAGAAATTTAAAATTCTAATAATTATGAGAATTAATAGTCATAGTACATACATATAGTTAGATGTAGACATATTGAAACTATAAATTACAAAGGATATCGGTTGTTGTCAAAAAAAGAAGAAGATATATGTACTGTGTTTTCCGTCCGTGCATCCCCTCTACATCAATTAATTTTAATCCTCTATTTATGACATGGGATACTACCCTTCCCTTCAGACCATTTAACGAGACCAATTCTCCAATAGTCACCAGCTATAGAGGAGATTCTCAATTATTTTTAGTGGATGGTAATCAAGGTGCATGTCCTTGCATCTATATCTGCATAAATCTTTGGACCTCACATCATGAGTACAGAAATATTTTTTTGAATGATAAGTGTGCATTTAGAAATAGTAATTTTAGTTATGATAAAATTTAGGTGATGGATTGGATGAAAATATGGTGCCCTATTAAGACCATCGGGCCGTGATCTCGTAGATGTACCCAGACAAGAGGGTGGACGGAAACCGAAATTATGGGCTAAAATTGTTCGAGTCCATGGTGTGGGGGAGTTGTTGGACTTCACTTATTTACATGTTCCATTAAATAATAATGGGTTTGAAGGAAATGGAAATTCTTCTTCTAATTGAAGCGAGCTGTGTTTCCTCTGCACAACTCAAGAAACCAAAATCTGGTAAGGGCTGGGCAATCTAAAATAGTGGATCTTTCTACTGCCAATACTGACAGAGGATCCTTTTGCTACCAAGAATTATGCTAGATTCTAAAATAATAGATACTTCTAAATCAGTTGGAGTTGTTTTGTAATTCCCTACACATGGAATATTTATTGGAGTCAACACTCCTACAGTCACTGTATCCTGCTAGAGGGTACCCTATAAGTATTTGTACCCTTAGAACTCCAGGAAAAAAATAATTCCTTATTTTGAACAAAAACACCCAAGAGGTTCTCACGAGCATGTTGACGTATGAATCCAATATGAACAATATCAAAGATGAACCAGTGGAATGGTTCATTGCTTTCCTATTCATAAGTTTTAGTATAGTATAATCATGTCTGGCATATGCATGTAAAAAACTTCGAGACCAAAGTAATAATAGTTCAAGAAAGTAAATCTATTGTTTATACTGTAATTATATTTCTAGAAATTTTTGGTAGTGGAATAAGAGGTAATAATACAGGAGCTCACAGACTAAATAATCATACAACATGTCTATCTGTATAATCAAAAAATGTTTAAAATTAACAATACATCATATTAAATAATGAAATAGCTAAATGGAATGTTCAAATGATAGAAGACAGTGGAGAAAAAAAGGTATGGATTCCTTCTATATGATACCATTAACGGAAGAAAATATGAAAATTCCAAATTATGTATTTGCACGGTGATATGAAAAAATTCTAAAATCATGCATTCTCACAGTGATATAGTTCATTGCTTTTTTTAATAAGACAATAATACATTTCAATGTCACTAATGAAGATGAATATTCATATGTTTGAAATCACATAATAAGGATACGTATTATTAGAATACAATTGGAAAAATTCTGGAGACTTCATTATCAAAGTAGAATAAATTTTTGGATAAATACATTTCAAATCCTGAAGAAGATTCTATATAAAATAAAAATTATTTTAAAGAAAATATAGCTATTTTTTATCCTGTACTTAAATTTTTATGGAGTTCTTGTGGTGGAATAACAAGTAATATTCCAACATCTCATGACCTAAAAAATCAAAGAACATGGCTATATGTGGATACAAAGAATGTTTTAAATTAACAATACATACAAAAAAATGATGAAATTAATGAGTGGAACGTTTAAAAGTTAGATGACAATAGAGAGAGAAATGTATGGCTTTCATGAAAATGATACCATGAAACGATCCAAAAGTGAACACGGACTTCACCACCACATAAAAATTTTCTATTGTGATCTCACATTTATGAATTGACAATGTAGCAAGTTGTTGGCGTGGGATGCCATTGCTTTAGACATCTGTTCCATCAAAAAAGATATTGTGCAATCTAAACACACCATGAGGTAACACAATAAAACAACAGGCATTGCAATTAGAATTACACAAAACTGGAAGACCATATCAAAATATATATTGATGAACATATTCCATAATTATTTCATGAAGAATGAAAGTAAACAAAATAAAGTAATCATTAAACAAAATCAGACAGTGATTCTAAAAAACAGACTAACTAAGAATAAACAAACCAATTTATGACCATAGACTATATAAAACATCAGACCTTTTCTTATAATAGAAACTATAGATCAAGTATTCATAGTATAAACTTGGTATATCAACTATTTTATGGGAAAATGAATCATAATATTATATTGTAACATCCATTTAAGATTGTTGTTTGGTGTTAAATCTGATATATTGTTTATGTAAGCACTATTTTTGGTAAATAATATATAAAGATGCACATCAAAAATTTATAAATCGTCATAAGTATATCATCATCCTCGAACTGTAACAGCTTAGAGATCAGGATATGAAATATTTCCAATGTTTTAGTAATGTAGTGGATTGATACAGGTGAAATATATCCAAGGAATGGTTTTAAATAATAAGTGATTGTGAACTAAAAATTAGTAAATATCACATAATTCAAAGAGTGAGTTAGATATAACTTCACAAAATAGCATAAAAACTCAGAATTTAAACCCTGGTTTGATTAAAAGTCATTATAGTTATGAAGAAAAGTGAAAGATTATGGTACATACTGTATTGATATTCTTCTTTCAATGTCATAATTTAGTTTTTGGAGGGAGTATGTCTGAACATCACAGACTCTAGGTAGTTGCTACAATGTTATAAGGGTAGATACTGAAAATTTGACACATAAGGATGGATAAAATTACTATTTTTTGGGAATATGTAATAGCACATACCACTGATCAAAGATGGATGCTAATTTGAATCCATATTAACTTCAGAGTGTCCACAGGTGAGTAGTACTCCTTAGGATGTAGATTCCTAGAAGCCAATACATGCATCCCATATAGTGATGATTTTTGAAGCCATATGTACATGAGATTTATCAGACTTTCTGGTGACACGAGGCTGAGGAAATTTTCCATTAAAGTGAAATAATAATAAATAACCCAAGAATATGTAATAAACATGATCAAATCATTCTTTGATGATTAATTTAAATTTTTATAGTTCAGATCATTTGAATAATTCTGTCCATCTGGTGTGATATAATCAGGACTGATGTATTCCTTACATGTTTAATAATACACATGGGATAATCTAATTTATCAAACCTGAGATTATAATGCATGTATGAATAAATGCAATAGCATCAATCCAACTCTGTTGAGTTGGGACGATCTTGAAGAGGATAAAACTAATATTGTAGGAATAAAGTGACTTGATCACCATAGTAATCCAATGTCCTCATATAAAGCTTTTAATGATGATCTTTAAAAAACGTCCACTAGTAAAATTAAAGACTGTGTCAACTGCTAAAACAGAGTACAAGATTCACTTTTCATAAACATATATCATAAGTGATATATAGTAAAACTATAATTCTTATCATAGTAATGTAATATGAATATGTAACATTAAAGAGCCTCCCAGTACTACCACGATCCTTCGATGTAGAGCAGCAGTAGTTCGTTAAGATTGTAGATAGTTATATTGATTCCTGAAACAGGTAATTCTACTTTAGTTTGAGTAAATGACATATATTAGTATGAAAAAACAACATGTGACATGCATAAATGTCATAGTATGCTTATTTTCAGCCTCGAACCGAAATGTTGTAATCATGTCATACTAATATTTTATATTTGGAAAAAAGCATGACAATCAGTTTATAATGTAATTTAATTAATAAAGAAAGGAAACCCAAGACTGTAAACAATTTTCTACATCACAGAGCAAGGCTTTTGGAAGTACACAAAATTAACATAAGTAAATTAATTAAACAATACATACTTTAGTAAACATAAATTTTTTGATTGAAACAAAAAAACTAACAGAGAAAGGTCCTTACTTCACACCTCTTTCCTAGACGAAAACATAACACAATGAAGATACACCACAAAATATGTGTATATTTTCAAATATGAAAAAGGAAATTTTAAACTTATTGGTTTTCCAACAGTCCTCCATTACATTGAAATGCATAGAAAATAGTCAGTCTAGTTTGTCAGATTTTGTATTCTATTATCCTTTATATGGAGATGAATTTTATTGTTGTTAGTTGGCATGGAGTCTATAAGTAGTTATTCCTTGCATTTGACTACATCTTCAGCATCAAAGTCAATCAGTATCTTTTTCTATATGGAGATATCATTGTAACAAATGAGTATCATTCAACACTAACAAGACACACCAATGAAGCAACAATATAATATTTAGCAGTTGGCATATCAGAAAAGAAGATGTAGTGCATTTTAATAAAATGTAAAAATAAAAAAAAATGAATGAAAAAGTAGTATTTTTTACAATATGTACACACTGACAGTAAAAAAATAAATATAGAGAAACTATACCTGATTTGAAGATATAGTTGTAATTGTTGTATCGAATCCAGCAACACTATTGCTGCTGACTACTAAAGATCCAGCATGGTGATGTTCCTAAAACAGATGGGTGAAATGGATATTTTAGGTATGTGGTGTCTAGTTTGTAACTAAAAGGAATTATAAATAATGAAGAATAAAATAATACATCATAATAATGATACTGATAATTTTTTAATATAAAATTCGTAAGGCTTGGAATTAAATGTTTGGGGAGGAATTACTCTATTATCCTGACTGTCTACAAACCTTTGATAATAAGTTCTGATATAATCTTCATTATCACTGATGAAGAGAAATATGTATGTGTTTAGATCTAAAGAAGGATTTCTATTCTGAATGTTGTAATTTGTGACATCTAGTGCCAGCAATATTTTTTTGTTATGAATATGATTAGCTCTGGGTGAAAACCAAACTCATCCCGGTCCTATTATGTAATGAAATAGAACTGTAAGGTAAAAAATAACATTAAATACATAATGAAGATAAAATATTTCCAGAAGATTAATTCTATCAAAGAATCCCTTAACTAAGAAGTTGTTTTGCTTATGAATTGTATAGGGTGCTAATCGAAGAGAATGAAAAACAGAGAGTCTTTCTCATATGTTACTAGTAATTTAAATCTAAACCTATTGTATTTATAGTTTTTAGAATCCATGATGTTGTATCAGTACTATTACATTCGTTTAGTAACCCTATACCCAATTAATATTTTGCAATTAAGGAACACATTAAATGAATACGTTGAATTATTGCAGCAGGGTTGTTTTTTAAAATTATGGCACCAAATATTCCAATCTGCATTTTGGACTATTGTCATGAATGTGTTCCACAATTCAAAATACCAATTATGATTTCTTTGAAGTTTAACTATTGTATCGAAAATAAAACACCTTGTCGGTTGTGAGACAAATTTTAATATTAATATATTGTTTAAAGTAGGTCTTATATGTAACAGTGTTGTAAACAATATAGTCACATAAAACATTCAGGATATTGTACTTACCTCCAGAAGCTTTTTTACATCAAAAATAATTTTTTGTTATTCTAATAAGTCAATTTTTTAACAAAATTGTTTGAATTTTTTGATGGAGGACTTTCAAAATGTAATTGAATAATGATCCCAGATCTATTAAATGCAAAAAATTCATCATTGAAGACAACATATTTTGTAGTTTTCAATCATGTTGTTGTTATTTGTAGACAGAATATCTGTGCAAAAAAATATTTGTTATAATTTTACCTACTTCTGAAGTTGTGGAATACTGGTATGTCCATGTTCATTAGTATTTTTGAATAATTTATTGAGGTGGTTATAATAATAGATGTTGTAACATATTGAAGAGCATAAGAAGAATTATAGGTATATAGTTCTAAAAAATAGTCAAAGTCTGGAACATTGTGTAGAGAAAAAAATATAATTTATAAACATTACCATTTGCAAAATAACATAACTGGTGTTATAAAATTATATTTTTTCAATATGACATAATACAATAATGGAACACAAAAGCTGTTGGAACATTATAGATTTCATTTTCTATTAACGATTGTCAGCTAGTGGAAAATAATATCTGTTTCATATCTATATTTGGATAAAATTAATGTTTTTATTAGATATTAAATATTAAAAGTGTTTTTAATGTAATATGATAGAACATGTTTACAATCATAATAATATTTTTAATTGACCTACTGAACATTATAGTTTTTAGTATGGAATATTTTGTGATATGTATATATATTTCATACAGCTCAATCGGTTTTCCCAGACAAACTATAAGATGAGTATTTTAGCGGAGTTGTTTTTGTTTTCTAAGTACTCAGACATTATGTTGGAAAACATCCCCCACAAGATACAGGGTATTCACAAGCCTCTACAGAAAACATAATAGTTGTGTTGGTAATTGCAATATCCTATGTTAGTTATTGTGAGAAGTCAAAGATACATACCTGTCATCCTCTAAAACAATTTGAATTTTTTGGAAGTTCTAATAGACTTTATAGGATATGATTGTCACAGATTTCCTATAATTTCTATAACAGGTAAAACTAATTTAACCCTAATAGTTCTTAATGAAAAGAGTATCCCCTATAACAGTGTGTCAATAAAATAGTAATTGAGAAAATTAAATTGTATACTATGTTAGATCTATATTTTCGGACTATATTTATTAAAAACATGTAGTAATTATGCATTTAAAATTAGCAGTTTTCCCCAGAAATAGAGTGGTATGAAATGTAGATATTAATTGTTGTTCAGGAATGAATTTGTTAACAATGTCAGTAAAGGAAGTAAACTCAAAGCTCAATAGTGGAAGAGGGACATCGGTTAGTCGAACATATTTTGTTGTGAAAAACAATTATCATGCATGTCTTTCCCCCAAGTAGTTCCCTTGATTAGGAGTAATTTGGATGTTTTTTATGATGTAGCATAAGCCTTCTCATAGTAGTTGTTTATACTTTGTGATTAGCCGGTTGGAAGTACTTTTACACTGAATTTTGATCTCCTTCATCCTTAATTTACAAAGCAATCCTTTAAAAAGCATATGACAAATTTTTTTTACATAAAATAACATCTTGAAATAGAAGTACATAGTATTATCATTATGAAAATAGTATATAAACTCTAAATTTTGGAGAGGATATACTCACTTGAGCATCATAGAAAATTAGATTAATAAAAACATATTTGGAGTTAGGTGATGAATTACACCATAGATTCAATACATGTACTTGTATCTTTAGTGTTTCATTCACATCAATATAAATCCCATTCAAAATATACTTTCTTGGTGACATGTTTTGGTTTTTGTATGATTTCAATTAGTGTACATATATAACATTGTAAGCACAAATATAATTAATCAGTTTATATATATATATAAGTGATAAAATGCAATGAAATGTATATATATTTAATACAAATATACATGATAAAGGTTATAAAAATTTTCTTTGTAGACAATGTTTTATGTACAGCAGGAGGTTGGATTATCTCTATCATGAAAAACAATTTTCAAAACCCTTGGTGAAGTCACTCTAGATATGACAACATAATGTTTTCCATGACATACCACAATATTGTGAAGATATAAAAAACAAAAGATAGATATTAACCATGAATCTTATTAAAAATCAATGCATAAGAAATAGTCAAAGGATATTGATATTCATTGGAGTTTCAAATGCCATATCTCATCATTTTGTGCTATATTAATTCTTGGGATGAATTCCAGATTCCCAAAATGACTACCAGTTAAAATTTTAGCTCTGATGACATGGTCACCGAAGGGTGTAATAATAAGGCGAGTACCATATCATAACCCCACCGATTCATCTAGATTTCTAAGAAACGTAATCGGTGCTCCGATCTTCAAAGTAATTTTTTTGTGCAAGAATTCCAGAGAAATTGATACCATTTAAAGAATTAGCTGTATATATGTTCTTAGGTTGATCAATATCAAAAATGGAATTGCAAACAGAATTATAACTGAAGTAATCTTTTGATTATTATGTACAAAGATTAAACATGTAGTCATTGATCTCCCGAACAATGTCATGAGTAGGTTCTAATATATCCCAGTCATTCAGATATGATACATTTCCATAGTTTTTGTTGAAATCTGGGTAAGAAAATTCAATAGATGATGCCAACTCTGGATTATTTCTTCTTAGAAGGTATGTTGATGGGAATTAAATACACACATCCCCATCATTTATCTCACCAACATGTCCCTCGACAATATCCAAAATCCACTTAGAAAATTGTCACACCTCATTAGAATCATTATTTTAATATGAAGATTACAAACTCATGTTTTGGGTTAATGTTAAAACCCAACAATGTTTCCATAGATATTATGACCTTATACTTGCATATACAATGTCCCTTCTATCCCCACCATGGATTACATGATTTATTTGTCTGAAATATCAACCTATGACAACCATTAAACATCCAAATGTGAAATTAGAGGAATTTTAATTCTTTACTGAAAGTATATCTCTTAATGTACGACCAAGAACCTCAAAATAGTTTTTATGAATCATTGAAGCCTCATCCCAGAAAATCAATTTTGTTGACTCTAGCAGTTCTAAAACATCACTCTCTCACTGAATATTGTAGACTGATTGATCGTTTCTAGATATTAGAATACAAATATTAGAATGGGTTTTCCTCCCACCTGGTAGGAGTAATGATGTTATTCCACTGTAAGGAAATACAAGAAGAATTTTTCTTTCTGACCTAAGTAAACAAGTTAATGCTCTCCAGATGAAAGTCTTACCCCTCCCTCCAAATCCATGTAGGAAATAAAATCCCATAGTAGTAGAACATAACACCAACATAATTCTCTAGATAACTTTTTTTTGTTCCATAGTAAGCATATTATGCAATGTTGAGGGCTTAGTAAGATGTTTTTACTGATTATAATTGATCTCTTCTATAATCAACCAATTTAGTTGAGCAGTTAATGAGTAATATGGAATGGGCATTGGAGGTTATCATTGCATAGATATACCATTGTTGCTGATAATGTTATCTATTTCAATAAAACCTAGCATTTCTCTTTGATGATATGTCATTATCATGTCTATAAAAGAGGTAAATAATATTAGAAACCAATATAGTAACATAAATATGTATTGAAAAATATTGTAAGTTGTGTGTAACTTGGATTTTTATGATTTTTTTGGGAATATATAATATCATTGGTTATAATCTTCTATGTTTTAAGGAAAATAATGTATAGTCGGGGAAATGGTATTTGAGAACAACATGCCGGCAAATTGTCTTAGCAAAGAGTATACCATTCCCCAACTGGAGAAATCATTTTTTTTCTTGAATAAACTCATTATCATCAGCTAACAGTCCCATTACTAAACAAGTTTTTCTGAATGTACTATGAGTAATTTTGCTTACCATTCTAATAGAATTGTATGATTTCCCACCTCAGTCCTTTGTAAGTTGAATCCGCAAGTAATATAGTTTTCTAGAAGAAGGAGACACATAGTACAGTCTCCCGACACTGAATCCCTATTTGTGCGGGTGCAATTTCTTTTAAAATAGAGGTAGAAAGAACATGTTGGGAATTCTTCATATGTTATACTTCTGCCCTCTGGGTACAACGGTTTTTCTTCGAACTAATATATGAACATGATATTAGAAATGTTTCTTTTATTTATAATGTCCTGAATATTTTCATTATCTTCATATGACACGCTGTTTTGTCCAAGTAAATGAATTTTTTGTCTATCTACTGGAGGATATAAAAAAATGATATAATAAGAAAAGATATTCCATGAATCTTTACAAGGTGAGATGTATCGACAATCTTAGTATATTTTAATCTCATCGACACTGTTCTCAGGAAGATTTTTGTTGTTGTCATAGAGTTCCCTAGTGACACGATCATGACCCTTTCTTATATATTTAAAAAGTTATTTGATAGAGGATTACTGATTGCATATTTCAATATTTATATGAGGTTTATATTTTAGATCCAGAACTGAATTTTATGGCACATAAAACTGATTTTTTAATGGTATACCATTTTTGACAACTATACATCGAGAATTACTTCTCTGATATACAATATAACCATAATCATTCATTGTTGTATGTTCAAAAAATTTATTTGGATAATATTTAGAGCATTTTTCAATTCACAAACATGGTGAGAAAAGATTCACATCACCATAAGGTGCATTGATCATAATATTTGTAACTGCTTCATGAAGTATTTGGAAAGTACCTTTATTTAGAATTTATGTCGTAACAATTATTTTAATGACTATTGGACTGAAAACATTGTCTTCATGACTAAGAAATAATAGAATGTGCATATGCGGTAGTCCCCTTTTTTGAAACTCCATAGTACAGCCAACTACATTGGAAAATGAAGGATAGATGAGAAAACATGTGGATGAAATGTGAAATTTCTCAGTAAAATTTGTCATTAAAATAGTAGATTTTATTAGTAAAGAAGTTTTTTAGTTGCTCGATAATTTCTGAAAAAAAAACATACTCCTCATAAATCATTCATGAGTTGTCCCAACTAAATATTTAATATTCACAAAATCATTTGAGGACAACCCAATGGGAGAATATTTTTTAACTTAACAAATATCAAAACATCAGGACATGTCGGATTACATGTAAATGTTAATAAAAGTTCTGGATACCCCACCCAATTATAGATTGACATAGCATCTTGGTAAATTTGAATCATATATCTCAGAACTCCAATAAATGTGGAAGGTACAATGATATTCTTCCCACATAAAGACCCATCTCTGTCACCTCTAAGGAAAGCATCTTGCAAACCATTTTATTGTTCTATTATCAAGCGCTTTTGATTATAGTGAATACAAGAAAGTCTTTGAGACTCAATAATTGTATATGTGTCTATAATAAACTATTTAATAAGCCTTCTATAATAAATTAGGCAAGATGAATCATTGTAACGGAATTGAAGGTGAGAGGAGAAATTTTCTATGATTGTAAATTTTTATAAATTTTCAATTTGATTTAATGGTGTCACACGATGGAATATGTTATTGACATATCCATCCTCTCTTTTTGGGAAAACTAATGGATATTTTAGAGGGAGGTAAAGTGGGTAAAGATCATCTATGAACTAAAATTAAACACTTTTGATATGAATGATGATATCTCTCTCACGGTCTAGATCTTCAATGTCAACAACAATCTGCGTTGTGATCTCAGATATAGTTGGTAAGTTGTATATTTGTGTATCTCTTCTTCATCTTCTAATTAGTTGCATCTTTAAATTTGTAGTGTCATTACTATCAATAAAATATCTAGATATTCTTAATTGATGTGATAATGTGTTTATTTTGTGGATAATTTTGTTGTAGTTTCTGAACGACACTTCATTTTATAACATATTTTTGAATCATGTCGTCAAAGCTGCATATGAAAGTGTTAAGAAGTTATAATCCGAAGACAAAAAATAGAGATCACACCAATTAATATAGAAGTCACTAGATGGAACTTACTCTGTTGTGAGATTCATTTGTAGTGTCATATACACATAGATGATCAAACATTAGAGGTTTTCCATTAGAAGGACTTAAACTTCCAATATGATGGTTGGTTTATCAAGTTAATCTAAAATCATTTGGAGACCCTCCACAGTTCACAAATTTATTGACTTTTTTCCCAATGATGTGAATGAAAACATTGAATTGTAAATGTGCATGGGGTCATGGAATTTTTTGGAATGAGTAGAGGATGTATTGAAAACTATGTTCATAAGGTATTCAGGACATGTATGCAACTACTGTAAAGAAATTTTTCATAGTGAGAAACTCAAAGAAAAATGTGGGATATGTCTAGGGATATATTTTTTACTCCTCTACTCATACCATAAAGTTGAGCCATGGTACTCACAAATTTTAGATGGGTCTCCACAATCTAAATATTTTTTAAGTGAAAATTTTATGTATAGTTGATATTAATAGGGATTGAAATAGTATTTTGATTATAATTTATGCACTTACAAGGTAGTAATTTGAGTACTACTTAAATGAAAAAAATTTGTTTGTTCAGGACTTTGAAGTTGTAGTGATATATCTGCAACATTCGAATTGAAGTTATTTGCAATTAATGTCAAATTAATAAAAAAATATACAATGACACAATTGTTTGTTGAAAATACAATCTAAAGTATGAAAGACCTCAGAAGTTTATAGTAGTAGTTCTGTCAGAGTTTGTTAAAGGAGTAGTTTCTGTGGTTGTCTGATTTATTGCTTGCAGTTCCTTTGGAGGATGTGTATTAAATGAATTCCTCCATTGTTATAGTAACCGCATTGGTTACATCATTTTTAAATATGATAATTTGTGTATTACTTTAATGTAAATATCTTTTTAGTTTCGGACATTGTGGTTGATGTGATTTATCTGCAACATGTGACATGTAGTTCTTTGTTATTAATTTCATATTAATAAAAGAAATGATAAAATGAAAGAGTTGTTTGTTTAGTTTTTATTAATGTCAAATTAATAATATACAACAAACAATGAAACATTTTTTTGTTGAAAATACAATCTAAAGTATGACAGACCACTGATGTTTATAGGAGAAGCTCTGTCAAACATTGTTGAAGGAGTAGTGTCTGTGGTTTTCTGATTCATTTCTTGCAGTTCCGTGGGTGGATGTGTAGTACATGAATTCCTCCACTTTTATAATAACCAAATTGGTTACAATGTTATTAAATATTATAATTTGAGTATTACATAAATGTAAATATCCTGTTTTTTCATGACTTTGTAGTTTAATTGATTTATCTACAACATTCGAGTTGTAATTATTTGTTATTAATGTCAAATTAATAATAGAAAACATGCAGTGAAATAGTTTTTTGTTGAAAATATAATATAAAAATTGATAGAAACCTATATTTTATAGTAGTAGATAACTCATAGTATGTTGAAGCACTATTTTCTGCGGTTTTCTAATTTATTACTTGTTGTTCATCGGCCATATGTGTAGTACTTGCATGCTTGTGTCGTTAGAATGACACTATTGGTTAAATTGTTATTAAATACTATAAATTTTTAATATATGAATTCATATATATGAGAAACATGAAATGGTAGTTGGAATAAAGTACACACCCATGGATGAAAAAGGAACACAGTTTCCGATAACAGTATAAGTATTACTGTTGATTATTGAAGGCACATGTTTATAAATCAATATTTCACTAACACAGAGTAAATCATGAAGTCAACTGTTTTTTTCTTACAGTGGCGAGGTGGCATCAGATGGCTCTGTAATATTACTTTAATAGTATTCATACCTTTTAAGAGTAATTTTAGGACATGAATTTTCTTAATAGAAATGTAACATATTTTAAATTTATTGAAACAAATATCATTGACATCATGCTTAAAAAATAAAATATTGTGTTGTATCATGGTATTCAGTTGTTTACTTCTTTGTTTGATCCACCGTATATTGTTGAAATATCCAAACATTCTTAAGGGACAGTGAAAGAAGAAGATGAAAAGTTTTAGCAATATATGATTAAATATTTTTCAGTATGAAATAAATGTATTTAAATTGGAGACAGTAAACAAAAATTAACGTTGATGCATATAGGTGAGAATGGAATGTGTCGATGTAATACTGTGTTATTAGCTGGTGTGAAAACTTCAGCTTTAAAACATTTTCCCGTAGTTAGTTTTACCATAATATTCACAGTAATGTTGGAATGTATATTTTCAGGCCGCAAGATACTATAACAAAATGGTATGATATTTTAATTAGAAATTTGTTAAATAAAAATAGTAATGGACTTAGTGAATTTAACAGACAATTACTTGGTGTTAGTGAAATAGGAAAACATACTACTCTTTGTGTGCTTACAGTTAGTGTTACATGTTCACTTGGATTAATGTTTTCAGTAGACAATCTTCCTGTGGAATTGTAATTTTCATAAACATAGAAGTCATTGTTTGATAAATAATGAAACAATATCAGGAATACTGGGAAAAAAAGTCAAACTAATTTTCATTGTTGTCATAGTAGTCTTCTTTGTAGCGGAGTGTCTCTATATCTCGACGGGGAGTGCATGTTTATATCGTGTATCTTTTTATTGGATTGTAAATGAATAAAACAGAACCAGAAAAAATGCAATGCAATGTTGAGATCAGATTATAGAAAATATATATTTCAAAGATCATTGGGCATTATAACATTCATTTAGTCCCATTATAAGGGTTTTATATCCAAATGTTACATATGAAAGTTACATACTGCAAGTAGTCTAATATAATCCTTGATATTTCTTATCAGTCGATGATAAATGGACAATCAAATATATAGATACATGGATGTAGTATTATGAAAATATTATTGAGAATGTAAATGCTCGTGACAAATAATAATAATAATCTTCACAAAGATAATACTATGGTTGGTTGTCTAAGTATATGTCTACCGAAAGGATAAGATAAATGATGAAGAAATAAAATATTGTCACTATTGAATTAGGATAAAGTATAATGAGAATTCATAACCTTTTGTGAACCTGGAAAAAATGTGATGATGAACTAAAGTTATAGGTATCACAGTTGAGTATGAAAACATACCCATTTCAGAAGCTTACACCTACTTCCTAGTAACTGATCAAGAAATAGTTGCAACCCAATTGTTCTTGCACCGGGTGTAGTAGGTTCTGTAAACCTAGTTTGTAGATTTCTGTAGAGATGGAGGCGGTGTGTTCCAAATAAGTGATGGCTATTGAATTCAGAAAAGTATCTTGGTTTTGACATTAGTTGATGAATAATCGAATGTATATGAGAATTTTGGTCTTATGAATTGGAATGTTTCATGCGCGACAACAATAGTGTTTGTAGGCAAGAAGATGATGTATTGAAGGAGCAACGGTGTGGAGTGTCTAAGAGTGATATATCTAATTATGAGTTGCAGTGGAAATTTTCTTGATATGAGATACTGATTTTGGAGGACTCATCAGATGAAGTTTGAGGCTATGAAGGGTTTTCAGCAGGTACTACGGCAGAGGTAATTCACGATTCGGGTGGATGGAAATGTGATGGTAGGTATTAGGTTGGGTATTCGGGTTAGGAGGGAAGATCTATGGGAGTGACATGTGTCGAAAAGAAAGCTTTATTTAGTAAATATATAGATGTTTGAAAATGTTCCAATGTACAGACTTTCCAAATAACCTTAATGTTATTTTAATATATATTTATTTTCTTTAAAAAATATTTTAAAGAAATTATTTTAATCATATTTCACATGGGTATCTATCAAATGATGGGATATCTTTTTCATGTACCTTTGTGACTGTATATCCCTACAACCTTTTTTCCAAGATACTTCCTCTATACTCATTCATGTTCTGAAAAAAGGAAACTTTTATTATCATTGTTTAATAAATTATTTTATTTTAAATTATTTTAAATGAAAAGTGAATTTATTATTTCCAAATAAATTTTCTTATTTTTTATGATTTTTATTCATATTTTTTGGATTTCTTGTTAAATGTTACTCTTAAATTAAAAACATCCACATTTTATATAAAGATCAATTATGAAATTATCTATTACATATATGGGATAATCGATCACTGTTGTTATATTCCATAAGCATCCACCTGTATATGCATGATTTTCATCCAATGTCATACTTTATGAATAGAATATTCTATATTACATTAATTGAAGCATATTAGCCAAGATTCATAATACATTGAGTGAATAATGAATATATTTTCTAAATAGTATATCCTATTCCTATATGGTGTGAAGATAATATGCCTAATATTCTTTATTAAGTGGTTTTTTCCAAAAATGATTCATAAATTCAATGGATAAAAATATATTTACCATGGATTTTTGAGTTCCTATTTATTTATGAATCATGAATAATTCCTTATAGGATCCACTTGTAATAGATAAAAATCCATTATATATATTTATGTTTTTATTATATATTTATTGAAACCATATGTAACACATATGAATGATTTTTATTATGTTATAGGTGTGCATGAAATTATATACTTCCACTATAATTGGTTATGTTTCCATCTCCTATGAAATCAGGGTGTGTGGGTAGAAATCTATAACAACTATGGTGTGTGGGAAGTTATACTAACCAACTATGTTATGTTAATAGGTAAAGGATCTAGGACTTCAACTTATGATGAATTTTTTATTTTATTACCACATTTCAATGATTCTATAATATAATGTTATATTCTTGTTTAATCTATGTTCTCATGATATCATCTCTCTATTCCACTCTACCATTCTTATGATCATCCTAATTATGAAATCTTGTTATTACTCATATCTCTCATGTTATTATTTATAATTATTCTTACCCATACTAGGAATTTCATCTCACCCATTTATTACGTTTCAATTTACCTAGGATATGATAGAATGTTTTATGTATGAAAATTTTAAAGCGTATCTTTTTTGTGAGATATTTTGGGGACATTTAAGACTCATTATTTATTAATTATCTTTTTATATAGATAGAAAACATGTCCATTTGGTGATAAATCTTGAGATTTATTAGTTTGTGATATGTCATAATTCTCTGAAACTATAATAAAAAAGGTACTTGGATTTTAAATTTTAGGAATAAATTGTTACCGTAAATGTTTATTAATGATAATGTTGTATGTTATGGGTTTTTGGAGATAGATCTTAGAGCATGGACTTGGGGGTGCTGTGAAGTCTGTCGAAGAAAGTGGATCTGGGTGTTGACCTAGAGTGCATCAGGACTATAAATACCATTCTACGTCCTAGTGGTTTTAATAAAAAGAATTCATTGATTAATGAGGTTATTCTAAAAAGAAATTAAATACATTAAATTCGATAATATCTATTTTAGCAGATTTCATGGAGATTAAATAGACATAATTAAATTTATAGGTTACTAATATGAGTTCTTAAAGCACCATTAATTGTTTATAGGTGGGGTATGGATGGAAACAATTTTGGGTAAATTATTCCCTATATTAATATGAATAATTGATAAAAAATTCTTATTAAAAATAACTTTTAAAAATATAGCAGATATAGAAATCAAGAATGAGTTATGTTAAATACTTAGATGTAAAGAAGAACTTGAAATGAAATGTTGAAACCCTCAGTTTATTGATATATTATTTTGATAAATAATCCCCTAATTGATTAGCTTCCCCCATTTCATTGAAATAATTATAAAAATTCAGTTCACAAAGGAATAAAAAGAGGGAGTACCCATTGATAGGTAGTGATCCCTTCCAAATAAATTCAACCACACTTAGTGTATATTTTTAATCATTGGTATGTACATACATAATTAGAGTGCACTTCTTGGGAATAATGTTTATGTCAATCCATGTGTAACCTTTGTCTATTATTTATTTTATATGTCTAATTATTATTTGTTCTCTGAGTTTAATAGTTTCTCATTGTTATTTCTTTTAAACAATAAGATATTTTAGCATGAAAATAAAAATAGAACAAGCCAATTTACTCCCCTCTTAGAGTTTATTAGGCATTTGTCTTATACAACATTTAGTGGAGAATAAATTTAAATATATAAAAGTAAGGTTTATTAAAAATATAATATTTGAAGAATATTTAAATGATAATGTAGTTGATGATATGATAGTAAACTTTCATCAAATATCAATAGAGGAAAAAATTAATGTTTTGTGAAGGAAATTTCACTAACATAGATTCACTTTTCTTCTCCGACTGTGGAAAAAAGCCTTAAATTTTAATAGGAGTCTCAAAGAGCTTACAATAATGTGTTTTAAAAGGCATTACATTTATGGTTTGTCATAAATACCTTATATATTTTGTTGGTCCATGAATTCCTTATATGGAAACATTATCAAAAAAAAATAAAACCCTATAATTCAAGGATACAAATCCTATATCCAAATTGAAAATTTTAATTGGATCGATCCACTTAAATAATTAAAATAGGGATAATAAAGGTAAAATTATCTAAAATAGTCTAATAGGTTTCCCTAAAATTATATATCAGAGTTACATATTTTTTTAATGATTAACAGAAGGGAATTTTTTTAATATGATATTAATATTTAGTCTTACCTTATTTGAAAAAGAGTCTTATCATGTGGAATTGAGGATGATTTTTGGGGACTAATTAGATGTATAAATGTATTGGGGAAATAAAATCCAATCAATAAAATTTTTAATTATAGATCGTGAAGATGAATTATAAAGAATAAAAAACCACATGTACTTATTATATATTAATAAAAAACAATATCACCATGATGCATGATAAGGATAACTCGTGAACAACCACCCAACTCCTATTGTTGTAGGAAACCACAGGCTGGATGAATCACAGATCATAACCATAGGTCTTCCCCTGAGATCCAGAACATTTTAGTGCCTCTATAAGTAATTTATATATAGATTAGAATGTATTTATCTAAATAGTAGTTTTACTATATCATGATTCCTTATATAATACTAGATATATCATTTTAAATCCATTTCTCAACATATGATTAATTTTCCCAACTACCAATTGATTCTTAAATTCTTAGTTGTTTTATTATATAACATTATAAATTTATAATTTCTTGATATAAAATCCATAAAATCATACATTTTTAAATTTAATGGTTCAAATAATTAATATAAAAATATGAAAAGTATAATAACACATCTTGATGTGTCAGAAAAATATAAAATAATTCTTATGGAAGAAATATCCACGTGTTAAGTAAATGATATCATATGTTTTATGGAAATTAAACCATGATATATAACATATATCATACATATAGAGATATATATATTTCATAAAGTGATATCTCTCATGTTGAATGTAATTATATATAATTTGGTGTATTTTTCATTGATTATCACTAATAATGTAAATCCACCCAAACATTATACTTACTTCATAATATGTTACATCATATGTAATATGTAGTGAAGTTTTTCCAAAAAACTCAATCCAAATATATTTTAAACTATTTTGGAAAAGGAGTCATATAAATATATCAACTTTAGATTAATATTTTGTAACAAAACAAATATTTATTCTCATAACCATTTTTTATACCTATTCTATTTTATGTCATTAAAAATAATTATAATTTATTAATTTATTAGGAGAAGTATATAGTGGCCTCTATAAAAGCTCCATAGTCACATATTTACTAAATAAATCTGCTATGATCTTCATCAAAGACATGTATGTACCTACAATTTTCTAACACATGTATCATTATACATCATGTATATTGATAAAATACATTTTCCAAAGAAATTAATTATACCAATTTTACCTTGTATGTTGTGATATCATATTCGAAAATTCATTAAGTAATAATTCAATAATATGATATTAATTAGAAAAAATAATAATTTAAGTTATTTTATGTATTAAATATTTTATCGCAATCCATGTCATCATCTTATTTTTGTATGTAATACAATTTTGGAATGAATGTATATATATATATTTATATATTATAAGGGAATAAATATTATATGTCGGTCACTGTAGGAGATTTAAATATACCAATCAAATTAATATGGTTAAAAGGAAACTACCACTAATACTGATATAGATATATCATTTGGTGGGATATTGTTAGGATATGAGATTAATATTACTAGTATTTAATTTAATACACATTAAATATTTCAAATTTTCAATAGATATTTTCAGATGATATTTATCAATTACTAATATATTTTAATTTTAGTACCCCCATTTTTTGGTATTTAACCCTTAACTTGTGGTTTTAATGGGTGTAAGGTCTACGGGTGAATGTTTTGAGAGTTGGATGAACACTAAAATGTTTTGGGGGATCAATGAGAGGTGTAATGTATATACACTGTTTGTCTATACCATGCAGAAATCCGAGTAGAAACCATGTTCACTAGCAGTTTTTGGATAGAATATTCAGAACTACATACAAGTGTTCTCAGATACCATGTCAGGAGGCCATGTAGGGATTTTTAAGTAATTAGCTAATGCACGGTTAGCGCACGGTTTGCCTAACCATGCACAGTGTAAAATATTGAACCTTAAAATTTGGATCTCACTCTTTTTTGACATAACTCCCTAGTATTTTCTTCTATGCTCCCCTAATTCTATATTCCTCTCAATTAAAGGTATGATAGAATATAACAATTGTTTTAGAGTCAATTAGGGTCCCTCCATTGTCATTTGAAAGCCTGATTCTCTCGATAATTGACGTTCTTCTTCATTCTCATCTTGTTTATTAAGATCTACATGGATTTAAATATCCTATTATATTTCATTCTATGATATTTTCCAATTATGGGTAGATAAAAAATGGTTGATTCAAGATAATATGATATTTTGTCTTGGTTGTTAGGGGAGAAATTATTTAAGGACATTTTTGTGGAGAATCAACTCGGTTGCTAGAGCGTTGTTCATCCTTTGTTAGTTTTCACCAAAACATTGAGGTAGGTGGCTTCTCTATACAATACACTTATTAGAACATGTTGTAAGGCTTTAAAATTTAATATTTTTTGTTCGATGTTTTGTGATTTGGATGTTTACAAATCATTTTAAACCCTTCTTGGTGGTGGTTTGGAAAATTGGGAAATCGTAAAAAATGGGTATTTGAATAATGTGCTTATGTTATTGATTTTAAAATAAGTATTTTGATATGGATATTTTATGTAATTATGGAACATGTTTTGAATTAATTTTTTTTAATAAAAGTTAATTTTTTATTTAAATTAATGCGCTTCTCAGAAATTGGTTTTTTCTTTAGATTTCAGTAAATATTCAGTTTTATTAGAACGATTTATTTTGCCGATTTAAAATGGTTTGGTATATATGGGGTTGTGTGAGATAAGTTTCATCATGACCCCAAATAACGTAACTATACCATTGGGGTAAATGTTTCAGAAACCTTTATCAGGGGTGTGTTTCATTTGAAAACAAGGTGATAAGATGAGAGACCACTCAGAAGTATAAAACTGTCAAACAAAGCATGCATGGGTGTGTGTTGTAAACCGTGTGTTGGGTATGCCAAAATGATAATTAATAATTGGTTTTAATGCTTTGTTTAGTTATTTTCCAAGATGTATAACTATCTATAAATTGTTTAAATGGTAACTTTTTTCATTTGGTTACAATTAGTTTTTTAACATGTTTATTATTGTGTTATAAATAGTTTTTCATAATTATTTTATATATATGGTTTTATATAAAGGTGGATAACATTTTTATCCTAGTGGAATGGGAAGGGAATTCATTGGAGAAAAAATATTTTGTGTTAATCTCACCCCTTCTTTGGCACTTGGGTTATTTTTGAGATGTTATCATTTGGGTCACGGGAAAAGGTAAGGTATTACCCATTTTTAGCACCACCTCATGATACTTGGAATGTTTTGTGATTTTGGGGCATGGAACGTGTGTATAATAGAGTCTTTTGGTATAATTATAATTTTTAGTTGTTCTTATAATTTTTTCATTAATTATTGTTTTGTTTCCCACTATTTCACACTTTAGAGTGTTTTTTATATGAATAAATTAGTTGTGTTATCTTGCTTTTATTCATGCATCATATAGTGAGGTGTTTGGTTATGGCTTATTGGGTTAATGGTTTTATTATTAAAGGGTAACCCCCCCACTTGTATTTGTATCCCTTCAGCATTTATTTAAAGACTTTAGCATATTAGGGAGTCTCTTAAGGCCATGTAATGATTCGTTGAGTCCTCAAGCTAATGGTAGAAAGTGGGTCATTACGAATGGTATCAGCTTGTTCAGTCATTTCCTAACACGTAGTTTTCAGTTTCATAGTTCTTGAGTTGAATTTAACTTGGTTTATTCCTTCAGATTTGATCTTATAAAGGTGTAGTATTGTTATAACATGAAATTTATATCAATAAATGAAGTATATAACTCAATTATATTGAACATAATGTTATCGGGGAAATGGGTACATAAGTGTTTCAGAGACACTTATTGGATCTCTGAATCTCATTGTCTTAGTTTTAGCCAATGAGATGATAATGACACTTATTGTTGAGGAATGACATACCACTAGGATTGAATATATCATGTGGAGTAATAATTTATTAATTTTTTTAATGGTTTAAATTTTTGAAAAATGTAGAACTTGTTTTCAATTGAAATATTTTAAAAAGAGGATAGATGGTGTATTTGGAAAAAGGTATTATTTTAAAAAGAAAGAATTGATTTTTCAAAAATAGTTGAACATTAAAAAGATTATTCTTGGAAAATAATATTATTATAGTTGATGTTATATAGTTTTGAAATACTAATCCAATAGTTTCTATAGAATGAGACATACCGAGATTATCTATTGGTCAAAAAATGGCGCTCGATAGGTGTCGTAGAAAACAACCGGAAGAAGCTGCAGAGATTGTGGTTTCACCTGAGGCTCATTTAAACTAAGACCTGGTTCAATTTATTGTCAAATAATTTCATGATATGGATATGGGGAACCATAGGGATGATCCAAGGCATGTGGATCATTCCATATAGTTCATGATGCTGAATCTAACCATCTTCAGGGCTGATTTTGAACCTAAAAGGGAAGTGGTTTGGATGAACATGATGAATTTTATCTTCAAATTCATCAACACACCAACAGAGCTCAAATTAATGATATACATGTATATTCTCAAGGATCCTGAGAGCTATTTGTGGGAACTAGCGTTGTATTCTATATGGTATCAATGCCTTACTCGTGAGGATTTTGAGATATTTTTTATCAAAAAATTCTATCCTATACATTTAGGATCTCATGGAAGATAGAATTTTTTTGTCTAAAGTAGAAAAATCATTCTATCATCGAGTATTCCACTAAATTCATGCCTTTCACTTTTTACATGATGTTGTCGTGATTTCATACATGAGGGCATGCATCTTTGAATAAGTACTAAGGCATGAGATTCACTCAAATATTGTGGTTCTCTATATTACAGATTATATAGAGATAGTGAATAGAGTGACATTTTATAAGTAGAACATATTAGGATCTGTGATAGGAGGAAGTATGATGATACGTATAGGAAATGGTGGGAACTCAAATGCTTGGAGAATTCCAAATAGGGACACATATTTCAAGTTGGTATTGAGACTCAAAATTAGATAGTTGTATTATTGAACCTTCATCCATGACCAAAGACCAAAGAAGTCTATTTATAATATGGTTCCCTTGACCACATAAAGAGGGACTGAAAGTCACAACCTAGAGAATTCCATAATATCCAGAAGATGGGGTATCATCAGCGATGTTGTTGCAGTGATCTGAGGTCAGGTTCTCGATAAACATATAAGGTGTCGTAGGTATCGTATACTTCGATATGATGAGGTTAGTAGAATTAGTCTCTCTAGAAGAGCAGTGCTAGCCATGATGATTCTAATAATACTATGACTCATCAACTAGGGTAATCTTAGTAAGTCCACAAAGAGCAGAGTGCAACGATAAAGAAATTGTATGAATCTGAGAAGATGATTATGGATAATAAAGCTGAACCATCTATTGTGAGAGGTATGATTCTTTTGAATTCTACCCTTATTAATAGGTTATTTGATACTAGTGCATCTCATTCAGTCATCTCTTCTGTTGTTTTCAACATTTTATTCTGAAATCTTGAGATGATGCCTTCTGTGATAAAACTTCAAACTTCTCTTGGTGAAAGTGAATATCGAGACCTCATGTATACATATTGTTCTATAATTATTGATGGATCTGGTCTTATTTAAGACTTCTCAGTTTATGATATAGATTTTTATGATGTAATTCTATGGATTGGTTGACAATGTTTATGGCTCACATTGAATATTATAGAAGGAAAGTGAGTTCTGCAACTAAGGAAAACCTCAACAATCTCTTTAAAGGAGAGAGGGTTGTAAAGAAATGTGAAATGGACTTTTGGAACTATCCATGGGAATATCTCATACTAGTTTTTGGTGTTAACTTTGTAATAAATAGAAGACACAGAATAAAAAAATTCCAATGGATGTGGATCAATTTCCAGATATCATTCCCAACAACTTCTCAGTGTTACCATTTATATGGGAAATAGAGTTTACGATTGATCTCCTTTTAGGGACTAGTCCTGTTCCCATTTTATCTTATAGGATACAAACAAAAGAGTTATGGGAACTGAAAGTGCTATTAGAAGAGCTGAAAATAAAATCTTTCATTCAGCTAAGTAAGTACCATTGGGTAGCAACTGTCTTGTTCATAAAGAAAGTAGATGGAACTCTAAGGCTACGTAAGGATTATCATAAGCTTAACCAAGTTATGATAAAGAATTAGTATCCAATACCACACATTGATGATATGTTTGATCAATTTATGGTATATCATTGGTTCTCTAAATTGATATCAAGATACCATCAATTTATATTTTGGAAGGAAGATATTCCTCAGACAACGTTGAAAATCATATATGGATAATATAAATATATAGTCATACATTTGAGTCTTGAGAATGAAATGATGGTCTTTATGAAATTGAAAATATTGATATTTTAGAGATATATAGAATATTTTCTTGTGGTGTTTGTATGTCATATCATGGTGTATTCATGGACAAGGGATGAGTTTGAGAAACACTTTGTGACAGTGTTGGAAATCTTAATAGACTATCATTTGAATGCCAAATTAAATAAGTGTGACATTTGGATACAAGATGTAAACTTTCTTGGCCATGTAATTTCATAAAAATTTGTTTTTGTGGATCCATAAAAGATAAAAGATGTTATAACCTGGAAACAGTTTAAAATGTTTCTGAGATACGATTTTTTCCTGGTCTAGATGGTTATTACCAACAATTTGTTGATGAATTTTCATGGAAATCTTCACCAATGACATTTTTGACAAAGAATAATACAACTTCAAATGGACTGAATAATTCCATAAGACTTTCCAAGAGATCAATTTTCATCTTACAAAACATTTATCTTCATTTTTCATGAATCGAGATAGGGATATGTGGTGTGTTGTGATTATGTGGGATTGGGGTTGGGATATGGTATCATGTTAGGAGATCATGTGGTTTTTTATGGTTCAAGGTAGTTGATAGTGCATGAGATGATCTACGCAACACAAGTCTTGGAGTTATCAACAGTCAATCATTCATTAAAGACTTGGCGTCACTATCTCTTTTGTGAGAAATTTTTGGTGTTCATATATCATAAGAGCATGAAACATATTTTCTCACAACGAGATCTAAATATGAGGCAAAGGATATGAATAGATTATCTCTAGATTCATCACATTAACATTATGTATACACTTCTAAAATATAATTCATTGGTTGATGTGTTCTGATGAAATTCATACACTCAGTTAGGAAAGGAAGCTTCAAATGAATTGTAGTTGATTTCAGTACTAACCAACATACATGTGGAATGTGGAGACCTAGTTTATGTGGTGGTTTTATTTTTAGTTACAGTGTTTCCTGATTTTGTAAGGATGGTTAAAAAGGAACAAACATATTGTGTATAATTCCAGGTAATGATTTCAAAACTCAATTGTAGGGACACCATTTAGGGATGGAAACTGGAGTTCATTTTTGTGGTTCAAAGATATGATGGTTGTACATATGGCTAGTTAGGGGAATCTTATTCATTATAAACACCATTCAATATGATCTATATGTTTGGTAATAAATAAAATTTATAAGGCATTGAAGGCATAGTTTTGGTGGAGCTGTATGAAAAGGAAATTCATTGAGTTCGTTTCAAAGTGCCTATCTTGTCAGAAAGATAATGAATAGCATTAGTGACCAGTGGGTATGTTGTAGTATTTACCTATCCCATTGTTGAAATGGGAGCAGATATCAATGGATGTTGTTACAGTTCTCCCATGAATGGTTTAGAAACATGACTCCATATGGGAGATAGTGGATCATCATTCTAAGTCAGCCCATTTTATCCCTATTAGTGAAAATCATATGGTGGAGGATCTATGTAACATCTATATCCAAGACATCGTAGAGACATCTGGAATACTAGTTTGGATCATCTCAGATAGAGATCTGAGTTTCACATCTCATTTCTAAAAATCCTTACAGAAATCCCTTGGGACTTAGTTGACTATAATTACAGTGTATCATCCTCATATGGATGGAATGTATTAAAGGATCATACAGACGTTCAAAGAAATTTTTCAGGCTTTTGTATAATATTTTGGTGGCTCGTGGAAAGATAACATACCCTTGGTAGAGTTATTGTATAATAACACCTATCATGCCTCAACACATATGGATCTGTTTGAAGCATTGTATAGGAATCCTTTTCAGTATCCACTGTGTTGCGTGGAAATAAGTTAGACTTCACTACTTGGGCCCATTCTAGTCTGATAAATAGCAGAGATGATTTAGTTGATCAGATAGTTGATGGAAATGGCTCAGAGTAGTCATAACTCTTATTCAAATCATTTCCAAATACTATTTTCATTTTCAGTGAGTGGTCATGTGTACATGTAGATCTCTCCAAATATTGGACATCGTAGTTTTAAGAAGTAGGGAATGTTATCTCTTAGCTATATTGGTACTTTTGAGATACTAAAATGGATTAGAGAGGTGTCATATCAGTTGGAATTCCCACAAGAATTTAGTTTGGTGAAACATTTGTTACATGTATCTGAGTTGAAAACATATCCACCTAATCCTGACCATTTGATCAGTTGTGGTCACGTTGACCTAGTGCAGGATGCTTCATAGGTACATATCCTGGTGTGGATTGTGGATAAAAAATATAAATTCTTAAGGGGAAAAATAATCACCCTATTTATGGTTTTATAGAAACATGGTCTGATTTAGGTGGATACTTGGGAGTGTGGGATAGAAATTAAAAGAGAAATGGCTAGAACTCTTTCAAGATAATGATTTTCTTCTACATTCTAAGGAAAGAAAGACCAATGGTGGGGAGAGTGTATTACCCATGTTTTCTAGTATGATTCCATTACCTTTATCTTTTTATGGTTATAAAGTGTTAGGGTAGTGGTTGGGAAAGTTGGGAGAACTTTGAATATGTTTTTTGGGGCTAAAGAATAGGTGCAATGTATGTGCATGGTTTGTCAAAACCGTGCGAAAAATCCAAAGAGAAACTAAGCGCACTAGTAGATTTTGGAAAGAATCTTCGTTATGGTGTATACATGGTTAGGGATACCGTTCAAGGAGGATGTTAAGGGGGTTACTTATGGTAGTATCTACTGCATTTTTAGATAATGGTTTTTATAACTATGTCGTCTAACCATGTGAAGTTTCAAATTTAGATCCTTAAAATTAGGTTCGCACTATTTTTTGGCATAACTCTATTTTTCTCCTATGCACCACTAATTCAAGATTAATCTCCATTGGAAGTAGGATAACCTCTACCAATAATTTTGGAGTCAATCTAGATCCCTTCATTGGCATTGGAAAAGCCTAATTCTCTTGGTAAGTAGCATACTTCTTCATTCTCATCACATTTCTTTAGATCTACTTGGATATAATTCTCATCATCCATTTATTTCTTAGATATACACCTTTTAAGGGTAGTTATAAGATGTGAGATTCCAATTATAATGATATTTGGTCTTGTTTGTGATAGGATAGGGGATCTAAGGATGGTTTGTGTAGAATCAACCTGGATGCAAGAGTGTTTTTCATCTGTTATCGGTTTTTACAAAAACCATTGGGGTAGGTGGATTTATACTCAACTCAACATTTTAGAACTGATTGGGATGCCTTAAAATTGATTATTTTCTATTGAAAAGGTTTTTATTTGGATGTTTAATAATTTTTGGAAACCCATTATACCGATGGTTTGGAAAATTATGGAAATAAGGAAAACTATGAATTTGAATACAGTGTTTGTGTTCTTGATTTTATATTATGGATTTTAAGATGGTGACTTTATAGATTTTTGTCACATGGATTGGATTGAATATTTTCGATAAATGGTAAATATTTATTGAAATTAAAGCTATTATTTGAAATTCTTTTATTTTATGTTGTTCAATAAAAATGATGTTTTATTGGAACTATTTGTTTTGGTGATTTTAAATGGATTTCCATACATGGGGTTGTGTGAGATCATGTTCAACATGCCCCAAGATAAGGAACATGTACTATTGTGGTAAATGCAGTGTGACCCAATATCAAGGGAGGGTGTCATTGGGATACAAGATAAGAAGACAAGAGACAACTAATTAGTCTATAAATATCAAACGATGAATTAATGGGTTTATGTTTTGAACCATGGGTTTGGTATTACAAAATGATAAATGATAATTTGTTGTAATTATTTGAATGGTTAATTTGATGGAAGTATAACTTTCACAAAACTGGTTAAATGGAAATTTTTTCATTTGGTAATAATTGGTTTTGGAACTTTTTTATTATTGTTTTATATACTTTTTTACAGAATTGTTTTATATAAATAGTTTTATATAAATGTTAATAAAATTTTTATCCTAGTGGAATGATTATGGAATTAATTGGGGAAATCCTAATGAGTTTTATACTCACCCATTCTTTATAACTTGGGTGATTTCGTAGATGTTATCTTCTGGGACATAGGCAAAGGAAATGTATCACATGTTTTTAGCACCACCTTATGATACATGGGATGTTTGGTGATTGTGGATCGCCTAGAGTGTGGATCATAGAGTCTTGTGGTCTTCATGGAAGTTTTAGTTATTATTACTTTTTTTCTTTGATAGTTGGTTGGTCTTCTATTGTTGCACACTTTGGAGAGTTTTTTATATGAATAAAGTTGTAGTACTATGTTGCTTATATTCATAGATCATATACTAAGGTGTTTGGTTATGGTTTTTGGGTTAGTGGTTTTATTCATAAAGGGTAAATCACCCCCACTAGTATTCCTAACCCTTCAACATTTATTTTCAGTCTTTGGAGTCTTAGGGATGTCACTTAAAGCCAAGAAATGATATGTTGATTCCTCATGCCAATGGGGAATAAGCGGTCATTACAACAATTGTTGTTTATACTTTTAAATTTTATATTTAGTTATACAATGTATTCTACAATATTTGAATAAAAAATAATTAATACACTCAATAATTGGATTATAAAATGAGATTCTATATAAATAATTCTAAGCAATAAGTGATGTGTTATATATTCAATTTAAGTAATCCATAATTAATGTTTTCTCTTTTTTATCACATTCATTTAATATAATTGATAGGATAAGTTTTTAGATAAAAAATAAATATTACCTTCATGTATTTTTCTATTTTTTAATAACTAGTGCATAACTATCACTACAAAAAATTCATAGTTTAGAGGTTGTTTTTGAATGGTGATTAAATAATCCACCAATAAAAAAATTAGTGAACTAGTGGTAGTTTTTTATGATCTCCCACTAAATATTATGAATTTATTTAAAAAATTACCCCCAACACCACTTATCCCTGAGCTCCCCCAACACCAAACCCAATCCACCACCCCCTCGATGGAAGTAATGTGTCCCCCCCCCCACTAGCCCTCCTCTTTA
The DNA here is from genome assembly GCA_963277665.1 of Viscum album. Lineage (NCBI taxonomy): Eukaryota > Viridiplantae > Streptophyta > Magnoliopsida > Santalales > Viscaceae > Viscum > Viscum album. The sequence continues at coordinate 790,873,018 of OY728148.1, forward strand.
CCCCATGTCCCCTAGTGTGCATTAGACCTTCTTTACCTCACCCTCTCCAGTTTTCAAGAACCATGCCCTCTCAAGCACTCATGACACTAAACCATCTTCCTCCCCATTGTTTTACCCTTGATGTCTTTCACCCTCTCTTGTATGTACCATTTCCCTTATTCCCCCTCTCCCTCATTGACCGCATGTAAATTTTCTATCTACTGTGTGATTTTTTTATTTTTCTCCCAATACATTTCGACTAATACTACATGATGAAATACTAGTTGAATTGTGTTTCTAGAGACCATGGGGTATTGGGGATTCTCATAAGAATTTTTTTAATTCATTGTTTCTATTTTCATTATCCTGGTATTCATTTCAATTTGGATTCATTTAGAATGGAATATCTTTAAGGTTATATTTTCTAAATTTTATATAGGCATGCGAGTAATTTTATTGTGTAATGAAAATATAATTTATAATGTAGATTATTACTATCCCTAGTTAATATAATAAATATATTGGAGGGAATTAATAATATATTGGATTTTCATGATTACTTAAGTAAATAATGTTATATGACATTGAAATTAAAAAAAAATCAATTAAAAAGCAATTATTAATAAAATATAAATACAGAATAAATTCTTAATTTTTTAGATTGATTATATTATATTGAAGAGAATTAATATATTATGATTTGATTTAATAACATGGTTTGTGATTCTAATTAAATTTGTAAATTCATATTGAATAACATTTTTAATAAATTTATTAGTTATGTTTTAAACATTTTTTATTTCTACATAGATATTTAATATTTTCAAATAAGTTTGACATAGATTAATTTTCTTGTTTTCATGGTAGTGTGATAAAACAAAATTGTAATGTGCTAACACAATAATGGTGATGAACAGTATTCAATAACATTTGACTAAAACATTTTCAAGACTTACATTGGATCTTACACAGATTATTTCAAAATTTCCATGGGTTCATGAGAAATATGCATGATTATAAGCCTAAATTATACCTCTCTTCACCATTTCCACTTTTTATATAGGGTAGTTCCCAATTTTATAGGGTAGTTCCCAATTTTGAATGGCATTGTTTTTTATCTATTTTAAAGTGAAAAAAATATATATATTATATTTTCATTAATTCAATACTATTGTGGTTTATTTATGATGATACGTGATAATAATGATGGGAATAATGTTTAAAATATTATGGATTGTTATAGTACGCAGTGATGTTGTGAAAGTAATGTAGTGGCATGAATGATAAGATGATAGAGATGTTGTAATGATGACAATGGGATAATGTAGAAGTATTTCAGGTGGAAGTTAATATTAATGGGTTTTCTAAAGTGGGACTAATAAATTTTAATGGATAATGGTTTAACTATAATTTTTTTTAATTAACAATGTTTCTTCATTTTAATTATCAAAGAGGATTATGGTATAATATCAATAAATTTTTCCGGTAGTTAACAATAATTTTGTTTAATTTCAAATTTATATTTCTATTAATTCATATTAACTCTATATAAGTTATGTACTGTTTCCTTCATGAGATTAGATACCTAGGATATAGAGTATGTGCTTGGATAATAGGTAAGTAAAATGGTTACGCATTGTCTCATTGATGTTTATTATTTTTTTAAAAAAATTATTGATGTATTAATATTTTTATTGAAATTTTATTTTTCTTGTGTTGTTCATACAGATAATACTAATTTTATTTTAGATGAGTAATATATTTATAATTTAGGTGAATATAATTATTTGTAATAAAAAATATAATGGAAGGTTTAGTTAGTGATGTGATATTGTTGTTTTTTATGGAAAATGTATCAATTGGTTTTGATATATCTTTTGTTACTGTTTTATAATTTATTTGTTCATATATATTATTAAATATGGTTTAATGTTTATATTTTATTAATTTATTTATTTTTTAACTTATAATGTGTAGGGACATTGTGATATATATGGATAAAAGGTGGATCACATTATCGAGGAACCAACCTCAATACGCTAATGTTTTATAGTAGTTTTTATATTTTTCATGTTCCAACCAATCAATTAATGGGACAATAATATGTCCATTTCCTAAAAATAAATTTAAAAGACGTTTGATGAGAGGTGATGTTTATAATCCCTTGATACTGAAACAACTCCCTGGTCAATATTTTTGTTGGATTTGGCATAGAGAATTAAATGTTACATAATGTTTTAGCAATGATTTCAATCAACAAAATGATTTCCCAAATTCATCAAAAATAGAAAATTAAATGAAAAACCTTAAAAATTATGATTTCAGAATTGAAAGAGAACAACCTCAACATAAAAACATATCAGGATAACCAATTGAGGGAACTATAAAAATTAACTTGCTAAGTGTTGTTTGTGGACTATAGGACAACCAAGTCTATATTATAATATATCATTGGAACCCCTATTGATTTATTATAGACAAATTTAAGAGATAAATTCATAGATTATACAACTAAGTTTCATGATTTATTTAATTATGGAAATCAAGAGAGGTATGGAGGATATTTGAAATATTCAAAACATTATTTTCAATATAAGTTGTATCAAATAAAATGCCTATAAAGAATTAAATATATGGTGATGTCCATGGTATTTTAATTGTTGTGGGATTCATTTCTTGGATATGATTTTCTTTTGTAATTTTATGTTATGAAAAAAGAAGTTCACAATCTTGGGCTGAATTATACTGAAAATACTTGTTTTTACCAATGATTAAATGATTTATTTGGGAGAGAATTCAAGGAGACCTGATTATAGAAAATGATATTCTATATATTGAATTAAATGAGTGGTGTTGGATGTCCAAATCAATATAATTTAATGATGAAGAAGAAAAATAACACACCTAAAATGGATTTTCATATCTTCTATTTAAAGCCTAAATTGAACGTATTATTCATGTCATCTAAAACTACAAAGCACATGAAGTTGAATTCCCTTGATAATAACAATTATCGGTTAATGATACATCCATGATATTCACAATCTTGAGAGACATCTGATTTATTTCATATACATTTCTCATCTAGTCCTAGGAATCTGTGATTGGGATTGGATACCAATGGATTCAACCCATTTGGTACTTTTAGCACCAATTATAGTGTTTGGAAAATTGATTTGATCCCTTAAAATCTTCCTCCATATATGTTTATTTATAAAAATGTATATTATACTTTCAATTATTATTTAGTGAAAAAATTTAGGTAAATATTATTGATGTATAGTATAATCCTCTAATTGAATAACTATAGAATTTATGGATCAACAGTGTTGAGACATGTGTTCATATTCTAGAAAAATGATAAAAATGCACGCTACAATAATATAGACCATTAGTGAATTATTAGGACACGGTAATTTATCTAATTTTAACACTTAAACATCTTTCACTTTTCAGTTTTTTAACTTTTATTTTGAGCTCGAATGACTACTTTACAATAAAAAATGCTTCATCTTGTGTCATAGATGATTTCTCAATGCATCTCAAATATTTGTATTGGAGAATTCAAAATTCAATGGTTCTACAAATAATAGACCACCTCCAAAATTATTGACATGTTCAGAAAAATTTGCACAACATGGAGATTTTGAAACAAAATTTGGGAAGGGACATAGTTTTAATTATAATATGAAATGAGTTCTAATTGCATCGCCAAGTGATGTTTGAATATAAAAATATAAGAAAAAAATGAATATTATTCAAACATCAGTGTTGGGAATTTAATTTATTATAGCATAATCTTATTGTTATGTATATTCAGAATAATGTTTGTTAAAGTTTTATCACCACATTGAATAACAAGAATGGAAAATCAAAGGACCATTTCAATGCTTCGAATGACTTATAAACAATAATAATAAAGTTTTATCTATGTCTATATTATAATATAATTTATTTTATAGTAATTTTTTCAATGAAAAATATGGATAATGATACATTCCTCTGAATTTTAAAAGATTTGACGGTATCTTATGGGTATTCAAGTAACATCTCAAGGTGTGTTGAATTAAATAATCATAGGTTAAAAGGATTGAAAAATCATGATTCAGATATTTTTTACAATAGTTACTACCATTACAATTATGTACATTATTACCTAAAAAGGTTATTGTTGTTGCACTCTAGTTTTTTACAATATTCTAAAAATTATGTGAGAGAACTATAAAACCATGTTATCTTGAGAATCTTTATGACAGACTTTTATTAACACATTGTATAATTTAGATGATCTTTCCTCTATCATTTTTACTATCAAAATGTGTTTTACTATACATTTAGTCAAATAAACAAAATTAAGAGGCCACATACATTATTAATGAATGTATCCAATTAAGAGGTACATTATTTATATTATTTAATTATTATGTAAACAATTCTTTGAACATCATTAAAAACATTATTATGTTTGATTTATTTAATTTCATAAATATCTTCATCTTTCAAAATCATACAGGAAAAAAAAATCTCAACTTAATGGCTCTATTTCTAATGGATATTTAATAGAGGAGTATCTTACCATTTTTTCTAGATACATGGATTATATTGAGATAAGATTCACTAATAAAAAATCAGTCTTTAACTGCGTTAAAAATGGTATTTATCACCACTAGAGAAGTGATGGCTACCGGAGCGAGATTAAAAGAAATAGTCTTTAATCAGTTCAAAAAAATCATAGATAAAGGAGTTATTTATTTTAACATTTGTAAGCACTGCCAATGTTAATATTTATCCGTTCTATTAGAAGAATTGATAATGGTCTCCTTTATCACCACTTCTAAAATCACTGATAAGGATTACCTTTATCAATGGTTAAACAATTGATGATAAATAGGTATGTTGTAGTGTGTTGTAACAATACACAACAGCACTAAGAACACCATGAATTCATAAAAAATCTCGTACAAAATTTCACTTAAAATAAAATTAAATTTAAAAAAAAATTAGAAAAAACAATTTATTATAGACATTTCAAACATTGGTTTATACAATTACATAAGTGAAAATTATTACATGCATTCAAAAAGATCAGTGTTCCTTCCTATTTTGATCCAAATACCTTCTAAGGAAATAAAAAACACCTGTATAAGTAAAAAATTCTAAGGTTAGTAATTATATAATGAAATTAATTAACATAAAGTGTTGATTTAAAACTAAACATTGATTCAAACTGTAAACATTGTATATCGTATTGAGTTGTGGTCGATTCTTGTAAGTTAAACCTTTTCTTGTTTGTATTCAAAAATTATCTATATAATAATTAAAAAATTAATTATAAGATTAAATCATTAGGATATTAATTAATTAATAGCATATAGAATGAAGAGTAAAAAATCTATGATCATTTTATCAGTTTTGGCAATGCCATGCACTATTTAAACTAAAATAATAGTTATATATTGAAAAGATTCACTTAGAGTAATACCGATCACACCATGCAAAAATTGGAGTGGTCGATGATTCCTACACAAATTAAATTTCTTATGGATTTTTCTCATAAATTATCAAATAATATAAAGGTGGTTTATTTGTTTTGAGTACATCAATTTTCTTTTTCACTAAAATATCATTTTAAATTAGAAACAAGTACTTTGACTCATACCAATCACAAAATGTGTCAATTTGATGTGAAACTAATTCATACATGCCACAAATTACTTGTGAATATTTTTACAAAATTATCATTTAAATTTTGATGTGTTTTCGTTGTTTTCAATGACTGACATTTTTTTTTCTAAATTCTCAATTTTAAAAAGATAACAGACACATCGGGTCATATTGGGTAAATCATTTATAATATTGAGGTATGTCTAATTATTACACATTAAAAAATAATTATGTATTATTTTCCTAATGTATTAAAATTATCAAAACATATTTTCATGACTTGGAGTAGGTTTGTTGTCCTTTATACTAAAACTCATGTCGATTTTTAATTAAATCACGTAATTTGAGATATACTAGTCACACTGTGTGTTTGATATTGGTGTGGATGTTTCCTAAATTTTTCTAATTAAGTTTGCAACATTTTATTAATGTATCAAAACAATATGAAAGTGTTTACTCAATTTTGATTTTTTCACTTCCCTTTTTACTAAAATTTCATTTTAACTAGAAACACACACTTTGAATCATGTTAGTCACCAAATCAATCTGTTTGATGTGAAACAAATTCCTACATGATAAAAATGACTTTTGAATAAATTTAATAAATTATAAAAAAAATATGAGCATTTTTTCATGGTTTTTAATGAATGACACTTTTTGAACTCCACATACAAATTTAAACTGAAAAGAGATACATTAAGTCATACCAGGTACATCATGTATCAGATTAAGGTGAAATTAATTCCTACACATCAAAATGACTTATGGGTTGTTTTCCTAATGTATAAAAACAATCATAATTATTTTCCTCAATTTTGATTAGGTCATTTGTTCTTAAAACTAAAATTGATGTCAATTTTAAATAGAAACACGCGTTTAGAGTCATATCAATCACAATGTTAATCTTGTAGAGGTGCTGTTGATTCTTCAGATCCTAAATGAAATATATATACTTTTCATAAATTATAAATACAATAGGAATATGTTTGAAATGTATTGAGTAGGTCAATTTTCCTTTCTACTGAAATTGATGTCAATTTTAAATAAAAAGACTCACTTGGAGGTTTGTCGGCAACCCCATGAGTTGGATTAAGGTGTAGATGATTCCTATATATCTCAAATGAATTATGGATCATTTTTATAATTTATTAATGAAATTTAAATAAATTTAATAATTCATTAATTTTTCACTTTTCTTTTTTTCTAAAAATTCATTTTAAACTGAAAACATGTACTTTAAATCATATCGATCACATCATGTATCAGTTTGACATGAGAATAATTCATATATTTTAAAAATGATTTATGAATCAATTAATTAGGTTATCAATAAAATATAAACCTATTTCCTTTCTTAACAGTGGGTGTAAATTTATGAACTAAAATATCGATTTTAAACAGATAACAGACACATTGAGTCTTATCGGTAACATCATGTATCGGATTGAAGTGCAGCCAATTACAACACATCAAAAAAGAATTATAGATCATTTAACTAAAGAATCAAAATAATAATAATGTTTTTTTGGTTTTGAGTAGGTCACTTGTCCTTAAAACTAAAATTGATTTCAATTTTAAATAAAAAGTCACACTTTGAGTCATATATATCTCCCTATGTGTCATTTTAAGGTACAGATCATTTCTAAAAGTCTCAAATGACTTATAGATAATATTAATTAAATATTAAAAACATGGGAATATTTTTTTTAATATTCTCATTTGTCTTTTTACAAAAATTGATGTCAATTTTAAATAAAAAGATGCAATTGGAGTCATGTCGGTCATACCATTCAACAGATTGTGGTGAGGAAGACTCATAAATCTCTTAAATGACATATGGATCATTATAATAATGTATAAAAACAATATGACTGTGTTTCTTCAATTTTGATTGTGTCACTTGTTTTTTTACTAAAATATCATTTTAAACTGGAAACACGCACTTTGACTCACACTGATCACATCGTGTATCAGATTATTTATAGATAAATTCTTACACATGAAAAAACGATTTACGAATTTATGTCCTAAATTATCAATAAAATTTGACAATGTTATCTTAGTTTTCATCAAGTCACACTTTTTGAAATAAATTATCAATTCTAAACAGATAACACACACGTTGACCCATACCAGGAACATCGTGTATCATATTTAGGTTAGGATGATTACTACATGTCATAAATGACTAATGGACTATTAATTTATTGTATTAAATCAATATTAATTAATTTTACTGTTTTTGAGTAGTGTGGTTGTCATATTTCGTAAAACTGATGTCAATTTTAAATAAAAAGTCGTAATTGATTTCATATTAGTCTTATTGTGTTCCATATTGAGTTGTGGTCAATTCTTACACATCTTAAATGACATATAAATGATTTTCATATGGTATCAAAACAATTTTAATGTGTTTTTTTAGTTTTCAGAATGTCATTTGTCCTTTTTACTAAAATTAATATCGATTTTAAATAAAAAATCACTTCGATTCAATCCAATAACAATGGGTTTCATATTTATGTCCGACTGATTCCTACACATACCCAATGATATATTTATTATTTTCTAAAAGTATAAAAATAATCCTAATGTGTTTTCTTAATATTTAGTATGTCACTAGGGTTTTTTCCTAAATTTTTATTTTAAACTGGAAACACAGACCTTGTCTTATACTGATCACCTCATGTATCAGTTTCATGTGAGACCAATTCCTATACATCATAAATTAAATATGAATATATTTCCAAAATTATCAATAAAATATAATAATGTTTTCTTATTTTTTTTATAGAGTGACAATTTTCTCACTAAACAGTTAATTTCAATCTGATAAGAGACACATTGTGTCATATTGGGCACATTGTGTATTGGATTGAGGTGTATCTGATTCCTACACATCACAAATGACTTATGGATAATTTTATTTATGTATCAAAACAATTGGATTTTATTTTCTCACTTTTAATTATATCTGATGTATTTTCTACTAAAATTATTGTCAGTCTTAAATAAATATAAGCATTACAAGTCATACCGATCACACCCAAAATCAGATTGAAGTGAGAATGATATCTACACCACTAAATGTATCAAAAAAATCAAAACTACCAATGTTTCCATGATTTATATAGGCTCTATTTTTTGACTTCCAATGCCACAAATTGACTCAATTTTCGTAGCTGAAAAACCATTCCCATTGTTGAAAGATAGAAGAGAAGAGGAAGCGCATGTGACAATTACTCTTTTGGATTTCAACAATGAGAATGGTTTTTTAGATAACAAAATTGAATTAATATGTAGTGTTATAATTTTGAAAAATAAATAATATGGAAATGGGAATGATGGTAAAATTGGGAGTTTGGAAAATTTTAACAATTTTGTGGCTCACATTAGATTATTGAATGTAAAATATGACTTCCCCAAAGATATAAAAAAATTGAATAATTATTAATGAAAAATTATAAGTAAATTAAATTAATAATTTTAGATAAATTGATAACAAAATTATCTTAATGTGTATTTGGAATACAGTATTTAATGATTATTGTATGAATTATTAATGCATTTTTTTTTCATTATCACAATTGTTGTCTCACAGTCCAATCTCTTACAAATAAGAGGAGCTTGAAACAAACCACCTAAACTCAAACAAAAGTACCAACATATATATATATATAATCAAATATTATATGAGTAACAAATAAAATAAATAAATCAAACATAAATATGAGACAATAAATTAATTCAATGAACATTGATTTTACTATGAAATCATCAAGATTACATATCTTATTGAAAAGTGGAAGGAAATTGAAGGAAAATGATAAATTACACACTTTATGGATGAAACTATTTTGACGGAGAACATGTATGTGGATGTTTTGGTGCATAAAGTCATGAATGACAAATAAACCACCCCAAATAAAACAAAAGAATCCATTTATATGAAAAACAAATTCTTATTTGAGTAATACTAAAAGAAGTTAACATAAATATGAAATAGTACATTAATTATATAGACAATGATTTTACTGTTCAAACATCAAGATTACTTTTACATCTTCCCAAATAGTTTCCTTCATTATAGTTTGTTATATAGAGGGATTGGTAACATAATATTCTGTATAAGACATTGTCTCCATGAGTAGTTAAACATTTTATTATGATTTTGTTAATTCCAAAATGAACATATAATATAATGTGGAAAAACATAATATAACAAAAAAACATTTACCTTCGAATTAAACTCTATTTATTTTTTAATAGTTTTATGGATTTGGTTCCTCAATCAAGAATCCAAATTCCCTCTTTGTGATCTCCTCTAATGTACAATACATTGTCTATATTGGGATCAACATGAATCGATTATGATCTCTCAATGAAAGGGTCATCCTCTAAATTGTTTATTTTGTGGATTTGATGTCCATCCTCATTAGATCATCTCATGAACATTTATCATTGAATTTTGTGGATTGAAACTCATCATATATATCTTGATGAAATGAACCTATGTTTCATGAAATAAAAGATTCAGTAGTCATCCATAGGAAGAATAATGCTTAGTGTATTATAAGCAACATAAAAGAGATGGCATATGAGTCTCAAGGAAACAAATGCAATAATAACTGTTTGAGGGATGAAGCTGATGTGAATAAAATTGTAATGCATTCTGTTCTCCAAAGTGGGTAATTTCTCCAATTTGTGATAATTACACCATTATCATTATTTATTAACTTGTGTCCCATTTATGGTTATATTTTGGGGTATGAGCATTCTTGTATGTGATTCAAGGGGTATTAGTGGGGACCCGTTATGATATTTGAATCTTTAGAACATCTGAATTCTGTATTTATAATTGAAATAAATCTTTTAATACTTTAAACCATCTATTACTATTCCTCCCTCTATTGAAATGGGACATCATGTCTTTCTTAAATCCCCTAATCAAATGACAATAAAATACAAGAAATTAAAAACAAATAAAAAAATATAATAAATAAGAATAATGAACAACCATTCAATCAACTAGAAGTTATAAAAATGTATTGATAAAACATTTTAATAAATAAGTAGTTATTTCATATACATGGATGGTAATCCACGATTTCAAGGGGTAGAACCAATACATTTAGACATAAAATGATTTATATTTAAAAATAATATCTATTAATTATTCCTACATAAATATACTTTGATAAATTCCTTTATATAATGGTTTTAAACATATCAAAATTCATAGTTGATAAATTGATTCAAGAATTATGTTTATACAGGTTAAAAACAAGAATTATTTTCAAGCAGATGAAGGGTATCATTAATAAGAAAATTACATTTTCATTGCCATTATGGGTTTTCTGGAGGTTTTGGGAATATAGTATGAAATTGTAGTCAAAATTGAAAAAATAGAAATTATGGAATACATATAGGTTTTAAGTAAAATGGGATATGACTCCCTCTTATAGAAATTTTTTAGAAGTGAAACAAATTTTTATAACAAATTTTTATATTTTAATTTCATGTATAGAAATTTTGAAATATATTTTTATATCATACTTGTATAATATAATTATTTATAATACAATTGTATAATAATTTTTTATAGTATATTTTATCAATATATTGGTATAATGTTTTTGAATAATATATATTTGTGTATAATAATATGTATTTTTATTTATATAATATATATATATATTTAAATTATAAATGTGTGTGGGTCTATGTGTGTGTGTGTATAATAAATAAATACAATATGTATATATGTATTTTATCAAATATATATATATAAATATGTAAATATTTAACATATATATATATATATATTATGTTAAATCCATTGAATGAAAATTTATAAATATATATATAAACATATATATATATATTATATACACACACACATATTTATATTGACATACATAACTATAAATGTATTTATAAACTTGTGTGTGGGTATGTGTGTGTATTTAAATATAATTTTATTATAAATTTACCATTATATATATATATATATCATTATAAAGATATGTGTTAGGAGACTTGGTCATGCACGTGGATTTTGTTCTACAGACCCTATGTTCCAGTCTAAAAAGAAAAGGTTTTCTTGTTGGGTGTTGCATGTGAGTAGAAGGGTGGCGGTGGTAGCTTATGAAAGTATGAGTGAGCACCCGAGGGGATAGTTGGTCTTTTTCATTAGTTGGTAATGGAGTACATAATATTTCTTCAATTTTAGCATTATAAAAAACATTAAGGGTTTGGTGGTCTCATGAAGTAGGAAGTAGTGGCGTTGGGGTGGGTAGATTTCACAGAATCGGAAAGCAGTGAGGGTGGGGGAGTGAAAGGAACGATAACCACATATCTTTTTAGCCAAACATCCCCAATAAAAATTGTTGACTATATAAAAATGCTGACGATAAACAACTAATGATGATAAAAAAACAAAAATAGATCTCTTGAAACAATCAATCAACGAGTGAGGAGGATGATGAGAAAATAAGATATGTTCAATTTATTCATTGAATCATCTTAAATAAAGTAGAGATAAAGAAATCCAAGAAAATTTCTGATCATTTGAATCATTTGACACTTGAATCATCTGACCCTTGGATTTTATTCTTGAAATAACTAGAGACACGGATTTGAGCTTGGATTAGAGCTTTGATTCACCGAAAATGTGACACACCGAGATTTTATGTGAAGTATTATTTTTAATTTATTTAATGTCTTGTTATTTATGATACTCCATGATTAGCTTGCGCTATACGAAACACCTTATTATCTTGTAGTATATGCAACACTAATCTTGGATCGTGTTACTCACAATTTCATGATTGATTGATAGTAGTTATTCTATGCAACATTGAGTATATATATATTCAATGTATTAATGAAATATAGTTGGATTTTGTTTTACGAAACAACAAAGGATTCATGCATTACACACAACCCTTACTTGGCTTGCATTGCACGCAATCGCGACCTTCCTTGATAGCGTGTCTTGTACGCAATATCGGGTTTCACTAAACAACGATATATTATTATAATATTATTATGAACTAGCCGTTATGAATAGTATCTACTAAATTTTGAATTTTATAACATTATTATTCATCTTACACATTTTCTAAAACATTGTATGTGAATAAAATAAATATTTCAGGTAAAATAAGTATTTTTCAAAAAATTCAGTTTTGCAGACTTTTGATGGCGCACCCACATTAAATCTAGTTTTTGACATGTTTATAAGTTCAATTTGACAAAATAAAATTCTTCTTTGGAATTAGGATATAAAAATTTTCTTTGGATAAATTTTCCATATTATTCTGATTACTTTCATATTTTAATGAATAGTAAAAACACGCTATATTTTAATTAAAATCAACATTTTTCATCGTAATAATTTATATGGTTAAATTATAATATTTAATGGTTTTAAATAATAAATAGAATAAATTTTTACCAATTAATATAATCTATGTCATTAGCATTGATTTTAATTTGAATTCATAAGTAAAATAATTTCAATCTTTTGCAATGTTTTAACTTTTAAAACTCATTTTCTTAACAGCGGGATTAATTTTAAATTAATTTCTTCAACATCTATGATTTTAATTTGGAAAAATGGATTCCATATTTTGAATTAGTAGGCCCAAATTATTTTAATAAGCTACTTTTTATTTCTGGGCATTATGAATAGTAACTACGGTAATTTTTATTTACTTTAGTTAAAGATTAATCGTGTAATTAAGGGTAAACCTAAGATTATAATATTACCCTAACACATGAGAAAATTATATTTGATGCCTTAAAGTATACCCATATCATCTAAGGGTCTCATTATATTAATTTTATGTACTTTTTACCATGAAAATAATTTAATTATTATTAAAACCAAAGAAAGGGACAACATGTCACTCTCTTAAATATTATAAGTATATTAATTTTAATTTAGTGATACACTTCATGAAACTTGAAACATTAATATTCTCCAATAATCTAACAAAATTATATACATCATGAGAATTTATTTAGAATTTTTAGGGATTAAATAATTGTCATTAATAGTGACACAATAGTGATGCAGAAATTGTTTATTTGGTGAAAAATCAATAATATAGTTTATATTAAAAAACAATACCTATCAAAAGGACCAAAAACTTGACCAAAAATTATTGTTCGAGTATATCTATACGCTAGTCATCCAAGGGTAAATTTTCGGACCATTTGGATCCTTAAAAAACCGATTATGACATTTATATTATTTATTTTAAATGATGTCAAAGATGTCACCTTCATAATTTAATAAAGATAATAATTTACATGTTGTGATTTTAAGATTAAACATTCATGTAAGAATATTATTATAAAATTTATTATATTAATATTCATCAAATGATTTTATTTTTAATTTTTATGCAACAAATTAGTATTCTAAATATTTATTAAAAAATGTTGTAGTAATTATTTTATTAATAGATATACTAAATAAATGGTTTTAAAATTCTATAAATAAATAATATATGAACAAAATAATGTGTCCAATGAATATTTTTAATGAATATGACATGTTAGGAATCTATTATATATTTCGGTTCGAACATATATTTTGTGTGGTTTTTATTTAAATTCAAATAATGAATAGTGTCAAATTAGACATTATTGATATTTTATAAAAATAACATATTATTAAATTATTTCAAAATCACAAAAATATTTAAAAACTAAAAATTAAATATTATATTTTTTACATGGTTATAATGTATCCAATTATTCGAAATTGACAACATTTATGTATGTATTTATAACAATTTAAAATTTAGAAGTTTATTACCACAAATAAAATTAAATAGATTAAATAATGATAAATCAAGTTGATAAGGCTTAAAATAAACATAAAACTTGTATAAATTTTATTGGTTAATTAGATTACAATAGTATCTCATCTAATATTTTAATTGAGTCTTTTTTGGTGGTTTTTGTGTGGGTTTTAATTTTATTATTAATTAAAATGTTAAGGTTTCCAAAAGTGCCTCTCTCATCTCCTATATAAGGGCACCTCCTCCCTATCCTCTTCAAAACTCTTTGACCTTAATGATGGGCCAACCCCATCCCATTTCCCTTCTACACCTCAATAGAAGCATACTAGAGGTTTTGGCCTTCTTCAAAGACAAATTTTAGTGCCCTAAGAGGAGGTTTCAAAGAGGCGTGTTGAAGAAGAGGTAATATCTGTTATTGATTCATTCAAATTTATTTCTTCTTCTACTTCTTCTTATTTATTTGTTTCAATTACGAATTAATAACATCACTATAACTCATATACTGATATGTTATAATAAATATGAAACAACCCTATTTCACCTTCTATCCATTCTAAGGAAAACGAAATCACCGCGTGTGCGTACGTACGTAATATCATCTCCACGCCGTGGTGTAATCTCTTTTTCCACCACCACCATACATGGATGGTAATAATAGTGTAAATAATAACTATATATGATTATTATAACATCATACTAATTCTATGATATAATATCATCCACTCAAATTACATTCAATTAATATTGGAATGATATCATCGCTCGTGCATACGTACGGATTACCGTCTCCACGACGCAATGAGATTCGTTTTCCATGTTAACAATTAAATAATGATTCTAAAGTATATATAATAAGTAATCATGAAATATATAAAAAAATAATGCTACTATATTTCTGTATATATATATATATGTATGTCATCTACTTAATTCCATTCAAGTCAATAAGGAAAGGAAAACATCGTTCATGTGTACGTACGACCTTCCGTCTCCATGAACTGTATATTTCATTTCATTCATCAATATATTATATATATGAATATATGGAATATATACGATATATAAATCATTATTTACATTCTATAAGTAAGTAAATCATTATATAAGTAAGAATAATATCAAGAACAACAAATCGAAACACGTACGATAAATGAAACGATTTTACCCAAAACGCTTCTTTAACATGGAATTTACAAAAGAACAGGTATTATAAAGTCATAATTGAACCATATATGATATCATAACAATGAATATGATTCTGTAATAATTCAATGAAATTATTTAATCATTATACAAGAGGTTCGGATACATAAGAAGCATATTGGACCTAAGGTAAGGTATAATTTTTCAATCTCATTTTTATCCGAGGTTGCTTATTCGTAAGTATTTACTGGGGTTATGTTTTTCCTACATGTCTATAAAAATGGTTTCATAATGTTTTTAATGTTATTCCAGGTATGTTTAAAGTCATTTCTACCAATCTTGACCTTTACTTTTTGTTATGGGAGGAATCTTTCTTTTTTTTACAATCCATTATAATTTTGACTTTTCTGTTAAAAGTATGAGGAGAATGTTTTTTTAACTTATACCGTATGAACAGATTTTTACGGTTTAATAATGCCTAATTTTAATGAATATTATTCTACATGTTTTCATGATTATTTTCAACACAATAATTTTCCTTTAAAATTTCATGGAATTTGGTGAAAAGAAAATGATTTTGAATAAGAAAGGATATTTTCCTTAAGAATTTATTTCAAGTGTTTTATCCAATACATTTTCTATCTAATATGACATTACTTCATATGTGAATGTATCAAGTATAACGTCTCTATTATTTACATGGTTTCACTTATCTTATGTTGAAATGTTATCCATTTTTTTATATGGATTATGTTATGATGGGATGATGTTTATGAAACCCATTTTATTCATTGGGTTATGGTGAATGATTTATGTTTATGTTTTGGAACACGTAAGAATGATTTCATAATGAGATGGTTGTGACCTATATCTCCCCCCAATGCATTGGGTAATGATTTATATCTCATTAGATAGACATGGCTAGAATGGTAAGTTAATCTGGTTCAGTGTTATATGACTGAAACGAGGAGTTAACTCGATTTAGAAAGGGACTTTGTCCACTAAGATGGTTTTGGAAGCAATGCCTTGGATACTATGGAAACCATATCATGTGATTAATGTTTTCAAAAAATAACATGATTTCTTCCCATGAAATGTTATCATGATTGATGGGCCATTATGATATATGCCTTACATAATTCCAAGATTTATGTCTTTTCTCATGATTTTGATTCTTAGATTTTAAGTTCATGTTTTTGCATTCAAATATTTATGGATTGTTTTATGTTCTCTATGTTTACCCTTACTGAGAATTTGAGCTCACCCTTTTTATGTTTTCTTTTCCCCATGATATAATGAAAGGTTTTAGGTAAGAAAAAAAGGGGAAGATATTTATGGGAGATGTTGAAGATCAGTCACCACGACAAGAATATTATGTTCCGAGTTTCCAAATACACTAAACTATTAAGGTCCTTGAGTTTCTATTTTTGTTATGTATTAAGTATTTCACAAAAGTAATTTAATTTCCATTTACGTCAAGATTTTGGGTCTCTACAATTGGTATCAAAGGAATGGTTTAGTTAACCTTTCGAAACTTGGATGCGAAAACATTAGTGAAATCCCTAGAGATATTTCTAAGGTAAATCTGTGGATGTCCCTAAGGATATGTATATGTATAGGTTATAGTCCTAGAATTACAGTAATGATATTAAAATTAAACCTAAGATGTTAGATATTGAAGGTATGCCCCCTTGATTACGATTTTTTCCTCTCACACTATTCTTTTTAGGTTTTTGAAAATGGATGGAAATCAGAAGATTCATGATAATGGAGGATATGATGGATAATGGAATGATAATATTCATAAGAAACCAAATGAAATTGGATCGTGAAGTCCACATATCGTTATTATTCCAAATCAAAAATCTCATAATATGATCAATAATATTAACCTTGGTAAGTATCCCAACTTAGATAATAAAAGAAATATTGAGTTTAATGATGATCGTAGAGGAAGGAAAGTTCAATACGCTCATGTAAATCATGTGGGAAGAGGCATCAGGGAGAATGTTTCAAATGAACTAGAAGATTCTTTGCGTGTGAAAAATAAGGACACAATGACGGTATTTTTAATGGAAAATGTTTAGTTAACACCATGGACAAGGATAATGGTATTGCTAATACATCAACAACGATTAAATGTTTTAAATGAGGAATGTCCGGGCATTATGAAAACCAGTGCCCTAAGGTAAAATTTCATGAAGAGAATCAGCATGGTCATATGGGTAGTATTAATGTTGTTGATGATGAAGAGACTACAAATGATATATGAGTTGAAAGAAATGATGAAGATCAGTAAGTGGTTTAAGAAGGTAGTGGAATGATTGTATGTTTATCAAGAATAATGTATGGTATTATGGAATAAAGAAAAATCTATGGATTGTTACACTGTTTTATTTCCTTATGATTTTGAAAGTATATGATGGACAATACTGGTATCCATGAAAGGTTAATCAAATATTTTTGGAAGGTAGATGATACGTGCATAACGAAAGGATATGGAGATAATGAGATGTTTGATAGTATTAATGAGCTCATTACTAGTATAAGGACAATGTGATATCATTGTTTGAGTATAATGATTTTTGGGATTTTGGTATGTGGAAAGAGTTACCTTTTGACAGCTTTCATGATTTCACTAATGTTCTGTGGTAATTTCTGTTTCAAGAGAATACATGATTAAGGAATTCACATGTTTGGAATGTGACCAACAAGATAAATCGTAAGATAAATGATGGTATTCAGGTTCTTATTATGTTACCTTTCCATTAATAATTTTATTTATACTATGTGATTGGACAGATGTATTTCGGATAAGTCTAAATATTGGAAAGGGTTATGTTGGATATCAGATATTATTGTTTAAGGTTAGAACGATTTTTGAAATTATTTCTGTAATGTTATAATAATGTAGTTTTAAAAAAAGGACAACCTGCAGGACGGGTGACTACCCATCACGTCGGACAAGGTTGTGGGAATTGAACCCACAACCGAAGTGTGACTTGCCATTATCATATACCACTGGCCTACAGGAAGTCCATGGTTAGTATAAATTAGTTTTATGTTATTAAGCGGTATGAGATATGAAGTATAAGTCCATTTTAGGAACCCTATATGATTAGTAGACTTACGTATATTTAATAACTTTTGGTATCCTTTTGTTTGAGACAGATGGAATAACCCATCATTATATCACATGATCTGATAACACTTCACGAATAACAAATTCCACTTCATTTCTTTAGGAGATGAAGTGAAAATGTCTCAAGGCACGAACATCATTCATATTCAAAAAGAAACTTGTATGTTTTTTTTAATTCATCAAATTTATGGGTATGATCTTCATAACCAAAAATGTTATTTTAGTGCCCTCATATCCGATGAAAAATATGGTACCTTATATGATCACAAATTTATGGCTTTGTGATTGTTGTCTTTTTCATAGCCATGTTCTCTACCACTCTCCATCATAATTTGATGGTTATATTTCACTTACATATCCATATTTTCACCTTGTTCTCTTATGTGGAAACCCAATGATGAGTTAATGTGGGTAACCATTATGTTTCATAAATTAGTTTTTAAAATTAAGTTTTAGTATTCCTTTTTATGATGTGGGTTTCTATTAAAGAAACTTTCAAATAGTGAATCATTTCTATCCCTGACAAATTTCAAGGGAGAAATTCATTTTAAGGGGGTAGAATGTAACACCCTGAGATTTTATGAGAAGTATTATTAATAATTTATTTGATTTCTTGTGTTGTATGATACCCCAAGATTATCTTGCGCTATATGCAACGCTGTATTATCTTGCTGTATATGCAACACTATTCTTGGATCATGTTACACACAATTTCAAGTTTGTTTGATAGTAGTTATTCAATGCAACGTTGAGGATATATATATATTCAATGTATTAATGAAATATGGTAGGATTTTGTTATACGTAACAACAAAGGAGTTGTGCACTACACGCAACCCTGACTTGGCTTGCATTACACGCAATTGCGACCTTCCTCGATAACATGTGTTGTACGCAATACCGTGTTTTAATAAACATCGATATATTATTATAATATTGTTATGAACTAGCCGATATGAATAGTATTAACTATATATTTAATTTTATAACATTATTATTCATCTTACACATTTTCTAAACATGGTATGTGAACTAAATAAATTTTTCAAGTAAAATAAGTATTTTTCAAAAAATACAGTTTTGCCGCATTTTGATGGCGCACCCACATTAAATCTAGTTTTTGACATTTTTATAAGTTAAATTTGACAAAAATAAAGTTCTTATTTGGAATTAGGATATAAAAATTTACTTTGGACAAATTTTTCATATTATTCTGATAAATATCATATTTTAATGAATAGTAAAAACACGCTATATTTTAATTAAAAACAACTTTTTTTCATCATAATAATTTATATGGGTAAATTATATTATTGAATGGTTTTAAAGTATAAATAGAATATATTTTAACCATTTAATATAATCTATGGCATTGATTTTACATGGAATTCATAAGTAAAATAATTTTAATCTTTTTGCAATGTTTTAACTTTTAAAACACGTTTTCTTAATAGATGGATTAATTTCAAATTAATTTCTGCAACTTTTGTGATTTTAATTTGGAAAAATGGATTCCATATTTGGAATCATTAGGTCCGAATTATGTTAATAAGATACTTTTTATTGTTGGCTACTATGAATTGTAACTACGGTAATTTTTATTTTCTTCAGTTAAAGATAAATTGTGTAATTAAGGGTAAACCTAAGATTATAAAATTTACCTAACACGTGATAAAATTATATTGTATGACTAAAAGTCGACCCATATAACTTAAGGGTCATATATTATTCATTTTATGGACTTTTGACCATGAAAATCATTTAATTATTATTAATACCAAATAAAGTGACAACATGTCACTCTCTTAAATCTTATAAGTATAACAATTTTAGTTTAGTGATAATCATCCTGAAACATCGAACATGAATATTCTCCATAAATATAACAAAATTATCTACATCAGGAGAATTTATTTAGAATTTTTAGGGATTATATAATTGACATTAATTGTGACACAACAGTGATGCAGAAATTGTTTATTTGGTGAAAAATCAATAATATTGTTTTTATTAAAATATCAATACCTATAAAAAAGGACCATAAACTTGACCAACATTATTTTTCGAGTATATCTATACCCTAAGAATCCAAGATTATATTTTTGGACCATTTGGATCCTTATAAAACTAATTATGACATTTATTTTGTTTTATTTTAAATGATGTCAAAGATGTCACCTTCATAATTTAATAAATATAACAATTTAAATGTTTTGATTTTAAGATGATAAATTCATGTAAGAATATTATTATGAAATTTATTATATTTATATTCATAATAGGATTTTATTTTTAATATTTATGCAATAAATAAGTATATTAAATAATTATAAAAAAATGTTGTATTAATTATTTTATTAATAGATATACCAAATAAATGGTTTTAAAATAATTATATAAATAGTATATGAACAAAATAATGTGCCCCATTAATTTTCTTTGATGAATATGACAATTTAGGAATCTGTTATATATTTTGTTTTGAACATATATTCTATGTGGTTTTTATTTAAATTCAAATGATGAATAGTGTCAAATTGGACACTATTGATATTTTATAAAAATAACATATTATTCAATTATTTAAAAATCATAAAAATATTTAAAAACTAAAAATTTAAAATTTTATTTTCTAAATGGTTATAAAGTATCATATTTTTTGAAATTGACAACATTTAAGTGTGTATTTATAACAAATTAAAATTTAGAAGTTTATTACCACAAATAAAATTAAATGGATTAAATAATGATAAATCATGTTGATAAGGTTTAAAATAAACATAAAACATGTCTAAATTTTATTGGTTGATATTACAATCCTATATCATATCATCTTCAAATTGAGTCATTTTTTGAGGTTTTTAAGTGGGTTTTCATTTTATTATTAATTAATATTTTTGAGGTTTTCAAAAGTGCCCCTCTCCTCTCCTATATAAGGGCACCTCCTCCCTCTCCTCTTCATAACACATTGAGACTTCAATATTGGAAATCCCCTTCCCATTTCCCTTATCAACCTCCTTAGAAATATATTAGAGGTCCTGGTCTTCTTCAAAGACCAATTTTAGTGCCCTAAGAGGAGGTTTCAAAGAGGCGTGTCGAAGAAGAGGTAATATCTGTTACCGATTCATTCAAATTTATCTCTTATTCAACTTTTTTTCATTTATTGTTTCATTATGAATTAATAAAATCAATATCACTCTTATACTGATATGTTATTATAAATATGAAACAACCCTATTTCACCATCAATCCATTCTAAGGAAAATTAAATCACTGCTCGTGCGTACGTACGGAATACCGTCTCCACGCCGTGGTGTAATCTGTTTTCCACCACCACATTACATGGATGGTATAAAGGTGTAAAGAATAACTACATATGATTATTATAAAATAATAATGATTCTATGATATTATATCATCCACTCCAATTCCATTCGATAAATATTAGAATGATATCATCGCTTGTGCGTACGTACGGATTATCGTCTCCATGACACAATGAGATTCATTTTCCATGTTAACAACTCAAGAATGATTATAAAGTATATATAATAAGTAATCATGAAATATATGAAAAAATACTACTAGATTTATTTATATATATATATATATGTATGTCATCTACTTAATTCCATTCAAATAAATAAGGAATGGAAAACAGCATTCATGCGTACATACGACCTACCGTCTCCATGAACGATGTATTTCATTTCATTTATCTATCTATTATATATATGCATATACTGAATATATATGATATATAAATCATGATTTAAATTCTGGATGTAATTAAATCATGATATAAGTAATAATAATATCAAGAACAACAAATCGAAGCATGTACGATAAATGAATTTATTTTACCCAAAAACAATACTTTAACATTGAATTTACAAAAGAACGAGTATTATAAAGTCATAATTGAACCATATATGGTATAATAACAATAAATATGATTCTTTAATAATTAAATGAAATTATTTAATAATTATATAGGAGGTTCAGATACATATGAAGCATATTGGACCTATGGTAAGGGATAATTTTTCAATCTCATTTTTATCCGAGGTTGCTTATTCGTAAGTATTTACTGCGGTTATATTTTTCATCAATGTCCATAGAAATGTTTCAATAAAGTTTTTATTATTCTTCCTCGTATGTTTAAAGTAATTTTCCCCCATCTTGTCTTCTACTTTGTGTTATGGAAGGAATCTTTTTTTGTTTACAATACGTGATACTTTTTGATTTTTTCATTAAAAGTATGAGGAGAATGTTTTTTTAACTTATACGACAGGAAAGGATTTTTACGGTTTCATAACGTATAATTTTTAATGAAGCTTATTATACAATTATACATGATTATTTTCAAAAAAATACCTTTTTTTAAAATTTCATTGCATTTTTTGAAAAGAAAATAATTTTGAATGAGAAATTAAATTTTCCTTAAGAATTTATTTCATGTGTTTTATCAAAACCATTTTCCATCTAAGATTACATTATTTCTAATGTGTATGTTTCAAGTATAATGTCTCTATTATTTACATGGTTTCACTTCTATTATGATGAAATGGTATCCATTTTTTTATATGGATTATGTTATGATGGGATGATGTTTATGAAACCCATTTTATTCTTTGGGTTATGGTGATTGATTTATGTTTATGATGTGGAACACATAAGAATGATTTTATTATGAGATGGGTGGGACCTATATCTCCTTCCAATGAGTTGAGTAATGATTTATGTCTCATGAGATAGACATGGATAGAATGGTAATTTAATCCAGTTTAGTGTCACAGGACCAAAACGAGGAGTGAACTCGATTCAAAAAGGGACTTTCTCCATGAAGATGGTCTTGGCAGCAATGCCTTGGCTACTATAGAAATCATATCATGTGCTTAATGGTTTGCCACAATTACATGCTTTCATACCATTCTATTTTATCATGATTTATTTTCCATTATGATATATTCCTTACGTACATCCATGATTTATGTCTATGCTCATGATTTTGATCCCTAGATTTTATGTTCATGTTTTTGCATTCAAATGTTTATGGATTGTTTTATGTTCTCTATGTTTACCCTTACTGAGCATTTGAGCTCACCCTTTTTTTGTTTTCTTTTCCCCGGGATATAAAGAAAGGTTTTAGGTAATTAAACAAAAAGGGGAAGATCTTTATGGGAGATGTTGAAGATCTTTCACAACGATTAGAAGATTATGTTCTACTGTTTCCAAAGACACTAAAATATTACAGTCCTTGAGTGTTTGTTTTTGTTATGTATTAAGTATTCCGAAAAAGTAATGAAATGTCCATGTACATCAAGATTTGGGGTCTCTACAGTGAATGAGCGCCACCAAAGGGTGGATTCCACAGAATGCTTCAGTATCAAGACGATTTCACAACTGGTTAGGGTTGTGTAAATAGATCAGGACACTCTTATCAGTGCTTCCAAGAAATTAATGACAAAGATACCTTTTATCAAAGCTAAATTAATTAGAACTGATTAATATGTCTTTTATCAATGCTAAGTAATTAACGGATGAAAAATTATTTATATTTATAATTATAAATAAAAAATTAAATATATTTTTAAAATTATATATATTAAATATATAAAAACATAAATGTAGTAAATATATTATATATTTTTTATAATTTTATAAATATTTTCTTATAATTATATAAATAATTTTTTTAAAAAAATAATTTTTATATCATTATATATATTTAAATAAATATTTATATATATAATGAATATATATAAATATAAATATAGAAATATATTTATTATTGAAATACATTTATTATAATTTTAAAATCATTTAAACAGAAATATTTATTTATTTATTATTATATAAATACTATTTTTCAAAAAGATTTATTTATTTATAATTATAATATATATAAATGTAAATATTAATTTATAAATATTTTATTGCAAATATGTTTTTACCATTATTAATAAATATTTAATCTTATGTTCATGCATGTTAAAAATGAGTGAAATTAAATAAATAAATATGAGTACACATTAAAAATATTGAAAAATGGATAAGTATTATTAATTAAATATTAATTATTAAGATAATAGATATATATTGAAATAAATATGAATACATATTGAAAATATTAAAACATATTAAATAAATATATATATATATATAATAAAAATGGATTAAATTAAAAAAAATTGTTTTTGCAAGAGTTTATATAAAAATGCATTAATTATGTACATGTGAAATAATTATAACACACCTTAGATCTATGTTAAAATGAGAAATCTAAAAACATTTAATTATATCCATTACTTGATGAAATTATGGTCAGTATTTTTAATTCATATTAATTTATAATTACAACCCATTAGTCGTTAAATATATTACATTTTAATGTAAATAAAAAATATTTTTTATTATATAAATCATATTGATATAGATTCTTATATATCAATATATTTAATATATACTATTTATTAACATTATAAATAATTATTTAGTTAATGAAATGTTAAATATTTTTTCAATTTAATTGTTCTCATTTTTATTGGTTTAATTTTTATTTTTCATATATCAATATATTTAATATATACTATATAATAGTTTTTATTATTTATATATAGTATAATCAATTTATTCATGTTTATCAATAATCATATAATTAATATTATTTTATTATTTCTTAAATTATCCTATTTTTATTTTTTATGTATTTAATTATTTCACATTATTCGAACCATTATAAATGCTAAAAAATCACTAGTAAAGGATCTTTTTATGTGAAATAAATATAAAGAACTGATTAATAATAACATTTATCATCGATAAAAAAAGTACCAGTATAATGTACCCTTTATCAGTGCTTGTTTTAGTGCTAATAAATGGATCCTTTAACAACATTCTTTTCCAGCACTGATAAAGGATATTATAGTTAAAAAATGATTTTATAGTAGTGATTAAATCAAGTTGGATGTGTTGGAGAAACATTGACTCAATCTCAAGTAAATTGGAAATTTGAAAACATTCCTATTATTGTTCAATCATATGGGAGGATCTCAAATATTATGCTGATTAAAATGAAATTTTTATAGGCTCATAGATATGTGCTGCTAAAAAGTGAAATAGAAGATCTATTTATTAAGTATCCTTGGATACAAACAAATTGATGAATGATAGGTCAAACATAAATTGAGAAATTTATAAAGAAATCTACTAATAAAGATATTGTATAATGTTTTTTGCATCATGTAAGTTCATAAATATTTTAATCAATAAGAATATTCAGTTGACATGTATTTTTTTAAAATCAAATAATGTATATTACATTTTTTTAGATCATACATTCTAATACTCAGGATAAGATATTAGATGATTTGATGTTTCTGTGTCATGGTCCTATAAAATGGGCTAGAGCGTTCGATGCTTACAATGTGAATGGATTTAAATTTCATACAGTCAATCGGGAAGAGGGTTTAAAAACATAGAATAGTGTTATATTTATAGTTCCACAATTGGTATTGTCACGACCCATCCTCGAGGCCCGTGTCATGACTACCCCAGGCCCGCCTTCCATAGGCCAGGGGCTGGCGACTAGCACCAAGGCGTAAATCCCGATAAACAGGGAAGGCATTGCCTTTGTAAAGTAAAAAACCACCACAGAGTAAGCAAGCGGAAAGAGTAAACACTAAGTAAAAATAGTAACAAGATGTGCTGAAAGTAAAAAGGGCCGGAAATTAAAGCCCAACTGTAAAGTACAACTGAAGGGAAAAACAACAACTGAAAAGAAAAGACGCAGCGTCGAGGCATCCTTTGGAAGTCCCACCTGTAGGGTGAGCACAGTTAGCCTCCACAGCTCCTCGGTCCAGCCATCCGCTCCGAGTACATCCCGCCTAGTGGTCCACCTCTAGGTACCGTCCTGCTCCGCAAGCCTCCACCACGATCAGCGATGTCCGTCATCTGTAACCAACACAACGAAGTGCGGGAATAGCCCGTGTAGGGGTGAGTATAAGCTACTCAGTAGGGACCCTGAGACCCCCGAAGGTCTCCCTAAATCCACATAGGATAAACCACAAGGGATGATAAAAAATCACGAAGTAACAACCAACACTGCTTAGGTATATGCCCATACATATACCTAAGTCATCGATTCCCGTTCGGCTCCAACATCCGAGCCCAAGCACAACCCATTCCACACAGGAAAGAAAAACGTAAAATCCACATAGGATAGCTCAACACAATCCACAAGGGAAAGTAAAACGTAAATCCACACAGGATAGCACAACACAATCCATGAAGGAGAGAAAAAGTAATCCACATAGGATAGCTCAACACAATCCAAAAAGGGGAGTAAACAGTAAATCCACACAGGATATTTCAACACAAGATTCAGCTCACACAGGTACTTCTTCGTATGATGTTAGAGATAATCAGATATAGCCACTGATTCATCTAAGCCGTCAGACCAACAAAGGATCTGTAGGTACTAACCCTCGCAAATACCCACACAGGATCGATCATGAAGTTGAACCAAAACCTATTGGGAAACTCCTTCTCCATCAAGTATAGTGGTTATGCCGCTACAACCAAGCACTTCCCTCTTACCTTGGATAGCTGTAGTTCTCCACCTATCGGGTTATGTGGGCATGCTGCTACAACCAAGTGCTCCCCCGTGCCGCTACAACCAAGCGCTCCTCTATTTTGGGTCTGCCGCTACAACCAAGCGCTCCCCTGTGCCGCTACAACCAAGCGCTCCTCCGTCGTGGGTCTGCCGCTACAACCAAGCACTCCCCTCTGCCGCTACAACCAAGCGCACCTCTGTCGTGGGTCCGCCGCTACAACCAAGCGCTCCCCTGTGCCGCTACAACCAAGCACACCTCTGTCCTGGGTCTGCCGCTACAACCAAGTGCTCCCATGTGCCACTACAACCAAGCGCACCTCTGTCGTGTTATCCGTAACACACCGAGTCGTTCGATCAGCAATCATCAAGTCCCAACCGTCTCTAGGGTTTCCGCACACAGCATTATCTTTCCAGGAGGGTCCACTCCACGAGCTAAGAGGTCGATGCATCAACTGACATGTAGTCTGGAGCTGATGTATCCCAATATGTACTGTAGTAGTTACTGCCGAAAACACAGAGGATTTCCGTACTGTTTTTCATCATCGTCGCAGACGAATCCACTAAGGATCTCTGCAGAGTCGTCGTCGTCACAGCAGCAGTTGCTGCCAGCTCTAGGGTTCCCGCACACCGCAAGTTCTTTCGGGAGGGTCCACTCAATGAGTCGAGAGGCTGATACATCAACTGAAGCATAGTTCAGATTTGATGTATCCAAAAGTTCTGTATCGCCAAAAGGAACTCAACGTTGTAGACGGCGCGTCAATCGGACGCCCGGTATGAGAGTTATTGGCGTTTCCTTCCTAGGGGCCAGGTTGGTTTCTAAGGCAAAACCAACCCGAACGTACTCCACCCGCATCCAATCCTCGGGCGGAGTATGCAAAAAGATACGTCTCACTTAGATGAAAACAACAAAGTCGACAGCACGTCAATCGGACGTCCGAAGCTCAAGATATGAGCGTTTCCCATCCGAGGGCCCGATTGGTTTCGTGTACAAACCAACCTGGCCGGACACAAAGTATTCTGAAACCTTGAGTGCAGTATACCGAAACAACCGTCTCGATCCAAGGATCGCATTGCCGCTGAAGGCACTTTGTTCGGAGGCCCGTAGTTCATGTTACGGGAAAAGACTAAAAACGGTCTGAAGACGGGGGGTCTAGGCCCGGGACGACCCGGCCCGAAACCCCCTGGGTCGGCCTAACCGTGTTGACCCAAACCGGGTCAGCCTGACCCGGTCCGACCCGGCTAGACCCGGTCCGGTCCGGCCAGGGCGCGCCCCGGCACGGCCGCGCGGCCGAGGGAGGCAGTCGCGGGGCGCAGCCCCCGTGGGATGGTGGTGTCGCGGCCCCACGTGGGGCCGCGCTGGAGACAGCGGACGCGGAAGAAGCCACGTCCCGTGCGTGTGATCCGGACCCGCGTGGTCGCGGGTCCGCTGGCTGCCGCCGCCACGGCTTCTACCGCGGCCCCGTGTGGGGCCGCGCTGGAGACAGCGGACGTGGCAGAAGCCACGTCTTATGCGTGTGAGCCGGACCCGTGCGGCCGCGAGTCTGCTGGCCGCCGCGGCCGCAGCTTCAGCCTCGGCGGCCATGTTTGGCAGCGCGCCAGGGCACCGCCGGAGGCTTCCGCGGGCCACCGGAGATGCTCTGGTGGTCCGTTTTCCTTCCCGTTTGCGCCGCTACTCCTCCCGGGTCCCGTTCTTCATTGCGGAAACATCAAATCACCCATGCATCACGTTTTGTCGTCGCCCGCCAAATCCACACAACAACGAAGAACGGCGGAGGGTTGTCGGGCCGTGTTCATTTGGCCCGCACCCTCCGCGTTAGGCAATAACAGTTGGGAGGATTAATCGACACATAGAAAACATAACCAAACAATTTTAATAAATTAAAATTGTTCTTATGAACCGGGTTCTTTATCTTAAAAGTAACAATCATAGGAAAAAATTAAATATTGTTCTCAAATAAAAACCCCTACCTCGTCAAGTGTCGCACGCGCGTTCTTCGCGGAATTGTTCACCGCGGAAGGAGGCGATTGTTGAGTCACGGAAGGCGTCGCGTCGTCGCGGAAGGGCGTCGCGTCGTCGCGGAATACGGTGCGCGTCGACGAACTACGAGGTTCAAGAACATATAGATTTAATTAATAATAATTAAATCCATATTGTTGTTTTAATCCACAATGAAATATTATGAACCGCAATCTCTCACCTCAATGGATGATCGAAGATTTTGTTGCGGATTAAGGAACGTCGCCGAAGAACGTCGCGGGAGAGGAAACGTCAGCGTCGCGGCACACGGCGTCACGTCTTCTATTTCCGCGGGTTCGGCGTTCTTCGTCGGAGGCCGGCGTTCTTTGTGTTTTTCACGTTCTTCGCGTTCTTCGTGAAGTAGGATGAAGAATTCTTGGTTTCTGTCAAATCCTCTCAACGAACATTTTTCCAGAAGATGTTCATTTGTCTTATTTTATTATTATGCCAATGGATTGAAAACAGGTTAAGAAACGAACAAATTAATTCGTAGAATTAATTCAACGAAGAAAACCACCCAATTAATCAGTGCGTTAAGAATTTAAGAAAACGCGTCAGTTGACTTTCATAATGACGGGTTTTCACGGGTGCGTTACTTAGAGGAAAAGAAACGGTGGGGCTCGTGTGGGCCCCACCTCACAAATATCCTACCAAGGGTGTAGGCTATTTTTGGATGGCACCCTATCCGTATCAACTCTTCTTAAAGAGATTTAAGTGGATTCCAAGTGGCTTAAAGTGAAAAAAAACTTGTCGTACAAATTATTTTATTTCTTAACCTTAAGCCCAAAAATTAACAACCACACCCGAGAAAACGCAACTCCGGAAGAGGCGTTTCTAAGAAAATATCGGTGCTGCGATTACATTGGTTCCCTAAGAATTCGATTCCGGGAACTGGTTCAAAAGTTAGAAAAATCCGCTTGTCCGTTCACTGAACGTACCCGAGCCAAACTTCGTAAAGTTATTCCGGGCACACCGGGCCTCAGAATCAGGTGCAGTCAGAAGCTGTGTTCTTGTAAAATTTCAATGAAAATTAACAAAAAAATTTCCTTGAATTTTACTGGTATTTACATTACTCCCACCACAGGGCTTTACATCCCCATAAAGCTTCACAAAAAAAAATAGGGATACAAAGGTGGTACTGAGCACGAATCTGAGCCTCCCGCTCCCAAGTGCTCTCCTGGAGGTTCCCAAGCTGCCATCTGAAGCGCACTAGAGGAATCGATCATCCACGTAGGACCCGCTCCTATCGATCCTCGATCTCCACTGGGACTTCCGCAAATGTCACCCCATCATCAAAGACCATCTCTCCATGGTCAAAGATTTGTGTCGGGTCGTGCACGTATCTCCTCTGCTGAGATACGTGGAAGACGTCGTGCACCCGGCGCAACTGTGGTGGTAGAGCCATGCGATAAGCCACCGTGCCAATCCTGATGAGGACCTAGAAGGGTCCGATGAAGCGTGGAGACAACTCGCCGCTTCGGCCAAACCTCCGTATTCCACGTCAAGGTGAGACCCGCATGAAGACATGGTCCCCATCCTCGAACTCAGGTGGCCTCCGCCTCCTGTCAACATAAGGCTTCTGTCGGCTCTGAGTTATACTCATCCGCTCCTGGATGACCTGGACCATCTCCGATCCCTCAAGAACTGCTAAGATTTCTTCTTTGCCGATAAGAGAAATCTGGTCTCATCCCCTGGATAAACCACTTCCTTCACCTAATACAGTCAATCCCGACATCGATGGTACTAATCCATACCAAGGATGACGTCGTAAGGCCTCGACGCTACTACCAAGAGATCCAAACGTTACTCTCACCTCCAAGGGTTCAGTCACACTGTCGGCATCAGTGTGTGGTAAATGGGTCTCCTCCAGTAGATGTCTCACAAGTGAGGGTCAAGTCAACAGTTTAAACCGAAACCTCTTAGTAACAACACAAAAGATGACAGGAATTAAAACATCACAAAGGTAAGCTTATTTTATTATTGCAACTCATAATACAAAGACACTACACCATAGAAACAAGGAACTAGAAGTACAAAATACGTATCCACTAGTTCCGCTCTTGTCCATCTGCTCCCGGAACTCGAGGATCATATTCCTATGCTGGCTGAAGCTGAGCTCTCGCATGTCCACCAACTCCCTACGGTCGGGGTGGACCTCCTGTTGGTGGTGGTGGAAACACCCCGAAGCATCGTCCACCTCCAGCTGCATGGCCAGCTCCCTTGCCATGGAAACCTGCTCCTTGCGGCCTACCCTGATCGAACCTCTGCCTCTGCCAGGAGGGTCCTTCGTTCATCTACTGGTCATCTGTATGGCGGGTCGGACAGTCACGAGCCATGTGACCAATCCCGCCGCAGGAGTAACAATGCCCTCTCATGGAAAGTCGTTGTCCACCCCGAGTGCCTCTCACAAACGATCCAGAGTCATACTGTCGACCACCTGTTGGTCTAGTCCTCTTGGACCCTGCATCATCTGTCTACTGCCCGCTGAGAAGACTCTGCTGCATGCCGGAAAGTGGTGGGTCCTGCTGCTGGAGACTAATCAGCAAAGAAACTCTCCACTAAGAGTGCTCGCTCTAACACTCCTGCCTGAGTCGGAATGTTTAGGGAGATCATCGAAGCCCGAATCTCGTGCCTCAGTCCCTGCTCGAAGGTCCGGGCCTGGAAGAACAGGTCCCGTACCATATCTGTGGAGTAGCGCGAGAGATCAGTAAACCTCACCGCGTACTGGGCTACTGTCATGCTGCCCTGCCGCAGCTGTAGTAGCTCCTTAATGCGCACCGCACGGAGGGTGGCTGGGATGAACTCAGAGCGGAAGATGCTCTCAAAGTCCGTCCAGAGGAGAGATGTCTCGTCGTGCACCTGGAGAATCAAGCTCCAGCATATGCCTTCTTTCGCATGCAGGAGGCTCACTGTGAGGATCACCATGAGGTCTGCTGGTGTCCTCAGTAATCTGAAAAACTCGTACAACTGCCTCCAGCCAGTCCTCGGTGGCCTGAGGGTCCGTCTCCCCGTGGAACCTGGGTGGTCGCTGGCGCTGGAACTCATGCAGTGCACTAAGGTGACATGCATCGTCAGCAGCTGGGGCTGGTAGCATCGGTGGCTCGGTGGGTAAAGGTACCGCCGATGCCTTTGCTGTCAAAGGGCCCTATACCGAAGCCTCATCGCTCGGCGGGCTGTCGCGGCGCACAACGCTCGGAACCCTAGCTGGCTGCCGTCGTGGGGCCATCCTGAAAAGAAACAGGTGTGCCACAGTCAGAACAGTGTACCTGGTGAGCTGATACAAAGTAATCACCCAGAAAACTTGTAACACACATGCAATTAATGTTTTCATGCATTAAGTAGAAAATCAGAAGTCATGGTCCTGGTGTACGGATACGTCGGCCGCTGCACCAACACTGGACTCCCTGGACTGATACCACAACCAATACTCTAAACACAATTGCTTCACATAGATGAAAGATCAGAGTTTTGTGGTAGAACCGACCACCTCTGATACAATTTGTCACGACCCGTCCTCGAGGCCCATGCCGTGACTACCCTAAGCCCGCCTTCCATAGGCCAGGGGGCTGGCGACTAGCACAAAGGCAAAAATCTCGATAAACAGGGAAGGCGTCGCCTTTGTAAAGTAAATAACCACCACAGAGTAAGCAAGCGGAAAGAGTTAACACTAAGTAAAAAACTGTAACAAGCTATGCTGAAAGTAAAAAGGGCCGGAAATTCAAGCCCAACTGTAAAGTAAAACTGAAGGGAAAAATAGCAACTGAAAAGAAAATCCGCAGCATCGAGCTGTCCTCTAGAAGTACCACCTGAAGGGTGAGCACAGATATCCTCCACAGCTCCTCGGTCCAGCCGTCTGCTCCGAGTACATCCCACCTAGTGGTCCACATCCATGTATCGTCCTGCTCTGCAAGCCTCCACCACGATCAGCACTGTCCGTCATCTACAACCAAACACAACGAAGTGCGGGCATAGCCCGTGCAGGGGTGAGTATAATCTACTCAGTAGGGACCCCAAGACCCCCGAATGTCTCCCGAAATCCACATAGGATAAACCAAAAGGGATGAGATACAATCATGAAGTAACAACTAACACTGCCTAGGTATATGCCCATACATATACCTAAGTCGTCAATTCTCGTTCGGCTCCAACATCCGAGCCCAAGAAACCCATTCCACACAGGAAAGCAAAACTTAAAATCCACATAGGATAGCTCAACACAATCCACAAGGAAAAGTAAAACGTAAATCCACACAGGATAGCACAACACAATCCACGAAGGAGAGAAAAAGTAATCCACATAGGATAGCTCAACAAAATCCACAATGGAGAGTAAATAGTAAATCTACACAGGATAGTTCAACACAAGATTCAGCTCACACAGGTACTTCTTCGTATGACGATAGAGATAATCAGATGTAGCCACTGATTCATCTAGGCCGTCGGACCCACAAAGGATCTGTAGGTACTAACCCTCGCAAAGACCCACACAGGATAGATCATGAAGTTGAACTCGAAGCTATTGGGAAACTCCTTCTCCATCAAGTATAGTGGTTATGCCGCTACAACCAAGTGCTTCCCTATTACCTTGGATAGCTGTAGTTCTCCACCTATCGGGTTCTGTGGGCATTCTACTACAACCAAGCG
The DNA here is from genome assembly GCA_963277665.1 of Viscum album. Taxonomy (NCBI): domain Eukaryota; kingdom Viridiplantae; phylum Streptophyta; class Magnoliopsida; order Santalales; family Viscaceae; genus Viscum; species Viscum album. Next base: position 790,907,037 of record OY728148.1, read on the forward strand.
CTCCCCCGTGCCGCTACAAACAAGTGCTCCTCCATCGTGGGTCTGTCGCTACAACCAAGTGCTCCCTTGTGCCACTACAACCAAGCGCTCCTCTGTCGTGGGTCTGCCGCTACAACCAAGCGCTCCCATGTGCCGCTACAACCAAGCGCACCTCTGTCGTGGGTCTGCCGATACAACCAATCACTTCTATGTGCCGCTACAACCAAGCGCACCTCTGTCGTGGGTCTGCCGCTACAACCAAGCGCTCCCCTATGCCGCTACAACCAAGCGCACCTCTGTCATGTTATCCGTAACACACCTAGTTGTTCGGTAAGCAATCATCAAGTCCCAACCAGCTCTAGGGTTTCCTCAAACAGCATGCTTGTTCCGGGAGGGTCCACTCCACGATATAAGAGGTCGATGCATCAACTGACATGTGGTCCGGAGCTGATGTATCCCAAGATGTACCGTAGTAGTTACAGCCGAAAACATGGAGGATTCTCGTAATGTTTTTCATCATCGTCGCAGTCGAATCCACTAAGGATCTCTGTATAGTCGTCGTCGTCACAGCAGTAGTTGCAGCCAGCTCTAGGGTTCCTGCACAACGCAAGTTCATTTTGGAGGGTCCGCTCCACGAGCCGAGAGGCTGATACATCAACTGATGCAAAGTCCATAGTTGATGTATCCAAAAGTTCCGTATCTCCAAAAAGAACTCAACGTCGCAGACGACGCGTCAATCGGACGCCCAGTCTGAGAGTAATTGGTTTTTCCGTCCAAGGGGCCCGGTTGATTTCTAAGGTAAAACCAACCCATCCTTACTCCACCTACATCCAAACCTCGGGCGGAGTATGGAAAAAGATCTGTCTCACTTAGAGGAAAACAACAAAGTCGACAGCACGTCAATCGGACGACTGAAGCTCAAGATATGAGTGTTTCCGCTCCGAGGGCCCGATTGGTTTCGTGTACGAACCAACCCGTCCGAACCCAAAGTATTACGAATCCTTGTGTATAGTATTCCGAAACGACAGTCTCGATCAAAGGATCACATTGCCGCTGACGGCGCATCGTTTGGAGGCCCGTAGCTCATGCTACGGGAAAAAGACCGAAAACGGTCTGAAGACTGGGGGTCTGGGCCCGGGCCGACCCGGCCCGACCCCCCTGGGTCGGCCGAACCAGGTTGACCCGAACAGGATAGGCCCGACCCGGTCCGTCCCGGCTGGCCGGGCCGGGCTGCGCCCTTGCCGGACCGGACCCGGTCCAGCCGGGACGGACCGGGTCGGGCCTATCCTGTTCGGGTCAACCTGGTTCGGCCGAGGGATTGTGGTGCCACGGCCCCGCGTGGGGCCACTATGGAGACAGAGGATGCGACAGAAGCCGCATCTCGTGTGTGTGAGCTGGACCAAAATCCCGCTGGCCACCGGAAACATCAAATATCCCTTGCGGTCGCGGGCCACCGGAGATGCTACGGTGGTCCGTTTTCCTTCCCGTCTGCACCGCTGCTCCTCCCGGGTCCCGTTATTCACTGCAGAAACATCAAATCTCCCTTGAGTCACGTTTTGTATTCGCCCGCCAAATCTGGACAACAACGAAGAACAACGGAGGGTTATCGGGCCGTGTTCGTTTGGCCCGCACCCTCCGCGTTAGGCAATAAAAGTTGGGAGGAATAATCGACACTTAGAAAACATCACCAAACAATTTTAGTAAATTAAAATTGTTTTTTTATGAATCGGGTTCTTTATCATAAAAGTAACAATAACAAGAAAAAATAAAGATTGTTCTCAAATAAAAACCCCTACCTCATCAAGTGTCGCACGTGCGTTCTTCATGGAATTGATTGCCGCGGAAGGAGGCGATCGTCGCGTCACGGAAGGCGTCACGTCGTCGCAGAAGGTCATCACATCGTCGCGGAATACGGTGCACGTCGACAAACTCCGAGGATCAAGAACATTTGATTTAATTAATAATAATTAAATCCATATTGTTGTTTTAATCCACAAAGAAATTTAAAGAACTACAATCTCTCACCTCAACGGATGATCGAATATTTTGTTTCGGATTATGGAACGTCACCGAAGAATGTCGTGGGAGAGGATACGTCGGCATCACAGCACACGGTGTCACCTCGTCGATTTCCGCGGGTTCGGCGTTACTCGTCGGAGGTCGGCGTTCTTCGCGTTCTTCGCGTTCTTCACGTTCTTCATGAAGGAGGATGAATAATTCTTGGTTTCTGTCAAATCCTCTCAACGAACATTCTTCCAGAAGTCGTGCGTTGGTCTTATTTTATTATTACGCCAACGGATTGAAAACAGGTTAAGAAACGAAAAAATTAATTCGTAGAAATAATTAAACGAAAAAAACCACCCAATTAATTGGTGCGTTAAGAATTTAAGAAAACGCGTCAGTTGACTTTCATAATGACGGGTTTTCACGGGTGCGTTACTTAGCGGAAAAGAAACGGTGGGGCTCGTGCCGGCCCCACCTCACAAATATCCTACCAAGGGGGTAGGATATATTTGGATGGCATCATATCTGTATCAACTCTGCTTAAGAAGATTTAATTGGCTTCCAAGTGGCTTTAAGTGAAATAAAATAAAGTTGTCGTACAAATTATTTTATTTCTTAACATTAAGCCCAAAAATTAAAAACCACACCCGAGAAAACGCAACTCCAGAAGAGGCGTTTCTAAGCAAATACCGGCGCTGCGATTCCATCGGTGCCCTCAGAATTCGATTCCGGGCACTGGTTCAAAAGTTAGAAAAACCTGCTCGTCTGTTCACTGAACGTACCTGAGCCAAACTTCGGAATTTTATTCCGGGCACACCGGGCCTCGGAATCCGGTTCCTTCAGAAGCTACGTTCTTGTAAAATTCAAAGAAAATTAACAAAAAAATACCCTTGAAATTTACAGGTCTTTACAGGGATACTATATAATTTTGTCTGATAATATATAATTAAACTGCTATGGCATTATTTAGTTTTTTATTAAAATATATGTGGGGTAATATTAATAGGGGTATTAAAAGAGATTACTTCAAAATTACTCTAATAAACTTCTCTCTCTAAATGGATGTCAATGACCATAAATTACCTGATCTGTATATCTTATCATTGCAAGAGAAAGTTTTATATTTTGTGTAACATTTAATATATTAAGGTTGGTGGGTAGTTTTTCATATAAAATGAAGATACTTATATGATATGGGTGATGAAGTACAATATTTGAAATCTAAAATAAAATCCCATCATTAGAAATAGGTGAACTTATTTTTCTATCCTAATATTGAAAAAATTAGTCTCACAAGGGATTATGAAATAGGTGAAGTAATGATGGATCTGGACAATGACATGATTGGTGGAAAGATTATTGTATGTGAATTCATCCATAAATTAATCAACCCTTTATATTATATGGGTGTTTATTCATTTTTATAGACATATATATTTTCTTTTCTTATACTGTGCATATGATATCATTTCTATATTTTTTCTTCATTGATTTTTTTAAATATATGTTCTGAAGTAAAATGTATATTATTAAATGATAGGAATATTGAGGATGAAGTATTTCACTAATCCCAGTCAACTCCCATCATCTGAGATAGCGCCAACCCATTTAGTAATGAGGGATAACGAATTCACTCCTATTTCTTTATGACGATATTAGAGGGTGACAGTTATATGTACAAATTTTAAAGTGAATAATGTAATTTCACTAGAATTATACTACTATCTATTTTTTAATAAAAGTTGAAAACAATGTTAATATGGAGAGAGATATAAACATTTTTAAATGTTGGGAATTTGAATGGATTGAATATATTTATCACTTTTTTATTATATGGGGTACTTATAGATGTTTTCATAGGATTTTTTCGCCACATTCTAGGCCAGTTGGCAGTGGAGATTGTTATCCTTCTAATTACCTATGATGAATGGTGCATGTTCCTAAAACATGGAAAAATGAAGTCTTTTATTCCTAGATAATTGTAATTTTGATAGATTATAGTGTAATTGAATTTGATTGTGTTTTTAAATTATATCATTTTGAAAATTATTCTCTTTTTACAGATTTTATTGTACTTTACCATTGCAGAGAGGGATCTTGAGGCAATGCAAATCCCAATTGAGGAATATGTGTCTCAAATAAAGATGTAAGATGAAATATTCATTTCCCTACAGAATGAATTGATTTAATTATGAAATAATATGATTGGATCTTTAATTGGTGATGTTTCATCGATTGAAGGTACTAATATGGTAAATCACACAACATCTAAATAATTTATAACAAAAACATTTATTGGTTTTAAGTTATAATTTAAATATACTACACTATTTAATTTTCAACCTAATTTTCATGAAAGAACCGATAGTTAGAAGTGGATATAGAGATGAAGAGGGTGTTAAGAAGAGTTTATTGGGATGGTACATGGATTAGTGAATGTGGAACACCAATCAATGTGAATTTTGACTATTTCATATAAAATTTATATAATGGGAGTTATTTATTAGGTAATTTTTGGAGTATTTTCTAAAAAATAATAGATACTTAATGTTATAAATATGGTGTATATGAAACGCATCTATTTTGTGTATTTAATTATAATTATAGAAGGGGAGAATGTATGGAGAAAATATAGTGATTATTTATATATGGATGTGTTATAGTTGGATATCTATTTTTTTATCTATTCTAGGGATATAGATTCTAAAGAAATTTTTTAAATGATATATATAAGAAGATTAAACCACTTAAATATATTCCAAACTTTTTTATCGGTAGTTTAAAACACCCCTATTTAGGGTCAATATTTTTTTAACAACAGTTTTTTGGTTTTAGAGATGGTTTCACATCCCAAAAAATTATTGTGATATAGAGGTGGTTAAAACTGCTGGTATCCTGTATCCATTTATTGGGAGGCTAAACCACTACTAAAACTGAAAAACTTCTACTAAACAAAAATTCTATGATTGTTCCATGAAACCACCTCTAAATGGATGGAAATGTCGTGCCTTGAATTTCGACGATATCATTATAGGTTGTTTTTTGAAACCATCTCAAAATCATATGGCGATGGTTTAAACCACTAACAAATCAATAAATAAGAGCTTTCATGTCTTTATTTTGTGGTAGTTTATGACAAGAATGATCATATGGTTATTACTTATGGGTCACTATTCAAAAAAATTGTAAAAGTCTCAGTTTTGTTAGAAACTAATAAGATATTATTTATTTAAGGTTTCCATTCTAAGCCTATCATTGTAAATATTTTCAAATATGTATTTTATTTGTTTTATATAATTTTTTTGTAATGGGATTACACATAAAACCCGGAAATTTAATACCATGACTGGGCACTTTTCTATTTTACCTCACCTGAGTCAATTTGTACTCAAACAAGGCCTTAGGTGCATCCCTTAAATCCCTGATCAATGTAAATAAATTATAGGGGTGTATAAAATACCATTTTCTATTGGATTACCCTCATAAGACATATATATTCTATATAATAAATTAACAAAATGTTTAATATGAGGTGTCCTTATGGTTGGAATAACCATCATGTAGGGAAATAAACTAGCATAGTGGAAATACAAAACTCGGAGCTATATAATGAATGAAAAAACACATCCTTTTAAACCAATTTTTCTTCATACAAAAATATGAAATTCAAAAAAAAAATATGACCCTAATATAATCCAAATAGGCTACCTATGATACTACTCATTTATATCCTAAATGGTTCCTTTATGTCATGACCTCTATATATCATTCCTTAAATGGTATGCATCCATCAAGATCATGTTCCATAAACAAAAATTGGAAATGCATCTCCATACTTGTGCCCTATATGAAATCTACCTAACCAGAAGTATGGGTGATTTATGGGTGAGAACAAGACCCCGCATTATTTCTCTAATTCTCACTTTCCATACCGTGTATATAAATAACCATAATTATTCAATGGGTTTTATAAAAAATCCCCACTCATGGGAATTTACAAAACACCATAAACATGTAGTAACATCCATAAATTTACCATTAATAAATAAAAACCACCACAAAAAATATCCCAAAATATTAAAAATCTAACTCATACACCACTAGCCGTAATCATAGATTTATAGATTTTATGACCTAGACTAACAAACATGTTTTATCATCACCAACAAAAAATTGGACCCACATCCCATTACCTCAAATTTTATCTCCCTACACAATCTCTGCACACAAGTGGAAGTTTCCAACACATTTACTTTTTATTATAGGGATAGTCCCTACACCCATGTGGGACTTTACCAACACCTTCTTATTCCCGCTTTAAAATTGAATCAATGATATTGAGTTAAAACAACCCTTCATTACTCATCCATGGGAAACGTAGTGATCCCCTATAACTATAAAAAAAATAAAAAGTGCCAACTAGTTCAACCCATCAATTGAATAATCAATTCCTTAATTTACTAAAAATATATTCATAATTATAATAATACATAACCAAATATTAATTTAAAACTCCATACCACAATTCATATAAAATTTATTCTTTACAAAAACACTTATTTTCTAGAATTCACTAGAATGCATGGAATATACCCACATTAAAATTTCTTAAAAATCACAGACATCAAAACCCATGTTTTTATAACAAAAAAACTAATTAATATTGAAATATTTTTATGCATCCAATATAATCAAATTATAATTTCAAAATCAAGACATATAAATTTTATGTAATTAGAGTATATGAGATTCCACCTACCAACACTGTCACGAACCAGGACGGTGCGTCATCCGACCCGGCGCCCGACCCGGCCCGCGACATGGCCCGAAGGGCGTTCCCGATCCCCACGGGCTGGCAACTAGTGCCGGGCATCAAACATGCAGTTGGGAACGATTTAGCCCAGAAAATAAAAGACATAAAAACAAAAACAACCAGAACAAAACAATTAAACACTAACAGCGGAAAATAAAATAAAGATAGGCAACTAGGCATACCTCCAAGTGACCTCATGGGTCACCACCAAACTTATAACCATGTTCGCTCGAAGAGCGATCCAAGTCTATAACCTGAAACTGAAAATGAAAGTAGGCGTGAGCACCGTGATGCTCAGTAGGAAAGCCAAGGAATAACCACGCCCTATGCCCTTACCTTTAAAAAAGAAATCCAATTATGCTAGTTTGAAAATAAGAAATAATAAAATAATGTTTTTTTCTTTTCTTTTCAAATCCAAATCACAAGTTGACATTTTTATGAAAATCATTTCTATTCCACGATATTTTTCAAAATCGATTCCAAGAGTGCATTAACCTTTCGAAATTGTAAGAAAAACAGTTTAGTTTGAAATAGGGTTTTTCACAATGAGACAGTAAGTGTGAAACAACTGAAAAGAAAGTTACACCGCTAGTAGCATGTCACAAATGAGCGCCATGGGTAGCCCCTATAGGTAGCTAGGAAAATTGGGAACCTAGAGACCTCGTACCTCGGTGAAACGTGGCTTAGAAGGCCACGACCCTCAGAAAACGTGGCTTAGATGGCCACGACCCTCAGAATTTCATATGTTTAGTTAGTGTTGTTGCGTCAATCCTGCTAGACAAACCGGGACGAACCCCTGCCGTTTCATCTAGCGTACTAGTCCTGGTCACCCACCTAGATACCCAAGGTTTCCCATGTGCTCTATTTCAAAGGGTGGTGAGGTTTTATCAAAAACATACAAAGGACATAACACTTTCTTATCCAAAGTCCATTTTACCTCTCACCACCGTTCTCCCTCCTTAAGCGTATCCCCGTTTTTATGTTACATAACATCGCATAAGCCTCTTTATTCGGCACATATCACAAATCACACACTTAACACACACATCATGTTTCTACAACAACGGGGCATGCATTAAGAGGGGTTTTGTTTCACTTTCGCAACCCATTCTCAAAATGCCAAACGGGCTTAATTAATCAAAATAAACATTTTTCATTTTGAACACATAATCACTCAACACTTAAGTTTCCAAAACCATTTGAAAGTTCAATTAAACAACCAAGGTGATACATATTTAAAAGCAAGCTAGAAAACATGTTTAAATCTAAAAAGAAAAACATTGGAAATACTTATTACACGCTAAAATCATTGAGGAAACCACTTTTAAAGAACCATGACCATTTATGTATATACACACACACATATATATATATATATAGCTTGTGCATCTCATATAAAAGCAGAAGACGCATTAAAAAAAACACCAAGCCAAAAATGGAAATTCTAATTAAAGACTAGGGCATAGGGGACCTACCTCAAGATACGCAGCTTTTGACAAGGGTAACCCGAAACCGCTTCACCACCATGCATATACATTATCATGCATATGCATATACACGGGTCCTTACTGCCGACGACTCGAACCCCTGAGGAAGCGACCATTCACTATACATATAATTTAATAAAGGAATTAAACAATTAAACAGTTTATAAAGCATTTGAAATATCACATTAAATCATTATACCAACAACGCACTCAAACATCCTTCCTAATACCAAGCGCATCATGACGCAACACCAGAAACATGATAGAACAGAATTTGCAGCACTTGCGTGACTAAATAAACCCACATCAAAGTTTATAAAACACTATGAAAAGCTCAGCACGTGTTTTCACAAAATCAGAACATTCATATTAAATGAACACACTACGAAACACATCTAAATCAAATGAAACCTTAAGTGAAACTATATTCGCACCAAGAAAGATAATCAATGAGTATACTAAATTAATTAAATAATAAAATTAATTTGAAAAACAACACATATATGAGGAAACTCATACCTTCGGTATCCAAACTTCGCAAACACGGCGCACAAACTCCACCGCACGACAACCACACCACAAACAACATAGTTAATCCCTAAAACAAGCAACCAGAGAAATTACATCATAATTGGACCAAACGCGAAACCAAAAATCCAAATTGCAACTTAACCAAAATAAATGGATGAACTGAGGTACAGTGCACCAATGGAAAGGAGTCTGAGAAGCTGTTCTAGCGCGATGAAGGGTGTCGGAAAGTGCCGCGCCAGCTGGAGTCTCGCCGGAAGAAGGCATGGCCAAGGGAGTCACGGCCGGGGAAACCACGCTGGGGGGTCTCAGTGCGAGGCAAGTATAGGAGGGCAGAGTGTGCGGTGTGCTTGACAGGAGGCTCGTCCGATGTCGGGGTGAGTCTGATTAGGGGGGGTGCGGGTATCCGACCAGAGGAGGCCCGGCGGGGTTGAGCCGAACAGAAGTGGGAGGGCGACGAGGTGTCGCCGGATGGGAACAGGAGGGGCACGGCTAGCAGGTAGTTTTGTAGGAACCTTGGTCGCGGATATTCGACTAGAAGTAGGAGGGAACAAGAATAAGACTGGAAGGGAGTCGGAAGAAAGGAGGGTCGCCGGTCCAAATCACTGGAGGAGGAAAAAGGGGAAGAGGCGCAGGAGGGTTCGGAAAGCTGGAAGTGGCTGGACGAGGATGATAGAAGGGGGGATGCAGAGGAGGTCGGCCGGGTCAAGCGGGAGGCAGGAGGGCGGCACCACGGCGGAAGGCCGAAGGGGAGGGGAGATGCAGGCAGCTAGGGTTTGGGGGAGGAGATGCTGCGCGAACCAGGGGAGGGGGAGAAGAAACGCGACGGAGGGAAAAAAAGGGGGAAAGGCGCGTGGAAGGGAGGAAAAGAAAGAGAGGAAAGAAAAAAAAATGAAAATGAAAACAAGAGGAAATAAAATAAAATAAAATAATAATAATAACATAAAATAAGGAATAAAAGGAGGAAAAAAAATTAAAATAAAAGAGCAAATAAAAGAGGATAAAAAGAAAAAGAAAAGAGAATAAAATAATAATGAAAAGAAGAAAAAAAAATTAATCTAATTAATAATAACAAATATTTTTTTTTTACTAAGGAGAAAACTAATAATAACAAAACCAAAATAATAAAAACGACCATCTTAAAACATTAGCTAAAATAATAATAATAATAATAATAATAATAATATTATTATTATTATTATAAAACCAACCAAAATAATATCACTATTAACTGAGCTTGGTCACCGTGCATGGCCACTTGAGCAGTCGTGTGCGCGGTCGCACGCACAGGAACGTTCGCGCGCCTAGTCGTGGTTACGGTCGAGCACCCGTCAAAGATCTCAAATTCCTTTTAAAATAAAACTGGTTCTGACTACAACTCAAAATAAAGACTTAAAATAATTAAATTAAAAAGAAGCGTCAGTCGGGGTGTGACAATTCTCCCCACCATGACACTTTCTGCCCCCAGAAGGTCCCAAAAGACCCAGTCAACCACGGGTTCCAAGCGAGACCGCGAAGCTGCTTAAAACAAAACCTTAATCGCCCAAAAACCGAGCATTCAAAACGTCGATGACCTAAAGCATCAAACATCTCAAAACCAGAATAAGCAAAAAGACCAAAATCTAGGAATTCACCTCGAAACAGAACTACAACATGGAACACCCCGACCCCTAATGTAGGGATCATCAGGACCACTCGAAATCTCCACGAATGCTCATCAAGCGACCCACTACTTAAGTTATCCAACTAACATGGTCGAGGTCAGGCAGAGCAGAAGCAAGGGGGTTACCCCTCCAAGCGCACTTTGAAAACAGAGTGTTCCACAACCTTTTCCTATGGTGGTCTCCCCACCATATTAGGGTTCTCGTGAAACATTGGTTCTCCAAACCAAAATGACTCACAACTCATACAACCTCTAACACTAGCATGTTACTCAATGTTCCCTATGTTGAACTAACACAAGACGGAACATCGGTGAGACCCGCACAGGGTCTCCCCACCATTTTAAAATTTCCTAACACCACGAAACCCGCGCGGGCATTCCTATTTTACTTTAAGCAATACCGATTGAACCCTTCATCGTGAACCCACCACACGGGCCGACCCGCAGTGATAATTCCTACAGTGGACAACACTCTGCCACGTGAGATAGCTTTGATAATAGAAACACCTAACCAGGAGATGAACCAGACAGGCGCACAATGTTTCCACAAGACATGAGTATCTCCGACCGCAAGAAGGTTCACGAAGCACACCCACTAGCTTTACAAGAATATGGGTTTTTCCGAACCTCTTTAATACCCAAGAGGAACTCCCATAGAATAAGACCATGACAAGTAGACAAGGGCTCCATGCCCCTCACGACAAGAATGACACCTTCAGAGAGGGTACCACAATAGGGAAATTCAAGTTGTCCTCGTCCCGACATTGCAGACTTAAGTCAGACCAAGCCCGTCCCACGTCTGACGAGTCCTGACTGCGCGCAAGCTTCACCCCGAGACCTATAGTTGGGGCACTGATGTCTGAAGCATCTCCAGCCTCACAGTCACAAGCTGACCACTTCTAACTGGAACTTCCTCCGCTGGAAAAGCAGTCTGCATACTTCTCCTCGTGTCTCGCGTAGCCACTCTATTAACATACCAATTTAGAATTGCAGCGAACGACCTAGAGTGTCTAACTGACCACACTAGAGATAGGAGGTTGAGCGGTCTGTCCGACACGCAACACAAACTGACGGAAGGAGCACTCCACGAACAAGTCCCTTTGGTTCACACTCTTCATCAAAGGACAGACCTACTCTTACCACAATATATGCAGGACCAACAATTTGTACCCTTTTTTTTGACCGACGATTCCACACTACTTCTGGGGTACATGGAACTAGCTCATCAGAAACGTCAACACACCTCATTCGCCGCATGTTGACTGGTCGAGAACCTACGATATCAACCAATTTCCCTCACCTTCACGTCCTTAGGTACAATCATGGAATGAGGCTTGTCTTGAGGATTGCTCGCGACGTCCCCATTTGCAACGAAAACGGAACGATCACCATTCACTAGTTTAGTCCCGCTCCACCAGAAGTACTCGAGACAATATTACATCCGCACAACATTTGAAGTTCCTTCAAAACCAGAGACACTTCCAACTTTCCCAAATCACTCAATGGAATCCAACTGACATCAACGTCTACGAACAGTCGACACCACCTAGCCAAACCCAACTCTGACACTCCACTAAGAGTATGGGTCAGGCCAAGAACTGAGAGAGACTTGCTTGAACCCATGGAACATTTCTAGGGGCATATCGCAAACAAGAAACACAAACCAGCCTTCCACAAATCCAAACACATCATAAAACAATCATCAACATTACAAATCAAATCCAATAATCCCAATTGAAAACATCAATTCATTTTCAAAGAAAAACACTCACTTGAAAAACCAAGCACCTGCACAAAAAGCCCAAAAACTATTTTAAAAATCTATCTTTACTTTAAAAGCAATGTCATTTTTTTTCCATTTCCAAATCCATTTTTGCACAAAACCCATTTAAGAAAAAGCCCCACTTTCTAGAAAACAAGAAGCAACCTTAGAGATCAATCAACTACCAATGATATTCCATGGTGCCTCGCAAGTATGCATTTTCGTGCCACTCAAGCACCCGTCCACATGATCCATCAACTAACCCTTAATCAAGTCCATATGCACATGCAAGAACCCATAAGAATACCAGTGGAAAGAAACAAGGCTACTCCGCTTTCAAAACAACCCATTGTCAATATCAGAAAATACCTTTTTCTTTTCAAACCCATTTCAAAAATTTCAATACAAATTTCAAGAATGCTTTCCATTTCTAGAACAACCCATTTCAATTTCAGATGACCCAAAACATCCCTTTAGAAATTCAACGTTGACAAATCAACGCCAAATTCCAAAAACAAGGTCCAAGAGAAACGCACCCCAAATATCTTGTCAACCGCAAATAAGAGCAGCAGCAAAGTCCTCTTCACTTTTTAAAGGAAAACAATTTCACGCCAACTCCCAAAATTGAAGCAAGACATCACAAGCATTAAAGCACCTGGGTGGAGGACTAGTGGCCGTGTCCAACCCGGCTACATGGTTTAGCAGACCATGCCCTAGGCAAGCACCAACCACTAAGAGTGTTGAACCGTACTCTCGGGCATCACATGGGACGCTACTCCATGTGAGACCTCGCGCAGTACCGGTTTACTACTATTGTCATCCCCCATCCACAAAGACCAAAACCAAAACTTAGATCCCGGACTGCCCCTGGTTACTCGAGGATCGGAACGAGCAAGAGTTCGCGACGCTCTTCCCGCACCTACCACTCGAGTACCGACAATCCTATCTCCGATCTACCTGATACCCCAAAATAACAAGAACAAAACCTCCCTTTGATACCATTTTGTCACGAACCAGGACGGTGCGTCATCCGACCCGGCGCCCGACCCGGTCCGCGACATGGCCCGAAGGGCGTTCCCGATCCCCACGGGCTGGCAACTAGTACCGGGCATCAAACATGCAGTTGGGAACGATTTAGCCCAGAAAATAAAAGACATAAAAACAAAAACAACCAGAACAAATCAATTAAACACTAACAGCGGAAAATAAAATAAAGATAGGCAACTAGGCATACCTCCAAGTGACCTCATGGGTCACCACCAAACTTATAACCATGTTCGCTCGAAGAGCGATCCAAGTCTATAACCTGAAACTGAAAATGAAAGTAGGCGTGAGCACCGTGATGCTCAGTAGGAAAGCCAAGGAATAACCACGACCTATGCCCTTACCTTTAAAAAAGAAATCCAATTATGCTAGTTTGAAAATAAGAGATAATAAAATAATGTTTTTTTCTTTTCTTTTCAAATCCAAATCAAAAGTTGACATTTTTATGAAAATCATTTCTATTCCACGATATTTTTCAAAATCGATTCCAAGAGTGCATTCACCTTTCGAAATTGTAAGAAAAACAGTTTAGTTTGAAATAGGGTTTTTCACAATGAGACAGTAAGTGTGAAACAACTGAAAAGAAAGTTACACCGCTAGTAGCATGTCACAAATGAGCGCCATGGGTAGCCCCTATAGGTAGCTAGGAAAAGTGGGAACCTAGAGACCTCGTACCTCGGTGAAACGTGGCTTAGAAGGCCACGACCCTCAGAAAACGTGGCTTAGATGGACACGACCCTCAGAATTTCATATGTTTAGTTAGTGTTGTTGCGTCAATCCTGGTAGACAAACCGGGACGAACCCCTGCCGTTTCATCTAGCGTACTAGTCCTGGTCACCCACCTAGATACCCAAGGTTTCCCATGTGCTCTATTTCAAAGGGTGGTGAGGTTTTATCAAAAACATACAAAGGACATAACACTTTCTTATCCAAAGTCCATTTTACCTCTCACCACCGTTCTCCCTCCTTAAGTGTATCCCCGTTTTTATGTTACATAACATCGCATAAGCCTCTTTATTCGGCACATATCACAAATCACACACTTAACACACACATCATGTTTCTACAACAACGGGGCATGCATTAAGAGGGGTTTTGTTTCACTTTCGCAACCCATTCTCAAAGTGCCAAACGGGCTTAATTAATCAAAATAAACATTTTTCATTTTGAACACATAATCACTCAACACTTAAGTTTCCAAAACCATTTGAAAGTTCAATTAAACAACCAAGGTGATACATATTTAAAAGCAAGCTAGAAAACATGTTTAAATCTAAAAAGAAAAACAATGGAAATACTTATTACACGCTAAAATCATTGAGGAAACCACTTTTAAAGAACCATGACCATTTATGTATATACACACACATATATATATATATATAGCTTGTGCATCTCATATAAAATCAGAAGACGCATTAAAAAAAACACCAAGCCAAAAATGGAAATTCTAATTAAAGACTAGGGCATAGGGGACCTACCTCACGATACGCAGCTTTTGACATGGGTAACCCGAAACCGCTTCACCACCATGCATATACATTTTCATGCATATGCATATACACATGTCCTTACTGCCGACGACTCGAACCCCCGAGGAAGCGACCATTCACTATACATATAATTTAATAAAGGAATTAAACAATTAAACAGTTTATAAAGCATTTGAAATATCACATTAAATCATTATACCAACAACGCACTCAAACATCCTTCCTAATACCAAGCGCACCATGACGCAACACCAGAAACATGATAGAACAGAATTTGCAGCACTTGCGTGACCAAATAAACCCACAGCAAAGTTTATAAAACACTACGAAAAGCTCAGCACGTGTTTTCACAAAATCAGAACATTCATATTAAATGAACACACTACGAAACACATCTAAATCGTATGAAACCTTAAGTGAAACTATATTTTCACCAAGAAAGATAATCAATGAGTATACTAAATTAATTAAATAATAAAATTAATTTGAAAAACAACACATATATGAGGAAACTCATACCTTCGGTATCCAAACTTCGCAAACACGGCGCACAAACTCCACCGCACGACAACCACACCACAAACAACATAGTTAATCCCTAAAACAAGCAATCAGAGAAATTACACCATAATTGGACCAAACGCGAAACGAAAAATCCAAATTGCAACTTAACCAAAATAAATGGATGAACTGAGGTACAGTGCACCAATGGAAAGGAGTCTGAGAAGCTGTTCTAGCGCGATGAACGGTGTCGGAAAGTGTCGCGCCAGCTGGAGTCTCGCTGGAAGAAGGCATGGCCAAGGGAGTCACGGCCGGGGAAACCACGCTGGGGGGTCTCAGTGCGAGGCAAGTATAGGAGGGCAGAGTGTGCGGTGTGCTTGACAGGAGGCTCGTCCGATGTCGGGGTGAGTCTGATTAGGGGGGGTGCGGGTATCCGACCAGAGGAGGCCTGGCGGGGTTGAGCCGAACAGGAGTGGGAGGGCGACGAGGTGTCGCCGGATGGGAACAGGAGGTGCACGGCTAGCAGGTAGTTTTGTAGGAACCTTGGTCGCGGATATTCGACTAGAAGTAGGAGGGAACAAGCATATGACTGGAAGGGAGTCGGAAGAAAGGAGGGTTGCCGGTCCAAATCACTGGAGGAGGAAAAAGGGGAAGAGGCGCAGGAGGGTCGGAAAGCTGGAAGTGGCTGGACGAGGATGATAGAAGGGGGGATGCAGAGGAGGTCGGCCGGGTCAAGCGGGAGGCAGGAGGGCGGCACCACGGCGGAAGGCCGAAGGGGAGGGGAGATACAGGCGGCTAGGGTTTGGGGGAGGAGATGCTGCGCGAACCAGGGGAGGGGGAGAAGAAACGCGATGGAGGGAAAAAAAGGGGGAAAGGCACGTGGAAGGGAGGAAAAGAAAGAGAGGAAAGAAAAAAAATGAAAATGAAAACAAGAGGAAATAAAATAAAATAAAATAATAATAATAAAATAAAATAAGGAATAAAAGGAGGAAAAAAATTTAAATAAAAGAGAAAATAAAAGAGGATAAAAAGAAAAAGAAAAGAGAATAAAATAATAATGAAAAGAAGAAAAAAAAATTAATCTAATTAATAATAACAAATATTTTTTTTTACTAAGGAGAAAACTAATAATAACAAAACCAAAATAATAAAAACGACCAGCTTAAAACATTAGCTAAAATAATAATAATAATAATAATAATAATATTATTATTATTATTATTATAAAACCAACCAAAATAATATCACTATTAACTGAGCTTGGTCACCGTGCATGGCCACTTGAGCAGTCGTGTGCGCGGTCGCACGCACAGGAACGTTCGCGCGCCTAGTCGTGGTTACGGTCGAGCACCCGTCAAAGATCACAAATTCCTTTTAAAATAAAACCGGTTCTGACTACAACTCAAAATAAAGACTTAAAATAATTAAATTAAAAAGAAGCGTCAGTCGGGGTGTGACAAACACCCAACAATTTCACACAATTATATCCAGGATAAGAATCATATCTTCCTCTTTTAAGATTCCATTGAACCAAAATAACAAAAATATTTCATCCAAAATATTCAATATTACCCAAATCCAACCATGTTTAGGTATTTATTGAAATGAATCCTTTAATATGAAAATATGATGGGATTTAGAGTCAGTTACAACAGATTTATACATCAATTTCACCATAATCCACGACGTGGGGTATCCAAGGAGAATAATTCACTAACAAAAAAACACAATTATGATCTCTAAATGAGAGTGAGATAATGTGACAATAATAACTAAAATTAGACATAAATAATTGTTTTAGGGATATTCTATTGTTGGTATATAGTCTAGAAAAACATATAATGACCATACAATTACTATTTTCCACCACCAATTTTTATAGTCTTGATAGGTACTCCCATGTAAGTGTGGAGTGATATTTAGGTTCATATTTCATCCCATAACCCACTATTTTGTACACATATGAAAAAATTACAGACTCGATGACTGTGCACATGAGTGTGAAATGCATCAAATATCACCTAAATCCATAATTATTGACAAGAAGCACCCCTTTAAATTCTCATACCATTAATACAATTCATGTACCCCAAAAGACAAAACATATTACTAACTAAGACCATTATAATAGATTTATTATTTTAATCAAATATTATTTTCATAAAATTATACCACCCTAAACTATTTTTACTCCTTAATGACACTGCCAAAACCAACTCATCATGAAATCCATAAAAAATATACATAAGAACTCCCCCAAACATTATTATTTTTTCCCAAAAATTTGGTGGAAATATTGATCCGATAACCACTATCCCAGGAATGAGAATTTTTTAATTTCCATAACTATCATGAAAGACTATTTTTAGGCATAAAAACTCAATTTAGTATAATCACCCTTATCAAGTTGACCATAAAAACTAAAAATATCCCTGATACTTCTACACCATACTATAGTGCTTCCACTTCTTATCATCCTCAAATCCAGTCACTACTCAATTAAATTAATCCAAAAATTCAATAACACCCAGTATTAACCTAAGTATATTTAAAACAAACTCTAATAAGTATTTAACAACAAATAATTATTTTTACATAACCATGGAGAAAAGAACCGATGTAAAATTTCCTAAGAAGCTATCATTATGACATGATATTATGCGCCTGAAGATCCACCTATTTCAATAGATATTCTTAAAAATATACACTATTATCTTCCCAAAAGAAAATTCATGTCCATTATTGTTTACTAAATTTCAATCTATAAACCATTAAGGATAAGAATAACCCAATTTATACCCCCACTAACCATTATATGCTTCATAAGTAAACCACCATGATCATACTAACATAACAACCTTAAATATTAAACAGACCCACATTAATAGAATCTCCCTTACTAAATAATAAATTAAAAACCATATTTACTACCAATATTCTCTTTCATGAATCTCATACCAAGGATAAACTATGACCTATACCAATTGATAACTTATGTTGGTCTATAAAACATCTCCAAACAATTTGAGAACATAATTCTTCCTTCCATTTTTTAATGTCATGTCCCATTCTTTAGTAGTATAGTCGTACCCCTATACTCAAATGAGTGATGAATTCAAGATTTTGGTCGAGATTATATTCTCTATCATTATATTATAATATTTCACATTTTTTATATCAATTAAAACCACTTTTTATATTGCATTCGACCATAAAACTAATATTTTAAAATCATACACCTTTCTATTTAAAAAAACATAAACCACTTCATTGATATGGAATAGTATGTTAAATGTTACCACTTTTGTTGAAAAAACAAAATCCAAATACCCACAAAAGTGTTCCATCATGTCCATTGTTTTAGAGAACCCTTTATTATATCTCCACCATTTAAGGAATATCTCAGAACCCAATATTTAAAATCTGAGCAGCGGGTTTTTTCATTCAATTATTAGGGGTTTTTATATCAGTATTAAATTTTTTAATCTTATTTTATATATTTTTTTAATTATAAAATAAAAAAAATTCAATGGATCATTGAAGATTGATACCACTTTCCATCATATAGATTTATTACAAATGCCCTTGGATATTAATTCTAATACAAACCTTGAGCCTTATCTAATTCATATCCACATTGTATAAAACCATTTATATTACATTTAAAATCTATATTAATAAGTATCATTAGATTAAAAATCCATTTATTTATCATGTACTAGTAGATTTTTACATTCTTATAATAATGAAATGTCACTCATGTCATATTTCATTATAAACTGAATGTCCCCACTAAGGGATCACCCTTCTATGAGACGATTAAACATACAAAAACCATGATCTAGATTCTACGCATTATGAAAAATTATATCTGAGTTTTATATTATCAATTTTATAATCCATTACATTTACTCATTGACCAAAAAACAGTTTGTACATCAATAAATGCCAATTTGTGCCATAATAAATATAAATCACTTCATCTTATTATTTGAGTACATTCCATATCAACTACCTTAGTATAAAATAGTTTGAATTTTACTATAGTTAAGAATCTTTCTAGATACATTAATTTTCTAATTTTTATTTTTTATCAATCTATATCCAAACGAATCCACCACCCTATATGTTATGTAAATTTCAATGATGACAAAAAAAATTCTCTCTTATTTTAAAAATATAACAGACATCCCTAGTGAAAATAATTTACCAAGATATATTGACAATTATACAAACATATCAATGTGATATCCTTTATTACATATTCAAGATTCTAGTATATAATGATTCCTTAGTAAAGTAATGTCTACAAATTTACAAATCAACTACTACTATTACTAACACAAAATTGACCACCTTAGATAAATATCCACATATCACTCTCAAAATCGTGATAATGTTTTCCCACAACTAGATAGATCATCACATACGTAAACCTTTTCTAATGAATTATCATTCATTACGATCCACTAGAAACATTAAACCCTCATTCTAAACCATCATGGAAACTAAAGGGTCCCCAATGAGAAGAAAATATCATTTTCTAAGAGAATCATGATCATAATAAAACCATCATGCCTCACATGCTATGAAATGTTGAAAATTTCTTAACAACAAAATATCTTTAAGATAAAGTATTATGTTCTGTAAAACATGTACACTCTTTTATCATACTTACACCACTAGGTTCTATAATTTTATTCATATCCAATTTGTCCCTTATCTAACTTCCCACTAACGTATCTACAAGGGTCATAAATGTAATGGCTATCTACATATGTTCTTTCTAGTTTTTGTTTTACTCACTCAAAAAACCCTAGGAAACATCCCATGTGTTCATCTATCCTGATCACTACTCCTAACCAATAACAATAAATGGTAGAGTTATAATCTGGTTGGTTTATAAAAAAGGTTCACATTGTTGACATGGGTAGTAAAAAATTTTCTTTTAACCCTATATCTTGTTTTTGTGTTATATTCACCCCCAACCACTTTTTATCCTAGGTTCATCATTCGGGACCCTATATATCAACTCGATATGTGTCCATACAATTATAATTGGGATCCTCCTATAATAACTATGTAACATTCCCAAAATTGGGTCCCTCTTAAGTGGCCAATATGGGGTGGCTATGTGACATCTTGTTCACTTCCTAGTATGCCAGAGAATATTGGTAAAATAAAATGTTATATATAATAGATTTCGATGACTATAATGTATTATGAAGAGTAAATAATAAAATGATGTTAAAATAAATATGTAATAGAGTAGTGAAAATGGAAGAAAAATAATCTAAATAAATAAACAAGAAACCCATGTAGAATAAGTAAAAATCGAATAACACCAAATATAATATAATAATGTGATGCATGGATGATTGTTACTAAATGATGTATAGAATTTATAAAATAATAAAACCTAATCTTAATCAGGTAAGGACTCAGAAGACCTTGGTCTTGATACCCAAGTTGGTCCCATCTCAATGAACCAACCCATCTTGTAAGAAACACAACAATAGGGTTTCTTTACCTTGTCCAAACATGTATACATGAAATCTATCCAAGTACAAAATTTTGCATCATCTTCATTCTGAGTACAACTGAGTAGGTCAAGACCACCATGCCTCCACTAATTTATTCTATGAAATATAGTGTAGGGAATTTAGTGATAAAAAGTATATTGATTTAATAAAATAATATGGCTTGTTTAATAATTGAACGGACTCTCACATTCTGAGTTGACACACAAGGACAAACATACATGCTCAGATGCCTTAGAGGATATATTTTTCTAAGGGGGTACTCCAGTATTGGGAAAATTAACTCATTTGATAGAATATTCTCATAATGAGGATGAATCATAAAAATATAAACATTAAAAACATCCCAACTATCTAAAAAAAACTCACTCTCAGGAATATTATTGTTCACGCTTATAAGCATCCTAGAATTATTTCCCTTAAGAATACAGTGGATTTCCAATGAACCCTCATGAAGATGTTCTATATAAAAATTTCCCACATGCATCACATATGGTTGCTTCCCACTCCAAACAGAAGAATGGATCTTTTCAAACAATAACCTGAAAGAAATGTAACATCATGCCATCACGCATCAATCAAAACAAAAATAATCTCAAATAGAAATTTTGAAAGAAGTTCACTTGACCAAATATAAACACAACTACATATTGAATACAAGACATGATGTTCATTAATCGAATTACCATTTATCTATCCATTTTCATTTCCTTTTTTCAAGATCCCAATATTCATCATGTTTATAAAATATATTATTCTATTTAATATTTATCCAAATGGTCATTATAAAGTAAGTATAGTCACATCTAAATAAGTAAACATGATAAATTGATTACACGTTGTTTTAATAATTATATTATAAGTGATTATATCTTGTGAAATAACTAATCTTCTCTAGCCACCAACATTCAAAAAATTTATCTAGTAGTTATTTAAATTTCCTAGTTTTCCCCTGGATCTAATTGTTAAACTGACTATGTCTCCAGAAATTTTTATGGATAGAACACCAATCTGGTGGCCAAAAGTCACTGTCATAACAAATTTAGACCCAAAAGAATATAATGGGGGTCTATACATAGGTAACTCAAAAAAGCTAATTTACCCAATTTCATAAGTTATAAACATTGTGATGGTGTGATCACCCATATTCAAATTAATATGTACAAATTAATTAGGTAATATTATATGTTTTAGACCATCCACCTCCAACATAGAGATGATGAAGCCTTATCGTCCATTTCTGTCTCATTGCTCTATTCTTTCACCATTTCACTAAAACCAAGAAACTTTAATCTCAGGATGTAGGATGAGGAGATCCAATTATTCACTTCTAGATTTATGAAAATTTATAGGTATTTCAAGAAGAAATTATAAGAAACAAGATGATTAATGTGCTATTAAAAATGAGACTATGATGTATCAGGATATGGTAATCCGCTCAACCATGGGGGTAGTTAACCCATCTCTATGTGGAAATATGAGTGCCCATGGTTGGGATTTTTGTTAGTTTTTTTATCTAGTTATAGAAGTTATTTTAACATTGGTGATTCACTTATTGTGTGATGTTAATATTTATCATGATTTTATACATGGGTCGATATAGAATGAGGTGATTACACATGAATCATTATAGGAATGTAGGGACATATGCTGGTATGTACATTTTATATTGGGGAAATATTTATTTGATGTGAAATATATTCCTATAAATCTATGAAATGAAAAACATTGATACCTCATATTAAAATAAATCATATAAAATTATTAAGTTATGATGATTCAATATTTAATCTATGCGAAAAAGTTCTATGACCTACTTCTTATCTATTGTTTTAAGATGTTGAGGTTGATTTATGGTGTGTGACTAGTGTTCCATGGTGTGTATTGTAGAGACCCAAAGAGTGACGTACATGGACATCACATTACATTTGCGGAATACTTAGTAGATAACAAAAACACACACACAAGGACCGTAACAGTTTAGTGTCTTAGGAAACTCGGAATATAATCTTCTAATCGTGGTGAAAGATCTTCAACATCTCCCATAAACATCTTCCCTTTTTTTCTTACCTAAAAACATTATTTATATCATGGGGAAAAGAAAACATAAAAGGGTGAGCTCAAATGCTCAGTAAGGGTAAACAAAAGAAATATCAATCACATCATATTCATAAGAACATAACATTTTGGAAATCTTAACCTGCAAAAGAGGTCATAATATCATAACATGGGATAAATCATAGTAGTGAAATGTAATCCCAATATTCATAACCTAAAACATGAAACTTTGTGGCATACACACATAATCATAGAGAATCATTTCTTATTAGTCAAGACTCATTGCCAAGACTATCTTAGTGGACAAAGTCCATTTCTGAACCGAGTTCATTCCAAATTTCAGTCCAGTTTCACTGAACCGATTTAACCTGCCGTTCCAGCCATGTCTATCTCATGAGATATAAAATCTTTACCCAATTAATTGGAGGGAGATATAGGTCCCACCCATCTCATTATGATACCATTCTTATGTGTGCCACAAAATCATAAATCATACATCATTTCATAACCCATGTAATAAAAATGGGATTCTTAAACATCATGAAATCATAAAACAATTCATATAAGATAAAGGAATTAATAAAAATAATTACATAACAACATAATCAAATCAATTTAATAATAGGGATATAATCAAAATCCTTTATTATCTTAGATGGAAAATAATTTTGATAAAACACTTGAACTCCATTCTTGAGGAAAATGTCCTTTCTACTTCAAAAACACTTTTCCTTTCTTAACATGTCATAAAATTATAAAATAAAAGAAGTTGATTAAAAATAACTTGAAAACTTGTAAAGGAAGATTCTTGGAAATAATGTTTTAAAAATCCATTCATGCCATATAAGTTACCAAAAACATTCTTTTCATACTTTTGTCAGAAAAGTCAAAAATTACCTCGTACGAAAAACGACAAATGATTCCTTTATTATATTTTACTAAATACTCACCGAAGGGTAAAATTGGATTTAAAAAATTTTAGGTGATGGAAATAATATTACATATTGAGGAAACATGGATGTGGATGATAAAATACACCCCAGTAAATTATGAAATATAAACAATCTCGGATAAAAATGAGATTGTGATATTTCCCTTTCATTAGGTCTGATTTGCTTCGTAAGTGTCTGAACCATCTGTATAATGGTTTAAATAATGTTATTTACTTATTCCAGAATCATACTTATTTTTATGATATCATATATGGTCATATTCTTAGCTTATTATTACTAATATTTCATTACTACTTTTTATTCGGGTGTTTATTACTTTTTGTTCTTATGCGTGTTTTGTTGAATAAATTCTTATTCTTCATTTTAGGTAAAAGATACATAATTTACAGAATGGTATTAGTGTAATATATATCATATTTATTCACTCAATTAATTTAAGTAATCTTTATGCAATGAAAATCATGTAGAACGAGTCGCATCATATCGTGGAGACGGTATTCCGTATGTACGCACGAGCGATGATATCATTCCCATGATCGTGGAATTGTATTGGGGTGTATGTATACTATTTCAGAATCAATAAAACTTTACAATAATTATATATTGTTATTATTTACCCCATTATACCCATCCATGTAAGGTGGTGGTGGAAAATTGATTTCACCACGGTGTGGAGACGGTATTCTGTACGTACACACGCGCGGTGATTTCGTTTTCCGTAGGATGAATAGATGATGAGATAGAGTTGTTTCATACATATAATAACATATCAGTATATTATTGATACTGATTTTATTACTTCATAATGAAACAACTAATGAAGAAGAAGTAGAAGAATAAATAAAGTTGAAAGAATCGGTAAAGGATATTACCTCTTCTTTCGACACGCCTTTTGAAACCTCCTTTTAGGGCACTACGATTGGTTTTTGAAGAAGACCAGAACCTCTAGGATGTTTCTAGGGAAGTGGAGGGGAGAAGTTGTTAGGGTTTGTCCGAGCTTGAAGGCTCAATGTTGAGTGAGGAAGAGAGGGAAGAGGTGCCCTTTTATAAGGGAGGAGAGGGGCACCTTTGGAAAAACAAAAAATAATATTTTATTATAAATCC
Source organism: Viscum album (assembly GCA_963277665.1). Taxonomy (NCBI): domain Eukaryota; kingdom Viridiplantae; phylum Streptophyta; class Magnoliopsida; order Santalales; family Viscaceae; genus Viscum; species Viscum album. The sequence goes on from OY728148.1 coordinate 790,931,966, forward strand.
ATATTCAGTTTTAAATATCTCCAAATTGATTTATTTCGAAGCTAAGGTGGGTATGGGTCGCAATCCTCTCATAAAATAGAATTTAGACAAGTTTAGGTCATTATATTAACCTTATCGTTTAGTTTTAACTCTTAGTTAATTAGATTGACATTTACCATGTCACTTTGTATTTTTATAATATATAGTTAATAAACTTACCATATAAATCACAGAGACCCCCAAGTGTTCCATTAATGATACACCTATCATGATATAAGTATCTTGGCCGAACCTTAGATTTTTAGGAATAAAATAACAATCAATAATATAATATTTGTTTTAAAAACTATTTTATGTCAATTCTGACACTATTTAGTAATTGATTTTTGTGAAAATCATAACAGAATGATTAGTTCGAAAAATGTTAATTAAATCAATACTAGAATGTCATATTTACCTATAAAAGTAATATAATTCATAAAAAGTCTCAAATTACATTTATTTGGGTATTTATAACATCAATTATGTCAATATTTCATTAATAACATAATTACTGCATCATCATTGTGTCGTAAATAAATTAAATTATTTAATGTCTAAAAATTACAAATAAAATACCATTATGTATTAAATATTTTTATCTTTATAATGAATATTTATAGTCGAATTTATCTTATTTATAACCCTATATTAAAAATTATCTACTTATTAAACTTTGATTTTAACTATTTTAACCCATCTTTAAATAAATTAATAAAAAATATCCTAATCTAATCCAAGTGGGAATAATTGGTCATAATTTATTCCTAATGTTGTTTTTGGTCGAATTACATGTATCCAATAGAATTAGGACATGATTTAGAAAAATAATAATATCATTTTTACCCTTAATTACCATATTTACTCTTAACCGTGGTAAAAAAAGTAAAAATTTACTATTCACCAAAAATTATTTTCATCTCATTGAACCACATTTTACTTACTGACGTAAACCGTGTCTCTCGGATATTTGAAATTCCATTCAAAGAAGCGGTAAAATAAAGTTCTATGTAAATTTTCAAATTCTCCTAGGAGGTGGGTAAAAGATGGTGAAAAGTTCAATAAAATTTTTATATATCTAAAATTTTTATAAACTGACCCCAATGAATTATATTGAACTTATATAGGTATTATGTATCAATTTGGACCTAAAATAAATTTAAATAAAATAAATAATTATTTAAATAAAAATTCGGTTTTTAAATAGTAACCCAGTGTTTTCACGATTCATAAAAAATTGAAAGTTTTCAGAAAAATAACAAAATTTTACCCTAGGCTAATTTCGATATTCTGAATCCAAAAATGAAGACCATTTTGAAAAATAAAATTTATAAAATTTCAAAAAGTGGGTATTACTATTCATAACGGCTAGTTTTAATAATATTTTAATAGCATATCGTTGTTTAAAAAAACTCAGTATTGCATACAACACACGCTATCGTGGAAGGTCGCGCTTGCGTGTAATGCAAGGCAAGTCAAGGATGCGTGTTGTGAAAGCTCCTTTTGGTGTATCGTACAACACAAGACATTAATAAAATTAAAAATAATATTTTTCATAAAATCTCGGGGTGTTACATTTTACCCCCCTTAAAATGAATTTTTCCCTCGAAATTCTTTAGGGTTATAAATGGTTTACTACTCGAAAGTTTCTTTAATAGGAACCCACATCATAAAAAATAATACCAAAACATTGCTTTAAAATCTAATGTATGAAACGTTACGGTTACCCAAATTAACTAGTCACTGGTTTTCACATTGGAGAACATAGGTGAAAATATGGATATGGAAGAGAAATCTAACCGTCATGTTCTGATGGAGAGTGGTAGAGAACATGGCTATGAAAAATCCAAAAACCACAAAGCCATTTATTTGTGATGATCTAGGGTACCATCTGATTCATCGGATATAAGGGCACTAGGACAACATTTTTGGTTTTCAAGATCATTTCCCTAAAGTTGAAGAATTTGAATTAGAATAAATACTTACATTATTTTGGTACAATATCACTGTTGTTCATGCTTTGAACAATTTCCACTTCATCTCTTAAAGAAATGAAGTTTAATTTGTTATTCGTGAAGTGTTAACAGATCATGTGATACAATGATGGGTCATTCCATCTGTTTCAAACAAAAGGTTAGAAAATGTTATCAAATATACATAAGTCCATCTATTGTGAGGTTAATCGTATAAGATTCCATAAATGAACTTATACTTCATATATCATACCGCATAATAAAATAAAACTAGTTTCTTCTAACCAGGTACTTCCTGTATGCCAATGGTAGGCGATAAAGGCCAGTTGTACTTTGGTTGTGGGTTCGATTCCCATAGCCTTATCCGACGCGATGGGCTGTCGCCCGTCCTGCGGGTTGTCCTTTTTCTAAAACTATATTACTATAACATCCCATCAATAATATCAAAAAAAGGTCTATCCTTAAAAAATACTAACTTTGTCCAACATAATCCATTCCAATCTTTAGGGTTATCTAAAATACTTCAGTCCAAGCTTATAGTATAAAGAAAATCATTACTTGAAATGTCACATAACAATCACGTGAATGCCATCATTTATCCCCCATATATCATAAGATATATCTTGTTGGTCAAATTAGAAACATGTGAATACCTTAATCATGTATTCACTGAAGAAAGAATACCCATTGAAACTTAGTGAAAACATTAATGCAGTTAGAAGTTAACACTTTCCACATACCAAAATCCTCAAAATTCTTTATACTCAAACCATGATATAACTTAGTCCTTATATCAATCATGAGCTCATGAAAACAATAAAAAATTTCATTATCTTCTTATCCCTTCATTATGCGCTTACCATCTACTTACCAAAAATATCTCAATCACTTTCCATGGTTACCGGTACCATAAAATTATTGAAAACCACAACATACCAATACATAAATATTATAATATTCCACTATACTATATACAACATTATTTTGGAATCCCATTACATTAACTCTTAATCATTCCACCACATCATTTTCATATTCAACATTGCCAATAGTGATCGCATATGACTTCCCTTTTTTCCTTTGCCTTAAGTGGTTTCTCATGCCGTTCATCATTAACCCTTGGATTAGGGCATTGATTAGAATAATGCCCAATTTCATTGCACATGAATCATTAAAGTGTTGTTGGTGTGTTCTCTGCAGTCTTTTCTTTATTCACACCATTAGCAACCCTTTTTCTATTACTTCGACACTCAGCTGCTCGATGACCTTCTTTTCCACACTAAAAACATTTTCTAGTCCCTTTAAGACAATCTTCGTCATGATTCTTTCCACACATCGAGCATAAGGAAACATTCATCTTCTTTTAACCATTATTTTGAGATTTTTCCTTGAACTCCATCTTTCGTTTTTGTCAAAACCATGAGATGGATATATAACACCAACTTCCATTTCTAGCTTAATAGCACATCACACATTTTCTTCATAGCTACTGATGTCTTTTATAGCTAATGCCCTTCGAAGACTTTGTTTTAAGCCACTGAAAAAATCAATCAACTTTACTTTCTGGTTGGATGATAAAGCCAGATGCATACCTTGCAAGCCTTGTAAAATTCGCATCGTATATACCAACAGATTCATCATCCTTTTTCTTTAGTTAGAGAAACTCCTTCTCCATCTTTGTTCGAAGAATATGAGGGAAGTACTTATTGAAAAATATGTTTTTGAACTCGTCCCATTCCATGGACTCAATTTCATCTCATGGCCTCGTATTATTTATAAGATTCCACCATTGATTAGCTTCACCTTCCAAACCATATACTGCTAAAATGACTTTATCATGTTCAGAACATTGAAGAACTGAAAATATCTTTTCAGTAGTACTGATCCATTGTTCAGAAACAAGTGGATCGGTAGAACCACTGAAAGAAGGTGGACATTCCCTCATGAAGGACTCAATATAATATTGTTCTCTTCTCTGGTCATTTGGAAGTCCAGAATGATTCATAGCTTGTGTAAGTATAGCAATAATATTTTTCACTCCATCTCCCATAACATTTGTTTGTTCATGAGGACAATCATTTCATTGTCCATTACATTGATCAACACGATTATTTCGGGTTCCAGCCATCGTCTAAAACACAAAAAGAATAGTGTGAGAGGAAAAAATCACGCTATGGAAAACAACATAATAAAGGGGGAGTACCTTAAATATATAACATATTGGGTTACCATAATTCTATTATTATAACCTATACTTATACTTAACCTTAGGGACATCCCTAGACATACCTTAGAAATATCTCTAGGGATCTCACTAAAGTTCTCTCATCCTAGTTTCCAAAGTTTGACTAAACCTTTCCTCTGATACCAACTGTAGAGACCCGAAGCTTGACATACATGGACATTACATTACGTTTGCGGAATACATAGTACATAATAAAAAACACAAAAACAAGGACCGTAATAGTTTAGTGTCTTTGGAAACTCGGAATATAATCCTCTAATCATGGTGAAAGATCTTTAACATCTCCCAAAAACATCTTCCCTTTTTTTTCATACCTAAAACCTTTATTTATATCCTGGGGAAAAGAAAACATAAAAGGTTGAGCTCAAATTCTCATTAAAGGTAAACAAAAGAAATATCAATCACATCATATTCATAAGAACATATCATTTTGGAAATCTTAACCTGCAAAAGAGATCATAATATCATAACATGGGATAAATCATATTAGTGAAATGTAATCCAAATAATCATAACTTAAAACATGAAACTTTGTTTCATACACATATAATCAAAGAGAATCATTTCTTATTAGTCAAGACACATTTCCAAGATTATCTTAGTGGACAAAGTCCATTTCTGAACCGAGTTCATTCCTCGTTTCAGTCCTGTTTCACTGAACCGGTTTAACCTTCCGTTCAGCCATGTCTATCTCATGAGATATAAAATCTTTACCCAATTCATTGGATGGATATATAGCTCCCACCCATCTTATAATGATACCATTCTTATGTGTGCCAATAAATCCTAAATCATACATCATTTTATAACCCATGTAATAAAAATGTGATTCTTAAACATCATGACATCAAAAAACAATTCATATAAGATAATGGAATTCATAAATATAATTCCATCACAACATAATCAAATCAATTTAATAATAGGTATTTAAACAGAATCCTTTATTATCTTAGATGGAAAATAATTTTGATAAACACTTGAACTCCATTCTTGAGGAAAATATCCTTTCTACTTCAAAAACACTTTTCCTTTCTTAACATGTCATACAATTCTAAACTAAAATATGTTGATTAAAACTAACTTGAAAACTTGTAAAGGAAGATTATTGGAAATAATGTTTTAAAAATCCATTCATTCCGTATATGTTAAAAAACATTCTTCTCGTACTTTTGTCAGAAAAGTCAAAAATTACCTCGTACGAAAAATGACAAAATATTCCTTTCATATATTTTACTAAAAACTCACCGAAGGGTAAAATTGGAATTAAAAAATTGTAGGTGGATGGAAATAATATTACATATTGAGGAAACATGGATGTGGATGAAAAAATACACCCCAGTAAATTCTGAAATATAAACAATCTCGGATAAAAATGAGATTGTGATATTTCCCTTACCTTAGGTCTGATTTTCTTCGTAAGTGTCCGAACATCCTATATAATGATCTAAATAATGTTATTGACTTATTCCAGATTAATTTTTATTTTTATGATATCATATATGGTCATATTCGTAGCTTATTATTAGTAATATTTCATTGCTACTTGTTATTCGGGTGTTTATTACTTTTTGTTCTTATGCGTGTTTTGACGAATAAATTCTTATTCTTATTTTTCAGTAAAGGATACCTCATTTACATAATGGTATTAGTGTAATATATATTATATTTATTCAATAAATTCACTTATGTAATCTTTATGCAATGAAAATCATGTAGAACGAGTCGCATCACATCTTGGAGACGGTATTCCGTACGTACGCACGAGCGATGATATCATTCCCATGATCGTGGAATTGTATTGGAGTGTATGTATACTATTCCAGAATCAATAAAACATTACAATAATTATATATAGTTATTATTTATACCATTATTCCCATCCAAGTAAGGTGGTGGTGGAAAATAGATTTCACCACGTCGTGGAGACGATATTCCGTACGTACGCACGCGCGGTGATTTCGCTTTCCGTAGGATAGATAGATGGTGAAATAGAGTTGTTTCATACTTATAATTACATATCAGTATATTAGTGATACTTATATTATTACTTCATAACGAAACAACTAAAGAAGAAGAAGTAGAAGAAGAAATAAAGTTGAAAGAATCGGTCAAGGATATTACCTCTTCTTTCGACCCGCCTTTTGAAACCTCCTTTTAGGGCACTAAGATTGGTCTTTGAAAAAGACTAGAACCTCTAGGATGTTTCTAGGTAATTGGGGGGGGGGGTAAATTGGCATGGGTTTTCCGAGCTTGAAGGCTCAATGTGGTGTGAGGAATAGAGGGAGGAGGTGCCCTTTTATAAGGGAGGAGAGGGGCACCTTTGGAAAAACTAAAAATATTATTTTATTATAAATCCATATTCGGTTTTATAATGATCCAAATTGATTTATTTTGAAGATAAGGTGGGGATGGGTCGAAATCCTTTCATCTAATAGAATTTATACAATTTTAGGTCATTATAGTAACCTTATCTTTCAGTTTTAACTCTTAGTTAATTAGATTGACATTTACCATGTCACTTTGTATTTTTATATTATATAGTTAATAAACATACCATATACATCCAAGATACCCCCCAAGTGGTCCATTAATGATACAAATATCATGATATAAGTATCTTGGCCGATCCTTAGATTTTTAGGAATAAAATTACAATCAATAATATAATATTTGTTTTAAAAACTATTTTATGTCAATTTTGACACTATTTAGTAATTTATTTTTTGTAAAAAACATAACAGAATGATTACTTCGAAAAAAGTTAATTTAATCAATAATAACATGTCATATTAACCTAGAAAATTAATGTAATTCATAAAAAGTCTCAAAGTACATTTATTTGGGTATTTATAACATCAATTATGAAAATATTTCATTAATAAGATATTTACTACATCATCATCGTGTCATAAATAAATTAAATTATTTAATGTCTAAAAATTACAAATAAAATACCATTATGTAGGAAATCTATTTATCTTTCTAATTAATTTTTATAGTCGAATTTAGCTTATGTATAACCCTATATTGAAAATTATCTACTTATTAAACATTGGTTTTAACTATTTTAACCCTTCTTTAAATAAATCAATAATAAATGCCCTAATCTAATCCAAGTGGGCCTAAATGGTCATATGTTATTCCTAAGGTTGTTTTTGTAAGAATTACACATATCCAATAGAATTAGGAAATGTGTTAGGGTAATAATAATATCATTTTTAACCTTAGTTACCCTATTTACTTTTAACCGTGGAAAAAAAAGTAAAAAGTTATTCACCAAAAATTATTTTCATCTAATTGAACCACATTTTAGTTACTAACATCAACTGTGTCTCTCGGATTTTTGAAATTCCATTCAAAGAAATGGTAAAATTATGTTCTATGTATATTTGCAAATTCTCCTAAGAGGTGGGTAAAAGACGGTGAAAAGTTCAATAAAATTTTTATATATATAAAATTATTATAAAATGACTCTAATTAATTACATTGAACTTATATAGGTATTATGTATCAATTTTGACCTCAAATAAATTTAAATAAAATAAAAAATTATTTAAATAAAAAGTCGGTTTTTAAATAGTAACCTAGTGTTTTCACTATTCATCAAAAATTGAATTTTTTCAGAAAAATACCAAAATTTCACTCTAGGATAATTTCGATATTATGAATCCAAAAATGAAGTCCATTTTGAAAAATAAATTTATAAAATTTCAAAAATTCGGTAATACTATTCATAACAGCTAGTTTTACTAATATTTTAATAACATATCGTTGTTTAGCGAAACTCGGTATTGCGTACTACACACGCTATTGTGAAAGGTCGTGCTTGCGTGTAATGCAAGGCATGTCAAGGATGCGTGTTGTGCATGATACTTTTGGTTTATCATAGAACACAAGACATTAATGAAATTAAAAGGAATATTTTTCCTAAATTCTCAGATTGTTACATGTATTAATCATTTTAATGTAAATTACTCCTCATTTTCTTTGAATTGAGTGTGAATACAGTGGTAATTAACATTCTCTTAATACAGTTTTGATAAAACTTATTACAACTCTAGAGATTCAGATGGAATATCATTATTATGAAATCATCATGAGGGTCATGAGATCCATATATAGGGAGACTGTTCTCACTTTCCCTTCAATTATTTAGTGGAAGAGATAGTTCTAGGTAAAACATAAAGTGGAATAATCCTTTTAAATATATCATTTTCTATTTTTTAAAATAAATAACTATTAAAAAATAATTATAAAATGTACTAGTTTATTATGAATACTAGGTTTATAATACATCATTGTGAGACAAAAAATGAGTTTATTTTATTCACCATAATTGACACCTAAATTAGTTCAAAATCACAAAACTATAATGGATAACCTAGGGGATACATAAAAAAATATAAGATAAAAAACATAATAAGGTAATAAGCATAATAATTGAATATAAATGTGATTCGAATGTATAACATGATCTCATAAAATTTAATCTTCATCAGTAATCACATGGGAGAAAAATAAAAGGAGAATTGTATCCTAAACTAATGGAAACATAAGAAATGAGGCATTAGCACAAAACTTGGAAAAAAAAAGGGCCAAGGCTGATTTTCTAGACAATATCACATGGTGGAAAAAGTATAGTAATGGATTACATTTACTCTAAAATCTTATACATGATGTCTCATGTGACAAAAGCATTACCTAAATCATTTGAGCTCTATATTAGTGAACCCATAAAAGGATATTCATGATCTATGTGTTCCATAAATGAAAATCAATCATAATGCATAAATATAAAAATTATACATGGAATTAAATGGTTTTCATAGTCTTTCCTCATATCATAATTAAAGGAGAATTCATAATGAAAGAATTTTATAAATGAACATAATACCTATATTACCCTTAAATGAATGGATAATATGATAGATATATATGTGTGTGTGAGAGGAATATATACATAATTTTTATGTATTCCATAACATCAGAGATTGCGATGTTTAAATAAAATTTCTTTAAAACGTCACATAGAATATTACTTGTGGAAAATACCATTTTCATTCTGAAATCACATCCTTAAAAATGAAATGTTTCAATAATATTATTGAAAAAAATGAAAAAAAAACTGTAAATTTTAAAGAGAGAATAAAAGTATTTAGTGTTTATGATAACTAGTAATTCCATACATATCATATAATATAAAAAAACCTTTTCACACTATTGTAAAACAGTTAAAAAGTACTATGTTTGGAAAATGAAAAAAGATTACTTTGAAAATAAATTTTTAAAAAGAAAAAATTTTAATCAATAAAGGTATATATTATGTTAAATTTATATAATGACTAATATTTGATGAATATAATATATATACATTAATATAATCTTGGTGAATAGTTTTTGGGTGTTATTATGGAAAATGAATTACATCGGTTTGCGTAGTTTGATGTACACAAGAATGGTGGTTTTGTTTACCATTTGATAAATGAGGATATGGATAAATATAGTGACATAAATATAAAAACATATCAATATAAAGGATTTATTTTTTATTATAATTATAATGTTAAATAATAATATATTTTTTAAAAACAATAAGTAAAAAATAAGGAGATTGGTTAACATGACTACCATCTCTTAGATGATCATCATTTAGATCTCTAATCAAGGGCCATAATTTTGGTCTTTTGGGAAAACTAGAAGATCCATAATGTTTTTTGTATGTTCGGGAGATATTTTTTCATGTTTTTTATGAAACAATTCTTGATAGGTGCGAATAATTGAGGGAAGATGGAACCCCATTATAATTGAGGATGAGTGAAATGTTTTTAATTATCGAAAAAAATTTAATATTAGGAAGTCACTTTCAAGACAAGTGCCAAAAAAAATGATAAATAATGGATTTTAAGGGATATATGGTGGATAGAAAAATCAAAAATTAAATAATAAATATGTTTTAAACAATTTATTCCATTTACTTCTAAAGTTACACACTTTTACTCTATTAGTTTTTCACCACAATAACTAGTTGGTTTTTCTATTTTTTTTATTCATTGTGACGAAAATTAAGTTAAAATATTACCCAATATTAATTATGATTACTCAGATAATTCTATTCATTTTATAAAATTAAAATAAATGTCTTCTAATAATTAAATTTAATATTAAACCTGTAAAATTTGTTAAGAAATAGTTTTTAACAGAATCCATTTTTCAAGAAATAGATGATATTAAATTATATTTATGACTAGAAATAATCATTACAATAATTATAATTAATATAAATATATTTATAATATATTAATTTAATTTATTTGTTAATTTACTATGATATATTTTTATAAATTAAAATGGATAATATTTATAAATTTAAAAGCAGTTTTGAGAAAACATTGTTTTTAAGAATAAATATAAATTTATAGTAGAATCATGATAAATGAGTATTTGAATAAAATTAATAATATTATTACAAATAAAATGGTTATAATTTTATTTCAATAAAAAATAAAAAATATACTGAAACTTTAAAATTACTTGATTTAATAAAATGAAATGACAGAAATTGAATATTTAGTAAAATTCACTATTTACTTTAAATTAGTAATTTTAGTAAAATAAAATAAAATAAACATATGTTTATTTTGATATTATGATTTAAGAAATTTTTTTTAATAACATATCAATAATATATTTTATTGAAATGAATTATAATATTTTATCACAGAAATTAATAGAAATAATTTTACAATGAAATTAATTTTTTATAGAATAAAATTTATTTATTAAAAATTAATTATTTATTTCCTAAGAATTTATAAATTCATATATACTAAATGTAATTTTTTTATTTATTTCAAAAACTAGTTAATAATATTTATACACACCAATTTGACATCTAGGTTATAACAATCATCTTAAAACAAAAATATTTTAATAATATATCATGGTTCGTTTCATCTTATCATTTCATGTTTTGTATTTTATCAAAAATAATGTTCTTTTAAAATATCATAGTGTCATATTCTACCCACCATAAATTAAATTATGACCTCACAGTGTGAACTTGTAATCACTAATCAAGGGCTTGACATTTGAAAATTCCATGATGGAACACCTACATTATAAAAAGGGTAATAAAAAAATCCCCAAAAAATAGGTTGATAGAAATATGATGGTCATGTTAAATAACACATAACTACTTTTCCAGGTAAGAAAAATTTGATGGGATGTGAAATATAGACATGGGAGAGAAGAACAAAAAAATATGGATAGTGATAGATATCATTGATCATAAAAAGTGAATGATCAAGATAAAGTTAATGACCATAAAAAAATAAATATATGATGAGTTAAAAGAAAATTGATTCATTGAATCTGAAAGTAATAATATAATTTTTTTCATCATCATCATCTTTCTATAGTTTAGGGATTATATAACTATCAATATAGATAACAAAAATATATATACTTTATATATTTTTACTTCATAAAATAATTTTATCCTTTGATTGTGATTTGATCTGTTTTCACATCACATTATACTATAATGAATGAATATCCCATGTTAATTTTTTATTCTTGAAGCACAAAAATAAAGTTTTAATAGATAATAAGTTCCATAAATCAGTAGTGATATATTTCAAAATTCATTATTAAAATCTAAATAAATTGAAAAATGAAAGATAATTACCAAATCAATATGAATATATTAATCTCCAAAATTCAACCTTAGAACCAAAGGTATAATATATATTATTGTTTAAATAAATATTACAGTACCCTAAATAAAATCAATAAAATCAACCTGAAATACACTTTTAACCTCATAGGTTATCTCATACCATTCAAATTATATCAAAAAACATAATATAATTATCTAAAAATAATAATTTACATTAAAGGTGAAGGTTATATATATATATATATAAACCTAATAAAACATTTACAAAAATATCATTATTGTCCTAAATATTCTATAAATTCTAAAAAAGGATCCTCTAATAAGTTTCCCAAAATTAAATAATATTTATCTACTAAATAATTTAATTAAAAAATAATATTGATAAGTACATCACAAATGATAGTAGTAGGCACGTCACCCTTTTCGCCCATCATTCATGGGTTCAAGATTTATGTACCTTCTAGATGTGATGTGTTTTCACTTAGATATTATGTTTTCTATCTTATAAAATAATGGAGAAAAAAGTGATCATCGTATTCATGATTCACATTATTTCTCTAATGTTATCATGAATATAATGAATTTCTTAAAAAATTCCATTATTCATCAAATAACAATTTTAATAAACACTTTGGTTTTCTATTCATCTCATTATTTTCCACAAAATGAAATAATTTTAATTAACCATAATTATGACAACTAAAAGAACATTTCAAATATTATACTTTCCCTAATATTTTATTTTTTTATTCCATTCCATTAAATAACCTTTCATGTTCATTAATACCATTCAATATATTATTCCAAATAATTAATGAAAAACTACTATTGAACAATCATTCAAAATTTCATTATTCCTATAACCAAAATACCATTAATAAAAATACTTTCATAGCTTTATTTTTAAATTATAACACCTGAACACATCATTAAATTAAATTCAATGATTTTTATCATATAGTCCCTAATTAATTAGCCTTTTTGTGAATTTACATTGATATTTTCAATGTTTTTAACATATATTACATTAAACTATTAGTTGTTCCCTAGAGAGAACAATATTTCCTTGTATCTTATAAAAAAACTATTAATTTTTCATTGGAATTGAACTACGTTGTGCTCTTTTTTCAAACATAAATCAACTTCCAGTTCCTTTAATGAATTTTTCATTGATCCTGTACCCCCATTTTTTGACACATTATAAATTTAATATTATCATTTTTATCGTCATTAACAAATGGAGATCTAAGAGTTTTAATCCTTACCTTCTTTGGTGAGTTTTTAAATTCATCTATGTTCCATGTGTTAATTTTAATTTGATATATCTCATTTAGAATGATCTAAAATTTTCTAACTTTCATTCCTATTAGGATATATATCTCATTTAAAAAATAATTAAAATTCCCATCACATTTGTTATAAAAATCTATAATATTTTCTGCCATTAACTATATTGAATAGAATAAATAAGGTGATATTGTATTGACATAAAAAATTAGAAACCTATAATATTATAAGGAATGACTTATAAATTAAAAATATTCCTTGAATTATGAGTCTCATGTTCTCAATATAGGTCATTCATGGAAATTATTTTGATTATGTTTTCAAAAAAACAATTTTTTTAAGTACTTTATAATGGTTCATAAATAGTTTTATGCATTTATAAAGCATACCCACCCCCCTCGGTAGTATCAAACTATGCCTGATGTAAGGATTATTATCATGAACTGGGTAATTATTGATTCCATCTCAATGTTCCATTTTGGGGATATTACCTCTAGGTACAACTGTTACATATCCACATACACTTTTACTCTCTACATAAGAATGCAATTCCACAAAATCACATGAAATATCCTCTACAAAATTACAGGATATTTACTTGTACATAAGAAAAATCTTTATAATTATCCATAGAATTAATACTACAGTTATTAGTAATTTTTTCTCACCCTAGTTTCGAATAGTAAACAAAACATTTCCTCTTGTTCATCCCATTTTACATTTGTTGTAAACAAGTCGATATGTGTTGTTGGATGAAGTAGTTTTCCTTTGGAAATTATTATGAATTCACATAACTGAATTGAAAATCATTCTCAAAAAAAATTACATGTTAAATTTTATAATTGACTGCACTGATCTTATGTTACAAGACATGTGCCATAGAGGAGACATTGTTTATTAAAATGTTTAGAGAAACAAAATTGGATGTATTAAAAAAATCATTTTATTAAAATTCTTATATGAAATATTGGATAAAGACAGTTTTATTGGAATATTTAATTTCATTAAATAAATAAATAATATATCCAACCATGTGAGCCCCATGGCCCAGCTCAACCCCACACATTTGGGAGGAGGGCCTCGATCATGAGTCAGAAATGGACCATTCCACCCTCATGTAGGCATAGGTTGGGGAGGGCCCATGTATAAGCCCAAAAGAGATTATTCCCAAAAGAATAGGAAAGCTAGTATATAAAGCCTAGATATAACATTCTTGGAATAAATTTAGGTTGGGAATGAAGCACATTGGGCTATATCACACGGTGTGTGAAGGTGTTAGGTGTGCTAGTCATCGCTCCCCCTCTCAAGATGTATGTGGAATGTGATTATTAATAAATTTATTCCTAGAAGAATGGAGAGGTCATTATGAGATACAAAATAGTTTACATAATTTCCCTCTATATTTAAAAAGTCATATTAAACATGGTATATCTGATTTCATTGATATGAGTTGTCTGATTTAAATTTGGTGTCATCTTCAACCTCATCCTTTATCCAAGAGTTCGGCTCACCAAGAATATGACCAAAAAACTGATGATCATCTAGATCCTATTATGAACATTATAAGATATAGTTTATGAATCTATGATGTAAAAAACATCATGCATTCATGATACACATTCCATGCATATAACATGAATAAAAAATTTTTGTTGAATGAAAACATCAGTTTTAAGCTGTGTTTCTCGATGTTGATCACTATTAATGAGATAATGATTTTATGATGAAAGGATAAAGATACTATAATTATATGAATGTGAGGATATAATGGAAACCTATGTAAGTATTGACTATTTTAAATATAGTTTAATATAATTTTTAAATATTGCATGCTTTGGTATATTAAAATAGTTATGACACAGCTTAAAATTTGGATTCCTCAATGCTGTTTATTTTATTGAATGGATGTGGTGTATGGTAAGGAGGTTTCTCATTAAACTATTTAGTCACATTACCAAGGAGAAGTTGATATATAATTTTGTAACTTTGTTTTTCAACGAAACAAATAACAATTAAGTAGTAGTTTTATTATGAAGAAGTTCTTCCATATATATTCTTCTTTTGTAAATGAGACAGAATTTCTCGGGCCTTCGAACAGTGTTTAAAAATCTTGATGAAACATCATAAATAACATGTTCAATGGATCATTCTGAAGTCCATGAAATCATGAGGTGCTATCTTCCAAATTTGGGTGAACTGTTTGAGAATTCCTCATAGTCTTTCATAAAGAGGAAGATAGTGAGTGTATACTTGCATTAAGAATCTCAAACATAAAACATGCCAAGTTAGGTTTTCATTAAATAATTTTATTGAGTTGGTTTTTTGTGTCACATGTATATATTGAATGAAGTGGGTCTGAACATAGAAAAAATTTGTGTGCTTACATTCATTGGGACACCTTGAGTTTGGGAAATCCATAAACTGAATAACATTAAAAATAAAGTGGAAATTTTGTATCTTGCATGCACACATGAAGTACCCTTGGTAAGCCTATGAAATATGTATGATGTGTTCTTGATTTAAGAATAATATAACCAGTGAATTGAGGTTTTGAAATATTACTATTTTATATAACAACACTAAATAAATTGTTTTCATATCTTTCACACATATTATTGATATTTGGACTTCGACAAAAAGAAGAATAAGCATGATCATAGTTTCACTAAGGCCACTGGTGATTTATAGAAGTTCATTATTAATTGAGAAGTATAGAGAGACATATTCAATAGAAATTGATGATACATAAATAGTTACATGATAAATTCAAATCGTACCAATCATGAAAGAATATCAATGATCATTCTAAAATGGATGAATCCTTAATTAAAAGTTAATTATTCCAGTTTGTGATGCGAGCAAGTGAAGTCATATTGTTAGAGCCAAGAGTGAAAGGAGTCTCTATGTATGAGTTAGATATAATGTATTTTATTTAGAGGTAAAAAAGTGGAATTTTTTTGTTTGGATCTGAAAGTAGAAAAAGTATCTATGTTGTGGATGGGGAATTGTAGTAACTTATTTTAGAGTGATGAATATTTAACTAGATGGAAGAATTAGTTACAGCATGGAGTATGGTTTTTCTAGACCTTATAAATACTATTTACACTTCTCTCTCTATTTCTAATAGTTCATATGATGTGATAAATAGATATAATATATAGTGGATTGATAACCATTAAAAGTTTTATAGATTTAATTTTAAATAAAATTAATTCATAAAAATAAAATAATGATTTTCCCCTCCTCTCTTAGTGGTCAATCTTGCCAGGGGTACTAAATGTGGTTTCATAACAATGATCCCTCTAGATATCCAATGGAGTATTTATGAAATAAATATTTTAGGAATCAATTGAGATACCATAGATAGTGAAAATAGTTATTAAACCTGATCATACTAATCCAAATATTCATATAAGATTTGAAAAAGTAGCAAGAAAATATAGTCAAAAAATATGGTCAAGAATCATACAGCAATGATAGAGACACAAGGTAATCAATGTGTCATATATTTCAATAATTCTATTTATTATGATTCTTAAGATAAATAATGATCAGTTTTTGATAGTATGGGATCACTTAGTGATCTTAATTTTTAATCAAAATAACTTCTCAAGAAACTCCCAAAGAAGTTATAAATAGAATTTTTGTAGGGTTCAAGTCTCTCCAAAATAAAAATTTAAATCTAGAAGAAGAATAAAATACCATAGAAGTTTAATTTACTTATTATTTTAGCATATCTAACACTCTCCCAAAACATGTAAATTAAAAGGATGAAATTATTTCTCATTGAAATTTATAGTATACTAATGCTATTGAATAATTACAGGAAAGTATCTGTGAAAAATAATTCAGTGAGATTTTTTTCAAAGAATATTTCCATAGGGTTTTTGAATTTCACAACGTTTCTATAGTGTAAAATTTTCTCAATGTGAGGATAGAGAAAACATTTTAAAGGAGGTTGAAAATTCATTACAATAATCAAGAAGCATGCATGAAGAAAAATTTAGGAAACTGATGGAGGATTAGGAAGTCAAGCTGATATCAGTTTAGAATGGGAAGAATTCTCCAAACATAATGTGTTTAGAGATGGAGGTGAAATTAAAGAATCAATAATCATACAAAGTTTTAACATCCCATATATTTTATTAATATTGTGTTTCTACAGAAGTTTGATTTGGAGATCATGACATCATAAAGATTTTGAGACTATTCTATAATTTAATGGTACCATCTTTTAAGAATAAGGTATCCCAAAACCTAGAAACTTTCTTATGAATTGATGATGTTTAAATTGCTTATATAGGTTCTATACCAAACATTGAGAAATTATAGAAGCTAAAAAATACTATCAAACCTACCACATCCTAGCAGGATGTGAAAATAATAATAATGAGATATTCAGAAGGAATTTTCCTAAGCAGTAATGGTTCCACCTAGGAGAGGAAGGGTTCACAATCTGTGAAATCAAAATAAACTACACCTCAATAGAAAAGAAGAAGTCTCATAAGATATTTTCGGTGTTTTAGGAAATTCAAGAACAAAGAATAATAATTTATTCATAAAATTTATATTCATTAAAATTATAGAAGGTGTGAATTTAAGAGGATCATGGCTTATAAAATAAGAATATCAGCACCAGAGTAGAAAAAATATATATGAAAACAAAAGTGACAATAAATACATGGTTTGTGAACAAAAAAATAAGACTTTTATATAGGAAATATCCAATATGAATAATTACATATCCTACTCAAAACAAAATGGTCAAATAAATTGGTCAATAGAATCACTTCCCTAAGGAAAAAATAAGGATTAATTGGTTAAAGTAAAACAACAACAAGTGTCTATATAAAATATATATCAAGATGAAATGCCAATTTTTAGTGGTTTTTCCTAGTTCTAGGTAATGTAATGAATCAAATCCTACTATATCTAGTATAAAAATTCATTTCTAAGAAATAGGTTTGAATCAAAGGGGTGTCATGTTGAAAAAATGAGAAAAGGCTCTGTAGAAATAATGATGTGATAAGAAAATCATCTAATATTATAAGAAGAAAAAAATATTAAGGATTAGGAGAATTTGGTGGTAGGATTAATCTAATGGTTCAAAGAAGTGATTCATGTACATATCAACATGTATTAATAAATAATGGGAAAAAATATCGTAAGATAAAGAAGTTTCATTCTTGGAGAAAAACATAAACTATGTTTTAGTTCATATTAATCCCAAAATGTTTTAAAAGAGGATAAATTGAAGTGTTATATCTTAGAAGAAATATTTGGATAATGGAAACATATAAATCTTTGTAGAAACTCTAAACAAGCATTAAACATTCTCAAATACATTCTTGTTATTTTATCAACTGATATGAAGAAATAGAGAATGTTCTAAAAACAAAAGAAAAATATAGTGATAAAGGAAAGAATGAAGATTCCATTTAAAGGGGACAAATTTCATGAAATTTCATCAATAAATTAAAACTACAGTATTTAAAAAGCTTCATGTGAGATATTTAATAAGGATTTAAATACAAATAAACGATGTTAAGTGATACTTTTAGCATAATAAGAATACTTAAAGAGAATGAATCTTACATCAAGAGAAACATATGATTTTATATCTAATTAGAGAAGAACTATCTCGAATGATAAAATGGAAGGACTAATAATATCAATGTTAATAAAGAATAAATTATATTTGAAAATTATATGTGGAATCATGATGACTATAAATAGTGGAGAAACGTGGTTTAAAAACACATCATAACATTGTTATTCACATTCAGTAACAAGTAACTAAACCTTATTCCCTTATATCTTTTGTTCTTGTATATTAGCTTAAAATAAAGGTAATTAAAGGTGTATCATGGTAAGAGGTTATAAATTTATATTCAATGATAAATTTTCTATTTTGGGTATCAATGAAGAGTGGAATTTATCAAAACATCGTAGCCATATAATTATTTCAATTATTTTATGTTCTTAAATAGTAATACGTTGTAATGAATTCTTAATGAGACTCTCCATCATGCAGATATTGATTATTATTTCCCTTTATGGGGTCCATGTATGGAATAAAGGATTCCAAAACATTTAGAACATGAATCTAAAATTATTTTGAAAGGCTTGTAAAACTGGAGGTTGATGTTTGTGATTCACACATTCATTCCTCATTCTTATCTTTATTATTAATTACAATTAAGGGGAGTTATTGGTTATGACAATATGAGACCAAGGGGGAATATAATTTTCACAGGATGATTATAATGTGTTTGTTGAAATGTATGTTTATTTATTAGGTCATTGAGAAATATTATTATTTCTAATCTCTTTGATGATAATTGAGAATTTGTGAGTGTGATTTACCATTCTTGGTAGTTTATGGACATAACTGAAATCCTTGGTTGTACCTATCATGTTTTTTACATAGTTTTATCACAAGTTGACTTTATGTTGATTATCTGAATGTTATTTTCTCCTAATACAATGTGATATCCCCACTCTCTCAGAATTGATCAAGAAATTTTCATACACAAGAGAATGTTGTGTTTCTAAGAAGACCCTCTTATACTGTTTTCATGTTTACATTAAACAGGGGTGAAAGGATTCACCACATAATGAATTGAATGGTACATGTACATGTTGACAAAAAAATACAATGGAGGGATTATTGATCACATGTTTCATTTGATTATGAATAACAAGATATGTGTCGGTGGAAGATGTAGTGATTCTAGGAATATTATTATGGATTCACTTGACTCAATTGGATGTCATGATATATCAATTTTCATTGATAACATTAATTATTTATTACACTAATCTTAAGAACCAAGAAAATTTTCTGGGTGGAAATTTTGTTTACTATAATGTTTAGAGATGAATAATAGGAATTATAAAATAAAAAATCTTATTAATATTCTTATATGAGATATTGGATAAGTATGGTTTATTGTAATATTTCAGTTTTTCCCTTCTATAAAAAATACATGTGAGCCACATGGTAAAACTCAAACACACACATGTTGGAGGAGGACCTCGATCATATGGGGGAATCGATCCATGCAACCCATATGTATGAAGAGGTGTGGGGGGACCCATATATCAGGTCCGCTGGAGTGCACACACATAATAATAGGTTGAAAAAATATAATACCAACATATAAAGCACTCGGATGGTGTGTTGGTTGGTCTCTAACCACACTAGGTCATACCCCATGGTTTGTGATGGCCTTATGGGTCTTTATCTGTTATAACCATCTTGGGATCAATGAGTTATGTGATTTTTAATAACATGTAGCCCCAATGTATGGAGAGGATGATGTGGTATGAAGATCAGTGCACACATTGTTCCTCCATTTTTAAAAATTTATATAAAATATGGTGAATTAGATTGATATGATTTGAGCCATATGATCTGAATGACATTTCATATTAAACCCATTCCTTCATCCCAGATTACCCCTCACTAGAGAAGATATTTGATCCACCGATGATTAACCTAAAAAAATCATCATCATTATAAGATAATGTTTTTAAAGTGATAAGGCCAAAAATCATCATGCATTAATACTATGATTTTCATGCATATCAAAACATAGAGAACAATCTTCGACGAAATGAAAGCTTCAATAATAGGTGGAATTTCATGTATTTAATCACCATGGATGATTTTAAGCATTCAGGATAAAAGGATCATGTGATTATATTTTCATACACATGAGTCTCTAATGAAAACTCACCTAAGAATAAAATCCATGAAAAATGCAATAATAAATTTTGAAATACCGACAACATTAGTATATTAAATAAGTCAGTAAATAGCTTGAAATTGAGATCCCTCAACATGGAATATTTTTTAGATTTGAGTTGGTGCAAGGAAATGAGGTTTTTGAATATTAATACAGAGGTATATGAATGAGGATATGTTTCTATATCATTTTAGATATTCTAGATTTTAGAGAAATAGGGCATCTCAAAACAATAGTTTTGTGAATAAGAATCCATCCCATTAAGCTTCTTCTAACAAAAAGGGGAATGAATTCTGTGGGACTTAGACCAGTGTTTAAAACTACCAATGAAACAATGAAAATAAATTTTTTAAAGAAGAATTATGTGTTGAATTATATCTATAGTTTTTATCCTCCTTAATTTCATGAACTAGTTGATAAGGTCGCAAAATCGTGAGAGAAGATGATTACATTACGAGTAGACATGTGAGAATCATCTTAAGCATAAACCAAACCCATTATAGTTTTCTTGAGAAGTATTTTCATGAATTATCTCTTTGAGTTCCCCATATATCATGTGTTAAGGTGTAGTGCATATAAATAGTTTTTGCATTATTACATGGATTTAGAAACCTTGATTTTGAGAAAACCATGAACTCAATTACATGAAGAAGAAACCGTATAGTGTGTTTAAGTATTGAACACATGAAGAACACTTGAGAATACCATGAAAAATATATGAAATGTTATTAATTTTAGAATTTATGAAAATTTTAATTGATTTAGTGAAATATTATTATTGTATAGAATAATAATGATGACTTTTTGTACATCTTTTTCACACATCATATTGATATTATGACTTACACAGATGGATGAATCTGTATGGGAATTTTTTCACTGAGAAAATTGGTCATTTATAAGAGGTCAAAATATATTGAGAAACATATATTGACATATTCAACAGTTATTGAAGATACTAGAATAGATACATGATCAAGTTAGATCATACAAGATCATGTAGGAAGATGAGTTATAATCTTACATTGGATCAAACTTTAATGTATGGTAAAGTATTTGGGTTGGTGTTGGGATCATATGAAGTATTTCGGTTCGATCCATGAGTAGAAAGAGTATATTTGTTAGAGCCAGTGGAAAAGAAATTCAGTCAAATATGAACGTAGTGGATATCTTTTGGATGGATCTGGATGAAAAAAGAGTCTCCTGGTTGCAACCATAGCAATGTAATCACATGGTTGATATTGATGAATATTTAAATAGGAGAATTATAAGTTGAAAGAGGGAGTATATTTTTTATGAATGTGTAAAATACTAGATGATTATTTCACTCAATTATTACTAATAGACGTTATGAGATATTGCAAGATAATATTGTATGATTGAGATTTTTAACATGTTATATATATTCAATTTAAATGAATATAAATTCATAAAAAGAAAACATTGATTCACCCTTACCCTATCAGTGGTAAATATGGCATGGGGAACTACAACTCTTATAAAAATTAAGAAACTGTAGCTTTTAAAAACATTATTTTATTATTTTTAACATAAATGTCAATTAATACAGAATAGGGATAAAAAATTCCTAGTTTATTTGGAATACTAGGTTCATAATACATCATTATGAGACTAAAATAAAATAAATTTAATTTCTTCAACACAATGATATCAAAAATACATTCTTTCTCCTAAACCTACATGTCATAACCTAGGGAATACAAACAAAAAATGGGTGATATAAAAATCCTAGTAGTTGAATAACAATGCTAAGGAAACATGCATGTTGGTCAAAGGTATAACAATATTTAAAAAAAGATGGATCATGCGTAATATAAAGGAATCAAAACATGTTTATCTTGTTATTATAAGATCATGAAGATATTGAAAATGTTGTAGTAGTGAAAAATAATACCTAAACATAGGTCATGGAAAACTTCCTAGACAATATCAAATGTTTGACAAGGTCACGTAGTAGATTAGCTTTACTCCCTAATCTAATACATGATGTATCATGATACCATATCTTTACCCAATTAATTAGACAGTTAATGGAGGAAAACCATCATAACATCTTCTTAATTTATGTATTCCAAAAAATTAAATCAATCATAATGGATACACATAATAATTTCCAATGGAAATAAATTTCTTACTTAATCATACCTCATAAAATAATCAATGGAAATTCCGTAAAGAATGAATTTGATAGATGAAAATAATAAATGTATTACCCTATCCAATGATTTTTGAATAAACTAGGAATATATGTGAGGTACATATATCCATAATTTAAAATCAATCCACGATATCAGATCTTGTCATCATATATGATAATGACTTTGGGAGATTACTTGGAATATTTTATGCAAAAAAATATCATTTTCATTCTAAAATCAAATATTTAAAAACATGAAAATTCCATCATATTAAAGAATAAAATTAAATAACTATATGAAATTATAATGTAATCTCCAAATTATTTACTATTAATGATGGCATTAATTATTTACATGTTTTATAATATAAAATACATTCATTTCACATAGTTATAAAATGTTAAAAACCATTTTTTAGAAAACAATAAAAAGATTCATTTAAAAAATTTGATAAAAAGTAAAAAATTTGTAAAAATGTGAATAATAAATTATTTAATGATTCTAAAAACGTTTTTGAAATTTTACTAGATAACATAGATTCGGAAGAAAATGGATTTTCGACCAAATGGAGATATAGAAAAATCTTGTCTTAAAAACATTTTCCCAATCATTAAAAATATCAAAGAGGTTGAAATTGTACTATTACATGATATTTTCCTTAATAACTAGAGGATAAAAAAATTAATGGGTATTACTAGAAAAGGATCAATTAATTTCCTTGAATGTAAATTCAAGAATGAACAATACGATTAAAATGAGATTGAAGTGTAACCACTTTGTATCTTCGAAACATAAGAAACACAACCCCCATGATTGAATTGAATGAATTGAAAACTAAAATAACATGATTTATGAAGGATCTATATTATAAAATGTAAATGGGAAGAATATAAACCATGTAAAATAAATTAGGTTCATAAAAGAACAAATATCTCAATGAATGATGTTCTGATACACAGACCCTTACAAAAGTGAAATAATTGAAGCAAGGATTAATATATGTATTTTTTATGTGTGTAAAATTTAATACCACATAATACATTGAAATAATAAATAATATAATCAATTTTCATTACCCACATAATTTTTTCATGTCAATGATATTGAATAATTAATTTTTCCCAATGAAAATATTGAGTTATAAAATCCCTCATTTCAAGTCTAAACTTATCATGTATGTCCTTTATCACCTTTATAGTCAAAATATTTCAATTATTTAGTTTCTTAATACCATTTTCTAATATTAATAGCTTATACTTAAATTAAATATGTCATTAATTTTAATAAAAAACTTAATTACTCATTCAGTTATGTCCACATCGAGTGTTTTGAGGATGCGTTGGTCATAATTCCAAAATGACATCGATGTGTTAAACATGGTAAAAGGGGTAATCATTCCATCACATACAAAATAATAATTGTTAAATAATATTTTTAAAAAAAAAATCATTTTCAATCCAAAAATGAAATATGGTTATGAAAAATGAACTATGTTATAATCATGTAGACGGTAGGTTGTACGTGAACACCATTAACATTTCCATTTTTCAAATATCAAAATTGAATGAATATAATATTAATTTTATTTTTCAATAATGAAAATTTTATCATAAATATAATACAATTAATTAAAATACAGTTATATATACCATCCATGAGTTGTAGTAAAAAAATTAATCACATCGGTTTGAGAGACAGTAGTTCATGATACATGCAAATGATGTTATTTTTTTTATGGATGGTATGGTAAGAAGGTATATTATATGTTACATTTATGTTATTTTTAATATTTAATTAATATAATATATAATAATTAAATGTATCATCATAATTATTTTTTAGAGGAAACGATGTAAAATGAATTACTTCTGTTTGTAAGGTTGTAGTCCACCGTAAACATGCAAAATTATTTTCTTTCCTATTCGATGGAAGGGGAGATGGATAAATATTGTTTCACAATATTAATAACATCTTATTATGAAAGATTTTATGGTTTTATTATACTATAATTTTTAATACTAAACGGATTTTGGAAAAAGAATGTCACAACTCCTCCATGTGGGACCCATGCCACAACTACCCAAGCCCTCATACAATAGGCATGGGTCTGGAAACTTACACTCATAAAGAATATCACTGACATGGGAGGCCCTAGACTACATTCTTGTACACAAGTAAACATCACCAAGCCTATACAATTTCTAAAATATAAAAACCATTGAAAAACCACGCATGCGTACTTATAAGTCCCATAACCATAGTACAATAGAAAGTAAATAAAGTAGACATGGAAGAATAAATTCCCACTACAAAGAGTTTATAACACAAATTCAACATTAAATTAATGGTACTACTCTCTAAAAGCCACAGAAACACACATCGGTCTATTTGTTCTAACTCTGCACGGTCTAATCCCAGTATTCCTATGAATCTGTTAAAAGGTTGATCGTCTGAATAAGACAGAACACATGTTGGAAAATCCTGCATAGGGGTGAGTATTACAACACATAGTAGGATTCCTTAAAACCAGAAAGAATACAAAAAACGAAACACAGTAAACTCTACATAGGTATATTTCTAAAACATATACAACATGAATATCTAGATATACCCAACAAAGACACATAGTCTAGTGGTATGCCACAACTATAGTATATCCAGCCTTAGGATTCTAGCTTGAAGATACCTGAATCAATCATTTGGGGTAAAATTCTCTTGATTCTAATAGCATTGCTAACATCCATTTGAGAGGTACCTCTCATTAGGTCTCATCAGGAGAATGAACAGGCTAAAAAATTCAAATAGAAATGATAAAAAAGGTTAGGATTACTGCCATGGCCATTGAGTGATACCAAAAACTCAATCTAGATTAACCCAATATGTATTGAATTGATGAACTTTAATATTGGTCATGTCGATACCCAGAACTCCACTTAGAGAATGAATTTGAGTTGAGGTTCCCCCTCCAGGCCTCCTGGGGGATTCCAACAACTCTGTCTAAGAAGTCTTATTGAAGGGATCATAGTCATAGGATTAAAAAATTATTTGTAACAACCTTCATGTAAATGATATGGTGAACAAACCCTAATGAATCATGTCCATGATTTATCGGAAAAGATATCTAAGGAATGTATAAAAGAGTACATAGCATGTATAAGGGTTACATTCCATATCCCTTGACCCTGTGTTCTTCCCGTGTAAATGGCACGTGTCATTCATACCATGTCTCTATAGTGGTACAATCCATGTAGGAATACCGTGTACTCTATCAAAGTTCCAGTAAATGGCTTCATCTTGTGTACCCACGTTTGTGTACCAGCACACATCATACCATGTAATCTTGAGTCGGCCTATGTTTATGTGGGGGAGTACACAACATTTAGTATATTCATGTAGTCTACCCCGTGTTAATATACTCTCTGAAGTACATGCCAAGTCACCTAAGAGGTACCACAAATTGAGTGACAAAGATCACACACTGTGTGATACATAACTTCCTCTAAAACCCTAGCCACCTCCAAGGGGGGACCCACATGATGTGTAGATCTGGTTTACATGTCGTGTTGTTCAAAATTTTCCAAAATCCCATATCTTCATCCAATTCGATATGAAACCTCTGGCCTTTGATTTAGTGATCTATTCACCCTCAAATTGAAGATCCAATTTCTTACAAGCCTTATGGTTATCAAATAACACATTCATTCATTAATGATACTCACAAAATGGATCAAATCAACATTCATTCATCCGTATTAAATAAGCTGAATTCAAGGATCCACCATTGTTTGAATCGATCTGTCTCTATTTTCACTCCTCAGTCTTGTCGTGACGATACCATAACTATGATATCAGATCATCATGCTAATAAATGGGTGCACAACTATCAATTTATCGTGATTTAGCAAGATGTGATCTAAATGAATAATGTGTGTGATGAAAAATTAATGGGGAGATAAAATCACAAATAAATTGATTGGAATGGACCTCAATAAATGTTCATGTCAATATCAATCCATTATATTAAAAAATATTAAATAAATCGAATAAAAAATACACTTCTCCAATCAAAAACCCTGTAAGTAATCTCATCCACTAATACAATCAAATCATAGAAAAATATGTTCATTGATGATTCATGTTCATCATAAAATTCATGATTGCAGAATAAAAAATTATATCACATTCCCTACCTCAATTCGATTTGATCAATGATGAAGAACAATGTGTGGTCTTTTTCATTGGCATGATCCATCAAATCTGATGTGTGTTGATCATTGATGCATTATCAATCACCATTCTTCTAGGGGGATTATCCAAATCTCTCTCTAATGGTCATCCGGTGACTCGGGGGGTTATACGGATAAATCTATTATTCTAAAATAATAATCAAGTTAAATATCATTAGTCATTGCACCAACGAAAATGAAATAAAATAATTTTATCAATTTATTTTATTCATTTCAGCACCCATGAATACTTTTCCACAAACAACCTGCACTGACTAATTTTATGTTTTCCTTTGGGTAATCCTCAAATTTTGAACTCTATGGCACCCTCATATTTCTTATTTGAGAACTATTTTACATGGTATTCTACTTTTTTAAGAAAATTGCACACAGTCATTTTTTAAAAATATTTAACATTTTTCAAACAGTATCTTTGGGTATACCGGGCCTCAAACTCACATTCATTCATTGTGCCTGGTCTCAAAATTAATCCATATAATATTCAAATATAATACAAAAAAATACAAAACATTAAATTCCCTCCAACATGGGGATTTACATACCTAGAAATCAAAAAAAAAGATAATAAAAAATATTTTGGTACGGACCATGAATCTGAGTCTCCTGCTCTTATGTGTTATGCTAAAGATTCTCGTGCTTCTATCGGACACACACTAAAGGAATAAATCTCCCATAAAGTATCCTCTCTTATTTAAACTCAATCTCCACTTGGTAATTAGCAAATATCACTCCATACTTGATGTCTATCTTTCCCTAGTCTGTAACGTGTTATGGGTCATGCACAAAACACCTCAGCTACAAAACATAGAAGAAATCATATACATGATCTTAATAAAAAGGTATAGCTAATAAGTATTCAAACTTTACAACACTACATTGTATATATAATGTTACAATGAAACATAAAGATGGATTTATTCCCTAACCAAATATTTATATTTCACATGGAGATGAACCCCCTAGAAACACATGGTATCCTTCCTCAAAATCCAAAGTCCTCTATCACCAATCATCATAAGGCATATGATGGATTTGTGTAGTTTTTAGTCACTCATATATGATCGTCACCTTCTCTTTTTTAGCTCACACCAACTTTATGCTCATGATTGATGACCCTCCTGGGTCAATCATGTAATGTGGAGACCAACAGGGTAGCCCATACAAAGACTCAAATGGTGCCATACCGATAGTGTAATGGTGTTTGTTGTTTTAAGAAAACTCAGTAAGTGGTAGGTAATAATCCCATTTACAACCAAAGTACAACATTACAGCTAGCATCGTGTCCTCCAGAACCTGAATGGTACGCTCAGTCTTCAAATAACATTTGGGGTGAAACAATGTTATCTAGTGTAACTAGGTCTCAAACACCTCATTTAATCCTTTAAACAACTGGGATATAAAGTGAGCATCACAGTCGGATACAATCATCAATGAAAATACATAGATTTGGACTTTCTTTTACATCTAAATGCGTCTCATGATCTCTACAGAACAATGTTACCATGCAGCTAGGAAGTGGGATGACATGGTGAGTCAGTCTATGATCACCTGTATGGAAGCACCTCCCCCAGACATTCATCATAATACCATCACAAAGTCTATATATATCACATTCCATGTCTATTATGGATACTCAAGGGTTTTACCCAAACATAGAGTAACTTGGTGATCAATCTTCACTTTCTGAAAAGTTTGGCATCAAAGGATTAATGTTGAAAATAATTTATTCATCCCTAGTCACCAAAAATGATGTCGGTGGTCTAGGTTCATCTTTTCCACACCATTATGTACCTCCAAAAAATATCTGTAATTCTCTCTGAAAACATCTTCCTATAACATTATTTGGTACCATAATGCATCTTTTAAAATCAGAAACATTCTAACCACCGTTCAAAAATCAATCAAGATAATTCCATGTGGATATCTATGCACGTAGGGTCTTATATTCGTTATCCCCATGTTGTATCTCTATAACTCACTGTTAGAATAGAGAGGTGAAAACCATCAACTTAAGGTAAGCTGATCTACCTCTATCAACTATTGATAACTGAAGGGAGGTCATTTTCCCTAACACTACCTTCATCAATTTTGAACAAGATCTCATGCTGAGAAAATCAGCTACTATATTCCCCTTTCTAAAAGTATAGACTATTTATAAATAATAATCGTAGAGGAACTCTAGCCATCGTTGTTATCTCAAGTTGACATACTTCTGATAAAATATATAATTCATACTCTTGGGATCAAAATAGATGATAAACCTATTTCCCATATGATAGTGTCTCCACAACATCGCTATGAAGACTATCACATCTATCACAATAATGTTAGTCAGGTAGTTCTAATCATGTGGTCTCAACTGGTGTGAACCATAGGCAATCACTGCTTACCTATACATTAGAAAACCACCATTCCTGGTTCCTAAGTCCTCATAGAACACAACATAATTGACACCCTCCTCTGGAAATCTCAAGATTGGTGTTCTCATTACACACAAACACAAATTCTGGAAAGCCTTCTGGCACTTTTCTATCCACATAAATGGCTTCCCCTTTTGATTCGAAGCTTTAATTGGTGTTAATTATCTAGATAAATCAGGTATGAATCTCTAGTAATAACATTCCAAATCCAAGGATGCACTTCACCTCAATCACACTCTTAAGTGGCTTCCAATAAAGCACTACCTTATCCAAGGATGGGTCCACTACCAATCCATCTATTAAGATAACATGTCCTAGAAAGTGGACTCCATGCATCTAAAACTATCACTTCAAGATCTTTCCATAAATATGGTGCTCTCAGAGTATGTCCAGATCAACCATAAATGTATCATGTACTCATCCTCATATTCTGAGTACACAAGAATATCATTGATGAAGACTACCATGAACCATTCTATGAAATGATGGATATTGTAGTTCAGAAATCCCATTAACACTTTTAAAAAATTATTCAAGATAAAGGGAATCACCAAGCACTCATAGTGACCGTAGAGACATCTAAATGTAGTATTTGGTATATCCTTTTCCTGTACTCATAGCTGGCGATAGCCTGACCTATGGTCACCCTTAGAGTACCATCTCACCCCTCTAGACTGATCTAAGAGGTCATTAATTCTTTGTATTGTATACTTTTAATTTATTTTCACCTGGTTCAAGCACCAGTAGTCCACATACAACCACAAGCACCCTTCTTCCTTATTGGAAAGAAAACTGGGCTACATAGGGTGAAACATTGGGTCTAACAAATTCCTTTCTATGCAAGTCCTCTAACTACACTCTCAGAATTCAATGCTCTACTGAAGCCATCTGATATGATGGGGTTGATATCGGTGTCGTATCGGGGTGTAGATCAAAGGAGAATCCTACCTATCAGGATAGAGGTAAACCTGGAACATCTTTAAATAAGGCTTCGTCATACACCACCACCACAGTAGGACACTGGAAACTCTAAAAATCCACTTCAGTAAGGGTTAGGCCAGCAAACTTATTAGTAATCATCTACCACATCATATGTATGAGTACATCATGCACCAACATGGTTTCTTTTTCACTAAAAAAAGAATAAAAGTTTTCCATCACTGTGGAAAAACTGCACCATATGCCTAAAATAGTCAATCTAGGCATGGACTATAGATAACCAATCCATGCTAAGAATGGGATTGAAAGTATGAGACCCTACTATCAAGATATCACAATAGAACTTCTCACCTCCAAGAGTAAATTGACACTATGGTCACATGTGTGTTCTTATTGTATCATCCCTAGTATAAGTCTCAATGTGTAAGGGTCAAGCCAATGGTTCAACAGAATCTCTAAGTCTCATAAATGTTAACTAGAGAGAATATAATGACATGAAACTATGTCTATTAGTACTATTTCTTTGGTATATGTGACACAAATCTTACCTCAACTAATTCCTAGAGCCTATTGTTTGTAAGCTTCAACCCCTCGATGTTGTCCCAACCCCTATCTTCTAGCTCCCTGAACCTACTGTGGACCTCCTGGGGGTGGTGTTTTTAACATTTCAAAACATCGACCACCTCTTGTTTCTCTCTCATATCCTCTTCCATGTCTCCTACCCTATGGACCTGTCTTTTCCTTCCATTTCCTCTACCTCAGCGGCCTATATATGACTTCTCTATAATCTATATAGTGGGTCGAACAATATTAGGTAAGATGTCCCTTTCTATCACATGAGTAATGTATCCTCTCACTAGGATGACAAGACCCATGACGTGATCCCTAAACTATAGATCCTATATCGTGGGACCTACACCTGAAACGTCTGCCATATCAAGTGTTTTAGGATTGAAGTCAACTCCCTACTATTGAGTTCCATTCTCCTACTTGCCTACTCCTGAAAATCAATGGACATAACTACTCAACCAATAAACATTCAACCAAAAAATCTCACTCTAGAGCCCCATCATAGGTAGTAATTTATATATGTATATCACTAGCTCATATGTCTCTATTCAAACCTCACATGACGGCCTGATCCCTAAATAATTTATCCATAACCCTACTGATCCATGGAGAAGGCTCGCTGCCAAGACCACCATATGTTATTCTTGTCTTCTGACCAGATGGAAAACATAGGTCACTACCTCAATCTAGTCCTCAGTTACCTATGGATCAGGATCTCCACAAAACATGAAGATTTTCTTCTATATAAACTCATGAAGTGTGCTCTTCTTATATCCTTTTTTGTTGGTACTATGGGTACCACATATTGTTCAATAGGTGTTATTATGTGTGGTTCACCACCTAGAGGAATCATCTCATGAACTAATCGGTTTTTTGAAGGCTCATCGTTGAGGGTATCATCCTCATGATCATCATTATGAATCTAATTATGTATAGGTTGCGTAAGAATCATGAAACAAAGAATATGTACCATGGTCAAGGAGTATATCTGGAGAGATAACATAATAAGGATATGGAACCACAACCCATTCTTATATGATTGATATAAAAAATTTTCCTTGCATGTAATGTTATCATGTACTGATAAGAAAAGCAGTTGACCAGATTCTAGGTGTATGGATACATTGGTCACCACACCAACATTGGAGTCTCTGGCTAGAAATCTGAACTCAAAAGAATTTACATTGTTTCCCCAAACATTTATCATAGACTCTTACTCTAAAAATAGAACCAACATGGATCTAACACCACTCTTTCATGACTCATATCATTGGGTATCAGGTCACAAATCTCCAAGATTTCCTTTAATAGGATAGGGTTTGGCGACAAGTGTTTAGAAGTTATATCACTGACATGGGAGGCCTTAGCCTATGAACCTGTACGCCTGAACACATCTAAAATCCCATTAAAATTTTGAAATGTAAAAACCACTAAACAAAAATGCATAAATACATCTAAATACTATAACCAGAGTATGAAATTATGTAAAGAAAGTAAATAGGTCCAAATACATGCCCACCAAAAAGAGTTTGTTACAAATTTACATCCTGAAAGTAAAGGGACTATTGTCTGATGGGTGCATGGACACACCTCAGTCTGTCTAGTCTCACAACGGATCATCTAGTCCTGTTTTACCTAGGAATATATCAAAAGATCGATCATCTACACAATAAAGTAAACATTCAAGACAATCCTATGTTGGGTGAGTATCATAGCGCTTAGTAGGACATCCTGTAACAATAAATTATACAACAAAGTAAATGTAGTCATCTCTACAAAGTTATATCTCAATAGAACATATAACAATAATATCCACATATACTCAACAAATAAACACATCCTATATGTAAGATAAAACAATAGTATTCCCATCCATAGGATTCCATATAAAATATCCATGATTCACACATTAGGTAGAATACAATATAGAGTGTGATAACATTGATTATGTCCTTTCTAGCGATAAAGATTATCGGGTCTCAATCCGGGAAATAATACGTTGCAGGTCTGAAAGGATATGATACAACAGATGAGGATAACTATCAGGTCTAGGGGTGATACCAACAACTCAATCTAGATTAACCCACTATGTATAGGGTCATTTCCTAGAATGATTCATCATGTTTATTCTCATAACTCCATATAGAGAATGAAAATTAATGGAGTATCCCACTTAGAGCCTCGCAGGGGGATTCCAACAACTTTGTCTAGGAAGTATAGTTAAATAGATAGTAATCCTAGGAGTAGGAATCTATTTGTAAAAACCTTTAGGTAAATGATAAGTGGAGTAATCCCTAACTAATCATGCCCATGGTACAAAGAAAAATATATCTAATCCATATATAAAATAATATATGACATGTAGATTAGTTTCATGTCATATCCCTTGAACCTAAGTTCTTCTCGTGTAAATATTCCATGTCATCGAAACCATTTCTATGTAGTATTGAACACCATTTAGGTATTCTGTGTACTCTCCTCATGTCCTAGTATAAGACGTTATCATGTATACCCATTTCCATGTACCAATACACATATTAGCTTGTGTACTTAGTTCATCTTGTGTTCATGTTAGGGAGTACATGCCATGTAGTATGGCTGGTTAGTCTACCCTGTGTCCATGTACTCTTCAAATAACATGATAAGTAACCAAGGAGGGACAAAATTCCATGTGATAGGGGTCACACGCCATTTGATAATTAACTTCCTTTGAAACCTAATCTGCCACCAAGGGGAGACTACAAGGCATGTAGATCTTGTTTACACAGTGTGTTGTTTGGGAATTTTTATAATCCCAAATCAGCTTACCGTTCGATCAGGAACCTCCATCCTTCGATCTCTTGATCAATTTAGCTCATAATCAAAAATATACAAATATTCCAAACCTTTTCATCATCGAAAAACACGTTATGATCAGATTTTCTCACAAAATGGATCAAATCATTGTTTTTTATTCCTCATTGAATAACATAAATTTCTGGATCCTCCAAATTCTAAATTTTTCTATATTTTTCTCCTCACCTCCATCGTGTATTTTGATCTCAAATATATGATATCAGATCAATACGCCAAGAAACAGGTTCACAATGATCGATTCATCAATATTTTTTGAGCCACGATCCAAACAAATAATTCCCATGAAGAATGATGAACAGGGGGAGAAAAAAATAAATAAATCAAGTGGGGTGGACTTTGCTTGGTGTTTGTATCAATCACTATCTGTTTCCATTATAAAAATATGCAATAAATCAAATACAAAATATAATTCTCCCTTCAAAAAACCATTCAAATATTCGCACCTCATAAGATGGTCACACCATGAATCAATTTGTGTGTTAATTGATTCAAATTCATTATATAATTCAAGAACAGGGAATAAAAAAATTAAATCACACACCCTACCTTGATTTGATTTTATAATTAGTGAAGAATAATGCTTCTTCATTGTTTTTGGAAATATCCTTTGAATTCAAGATGCGTTGATTGTCAACTGATGATCCATCATTATTCTCCTAAGAGGATTTTTGAGGGCCCTCTCCCATCGTGCACGAACATATTCATGGTTATGCATCTAAATATAGGATTCTAAGATAATGATCTATTTAGAAATCATTATTCGCTGCATCAACACAAATGAAATAAAATAATTTTATCAAATCATTTTATTCATTTTAGTGCTCATGAATAATTTTCCAAAAATTACTCGTGTTAACTATTTTTAAGTCACACAATGGGTAAACCATGTGTTCTTACCAAAATAGTAAACTTGAATTTTTGATCTGAGAACTCATTTAGAATATATTAATCCTTTTTAGGAAAACTCCATGCAAATGATATTTAAAAATAATAATATTTTTAAAACATTTCTTTTGGGAACACGGGGCCTCAAAATAACACACATTCTAAGCAACCGGTCTCTAAATTAATCAACATAATATACAAAAATAAATCATAGAAAATGAAATAAATTACAATTAATAAGTAAAAAAATGAGGATCTCGGTGAAGATGAATATCTTCCCTTAGAAGAACCTTTTTTTGGATCTCTTATTAATGACCCTATGGTTTGTCTTTTGGGATGACCGAAAGATCTAAAATATAGCTAATGTTTTTGGGGGATATTTTTTTCAGTATTTTTTTCCAAATATAATGAGAGTTGTGATTAAGTGAGTGTAGGTGGTACACTTTTATAATTGAGGGGGAGTGACATTTTTGTCAATACTCAAAACTTTCCAATAATGGAAAATCAATGTCAATCCTAGTTCCACCATGATTGACAAATAATGGATTGAAGTGGTGATATAGTTTTGTCCACACCTCCATTATTCAAAAATAATAATTTCTTAATCAATTTTTTCCATTTACCTCTATGGTTACTTATTTTTACCATTTTTTCTTTTCACCACGGTAACAAGTTTTTTTAGTGTTTTACTATTCACTATGACCAAAATTAAATTTTCCTTATTACCTAAGAACAATTATTTTGATTCCATAAATAGAATCCATTTTATGATATTTAAATAATAGAATTGGTTGAATTAAATTTAAAATTAATCCCACAGAATGATTCAGAGAACAATCTTTCATGAAATTCATATTTCCTGAAATAGATGATCTTGTACTATCATTATTACTAGAAGTTATAATTATATAAATATAAATTAATATAAATAAATATAGAATCTATGAATTTTGTGTAAATTTTTACTTACTGAGGGTTATAATAATTAATAAAAATGGAAAAACCTTATGTATTTGAAAATATTTTGGAGTAAACTACATTATTAAACATAAAAAAACATATAAAATAATCATGAAAATTAATCGTTCAAATGGAATTAATTAGAATATTATGAATTATATTGTTTATATATTTCCTTAATTACAAATCCAAAATATAATTTAAATTTTTAATTACATATTTAATTCAAAAAATGGTAGTATTTTAAAATTCTATAATTTTCACTATTCACTAAAAAATTTGTGTGTGTAAAAAAATTGAAATCGTTACCCTATGTTAATTCTAATATGATGATTTAAAATATAATTTTTATTTAAAAAAATATCATTAAAAATTTCCTATAAATTAAATATAATATTTTATCCTAAAAATAAATAAAAATAATTGTTGAAGGAAACATATTTTTTGAAGAAATTGTTTTTTTAAAAAAAGATTATTTATTTCTTAAGAATTTTTTAATAAATTTATATTAAGTGGATCCTTCATATATATTTCAAAATTTAGTTTACCCTATTAAAACCCATCAATTTATTAGCTATGTTATAAGTGTCACATTTAAAAACTATTATTCAAATAATATATTGGGATTCACTTGATCTTAGTATTCCATGTTGTATATGCTTTCAATCATAGTGTTATATAAAAATATCAAGGTATTACAAAAAATATACCTATATTAACTAAAGAGTTAGACCCCTAGGAAGTTTTTTTATTGATTAGATATGCCGAGATAGTATTCACGAGTCTTGATATACCCACAGATTTAAGGGTGAACCTTGTTGATTACATGGTTAAAGAACTAGACAAGAATTGGAGGAACATTATAGAGAAAGTAGAATAGTTGGACAAGCTAACATGTATGTACATTGGAGTGAGGTTCTTAATCCACTTATATCTACATATTTTGATGTATTAAAAGGATCAATAGTTCATGAATCTAACATTAGGACCATGTTAGTGATTGACTATGCCATATGTATCACTAATATATAGAACATTTATACATCCTTAGAAGATGATGAGTTCTCTAATGAGAGATTTTTCCATGATAGTCTTCAATATGAGATAATATCAAATGTATATTTCATGAACATGATAATCCATATAGGCATGATGATTAAGGCACTTGTCACCAAAGTAAATTTAATAGAGGCCATTATTAATAGATAAGAAGGTATTCTAGGATGTTTAAGGAGATCTACCTCTGGTGGAAAACCCCCACTATAGTGGAAAATAGTAGGGATGTAGTGGGAATGTAACGACCCAAAGTTTCATTAATGGAAAATCCCTCTTGATCCAGTTAAATGTTTCTCTGTGAAAGAAAAATGTTTTTATAAGATGTCAACTTCTTTAGTTTTATGTTAAGATTTGTGACCGTTACTTTTATAGTCGTTGAACAGTGATCATCTGAGTAGTATAAATATAAGGCTTTAACGAAACCATTTCTACTCAGACAAAGGAAGCGATGGCCTCATCTAGTAGAATTGCCCCTTACGAAGCCCATTTTTCGGAGCTCGGAAAAGAGGTGGCGTCTTTGGGCTTTGCCCTTGACCAAGCCCAAGCTGAGCTTCATCAAGTCAAGCTCGAACGTGATCGTCTACGGTAAAAATGGTAGTTGATAGAGATTACCACTCGAGCGATGTTATCCGAGAAACCCCAAGAGTCTGTCACCATCGCACACCTTACCCTTAGGTCTTATGCGGATATTTTAAGGGGTTATGTAACAAATAAGTAGCACCATGTTCATGTACATTATTTTTGTATATAATAATGAATATAATTTTTTTTGATACATTGTAATTAGTTTTTAAAGTACAAATGGTGTTTTTAGTTATTATTTAATTAAGAATTATATTTTATTAAATTAAAGGATTTTTGAATTAAATAATATTTTAATAAAATATTATTATTAATATTAAATTAATTTTTATTAAATATAAACGATCTTATAATTTTATGAATGTAATTAAAATTTTTATTAAGGTTTGAAAGCCATTTCTGTCAAAACCCGTGAATTTTTTATAAATGTCGGTTTTTATTTTAAAAGTGAAAATTCACATATATAGAAAATTATTTAGATAAAATAAATATTATTTTTGGAATCAGGACGTCGAAATTATCCAACGGTGAATTTTTTATAATTTTCTGAGACAGTCAAATTTTTGGGTAAAATTTAAATACCATTTAAATATATAATGTGTTTTATGACATCATAATGACCCAATGGTGATGTAATAAAATACAATAATCCTTATGTTCGACCAATATGTGTTTTTTCATTAAAATAATGATGTTTTGGGTTTGTTTGACTTACTTTTCAAAGCATTAATGGATCCCTCAAGACTTATTCAACACTTTGCCTTTTTAAATTAATTTCCATGGGAGTGTGACTCACCTCCACATAATCAACCCTAATTTTTTAATAAGTTCGGACCTTGGACTTGTAAAATATTTTTTTCCTCTTTCCTTTTCCAGAAACCATGGGAGAATACCATGGGATGGTTTGTGGTTTGGATTATTTTAATATAAGGGGTCCCAAACCTAAATAATAAAGAATTCTCTCACCTTTCCTATATAAACCCACCCAAGCTCCAACTTCCTCCTCACTCAAAGCCCGTGAAGTTCGTCCAACCTCTGCCCTACTCTCTCTAGAATCCTCTCAAGGTTCCCCAAGCTCCCAAGAAGCCTCTCACAAGCCTCTCTCTATCCTTTGGGAGCACACTTCCAAGTAAGGGGTTTTCTTCCTTTCTCATTTTTTGTCAATTTTCTTCAAGTTGTATTGCCCTTTTTATTTCAATTATGAATGTTGGTGTATGGTTTCGCACCTCCCCCATACTGCCCTCTTATTGTTTTAATTATGGGAGAACCCTTTCTCTCTCATTAAATTCCTCCCATGTACACCCGTTACTATGCCGAAATTCTGAAAGGAACTTCTCTCTCTTCTTTTACATTCAAGCAATACTTTTGTATCATTAATCTAAATTCCATTTCAATTGTTGGGACATGTATATATATGATCTCCTTACTGTCCATTACATGTAAATATGATGAGTAACCCCTTTCTCTCTCATCAACCTTTTTTATGAATTCT
This sequence comes from Viscum album, assembly GCA_963277665.1. Classification (NCBI taxonomy): domain Eukaryota; kingdom Viridiplantae; phylum Streptophyta; class Magnoliopsida; order Santalales; family Viscaceae; genus Viscum; species Viscum album. Next base: position 790,971,087 of record OY728148.1, read on the forward strand.
TATGTCACGCCGTTACGCTGCCGAAATCACACCGATTTTCTAAGCCAATATCATTGTGTAGTGAATACCATGCCCATGTCTCCATCAAGTGTATTCACCTTTATGCACATTTACTATTGATTATAAAGTTTCATGTATGAATTCCACATTCCTTTATCGTGGGATAAATGATTATGTTTTATGAATCCATGTTTTATGATCCATGTGGCACACTTATGCATGAAATGAAATGTTTAAGAAGGGTGCGCCCTTTATAGCGCTCCAATGCATTGGGTAAAGTATAGTATCATGATACGTCATGTGCAATGAGTTTTTACTCATGATAATTCAAGTGCAACGAGTGTTTACTCGTGCTTCAAGTGCAATGAGGGTTTACTCATGCTCCATGTGCAATGAGCCTTGGCTCATGCTAATTCAATGTTAAGTGTTGTTTCCACATTTCCATGTTATGGTTAACATGCTTTATCATGCCTTTATGTTCATGTTTCTATTATGCTCTATTGATATGCCTATTGACTAACATGTATTTCACTCCTCATGTTATTCATTGTTTACTCCCTTACTGGGCTTTATAGCTCACCCTTTTCTTATGCATGTCCTCAGGTTATCCCATGCAATGCTAAGTACGAAGGAATGTAGTGGTCATGTAAAGGAAGTTTTCAATAAAGATGTTGTATTTCAAGTTTAAAGTTTTTATGTAATGATCCTAAGCCCCAAATACACTAAACCTCTCGATCTTCTTTGTTGGATCAAGTGAATTTTTATGTAATAAAGCATGTTTAAGTTGTAATAAAAAGCAGGGTTGTCATAGTTGGTATCAGAGGATAGGTTTAGTTATTTTTGGGATTAGGAAACCCTAGTAAAGCCTTAGATACAAGACTGAGCATAATAAAAACATCCATAAGTTTTGGTAAATACTAAGTAAGTGGTTTATCAACCAAATACATCCCTGTCTGGATACGAGCAGGTAGAGGCGGCTCTGGCACAGATGTATCCTAGGGCTAAAACCCGAAAACACCGCTTTGAGCTAGACTCGAACGGGAACTGGTGCACGACAACGGGCCTTGCTGCACTCTTGGTTACGACACTCCCGGGGGATATGTTTTGATAAATTCACAATCTTAGTATGAACCCTTATTAAGGGAAAAATTCCATAAGAATATATGTTAGAAGGAAGATCATGAAAAGCCTGGATTGAATCCTATAGACTCATGTGTTAAAGAGATTAAAGTTTATTTATAAGTCATCAACGTTTGTCTTTGGATTACCCTTTATGTGTTACCCCTAACTTTCCTTTTATTCCAGCCAATGGCCGGTAATAGGAGAACTCGGGCTAACAAACGTTGTGAAGATCAGTGAGATGATTGTACTTATGAGATGCCCAATCCAATGGGAGCGGGAATCGCGAACTTTGTCACGCTTCTCTCTCAGCTAACTCAACTTTTGAATAGAAACACTGGTCAAGAGGAACGTTCAACCCCCCCTAAGAAAGAACAAGTCGCTATTGAAAGCTTCATGAGACAAAGGCCTCCTACTTTTAGTGGATCATCCGATCCCACGATTGCTGAACAATGGATCAACTCCATTGAAAAGATATTCTCCATCCCCCTATTGCTCTGAAAAAGAGAATGTTCTCCTGGCGGCTTATCATGTGGAGGGTGAAGCTGATCAATAGTGGACGTTGATCAAAAATACGAAGCCTGAGGAGTAGATCGAGGCTTTGGAATGGAAGGAATTCTGGAAGATGTTTTTCGATAAATATTTTCCACGCACCCTCTGTCTTAAGATGGAAAGGGACATCCTTTCCCTCAACCAGAAAGATGAAGATTCTGTGGGAGCGTACGAGGAAAACTTCACAAGGCTTGCACGATACGCTTCCGACTTTGTCGTTACCCCCGAATGCAAAGTTGACCGCTTCTTTGGTGGGCTGAAGCCTAGCTTGCGGAAAGCATTAGCGATCCGTGACTTCGACAGCTATGAGGAAATTGTCTGATGTGCCCTCAAGGTTGAAATGGAGATCGGAGAATCACAGGGGTATAATGGGGACAAGAAGCATAAGGTGGAATTCAATGCTGGTGGTCTGATGGATAAATCCAACGGCGATAAGAAATTCCATCACCCCACTTGCCAAAAGTGTGGAAAGAAGCACCCTGGAAATTGCCTTAGGGGGACAAGAAAATGCTTCAAGTGTGGAAGAGAAGGGAACCTAGCTGTTAACTGTCAGCAAGAAGGACCCGCGGCTGCGACAGAGGAGAGGAACGCTCCGTTTGAACCTCAACGCGTTGTTCAATGCATCAAATGAAAAGAACCGGGTTATTTTGCGAATCAGTGCCCTAATCCAAGGGTTATCGGAGGCAATCAACAACCTCCAAGACAGCAAGGAAGAGCTTTTGCCATCACTTCTGCCGAACTGAACCCCGACAACGAAGTGGTGACAGGTACCCTAGTTATTCATTCAAGAATAGCGAACATACTTTTTGATTCAGGTTCTACGCATTCTTTTATATCTCAAAAGTTTAGTAGAACAATCCCTGCACCACCACAAATCATGGAAGTAAAGATGTCGGTGAGTACGGAAAATGGGGCAATCATTGCATCCCATGAGTATAAGTCCTCCCCTATTATAATATGTGGATTGAATTTCCCAGCAAACCTCGTCATACTCCCTTTGGTGGAATTTGATGCAATTCTTGGCATGGATTGGCTTTCCTTATATAGATCCAACATAAATTGTCGGGAGAGGGAAATCACACTCCATATGGAGAATCAACCCCCGATTCTTTACAAGTGTCAGGAGGAAGATGAATCTCCTTTAGCTCCATCATCTCAAGCATGGATATTACTACCTTATGAGCACGCATATCTGGCTCAGATGATTAAGTCCAAGGAAGAAAACACCCTTGAAGATATGCCTATTGTGAGGGAATTCGCTGAAGTATTTCTCGAGGAACTTCCTGGTCTTCCTCCAAGAAGAGATGTTGAGTTCTCAATTGAACTTATACCTGGGGCGCTACCAATATCCAAGACTCCATATAGAATGGCTGTTGTGGAGTTTGAAGAGCTGAAGAAACAACTACAGGAGAATCTGGATAAAGGGTTTATACGCCCAAGTGCATCACCATGGGGTGCACCAGTCCTCTTCGTCAAGAAGAAGGATGGGTCAATGCGGCTTTGCATCGATTATCGTGAACTTAACAAAATCACGATAAAGAAAAAGTATCCTCTCCCATGAATCAATGACTTGTTTGATCAGTTGCGTGGAGCACAATACTTCTCCAAGGTCGACTTGCGGTCGGGATATTATCAAGTAAGGGTGAAGAAGGAAGATATCCCCAAGACTTCTTTTCGTACAAGGTACGGGCACAATGAATTCATAGTAATGCCTTTCAGACTCACCAATGCTCCAGCAATATTCATGGACTTGATGAATAGAGTCTTTAGAGATTACCTAGAAAAATTTGTGGTAGTCTTTATAGATGATATTCTAATATACTCCAAAACCAAGGAGGACCATGAGGAGCATTTAAAAACTGTACTAGAGACTTTGCGCAAGGAGAAGCTCTATGCAAAGTACAGCAAGTGTGAGTTTTGGTTGAAGGAAGTCTCATTCTTGGGCCATATCATCACAAGCAATGGGATATCTGTGGACCCCTCCAAAACAGATGCAATTGAGGGATGGCCGAGGCCAACATCGGTAACTGATATCCGTAGCTTCTTGGGGTTAGCTGGATATTATCGACGATTTGTGAGAAATTTCTCACGATTGTCCAACCCTCTAACCAAGCTAACTCGAAAGGGAGTAAAGTTTTCTTGGAGTGATGAATGCGAAGAAAGCTTCAAGGAGTTGAAAAGGAGGCTTATCACTGCACCCGTGCTCACTTTACCCACAAGTGGGGACCTTTTTGTGGTATTCAGTGATGCTTCGAAGAAGGGCTTAGGATGTGTGTTGATGCAGAATTATAAAGTGATATCCTATGCCTCAAGGCAGTTGAAAACCCATGAGCGAAACTATCCAACGCATGATCTGGAGTTGGCGGCGGTGATCTTTGCCTTGAAAATCTGGCGGCATTATCTCTATGGAGAGAAATGTGAGATATATACTGACCACAAGAGTCTTAAATATATATTCACACAGAAAGAGCTTAATATGCGCCAGAGAAGATGGATAAAGCTCATCAAGGATTATGATTGTTCAATACATTACCACCCTAGGAAAGCGAACAAGGTGGCGGATGCCCTAAGTAGAAAGGATCCAGCTATTCTATCAATGATGAGAATTGAGAAGGATCCAATCTTCTTAGACTTGATGAAGATGGATGTGGTAATCATAAAGAAGGGAACATCATCAATCCTTTCACATATGATTGCTCAACCATCTCTTTTGTAAAGGATAATGGATGCTCAAAACGATGATGCAGGAATCCAAGAAAAAGTGTAAGCTATCAAAAAGGGAAAATCCTCAGAGTTTAATGTTAATGAAGAAGGAATTTTGCGGTTTGGGAAAAGACTATGTGTTCCATCAAGTTCAGAGCTGAAGAAGGAACTTTTGGATGATGCACATAGTTCAAATTTCTCTATTCACCCAGGGATCACAAAGATGTATCGAGATCTCCGAGAAAACTTTTGGTGGGATAATATGAAGAAGGAGATCGCTGAATATACATCAAAGTGCCTTGTGTGTCAGCAAGTGAAGGCAGAGAGGCAGAAGTCTAAGGGGATGATACAACCATTTCCCATACCAGAATGGAAATGGGAGAACATCACTATGGACTTTGTCACTGGACTTCCAAGGACATCCAAAGGCAACAATGCAATCTGGGTTGTTGTGGATCGTCTTACAAAGACTGCACACTTCATTGCTATTCGAGAGGATTTCTCTTTGGATCAACTGGAACAGATATATATCAGGGAAGTGGTACGGTTGCATGGAGTACCACTATCTATTGTGTCTGACCGAGATCCAAGATTTAACTCTATGATTTGGAAGAGTCTTCAACATGCTCTAAATACTGAACTAAATTTCAGTACGGCCTATCATCCTCAAACTGATGGCCAATCTGAGCGGACTATCCAAACACTTGAGGATATGTTGAGAGCGTGCTCAATGAACTTTAAATGAGGATGGGATCAACATCTTCCTCTGGTTGAGTTCTCTTATAATAATAGTTTCCACTCGAGCATCCAAATGGGACCATATGAAGCCCTGTATGGGAAAAGGTGTAGAACACCGGCATGTTGGGATGAGGTCGGTGAACGTAAGCTGCTTGGACCAGAAATGGTCGAAGAAATGGTGGAGAAGGTGAAAACCATTCAGCAGCATATCAAGGCAGCCCAAAGTCGGCAGAAGAGTTATGCAAATAATCATCGATGAGACCTTGAGTTTAAAGTCGGAGACATGGTGTTTTTACGCATATCTCTGTGGAAGAAGGTCATGAGGTTTGGAAAGAAAGGGAAGTTAAGTCCAAGGTACATCGGCCCCTTCGAGATTCTTGATCGTGTTGGGGCTGTGGCCTATCGACTAGCACTTCCACCTACTATGTCCAAGGTGCATGATGTCTTTCATGTATCCCTCTTAAGGAAGTACATACCGGACCCTTCACATGTACTCTCTTCCGAGGTGGTACAATTGGAAGATGATCTTTCTTATGAGGAGCAACCAGTGAAGATCTTAGATCATAGAGAAAAAGTTCTACGAAATAAGACAATGCCCCTCGTCAAGGTGTTGTGGAGAAACCACAAGTTTGATGAAGAAACTTGGGAGTCGGAGGATATGATGAAGCTAAGTTACCCACATTTGTTTTAGTGTGGGAAAAGGAAAATTTCGAGGGCGAAATTTCTTAAGGGGGGAATGTTGTAACGACCCAAATATTCATTAATGGAAAATCCCTCTTGATCCAGTTAAATATTTCTTTGTGAAAAAAAATGTTTTTATAAGATGTCAACTTCTTTAGTTTTATGTTAAGATTTGTGACCCTTACTTTTATAGTCGTTGAACAGTGATCATCTGAGTAGTATAAATATAAGGCTTTAACGAAACCATTTCTACTCAGACAAATGAAGCGATGGCCTCATCCAGTAGAATTGCCCTTTACGAAGCCCATTTGTCGGAGCTCGGAAAAGAGGTGGCGTCTTTGGGCTTTGCCCTTGACCAAGCCCAAGCTGAGCTTCATCAAGTCAAGCTCGAACGTGATTGTCTACGGGAAAAATGGAAGTTGATAGAGATTACCACTCGAGCGATGTTATCCGAGCAACCCCAAGAGTATGTCACCATCGCACACCTTACCCTTAGGTCTTATGCGGCTATTTTAAGGGGTTATGTAACAAATAAGTAGCACCATGTTCATGTACATTATTTTTGTATATAATAATGAATATAATTTTTTTGATACATTGTAATTAGTTTTTAAAGTACAAATGGTGTTTTTAGTTATTATATAATTAAGAATTATATTTTATTAAATTAAAGGATTTTTGAATTAAATAATATTTTAATAAAATATTATTATTAATATGAAATTAATTTTTATTAAATATAAACGATCTTATAATTTTATGAATGCAATTAAAATTTTTATTAAGGTTTGAAAGCCATTTTTGTCAAAACCCGTGAATTTTTTATAAATGTCGGTTTTTATTTTAAAAGTGAAAATTCATATATTGAGAAAATTATTTAGATAAAATAAATATTATTTTTGGAATCAGGACGTCGAAGTTATCCAATGGTGAATTTTTCATAATTTTCTGAGACAGTCAAATTTTTGGGTAAAAATTAAATACCATTTAAATATATAATGTGTTTTATGACATCATAATGACCCAATGGTGATGTAATAAAATACCATAATCCTTATGTTTGGCAAATATGTGTTTTATCATTAAAATAATGATGTTTTGGGTTTGTTTGACTTACTTTTCAAAGCATTAATGGAGCCCTCAAGACTTATTCAACACTTTTCCTTTTTAAATTAATTTCCATGTGAGTGTGACTCACCTCCACATAAGCAACCCTAATTTTTCAATAAGTTCGGACCTTGGACTTGTAAAATATTGTTTTCCTATTTCCTATTCCAGAAACCATGGGCAAATACAATGGGATGGTTTGTGGTTTGGATTATTTTAATATAAGGGGTCCCAAACCTAAATAATAAAGAATTCTCTCACCTTTCCTATATAAACCCACCAAAGCTCCAACTTCCTCCTCACTCAACGCCCTTGAAGTTCGTCCAACCTCTGCCCTACTCTCTCTAGAATCCTCTCAAGGTGCCCCAAGCTCCCAAGAATCCTCTCACAAGCCTCTCTCTAGCCTTTGGAAGCACACTTCCAAGTAAGGGGTTTTCTTCCTTTCTCATTTTTTGTCAATTTTCTTTAAGTTGTATTACCCTTTTTATTTCAATTATGAATGTTGGGGTATGGTTTCGCACCTCCCCCATACTGCCCTCTTATTGTTTTAATTATGGGAGAACCCATTCTCTCTCATTAAATTCCTCCCATGTACACCCGTTACTATGCCGAAATTCCGAAAGGAACTTCTTTCTCTTCTTTTACATTCAAGCAATACTTTTGTATCATGAATCTAAATTCCATTTCAATTGTTGGGACATGTATATATATGATCTCCTTACTTTCCATTACATGTAAATATGATGTGTAACCCCTTTCTCTCTCATCAAACTTTTTTATGAATTCTTATGTCACGCCGTTACGCTGCCGAAATCACACCGATTTTCTAAGCCAATATCATTGTGTAGTGAATACCATGCCCATGTCTCCATCAAGGGTATTCACCTTTATGCACATTTACTATTGATTATAAAGTTTCATGTATGAATTCCACATTCCTTTCTCATGGGAGAAATGATTATGTTTTATGAATCCATGTTTTATGATCCATGTGGCACACTTATGCATGAAATGAAATGTTTAAGAAGGGTGCGCCCATTATAGAGCTCCAATGCATTGGGTAAAGTATAGTATCATGATACATCATGTGGAATGAGTGTTTACTCATGCTAATTCAAGTGCAATGAGGGTTTACTCGTGCTTCAAGTGCAATGAGGGTTTACTCATGCTCCATGTGCAATGAGCCTTGGCTCATGCTAATTCAATGTTAAGTGTTGTTGCCACATTTCCTTGTTATGGTTAAGATGCTTTATCATGCCTTTATGTTAATGTTTCTATTATTCCCTATTGATATGCCTATTGACTAACATGTATTTCACTCCTCATGTTATTCATTGTTTACTCCCTTACTGGGCTTTATAGCTCACCCTTTTCTTATGCCTGTCCTCAGGTTATCCCATGCAATGCTAAGTACGACGGAATGTAGTGGTCATGTAAAGGAAGTTTTCAATAAAGATGTTGTATTTCAAGTTTAAAGTTTTTATGTAATGATCCTAAGCCCCAAAGACACTAAACCTCTCGATCTTCTTTGTTGGATCAAGTGAATTTTTATGTAATAAAGCATGTTTAAGTTGTAATAAAAAGCAGGGTTGTCATAGTTGGTATCAGAGGATAGGTTTAGTTATTTTTGGGATTAGGAAACCCTAGTAAAGCCTTAGATACAAGACTAAGCAAAATAAAAACATCCCTAAGTTTTGGTAAATACTAAGTAAGTGGTTTATCAAACAAATACATCCCTGTCTGGATACGAGCAGGTAGAGGCGGCTCTGGCACAGATGTATCCTAGGGCTAAAACCCGAAAACACCGCTTTGAGCTAGACTCGAACGGGAACTGGTGCACGACAACGGGCCTTGCTGCACTCTTGGTTACGACACTCCCGGGGGATATGTTTTGATAAATTCACAATCTTAGTATGAACCCTTATTAAGGGAAAAATTCCATAAGAATATATGTTAGACGGAAGATCATGAAAAGCCTGGATTGAATCCTATAGACTCATGTGTTAAAGAGATTAAAGTTTATTTATAAGTCATCAATGTTTGTCTTTGGATTACCCTTTATGTGTTACCCCTAACTTTCCTTTTATTCCAGCCAATAGCCGGTAATAGGAGAACTCGGGCTAACAAACGTTGTGAAGATCAGTGTGATGATTGTACTTATGAGATGCCCAATCCAATGGGAGCGGGAATCGCGAACTTTGTCACGCTTCTCTCTCAGATAACTCAAGTTTTGAATAGAAACACTGGTCAAGAGGAACGTTCAACCCCCCCTAAGAAAGAACAAGTCGCTATTGAAAGCTTCATGAGACAAAGGCCACCTACTTTTAGTGGATCATCCGATCCCACGATTGCTGAACAATGGATCAACTCCATTGAAAAGATATTCTCCATCCTCCAATGCTCTGAAAAAGAGAATGTTCTCCTGGCGGCTTATCGTATGGAGGGTGAAGTTGATCAATGGTGGACGTTGATCAAAAATACGAAGCCTGAGGAGTAGATCGAGGCTTTGGAATGGAAGGAATTCTGGAAGATGTTTTTCGATAAATATTTTCCACGCACCCTCTGTCTTAAGATGGAAAGGGACATCCTTTCCCTCAACCAGAAAGATGAAGATTCTGTGGGAGCGTATGAGGCAAACTTCACAAGGCTTGCACGATACGCTTCCGACTTTGTCGTTACCCCCGAATGCAAAGTTGACCGCTTCTTTGGTGGGCTGAAGCCTAGCTTGCGGAAAGCATTAGCGATCCGTGACTTCGACAGCTATGAGGAAATTGTCTGATGTGCCCTCAAGGTTGAAATGGAGATCAGAGAATCACAGGGGTATAATGGGGACAAGAAGCATAAGGTGGAATTCAATGCTGGTGGTCTGATGGATAAATCCAACGGCGCTAAGAAATTCCATCACCCCACTTGCCAAAAGTGTGGAAAGAAGCACCCTGGAAATTGCCTTAGGGGGACAAGAAAATGCTTCAAGTGTGGAAGAGAAGGGAACCTAGCTGTTAACTGTCAGCAAGAAGGACCCGCGGCTGCGACAGAGGAGAGGAACGCTCCGTTCGAACCTCAACGCGTTGTTCAATGCTTCAAATGAAAAGAACCGGGTTATTTTGCGAATTAGTGCCCTAATCCAAGGGTTATCAGAGGCAATCAACAACCTCCAAGACAGCCAGGAAGAGCTTTTGCCATCACTTCTGCCGAACTGAACCCCGACAACGAAGTGGTGACAGGTACCCTAGTTATTCATTCAAGAATAGCGAACATACTTTTTGATTCAGGTTCTACGCATTCTTTTATATCTCAAAAGATTAGTAGAACAATCCCTGCACCACCACAAATCATGGAAGTAAAGATGTCGGTGAGTACGGCAAATGGGGCAATCATTGCATCCCATGAGTATAAGTCCTCCCCTATTATAATATGTGGATTGAATTTCCCAGCAAACCTCGTCATACTCCCTTTGGTGGAATTTGATGCAATTCTTGGCATGGATTGTCTTTCCTTATATAGATCCAACATAAATTGTCGGGAGAGGGAAATCACACTCCATATGGAGAATCGACCCCCGATTCTTTACAAGTGTCAGGAGGAAGATGAATCTCCTTTAGCTCCATCATCTCAAGCATGGATATTACTACCTTATGAGCACGCATATCTGGCTCAAATGATTAAGTCCAAGGAAGAAACCACCCTTGAAGATATGCCTATTGTGAGGGAATTCGCTGAAGTATTTCCCGAGGAACTTCCTGGTCTTCCTCCAAGAAGAGATGTTGAGTTCTCAATTGAACTTATACCTGGGGCGCTACCAATATCCAAGACTCCATATAGAATGGATGTTGTGGAGCTTGAAGAGATAAAGAAACAACTACAGGAGAATCTGGATAAAGGGTTTATACGCCCAAGTGCATCACCATGGGGTGCACCAGTCCTCTTCGTCAAGAAGAAGGATGGGTCAATGCGTCTTTGCATCGATTATTGTGAACTTAACAAAATCACGATAAAGAAAAAGTATCCTCTCCCATGAATCAATGACTTGTTTGATCAGTTGCGTGGAGCACAATACTTCTCCAAGGTCGACTTGCGGTCGGGATATTATCAAGTAAGGGTGAAGAAGGAAGATATCCCCAAGACTTCTTTTCGTACAAGGTACGGGCACAATGAATTCATAGTAATGCCTTTCAGACTCACCAATGCTCCAGCAATATTCATGGACTTGATGAATAGAGTCTTTAGAGATTACCTAGACAAATTTGTGGTAGTCTTTATAGATGATATTCTAATATACTCCAAAACCAAGGAGGACCATGAGGAGCATTTAAAAACTGTACTAGAGACTTTGCGCAAGGAGAAGCTCTATGCAAAGTACAGCAAGTGTGAGTTTTGGTTGAAGGAAGTCTCATTCTTGGGCCACATCATCACAAGCAATGGGATATCTGTGGACCCCTCCAAAACAGATGCAATTGAGGGATGGCCGAGGCCAACATCGGTAACTGATATCCGTAGCTTCTTGGGGTTAGCTGGATATTATCGACGATTTTTGAGAAATTTCTCACGATTGTCCAACCCTCTAACCAAGCTAACTCGAAAGGGAGTAAAGTTTTCTTGGAGTGATGAATGCGAAGAAAGCTTCAAGGAGTTGAAAAGGAGGCTTATCACTGCACCCGTGCTCACTACACCCACAAGTGGGGACCTTTTTTTGGTATTCAGTGATGCTTCGAAGAAGGGCTTAGGATGTGTGCTGATGCAGAATTATAAAGTGATATCCTATGCCTCAAGGCAGTTGAAAATCCATGAGCGAAACTATCCAACGCATGATCTGGAGTTGGCGGCAGTGATCTTTGCCTTGAAAATCTGGCGGCATTATCTCTATGGAGAGAAATGTGAGATATATACTGACCACAAGAGTCTTAAATATATATTCACACAGAAAGAGCTTAATATGCGCCAGAGAAGATGGATAAAGCTCATCAAGGATTATGATTGTTCAATACATTACCACCCTGGGAAAGCGAACAAGGTGGCAGATGCCCTAAGTAGAAAGGATCCAGCTATTCGATCAATGATGAGAATTGAGAAGGATCCAATCTTCTTAGACTTGATGAAGATGGATGTGGGAATCATAAAGAAGGGAACATCATCAATCCTTTCACAAATGATTGCTCAACCATCTCTTTTGGAAAGGATAATGGATGCTCAAAACGATGATGTAGGAATCCAAGAAAAAGTGGAAGCTATCAAAAAGGGAAAATCCTCAGAGTTTAATGTTAATGAAGAAGGAATTTTGCGGTTTGGGAAAAGACTATGTGTTCCATCAAGTTCAGAGCTGAAGAAGGATCTTTTGGATGATGCACATAGTTCAAATTTCTCTATTCACTCAGGGATCACAAAGATGTATCGAGATCTCCGAGAAAACTTTTGGTGGGATAATATGAAGAAGGAGATCGCTGAATATACATCAAAGTGCCTAGTGTGTCAGCAAGTGAAGGCAGAGAGGCAGAAGTCTAAGGGGATGATGCAACCATTGCCCATACCAGAATGGAAATGGGAGAACATCACTATGGACTTTGTCACTGGACTTCCAAGGACATCCAAAGGCAACAATGCAATCTGGGTTGTTGTGGATCGTCTTACAAAGACTGCACACTTCATTGCTATTCGAGAGGATTTCTCTTTGGATCAACTGGCATGGATATATATCAGGGAAGTGGTACGGTTGCATGGAGTACCACTATCTATTGTGTCTGACCGAGATCCAAGATTTAACTCTATGTTTTGGAAGAGTCTTCAACATGCTCTAAATACTGAACTAAACTTCAGTACGGCCTATCATCCTCAAACTGATGGCCAATCTGAGCGGACTATCCAAACACTTGAGGATATGTTGAGAGCGTGCTCAATGAACTTTAAATGAGGATGGGATCAACATCTTCCTCTGGTTGAGTTCTCTTATAATAATAGTTTCCACTCGAGCATCCAAATGGGACCATATGAAGCCCTGTATGGGAAAAGGTGTAGAACACCGGCATGTTGGGATGAGGTCGGTGAACATAAGCTGCTTGGACCAGAAATGGTCGAAGAAATGGTGGAGAAGGTGAAAACCATTCAGCAGCATATCAAGGCAGCCCAAAGTCGACAGAAGAGTTATGCAAATAATCGTCGATGATACCTTGAGTTTAAAGTCGGAGACATGGTGTTTTTACGCATATCTCTGTGGAAGAAGGTCATGAGGTTTGGAAAGAAAGGGAAGTTAAGTCCAAGGTACATCGGCCCCTTCGAGATTCTTGATCGTGTTGGGGCTGTGGCCTATCGACTAGCACTTCCACCTACTATGTCCAAGGTGCATGATGTCTTTCATGTATCCCTCTTAAGGAAGTACATACCGGACCCTTCACATGTACACTCTTCCGAGGTGGTACAATTGGAAGATGATCTTTCTTATGAGGAGCAACCAGTGAAGATCTTAGATCATAGAGAAAAAGTTCTACGAAATAAGACAATGCCCCTCGTCAAGGTGTTGTGGAGAAACCACAAGTTTGATGAAGAAACTTGGGAGTCGGAGGATATGATGAAGCTAAGTTACCCACATTTGTTTTAGTGTGGGAAAAGGAAAATTTCGAGGGCGAAATTTCTTAAGGGGGGAATGTTGTAACGACCCAAAGTTTCATTAATGGAAAATCCCTCTTGATCCAGTTAAATATTTCTTTGTGAAAAAAAATGTTTTTATAAGATGTCAACTTCTTTAGTTTTATGTTAAAATTTGTGACCGTTACTTTTATAGTCGTTGAACAGTGATCATCTGAGTAGTATAAATATAAGGCTTTAACGAAACCATTTCTACTCAGACAAAGGAAGCGATGGCCTCATCCAGTAGAATTGCCCTTTACGAAGCCCATTTGTCGGAGCTCGGAAAAGAGGTGGCGACTTTGGGCTTTGCCCTTGACCAAGCCCAAGCTGAGCTTCATCAAGTCAAGCTCGAACGTGATCGTCTACGGGAAAAATCGAAGTTGATAGAGATTACCACTCGAGCGATGTTATCCGAGCAACCCCAAGAGTATGTCACCATCGCACACCTTACCCTTAGGTCTTATGCGGCTATTTTAAGGGGTTATGTAACAAATAAGTAGCACCATGTTCATGTACATTATTTTTGTATATAATAATGAATATAATTTTTTTTGATACATTGTAATTAGTTTTTAAAGTACAAATGGTGTTTTTAGTTATTATTTAATTAAGAATTATATTTTATTAAATTAAAGGATTTTTGAATTAAATAATATTTTAATAAAATATTATTATTAATATGAAATTAATTTTTATTAAATATAAACGATCTTATAATTTTATGAATGCAATTAAAATTTTTATTAAGGTTTGAAATCCATTTCTGTCAAAACCCGTGAATTTTTTATAAATGTCGGTTTTTATTTTAAAAGTGAAAATTCATATATTTAGAAAATTATTTAGATAAAATAAATATTATTTTTGGAATCAGGACGTCGAATTTATCCAATGGTGAATTTTTCATAATTTTCTGAGACAGTCAAATTTTTGGGTAAAAATTAAATACCATTTAAATATATAATGTGTTTTATGACATCATAATGACCCAATGGTGATGTAATAAAATACCATAATCCTTATGTTCGGCAAATATGTGTTTTATCATTAAAATAATGATGTTTTGGGTTTGTTTGACTTACTTTTCAAAGCATTAATGGAGCCCTCAAGACTTATTCAACACTTTTCCTTTTTAAATTAATTTCCATGTGAGTGTGACTCACCTCCACATAAGCAACCCTAATTTTTTAATAAGTTCGGACCTTGGACTTGTAAAATATTGTTTTCCTATTTCCTTTTCCAGAAACCATGGGCAAATACCATGGGATGGTTTGTGGTTTGGATTATTTTAATATAAGGGGTCCCAAACCTAAATAATAAAGAATTCTCTCACCTTTCCTATATAAACCCACCAAAGCTCCCACTTCCTCCTCACTCAAAGCCCTTGAAGTTCGTCCAACCACTGCCCTACTCTCTCTAGAATCCTCTCAAGGTGCCCCAAGCTCCCAAGAATCCTCTCACAAGCCTCTCTCTAGCCTTTGGAAGCACACTTCCAAGTAAGGGGTTTTCTTCCTTTCTCATTTTTTGTCAATTTTCTTTAAGTTGTATTACCCTTTTTATTTCAATTATGAATGTTGGGGTATGGTTTCGCACCTCCCCCATACTGCCCTCTTATTGTTTTAATTATGGGAGAACCCATTCTCTCTCATTAAATTCCTCCCATGTACACCCGTTACTATGCCAAAATTCCGAAAGGAACTTCTTTCTCTTCTTTTACATTCAAGAAATACTTTTGTATCATGAATCTAAATTCCATTTCAATTGTTGGGACCTGTATATATATGATCTCCTTACTTTCCATTACATGTAAATATGATGTGTAACCCCTTTCTATCTCATCAAACTTTTTTATGAATTCTTATGTCACGCCGTTACGCTGCCGAAATCACACCGATTTTCTAAGCCAATATCATTGTGTAGTGAATACCATGCCCATGTCTCCATCAAGGGTATTCACCTTTATGCACATTTACTATTGATTATAAAGTTTCATGTATGAATTCCACATTCCTTTCTCGTGGGAGAAATGATTATGTTTTATGAATCCATGTTTTATGATCTATGTGGCACACTTATGCATGAAATGAAATGTTTAAGAAGGGTGCGCCCATTATAGAGCTCCAATGCATTGGGTAAAGTATAGTATCATGATACATCATGTGGAATGAGTGTTTACTCATGCTAATTCAAGTGCAACGAGGGTTTACTCGTGCTTCAAGTGCAATGAGGGTTTACTCATGCTCCATGTGCAATGAGCCTTGGCTCATGCTAATTCAATGTTAAGTGTTGTTGCCACATTTCCATGTTATGGTTAAGATGCTTTATCATGCCTTTATGTTCATGTTTCTATTATTCCTTATTGATATGCCTATTGACTAACATGTATTTCACTCCTCATGTTATTCATTGTTTACTCCCTTACTGGGCTTTATAGCTCACCCTTTTCTTATGCATGTCCTCAGGTTATCCCATGCAATGCTAAGTACGAAGGAATGTAGTGGTCATGTAAAGGAAGTTTTCAATAAAGATGTTGTATTTCAAGTTTAAAGTTTTTATGTAATGATCCTAAACCCCAATGACACTAAACCTCCTGATCTTCTTTGTTGGATCAAGTGAATTTTTATGTAATAAAGCATGTTTAAGTTGTAATAAAAAGCAGGGTTGTCATAGGGAAGATCATCCAGGGAAGTGGAATTATACAATAGGATCACATATCAGGGTAGTGATTTCAATGAGGCAGGTTGGGCCACATGTTATTACAGTTTCCTCACCACAAATTGGAGTGTCATTCCTATAGTTGGTTGGGTCATATTTAGTGGTTCTACAAAAATTTTATATAGAGGAGAACTTGAATGGAAACATGATAGGGACCTTATACCATAAGGTACTCAGCTACCCCTCAGTAGACTAGAAGTTAGTGTTCCACAGGACATTCCATTTGAGGTAGAGGATGTGGTACCCCAACATAGGTGCAACAGTTCCAGGTAGGGGGAACACACATTGGAGTCAAACTAGTGCCTAGGGTATAGTGGATAGGCAGATGTATGGTATAAAGTGCACTTTGAGATGTTTGGATGCATGAACTTATACCATCATAGGTTTGATTATTTTATCATCTACCACTTATATTTATTATATAGGATAATCAAATTCCACTTTATTCACTAAATTAATAAATGGTTTCAACATGTTTATAGAGATACTGAAATATTTTATGACCCTCAATACGTCATTCGGAGTAAAATCAGAAAATATCATGTGATTCAAGGAATGTTTTATTGAAATTTGTGGCTACAATTTCCATTGAGATATTTTTATATTAGAAAATGAAATGTTTCAATTTGAACCATGGTATGTAATTTCTAGTTATATATAAGGATCATATAATGTTTTATCAGAGAATTTATACATTTATATCTATATATTAGGTAGATATACTCAACAGTTTGAGTGAGATAATAAAGATGGTAGTGAAGGACTAATTCAATTTATATTGAATTATCTCGTGGATTTGATATAATTCCTTTTTCTAGTTTATAATTTTTTTCCACAAGATACATTTCCTCTAGTAGTGAATCATTTTTATAACATCTTTCCTAAATATTTTTCAAGACTACCACCTACGCAAGTGTAACATCCAGTTACCGCTATGACCGGTACGTCATAAAAAATTGTTTTTGTTTTAATTTTCCATAATAGGGTAAGGGTTGAGTTTGGATTGGTAGGATTCCTAAAATGGTTAATTTATAGATTTTTTGGATTATCACCTTTAACCAACTTATTCATGTAGGTTTCCAAAAGGGTTACACGTCGTGTACCAGGCTTACATTTTGTCTAATGGTCTTGTAAACAAGTCATGATTTACTTCACGCTAGGATGGATACATTTCAAAAGTTGTCATTGAATTTTTTGAAGGAGTTAATGATTGTTTTGAAACCTGGAGCATTAGTTATTAATGCTAAAATTGTACAAGATTCTATAATTACAAAACATAAGTTTTACACGTTGTGAATGGGGATTTCACATCATGTAATACCCTAACATCAATTTTTAAAGAGTCAGCACAAATGATATTTACTTATTTCTTCTTATCTAGTTATTTCTCCCAAAACCTATGGTTTTCCAAGGCCATATCAAACCTTTTTATCCCTTTTGGATCCATTAAATTGTCTTTAGATCATCATTACACTTGAGGGGTGTTTTCCGGGTAAGTGTTTTACCTTGTTCGTTGTGTTTCCCTTTATCTCCTCCCTTGGTTTTTCAATGGATCATATTGGAATTGATGGATCTATTCCTTGTGCTATTGGATCTTCATTGTAGGTTGGGTTTCAAGGTCTTCTACACCTTCATTCATGTTGACTACGGTCTTTGTGAGTTTTGAGTTTTAGGAGAGATAGGTGGTTCCATCCAAATTACCCAAGTTGATTAAATTGGCATTGATCGATTTACTTCAATTGATGATTTGAATTTAATTTCTAATACTCACCTTCAATTATTTTTATAAAACCTAATACCTGTGAATTGGAAGATTTTAAATGGGTTTTTTCATGAGAATTTATAAAAACCCCAGTTTTATTGAATTAGGTTGTGTTTTATGGAAATTGGATCATTTAAATTGTTAGATTTAGTTTTTGGATTTTATGGAAATTATTTCAATTAAAAATTTCAATTTAATTATTATAATTAATTGTTATATGATGGAATTGGTTTTGAATGGATTTCAAACTATGAAAATGGATAAAAAGTTTTTGATAGAAACCTTGTGGTTTTATCTTGTGGAAGAAGCATGTTTTTTTATTAGAACCTCTTTATTTTGAATGAAAAATTTGAATTGAAACAGAAGGATATGATTTAAATTTAATTTAATAAATATTAAATTTAATTTCCCACCACTGATTATGTAAGATCATATGCATGCCTTATATAGTTGGTGATTTATGCAAACACACTCTATGCAATTACAGCATTCTAAAACATACAAGTAGTGGGTCACATCCTCGATGGGATAGTGATGAGTCTCCTATGGCTAGTTTCATAAGGACATGTGTATGAACATTTTTCAGATTTCACTTAGAGATTTTGGAGTCCTATAGTCAGAAATACAATCTTACCTATTCGACAGATGACCATGTTGCTCACCTATTATTTATATTTAAGATAAATGTATTCCAATGCTTTTGAACAGATTTATATGTATTCTGGATTTACATAAACTGTTTTATGTACCTATTTTATTTATGAAATTATTTTAGAAATATCCCATCATTTTTAAACCCTTTTCTTATTGTATTTTTCCATCATTTGAATTGTATAGAATGTATTGTTTAAATATGTTTTAAAATTTCAAAAAAATTTATCTTTTAAAAATTTAAATCATTTACATTGCTTAATATAATATTAGAATTTTTATGAGAATCCATACTGAGACCCTGTTGGTCTATTTATCTCACACACTACTTTTGGCTTCAAATGTTTGTATACTTTCTCTTTCTAGGTTTGAGCAAGTCAAAAGGATCACAAAGAGGTGGGTCCTATTGTTGAACTATGGTTGGGGTGCATTGTGTTTCCTTATTCCTATCTTTCGATATAGTACTTTAGGCTTGTTTATGCGTTGAAATATTATGGTACCTAACTCCCAATGGAGTTTATTTTTTTATGAATATTCCTACTGTTGAACTATGGTTGGGGTGCATTGTGTTTCCTTATTCCTATCTTTCGATACAGTACTTTAGGCTTGTTTATTCATTGAAATATTCTGGTACCTTACACCTAATGGAGTTTCTTTTTTTATGAATATTGTATTATCTCTTTTACATCAATATTGTTAGTGTAAATAATCATTGTCACTTGTGTGTTTTATTAATCCATGTGCTATTCACCAACCCATTGAGATCGGTAATTCCATTTAGGATGTGGTAGGACCGGATCGGTAATCGATTTACCAGGTAACCTAGGCAGGTTCATGAAAAAGTTGTATCGTAGGAGGTCAATCCTTTGTCGTGAAGACAATATTCATTTCTATATTCTTGTTAGGAAAGAGGTGGTAGTTGTGATTGAGTGTCTATCCATCTCTCACCACAATTTATCTTAAGTCACTAGGTATGGTGAGGGAATGTCATCTTGTGGGTTAGTTCTAGTCCATTCCCTTTGTAATTTGGATGATGAAAATTACAAATACTTTGTATTCCTTTTATTGGGAATAATTTCTTTTATTTCTCATATTGATTATTGTTCTAATGTATTCCTTTTGATTGATAATGATTTGTAGAATCATGACTCCAGAAAGGCATATGAATCAGATCCATGAAGAGTCCACTATTGAGCCTCAACAAGAGATACTGTTAGGGATTTGATTCTAGTTGAGGTGATCATTCACACTATCCAAGCTCTAGTATAGGCACCACCACCTGTCCCCATCCAGGATCCATATATGGATCCTAAGGGGGTGTTCTTCAAATTCATTCTCAATAGTTTTTTCAAAATAATCCACTTGTTTTAAAAGGCTATACTAACCCACAAAAATATGAGGAATGGTTGTGAAATATTTAAGGTATTTTTGAGTTCATAGAGACACCGATCATGATTATGGTGAAGTGTGCTACCTTTGTACTGGAAGAACCAAAAGGAGATGGTGGGAAATGATGTTCATGATTGATAAAAATGAGGTCTTAGAGTTGAAATAATTCAAGGACCATTTCACGAACTAGTTATATCCAGAGTCAATGGTGCTGGATATGGCCTTGAAGTTTCTCAAACTTGAGCAGGCTGAAAGACCCATGGTTCATTATTCAAAAAAAATTGTTGACATAGTGCATTTTTCACCTATGATATTAACTAATGAAAGGATAATGTCACGATGGTTCAAGTTAGTGTTTTGATCAGATATCCATTCATAGGTTTTCTTACTAATGTTGACAACTTATGTTGATGTTCTAGATAAGGTGATTATGGTTGGGATGGACCTATCTAAAAATCCAGTGCTATCGATAGTTTTTTTCTATTAGTATAAGTGTTAGTTACATTAATGGAAAACATATTCATAGTGATTCTCATGGAAGTCCTCTATAGTAGAGTTATTTCAGACCTCCTAGAGATTTATGAGGATTTTATTTGATTTTATATCAGTTTTTCTAGCTAGGTATTTCTAAGAGGGTTTTCACTGAGGCACCAAAGAATTGTTGCTCATGCAGACATTTATAGCACTTAAAGGGAATTTTCCATCAATTCTCTACTCCACATAGTTGAAAAGGATCATCAAATCCACCTAAAACAATAGGGAAATTAGCTAATTCATTTATAAAATGGTTTTTTCATAGAAATTTAGAACAAAGATTCTCCAAATAGTGTAAGAGTTTCATAGGATCTTGACACAGGTCTATCAACCGTGAGAGGTACCATCATTATAGTTTTGTCATCAGTGACTCCTCTATTTGATACAGGTGCAACTCATTAGTTTATTTCAACCCATATCGTTAATCTTATTAATTTACTTATATATATATATATATTCTTTTACAATGGATTTTACTACCCCTTGTTAAAATGATAGAGTAAGGTCTCTATAGTATTTCTAATGTCATCTCTCTGTTAGATATCGAGCTTTCTTGGATTTTTCTTGTTCTGGAAATGAAATATATTGAAGAAATTTTTAGTGTGGATTGGATTATTTCCATTAAACTGCATATTTAATATTATCTTCGACATGTATTCATTAATACACCCAGTGGTGCATCTCTTTTCTTTCAAGGGGATTGGTACACGAGGTTGAGTAGAGTCGGGCCTTATTATCAGGAGTTTGGGGAATGTTATATCATTTTCTGATTCTGATTTGGAGTGATATTCATTGACTAGTGATCTCTCTTCATTCTTAATTAATCTTCTAGGTGTGTTTCCTACTGATTTCTTTGGTTTTCCATCGGTGATAGAGGTTTAATTTTATATTGACTTAATGCCTATTACACAATCAGTATTTATTCCCTCATATCGCATGGCACCAGATAAAGTCCCAATTAGATGATCTTCTTAAGAAACACTTTATATACCCTAGTGTGTCACCTTGGGAAGTAATAGTTATCTTCACCAAGAAGTTTTTTGTCCTTCTTCGCCTATCTGTTGACTACTAAAAGCTCAATTGAGTTATAATAAAGAACTAGTATCCATTACCACGGATTGATGATCTGTTTGATCATTTGGAAGGTGTGAAGTGATTTTCAAATATCGACCTTCATTATGGTTATTATCTATTGAGAATAAAATAATATGAAAATCATAAAACCATCATTCTGAGTATGTATGACCATTATTATTACCTTGTTTGAAACATAATTTTAAAAATTTCTCTTGTAGTTTTCATGGATTTGATGACCAAGATTTTCCATGAATATATTTATACCTTTGTGGTAGTCTTTGTGGATGATATCCTCATTTACTCTAAATCTAAGAGGGATCATGTTCATCATCTATGAATAGTTTTCAGTCTCCTGAAATATCATCATATCTATACTAGGATTTCAAATTATGATTTTTGGATTCAGGAAATAAAATTTTGGGGACATGTGGGGTCGGAACCCGATACATCATTTGATGTAGAGAAGGTAAAGGATATTGTGACTTGGGAGAAACTAGGAAATGTATTTGAGATTTTTATGCTTCTTAGTATTTTTCGTATATTTCCGTAGGTTCATGAAATAATTCTCAAAGTTATCCTCTTTGATTACTCTACTGACTTGGAAGGGTATTTATTTATCTTGGGATAATAAAAGCCAGAGTTATTTTGTTGAACTAAAACATCTTTTGACTACTACACTACTGTTGACTCTTTTATTGACCAATATGTCTATGTGGTATTTTTTGATTCATCATTTTCTGTCTTGGAATACATTTTTATATAGGGTGACATTGTAGTTGCTTATGGATCTTGTCATCTTAGGCAGCACAAAAAGAATTATCCTACCCAAAAACATGAACAAGAAGATTTGATGCATGAGATTAATAGATCATAACATTACCTCTATGGAGAATGGTTTTCCCTGTTTTCATACCACAGAATATTGATTTATATCTTCCCTCAAAGAGATTTGAATCTCCACCAAATGCGTTGGGTGGAGTAACTTTCATCATTCGACGTAGAAATTTCCGATACATAAGAGAAATACAATTTAATTGTAGATTACTTGAGAAATAAACTTCCAACCCATATATTGAAATAATTTTTAGAATATTTGAATTTGATGGAACTTATTGTATGGTTTCATAATGGTGTTTATGGGGAAGGGGATTATGGTTATTTAGTTGACATGTTGTTGAAATCTTCTCTTCTCGAGATGACTCTTCAGGAAAAATGGATATATAATGAATTATACAAAATTAGATAATCACTTTATGGTGGGGAGACATTTTCCCAGTGGTTATTATCTAAATAGGTAGTCTTGTCCTATTATAATTTCATCATTGTGACATTAGCATCAAGGAAGATTTTAGTGTGGAATATCCGTAATTCCCATTGTTTTGTTCACCCATGCACCACTACGATGTTTTAGGATATTCAGTGGAAGTTCTGGTGTCTTGTTATGAGATAAGGAATTACTTTGTTTGTCTCTGGTTACTATAGAAGCCACCAAGTTAAGGCTGAGCACCAAAAAATTTTAAGTTTACTTCAGGCACTTCCAACTGATACTTGGATATAGGGTGAGATCTCTATTGAATCTGTTGTTGGGTTGCCTCATACACAAAGGAAGAACAATTTGATATGTGTTGCGATCTATAGGCCAACCAATTCAGCTCACTTTATACCCATTCGAAATATATCCAAATTTGAGGTGTTTAGAAATATCTATGTAAAGGAGACTGTTCTCTTTCATGAATTTCAATTTATTATTGTCTCAAATAGGGATCTTCAAATTTATTCTCTATTTTGGAGATACCTTCAAAATGAATTGGGATCTCAGGTTCATTTTAGAATATCCTACCATTCATATTCAGATGTACAGATAGAGAGAGATATACAAATTCTAGGGGATATGCTTCACGCTTGTGTTATCAACATCAGCGGGGCTTGGGATGATCACTTAGGGATAGTTGAGTTTTCTTATAACAACAGTAATCATTCTGTTATTAGTATTTATTATTTTTGAGTCCTTTTATAGATGTCCTTCTATGTCTTTGTTGTGTTTTTCAGAGGATGGTGAATGTTCTTTGGTTGGACCAAGATTGGTGAAAGAGACGATAGATAATAGTTAGTTGATTTGAAAGAGAATACATATGTCTTAGAGATGATATAAGTATTCTTCTAATCTATGTATTAGACTTTTGGAGTTTTCATTTGGTGACCTATGGTTCTTGAAGGTTTCACCCCGGTTGGTTCATCGACTGCTCGGAAAGAAAGGGAAGCTTGCTTCTTGTTTTGTGGTACCTTTCGAGGTTGTTGATCTGGTGGGGAAGGTTTCATAAAATTTAGGACTTTGACCACAGATGATGTCGATACATAACATGTTTCATGTATCATAGATGATATAGTATCTCTCTAATACATATCACATTTTGATCTATAGTGTCACGACCCAACCCAACGGGGCTCGAACCGCGACTCCCCAAGCCCGCCTCTAATAGGCCACGGGATGGCAACCAGTACCGAGTAGGCTATCACACACATGGGAGGCATTAGCCTAAGGTACCTGTACACACGCACCAACAAACACCTCCATGCAACAGTGCATAGATATAGAAACTGAAAAGTAAAAGAATGCATACAATCTATCCCAAACCAGAGTGCAACAGCAAAAGAACAAAGGGCAATAGAGGGACCACCAAAAGAAAACTACAAAGCGCGTCCAACCTGCTCGGAGGAAGGGGAACACTACCACAAACACCCGCTAGAAAGCTCCATTGGCACAGCTCCGGTAAACACTCTGGTCAACTCACTCACTAAGCTCCGCCTGCTCTGGGTCCTCTGGGACTCAATCCAAAGGCATGTGGTCTGCACAAGACACAAACATGTGTGGGAAAAGCCCGTGAAGTGGTGATTATAAACATACTCAGTAGGCACCCCAAAACTCAAAACCAAAGAGAGCAACTGAAAGGCATCAGACTGCTCATCCCAGCCAGAGGGAACCCAGATGAGAGAGAAACTCCATCTTGTGACCATCCTCGTCTAAACAAAACTAGTCAGCTCAGATCACGTGTATGCCCATACATACACCTTGAACAATCCAGATATACTCAGCTCACGCCACAAAGCCCCAAGAGGTACCGTCCTCATCACCAGCAACTGTCCACAACCAGGAGAGTACACCACACAAAAACTTTCATACCAGATGACACTCATCTGAGAGATACGCTCCATCAGGTTTCTTTTAAACCTCTCAGACACTCACCCGAGAGATCACGCTCGTCGGATAGAATCACTGAGGAAACCTCCCTGAAACAACAAAACCACCAAACTCCTCGGATAGGTAATCGCTCCTAGGGTCCTCTAGGGGATACCATAAACCACTCTGGTATACGAAGCTCACAGATAGGGGATCACTCCCAGGGTCCATTGGGGGATACCACACCCCGATATGGCACTAGACAGAAGCACGTCTCACAGATAAGGGATCATCGCACATATAAAGGTGGTCACGATGATACCAGAACCCTACCTGGTATAACTCGCGATGTAGGGGATCGAACTGACGATGCTGCAACCCTACCGAAACCACGCACTGTGTAACACCCCATGATTTAATGAAAAATATTTCTTTTAATTTAATTAGTGTCTTGTGTTTTACACTAAACCAAAAGGAGCTTTCACAACATGCATCCTTGACTTTCCTTGCATTACACGCAAGCGCGACCTTCCATGATAGCGTGTGTTGTATGCAATACTGAGTTTCGCTAAACAACAATATGCTATTAAAATATTATTAAAACTAGCCATTATGAATAGTAATACCAAATTTTTGAAAATTTATAAATATTATTTTTCAAAATGGACTTCATTTTTGCATTCAGAATATCCAAATTTTCCTAGGGTGAAATTTTGGTATTTTTCTGAAAACATTCATTTTTTGATGAATAGTGAAAACACTGGGTTACTAATTAAAAACCGACTTTTTATTTAAATAATTATTTATTTTATTTAAATTTATTTTAGGTAAAAATTGATACATAATACCTATATAAGTTCAATGTAATTTATTGAAGTAATTTTATAATAATTCTAGATATATATAAATTTTATTGAACTTTTCACCGTCTTTTACCCTCCTCCTAGGAGAATTTGAAAATTTACATAGAACTTAATTTTACTGCTTCTGTGAATTGAATTTCAAAAATCTGAGAGACACGGTTGATGTTAGTAAGTAAAATGTGGTTCAATGAGATGAAAATAATTTTTGGTGAATAGTAACTTTTTATTTTTTTTACCACGGTTAAAAGTAAATTGGGTAATTAAGTGTAAAAATGATATTATTATTACCCTAACACATGTCCTAATTATATTAAATAAGTTTAATTCGACCAAAAACAAACTTAGGAATAACATATGACCATTTAGGCCCACTTGGATTAGATTAGGATATTTATTATTAATTTATTTAAAGAAGGGTTAAAATAGTAAAAATCGATGTTTAATAAGTAGATAATTTTTAATATAGGGTTATATATAAGATAAATTCGACTATAAATATTCATTATAAATCAGAAAAGATTTAATACATAATGTTATTTTATTTGTAATTTTTATACATTAAATAATTTAATTTATTTATGACACAATGATGATGCAGTAATTATCTTATTAATGATATATTGACATAATTGATTTTATAAATACCCAAATAAATGTAATTTGAGACTTTTTATGAATTAAATTAATTTTATAGGTTAATATGACATGTTATCATTGATTTAATTATCTTTATTTGAACTAATAATTCTGTTATTATTTTCACAAAAATCAATTACTAAATAGTGCCAAAATTGACATAAAATGGTTTTTAAAACAAATATTATTTTATTGATTATTATTTTATTCCTACAAATATAATGTTTGGCCAAGATACTTATATCATGATAGTTGTATCATTAATGGACCACTTGTGGGTCTCTTTGATGTATATGGTAAGTTTCTTAACTATATAATATAAAAATACAAAGTGACATGGTAAATGTCAATCTAATTAACTGAGAGTTAAAACTAAAAAAATAGGGTTAATATAATGACCTAAACTTGTCTAAATTCTATGGTATGAGAGGATTTCGACCCATCCCCACCTTATATTCTAAATAAATCAATTTGGAGCTATTTAAAACCGAATATTGCTTTATAATAAAATAATATTTTTTGTTTTTCCAAAGGTGCCCCTCTCCTCCCTTATAAAAGGGAACCTCTTCCCTCTCTTCCTCACACATCTTTGAGCCTTCAAGATCTGCCAAACCCTGCCAATTTCTCCCATCCACATCCCAAGAAACATCTTAGAGGTTCTGGTCTTCTTCAAAGACCAATCATTGTGCCCTAAGAGGAGGTTTCAAAAGGCGTGTCGAAAGAAGAGGTAATATCTGTTACCGATTCTTTTAACTTTATTTCTTCTTCTACTTCTTCTTATTTAGTTTTTTAATTATGAATTAATAACATCAGTATAACATATATACTAATATGTTATTATAAGTATGAAACAACTCTATTTCACATCCATCCATCCTATAGAAAACGAAATCACCGCGTGTGCGTACGTAAGGAATATCGTCTCCATGCCGTGGTGAAATCTATTTTCCACCACCACCTTACTTGGATTGGTATAATGGTGTAAATAATAACTATATATAATTATTTTAAAGTGGTATTGTTTCTGAAATAGTATAAATACACTCCAATACCATTCCACGATCATGGGAATGATATCATCGCTCATGCGTATGTACGAAATACCGTCTCCACGATGTGATGCGACTTGTTCCACATGATTTTCATTGCATAAAGATTACATAAATGAATTGAGTGAATAAATATGATATATATTACACTAATACCATTCTGGAAATGTGGTATCTTTTACATAAAAAGAAGAATAAGAATTTATTCAACACATCACGCATAAGAACAAAAAGTAATAAACACCCGAATAACAAGTAGCAATGAAATATTACTAATAATAAGCTAAGAATATGACCATATATGATATCAGAAAAATAATTATGATTATGTAATAATTCAATAACATTATTTAATTCATTATACAGGGGTTCAGACACTTACGAAGAAAATCGGACCTAAGGTAAGGGAAATATCACAATCTCATTTTTATCCGAGATTGTTTATATTTCAGAATTTACTGGAGGTGTATTTTATCATCCACATCCATGTTTCCTCAATATGTAATAATATTTCCATCCACCTAAAATTGTTTAAATCCATTTTTACCCTTCGTTGAGTTTTTAGTAAAAGATATGAAAGGAATCTTTTGTCGTTTTCATATGAGGTACTTTTTGACTTTTCCGAAAAAAGTACGAGAAGAATGTTTTTTTAACTTATACAGCATGAATGGATTTTTAAAACATTATTTCCAAGAAGCTTCCTTTAAAAATGTTCAAGTTATTATTAATCAACTTCTTTTAGTTTATAATTGTATGAAATGTTATGAAAGGAAAAGTATTTTTGAAGTAGAAAGGATATTTTCCTCAATAATGGAGTTCAAGTGTTTTATAAAAATTATTTTCCATCTAAGATAATAAAGGATTCTGTATATATCCCTATTATTAAATTGATTTGAATATGTTGTGATGGAATTATTTTTATGAATTCATTTATCTTATATTAATTGTTTTATGATGTCATGATGTTTAAGAATCCCATTTTTATTACATGGGTTATGAAATGATGTATGATTTATGATTTTGTGGAACACATAAGAATGGTATCATTATGAGATGGGTGGGACCTATATCTCCCTCCAATTCATTGGGTAAATATTTTATATCTCATGAGATAGACATGGCTGGAATGGCAGGATAAACCAGTTCAGTGAAACAGGACTAAAACGAGGAATGAACTCGGTTCAGAAATGGACTTTGTCCACTAAGTTAGTCTTGGCAATGAGTCTTGACTAATAAGAAATGATTCTCTATGATTATGTTTATATGCAACAATGTTTCATGTTTTATGTTATGATTATTTGGATTACATTTCACTACTATGATTTATCCCATGTTATGATATTATGATCTCTTTTGTAGGTTAAGATTCCCAAAATGTTAAGTTCTTATGAATATGATGTGATTGATATTTCTTTTGTTTACCCTTAATAAGCATTTGAGATCACCCTTTTATGTTTTCTTTTCCCCAGGATATAAATAAAGGTTTTAGGTAAGAAAAAAGGGAAGATGTTTATGGGAGATGTTGAAGATCTTTCACCACGATTAGAAGATTATATTCCGAGTTTCCAAAGACACTAAACTATTACAGTCCTTATGTGTGTGTTTTTATATGTACTAAGTATTCCGCAAACTTAATGTAATGTCCATGTACGTCAAACTTCGGGTCTCTAAATTTGGTATCAGAGGAAAGGTTTAGTCAACCATTGGAAACTAGGATGCAAGAACTTTATTGAGATCCCTAGAGATATTTCTAAGGTATGTCTAGGGATGTCTCAAAGGTTAGTTATAAGTATAGGTTATAGTAATAGAATTACGGTAACCCAAGATGTAAGATATTGAAGGTACTCCCCCTTTATTATATTATTTTCCCTAGCATTAGTTTTTCCTCTCACACTATTCTTTTTGGGTTTTAGACGATGGTTGGAACAGAAGTAACCATGTTGATCAATGTAATGGAAAATGCAATGATTGTCCTCCTGAACAAACAAATGTTATGGGAGATGGAGTGAAAAATCTTATTGCTATACTTACACAAGATATGAATCTGTAACACCCCGAGATTTTATGAAAAATATTCTTTTCATTAATTTCTTTTGTTGTACGCTACACCAAAGGGAGCTTGCACAACACACATCCTTGACTTGACTTTCATTACACGCAATCGCGACCTTCCTCGATAGCGTGCGTAGTACGCAATAATGAGTTTCACTAAACAACGATATGCTATTAAAATATTATTAAAACTAGCCATTATGAATAGTAATAACCAATTTTTGAAATTTTTTAAATTTTATTTTTCAAAATGGATTTCATTTTTTGATTCGGAATATCGAAATTAGCTTAGGGTGAAATTCTGGTAATTTTCGGATAACTTTCATATTTTGATGAATAGTGGAAATTACTAAATTTTAATTAAAAACAAATTTTTCAATAATAATAATTATTAATTTGAGTGGTTTTAAAGTATATTTAGAATTTATTTTTACAATTTAATACAATGTTGGTCATTGGATGTAATTTCACATTTAAACCAGTTATAAACATGTGTCAATCTTTTGATAGTTATTATCTCTTAAAAACACGCCTTTTGTTTTGACGACGGGAATTAATTTTTAAATTAATTAATGAAACTGATATGTTTTGAATTTTTTAAAATAGAAATCATTTTTTAGTTCATAATATCAAATATAGCTTAGGCCTAATTTTTGGTATTTTTGTGAAAACGTTCAATTTTTTATGAATAGTGAAACCACTAAGTGGTAGTTAAAAAACTGAATTTTTCATAAAACATAATTTTACCACTTCTGTGAGTGGAATTTCAAAAATCTCAGAGACACTGTTGATGTCAGTATGTAAAATTTGGTTCAATGAGATGAAAATAATTTTTGGTAAATCGTAACTTTTTACTTTTATTTACCACGGTTAAAAGTAAATAGGGTAATAAAGGGTAGAAATGATATTATTATTACCCTAACACATGTCCTAATTCTATTGGACAAGTGTAATTCGACCAAAAACAAACTTAGGAATAAAATATGACCATTTAGGCCCACTTGAATTAGATTAGGACATTTATTATTATTTAATTCAAAGAAGAGTTAAAAGAGATAAAATCAAAGTTTATTTACTAAAACATTTTTAATATAGGGTAATACATAAGATAAATTCGACTATAAATATTCATTAGAAATATAAAAAGATTTAATACATAATGGTATTTTATTTGTAATTTTTAGACATTAAATAAGTTAATTTATTTATGACAAAACGATGATGCAGTAATTATCTTATTAATTAACTATTGACATAATTGATGTTATAAATACCCAAATAAATATAATTTGAGACTTTTTATGAATTCCAATAATTTTATAGTTTAACATGACATGTTATTATTGATTTAATTAACTTTTTTCGAACTTATCATTCTGTTATGATTTTCAAAAAAATCAATTACTAAATAGTGTCAAAATTGACATAAAATATTTTTTAAAACAAATATTATATTATTATTTGTTATTTTATTCCTAAAAATCTAAGGTTCGGAAAAATGACTTAGATAAGGTTATATATATTAATAATAAACAACTTGGGGTTCGTTTGACATCTTATAGTAAGTTTATTAACCTTGTAGTGTAAGAACACAAGAAGACACGGTAAAAGTAAAATTATTTAACTTAATGTTAAATCTAAATGATAAGGTTAAAATAGGAACCTAAACTTGTCCAAATTCTATTGGATGAAAGGATTTTGACCCATCCTCAACTTAGCTTTGAAATATATCAATTTGGATCTATTTAAAACCGAACTTGACTTTATAATAAAATAATATTTTTAGTTATTCCAAAGGTACCCCTCTCCTCCATTATAAAAGGGAACCTCCTCCCTCTCTTCCTCACAAAATTTGATCCTTCAAGCTCGGCCAAAACCTGCCAAATTCTCTTCTCCACTTCCCTAGAAACATCCTAGAGGTTTTGGTCTTCCTCAGAGACCAATTTTAGTTCCCTAAAAGAAGGTCTCAAAGAAGCACTTCAAAGAAGAGGTAATGTCCGTTACCGAATCTTTCATCTTTATTTCTTCTTCCACTTATTCTTCTTTAGTTGTTTCATTATGAAGTAATAACATCAGTATCACTCATATACTGATATGTTATTATAATTATGAAACAACCCTATTTCACCATCTATCCATCCTACGGAAAAATAAATCACCATGCGTGTGTACGTACGAAATACCATCTCCATGCCGTGGTGTAATCTATTTTCCACCACCACCATACTTGGATGGGTATAATGGTGTAAATAATGACTATATATGACTATTATAAAGTGATATTGATTCTGAAATAGTATACATATACTCCAACACAATTCCACGATCATAGGAACGATATCATCACTCGTGCGTACGTACGGAATACCGTCTCCACGATGTGATGCTACGCGTTCTACATGATCTTCATTTCATAATGATTATATAAATGAATTAAATGAATGAATATGATATATATTACACTAATACCATTATGGAAATGAGGTATCTATAACCTAAAGAAAAGAATAAAAATTTATTTGACAAAACACGCATAAGAACAAAAAGTTATAAACACCCGAATAACAAGTAGCAATGAAATATTACTACTAAGAAGCTAAGAATATGACCATATATGATATCATAAAAATAAGTATGATTCTGGAATAAGTCAATAACATTATTTAAATCATTATACAGGAGGTTCGGACACTTACAAAGCAAGTCAGACCTAAGGTAAGGTAAATATCACAATCTCATTTTTATCCGAGATTGTTTATACTTTAGTATTTACTGGGGTGTATTTTATCATCCACATCCATGTTTCCTCAATATGTAATATTATTTCCATTCAACTACAATTGGTTAAATTATATTTTACCCTTCGGTGAGTTTTTAGTAAAAGATATGAAAGGAATCTTTTGTAGTTTTTCGTACGAGTTACTTTTTGACTTTTCCGACAAAAGTACAAAGAATGTTTTTTTGAACTTATACGGCATGAATGGATTTTTAAAACATTATTTCCAAAAATATTCCTTTACAATTTTTCAAGTTTATTTTTAATCAAATTCTTTTAGTTTAGAATTTTACAACATGTTATGAAAGGAAAAGTGTTTTTGAAGAAGAAAATATATTTTCCTCAAGAATGGAGTTCAAGTGTTTTATCAAACTTATTTTCCATCTAAGATAATAAAGGGTTTTGTTTTTATCCCTATTATTACATTGATTTGATTATGTTGTGATGGAATTATTTTTATGAATTCCTTTATTGTATATGAATTGTTTTATGATGTCATGATGTTTAAGATTCCCATTTTTATTACATGGGTTATATAATGATGAATGATTTATGATTTTGTGGCACACATAAGAATGGTATAATTATTAGATGGGTGGGACCTATATCTCCCTCCAATGCATTGGGTAAAGATTTTATATCTCATGAGATAGACATGGCTGGAATGGTAGGTTATACCGGTTCAGTGAAACAGGACTGAAATGAGGGTGACTCGGTTCAGAAAGGGACATTGTCCACTAAGATAGTTTTGGCAATGAGTCTTGACTAACAAGAAATGATTCTCTATGATTATGTGTGTATTACACAAAGTTTAATGTTTTAAGTTATGATTATTGTGATTACATTTCACTGCCATGAGTTATCCCAGGTTATGAAATTATGATCTCTTTTACAGGTTAAGATTTCCAAGAGTTATGTGCTTATATATATGATGTGATTGATATTTCTTTTGTTTACCCTTACTGAGCATTTGAGCTCACCCTATTATGTTTTCTTTTCCCCAGGATATAAAGAAAGGTTTTAGGTATAAAAAAGGAATATCTTTATGGGAGATGTCGAAGATCATTCACCAGGATTAGAAGATTATATTCCGAGTTTCCAAAGACACTAAACTATTACGATAATTGTGTGTGTGTTTTTTTTATGTACTAAGTATTCCGCAAATGTAATGTGATGTCAATGTACGTCAGTCTTCGGGTCTCTACAGTTGGTATCAGAGGAAAGGTGTAGTCAACCTTTGGAAACTAGGATGCGAAAACGTTAGTGAGATCCCTAGAGATATTTCTAAGGTATGTCTAGGGATGTCCCTAAGGTTAAGTATACATATAGGTTATAGTACTAGAATTACGCTAACGATCATAGAATTAAACCTAAGATGTTATATATTGAAGGTACACCCCTTTATTATGTTGTTTTCCCTAACATGATTTTTTCCTCTCACACTATTCTTTTTTGGTTTTAGACGATGGATGGAACCCGAAAGAACCATGTTGATCAATGCAATGGACAATGAAATGATTGTCCTCCTGAACAAAAAAATGTTATGGGAGATGGAGTGAAAAATCTTAATGCTATACTTACACAAGCTATGAATCATTCTGGACTTCCAAATGTGCAGAGAAGGGAACAATATTCTATTGATTCCTTCATGAGGCAACGTCCACCTTCTTTCAGTGGGTCTTCTGATCCACTTGTTGCTGAACAATGGATCAGTACCACTGAAATTATATTTTCAGTTCTTCAATGTTATGAACATGATAAAGTCATCTTAGCAGTATATTGTTTGGAAGGTGAAGCTGATAAATGGTGGAATCTTATCAAGAATATGAGGCCAAGAGATGAAATTGAGTCCATGGAATGGGATGAGTTGAAGAACTTATTTATCAATAAGTACTTCCCTCGTATTCTTCGAAAAAAGATGGAGAAGGAGTTTCTTGAACTAAAGCAAAAGGATGATGAATCTGTTGGTATATTTGAAGAGAATTTTACAAGACTTGCAAGGTATGCATCTGGCATTATCATCCAACCTGAAAGTAAAGTTGATCGATTTTTCAGTGGCTTAAAACCAAGTCTTCAAAGGGCATTAGCTATAAGAGACTTCAGTAGCTATGAAGAAATTGTGCGTTGTGCTATCAAGGTAGAAATGGATGTTGGTGTTTCATATCCATCTCATGGTTTTGACAAGAAACAAAAGATGGAGTTCAAGGAGAAATCTCATAATAATGGTTCCTTATGCTCAAAGTGTGGAAAGAAGCATGGTGGAGATTGTCTTAAAGGGACTAGAAAATGTTTTATGTGTGGAAAAGAAGGTCATCGAGCAGCTGAGTGTCGAGGTAAATGAAAAAGGGTTTCTAATGATGTGAATAAAGAAAACACTGCAGAGAACGCACCACCAACACTTCAATGCTTCAAGTGAAAATAAATGGGGCATTATGCAAATAAATTCCCTAATCCAAGGGTTAGTGATGATCGACATGAGCAACCACTTAAGGCAAAGGACAATGGGAAGTCACATGCGATCACTATTGGCGATGTTGAATATGAAAACGATGTGGTGGAATGATTAAGTGTTTATGTAATGGGATTCCAAAATAATGTTGTATATAGTATCATGGAATATTCGAATATTTATGTTTTGGTCTATTGTGGTTTTCAATAATTTTATGGTACAGGTAACCATGAAAAGTGATTGAGGAATTTTTGGTAAAAAGATGATATGATCATAATGAAGGGATAAGAAGATAATGAGATGTTTGATTTTATTCATGAGCTCATGATTGATATAAGGACTAAGTGATATCATGGTTTGAGTATATAGAATTTTGAGGATTTTGGTATGTGGAAAGTGTTAACTTTTAACTGCATTCATGTTTTCACTAAGGTTCAATGGGTATTCATTCTTCAAGAGAATACATGATTATGGTATTTTGACCAACAAGATATATCTTATGATATATGGGGGATAAATGATGGCATTCACGTGATTGTTCTGTGACATTTCAAGTAATCATTTTCTTTATACTATGAGCTTGGACCGAAGTATTTTAGATAAGCCTAAATATTAGAATGGATTATGTTGGACATAAGTTAGGATAAAATGTTTTTCGATATTATTGATGGGATGTTAAAGTAATATAGCTTTAGAAAAAGGACAACCTGCAGGATGGGCGACAACCCATCGCGTCGGACAAGGCTGTGGGAATCGAACCCACAACTGAAATGCGACTGGCCTTTATCGCCTACCACTGGCCTACAAGAAGTCCATGTTTGGTAGAAACTAGTTTAATTATATTAAGCAGTATGATATATGAAGTATAAGTACATTTTAGGAACCATATATGATTAATCTCACTATAGATGTACTTATGTATATTTTGATAACTTTTATATCCTTTTGTTTGAGACAAATGGAATGACCCGTCATTCTATCAAATGATCTGCTAACACTTCACGAATAACAAATTCAACATCATTTTTTTAATAGATGAAGTGGAAGTTGTTCAAGGGATGAAAAACAGTGAGATTATACCAAAATAAAGTAAGTATTTATTCTAATTCAAATTCTTCAACTTTAGGAAAATGATCTTGAAAACCAAAAATGTTGTCCTAGTGCTCTTATATCTGATTAATCAGATGGTACCTTGGATCATCCCAAATTTATGGATTTGTGATTGTTGGCTTTTCCATAGCCATGTTCTCTACCACTCTCCATCAGAACATGATGGTTATATTTTTCTTACATATCCATATTTTCACCTATGTGGAAACCCAGTGATTAGTTTATTTGGGTAACCGTTACGTTTCATACATTTTTTTTAAAGATTTTTTTTGGTATTCCTTTTTACGATGTGGGTTTCTATCAAAGAAACATTCTAATAGTAAACCATTTATAACCCCGACGAATTTCGAGAGCGAAATTCATTTTAAGGGGGGTAGAATGTAACACCCCGAGATTTTATGAAAAATATTCTTTTCATTAATGTCTTGTGTTGTACGATACACCAAAGGTATCTTGCACAACACACATCCTTGACTTGACTTGCATTACACGCAATCACGGCCTTCCTCGATAGCGTGTGTAGAACGCAATAATGAGTTTCACTAAACAATGATATGCTATTAAAATATTATTAAAACTAGCCATTATGAATAGTAATAACCACTTTTTGAAATTTTGTAAATTTTATTATTCAAAATGGATTTCATTTTATGATTCAGAATATCGAAATTATCTTAGGGTGAAATTGTGGTAATTTTCGGATAACATTCATATTTTGATGAATAGTGGAAATTACTAAATTTTAATTAAAAACAACTTTTTCAATCAAAATAATTATTAATTTGAGTGGTTTTAAAGTATATTTAGAATATATTTTTACAATTTAATACAATGTTGGTCATTGGATGTAATTTCACTTTTAAACCAGTTATAAACAAGTGTCAATCTTTTAATAGTTATTATCTCTTAAAAACACGCCTTTTGTTTTAACGACGGGAATTAATTTTTAAATTAATTAATGCAACTGATATGTTTTTACTTTTGTAAAATAGAAATCATTTTTTAGTTCATAATATCAAATATAGCTTATGCCTAATTTTTGGTATTTTTCTGAAAACTTTCAATTTTCGATGAATAGTGAAACAACTAAGTGGTAGTTAAAAAAAATTAATTTTTCATAAAACATAATTTTACCGCTTCTGTGAGTGGAATTTCAAAAATCCGAGAGACACGGTTGATGTCAGTATATAAAATGTGGTTCAATGAGATGAAAATATTTTTTGGTGAATACTAACTTTTTACTTTTATTTACCACAGTTAAAAGTAAATAGGGTAATTAAGGGTAGAAATGATATTATTATTATTATCTTAACACATGTCCTAATTCTATTGGACAAGTGTAATTCGACCAAAAACAAACTTAGTAATACAATATGACCATTTAGGCCCACGTGAATTAGATTAGGACATTTATTATTATTTAATTCAAAGAAGAGTTAAAAGAGTTAAAATCAACATTTATTTACTAAAACATTTTTAATATAGGGTTATACATAAGATAAATTCGACTATAAATATTAATTAGAAAGATAAAAAGATTTCCTACATAATGGTATTTTATTTTTAATTTTTAGACATTAAATAAGTTAATTTATTTTAGACACAACGATGATGCAGTAATTATCTTATTAATGAAATATTGACATAATTGATGTTATAAATAAACAAATAAATATTATTTGAGACTTTTTATGAATTACACTAATTTTATAGGTTAATATGACATGTTATGATTGATTTAATTAACATTTATCGAACTTATAATTCTGTTAGGATTTTCACAAAAATCAATTACTAAATAGTGTCAAAATTTACATAAAAAAGTTTTTAAAACAAATATTATATTATTAATTGTTATTTTATTCCTAAAAATATAAGGATCAGCCAAATGACTTATATAAGGTTATATATATTAATAATAAACAACTTGGGGTTCTTTTGGCTTCTTATAGTATGTTTATTAACCTTATAGTGTAAGAACACAAGAAGACACGGTAAAAGTAAAATTATTTAACTTAATGTTAAATCTAAATGATAAGGTTAAAATAGGAACCTAAACTTGTATAAATTCTATTGTATGAGAGGATTTCTACCCATACTCACCTTAGCTTCTAAATATATCAATTTTGAGCTATTTAAAACCGAACATCACTTTATAATAAAATAATATTTTTAGTTATTCCAAAGGTACCCCTCTCCTCCCTTATAAAAGGGAACCTCCTCCCTCTCTTCATCACACAACTTTGACCCTTCAAGCTCGGAAAAACCCTGCCAAATTCTCCTCTCCACTTCCCTAGAGACATCCTAGAGGTTTTTTTATTCCTCAAAGACCAATTTTAGTGCCCTAAAAGAAGGTATCAAAGAAGCACTTCAAAGAAGAGGTAATGTTCGTTACCGATTCTTTCATCTTTATTTATTCTTCCACTTCTTCTTCTTTAGATGTTTCATTATGAAGTAATAACATCAATATCACTCATATACTGATATTTTATTTTATGTATGAAACAACCCTATTTCACCATCTATCCATCCTACGGAAAAATAAATCATCACGCGTGCGTACGTACGGAATACCGTCTCCACGCCGTGGTGTAATCTATTTTCCACCACCACCTTACTTGGATGGGTATAATGGTGTAAATAATGACTATATATTACTATTATAAAGTTATATTGATTCTAAAATAGTATACATATACTCCAATACAATT
Source organism: Viscum album (assembly GCA_963277665.1). Classification (NCBI taxonomy): domain Eukaryota; kingdom Viridiplantae; phylum Streptophyta; class Magnoliopsida; order Santalales; family Viscaceae; genus Viscum; species Viscum album. The sequence continues at coordinate 791,009,554 of OY728148.1, forward strand.
CCACGATCATAGGAACGATATCATCACTCGTGCGTACGTACGGAATACCGTCTCCACGATGTGATGCGACTCGTTCTACATGATCTTCATTTCATAATGATTATATAAATGATTTGAATGAATTAATATGATATATATTACACTAATACCATTATGGAAATGAGGTATCTATAACCTAAAGAAAAGAATAAGAATTTCTTCGACAAAACACACAAAAGAACAAAAAGTTATAAACACCCGAATAACAAGTAGCAATGAAATATTACTACTAAGAAGCTAAGAATATGACCATATATGATATCATAAAAATAATTATGATTCTGTAAGAAGTCAATAACATTATTTAAATCATTATACATGAGGTTCGGACACTTACAAAGCAAGTCGGACCTAAGGTAAGGGAAATATCACAATCTCATTTTTATCCGAGATTGTTTATACTTTAGTATTTACTGGGGTGTATTTTATCATCCACATCCATGTTTCCTCAATATGTAATATTATTTCCATTCACCTACAATTGGTTAAATACTATTTTACCCTTCGTTGAGTTTTTAGTAAAATATATGAAAGGAATCTTTTGTCGTCTTTCGTAAGAGGTACTTTTTGACTTTTCCGATAAAAGTACAAAGAATGTTTTTTTAAACTTATACGGCATGAATGGATTTTTAAAACATTATTTCCAAAAATATTCCTTTACAAGTTTTCAAGTTTATTTTTAATCAAATTCTTTGAGTTTAGAATTGTACGACATGTTATGAAAGGAAAAGTGTTTTTGAAGAAGAAAGGATATTTTCCTCAAGAATGGAGTTCAAGTGTTTTATCAAACTTATTTTCAATCTAAGATAATAAATGGTTATATTTTTATCCCTATTATTACATTGATTTGATTATGTTGTGATGTAATTATTTTTATGAATTCCTTTATCGTATATGAATTGTTTTATGATGTCATGATGTTTAAGATTCCCATTTTTATTACATGGGTTATATAATGATGTCTGATTTATGATTTTGTGGCACACATAAGAATGGTATCATTATGAGATGGGTGGGACATATATCTCCCTCCAATTCATTGGGTAATATTTTATATCTCATGAGATAGACATGGCTGGAATGGTAGGTTATACCGGTTCAGTGAAACAGGACTGAAACGAGGGTGACTCGGTTCAGAAAGGGACTTTGTCCACTAAGATAGTCTTGGCAATGAGTCTTGACTAACAAGAAATGATTCTCTATGATTATGTGTGTATGCCACAAAGTTTAATGTTTTATGTTATGATTATTGTGATTACATTTCACTATCATGGGTTATCCCAGGTTATGAAATTATGATCTCTTTTACAGGTTAAGATTTCCAAAAGTTATGTGCTTATGTATATGATGTGATTGATATTTCTTTTGTTTACCCTTACTGAGCATTTGAGCTCACCCTATTATGTTTTCTTTTCGCCAGGATATAAAGAAAGGTTTTAGGTATAAAAAAAGGAATATTTTTATGGGAGATGTCGAAGATCTTTCACCAGGATTAGAAGATTATACTCCGAGTTTCCAAAGACACTAAACTATTACGATCCTTGTGTGTTTGGTTTTGTTATGTACTAAGTATTCCGCAAATGAAATGTGATGTCAATGTATGTCAGGCTTCAGGTCTCTACAGAATCATTCTGGACTTCCAAATGAGCAAAGAAGGGAACAATATTATATTCAGTCCTTCGTGAGGAAACATCAATGTAGATACCCGAAGCTTGACGTACATGGACATTATATTACTTTTGTGGAATACTTAGTACATTACAAAATCACACACACAAGGATCGTAATAGTTTAGTGTCTTTGGATACTCGGAATATAATCTTCTAATCATGGTGAAAAATCTTCAAGAGCACCCATAAAAATCTTTCATTTTTTTTACCTAAAAACTTTCTTTATATCCTAGGGAAAAGAAAACATAAAAGGGTGATCTCAAATTCTTATTAAGGGTAAAAAAAAGAAATATCAATCAAATCATATTCATAAGAACATAATTTTTTTGAAATCTTAACCTACAAAAGAGATCATAATTTCATAACATGGGATAAATCATAGTAGTGAAATGAAATACCAATAATCATAACATAAAACATGAAACTTTGTGGCATACACACATAATCATAGATAATCATTTCTTATTAGTCAAGACTCATTGCCAAGACTATCTTTGTGGACAAAGTCCCTTTTTGAACCGAGTTCACTCCTTGTTTCAGTCATGTTTCACTGAACCAGTATAACCTACCGTTCCACCCATGTCTATCTCATGAGATATAAAATATTTACCCAATGCATTGGAGGGAGATATAGGTCCCACCCATCTCATAAAGATACCATTCTTATGTGTGCCACAAAATCATAAATCATACATCATTGTATAACCCATGTCGTAAAAATGGGAATCTTAAACACTGTGACATCATAAAAAAATTCATATAAGATAAAGGAATTAATTAAAATATTTCCATCACAACATAATAAATTAAATGTAATAATAGGGATAGAAACATAACCCTTTATTATCTTAGATGGAAAATAATTTTTATAAAACACTTGAACTCCATTCTTGAGGAAAATATCCTTTCTACTTCAAAAACATTTTTCCATTCTTAACATGTCATTGATTTTTAAACTAAAAGAAGTTGATTAAAAATAAACTTGAAAACTTGTTAGGGAATTTTTGAAAAATCCATTCATGCCGTATAAGTTAAAAGAAAACATTATTCTCGTACTTTTGTCGGAAAAGTCAAAAAGTACCTCATACAAAAAACGACAAAATATTCCTTTCATATCTTTTACTAAAAAACACCGAAGAATAAAATTTGATATAAACTATTGTAGAAGGATATAAATATTACATATTGAGGAAACATGGATGTGGATGATAAAATACACCCCATTAAATGCCAAAGTATAAACAATCTCGGATAAAAATGAAATTGTGATACTTCCCTTACCTTAGGTCTGATTTGCGTCGTAAGTGTCCGAACCTCCTGTATAATGATTTAAATAATGTTATTGACTTGTTACAGAATCATACTTATTGTTATGATATCATATATGGTTCACTTATGGCTTTATATTACCAGTTCTTTTGTAAATTCCATGTTAAAGAGCATTTTGGGTAAAATAGTTTCATTTGTCGTCCGTGTTTTGACTTGTAATTATTCATATGATTACTTAGATCATGATTACTTAATTACAGAATATAAAACATGATTTATATATAATATATATTCAGAATATATATATATATAATATATCAGTAAATGGAAAGAAATACACCGTTCATGGAGACGGTAGACCGTACGTACGCATGAACGCTGTTTTCTTTTCCTTATTGAGTTGAATGGAATTAAGTAGATGACATAAAAATATATACACATAAATCCAGAATCATTATTATGTCATATATTTCATTATTAATTATTATATATACTTTATAATCATTCATGAATGGTTAACGTGGAGAATGAATCTCATCCCGTCGTGGAGACGGTAGTCCGTACGTACGCACGAGCGATGATATCATTCTCATGATCGTGGAATTGTATTGGAGTGTATGTATACTATTTCAAAATCAAAATCACTTTACAATAATCATATATAGTTATTATGTACACCATTGTACCCATCCAAGTAAGGTGGTGGTGGAAAATAGATTACACCACGGCGTGGAGACGTTATTCTGTACGTACGCACGCGCGGTGATTTTGTTTTCCGTAGGTTGGATAGATGGTGAAATAGGGTTGTTTCATACTTATAATAAAATATCAGTATATGAGTGATACTGATGTTATTACTTCATGATGAAACAACTAAATAATAAGTAGTGGAAGAAGAAATAAAGATGAAAGAATCGGTAACAGACATTACCTCTTCTTCGAAGTGCTTCTTTGAGTCCTTCTTTTAGGGCACTAAAATTGGTCTTTGAAGAAGACCAGGACCTCTAGGATGTCTCTAGGGAAGTGGAGAGGAGAATGTGGCCGGGGTTGGCCGACCATGAAGGCTCAATGTGGTGTGAGGAAGAGAGGGCGGAGGTGCTCTTTTATAAGGGAGGAGAGGGGTGCCTTTGGAATAACTAAAACTATTATTTTATTATAAAGTCAAATTCGGTTTTAAATACCTCCAAATTTATTTATTTCGAAGCTAAGGTTGGGATGGGTCGCAATCCTATCATCCAATAGAATTTAGACAAGTTTAGGATCCTATTTTAACCTTATCATTTAGATTTAACATTAAGATAAATAAATTTACTTTTACCATGTCTTCTTGTGTTCTTATACTATAAGGTTAATAAACTTACTATATCAAGCCAAACTAACCCCAAGTTGTTTATTATTAATATATATAACCTTATCTAAGTCATTTGGCTGATCCTTAGATTTTTAGGAATAAAATAACAATTAATAATATAATATTTGTTTTAAAAACAATTTTATGTCAATTTTTTCACTATTTAGTAATTGATTTTTGTGAAACTCATAACAGAATTATTAGTTCTAAAAAATTTAATTAAATAAATACTAACATGTCATATTAACCCATAAAATTATTTTAATTCATAATAAATCTTAAATTACATTTATTTGGGTATTTATAACATCCATTATGTCAATATTTCATTAATAAGACAATTACTACATCATCTTTGTGTCATAATAAATGATAATTATTTAATCCATAAAAATTAGAAATAAATTCCTATGATGTAGATAATTGTATTATATTTCTGGATAATATTAAGGTTTGAAGTTTCATGAAGTTTATCACTAAATTAAAATTATTATACTTATAAGATTTAAGAGAGTGGCATGTTGTCACATTCTTTGGTTTTAATAATAATTAAATTATTTTCATGGAAAAAAGTCTATTAAATGAATCTAATCTGACCCTTAGGTGATATGGGTCGACTTTTAGTCATCCAATAGGATTTTGACATGTGTTAGGGTAATTTTATAATATTACATTTACCCTTAATTACCCGATTTACCTTTAACTCTGGTAAATAAAATTTACCGTAGTAACTATTCATGTTTCCCAAAAATAAAAAGTAGCTTATTAACATAATTTGGATCCACTGATTCCAAATATGGAATCCATTTTTCCAAATTCAATACAAAAAAGTTTCAGAAATTAAATTAAAATTAATCCCGTTGTCGAAAGAAAACGGGTTTTTCTTTAAAACATTGCAAAAGATTGAATTGATTTATCCTACGAATTCAAGGTAGAATCAATTCTAATGACATACATTATATTAAATGGTAAAAATATATTCTATTTATTCTTTAAAACCATTCAATATTATAATTTAACCACATAAGATATTATGATGAAAAAAGTTGTTTTTAATTAAAATATAGCGTGTTTTTACTATTCATTAAAATATGAAAGTCATCAGAATAAAATGAAAAATTTATCCAAAGTAAATTTTTATTTCTTGAATTAAAATAATAATTTTATTTTGTCAAATGGAACTTATAAAAATTTCAAAAACTATATTTAATGTGGGTGCACAATCAAAAGGTGGAAAAACTGAATTTTTTGAAAAATACTTATTTTACCCAAAAAATTTATTTTGTTCTTATAACATGTTCTATAAAATGTGTAAGATGAATAATAATGTTATAAAATTCAAAATTTAGTTAATACTATTAATAACGGCTAGTTCATAATAATATCAAAATAATATATCATTTTTTAGTAACACCCGGTATTGCGTACAATACACGCTATCGAGGAAGGTCGTGATTGCGTGTAATGAAAGCCAAGTTAGGGTTGCGTTTTGTTCAAGAATATTTCATTGTTTTTTATAACAGAATCCAACCATATTTCATTTATACATTGAATATATATATATATATTCAATGTTGCGTAGAATAACTATTATCAAAATTGTGTGTAACACGGTCCAAGAATAGTGTTGTGTATACTGCAAGCTAATACGGTGTTGTGTAGAGAGCATGGTAATCTTGGTGTAGAATACAACACAAGACATTAATTAAAAGAATATATTTCATAAAATATTGGGGTGTTACATTCTACCCCCCTTAAAATGAATTTTGCCCTCGAAATTCATCGGGGTTATAAATGGTTTACTATTCGAAAGTTTGTTTAATAGAAACCCACGTCGTAAAATGGAATACCAAACATGGCTTTAAAAACTAATGTATGAAATGTAATGGTTACCCAAATTAACTCATCACTGGGTTTCCACGTAGGAGAACATAGGTGAAAATATGGATATGGAAGAAAAATCTAACCATCAAGATTTGATGGAGAGTGGTAGAGAACATGGCTATGGAAAAGCCAGCAATCACAAAGTCATAAATTTGTGACGATCTAAGGTAACATCTGATTCATCAGATATAAGAGAACTAGTACAACATATTTGGTTTTCAAGATCATTTCCCTAAAGTTGATGAAATTGGAATTAGAAGAAATACTTTCGTGATTTTGGTATAGTCTCACCATTTGTTGTTCTTTGGACAAATTCCACTTTATCTCTTAATGAAAAGATGTTTAATTTGTCATTCCTGATGTGTTAGCAGATCATGTGATAGAATGATGGGTCATTCCATCTGTCTCAAACAAAAGGTTAGAAAAGTTATCAAAAAATACATAAGTCTATCTATAGTGAGATTAATCATATATGGTTCCTAAAATAGACTTATACTTCATATATCATACTGCTTAATATAATAAAACTAGTTTCTACTAAACAGGGACATCCTGTAGGCCAGTGGTAGGCGATAAAGTCCAGTCGCACTTCGGTTGTGGGTTCGATTCCCACAGCCTTGTCCGACGCGATGGGCTGTCGCCTGTCCTGCAGGTTGTCCTTTTTCTAAAGCTATATTACTATAACATCCCATCAACAATATCAAAAAGATTTTATCCTTAAACAATACTAATTTATGTCCAACATAATCCATTCCAATCTTTAGGCTTATCTAAAATACTTTGGTCCAAGATCATAGTATAAAGAAAATGATCACGTGAATGCCATCATTTATCCCCCATATATCATAAGATATATCTTGTTGGTCAAATTACAAACATGTGAATATCTTAATCATGTATTCTTTTGAAGAAGGAATATCCATTGAACCTTAGTGAAAACATGAATGCAGTTAAATGTTAACACTTTCCACATACCAAAATCCTCAAAATTCTATATCCTCAAACCATGATATCACTTAGTCCTTATATCAGTCATGAGCTCATGAATAATATCAAACATATTAGATTCTCTTTATCGCTTCATTAGGTGCATATCATCTACTTTACAAAAACATTTCAATCACTTTTCATGGTTACCGATGCCATAAAATTATTGATAACCATAATAGAACAAAACATAAATATTCCAATATTCCATGATACTATATACAACATTATTCTGGAATCCCATTACATAAACACATAATCATTCCACCACATCGTTGTCATATTCAACATCGCCAATGGTGATCACATGTGACTTCCCTTTTTCCTTTTCCTTAAGTTGTTTCTCATGATGATCATCACTAACCCTTGGATTAGGGAATTTATTAGCATAATGCCCCATTTCCTTGCACATGAATCATTGAAGTGGTGTTGGTGCGTTCTCTACAGTCTTTTCTTTATTCACATCATTAGAAAAACTTTTTCTATTACTTCGACACTCAGCTGCTCGATGGCCTTCTTTCCCACACTTAAAACATTTTCTAGTCCCTTTAAGACAATCTCCACCATTCTTCTTTCAACACTTTGAGAATAAGGAAACATTCATCTTCTTTTCACCATTATTCTGATATTTCTCCTTGAACTCCATATTTTGTTTCTTGTCAAAACTATGAGATGTATAAGTAACACCAACTTCCATTTCTACCTTGATAGCACAACACACAATTTCTTCATAGCTACTGAAGTCTCTTATAGCTAATTCCCTTTGATGATTTGGTTTTAAGCCACTGAATAATCGATCAACTTTACTTTCAGGTTGGATGATAAATCCAGATGCATAACTTGCAAGCATTTTAAAATTCGCTTCGTATATACCAACAGATTCATCATCCTTTTTCTTTAGTTCAAGAAAATCTTTCTCCATCTTTGTTCGAAGAATATGAGGGAAGTACTTATTGAAAAATAAGTTCTTGAACTCATCCCATTCCATGGACTTAATTTCATCACATTGCCTCCTATTCTTGATAAGATTCCACCATTGATCTTCTTCACCTTCCAAATGATATACTGCTAAGATGACTTTATCATGTTCATAACATTGAAGAACTGAAAATATCTTTTCAGTAGTACTGATCCATTGTTCAGCAACAAGTGGATCAGAAGACCCACTGAAAGAAGGTGGGAATTGCCTCATGAAGGACTCTATAGAATGTTGTTCCCTTCTCTGCTCATTTGGAAGTCCAGAATGATTCATAGCTTGTGTAAGTATAGAAATAAGATTTTGCACTCCATCTCCCATAACATTTGTTTGTTTAGGAGAAAAATCATTGCATTGTCCATTACATTGATCAACACGGTTCCTTCGGGTTCCTACCATCGTCTAAAACCCAAAAAGAATAGTGTGATAGGCAAAAATCATAATAAAGGGGGAGTAACTTCAATATCTAACATCTTAGGTTAAATTCTATGATCGTTACTGTAGTTCTAGGACTATATCCTATACGTATACTTATCCTTAGGGACATCCCTAGACATACATTAGAAATATCTCTAGGGATCTCACTAACGTTTTCGCATCCTAGTTTCAAAGGTTGAATAAACCTTTCCTCTGATACGAACTATAGAGACCCGAAGCTTGACGTACATGGACATTACATTACTTTTTCGTAATACATAGTACATTACAAAAACACACACACAAGGATAGTAATAGTTTAGTGTCTTTGGAAACTCGGAATATAATCTTCTAATCGTGTTGAAAATTTTTCAACATCTCATATAAAGATCTTTTTTTACCTAAAACCTTTCTTTATTTCCAGTGGAAAATAAAACATAATATGGTGAGCTCAAATTATCAGTAAGGGTAATCAAAATAAATATCAATCACATAATATTCATAAGAACATAACATTTTTGAAATCTTAACCTGCAAAAGAGAGAATAATATCATAACATGGGATAAATCATAGTAGTGAAATGAAATGCCAATAATCATTACATAAAACATGAAACTTTGTGGCATACACACATAATCATATAGAACCATTTCTTATTAGTCAAGACTCATTGCAATGACTATCTTAGTGGACAAAGTCCCTTTCTGAACCGAGTTCACTCCTTGTTTCAGTCCTGTTTAACGGAACCGGTATAACCTACCGTTCCAGCCATGTATATCTCATGAGATATAAAATATTTACCCAATTCATTGGAGGGAGATATAGGTCTCACCCATCTCATAATGATACCATTCTTATGTGTGCCACAAAATCATAAATCATACATCATTGCATAACCCATGTAGTAAAAATGGGAATCCTAAACATCGTGACATCATAAAACAATTCATATAAGATAAAGAAATTCATAAAAATATTTCTATCACAACATAATCAAGTAAATGTAATAATAGGGATAGAAACATAACCCTTTATTATCTTAGATAGAAAATAATTTTGATAAAACACTTGAACTCCATTCTTGAGGAATATCTCATTTCTACTTCAAATTTTTTTTCCCTTTCTTAACATGTCAAGAATATTAAAGTAAAATAAGTTGATTAAAAATAAACATGAAAACTTGTAAGGGAATTTTTTAAAAATCCATTCATGCCGTATAAGTTAAAAGAACACATTCTTCTCGTACTTTTGTCGGAAAAGTCAAAAAGTACCTCGTACGAAAAACGACAAAAGATTCCTTTAATATCTTTTATTAAGAAATCACAGAAGGGTAAAATTTTATATAAACTATTGTAGAAGGATATAAATATTACATATTTAGGAAACATGGATATGGATGATAAAATACCCCCCCCAGTAAATGCCAAAGTATAAACAATCTCGGATAAAAATGAGATTGTGATATTTCCATTACCTTAGGTCCGATTTGCATCATAAGTGTCCAAAACTCCTGTATAATTATTTAAATAATTTTATTGACTTATTATAGAATAATACTTATTGTTATGATATCATATATGGTTCACTTATGGATTTATATTACCCATTCTTTTGTAAATTCCATGTTAAAGAGCATTTTGGGTAAAATTGTTTCATTTGTAGTCCGTGTTTTGACTTGTAATTATTCATATGATTACATAGATCATGATTACTTAATTACAAAATATAAAACATGATTTATATATAATATATATTCAGAATATATATTTATATATAATAGATAAGTAAATGGAAAGAAATACACCGTTCATGGAGACGGTAGACCGTACGTACGCATGAATGTTGTTTTCTTTTCCTTATTGAGTTGAATGAAATTAAGTAGATGACATAAATATATATACACATAAATCCAGAATCCATATTTTGTCATATATTTCATTATTAATTATTATATATAATTTATAATCATTCATGAATTGTTAACGTGGAGAATGAATCTCATCGCGTCGTGGAGACGGTAGTCCGTACGTACGCACGAGCGATGATATCGATCTCATGATCGTGGAATTGTATTGGAGTGTATGTATAATATTTCAGAATCAATATCACTTTAAAATAATCATATATAGTTATTATTTTCACCATTATACCCATCCAAGTATGGTGGTGGTGGAAAATAGATTACACCACGGCGTGGAGACGATATTCCGTACGTACGCACGCGCGGTGATTTCGTTTTCCGTAGGATGTATAGATGGTGAAATAGGGTTTTTTCATACTTATAATAACATATCAGTATATTAGTGATACTGATGTTATTACTTCATGATGAATCAACTAAAGAAGAATAATTGGAAGAAGAAATAAAGATGAACGAATCGGTAACGGACATTAACTCTTCTTTGAAGTGATTCTTTGAGACCTTCTTTTAGGGCACTAAAGTTGGTATTTAAAGTATACCAGGACCTCTATGATGTCTCTAGGGAAGTGTAGAGGAGAAAGTGGAAGGGTTTGGCCGAGCTTGAAGGCTCAAAGTGGTGTGAGGAAGAGAGGGAGGTGGTGCCCTTTTATAAGGGAGGAGAGGGGTACCTTTGGAATATCTAAAACTATTATTTTATTATAAAGTCAAATTCGGTTTTAAATAGCTCCAAATTGATTTCTTTCGAAGATAAGGTGGTGATGGGTCGAAATCCTCTCATCCAATAGAATTTAGACAAGTTTAGGTTCCTATTTTAACCTTATCATTTAGATTTAACATTAAGTTAAATAATTTTACTTTTGCTGTGTCTTCTTGTGTTCTTATACTATATGGTTTATAAACTTACTATATCAAGCCAAAAGAACCCCAAGATGTTTATTATTAATATATATAAACTTATCTAAGTCATTTGGCTTAACCTTAGATTTTTAGGAATAAAATAACAATTAATAATATAATATTTGTTTTAAAAACTATTTTATGTCAATTTTGTTACTATTTAGTAATTGATTTTTTTTTAAAATCATAACATAATGATTAGTTCTAAAAAAGTTAATTAAATAAATACTAACATGTCATATTAACCCATAAATTTTTTTTAATTAATAAAAAGTCTTAAATTAAATTTATTTGGGTATTTATAACATCAAATATGTCAATATTTCATTAATAAGACAGTTACTACATCATCTTTGTGTCATAATAAATGATACTTATTTAATCGCTAAAAATTCTAAATAAATTCCTATGATGTAGATAATTGTATTAGATTTCTGGAGACTATTCAGGTTTGAAGTTTCATGAAGGTTATCACTAAATTAAAATTATTATACTTATAAGATTTAAGAAAGTGACATGTTGTCACATTCTTTGGTTTTAATAATAATTAAATTATTTTCATGGACAAAAGTCCATTAAATGAATCTAATCCGACCCTTAGGTGATATGGGTCGACTTTGAGTCATCCAATAGGATTTTTACATGTGTTAGGGTAATTTTATAATATTATATTTACCCTTAATTAACTGATTTACCTTTAACTATGATATATAAAATTTACCGTAGTTACTATTCATAATTCGCAAAAATAAAAAGTAGCTTATTAACATAATTTGGATCCACTGATTCCAAATATGGAATCCATTTTTCCAAATTCAATACACAAAAGTTGCAGAAATTAAATTAAAATTAATCCCATGGTTGAAAGAAAACCGGTTTTTCTTTAAAACATTGCAAAAGATTGAATTGATTTATCCTACGAATTCAAGGTAGAATCAATGAAAATGACATACATTATATTAAATGGTAAAAAATATTCTATTTATACTTTAAAAAAATTAAATATTATAATTTAACCACATATGATATTACGATGAAAAAAGTTGTTTTTAATTAAAATATAGCGTGTTTTTACTACTCATTAAAATATGAAAGTCATCAGAATAATATGAAAAATTTATCCAAAGTAAATTTTTATTTCATGATTCCAAAGAATAAATTTATTTTGTCAAATGGAACTTATAAAAGTTTTAAAAACTATATTTAATGTGGGTGCTCCATCAAAAGGCGGCAAAACAGTATTTTTTGAAAAAATACTTATTTTACCCGAAAAATTTATTTTTTTCTTATAACATGTTCTGGAAAATGTGTAAGATGAATAATAATGCTATAATATTCAAAATTTAGTTAATAATATTCATAATTTCTAGTTCATAATAATATTATTATAATATATCGTTGTTTAGTAACACCCGGTATTGCATACAACACACGCTATCGAGGAAGGTCGTGATTGCGTGTAATGCAAGCCAAGTCAGGGTTGCGTGTTTTGAAAGAATCCTTCATTGTTTTGTATAACAGAATCCAACAATATTTCATTTATACATTGAATATATATATATATACTCAATTTTTCATAGAATAACTATTATCAAAATTGTGTGTAACACGATACAAGAATAGTGTTGCGTATACTGCAAGCTAATACGGTGTTGCATATAGCGCAAGGTAATCTTGGTGTAGAATACAACACAAGACATTAATTAAAAGAATATTTTTCATAAAATCTTGGGGTGTTACAGTACACCTTCTTTTAGTGGGTCTTCTGATCCACTTGTTTCTGAACAATGGATTAGTACTACTGAAAAGATATTTTTAATTCTTCAATGTTCTGAACATGATAAAGTCATCTTACCAATATATCATTTGGAAGGTGAAGCTGATCAATGGTGGAATCTTATCAACAATACAAGGCCAAGAGATGAAATTGAGTCCATGGAATGGGACGAGTTCAAAAACTTATTTTTCAATAAGTAATTCCCTCGTATTTTTCGAACAAAGATGGAGAAGGAGTTTCTCGAACTAAAGAAAAAGGATGATGAATCTGTTGGTATATACGAAGCGAATTTTACAAGGCTTGCAAAGTATGCATCTGGCTTTATCATCCAACCTGAAAGTAAAGTTGATCAATTTTTCAGTCTCTTAAAACCAAATCTTCGAAGGGAATTATCTATAAGAGACTTCAGTAGCTATGAAGAAATTGTGCGCTGTACAATTAAGGTAGAAATGTAAGTTGGTGTTATATATCCATCTCATGGTTTTGACAAAAAACGAAATATGGAGTTCAAGGAGAAATCTCAAAATAATAGTGAAAAGAAGATTAATGTTTCCTTATGCTCAAAGTGTGGAAAGAAGCATGGAAGAGATTGTCTTAAAGGGACTAGAAAATGTTTTAAGTGTGGAAAAGAAGGTCATCGAGTAGCTGAGTGTCGAAGTAATGGAAAAAGGGTTGCTAATGGTGTGAATAAAGAAAAGACTGCAGAGAATGCACCAACAACACTTCAATGCTTCAAGTGCATTGAAATGTGGCATTATGCTAATCAATGCCATAATCCAAGGGTTAATGATGATCGACATGAGAAACCACTTAATGCAAAGGACAAAGGGAAGTCACATGCGATCACTATTGGCAATGTTGAATATGACAACGATGTGGTGGAATTATTAAGTGTTTATGTAATGGGATTCCAAAATAATGTTGTATATAGTATCGTGGAATATTGGAATATTTATGTATTGGTCTGTTATGGTTTTCAATAATTTTATTGTACCGGTAACCATGGAAAGTGATTGAAATATTTTAGGTAAGAAGATGGTATGCGCTTAATGAAGGGATAGGAAGATAATGAGATGTTTGATTGTATTCATGAGCTCATGATTGATATTAGGACTAAGTGATATCATGGTTTGAGTATAAAGAATTTTGAGGATTTTGGTATGTGGAAAGTGTTAACTTTTAACTGCATTCATGTTTTCACTAAGGTTCAATGGTTATTCATTCTTCAAGAGAATACATGATTAAGGTATTCACATGTTTCTAATTTGACCAACAAGATATATTTTATGATATATGGGGGATAAATAATGGCATTCACTTCATTGTTATGTGACATTTCAAGTAATCATTTTCTATATACTATGAGGTTAGACCGAAGTATTTTAGATAACCCTAAAAATTTGAATGGATTATGTTGGACATAAGTTAGTATTTTTAAAGGATTGTACTTTTTTCGATATTATTGATGGGGTGTTATAGTAATATAGCTTTAGAAACAGGAAAACCTGTAGGACGGGCGACATCCCATCGCGTCGGACAAGGATATGGTAATCGAACCCACAACCAATGTGCGACTAGCCTTTATCGCCTACCACTGGACTACAGGAAGTCCCTAGTTAGTAGAAACTAGTTTTAATTTATTACGTGGAATGGTATATGAAGTATAAGTTCATTTTTGGAATCGTATATGATTAACCTCACAATAGATGAACTTATGTATATTTGATAACTTTTTCTAACCTTTTGTTTGAAACAGATGGAATGACCCATCATTCTATCCCATGATCTGTTAACACTTCACGAATAACAAATTCAACATCATTTCTTTAAGAGATGAAGTGGAAATTGTTCAAAGCATGAACAACAGTGAGATTGTACCAAAATAAAGTAAGTATTTATTCTAATTCAAATTCTTCAACATTAGGGAAATGATCTTGAAAACCAAAAATGTTGTCCTAGTGCCCTTATATCCGATGAATCAGATGGTACCCTAGATCAACAAAAATTTATGGCTTTGTGATTGTTGTATTTTTCATAGCCATGTTCTCTACCACTCTCCATAAGAACATGATGGTTAGATTTTTCTTCCATATCCATATTTTCACTTATGTTCACCAATGTGGAAACCCAGTGATTAGTTAATTTGGGTAATCGTTACATTTCATACTTTAGCTTTTAAATCCAAGTTTTGGTATTCATTTTTATGATGTGGGTTTCTATTAAAGAAACTTTTGAGTAGTAAACCATTTATAACCCTGACGAATTTCGAGGGAGAAATTCATTTTAAGGGGGGTAGACTGTAACACCCCGAGATTTTATGAAAAATATTATTGTTAATTTCATTAATGTCTTGTGTTGTACGCTAAACCAAAAGGATATTTCACAACATGCATCCTTGACTTTCCTTGCATTACACGCAAGCATGACCTTCCATGATAGCATGTGTTTTACGCAATACCGAGTTTCGCTAAACAACGATATACTATAAAAATATTATTTACGCTAGTCGTTATGAAGAGTAATAACAACTTTTTGAAATTTTATAAATTTTATTTTTCAAAATGGACTTCATTTTTGGATTCAGAATATCGAAATTAGCCTAGGGTGAAATCTTGGTATTTTTCTGAAATCTTTCAATTTTTGATGAATAGTGAAAACACTGGGTTTCTATTTAAAAACCGACATTTTATTTAAATAATTTTTTTTTGTATTTAAATTTATTTTAGGTCAAAATTGATACATAATACCTATATAAATTCAATGTAATTAATTGGAGTCATTTTATAATAATTTTAGATATATAATTTTTTTTTGAACTTTTCACCGTCTTTTACTCACCTCCTAGGAGAATTTGAAAATTTACATAGAACATTATTTTACCGCTTTTGTGAATGGAATTTCAAAAATCCGAGAGACACGGTTGATGTCAGTAAGTAAAATGTGGTTCAATGAGATGAAAATAATTTTCGGAGAATAGTAACTTTTTTCTTTTTTTTACCACGGTTAAAAGTAAATAGGGTAATTAAGGGTAAAAATGATATTATTATTACCCTAAAACATGTCCTAATTCTATTGGATAAGTGTAATTAGACGAAAAACAACCTTAGGAATAAGATATGACCATTTAGGCCCACATGGATTAGATTAGGACATTTATTATTAATTTATTTAAAGAAGGTTTAAAATAGTTAAAATCAATGTTTAATAAGTGGATAATTTTTAATATAGGGTTATAAATAAGATAAATTCGATTATAAATATCCATTAGAAAGATAACAGGATTTACTACATAATGGTATTTTATTAGTAATTTTTAGACATTAAATAATTTAATTTATTTATGACACAATGATGATGCAGTAATTATCTTATTAATGAAATATTGACATAATTGATATTATAAATACCCAAATAAATGTAATTTTAGACTTTTTTTGAATTAAATTAATTTTATAGGTTACTATGAAATGTTAGTATTGATTTAATTAACTTTTTTAGAACTAATCATTTTGTTATGATTTTCACAAAAATCAATTACTAAATAGTGTCAAAATTGACATAAAATAGTTTTTAAAACAAATATTATATTATTAATTGTTATTTTATTCCTAAAAATCTAATTTTTGAGAAAGATACTTATATCATGATATTTTTAACATTAATGGACCACTTGGGGGTCTCTTGGATATATATGGTATGTTTATTAACTATATAATATAAAAATACAAAGTGACATGGTAAATGTCAATCTAATTAACTAATAGTTAAAACTAAAAGATAAGGTTAATATAATTCCCTAACTTGACTAAATTATATTTTATGAGAGGATTTAGACCCATACCCACCGTATATTCTAAATAAATCATTTTGAATCTATTTAAAACTGAATATGGCTTTATAATAAAATAACATTTTTAGTTTTTCCAAAGGTGCCCCTCTCCTCCCTTATAAAAGGGCACATCCTCCCTCTCTTCCTCACACAACATTGAGCCTTCAAGCTCAGCAAAACCCTGACAATTTCTCCAATACAATTCCCTAGAAACATCCTAGAGGTTCTGGTCCTCTTCAAAGGCCAATCTTTGTGCCCTAAGAGAAGGTTTCAAAAGGCATGTCGAAACAAGAGATAATATCCGTTACCGATTCATTTAACTTTATTTCTTCTTCTAATTCTTCTTATTTAATTGTTTCATTATGAATTAATAACATCCGTATCACTTATATACTGATATGTTATTATATGTATGAAAAAAATCTATTTCACCATCTATCCATCAGACAGAAAATGAAATCACCGCGCGTGTGTACGTACAGAATACCGTCTCCATGCCGTGGTGAAATCTATTTTCCACCACCACCTTACATGGATGGGTCTAATAGTGTAAATAATAACTATATATAATTATTTTAAAGTGGTATTGATTCTGAAATAGTATACATACACTCCAATACCATTCCAATATCATGGGAACGATATCATCGCTCGTGTGTACGTACGGAATACCGTCTCCACGATGTGATGCGACTCATTCTACACGATTTTCATTGAATAAAGATTACATAAATGAATTTAGTGAATAAATATGATATATCTTACACTAATACCATTCTGGAAATGAGTTATCTTTTACCTAAAGAGAAAAATAAGAATTTATTCGACAAAACACGCATAAGAACAAAAAGTAATAAACACCCGAATAACAAGTAACAATGAAATATTACTAATAATAAGCTATGAATATGACCATATATGATATCATAAAAATAAGTATGATTCTGTAATAAGTCAATAACATTATTTAAATCATTATACAGGAGGTTCGACACTTACGAAGCAAATCATACCTAAGGTAAGGGAAATATTACAATCTCATTTTTATCCGAGATTGTTTATATTTCAGAATGTACTGGGATTTATTTTATCATCCACATACATGTTTCCTAAATATTTAATGTTATTTCCATCCAACTACAATTGTTTAAATCCAATTTTACCCTTCGGTGAGTTTTTAGTAAAAGATACGAAAGGAATCTTTTGTCGTTTTTTGTACGAGGTACTTTTTGACTTTTCCGACAAAAGTACGAGAAGAATGTTTTTTGTAACTTATATGGCATGAATGGATTTTTAAAACATTATTTCCAAGAAGCTTCCTTTAAAATTTTTCAATTTATTTTTAATCAACTTCGTTTTGTTTAGAATTGTATGACATGTTAAGAAAGGAAAAATGATTTTGAAGTAGAAAAGATATTTTCTTCCAGAATGGAGTTCAAATGTTTTATCAAAATTATTTTCCATCTAAGATAATAAAAGATTCTGTTTATATCCCTATTATTAAATTGATTTGATAATGTTGTGATGGAATTATTTTTATGAATTCCTTTATCTTATATGAATTGTTTTATGATGTCATGATGTTTAAGAATCCAATTTTTATTACATGGGTTATGAAATGATGTATGATTTATGATTTTGTGGCACAAATAAGAATGGTATCATTATGAGATATGTGGGACCTATATCTCCCTCCAATTCATTTCGTAAAGATTTTATATGTCATGAGATAGACATGGCGGGAACGACAGGTTAAACTGGTTCAGTGAAACAGGACTGAAACGAGGAATGAACTCTGTTCAGAAATGGACTTTGTCCACTAAGATAGTCTTGGCAATGAGTCTTGACTAATAAGAAATTATTCTCTATGATTATGTGTGTATGCCACAATGTTTCATGTTTTATGTTATGCTTATTGGGATTACATTTCACTACTATGATTTATCCCATGTTATGATATTATGATCTCTTTTGCAGGTTAAGATTTCCAAAATGATATGTTCTTATGAATATGATGTGATTGATATTTATTTTGTTTACACTAACTGAGCATTTGAGATCAGCCTTTTATGTTTTCTTTTCCCCAGGATATAAATAAAGGTTTTAGGAAAAAAAAAGGATGATGTTAATGGGAGATGTTGAAGATCTTTGACCACGATTAGAAGATTATATTCTGAGTTTCAAAAGACACTAAACTATTACGGTCCTTGTGTGTGTGTTTTTTTATGTATAAGTATTCCACAAACGTAATGAAATGTCCATGTACTTCAAGCTTCGGGTCTCTACACGCTGAGTAGGGGATCACATATCCAACGATACCGCAACCCTACTATAAACCTCATGGTGAGTAGGGGATCGTAAACCCGACGATGCCACAACCCTACTGTTCACGACCCACCGCATAGGGGATCATATTCCCGATGATGCCACAAACCCTACGGGGTTAACCTGCTAGATAAGGGATCATCTCCCGTGAATAAATAGCCACAGCGATACCAAGAACCCGATCTAGGGTAAAGATGCTAGAGGTTCTGGTCCGGGCCCACCGGAGGGATGCCACAACTCTAACTGTTTAAACATCTCATCAAGAGGATCACAAACCCATACGAAGGTTGTGATTCCACACGAACCCTGGTAGGAACGAACCAAGGGAGAACCCTCAACCACTGTTGGTCCAAACATCGCTAACCCGAGCGACCCGCCACAACGCCACACTGCACACCTTCTAGGCCAAAACTGAGGCCACCACCGTGTTCCATGCAGAAAAACACGCAGGATAGGCTGTTTACTCGCCCGAAAAATAGCACCGGTGAAAAAGTCACAATTCACCGTAGCTAGGTCATGTGGGGCCCACACAACGATCCAAAAATCCGTCGAGCGGAGCACACCACGGAAATCCCCTCCGAAAAACAAGCGGAATCGATTACTCGCTCGTCCGAAACGGACACCCGGTGAAAAAGGTATTATTCACCGAAACCAGCTCGAGTGGGGCCCATTACTAGATCCCGAAACTCGTCGAACGGATTGCACCATTGCGATCCTCTCGGAAAAACACACAGGATCTACTATTCATCCACCAAAATCAGACTCCTAGTGCCAAAGTGGGGTTTCACCGCAAACGCCAAAACCCGGGCTCGTGGGGCCTGCACCATGTTCTTTGTCCCAATACTCGGAAACGATCTCAAAATGTCTGTCGTACCATCAGGGTCTCAACACCCCTGACGGCACGTCAATCGGACGCTCCTAGTAGAAGTTACAACGGCCCGATGTCGTAAAATAAAAAAATAATATTATTTTATACGATGTTTCTATCTCCCGGGCCACAATCCCAAACCTTTATACCCTCGAACACACACCGGATGGTTCATCTCGTCGTCAGGGTCGTGTCGCCACAAACGGCGCACGAATCCGGCTCCCGGGTTGCAAGATAAGGGGGTTTAAAGACCCCCGTATAACAAAAAGAGGTCGGACCGGCCTCGACCGGCAAGTCCGATCGGCCTGGACCGGTCGCTGCTGCCGGCCCGCCCAGGCCGACAGCTCTCCGCCGTGCCGGGGCCGCGCCGTCGCACCTTCCGAGGTCCGCCAGAGGCACCTCGGGGGGTCCAAACGCAGATCCGGAAGCATCTGCGTGTCCCCCGGGACACGATCTACCCATCTGCAAGTTCAAAACAGAGAAAAACGCAGAAATTTGGGATCCGAGATTTTCAAAATGTAAAACGCCTACCACGCAGGTGAAACTCGGAAGTTCTGTCTTAGATCAGCACTCCAGAGCTTCCTCTGCACGCTCCTGGAATGTTCGCCGTCGAATTCCGAGCTCTTGGGCGCTTCATTTGCTCGATTCGGCGGAGCGGCGGCGAAGAACGGTGAAGAACATCGAGAGGAACAATAGGGGGTGCTGATATTTATATCAGCCACCCACCGGCGCCAAACCCGCGTCGGACCCGACACCCGATGAATACAAAACTAAGGTCACCCCTGTGGAAAACGCGCCGTTCTGAACGCAACGGCGGAATCATATTTTCCATCTGAGACTCCATTCAGAAGTTATTTGAGCTGACACTCACACAATAACTTCGCTACTTATTTATGAAAACGCCCGTGGTGGCGTTTCTCACCGCAGGCCCGCACTCGCAAAGTTTACACCCCGCATAGAGTAAACGACATGTTCTGGATGCAACTGTGCCATCAGATTTCCGTTCATAGCTACCGTTTAGGAGATATCACACCCCCGCCACGTGCATTGTATAAAAATAATTAATATTTTTATAAAATTAATTCTGGGAACACCGGGCCTTGGAATCGCACGCCGTCTTCGCTCCTAGCTCTGGAATTATTCTTAGAAATATTCCAAAGTCTAACAGGGCCAAAAACTTGGGTCTCTACATCCTCCCCCCCTTAGAACATTTAATCCCTGAAAATCCCTAAGAATAAGGAATGCGACTTGACTCTCAACTGGGTCTCACACACCAGTGAGCTCACCAACAAACACCCATGCCCAAACACATAATTCAGAGGCACACAACCACCACACCCCAATCCTATCCGCTTTGGGTGGAACTGACTCGCCCACACGGTTTTAATCGCATCACAAAAATGAGTCTTGGTGGGGGAAGGATCCCTCTTCCTCACGCATTCGAAGCATGCGTAACAACACCAACACAGGGTCTTACCAACGCCCTAAACAAAACTCGAGAAAGCAACAAAAGGAAAGAGTACCGCTAAACTGTGTCTGACAAACTACTGCAGTAAGTAGAAAAGACACAAGGCGTACCTTTATCCATCCACGGTGCCACTGGGTCGACTGCCTCCAGGGCATGCAGCTATCCTCACCCTCGGCCACCAGCTCCCTGAGCTTGGCACGGACCACCTGGGGGTGGGGGTGGTGGCAACTGGTACTTCCTACCACCACCTCCAGCTGCAGTAGCTTTTCCGCCACGTCCGCCGCCCTACGGACCTCCTTGCTTGAGACGCTGCATCTTCCAAGGCGGTCCATCGACCGTCTCCCTCTCAGCAGCACGTCGGGTCAGACAATATCTAGCAAGATGTCCCCGACCGTCGCAAGCGTAACACCGCCTCTCTTGCGGCTGACCAAAACTGGCCTACGAGCCCTGTAAGCCATGAGCCTCAGATCCTCCATCCTGGGGTCGCCTCTAGAAACGTCGACCACGTCCTGACCCCTGAGTCTGTCGTCGGCTACAAGATGCCGATCTGACTGACGAAGTCTCAACTCTCGAGTTCCTAGCACTAATAGGGGGAATCTTCTCAGCCAGAAAAATATCCACCACCAATGCTCACTCCAACACTCTAGCATAGGTGGGCAGGAACAAAGAAACCACACCTGCCCGGATGTCCCTGCGTAAGCCCTACTCGAAGGTCTGAGACCTAAAGAACGGGTCTCGAACCATATCCAGGGAGTAGCGTGACAAGTCTTTAAACCTCGCTGAGTACTCTGACACAGTCATGCTCTCCGGTCGATGCTGTAGAAGCTCCTGGATCCGAATTAACCTCAGTATCACCGGATAGAACTCTTCCTTGAAGAGCCACTCAAACTCTGCCCACATGAGCGTCTCCTCGTCATGGGACTACGTCACATAACTCCACCATCGCCAGGCATAACCATGCAGAAGGCTCGCCGCTAGGACCACCATCTGATCTGGAGGTGTCCTCACTAAGCGGAATACACGAGTGACTAACTCAAGCCAGTCATCAGCTGCCTGGGGGTCTGGATCATCCCAGAACCTCAGAGGTCGCTACCTATAGAACTCTTGTAGCACACTCAGCCTGCGTGCAACCTCGTCCTGCATGGCCGGCACAACCAGCTGCTCGACCGGTGGTGGCTCAACTGGAAGACCACCTGGAGGTGCAACCTCAGAACCTGTGCCCTGCTCCACAGCCTCTACACGGGGCGGGTCATCCGCACAATCCTGCTGCGGAACCCTCGCTGGCTGTCATCGTGGAGGCATCCTGAAATACATTCATGACGCACCACTATCAAAGAGTATATCTGGAGATCTGACACAAGAAGGACACGGAAAACCCAAAACCCAGTCCTATATGATGCATGTAACATTATGTCCCTGTGACCAGTGTAAAAATGTACCAAGTCCAAAGACAGGTTATCAGAGTCCTAGTGTATGGATACGTCGGCTGCCACACTAACATTGGAGTCTTTGGCCTGAAAACCGAATTCGATACATCCTAACACTGCCGCTATGCAACCCAAACCAAACTCCCGCTAGACAAGCTACCCCTGAGATCCCAAAGGTGGAACCTGCTCTGATACCACTCTGTCATGACCCGACCCAACGGGGCTCGAGTCGCGACTCCCCAAGCCTGCCTCCAATAGGACAGGGGCTGGCGACCAGCATCGAGTAGGCTATCACACACATGGGAGGCATTAGGCTAAGGCACCTGTACACAGTCACCACAAACACCTCCATGCAATAGTGCAGAGATATAGAAACAGAAAACTAAATTCACGCATACAATCTATCCCAAACCAGAGTGCAACAGCAAAAGTACAAATGGAAAAACAGGGCCCACCAATAGAAAACTACAAAGAGCATCCAACATACTCTGAGGAATGGGAATGCTACCACAAACACCCGCTGGAAATCTCCCTCGGCACAGCTCCGATAAACACACCTTTCAACTCTCTCATTATGCTCCGCCTGCTCTGGGTCCACTGTAACTCCGTCAAACGGCTTGTGGTCTTCACAAGACACAAAATGTTCGGGCAAAGCCCATGTAGGGGTGAGTATAAACATACTCAGTAGGCACCCCAAAACCCAAAACCAAAGAGAGCAACTGAAAGGAATCAGACCGCTCATCCCAGCCAGAGGGAACCCAGATGAGAGAGAAACTCCATCTCGTGGCCATCCTCGGCTAAATATAACTAGTTAGCTCAGCTCTGGTGTATTCCCGTACACACACCTTGAACAATCCAGATATACTCATCTCATGCCACAAAGCCACAAGAGGTACCGTCCTCATCACCAGAAACTATCCACAACCAGGAGAGTAAACCACATGAACACTGTCATACCAGATGACACTCATCCGAGAGGTACACTCCATCGGGTTTCTCTCAAACCTCTCAGATGCTCACCCGAGAGATCACACTCATCGGATAGCATCACTGAGGAAACCACCCTGAAACAACAGAACCACCAAACTCCTCGGATAGGGACTCGCTCCTAGGGTCCGCTAGTGGATACCAGAACCCACTCCGGTATACGAAGCTCACAGATAGGGGATCACTCCCAAGGTCCGTTGTGGGATAACACAACCCGATATGGCGCTAGACAGAAACACGTCTCCAGATAGGGGATCATCACCCATATAAAGGTGGTCACGATGATACCGGAACCCTACCTGGTATAACTCACGATGTAGGGGATCGAACCGATGATGCCACAACCCTACCGAAACCACGCGCTGAGTAGGGGATCGCATATCCAACGATACTGCAACCCTACTATAAACCTCATGCTGAGTAGGGGATCGTAAAACCGATGATGACACAACCCTACTGTTCAAGACCCACCGCGTAGGGGATCATATTCCCGATGATGCCACAAACCCTATGGGGTTAACCTGCTAGATAGGGGATCACCGCCCATGAATAAACGGTCACAGCGATACCAAGAACTCGATCTAGTGTAAAGATGCTAGAGGATCCGCTCTGGGCCCACATGAGGGATTCCACAACTCTAACAATTTAAACATCTCACCGAGAGGATCACAAACCCATACGAAGGATGTGATGCCACACGAACCCTCATAGGAACGAACCAAGGGAGAACCCTCAACCACTACTGGTCCAAACATCGCTAACCGGAGCGACCTGCCACAACGCATCATTGTGCACCTCCTAGGCCAAAACAGAGGCCACCATCGTGTTCCACGCGGAAAAACACGCAGGATAGGCTGTTTACTTTCCCGAAAAGGAGCACCGGTGAAAAATGCACTATTCACCGTAGCTAGCTCATGTAGGGCCCACACAAAAATCTCGAAACCCGTCGAGCGTATCACACAACAATGATCCCCTTGGAAAAACAAGCGGAATCGACTACTCACTCGTCCGAAAAGGACACCGGGTGAAAAGGTACTATTCACCGAAGCTAGCTCGTGTGGGGCCCATGCTTGGATCCCGAAACTCGTCGAACGGATCGCACCATTGCGATCCCCTACAAAAACACACAGGATCGACTATTCATCCGCCAAAATCAGACTCTTGGTGCAAAAGCTGCGTTTCACCGCAAACGCCAAAACCCATCCTCGTGGGGCCCGCACCCTATTCTCAGTCCCAACACCCAGAAACCATCTCAAAAAGTCTGTTGTACCATCAAGGTCTCAACGCCACTGGCGGCACGTCAATCGGACGCTCCGGGTAGAAGTTACAACGGCCCGAAGTCGTAAAATAATAAAATAATATTATTTTATATGCCGTTTCTAGGTCCCGGGCCACGATCCCGAACCTTTAAACAATCGAACACACATCGAAGGGTTTGCCTCATCATCAGGGTCACGTCGCTGCAAACGGCGCGTGAATCTGGCTCCCGGGATGCAAGATACGGGGGTTTAAAGACCCCTGTATAAAAAAAGGACGAACCGGCCTCGACTGGCCCTCGCCGACCCGCCCTGGCGGCGGCTCTCTGCCATGCTCCGTCGGTTGGGCCAGCACGCCGTCGCGTGCTGCCGTGGGCCATCGCGCGCTGCCACGGGCCGCCCCTACCGGCGCCGCCGCCGGCCTCTGCCGGCGCCGCTGCTCCGGTGTCACGCCGGCGAAGCTTCTAAGGTCCGCCGGAGGCACCTCGGGGGGTCCAAACGCAGATCCGGAAGCATTTGCACGTCCCCCGGGACCCGATCTTCCCATCGGTAGGTTCAAAACAGAAAAAAATGAAGAAATATCGGATCCAGGATTTTCAAAATGTAAAACGCCTACCTCACAGGCGAAACGCCGACGTTCTTCCTTAGATCAGCGCTCCAGAGATTCCACTGCACGCTCCTGGAACGTTCGTCGTCGAATTCCGAGCTCATGGGCACTTCGTTTGCTCGATTCGGCAGAGCGGCGGCGAAGAACGGCGAAGAATGTCGAGAGGAACGATAAGTGGGGAGGGGGCGTTGATATTTATATCAGCCGCCCGCCGGCGCCAAACCCACCTCGGACTCGACGCCCGATGCGAACAAAAGCAAGGTCACCCCTAGGGTAAACAGGCCATTCTGAATGCAACCGCGGACTCATATTTTCCATCCGAGACTCCGTTCAGAAGATATTCGAGCCGACGCTCACACACTAACTTCGCTAATTATTTATGAAAACGCCCCTGGTGGTGTTTCTCACAGCAGGCCCGCACCTGCAAAGTTTACCCACCGCCTAGGGTAAACGGCATGTTCTGGACGCAACCGTGTCATCAGATTTCCGTTAAGAGCTATCTTTTAGGAGATATCACACCCCCACCATGTGGATAGTATACAAATAATTAATATTTTTATAAAATTAATTCCAGGAACACCGTGCCTCGGAATCGCACGTCGTCTTCACGCCTAGCTATGGAATTATTCGTAGAAATATTCCAAATTCTGACTGGGCCAAAAAACCCAGGTCACTAGATATAGTGATCTTGAGATTATGCCTGATTTATATTTGACTGTTCAAGGTAGTATAGTTGATTCTGATGCCAAGGTACGTCATGGGAGGATGATATCTTTAGTTCATGTGTTATGGTAGCACAGCTCTGATAGTAATAAGACATAGGAACGTGTAACACTAATGAGGGTGTATTGGCCTTGTCTTTTAAGACTAGAATCTAAATAATAGGATTTTTTGGGAAATAATGTTTTTATGGAGGGAAGGTTGTATCATCCTATTACCACACATAAAGTTGTGTCTTAATCCTTTTTGTGTTTTTCCTTTTATTTGACTAGGTAAGGGTGGAGTTTGGATTTGGAGGATTCTTATAATGGTGAAGTCATAGATTCATGGGATTCTTACCTTTAACAAACTTTTTCCTATGGTATTCCATAGGGATACCTATCCTATACTAGGCATACACATCATGTAATGGTCTTGAAAACAAGTCATGAACAGCTTCACGCTAGAATGGGTACATGTTGTGAGTTTTCTTTACTTGTCCTTAAGGAGTTAATGATTGGTTTTAAACCCAGAGCATTAGTTATTAATGCTAAAATGGTATGTGTTTCGACAGTTTTTAAATTTAAATATTACACATCTTAAATATGGATTCTAAATCATGAAATTTCATGACATCTGTTTTTAAACAGAATGTGCAGCTGATATATTTTTTCATCTACTCTGGTTATTTCTTCCTTGATCTTTTTGTTTCCCAAGTGATTTCAAAACATTACATCCCATCCGAATCCATTTTCATGGATTTTGATTGTTTTTAAGCTTTTATTTTGTATTCAAGGTAAGTGTTCTCCCTTGGACTTCAAATTTCTCTCTTTATCCACTCTTAGTATTTCAATAGATCATCTTGGACTTGATTGATATATTCTCTATGTTATTGTACTATTATTCTAGGTTTGTTTTTGTATCCTTATACACATTCATTCTCATTGACAGGTGTCATTGCAAGATTTTAGTTTCAAGTAGCGGTTTGTGGTTCTATCCAAATTAGCCAAATTGATTAAATTGGTATTTCTTGATTTATTTAAATTGTTGATTTAAATTCAATTTCTCATATTTTCTTTTGATTGATTTTATAAAACGCAATTTCTATTATTGGGGATATTTTATATGTGTTTGGCACTCGAATTTGGAAAACCCCTAATTCTGTTGAATTGGGGTGTGTTTTATAGAAACTGTTTAATTTAAATTGATGACTTTAAATTGTGGATTTGATGGAAGTGATTTCAATTAAATTGATGAATTTAATTTTTTGAATGAATTCTAAAATTATGGAAAAGATTCTAAATGGTTCAAAAACATAGAAAATTAATTAAAATGTTTTCATTGTAACCTATTGGTTTTATCTTCTAAAAGAGTCTTGATTTTTATCAAAACCCATTTTGTTTTGAAATGGAAAATTTCCATTGAAATTAATGAATTTGATTTAATAATATTTTAAGTAGTCTTAAAATAAATTTTCTATCAATGATTATGTAAGAGAACATGAAATCCTTGGGTGTTTGGTTAGTTATATGGACACACCCTATAATATTACAACATTTAAGAACATACATTCAGGGGGTCACATCCTCGATGGGAAGGTGATGAGTCATATTTGGCACATCTCATAGGGATGTGTGTACAGAAAATTTGGATGAGTTCACTTTGAGAGTGTAGAGTCCTGTAGCTAGAAATACTATCCAATCTAATTGTTAGGTAACCATGCTTCTATCATGTTATTTATATTTGAGGTTAATGTATACCAATTATTTTGAACTTATTTACATGCATAATAAATTGAAATAAACTATTTTATGTCACTATTTTATTTAATCCATTGGTTTTGAAATATCCCATCATTTTAAAACGATATTATTAAAAAAATTCCATCATCTGATTTGTATATGATGTTTTGATTAAATAAATTTAAAATTAAAAACCTTTTTATATATTAAAAATTAAAATAATTTACTTTAGTTAATATACTTTTGGAATCCTTTATAGAGTCCTTGGTGAGACCCTACTATGGTTTTTAGCTCACACCCTACTTTTTCCTTGGGGTTTTTGTAGGCTTTCTCTTCTAGGTTTGAGAAAGGGAAACACATCACCAGGAGATGGGTCCTATTGTTGAATTGTGGTCTTGGTGGGTTGTGTTTCCCTATTAATGTACTTTGGTTTTAGTACATTTGGCTTGCTTATGCTTTATTGTAATCTCATAGCATACTCCCAGTGGAGTTTCTTTTGTTATGCATATTTTCTTTTCTCTTACTTTTTCATTATTAGTGGAACAATTATTCCCACTTGCATTTTGTATGATTCTAGGTGCTAGTTTCCAAACCATGGGCATTGGAAAAACCCTTTGGACTATGTCCAAACTGGATCAGTTATCGAGTTACCAGGGTAACCGAGATTGTTCATGACATAAAGTGATTAATTTCACAGTCAAGTTCTTATCAAGAGATAAGAAGGTTTCTCTCAAGAATTACAAAATGTAACTTGTAGATCTATGAGAGTTTCAAGTAAAATTTTATGATTTAAAATAAAAGGGTTTTATTAGGACTAGTATATCACAATGGGGATCACTCATTATTTTTACTAAGAATAAATATTGTACTTTGTTATTGAGTATGGACTATCAGAGAATATACTAAAAAAAGATCAAGATCCAGTATCCCCTTCCCAACATCAATAATCTTTTCGATAAGTAGATATGTGAAAAGATTTTCTCAAATAATAACTTTAGATCAAGGTAGAATTAACTGAGTGTGATACCATCATTCATTCCCCAAAATTATTTTGGGATTTGGTATTACTTTTATGCATTTGTATTGATGACATTCTATCTGAAAATGCACCAGTGGAAATCATGGAATGAATGAACCAAATAATTCATCCTTTATTAGATCATTTTGTGGTATTTTTCTTCAATGACATCTTCATGTACTCTCTATCTATAGATGATCATGAACAAATCTTAACGTCAACTTGAATATATTATAACAACATTGGATTTTTTCAAGGATGTCTAAATTCATTTTATAGATTGAAAGAATACCATTCTTGGTCCATGTCATCTCAGAGGTTAGAGTGGAAATCGACTGAGATAAGGTTGTAGTCATAGGATCTTGGGATTGAAATTCTAATTCCTATATGATTTAGATAATTTTTTTGGAAGGATATAGATTTCATTTCATCTGAGTCTTATCATGTTTGTAAGAACCTATGTTTGGTCTAACGAAGAAGAGAATAATGCTCATTGTTTAGATAATTGAAAGAGATATTTTTATGATATAATATCAGGATGATCTCATCATCGATCCATACCCTATCTATTATAGGTAACACAAATTTTTTTGATTGTAATGCTTCTAAAGTAGTACAAAGAGGAGTTCCGATGCAAGAGGAAAAATTGGATTCTTAGGGCTCCATACAGATGAGATTGCATGAGTGGGATTATCCTAATCAGGATCTAGTATTATCTATTATGGTACCTAGACTAAGATGATAAAGTAACTATATTTTGGGAGATAGGTTATTTTTTTACATGGACCACAAGATCCTCAAGAACATATTTTCTAGGTGAGATAAGAACCATTGGAATAGGGGGTGGGTTGAGTATATTTAGTATTTCCACTTTAAGATAGATTATACACCATGAAAAAGCATAATTATTGTTCATTACATGAGATAAAAGACACAATTAGAGTTTTTTTGGGAGTCTTGTAATGAGTAGAAGTTGATTTCACTCTTTGTAGACTTGCATCTAGAGGTATAAATGTCACTGGTATGAATACCTATGACTTCAAAAAAAATTATACCAATTATTCTTTCTCTTTGAAATAGAAATAATATATATAATTTGTATGGATAAAATATATGTGAGTTATTATATGGTGGAGATCCACCAACAAGATAGTCTCTTGGAAGCAGAAATTTTCTTCATTTCCATATCTAGGTATGTGTTCCTACAGGTATTCCTGATGAGCTGATGATGGACATTCATTTTTATAAATTGGTGGTACATCCTGTTCTGACAAGGCTATATTGTGACCTTCAAAGAACATCATGTTGTCTATGGATGAAAAAAGATATTTCAGGCTTTGTGGAGAGATGTTTCACATGCAAGGTGGTGAAGTTTGAGCAACAAATCCTTCTAGGTTCTTGAAACCTCTACCTGTTCCATTATAGAAATTGGATGATGCAATAATGGATTCTGAAACAAGATTATGTAGTAAACACCCAATAAAATAATTCTTTATCGGTGATCAATGATTTACATATGATGATGACTCGTTTCATTCATATCCAGGAGACCATTACCATCTATGAGTTGGGTATTCACTACCGATGGGAGATAATTTGTCTACTCATTTTTTCAAGGAGTATCAATTACACTCAATATTCTCATTTCACATTTTTTAAAGGTATTTAGAAGGCTCTGTAAATGAAGGTTATTATGATTATAATTTATCATCTATATACTAATGGATAATCTGAATAAACAACTTAAGTTCTAGAGGATATTTTTCAATCTTGTTTTTTTAATTGGGTCATTCTTGGAATAAAACACTAGTGATAAAGGAGTTCTGTTATAATATCATCATCCAGTAATCAATATAAATGGATTCTTTTAGAATTTAAAAGTATGTTTGTTTTGTTATCATCTTTTTTGGTGAGATGTAGTAGAGTTAGTGGGTGTTAGACCTAGTCTCATGGAAGATATATCTGAGATAATTCAGTTGATCAAAAAGATATTATTGACTCTGTGGAGGAAAAAGAAATCATACGATGACCATAAGAGATGGTCTCTATAGTTTTAGGTTGGTCATTATCATTTACATATTGTGTATCTTAGTCAAGGTAAATGTTGTATGAGGAATCTTGGGAAGCTAACACCTTGGTTTTTCGGTCTTTTTGATATTTTTGAAAGGTATGGTCTAGTGGCATACCAGTTATTCAATCCATAGTTTTACAATTACAAGAATAATGTGGTTCAAATGTAATGAATTTTTATATATCATCCTGATAATTCTCATATGAAATACATTGGTGACATCAAGATGGATGGGGATGTGTCATTTTAGGAGAATCCAATTCTAATTGTGGATTCTAGTGAGAAGAATCTATGGTGGTTGACAATGACTCTAGTGAAATTATTTTGGAATCATGGGTGTGTGAATGAGGAGACCTATGAGAGGGAGTTTAATATGAAAACATAGTTTCTATTCTTTTCCACATATACCCACATTGATTCTTCATAGCATAGTTATGGGACGAGAAACACTATTTTCAGAAGGTTTAAAGATCTAGTATTTTCAAGGTATATATCTCATTTATTTTTTTCAAAAATTAGGTTATATGGTTGTATTTCATTATGAAATGATTGTAATGTCAGAAAATAAGAACATTCAATCTAGCTATGTGGTGAAGAGGTTTCGAAATGGTAGGTAGAATAACTAATTTATGATGTAAATTTGATATTTATAGTGTAAAATTATATGGTTGAATGACCAAATAAAGCCCCATTAAACCAAAGGTTTATAATATATGGACATAAAATTTGAATTCATGATAAAAAATCTTTTAAACTATATATTATTTTTTTAATTATTTTTTAATCTGGATGACTGGTGTTTCATTCGACCTCAAAATCATTAGATTTATTATGTATGCTCTGTGAATTAAATCCATCACCATATATTCTATTAGCATATTCAGTCACTTAATTCATATAAATTAAATTGGAAAACCATGGAGTTTTATAATTGATAAATAAGCACATACTTGGATCTCCTAATCTCATATTGTGAGATTGAAGTTTCTGGGATTCATTGAATTGGAGAAGGAAATTGGATGTAACATAGACATAGAGGATCAGTTTGCATCATCTATACCTTGGAGGAGGGTGGTGTAACACATATACCTATTGTTTGATTAAATTATCCATAGTATGTGAAGTATTTTAGGTTATTCTACCACACCATGAATGACTTAAAAAATTAGATAAATTCACTTTTACATGAGTTACACATGTATACACCTATAATTAGATTATGTAATGTCAACTGACATAAAGACAGGGACTTGTGGGTACCTGATAGGTGTTTGATCCCTATGAATTATTGATACAAGATTTTTTTGAAATTTTTGGTGTGATATGATTTTTTAATTTTAATGAAAAAATTATTAATTTTATAAAATATAATTAAATGATAAATTCAGTGATAGCTTGAGATGAAATCGATTGGAATACAATTTGATAAATGAGGAGTAATTGATTTACTGTTCTTACTTTATGATATGTGATTGTAATGGCATTCTAACAACCACTAGGGTGAATTACAAGTTTAATAAGATTAGAAATAATCATTTTGAGAATTTTGTTCCTAAACTTATCAAATAAAAGTGGATGGATAAATATTAATTAGAATAATTGACTGTTATTGATTGTCTTTAAAAATGTTTTTATCCATAGTGGCTGTCATGTGAATTTATTTATATATTTTCGTTTGAGATGATTTATATTATGACTGATGCCGGAGGTATGGATGTTACATAAACATAATGTTCTTATTTTCCAAGGCATGTGCTTTGTGTTGGGAGTGGGAACACGCCATATGTGATGCCTGTGGACTTATTGAGTGAAAATTACATAACCAGTAGATATTTTAAGTTGATATTTATAGGACTCTATTATGTGAGGTCACCTAGATACCTAAGGGAGTGATTCTTTCTTAAAAGAGAGCTGTGGTTTTTTATGGTACTCTATGTGTGATTCATCCACGATGGGGGAATCTACCACTAATTAGGGTTATTCACCCTGATTCAAGAGGATCCAACCTTAAACAATGATATCTTGTAGGGAACCAAACATGGTATGTGTAGACCATTGTATAAACCTAAAATGTGAGGCTCAATAGGTTTATATAATGTACATTATTAATTGATTAAATTAATACCATATTTATCCATTCATTTGATGCTCTATATTTTTCAGACTTGACTAATTTATACATTGTGTTGTGGACATATTTACTTGTACTCATGCCATAGATGGGCCACAATTTAGTAACCAAATAGACATCATGAATGCAGGTTTGTACAAGGGTAATGAACCATATTATTAATGTGATTTATTGATGGGATGGAATATAGAGATGGTACTGACATGTTGATTGGGAATGGGGACCTCTAAGTTACTATTTCATCTTATTTCTCCTTTTTTCATTATGGATTTTAGCATGTAAAATTAGTTATATTCAGCCTAATAGTACATTATTCTACAATTATTTGAAGTTATCTAGTTTTCCCTCCTCTTTTTGGGTTTCATGTTTATTAATTTGTATTTATTTTTATATTTTCATTACTATATTATCTATTTATTTTATTTATTCAGTATGTTATACTATACACAAGAGGGTATATTCTATCTATTATATTATTTATAACCCCATTTCTAGTCGAAAACCCCTGGAATATGGGGTGGCACACTTGAGGTCTCATTTCAAACCCGACTTGTCCACTGGATGAATGTATTGAGTTGGGAAAGGTTAGTGGTTATTCTACCACATTTAACAATAATGGAATTGTAAAAACAAAATTATCCATCTTGTTTATTGTTTTATGAACTATACCCCAAATGTTCTCAGCTCACATGAAACACCCCTACATGTTATTATGACATTATATAAATTTTCTATTCATATCCTCACCTCACACATACCAAAGGAAAAAAACCTAATTTTTCACACTATATGGGCACACGTCTTTCATTTTTCAGTTCAACAACAAGAATCATTAACTAATTCATCTTATCTAATGAAAAAATTTATACGTATTGTTTAATCACCCAAATAAAAAACTAAATTTTTAAATAATAGTAAAAACAAAATAATAAAAATTTTACCAATAAATTTACCATCACATGAATCCACCAATACTAATATCTAGATAATTTTAATTAGCTCAGATAATATTGTCCCATGGGGGACACACATCGAAAAACTGTACCGATATTACCTCATGACATTTTAAAAAATATTAATAAATCAACTTCCTTGTATAATTACACAAAAATCCTCAAAAAAATCGATTCATAACATATGACATCAAGAACCAAATCCCTAGTAATATAGTAATGATGATCCCCATAAGGTCCCAATTAATAAATTATCCTACCATATCGAAAGAATAACCTGGAATCTAAAGTATACAAATAATAATACAAGTTTTAAAAACCATCACATAATTCTAATCCTAATTTAAAAATTATTTCAACATTTAAAACAAATAAAACAATTTAGAAACCCCACAATACTATATAACAAATTTTTTTATTTTCTGAAAAAACATGCCGCAACAATCCATTTAATAATTTCACCAAACCATTTATAAATAAAAGTTTTAAAACTATATATCTCAAGATAATATTATCCATCCACCCCATAAACAATGAGCCCTCCTATAAATGACTAACTATTAGTA
This sequence comes from Viscum album, assembly GCA_963277665.1. NCBI lineage: Eukaryota > Viridiplantae > Streptophyta > Magnoliopsida > Santalales > Viscaceae > Viscum > Viscum album. The sequence continues at coordinate 791,044,690 of OY728148.1, forward strand.
ATTATGATTTAATTATCATGAGAAATCCCCGTGAACCCAATTATCATTTAACGATGAAATCCATTTTAAAATCATCATTGAAAACCACTATTTCTAAAGATGAAATTTTGAAAATACGCATTTATAAACATTCTTAATTGAAATTAGTATCAAATTAAAAAGTTAAACATTCCTTAGAAAATATTTAACCATGATATATTTTCTATTTGGGTACAGTTAAAATATATATCATGATCATCCTTGTCCATGACTGCGTTCAATCAACTATAGGGTCTCTAGAGAACTGAAATTTTTCAAATAACCACATGGGTTGCCTACACATCCCATTAAATAAGGGTTAAACATAAATTAGTTCACAATAAAATTTTATTGTTATTTTATGTGTCCCAAATAAAATAACTTCACTCTAACCATCAAAATGATAAAAAAATTACCATTTGGAACTACCTCACCAAACCCATCACTCTAGTACCTTACCAAAGTCAAATCAAAATAATACAATGTATTTGGTGAATAACTTGGGTTATTAAAAGATTCCAATAAATGATAATGGTTATAAAGTAACATTAGGAGATGGTATAATATAATAATCAACACTCACTTTAAAAAAAATAACCAAAAAACTAGTATAAGGTTTTTATATAGTGTGCATCGCAAACCCTTGGACATTTAAAAAATTAGTTGAAATGTATTACTAGGATTGATATGATGTATAAAAAAATATATTTTTAAACCTATAATATAGATCTAAAAATCTATAATTATTAAAAAAATATATGACCCCAATATAAACTAAGAAGGATACCCTTGAAACTCCCCAAGTAGCGCTCAACAAGATCCTCTATTCCATCACATATATATTTATCCTTCCCTCATCAAGACACTTAATACATGATCATATTCCACCACTAATAAGGGGAGACAATTCTTTATACATATTACCTATATAATTTTTACTCATCCACTAAGTTGGGTGAATAATTCATAAATACATGACATAGTAGTGTTTCCTTAATTTTTCTATTTCACCAAATATGAATTAATAATATTATAATAATCAGTGACTTTTATAAAAAAATTCCTAAAAAATAAATTTTATAAAACTAAATAAATATTTATGAATAAATTATAAATAAAAAAATATAGAATGAAAATAATCACAATATATTTATTTGATACTCGAGTTTCATCTCACACAATCGAAACAATAACCCAATCCCATGGTATTCTTACACTATAACACCACATGAATTTAGTAAGTATTTATATTTAAATAAATAATGTGGGATTGATATATTTTTATAAATGAATCATGAGACTAGGTTAGTAAATATATTATTTCATTATTATATAATAGAATAATACAAATAAATATTATGAAATAAATAAGTCAAATTTTATTAGTAATATTACTATTGGAAGGAAATCCAAAGAAAATATAAAACTAAAAGGTAGAAATTATCTTTATCATGATCTACCATGAAGATCCTACAATTGATGATATATGAAAAAAAATATAAAATTAAATTTCTTAATAGGATTTGTTATTTTGATGTATATTTGAATCTATATATGAGAGTAAAATATGACCATTATATGTATAATCATTGGTTATATAGCCATTAGACACATGGACATAGGATATATATGGTTATTGGATATATGGGAATTGGATATAATAGTATCATATAGGTACATCGATGTTCTTTTATTTTTAGTTATAACATAGAAATAATATAATTCACATATAACAAATAAATCTAGAGTGTAATGAAAAAAAACATTATTATAAAATATGTATTTTTTTCAATAATTAGATCTGTTTATAAAAAATAAATGAATTATTATTTTAAAAATTTATTTATAACATTTAATTTTTATATGATAAAAAATAATTGTAATGGGATGTGATAAAAAAACTTTTTATATTTAAAATAGATATTTATCAAGAAATTTGTGTGTATAATGTTTTTCTAATAAGTAGAATTAACCCCCATAAAAGGATGATTAAATTAATATTTAATTATTCAATTTATATGGTAATGAATTATATTTTAATTATTAATCAATAATAAAAAATTTAAATAACACCTAATGCTTATGAAATCATTTTCATATAAAAACTATTTTCCAACATGATTTACATTAATTTTTAAAAGTCAAATTTCTTAAATACCCAAATTTAATATAATTAATATTATTTATAATTTTTATTTATAACATAAAGATTATATATATCTCTCATTTCCATTTTGAGTCATTTAACTAAATTATCGAGATAAATTTTAGTTACAACGTTAATTGCTAAAATTAAGTAAATTTGATAAATTAAGGGCTCAATAAATAAAATATAACAAAAATATATAACAAAACATGTGGATAAATGAATTCATGCAATCCCATTATCCTATTTATATTATACATTCAATTTGGGTACATGTTGAATTTAAAAAGACCTTCCTTTCAAATTAAAGAATGGGTATTTATAAATATTCTACTGAAAATCACCTCTAAAAGGACCCCTCAACTGTAGACATAAACCTAGAAAATTGTTTTGGATTAATGTTATATCATAGAACAAATTATCTCTATATAAATTATATCCTTCATTTAGTAACATATTGTAACATAATGGAGTAAAAAATACACAATTTCCAATTCTCTCTATAAGAGGCATGCATATATACAACTAAAGTGTTATCCTCTCTTTAATCATTCTCATTTAATTTATTCATCCACAACTTCAGGAATCTTATTTATCATTTTATAAAAAAAAATTAAATAATTATGATTCTATAAATGTTATATCATTATTATAAAATAAATTTTTTTATTTTTTCAATTTTTTAATGTGTTATTGTTATGGTGAATTTCACCACATAAATAAAATGTATTGGAAGTATTATTTCATGAATGAGTAATAAAATAATAATAATGGAAATATGATGTAATATTGATTAATTAATAATTTTTTTTGGAATTTTTTCATCTTTTTAATCCAATATATATTCAAAAATTAATTCATTTCTTTTATTATTTTAATAGTCACTGAAAATATTATTAAATAGAGTTTCATTAAAACTATTCTAAAAGTTCTAAAAAATGATATCAGTTCTTTGGAACATTGAAAAAATATATACAATAAATCCTTAATATAATTATTTGGATGATTAAACCATGTTCATAAAGAATATACTATAAATATCATCACAAATAAATCATAGAAAAATAAATAGTTAATAACAAACTATAACTTTTAAAACTAAATAATTATTATGTGGGTAATGAAAAATTATAAATGTGTAGTATTTACTAAAATAATCCTGAAAAAGTTTCTTACAATTTTTAAATTTTATCATATATTTAATATATAGGGCATTAGAGAGTGTCCATACAAGAAGAATATTGATGTAAGGGTTTCTTTTCTAATTATACTATTAAATCAAGATTGTTTATGACTAAATTATTATTCTAGTAAATATTATATTATTTTCCTTAAAAATAAACTTGATTTAATTCTACACTATTTATTTATAATATTTATATGTATTTTAACCATTTCACATTCCTTTCATTAAAAACATAATGAAATAGTTTTCAGTATGTAGGGATGACCATATCTCATATTTTTAGTATGAAATATTTATTCTCACAATCAATATTAATTAAATAATTTTATTTACAGAATATAATATAATTTTATGATTGATTAGGGAAAATATATATTTACAATAGTTTTATATAATAATTTATCAAAGGAATATTGTTTTTAATTTCTTCTACATAAAGAATTTTATATTCATTACAAAAGGGGAAAATAATAATTCCTTTTAAATTATTTTATCATAATATATTTGTTCTATTATATTCTATATCAATATATGAAATATTCATTTCTATATTTTCATGTTTTTTAAAATTGTTTCTTAATTTTTTTTTAAAAATTAATTTTTATGATAAAAGTAATTTAACATGTTAAAGGTATTTAATCATACTTCTAAAATGAATTTTATTATTCTATTATAAATTGTATTCATCTATTCCAATATCTATTCACATTTCTTTTGTTTCACTCAGTATATACACTAATGATATTGTGAACTATCTCTCTCTTTGGGTTTTATGATCATGTATTATGGTTGTTTTTATTAAAACTATTTCTTGTAAATGGTTAAATTAAGATAAGATGTAATTATGAATGTTTTCTATTTATAGCGCCACACATTTGTATGGTATTTCATTAGTTGAAAAGTGTTCGTGGAATTATATATCTCTATAATACATTGGGTAAGGATTTATATCTAATGATATCATTTGTAAGGGTATGGGGAGTGAACCAAAACCCCTAAGAGTCTCTATAAACATTGTTTATGAGATTGTGGGGTGAAATAAATCCACTAAAACTATGTTCACTTTGTGATAATGATCTAAACCATGTTAAATAACCTAAGAAATTATTTTCAGTACATTTGGGTATTCTATATTCTTATGACATATCTCTATATTATTAAACTTACCAATGTTATGTTCTCATGGAACTTGAATCGATGGTTTTCACAGTCCTACAAACTCATGTCTTATATTATACCTAAATTCATATGATAGGATTAATGACTTAGTATACATTTTTTTGTGTGATTTTGTAATTTTATGTTCATTCACCGTTATTTTGATTTCTTAAACACATGTCAATCTTATCCTCACATTTGATCATGAATTGATACAACATATATTCACCTTTTATTGAGCATCTGAGATCACCTTTTCTTGTGTTTACATCATTCGGGATATGAAGAAGAGTATTATGTTTATAATCTATATAAGGGAATCATGTATGAATGTTATATATGGGTTATGTTGATGAATGTTTTGAAAATATGTTTGTTATGTAATGCTTATCTAAATACACTGATCATATAGGCTTTGAAGTATATTTTATTGTGATATATATGTAATATTCATAAATAATGACATATTATATATATGTTATGGTTGAGTTAATTAAATGTTTATTGAATATGGTTTTAATAAAAAGATGATGAATTTTCCAAAGGAAAAGCCTCTTTTATTAATAAAAGAAAAAAGTTACTCCAGTCTAGATGAAGATATTTTACAACTTTGTCTTAGGAAAGAGTTATAAGGTCCTCCAAGTGAATATTAGATAATGTGAGGTCATAACAGTATACCCCTTTATTTTCATGGAAATATATAATTAAATTGTATTCATGATATGAATGTGTAATAAAATATTTCATGGAATAGTATGCATCGAAGAAATTGATCCATTGATCAGTCAAGTCCCCTAAAAGGTAGAAATTACAATTTTTGACTACATTCATAATTGAATTAGAGTAAAATTTGAACCATAAGTTGTTTCAGCTTATTTTTCATCCATATTAATCACATTGGTCAATACAAGAATTTCATCTTCCAATTATGAGTCAATCCCACACGTAATATATAGGCAACCCATAATGTCACCATGATGGTCTCTAATGATGTCTCTAAATCCCTCTAGACCTGGATTACCTCTAAATTCCTTATCAGAGTTGAATTTGATTCAACCGGATAATTACAAGACCCATAAGAGTTTATGTTTTATGGTGGTAGGATGGTAATTACCTAAAATACAAAGTTCTCTCCGAATTGAAAACCCATGAATAGAATTGTTTCAATGGACTTATTTGATTTAGTTTACATTTTTTATCACTATAATAATTTTCACAATGGTACATTTCTAGTTGAAATATGATTTCTCATGATTACATTTGTTTATGCATCCTGTAACAATTTGAATATTTTTAGAGCGGGCCACCTAGAATAATTTAAAAAAGTTTCCAAGAGAGAATTGATATAGGTTTTAGTTCACATTTGGGATTAGGTTTTGAATAAAATAATTATTGATATTAAAAAATAACTTATGTTACACCAGATGTTATTTAGGATATTCCTTATATATCATAGATTGAAATGAATTTGTTGTTAACATTTGATTTTAAATTATTTCTTTTACTATGTGGTACTTGCACAAAATTTTTTTGTTTTTGTTAATGGCTTGAACTTGTTGGAACTGAGTAAAAAATAAGTGCAATTGAAAAATTAATGATTTATTCAATAAGAAACAAAAGGGGGTGATATTTGTAGTAGAAAATATAATTATGATGTGCACCCAATTTTCCCCATATATAAATAATAATGATAATCTTTTGGAACTCCTAAATGAAATAATGTAGTAACAACACACCATTAATTATTTGATGTGAAAATGTACACCCTCATTTAATAGATGATATAATATATTAGATTCCATGTTGTGGATCAACCCAATAAAAAATATATTTTCTATTATCCTTTGGTTAATGCATGAAAAGGATGTTTAATCCATATATTCTTTGAAAGGTGTCATAGATTAATGGTGGATCCTAATCAAGAACATGAGAAAAGAAGAAAAAATTATCCATGAAGTATGAGGAGTTTAATTAGATAACTAAATATATATTAGGGTGTCGATGTACAATTACATTCAAACACACACACACACACCATACACACATAAGAAGAAATGGTAGGTCATAGTACCACACCCTAATGGATAGCCCATATATATATCGTTATTTATTAATATATTAAAGGCTTTTAGGACTAAAATTTGATGGTCCAAAGAACCCTTAATTTTGATTCCTCAAAGTCTCAACTGGAATCTACAAATCCATGGGTCTTCATACTTTCCTACATCATGTATGTGTCACCTCCTGCCCGCGACATGCCTACATCACTTCCACCATTATCAGTGCCTGCTTCAGTGCATGCATCCTAGTATTCATCACACTAAATTTAAGATGATATTATGAATAATAAAAGAAAAGGAGGATGATTCCATTAGTATATATTGAGAAAACATGACAGTACATTCATTTATAAACTTTTTTTTTATAATTGACCATTAATTAATATTCTATATTTTCATAGGTGTATTAAATAGAATCCATTGAAAATCATTTTGTTATAATAGAATTTTGAATCTATGAATAATATCTGCAATGTTCTTTAAGGTGTTAATTTAAAGTAGTGACTCTAATAATTCTTTTGTTTTTTTAGAAATGAGTAGAAAATTGGGTTTTTTGGTTAATAAAATGATATATCCTATGGAGAAATAAATTATTAATATTGGAACATTCTAAAATCATAGAGTAAGTATTGGTATAATATACATAAAAAAATTAGTAAAAGAATCATGTTTATAATAGATAGTCATAAAAAACATGAATGTGGAAAATATCAAAATATGATAACTAATAAATTTGATGGAATGAGAGATCACTAAAATAAACCACCATCAATTATAGGATACAATTATAACATGTATTTAAATTACACAATATAGTGTAGAAATACATTGTTTAACGATGATAATTGATGATGTAAATTTACAAAGACAAGGTATAGAGGGAAGGACTATACAATCATAATTGTGGTAGTGGGTTATAAAAATTAATTGGGGAAAGTTAAACTCATAATCTACTCAACAATATGAAATTACATATTTGATTTTGGTAATACCCACACTTTTATATTTGTATAATACTATTATATCATCAAATCAAAACCATGTCATGTAGTTACTGAATTATTATTGAAAAATAATTGTGGTGTGATGAATTCATCTCATGTCAATAACTCTTAACATATAGACGTTTGGGGGAATAAGCTTCTTGTAAATCTTATTATTCTACCTTTGGTTAAATGTTATGTGAATTTTGGCATGGATTTCCATTCTCTATATAGATCCAAAATCAATTGTTATTATTAGGAAATCATATTTTATATTTAAAATTACCCCCTTATTTGTTATTAGTGTAGGGATAAAAGAAAACTTGACATATAAGTTACGTCACTTGTATGGGTCTTGTTATCTAAAATGAGGCGTATATAACTCAAATTTATTGAGAGAAACTAAATATTAATATATTTATATTTTTGATATTATTTATATGTATCTAAAAATGATTTATTTTAATCCATTGATCATGAGTTTTTGTTTTCTATATAGCACATGCATGGTGTTATGATAATATAAATCAGTCCTTATAGAATGACCCATATTGAATTATAGGAATTTAAAAACCAACCCCAAGAGAATATAAATATAATGGTTTTATATACCATATTGGTTCACTATGAGTTGTATATATCCTCTCTCTGAATTAAAATGATGGATAAATTCTTCTCTGCATTGACTATTATAAACATAACTAGATCAGGGTAAAGAAAAGATAACATCTACACCATATTAATGACATGGTTAATCATCTATAATGAGATAAACCCTTCTCATTAATACAAATTAAATCAAGATATAACCAACTTAGGTTATGAAATAGGATTTTTACAATATATCCTTACATAAAAAACTAGGATGTTGTGAATTCATATGGATGGAATTTGGATATAAAAACATCTCTTTAGTCTTCATAGATCATACAAATAGTTTTATTAGAGATTAAAATTTTTCATTTATGGATGTTTTTATGTATCATATTCTCATATATTCTATGATAATGCAATAATTTAGATCAATTTATAGTTTTGTGGGATACATTTAGAAAAGAGAACATATTTTACAATTTTATGATGTTTTAATTTTCTCAAAAAAATTAGATTTCATGGTCGAGGTAATCTTATGTGAGGGTATATCTATATATCATTTTGAGATAGAGGTGATAAAAGAACAGATTTGACCAAAACATTTACAAAGACCAATTTTTTTGTATTAACATGATATCAATGAGTCTTTGGGAGAAGAATATCATTACAATCAAATCCAATTATCCATGTTAAATCAAAGGGGTTCAACAATCTCTAGATATTTTAATGTTATAAACATAAACGAGGTTAATATAATGTTTGAAAATACACTATTACTCGAAATATAAATCAAAATATTGGGATTTTTGATATAAAATGATACATCAATGAAGGGATTGAGATGGGTTCTCCTGAAAATTGAGATGGTTAAAGTTTATTCCTCACTTTAATTAATGTTTCATGAAGAAAAATACACTAATAGAAATTTATACTTTTATTAGATAACATTTTTATAAAATATTTTTTTAAATCATATATATTATTAAATGTGTGATATATATCCTATACATTAGAACTTATTGTATATATTAACCTAGAAGGATATAATCATCCACCAAAAAAGATGGTTGGAGTTGATCATGGACTATAATTTCTTGATATATTAAAAACATGAAAATAATAATAGGGTGGATGATTCTTTTATTAATAAGGATCATGTTACGCAGTTGATGGTGATGAATCAATGATACCTAGTAGTTGGGGATTTGAAAATTCTGGACAATGAAATCAAATGGAATGTATGAAAAAAAAATCATTCCTAAGTTATTTATCAACCATAATTTTATGATACTGTCATTATAGAAGGATTATTAGGAGATAAAATATAAGGTAAGGAATATTCAAAATAAAATTATCCCTGATAGTAATGGAATTATATGATTTTACAATTGCATATGTTTACCTTCAATACCAGAATTGAATAAGTATTTATTGGATTACTCGCCTACCTCATCCTTCTATATTAAACATGAAATAAAAATTATTTATAGAGTTCACAAGGAGATGTTTTGTGAGATTTCATAAATTTGTATATTACACTTTATATATATTATTTCAAAGTATTAAGCCAATTTATGGTGGAAGGGTATAAGTCTAAGGGGATGATGCATCCATTACCCATACATGTATATAAATGGGAGGAATTCAAAAATAATTTTATTTTATGACTTTCTAAGACATATAATGTTCATGCTACCATTTGGAGTTCATTTTATTTCTTTAAAAGTCATCAAATTTCATCACTATTAGAGAGGACTTCCCACAAGATCAAATTTTTAATATAGATAAAAAATGAATTTGTATGATTTTATAGGGTATCAATTTTTGTTCTATCATGTTGAGACCCAATACATAATGTCATTTTATAGAGTAATATAAAATATTCCTTATATATAATGTTGATATATAGTATTACTTATCATCCTTAGACTAATGTTAAAATTGAAAGGACCGTTAATAATTTATATGATATGATGAGATCCTATAAAATTTATTTCAATGGAGGTTGAAATCAATGGTATCCCCAAATAGAGTTCCCATATAATAATTTATTTGATTATAAAATTACTATGAAACTATATAAGGATATTTATGTGAGGATTTTAAAAACAAAAACACGTTGGGTTGAAGTCGGATAGTATAATCTTTGGGGGAAGAAATTTCTCTAGAAATTCTATAGGATATTAAAGGAATTTTTAGGTATATTAGAACAACAAAATATTGACATAGGAGAGACACTATTATTCATTGAGGGAGTTTGGATCTGGAAGTCGTACACAAGTTATTATTTTAAAAATCCATATAGATGAGGGTAATGGAGTTATAGTTGAATAAAGAGTATATCCCCAGATATGTTATACCTTTCAAATTACATGATCATGTTGGTATGGAATCTTATCTTATTATAAATTAATGAATCCTCTCTCTAGTGAATCCTTTATTCCATGTATTAATTTTTAATAAAATATATACATGATTCATCCCATGTACTTGACACTGTGGTTTTACATCTATAAAATGACTTCTATTATGAGGAATAATATAAATAAATTATGAATCATAGAGATGTAATATAAAATTAATCCACTCACTAGGTTAGATTTCTATGTAAGAATCATTGGTTTGAGGAACCAATTTGGAAGCAGGAAAATATAATTTTGTATAAATATATATATTTAAAGTCTCAATGTAATGAAATTTTGAGTTCAAAAATATTTTAAGGATGTATAATACAACAACCATTGATTATAGTATGTATTACCAATTAAATAAATTATATGTTTTTGATAGATTGTGAGACATTTAATATATAACTAAAATGATCATTTCCTTATTTGAATATGCTATAATATTACAACACAAAATAAATGAAATTTTTAGGAAACTAAATGAATCATAACTAGAAATATTAAAGACTTGTTGAAACCACAATAAAATAAATCTACTACATTGTTGAGATTTTAATCATAATAATATTCCATGAAAATCATACCACTAATGAACAGTATAAAAATAATAAAAATTGTTACACATATAATAAAAAAATTTGTAAATTAAATTGGAGAAATGTTTTAGGGATTTTATATAAGTATGTAAGGCTATATATAAAATTGATATATGACTGATATATATATATATATATATATATATTGGTTATACAGTTATTTAATATTTAGAATTGGATATATGGTAATACGTTATATGGTCATAGGATATTATTTTATTCAAATGATACATTGATGATATGTAACTATTGGAAATAAATTAAAATAATTAATTCAAATATAATTCATAAATATTGAATTAATTAAAAAAATTAAATTAATAAAACTTATATTTTTGGTTTTATGATTTAGTGTGTTTTTAAAATATTATGATTGGTTTTAATACTAATTCACTGATAAAATTTCATGGTTATAATATAAATATTAATTTTTTATGGGAAGTGATTAAAATAATTTTATATTAAAAGGAATAATTTTCTATTAATTTTTTTAAATTGTTATATAATTTTTTATTTTTTGAATTATATTTATCACATTTAAGAATGATTAAAATAAATTTTAATTATAAAATATTTATAGTAATTAATTAACAGTCATTTAATTAGAAAAAAATAAAATAATAATAAGACATAGTGCTTAAAACGTAATTTTTCTATAAAAATAGTATTTTATCATATAATTTTATTTTTCCTTTTTAAGTATAATTTATATTATATATAAATTTCATGATAAAAAATGGGATTCATATTTATAATTATCATTCCGAAATTATGTAAGGAGTTCAATTTTATTCATATGAAAAAAATATGTTTCTAAGGTAAAAGTTATTCGCGATGGTAAAAGAGAAAACGTGGTAAAATAAAAAAATTAAAATTAAGGACCTAAAAATAAATAAATAACGATATATTAATTATTGTATTGTATAATTATTCAACTCCCCTTATCTAAAAATAAATATTATTTTAGTATGGAATCATTAAATGGCCAATCTAAACACATTGAGTAATGGGTTTTTGGAGAAAAAAATCGTTTCAATCTCATATACAATAGGAACAATCACCATACTAACGAAACCCACATGATATCATTAGTTTTTTATTAAATAAATAAATAAATTCTCTCTCTAATGAAAATTTCATGTATTTGGAAACCATTAGTAGCAATATAGGATTTTTAAATCCTTACTATGCAAGAGGTTCTCTTAGAATAGATTCAAGTCTTCATCGTCAGTGTGATCATATCATAAGTCATTTATCTTTATCGAATCCATCCTCTTTTTCATGAATCTTATTCAAAATTTTAGAAAAATGTTTTTAAAATATTTAATCTTCTATAAAATATTTATTATTACAATATAATAATAGTTTCTTACTCATTCAATTATGTTAATGTTTTATTATTTTTCATTTCATTAATCATATGTGAATAATTTTTTAATTTATAAATCATTAATTACTAATAAATCAAACATATTGATTTTTTTAATAATTAATATTATAATATGTTTTAATTATTTTTTAATGTTATTACTTTAATGTATATTCACCAATTAATTCAATTCTTCTATTAACTCAATAATCTCCAAAAATGAAATTGTAAAGCATTCTATTCAATCCATCAACACAAGTTCAATGATTTGATAACGGGACTAAAAAACTATATAAAAACATAGAATTCATATATATATATATATATATATGTGTGTGTGTGTGTGTGTACATTCTATAGGCTATGAATCCATGATCAAAGTGTAAGGGCTCGAAAATCGAGACTAAATAATTATTATAAAATGGAACAGTAAACACTCAAATATTAATTTTAACAATAAATAATTAATATATACTTAATGAACAATTATAATTGTATATAATTACACAAAATAGTTATCAATAATATTCTTATACAAATATAAATTGAAATAATATTTTTATATAGGGAGATCAAGTGTGTTTGGACAAGATTATGTCTAAGGTAAGTTGTTTTTTTCCAATATCACTTTTAAATTGAGATTGTTCATGAACAATTTTTTCATCAGAAATTATATGTTATTCCTCTCTAAAAATATATATTTTTTATTTTATTCTAGTTTTGAAGGGGATTCACTAATGATCTCAAGTATGTTGAAATGTATCACCGAGAATGGGTTCGATGAATTAGTGATAATAATTTTATAATTTATTTTATGAATTAACCTCTATGATAGGGTATAAAATTAATTAACTCTCCTTTAATATATCCTTAAAAATACACAATTAAAATATAAAAATGATACATACATATGAATATTTGTTATGTTTAACCCCCAATGTGGGTGACTAATCTATGTTGTGCTAATTTTTTACTATGACAAGTATTTAATAACTAAATAGATTATATGATTATTGCTGTGAGTTAAGGTATCATCAATACTAAAGTCTATAAAAGGGGTGTCTAGTTATCCTATTTTACCCTTGTGTATGTATCATCTATGTCCCAATAATGTCTCAAGATGAATAATTATAGTATTTGTTAACCAATTCCTTATTAATTATTCATATTATCATATGTGAACAATAGAATTTTGGCCTTATAATATTTATTTTCATCAAAGTATATGATCTTTCACATTAAAATAGGTTTTCAACTGTAATATTTATTTGAGAAAATGTCACACATATCAAAAATCATCATCAAGATATTATAATTAACAATGTAAGTATGAGAGAATGTAATAAAAAAATTTTCCTTCTTCATTCACAATAGAAAACCATAAAATTATTCTTAAATAAATATTTCCTTAATATATGTGAGAAATAATAGTTTCCTGGACTTTTTTATATACATATCATTTTCATTGTTTGATAAAATACATCAACATAAAAATTGAGTGTTATAGGAACATCCATGTTCTTCTACTCATATTTTTACATTCTTTGTATCTCTCTTTAATATTTGTATAACTTCAATTATAGGAAATTTATGGTTATAAATAATTTAAATGATCTATATAGTTTCATTGATCTATTTTGAATTATCATTTTCTTAACTCAAATGATATTTTGGGGATTCGCATATTCTATTTATTCTAAATCTTGTGTCCAATAAATTCACTATAACAACTATAATATATGTAATGTTGTCTACCATAGCTATAAATAACAACCTCATGTCGTGGATTCTTTTACTTTACATATTATTTATTTATAACATATATTTTTGTGTGGCACAGTCGATCATCTAATTATATCGGAACATTTTTCATCCTCAAGATGATATTATAGTTTTAATTTATTCCAAAAAAATCACTTCATCAAGGAATATGGCATCGAATTCTCCCCATGCTATAAATAAATATTATACTCCAAAAACATGGTTAACTAGTTTCTTCCATATACAATTCCTTAACATTATAATCTTTTTCCTCTAATTAAGACTATATCATTTTTTTCTTTATTTATCACCTAATATTATATCATGAATTATGATTTAAATATTAGTCATTTTATTAATTTATATAAATATTACCAAAACATCATCAAATTAAAATATTCATTGAAGGTATTTAATTATATAAATCTCAAATATTTCAAAAAAATCTAATATCACATTTACAAATTGATGGATTTAACTATATTTATCTACGTGTTCTGAGAGACTAGTCTATTATTCTACTTTCCACCAATATTCCTCTTATGTATAGTTTATGTTACTTTTACATATTACATTGGGCTCTATACATTTTTAATTTAATTTTTAGTTAGTACGGATGTTTCTCTTATATACACTTGTATGATTCTAGAAAATACAAAAATTCTATACTAGATATACAGAGTCAACCTTAGATATACATGTTATTTCTCAAAACTTCTCTAATATTCATGACTTATTTCTTGAGTTGACCAATAAATTTTGCTAAAAAAACTACTTTAGGCATATTTAGTGTCTTGGAAAAGGTTTATAATTTTATTATTTTGACCTATAGTTACATTCACATACTATTAATTTTACACATTCACATAAAATACATATCCAATGTTCTATAATATTTAACAACTTATAATTTTACCATAACATCCTAAACACCTTCTAAAAACATCCCAAACTACCTAATATCTTGTCAAAATAATTATAAAATATCTCAAAATCCTTTTGATTAGATTACATTAAATATTCACCATCATTTGAAAATAAATACAGTACTTCAAAAATCTCACTAGGTTCTTGAATATCCCATTTGTATTTATTTTCATCTTTAACAACTCACTCTAAAAGCGTTTAAATAATAACCATTCTCTGTGAGAATGTTCATGAAACCATAGTACAATATAAGGAAAGGGTTTTGATATAATTCCATTCTTATATACATTTATAGTCTCC
Organism: Viscum album; assembly: GCA_963277665.1. Classification (NCBI taxonomy): domain Eukaryota; kingdom Viridiplantae; phylum Streptophyta; class Magnoliopsida; order Santalales; family Viscaceae; genus Viscum; species Viscum album. Next base: position 791,060,196 of record OY728148.1, read on the forward strand.
TTTTTATATCACTATATATTAATAACTAGAAATCATGGTTAATTTCTACATTTATTTTTCTTTTTTCCTTACAGACACTTTTCTTATCAAGGTATATTTATCCAATGTTGATATATAGGTGATAATATCATAATTTTTCATAGCCTATGACAAAAAAAATTTGAATTTGGTAAAATCGCTCTTTTTCAAAAAAAATAACATTATAGTATATAATATGAATATAATTTTTTTCTATCTATTTTTCAACTCTTATAAAAAAATTGGAAAACATTTTATCTATTTATATAGCGTTATCATAGTCATCTATCATTTTTCTTACAAACTTATAAAATTTAAAAAATAACAAAATTATTTTTTTAAATTTTTCATTATCACACCCCTCAAACTTGAATATAATTATTATATAATTTCTTAATTGATGGTTAACCTTTTCCTTGAGTTTTGGGACGAATCCATTTGAATTTTCATTTTTTAGAGTTTCTGTGTATAGAACATTGTTGGTGCACATCTAGTATATAATTTATTGAAATTTTGTATATGAATATACAACTTGTTATAGATTTTTACATGGCTTGTTTAAGGTTTTACCAAAAATGTATCCAAATAATCTTGTGTTCTCAGGGATGACTATTGTGGGTCACACTTTTTTCACATGGTTTTTTAAACCATGTATAAAAACTATTAAAATATACAAAATTCATTAACTGTTAGAATTTACACATTTTCTCTCCATCATTTTTGAACCCTAAATTCTATTATACCATTCCACTCTACTTATATAACTTTGGGTTGTCTAATTAATTTGGTTCTCCTCACTCCAAGGTGAATCCATAACATTTTTTATGGTTTGTGGAACAATTTCATGATTTTTGAATATTTTAATTCTTTATTCTAGATTATTTGATGGTTATTAGTGATGAGGGAAATTGTGGGTTTGTGGTGTTCTAGTTTCTATCATTGATAATTGTATGTGTGATAAATAAAGTTTTTTTAACTGGTCTCTAGGTTTTTAAGTTCCTTGGGTCATGTCCTTTGTGGAAAAGTTGCACCTCATTCCCTTTTGAATAAACCTATCCTTTCCAGGAAATATAGGGACGATAGCAAATATTTTGGTATAATTATCAAACCATAACAATTTTTGTCATTATTTTTTTATTTTTTTATTTTTTTTTGAACTTTTAATTGAGTTTTAGGAAAAATCCATTTTAATTCCCATAATTATTCTGTTTCAGTATAGGGAACTCGATTAGCACACAGTTAGTATCGAACTTGTAAAAACAGTACATATGAATATTTATCATGTTATAGGTGTTTCAAATAATTTTAAAACATGTGTGGCCCAATCATTCAATGTGATCAAAGGAGTTAAGGGTGGGTTACATGGTTGGTTTATAGTTTGGTAGACCAATCAACAAAACTATGAGTTTAGTCTAAATTAATTAAAAGATAGTGTTTACTCATTTTACATCAATTACTTTTAACTATAAACTCACCTCTTCCATATAACCTAGCTCATGAGACTCTAGGGAACCTCCCTCGTATTTTTATCATCCCTCAAAGCTGAGTTCATGGCTTCCTTTAATGGTTTAAGATCCATTTAGTGAAATAAGTCTATCCAGGCCTTCTCCTCTCGTATTTTTCTTGGTTTTACTATATTCCAATTTCCCTAGTTAGGTCTCACTTAACTAGGGTTTGTTTTGGATCTATTTTAATGATGTTTTTTAGTTTGGTTCCTCTTTCATGTTTATTACCCTTTGGTCTCCATTGTGGTAGATTAGTACATTGGTTCTTGAAGTAAATATGAGCATGGTAGGATATCTCCATTGAATAATTCATAAATTTTAAAACAATAATTACTTACAAATTAAATCCATTTTCAAAAATCCTAATGATAATATTTTTTATATGTACAGAACACTTATTATGGAAGAAAAATTTTGACTTTAATTTCATTCGATCCAATGAATTTTTCTTTATAAACATGTATTTAAAATTTATTTTTCAAATGTTATGAACACCAAATTCTAGGTAAAAACCAAAAGTGACCATTATAAATAAATTTTAAAATTTCAAAATATTATATTTCTTGTATACATGTTCTAAAATGAAATCCTTTCATAAAATTGTGAAACTTGTTTTATTAAAAAGTTGTTGAATATTTTTTGAGGGATTGAAATTATATGATAGTGGTCAATTTTATTTTAAATGAAAATATTAACAATTTGGTTTCATGATTGATATAATAACGAATATATGGTTCTTTTAAAAATGATTTTAAATTTTACACTTGAAACATTCCCCTTAGAGGATTTTTGATATTGAAATTCTAGGAGTTATATGATTTTTTCTTAAAAGGGGGAAAGTTTATTCTAATTCATATTGATAATAAAATACTAGGGGTTGTTTTTGTGAAGGTTTTTAATAGGTGAGTTTTATATTACATGTTTAATTATTTTATTTTACAGTTAATTAATATTTTATTTTATCACCTCCATTTATATATCATGGGATTCCAAGGGTAGTTAGGTTGTAAATCTAGGAAAAAATGTTGTACTAGTTTAGAAACACTATATGACTAGTTCCCTTGATATAGAGTGTGTTAAACTTATGGTATTATGCCCCTTGTCCAGGATAGATCAAGAAATATTGATTGTTGGGGCCAATTTTGTGATATATGGTGTTGTTATCTTATCAGTTTTGCTGATCAAACATGTCCTAGTTAGTCCCTAAATCTCTTGGGATCCCATGAAGAGTATTTTTTAAATTGTTTACTATAATATATTTTATTTCACTTTTCTATTTTATTTTAAATAATAACACTTTCATAAAATAGTTTTTAGGATGATTTTTATAAGGTTTTTTTAAATAAAATCTACATAGGTTGAGGGAAAATTTTCATTGATATTTTATTCAATTAAAGACAAATTATGAGAGTTATTTGAAGTGTATTAGATATGGTATTTTTGTTTCTTATACTCAACTAATAAAAACAAAATTCTCGATTAATTCCAAACTAAAATGATTTTTTTATATTCAACTATTATGTATGGGTTGTTGTTTCTCTTGGAATAACTATTAGGCATGTTAATGCCATGTCTGTCATAATACTATATTAACACACCCTCTTTGATATAGATTAGATCTCAGTTATTGATTCTAGTTGATGAATTCATTAATTGGAGATCTTCTTCATTGACATTGAGATGGTTACTCATGGTTTAATATCTATATAATTATTTAGGCTTCATAGTTGTATCAGTCATTCTGACCTCATCTATCAGTTTTGTGTTATATTTAGATATTTTTTTGAGTTGTTTTATATTTAGATTATTTTATATTTTGTTGGAGATACTCAATGGTTAAAAATTTATATTGAATATATTTATCTTATTCAAATTACCTATAATATATGGAAAGTTCATGTCATTATTTTAGTAGGAATCACATTTATTATTTAATTTTAGAAGGAAAAAATAAATCCCCATTAGCTATATTTGATTACATTGATAAATTTATGGCCTTAGGTGATCAAGAAAATTCTTTAGGTATATCACAAGTTGAATCCAGTTCCTGGTTCACTGGTGTCACAAATATCATTTATGAAATCATTCCCTAGAAACAACCTTTTTCTAAAGAACCTTTAAATTTCTATACAGTACATCAACCTTCACATTGAGATGTTTGATTTTATCAACATATCAATTCTTTTTTATAGTTCATTTAATATTTTTATAACTTCTATTCATCTTTCTATTAAGGATTTTATTCCCCTAATTTTAAAGACCTATAAATTCTATATAATTTTTTTTTAAATTAATTGGGATTATTATGAGTCTATGAAAATTGAAGGAACTTCATCTTGTGACCTAGTGTGCCTGAAATGGAATTTTGAACTTTTTTAAGGTACGATCAATAAACGTGTGGGTTGATTTTTCTATCTTTTTAACCGGTGCTTGGATTAAAAATATGAGGGCATTGTTGAATATGTAGCGTCGTGATTTTCTTATGGGATGCATAACTTAGATCAGTGTATATCCGGAAAAAAGATGGGTTTATGGACTTGTTGAATTGAGCGACGGTGGCAAGACTGCTGGGTTTTCAAGCCATTTAATGGGTTGACTCTTATGTTTTGTAACCACATCATTGAGAGTTAAAAGGTTCATTAATTAAAATTCAATAATGAACCTCACTAATTCTTATGATGCATTAATATCCCTTCCCCACTTTTTAAATGAAGCTCAGGCATGGGGTTTTTACATGGAAGTGAAGAACCGCTGATGAAGTACTATGTGGCGTCTTCTACTAACAGAGAACGAAGGCTTGGATGGCTACGTTGGAGGAATCAATCCGGAATCTATAAATGTTGATGGATTCATTAAATGTGGATTCTTATTCCACAATCATGACGTCTCCTCCAAATATAAGGTAGGGTTGTTATTAAATTCAAGTAATATCTCCACTCTTTTCCTCATTCATGAAAATCATGATGAACCAAAATTAATTAATCCATGATTTGTATGAAATTGCAGGTGGTTGTTATGGTAGATTTGAATGGGGTTTAATCATTATTATTGAGATGTTTTTATTTAATATCCTCTGGATATGATGCTAATGCGGAGGGTGGGGCGAAATGAACAATGCCTGGATCCTCTACCATTTTGATTTTGTCTCGTTCTTCGAGAACATATTTTCAACTCGATGGAATTCTGAATCCAGGAGCCATGTAGTGACGGCAGCAACCCGAGAGGCCCATAGGCGTGTTCGGAAAGGAAAAAGGACCACCAGATCTGACCCAGTGGCTGGTGGAATATCCGCTAGCATGGCACCAGCATGGCGGCACTGACAGGCGAGGACGGTGGCGGACCAGCAGGGAAGCTGACGTCAGCCAACCGCGGTGGAAGCAGGGCGGCGCACCGTCACACGTCGTGGATGGAGGTCATGCCTTGGAAGCCAATGAATAGGGGACTTGGGCCCTGTGGGTCCCATATACAGGAGGGCGGCGCCATGTGTCACCGCTGGTTGCATAACCCGAATGGCTTTGCCATTCAGGAAGGGGGCAGCCACCAGGCTGGGGGACCACACCAGCCACTGGGTCAAGTCACCTAGTGGGTCGTGCCCATCCAAGGCAGGCTGGGCTGGTCCATGGACCATCCGCTTTAGGCTGGGCTATTTCAGACCGAGGCTGGGTCGGTTCGACCCAAACTGGGTCGGTTCGGCCCAGGTCATGGCATGCCGGGGTAGACTGGACCCAGACCATTTTCAACCCAGATACGGTTAAAAGGTCATATCTCACAAACCAGATGTCTGTTTGATGAACCATCTATGGTGCTAGAGTCCTTGGCAAAAGAATTTCCTTTTGAGATACTCCACCTGAGTTTTAGAGAAAGTTGGAGTACAGCGGGGTTTGGTCAAACCCGAATCCAACCGGGACCTCGGTACTAAAACACTAATAAATCACATACCATGTGTCTTATTGACGCGTCGTCTGTTGCATTGGTACCCTTACAACATAAAGGACCTTTGGTTTAATCCATTTTGGAATGTCGTGGAAGTTTATGTATGGTCGATATCTGGAGGAGCAGATGCTATAGAACTCATGCACACAGAGTGTGGGGATTCCTATGGTTGGCTGGTGATTGAAGAGCGACCCTGTGAAAATCAGCATCACAATGACCCTGTGTGGATCAACATCATAGAGACCCTCTATGGATCAGCATCATAGTGACCCTCTGTAGATCAGCATCATAGTGACATTATGTGGATCATCACAATAGAGACCCTGTGTGGATCAGCATCATAGAGACCTTGTGTGGATCAGCATTCTAGTGACCCTGTGTGGATCAGCAGTGCACGACCTGACAAGGACTAGCCATAGAGTTTCCTGTCGTGGATCAGGGACATACGTCCCTGTGTTGATCGAAAATGGAACAACTCCATCGTGGTTCAACTGTGGAACTACCTAAAAGAATAAAATGATATAGCTTAAAACAAATCATCTTTATTCTTGATCACTGAATTGTATACCCGGTTTGAGCTGAGTATTCTACTTTGTTCTTTGTGATTGAGATCATGAATTGTGGTTTTCCTTTGTTGAATTATGAGAGACCTTCATGGGTCTTGGGTTCCCTACTGGGTATTGTTATACACACCCCTACATGGGCTTCGCTCGTACCTTGTTGTGTCTTGTGAAGATGATGAAAAGCTTGGTTGAGACATTAGGAGCCAAGAACATGCAGCACACGAAGGTGACTGGTTGATGTGGAGAGTTGTGGAGTCTAGTTGGACCTACCCATCTGGTAGGATCCATGGTAGAAGATCTCAGGATCAGTTTTCTATTGTATTTGTATCTTTCAGTTGGGCTAGAATTCCGACCCCTTTACTTTCAATACACACATTTACTACTGCAGTTTTACTATGTGGTTTGTATGTTGTCGTGTTCTTGGTATGTGTGTTTGTAGGTTCAAAGTTAATGCCTTTCCAGTGCTAGTCTCAAACCAATAGCCTACGGAAGTCAGGCTTCGGGTAGTCACGGCACGGGCCCTGGTGGATGGGTCATGACAAAGAGGTATCAGAGGAGTCATTTTTACCGAAGAACTATGACTCTGATTTTTCCAATAGATCAATAGTTTTATGCTTTACTTTTGATCACTTTTGTGTCAGCTCACCAGGTATAACTTATTGATCATGGAACACCTGTTTCATTTCATGATTCCTCCATATAGACTGCCAGCTGGGAATCCATAGAGAGTTCATGATGACAGACCATCAAGCGATGAGGATTTGATGTAGGGCCGTATTATAGTGATATAACCCTCTGGTGGTGCACAAGTTGCACCACCACCCGTAGGGAAGCAGTTGGCACCAGTCCACTCATGGATAGTTTATGACAACTAAGAATTTTGCACAAGATTCAGTAGAAAATTCCTACGATTTTTCAAGGAGAGAAAGATCCCCAGGTAGTTGAGGACTGGATGGAGGCTGTGGCAAGAGTTTTTTTCTTATTTGAGACACCAATAGAGAAGATGTTGATCCTAACTGCTAGCCTATTCTAGGGAACAATAGAGAGATCATGGAGCCTGACGCTCTAGTTACACAACGAGGTGACCTTCACTTGGATAGACTTCAATTTCCTCTGCAGGGTGGAGTTCATTCCAGCAACTATATGCTCTGTGTGTATTTCTAAGATCATACACTTACAGTAAGGAAACCTGACAGAATCCTAGTACTTTGTGAGATTCACGGACCTATCGTGATACTCCACCAACATGGTATGAGACCCTTTCTTCAGGGCCCGAACCTTTGAGTAGGGTCTCCAGTGGTAGATTAGAGTGTCGATGATATCGATCAATATTCCGATGTAGGATGGAGTGCTCGAGTGAGAATTATTGGTGGATAGCTTCTTAGTTGAGCAGGCAATGACGGTGAGATCCCCCATCAGATGACAGGTAGTCGAGTCATCTATAATAGGCTATAGGTAGATAATGTAGAGGTCCAAGAGGGCCAGACCTTCTGGAGGATGACCCCAGGATGTAGGGTCTGAGGTGCGGAGCTCACGAGGTAGATCTGGCTAGCAGAGGATCATAATGTTCTTCACGTGCGGCAGGCAGAGCCACATGGCTCAGACTACTTGACCTGCCATACCGATGATCAGCAGACAGTCGAGGGACCATCATGGAAAAGGAAGATATTCGAGCGAGGAGGTCTTCAAGGTTGTGGACATGGTAGAGGATCAGGCTGTGCAGTAAGCAGTGGGCAGCGATTTACGGTTCTACCACCACTACCTTCAGGTACTCCACCTCGACATCAGGGAGCAGGAAGACAGGGATAAGCACAGCTTCAGGAAGCTGATTCCTATGACCAGGGTTCTCTAGAGATGATTCAAGGTACGATCTGTTTTTACTCCACCCTAGTTGTAGTACATATAGACACATGTTTCAGTTAATCATTCATTTCCATATCTCTCATTCAGAGCTCAGAGATTTTGGTGGATCAATTGGCTCGATCCTTATGATTAGAGACTCTTACGAGAGAGGATTCGACGATTACACACTGGTGTTGGTAGTGTGAGCTTACTCTAGGAGGTGAGGGCTTTGGTTGGGATCTTTTAGTAGCATCGTTTAGTCCTTACTATGTTATCTTGGGTATGGACTGGTTGTCCACGATAAAAGATCATATTGATTGTTTTAGGTGAAAAGTGTGTTGTGTCCACATGAATGGGATCAGGTTTCCCTTCACTAGTGAGAATGGAACCTTTTCCACTCAGGATGGACTTCCTCTAAGGAGGGTGTAGCAGATCACTCATCAGTTGGATAGCCTTACCCTCAAAGAAATTGACGTGAGGATTCTGAGTTATCCTGTAGTGGTGGAACAGTACGCTGATGTCTTTCTTGATGATGTTCTCAGACTACCTTCTTGTAGAGAGGTAGAATTATACATCTACATGTACCTCTGGAGAGCATTGATATATTCACCATCATATCAGATGGCTCCCACAGATCATTGTGAGTTACTGGTACAGTTGGGGGACTTTAAGAGGAAGGGGTTCGTAAGGCCTAGTGTTTCTCTGTGGGAATCCTTGATTTTGTTCTCCAAGAAGGAATATGGGAGTCTGGGGCTTTTTTGGACTATAAGTGCCAAAACCAGGTGACTGTGATGAATAAGTATCCACTCTTGTGGATTGATGATATCTTTGACCAGCTGAAGGGAGCTTGATGGTTTTTGAAGATAGACCTCATATTAGTCTATCATCAGCTCAGTGTACAGGATGAGAACATACTGAAGATAGACTTTAGATGTAGGTACAACCATTACGTGTTTTTGGTAATTCCTGTCTGCCTGACCAATTCTATGGCAGTGTTCTTGGGACTCATGAACATGATCTTCTAAACATACCTAGATCACTGCTTGTTAGTCTTCATTAAATAAATCTTGATATAATTGGCATCAGAGGAGGATCAATCCACAAAGTTACGAATAGTTCTAGATACACTTTGAGAGAACCATATTTATGGAAAGCCCTCAAAGTTCTAGTTCTAGATACAAGAGGACCACTTCTGGGTGGACGTTATCTCAGAGACTAGAGTTTCAGTGGATCCAGAAAAGATAGAGGCAATGTTTTCTTGGGAGCCAACGAGGAGTGTGATAGAGGCGCGAAGTTTTCTGGGATTGGTTAGGTAGTAAAAGAGATTCATACCATAATTTTCTAGTTTTTCAACACCTATGTAATCTTTGAAAAATAAGTGACTTCCCTTCATGTGTTCAGGGAGGTTCCAGTAGTTTTTTCAAGAGTTGAGGTATAGACTGACGAGTGCCTCCATACTGAGGCTACCAGAAGAGGGAATTAGGTATGTAGTCTACTGCGACACATCAGGGATTGGACTGTGTTCTGTCCTAATGTAAGAGTGGGCAGTGATAGCCTAAACCTCATGACAGTTCATACAAAATGAAAAGAACTATGCTAATAATGACCTGGAGTTAGCAGCAGTGGTATTTTCACCGAAAATCTGGTGGCACTACTTAATGGGTAAACAATTTACAGTCTACTCTAATCAAAAGAGTCTCAGGTATATCTTCTCTCAAAAGGACTTGAACCTGAGACAACAGTGATGGATAGAGTTCCTCTAGGATTACGAATTTGAGATAGTCTAGACTCCTATAATGGTGAACATTTTCGTAGACACACTCAGAATGAGGTTTGGTATACAATTATTGAGTGAGGCGACTGAGCATCTAGACACATTGCAACTATCCTTTGTGTATATTGATTGAGTATCTTACCTTCAGTCTATGACAACTACTCCCCTACTCCTTTAGTGAGTCTAGGGGCACAACTTGGGGACATAGAATGAATTCCCCAATGTGCTCAGATATCCTCAGGACAAGCTCCAGATAGATTTTCTAAAAATGGGAAGCACATCATCCACTTTAGAGGATGTACCATGGTACCCGTGACACTATGAGAGGGGGTGTTGATGGCGTTCCACACATCCCCTTTGGCGATACATCCTGGTGTGTCAAAGATGTACCAGGACCTCCATAATCAGTAATTATGGCTAGGGATGAAGAAAAAAATGGCATAGATCGTATCGTGATGCCTTACTTGTCAGAAAGTAATGTTTGGGCATCAGGTACCAGCAAGCTTAGATTATCCTCTTGTGGTACCAGAGTGGAAGTGGGATGGTTTCTCCACAGACTTCATAATAGGGCTATCACATACGTACAGGGGCCATGATTCCATCTGGGTGATCGTTGACCGACTCACCATGTCGGCCCACTTCCTACCAATCTGAGAGAAGGTATAAGTAGAAATTTTGGGACGTCTCTACATAAAAGAGATTGTACAGCTTCACGGGCTGCCATCCATAGTCATCTCAAATTGTGATGCTCAGTTTACATCCTGTTTATGGAAGGGTGTAATACCCTGACCCTAGTTACCCAGATTCGGGGCATTATTACATATAATTGGCATGATCACAAGATATCACGTCATGAAATACATATTAGTTTAGTAGCCTTGGATGTACTAGATTCATATATAAGTGTTACATTACATAGTGAAATAAAGAAAACAACATTGTGTTCCCTTTTTAACACACTCATATCCCATAGCCTATTCCTACAGGTTAATCATGATATACTTCTTCACATCCTAGGAAAAATAAAACATAGAAAGGGGTGTGGCCAGATGCTCAGTAATGATAATAATGTAGTAGAAACATTCATAAATAAGTATAAATATTTAAGGTGGTGTATAACACTGAAACATGGGACTTTTAAACCTAGATTTCATCATAATATATAAAATATAAATCAAATAATTCAATTTACTTATTCACATGGATATTATACTATTTTAAGAATCGCATGTAATATCAATATCTAATTTTATAATGATGGAATTCATAATGTCGGACATCATAACCACATAGTCAAGTCCCCGTGCCAAGACTACAAATAAAGATTTTTCAAGGCCTTGTTCCAAGACACCAATTTGTCTCATGAGACCTACCAATACATCAAGGTGATCTAGTGACATCCACCCATCACTCACTAAGTCCAATGCATTCCTCATATGAAAGGGTTGAAAAATAATCTAAACATTCTTATTTAAAGTAGCATACGAAATTTCAATATTTTAACCAAAAACCATGAATGGTATAAAAATAGAACATCCAAAGTAAAATATAAATAATTCAATACAATATAGAAGATTGTATCAACCTTAATAAAAATAATGAAGGTTATTGACATAGATGAAAATAATCGGTAAAACTATTTGAGAGAAATATCTCATTTTTCTTGAAAAGAGTTACAAGTATCACTATTTATCAAGAAGCTATCAAAAATAGATTTTTGAATAAATGTGTCACATACCACTTTGAAACTTTTAAAATGAATATTAATTTTAAAACATCCATGTCTATATAAATCAATCCTTAAAATGATTTTTAAAACATGGACATTAATGAGAAATATTTAGAAGAAGAAATCTTTAAAAGCTTTAAAATGGAATTTTAGTTAGAGTTCTTAACCAAATGAGAGACATTTGAATACAAATAATTGAAGAAATAAAAACATGATAATATCATGATAATAATGGGATTCATGATATATTATGTCAAAGTACAGTATGTACACCATATAAAAGTGAATTGGAACATAAAAACAAAGAGGTATCAATGGAATGTAACTTGAGATGAAATACCTTATAAAGACTGTACCCATAGGTTAAGGATAAATAAATGAAATAATTATGTTTGAAAAATATAAATACACTCAATATGACTGGATATTCAGTTTAAATCAATTAGAGTACATTTACTCATATTCTTGTAAAAACAACACCAATGACTTTGATGTCTAACTCAATGAATTAAAATTGAGTTAATATTATACTCATCAAGTTCATATATATGACTTTAAAATTTATCAATGGTGATATTATGTGTATAAAAAATATATCCACACAAAGGGGAGTGTAAATTACTGCATAAATAAATTAATAGTGATTTCACACATAATCTTGGAGTAAAGTAATCAATGATGTTTGCGTAAAACCCAATGAGTGGAAATCAAAATTAGAAATTCCCTTACCGATTTGGAAACTTAAGAAACATACAACCTATGAAATAAGGATCATAAAAAGAAGATTTAAATACCCATAAATGAAATTATATTACCCAAAAGATACAATCATGGGTAGTACATACAACACACAAAAGGAAATATTGTCAATATAGCATAAATCTCACGGGAATAAAAATTAAGATGAAAACCCCTTACCTTGTACTATACCTTAGTTGAGGGTATTTTAACCACCTTTATAATGGTGAAATAATTTTTATTAAATTATAAAATAACCATATACATAAATATGATATCATATAGAATCTTTTAATAATTGTTTGTTAGTAATATTTCAGTAGTATCATTGTTTCAAGTGTAACCTGATTGTTTTGCTTTATATGTATTATTACTTAAGTCATGTTTTTTATGGATATGATGTATTTGATTTGAATACTTAATGATATTATGTTTGTAAAAAAAATTTAATAATAAAATGATATTTATTCTTGAATTCTTATGATGAGGAATGAATCTCATCGCGTTCGTGGAAACAGTAATCCATACGTACGCACGGGCGACAATACCATTCTATTGATAGTGAAATAGTATGTAAATAAATGTTATATCATATGTAAAAAATAATCAACATGTTATATTTATTATTTAAATAAATTATACTCATTATTATACCCATCCAAATAATTATTTGTTGAATAACAAACTATACAATGCCGTGGAGATGTTAAGTCGTACGTACGCACGTATGGTGGCTTTTTCATTCATAGTATGGATAGAATAATTAATATGGTTATAGAATATTTAAAACAACATCATAGTGTTTATAAGGTACTAGATTTATTATTTTGGTATAGAAACAAAAAATAAATAAGAAGTTTAAGAACAAAAGAACACTGAAAGATGTGATGAAATAATTACCTCTTCTTTAGGTGCTTCCATTTGATTTGATCAAAAGGGATCCATAAGTTGGCTTTATGGTCCAAGTAAGGCCTCTAGGTTTCATTTAGGTTAGTTGGGAGAATATTTTAGTAAGTTTTGTCTAAGACAAATGTATTTAGAGGTGTAAGTTTGAGAGAAGGGGAATTACACATTTATAATAGAGGTGAGGGTCACTTTAGGAAAACCATGAAATATTCTTTTGTTATATAATAATATTCAGTTTATAATGCCTCCAAAAGTATTTATATCGAGGATAAGGCGGGTATAGGTCCCAAAACACTCAACCATTTGGTTTTAGATAGGTTTTTGTCACCATATTAACCTTATCTTTTAGATTTAACTCTTGGTCAAATAGTTTATCATTTACCATGTCTCCTTGTATTTTTATATTATATAGTTAATAAACATACTATAAAATGTCAATAGAACACCAAGTGGTTCATTAATGATATATATATTATTATATATGTATTTTGGCAGAACCATAGATTTTGAGGACTCTTAAATCATTTAATAATATTATATTTGTTTTAAAATCTCAATAATGTCAATTTCAACATTATTTTGTATTTGGTATTGGGGAAAGTCATAACAATATTATTTCGTCGAAAAGAATAAATTGAATAAACCATAACATGTAATATTAATCTATAAAATTTTTTGAATGCATAAAAAGTCCGAATTTACATTTATTTTAATATTTATAATATAAACTATTTTAATCTTTCATTAATAAGGTAATTACTGCATCATCACTATGTCATAAATGAATTTAATTATTCAATTCTTAAATATTATAAATAAAATATAATGATGTACTAAATATTCATATCTTTCTAATTAATATTTAGAGTTGAAATTATCTTATCTATAACCCTATATTAAAAATGATTTATTTATTAAAATTTGAATTTAACACTTTCAACTCTTCTTTAAATATAATAATAATAAATGTCCTAATCTAAACAAAGTTGACCAAAAGGATCATTTTATATACCTAAGGATGATTTTGGTCGTAATACACACATCCAATAGAATTATTACAAGTGTTAGGGTAATTATAATATCATTTTTACCTTTAATTACCCTATTTACTTTTAACTGTGGTAAATAAAATTCAAAAGTTACTATTCACCAAATATTAATTTCATATTATTGAACCACATTTTAGTTACTGTTTTCAACCGTGTCTCTTGGATTTTTGAAATTCAATTCACAAAAGTGGTAAAATTACATTTAATGCAAATTTTCTAACGTGCCTAGAAGGTGGGTAAATGACGTTATAAAATTCAATAAAATTTTATACATCTAATAGTATTATAAAATGACTCAAATAAATTACATTAATATAATATAGGTATTATGTACATATTTTTACTTAAAATAAATTTAAATAAAATAAATAATTATTTAAATTAAAAGTCGGTTTTAAAACAATAACGTAGTGTTTTTTACTATTAATCAAAAATTGAATGTTTTCAGAAAAATACCAACAATTCATGCGAAGCTAATTTTGATATTCATAATCCAAAAATGATGTTTATTTTACCAAATTCAAAACCTATATGTTTTATTAATTAAGTTAAAATTTATTCCCATTGTCAAAACCAAAAAGAGAGTTTTTGAGAAGTAAAAACTATCAAAAAATTGATATGTGTTTATGTCTTGTTTAAAAGTGAAATTTCATACATTGACCAAAATTGGATTAAATGATAAAAATATAATATAATTTTACATAAAAACCATTCAAATTTATAATTTAATGTAATAAATTATTTTGATTAAGAATGTTGTTTCAATTAAAATTTAGTATCTTTCATTATTCATCAAAATATGAAAGTTATCAGAAAAACACCAAAAAGTTATCCAAAATAAATTTTTATGTTCCGATTATAAAGAAGAATTTAATTACATAAAATTGAATATATTAAATTATAAAATATTGGATTTAGAAAGGATTCCCCATTAAAAGGTGGAAAACTCCATTTTTTGAAAAATACTTCTTTTATCTGAAAAATTGAATTTGTCTCTATATTATGTCTAAAAAACACAAAAGATGAATGTTAAAATTATATGGGATATATATATAATTCAAAATATCATTATTAATATTCATAACAGTTTTCTAAATGGCTAGTTTGATAGGTTAAGGTGCGTTTGAACTCGGTGTTGCATACATCGCACATTATTGTATTTTTCAATGAAAAGCGTACCATGGAAGCTTGGGGTATTACATTCTTCCCACCTTAAATAAATTGCTTCCTAGAAATTTCAAATTGTTCTTTGAAAATAAAAGGTTATAGAAAGAGAAGATACCAATGTGGAAAACCCACATCAGAGATAGGGTTAATAAAATTTAGTCTTAATAAGAGGGAAAGGGAAATGAAAATGTCACCACAAATTAGGATTTCGAATAGGAGAACATTGGTGGAAATTATTATTAGAGGAAAAATGTAAATATTTATATGGAGTGATTGTGGCCATCATTCATAAAAGTGTTAATATAAAATTTTGGGCCTCAAATCCAAAAAACTATGATGAATAATGTAAGGTATTAAGATAATACATTTTTCTGTTTAAGATCATTTCCCTAATGTTTAAGAATTAATTTCTTCACAGAATAAGAAGAAAAAATACTTGATAAGTATAATTACATCCTTTAACTAATTTCTACCACAAACCCATCTTTCACTCAAATCTATGAGTATTTAAGATGACTTGGTCACACCTGAAGCGTTAGAATAAACTTATAGAGAATCACATAATCCACAAAGGATGAACTATATATTTCCCCTATCTTTAGAGATTAACCAAAACCAAAATGATGAGTACAAGATCAGCTGATCCCCAAAAAGGATTATCCTTTAGAGAAAGAAATACTAATCTGAATTTCTGAAGTTGAACCAACAATACCCAATGGTCAATAAATACAATTCAATAAACAATTTCCCTTAAAATCCTTCAATATAATCCAAACTAACATTGAAACCCAAAACTCAGAAGAATTTGATTATGTAGTCTTCCATGTTAAATTGTATCGACAAATAACATTGTATACTATTAAACTCACATACATAAAAGTAATTAACGTAAACATATATTCTCTATTGTAGGTTAATCATTTACATAAATAACCTAAATCTCTATAAATCCACAATAAAAACATAGATAAAAATACACCATTAATCTTATAATAAAATACTATAGTATTCCGTTTTCCTTAGGCATATAATGTTCCCAACAGAGCCAACATCTTCCAAAATAACATTTATCACATAATGACCAAATTATTTTCCTACACTAAGGATATCCATTTGATAAAACATAGTATCCAAAATCATTTTATTATTGATAAATAAAATCATTTAACTAAAATGAATTAGTCACACTAACCGGGGAATTCACATTGTAAAGTAGTAGGTGATAAATCTCAGTCTCACTTTGGTTGTAGGTTCAATTCCCATACCTTTGTCCGACATGACAGGTTGTTACACAGTCTGCGTGTTGTTATTTTTCAAAAACAATACTTTATAACATTACCAAAATGAGATAAATCTTTCAAAATAACCATAACATAATTTAACCATAAATTTTATCTCATACCTTGATTTTTCATCCCAAAAATTAATAACATGTAATTACATCAAATTCAAGGATCATATAATCACAAATGGTTATTTATAACTATATCCACAAAAGAAAAGACAATTCTTCATCTAATAGCATTTTCATATAACAAACTGCAGGATTACACATACAATAAAAATGTCTTCCAAAGTAATCCCATCAACAAATATCACTAATAATTTTAAAAATTTCTCCATCCATTTATTTCCACATAGGTTCTTCCATGACCAAGAGGTTATCCTGTATAATAGAGAATTTACTCGGGTAATGCTTAGGTCCCCTACATTTACAACAAATAAATGTTAATCGATTCTTGGGATTATTTTTATTTTCTTCCATAGTAATCTTCATTTTTACTCAGAAATTATTCACATTATGTCCTTCTTTCCCACACATAAAGCATTTCTTTGTTCTATTTATACACTTTCTTGGGTGTCTTCTTCCACATTTCCTCCATGATGGAAATTGAGATTTATTTTCTCCATTGTCTCTACTACTGGAGCTCTTATCACTCACCACCTTTCTCTTCATTATTGAATCTGAGAGTTGGTTAATATATATGTTGTTGATCATATTATTGGAAAAATGATTCAGCAGGAACATGATATCTTTTACACATATCAATATTCCATTTAGTTTCTCATTTCCACCGCCATTACAACCTTGTACATCATGTTCAATGTTACTATGACTTCTTTGGAATCTAGCCATTGACTAAAACTAGAAATCATTGTGTGAGTAACAATAGTCATAAAATCATTTATATAATATCATGACACCTTATTTTCAATCTAAACACCTTAGTATTAGCCAAGGTTATTTATTCTCATCTTATATTAAAATCCTTCAAATCAGTTTGTAAAGACAATGTGATATATCCAAAACATATACACTAGAAATGTTGTAACCAAGAGTGTAGAAGGGCCCATTGTCGTGCATCAGTTTCCGTTCGAGTCTAGCTCAAAGTGGTGTTTCTGGGTTTTACCCCTAGGTACATCTATGCCAGATCCACCTCTACCTACTCGTATCAAGACAGTGATGTATTTATTGGAAAACCCACATAATATTTACATTACCAAAAAAATTTTATGTTCTTCTATACTAATCCCCAAAGTCTATCTTAGGGTAATGTTTTCTAATCAATGTTTTTTCTAAATCTAGTTTCCAATGTTTGTACTAAACATCCTCTGACACCAATGGTAACCCCCCGAACCTAGTTACCCAGAGTCGGTGCATTATTTTAAATCATTGGCATGATCACAATAGATCAATTCCTGAAATACCGATTATTTAGTAGCCTTAGAAGTAGTAGATACATACATAAGTTTTACATTACATCATGAAATAAATAAAAAACAATGTGTCCCCTTTTGAACACACTCATATACCATAGCCTATTCCTATAGGTTAATCATAGTATAATTATTCACATCCAAAGAAAAATAAAACATAGAAATGGGTGAGCCCAGATGCTCAGTAAGAATAATAATATAAGGGAAACTTTCATAAATAATCATAAACATTTAAGGCAGTGTGTAAGACTAAAATGAAAACCTATTAAACATAAATTTCAGCAAAATAAGGAAAATATAAATCAAATAATTCCATTTACTTATTCACATAAATATTAAACATGTTGAATAATTACATGTAATATCAATAACTAATTTCATAATTATGGAATGCATAATTTTGGACATCATAACCACACAGTCAAGGCCTCATGCCAAGAATGAAAATATATATTTTGTCAAGGCCTTGTCCCAAGACACTACTTTGTCTCATGAGACCTACCGATTCATTGAGGAGCTATAGAGGGCTCCACCCATCACTTCCTAAGTCCAATTCAAACCTTATATTAAAAGGTTGAAACATTATCTAATCATTCGTATTAAAACTAGCATACAAAATGTAAATATTTTATCCACAATCCATGATTTTTTTTTAAAAAAGAACATCCACAGTCAAATATAACTCATTCAATACAATATGGAAGATTGTATCAACCACAATCAAAACTAATTAATGATATTTACATAGATGAAAATAATCGATAAAACTATTTGAGAGATATATCCCCTTTTTCTTGAAAACATTTAAAAGTATCACTATTTATCAAGAAGTTTTCAAAAATATATTTTTGAATCAAAGTGTCTCATACCACTTTGAAACTTGTAAAAGTAATTTTAATTTTAAAACATCCATGTCCATAATGATAAATCCTTAAAATAATTTTTAAAACATGGACATTAATGAGTGTGATTTAGATGAAGAAATCTTTAAAACATTTAAATTTACATTTTAGTTAGAGTTCTTAACCAAATGAGAGACATTTGAATAAAAATAATTGAGGAAATAAAAACTTTATAATATCATGATAATAATGGTATTCCTGATATAATATGTCAATGTACAATATATACACTATATAAAAGTGAATTGGCACATAACAACTATGAGGTATCAATGGATTGTAACTTAAGATGAAATACCTTATAGAGACCATATCCATAGGTGGAGGATAAATCAATGAAAAAAATTTGTTTGAAAAATATAAATACACTCAATATAACTGGATATTCAGTTTAAATCAATCAAATTACATTCATACGTATTCTTGTAAAAACAACACAAATGACTTTGATGTTATACTCAATGAATAAAAATTGATTTAAGATTATACTCATCAAGTTCATATAGATGACTTGAAAATTTATCAATGGAGTTATTATCTGTATCAAAATTATATCCACACAATGGGGAGTGTAAATTACTGCATAAATAGATAAATATTGTTTTCACGCATAATCTTGGAGTAAAGTAATCAATGAAGTTTGCGTAAAACCCAATGAGTGGAAATCGAAATTAAAAATTACCTTATTGATTTGGAAACTTACAAAACATACACCCCATGAAATTAGGATCATAAAAATATGATTTAAATACCCATAAATTAATATCTATTACCCAAAGAATATAATAATGGGCAGTACATACACCACAAAAAAGAAAATAGTGGCAATGTAGCATAAATCTCACAGGAATAAAAATTGAGATGAAACCCCCTTACTTTTTACATTATCATAGTTGAGGGTGTTTTAACCTCATATATAATGGTTAAATAATTTTTATTATATTATAACAGAACTATATACAAAAATATGATATCATATATAATCTTTTAATTTCGCTTTGTTAATAATAGTTCAATAGTATCATTGTTTCGTATGTTAACTGATTCGTTTTTCATTATATGTATTGCTACGTAAGTAATTTTTGATATAGATAGGATGTATTTGATTTGTATATATAATGATATTATGTTCTTAAAATTTTTTTGAATCATAAAATGATATTCATTCTTGAATGGTTACGAAGGGGAATGAATCTCATCGCATTCATGGAGATGGTAATCGGTACATATGCATGAACGAAAATACCATTCTATTGATGGTGTAATAATATGAAATTGGATGTTATATCATATATACAGAATCATTAAAATTTTATATTTATTATTTAAATCAATTATATTGATTATTATACCCATCCAAATAATTAAATGTTGAATAACAAACTACACCACGACGTGGAGATGGTAAGTCATACGTATGAACGTATGGTGACTTTGTCATTGATAGGATGAATAGAATAATTAATATAGTTGTAAAATATATATAATAACATCCCATTATGTAGAAGGTACTAGATTTATTATTTTGGTATTGAAACAACAATGAAATTGGAAGTGGAAGAAGAAAAGAACCTTAAAAGAGGTGATGATATAATTACTTCTTCTCCGGGTGCTTTCTTTTTGATTTGATCAAAAGGGCTCATTAGGTTATCTCTATGATCAAATTAAGGCCACTAGGATGAATTTAGGGTATTTAGAAGGATATTAGAGTAGGGTTTTCCTATCCAAATGGCTTTGGAGGAGTTATTTTGAGAGAAGGGGAAGTACCCTTTTATAAGAGAGGTGAGGGTCGCTTTAGGAAACCTTGAAATATTATTTTATTATACAATAATATTCATTTTATAATGTCTCAAAAAATATTTATTTAGAGTATAATGTGTGGATGGGTCTAAATCCTCTCAAAAAATTGGTTTTATACTGGTTTAGGTTACCTTATAAACCTTATCTTTTAGATTTAACTCTAGGTTAAATAGTTTTACATTTACCATGTCTCGTTGTATTATAATATTATATTATTCATAAACATACAATAAAATGTCTAGAGAATTAAAAGTGATTCATTAATGACATATATATTATTATATAAGTCATTTTGATGATCCATAGATTTTTAATACTATTATATCATTTAATAATATATTATTTTTTCAAAATATCATTTGTGTCATTTTTTAAATTATTTAGTATTTGGTTTTTTTAAAAGTCATAAAAATAGTATTTATTAGAATAAAATAAATTTAATCAACCCTAACAAGTAATATTAACCTATAATAGTTTTTTAATTCATACAAATTCTCAATTTACATTTATTTTAATATTTATAATATCAATTATTCTAATGTTTCAATAATAAGGTAATTACTGCATTATCATTATGTCCTAAATAAATTTAATTATTTTAAGTATAAAAATTATAAATAAAATAAAATGATGTATTAAATATTATTATCTTTCTATTTAAAATTTATATTTGAAAGTTTCTTATGTGTAAACCTATATTAAAAATTTTTATGTTATTAAAACATGAAAATAACACATTTAACTCTTCTTTAAATAAAATAATAATAAATGTCCTAATCTAAACCAAGTGTAAAAAAGGATCATATGTTATTTATAAAGTTTATTTTGGTCTAAATAAACTTATCCAATATAATTATCACATTTATTAGGGTAATTATAATATCATTTTTACCTTTAATTACTTTTTGTTTTACTTTTAACCGTGGTAAATACAATTCAAAAGTTATTTTTCATCAAATATTATGTTCATCTTATTGAATTTTTTTTACATATTTATGAAAACAATGTCACTTGTATTTTTTGAAATTCAATTCACATAAGAGGTAAAATTATGATTTTGGAAAATTTGCTAACGTGCCCAGAAGGTTGGTAAAAGACGTTTAAAAATTCAATAAAATTCTATACATCTAATTTTATTATAAAATGAATCCATGAATTACATTGATCTAATATAGGTATTATGTAACTATTTTTACTTCTAGTAAATTTAAATAAAATAAATAATTATTTAAATAAAAATTCAGTTTTTAAACAATAACGTAGTGTTTTTCACTATTCATAACAATTTGAATGTTTTCAGAAAAATACCAAAATATAACCCGAAGCTAATTTTAATATTCAAAATCCAAAAAATGATGTCTATTTTTTCAAATTCAAAACATAAAAGTTTCATTAATTAATTTAATATTAATTCCTATTTTCCAAACTAGAAAGCGGGTTTTTGAGAAGTAAAAACTAACAAAAGATTGATATGTGTTTACGTCCTATTTAAAAGTGAAATTACTTCCAATGACCAATATTAGATTAAATGATAATAATATAATCTAATTATGCTTAAAACTCATTAAAATTTATAATTTATCAGAAAAAAAAATATTTAGATTAAAAAAGTTGTTTTCAATTAAAATTTATTATCATTCACTATTCATCAAAATATGAAAGTTATCCAAAAAACACCAAAAAATTTATCCGAACTAATTTCTTATGTCTTGGTTCTAAAAAAGAATTTAATTTCATAAAATTGAATAAATAAAATTGTCAAATATTATATTTAGAAATGGTTCTCCATTTAATGGTGGAAAAACTTCATTTTTTAAAAAATACTTATTTTTTCTAAAAAATTGAATATGTCCTTATATTATTTCTATGATAAACAAAATATAAATGTAAAAATTATATGGGATATATATAAAATTTGAAATGTGGTTATTACTATTCATAAAGACTTGTTTGATAGGTCGTGCGGCGCTTGAACTCTGTGTTGCGTACATAGCATGCTATTGTATTATTTAAAGAGAAGCATATCATTGATTCTAGGGGTGTTACAAAGGGATTAAATGTGGTGTTCGGGACTCATCTAAGTTTGATTACCACTTTCCATCCTCATACAGATGGTTCGATAGAGCATACCACACATATAAGGCCCCAAGCCTTAAACCTTACATAATCTTGAGTTATCACAAGATTACACGTTGAGGATCTTTTCGGGTTTAGAGTTTTAGAAAATTAGATCATAAAACATGCATTACATTCCACATATAAACAAAGTGGTTACATAAAGATAGTATTCTTCATTCCCATCAATGGAAACATATTTAAAATAAACATGGATTCTTTCTTGACACTTCCTTGACACTATCATCATATCATGTACCTTTCCCTTGACCTGTGAAAAACATTTCAAAAAACTTGGGATTATCATAAAATGATCAGTAAGGGATATAAAAATATGCAAAGGAAAAATGGGTACATATATACATAAGGATGATATCATAATTTACCCATAAAACATAAGCACTTTAACATACCTCATCAAATCATGAATAAATCATAGAAATCATAAGACATAAAGGTAACTTGAGGCATTCATAACATTCTTACGTAGGGAGTAACCCTCTTGGTTACGTTTGGAATACCCATCATAGTATATTCCCAAAATCTCTTCAGAGAAACCTTAATGTTTCACTCCTTCATGTTACCCAATGCATTGGAGAGCTATATCGGGCTCACTCTCCCTTAGTTTATCACGGAACCACCCGTTTTCATAATAATTCCCAAGAACCTCAAAATAATCATATCACATAAAACATGCATAAAGGAAACATAACATTCCCACCTTTCAATCACAAGATATAAATAAAACAAATTGATATTAAAACATTATGAAAACCATTTTTGATACCAAAATAAAAGAAAAGTAAAACATGGTATTTATTTTTCTTTTAAAAAGAAGGTATGTCTTGTAGAGGAAGCCAAAACTCAAAGTCCCATACCTTGTATCTGACTTGACCTGACCGTTCTTTAATCTCCTGAATAATAAACTTGAGTTAATATCCACTTGCTTAAGAACCTTTTTCATGTTCATTATTCCTTTTATACCATGTTATGAACATCATGTAATCATTTAAGTTAATAATGTTCATTTTTTCGGTATTTGGTTCTTAAGTCAAAAATAGGCTTCCTACACTTACATGTTGTTAATTTGGTCAAAGGTTCATTATATCTAGAATGCTATTAATGTTTTGGATTACATATATATCATATATATTCATCATATACATGTATTTATAATATTACATCACATTTAGAGGTAAGAAATAAAATGCACCGTTCATGGAGACGGTAAGTCGTACGTACGCATGAACACTACTTCCATTTCTATTTCGTATTTCTGGAATGGGATCATAATGATATAAGAGTATATTATAATTAAAGTATAATAAGTTATATAATATCATTAACTTTATCCTTTACACATCCCACATATGGTATTAACGAATCAAATCACTTTCAGGGGGCGGTAGTCCGCACTTCCTAAAATGAAGATATCGTGTTTACCCATAATGGAAACAATAATGGTATGCCATGAATGAAAAATACAGAAGCTTAAGGAAATAATAAACATATTATATTTCATATATAAAAATAGTGACATCATAATGGCCACCTTTGAAGGTGTTAAATGAGTATTTAACAATCATCGTTTCGGGAGGCAGAATTTCGCCATCCAGGGAAACCGTATGTTCATTAACCATTTGATGTAGTTGTGTGAGAGTGTAGCTCGAATAAATCTTATAACAACATCCTAGTATATTGAAGATACTATATTTGTTACAAAAGAAGTAAATAAAAAGCGTTTAGGGGGGTGGAGAAGAAAAATAAAACAAATGGACATGAGAGAATGAATTACCTTTAAAAGTGTAACTTCTTTTGATTTGAATCTAAAGCCTTCCTTTGAAAAGCTTTTTCTATAAGGGAATACTCTAGGATTAGGAGAGGGATGCGGAGAGAGTAAATGGGCAGGGGATGGCTGAGCCAAAGGCTTGAGGAGTGTGTGAAATGAGGTAGAGGTGGGGGCCTTTTATAAGAGGAGAGGAGGGGCACTTTTAGAAAGTAAAGAAATATTACTTTATTTGAAAAGGTTTTTCGGTTTTAAAAGGTCCCAAATTGATATACTTCGTGGATAAGGTGATAAGGGTTCGAAATCCACCCATCCAATAAGTTTTGGACATGTGTAGTTCATATATTTTTCATTATCTTTCCATTTTATTTAAATCATCAAATAATGATGTCATCGCTGAATCATTATTATGTCATAAATAATTTAATTTATTTAATGTCTAAAAAATGTAAAAAAATACTATGATGTAGTAAAGCTTTTTATCTTTCCAATGACTATTTATAATCAAAAATATGACTTGTATAACCCCATTTAAATTTTTTTTTAGTAAAACATATCATGTTTGTGCCATTTTTTACATTAACATTAAATAAAAGGTATTTATGTCATTTTCCAACCAAAGTGGCTCCATGGGGTCCCCAAGTTGACCCATGGCTTGTCTTGGTCGGCCATGACACATCCAATTAGGGTATTACATGTGTCTAGGTCATCTCATATTATTAAAAGATTATTTTTACCTTAAACTACACTAATTACCACTAATCGCGATTAAAAACATAATAAGTTACTATTCACCAAAAAATTATTTTAATCTCATTGAACTACATTTTACTTTTTCATGAAAACCATGTATGTCTGATTTTTGAAAATCAAAACACAATGAGGGAAAAATTTCATTTAAACGGAAAAATCAGTTTTTATAAGTACCACTTAATGGTTTCACTATTCATCAAAAAATGAAGTTTTTCAGAAAATTACCAAAAATTCACCCTAAGATATATTTGATATTACGAATTCAAAAATTAAGTCTATTTTACAAAATTCAAAATATATAAGTCACATTAACTAATTTAATAATTAATTCCCGATGTCAGAGTAAATAGCGCGTTTTTATGAAACAATAAGTATCAAAAGATTGACACCAGTTTAAGTCCAATTTCAAAGTGAAATTGATTCCAATGACCACCATTGGATTAAATGGTAAAAATATATTCTAATTACACATTAGTAAAAATTCAAAATATAATATAATCATATAAATAAATTAGATTAAGAAGCATTTTTGATATAAAATGCAGTATTTTTCACTATTCATTAAAAATGAACATTGTCAGAAAAATACCAAAACTTCACACAAAGTAAATTTTGATGTCCCAATAATAAAGAATAAGTTTATTTTGACAAACATAGATTATAAAATTGTCAAAAGATAGATTCAAAAATGGTTTTCCATCAAAAGTTAGTAAAACAATCTTTTAAAAATATTAGTGTATTCCATGCTTAAGATTGGATTTATTTTCATTTTAAGCCTCTAAAACACAATCTCATTCATTAATAGACATATATAAAAATATATATTATTCATTACTTACTTGGGATGTTACATCCTTCCCCCCTTTAGAAAATTGTGTCCCCGCAATTTATTTACTTATCGAATAAATGGGGGTACTTATCCCTCATTGCATTTTCAGATTCCCATGTTGCCTCTTCAATCATGTGGATTTCCCACAAAACCTTTACCTGGTGAATCACCTTATTTCGTAACACTTGCTCCCTGTGGTCAAGAATCTTGTCCGGTTGTTCCTCATGAGATAGGTTCTCTTCCAGCTGAACTACCTCTGGACTCAAAACATGAGATGGATCTGGAATGTACTTTCTCAACACCGAAACGTGAAAAACATTGTGTACCTGAGATAAACTCGGAGGTAAAGCCACTCGGTAAGCAACTGATCCAACTATATCCAAAATTTCATATGGTCCAATGAACCTTGGACTCAGCTTTCCTTTCTTACCAAATCACATCACACTTTTCCATGGTGAAACTTTGAAAAAAACATGATCACCTACCTCAAAGGATAGATCCTTCCTCCTGTTGTCTGCATAACTCTTCTGCCTACTCTGAGCTATTATCATGTGCTTCTGAATCAGCTGAACTTTTTCTGCCAACTCTTCTACCAATTCTGGTCCCATCAACTTCCTTTCACCCACTTCATCCCAGAAAGCTGGAGTTCGACACCGCTGCCCATATAATGCCTGAAATGGTGCCATTTGTATACTAGAATGAAAACTGTTATTATATGAATATTCAACCAAAGAAAGATGTTGGTCCCAAATTCCCTAATAATCCATCGAACAAGCTCGTATCATATCCTCCAAGGTCTGAATTGTTCGTTCTGACTGCCCATCTGATTGAGGATAAAAAGTTGTACTAAAATTTAATTCAGTACCCAACAACTTCTGAAGGCCTTTCCAAAAGTTAGAAGTAAACCTGGGATCACGATCTGATAAAATGGAGAGGGGAACACCATGTAACCTGACTATCTCTTTATGATACCAATGGGAAAGTTGATCTAGGGAAAAAGTATCTCGTATAGCAAGGAAATGAGCATATTTAGTCAAGCGATCAACAATAACCCAGATTGCATTATTACCTCGAGATGTCTTCGGTAATCCCACAACAAAGTCCATGGATATATTCTCCCATTTCCACTCTGGCACTGGAAAAGGCTGAAGCATCCATTTCGGTAACTTCCGCTCTGCTTTAACCTGCTGACAAGTCAAACACTTCACAGTAAAATCAGCAATATCTCTTTTCAGTCCATCCCACCAGAAATACTCTCGCAGATCTCTATACATCTTAGTACTACCAGGATGAACTGAAAACGGAGAACTATGAGCTTCACATAACAACTCTCACTTCAACTGTGAATCACAAGGCCCACACAATCTCTTCCCAAATCTCAAAACGCAATCATTATCAATTTTGAATTCATGCAACTTACCTTTCTGAACCAGCTCTACCTTTTTCTGCAACTCACTGTCTTGCTTCTGTGCTTGCTTGATTCTATTTGATAGAGATGATCTCACTGATACCTGAAACAAAACAGAAGAACTTCCTTCACCAACAACTTCTATGCCAAATTTCACCAAATCCTTACCCAAAGGATCACGTTCCAAATGCAACATTGTTAATGAAGCATTACTTTTTCGACTCAAAGCATCAGCCACTTTATTTGCTTTTCCCGGATGGTAATTAATTGTACAATCATAATCCTTGATTAATTATAGAAATCTCCTTTGTCTCATGTTTAACTCATTCTGAGTAAATATATACTTTAAACTTTTGTCATCAGTATATATTTCACACTTTACTCCATACAAATGATACCTCCAAATTTTTAAAGCAAAAACAATAGGAGCTAATTCCAAATCATGTGTAGGGTAATATACCTCATGAGTTTTCAACTATCGTGAAGCATAAGAAATTACCTGATCATTCTGCATTAGGACACAACCAAGTCCTTTCAATGAAGAATCACTGTATATAACAAACTCACCATTCCGGGAAGGTAGTGCAAAAACTGGAGCATTCACCAGTCTTCTTTTAAACTCCTGAAAACAATCATCACATTCTTTTGTCTAGATAAACTTAACACCCTTTCGTGTTAGCTTAGTCATTGGACTAGATAATAGTGAAAAATTTCTAACAAATCTTCGGTAATATCCTGCCAAAACAAGGAAGCTACGAGTCTCGGTTACATTTGTGGGTCTTAGCCATTCTTCCACAACTTTTGCTTTTGCAGGATCAACAATTATTCCATCATTAGAAACAATATGACCAAGGAAAGAAATTTGTTGCAACCAAAAATCACACTTGCTGAATTTTCCATACAGTTTCTTTTCTTTTATGGTTTTCAATATAACCCTTAAATGTCTTTCATGCTCCTCTTTACTTTCAGAAAACACCAAAATATCATCAATGAAAACCACCACAAACTTATCCCAGAACTCATGGAAAATTCTATTCATTAAGTCCATGAATACAGAAGGCGCATTGGTTAGCCCAAAAGGCATTACTACAAATTCATAATGGCCATATCTTGTTTGGAACGCGGTCTTCGGAACATCTGCCTATTTTACTTTCAACTGATGGTACCCCGACCTCAAGTCAATCTTTGAAAATTACTGAGCTCCCTGGAGCTGATACAACTTCATTTGATGGCCCGACGTCTGCCGAAGTAGTTGAAAAAGATTTCACCACCCCTTTCTTCTTGTAGTCTAACTTCTTCCCATCACACAAGCTCTTTGTCGGACACTCATTTGCATAGTGACCCATCTCATTGCACTTATAACATTTCACTAACTGTAAATCAAATTTGGTCTTACCTTCACCTTGTTCCTTTTCAGTGCAATCACGAGCCTTATGTCCCATCTTACCACATTAGTAGCACATTCCGGAATTCAGAAGACATTCCCCAGCAAGCCTTTTTCCAAATTTATCACAAACTGGAAACTTAGTTTTCTTACCATCAGACTTTTTTGAAGAATTCTTACCTCTCTCCTGCCACCTAGGTCTCTTCTTCTGCTGGTTGTTATAGAAAACTTGGTCATCGACAAACTCAATTTCCACCTTCTCAGCACATCGAACAAGCTTTTCAGAACTTTTAAACTCACGAGACGATAATTCCCTTCGATATTTTCGCTTTAATCCTGAGTAAAAACGATTGATTTTACTATCATGGTCTCGGATAAAATTTGGAGCATACCTTGCCAATCGAGTGAAACTTTCTTCATAGGTAACCACTGAGTCTTCCTCTTTCCTCAATTCCAAGAATTGATTTTCCATCCTAAGTCGAACAACCTTAGGAAAATACATCTCAAGAAACATACCTTTGAATTCATCCCAGTCGAGAGCATCAATCTAATCAGCGTCCCTAATATTTTTAACCATCGACCACCACTAATCTGCTTCACCCTCCAAACGGTAAATAGAAAGACTAACCTTTTGATTGTCTGAACACCCCATGACATCGAAAATCTTCTCCAGTTCTTTAATCCACCCTTCAGGTAACACAGGGTCAGATGATCTTCTGAATGATGGGGGATGTTTCCTCATGAAATGTTCCACCACTGGCATGTTCCTCTGCGGTTGATCTGGCTGATCTCATGCATGGATACCACCAACATTTATAGCCTGAGTCAACTGCTCCATTACCACAACAAACTGTTAAGTTCCAATTCCGACCATCTCAGGATGATGATTCGGAAGGTTATTTCCTTCTGTATGCCTTCCTAGCACTGCTTCCCTGTTTCCTCGGCAGAAAACCATTATGAACAAACATGTCTTAGACGAAGCAACATGGCAATCTTCAAATTCTATATCATTTCAAAAAAATATTTTTGGATAATCATTTAATAAAATTCTAACTCCTAAAGTTATCTAAACCGACCTCTGATACCAACTATAAGGCCCCAACCTTAAACCTTACATAATTTTGAGTTATCACAAGATTACACGTTGAGGATCTTTTCAGGTTTAGAGTTTTTGAGAATTAGATCATAAAACTTGCATTACATTCCACATATAAACAAAGTGGTTACATAAAGATAGTATTCTTCACTCCCATCAATGGAAACATATTTAAAATAAACATGGATTTTTTCTTGACACTTCCTTTACACTATCATCATATCATGTACATTTCCCTTGACCTGTGAAAAACATTTCAAAAAACTTGGGATGAGCATAAAAACCTCAGTAAGGGATATAAAAATATGGAAAGGAAACATGGGTACATATATAAATAAGGATGAGATCATACATTACCCATAAAACATAAGCACTTTAACATACCTCATCAAATCATGAATAAATCATAGAAATTATAAGACATAAAGGTAACTTGAGGCATTTATAACATTCTTACGTAGGGAGTAACCCTCTTAGTTACGTTTGGAATACCCATCACAGTATATTCCCTAAATCTCTTCGGAGAAACATTAACATTTCACTCCTTCGCATTAACCAATGCATTGGAGAGATATATCGGGCTCACCCTCCCTTAGTTTATCACGGAACCACCCGTTTTCATAATAATTCCCAAGACCTCAACATAATCATATCACATAAAACATGCATAAAGGAAACATAACATTCCCACCTTTCAATCACAAGATATCAATACAACACATTGATATAAAAAAAATTTGAAAACTATTTTCGATACCAAAATAAAAGAAAAGTAAAACATGGAATTTATTTTTCTTTTAAAAAGAAGGTATGGCTTGTATAGGAAGCCAAAACTCAAATAATGGTCACGACGGCGGAGAATTCGTTGTCGCCGCATACGTACGAAAAAAACATTCCCTTTTGTCTTTTAGTAAATAGTTCGTAAAAAAAGATTCCTTTTGAATAAACATAAAAAATCAAAGTGCTTTATACACCGTATAAAAGAAGGTTGTGTATAAAACAAAATATGCCTCAATGAAAGGAGATTGAGACAAAGTCCCATACCTTGTATCTGACCTGACCTGACCGTTCTTTAATCTCCTGAATAATAAACTTGAGTTAATCTCCACTTGCTTAAGAACCTTTTTCATGTTCATTATTCCTTTTATACCATGTTATGAACATCATGTAATCATTTAAGTTAATAATGTTCATTTTGTCGGTATTTGGTTCTTAAGTCAAAAATAGACTTCCTACACTTACATGTTGTTAATTTGGACAAAGGTTCATTATATCTAGAATGATATTAATGTTTTAGATAACATATATATCATATATATTCAGAATATACATGTATTTATTATATTACATCACATTTAGAGGTAAGAAATGAAATGCACCGTTCATGGAGACGGTAAGCCGTACGTACGCATGAACGCTACATCCATTTCTATTTCGTATTTCTGGAATGGAATCATAATTATATAAGAGTATATTATAATTCCAGTATAATAACATATATAATATCATTAAATTTATCCTTTACACATCCAACATATGGTATTAACGAATCAAATCACTTTCAGGGGGCGGTAGTCCGCACTTCCTAAAATGAAGATATCGTGTTTACCCATAATGAAAACAATAATGGTATGCCATAAATGAAAAATACAAAAGATTTAGGAAAGAATAAACATATTATATATCATATATAAAAATAGTGACATCATAATGGCCACCTTTGAAGGTGTTAAATGAGTATTGAACAATCATCGTTTCGGGAGGCAGAATTTCACCATCCACGGAAACCGTATGTTCTTTAACCATTTGATGTAGTTGTGTGAGAGTGTAGCTCGAATAAATCTTATAACAACATCCTAGTATATTGAAGATACTGGTGTTGTTACAAAATAAGTAAATAAAAAGAGTTTAGGGGGGGTGGAGAAGAAAAATAAAACAAATGAACATGAGAGAATGAATTACCTTTAAAAGTGTAACTCCTTTTGATTTGAGCCTAAAGGCTTCCTTTGAAAACATTCTTCCCAAAGGGAATCCTCTAGGATGAGGAGAGGGATGTGGAGAGAGTAAATGGGTAGGGGTTGGACGACCCAAAGGCTTGAAAAGTGTGTGAAATGAGGTAGAGGTGGGGGCCTTTTATAAGAGGAAAGAAGGGGCACTTTTGGAATGTAAAGAAATATTACTTTATTTGAAAATGTGTTTCTGTTTTAAAAGGTCCCACATTGATATAATTCGTGGATAAGGTGATAATGGTTTGAAATACACCCATCCAATAAGTTTTTGACATGTGTAGTTCATAGATTTTACATTATCTTTCCATTTTATTTAAATCGTCAAATAATGATGTCATCACTGTATCATTATTATGTCATAAATAATTTAATTTATTTAATGTCTAAAAAATATAAAAAAAATACTATGATGTATTAAATCTTTTTATCTTTCCAATGACTATTTATAATAAAAAATCTTTCTTGTATAACCCCATTTAAAAATTGTTTTAGTAAAACATATCATGTTTGTGCCATTTTTTACATTAACATTAAATAAAAGGTATTCATGCCATTTTCCAACCAAAGTGGCTCCATGGGGTCCCCAAGTTGACCCATGTATTGTCTTGGTCGGCCATGACACATCCAATGAGGGTAGGACATGTGTCTAGGTCATCTCATATTATTAAAATATTATTTTTACCTTAAACTATACTAATTACCATTAATCGTGATTAAAAACTTAATAAGTTACAATTCACCAAAAAATTATTTTAATCTCATTGAACCACATTTTACTTCTTAATGACAACCATGTATGTCGTATTTTTGAAAATCAGAACACAATGATGGCAAAATTTCATTTAAACGGAAAAATCAGTTTTTATAAGAACCACTTAGTGGTTTCACTATTCATCAAAAATTCAAGTTTTTCAGAAAATTACCAAAAATTCACCCTAAGCTATATTTGATATTACTAATTCAAAAATTAAGTCTATTTTAAAAAATTCAAAATATATAAGTCACATTAATAAATTTAATAATTAATTCCCGCTGTCAGAGCAAATAGCGTGTTTTTATGAAACAATAAGTATCAAAAGATTGACACCAGTTTAAGTCCAATTTCAAAGTGAAATTGATTCCAATGACCACCATTGGATTAAATGGTAAAAATATATTCTAATTGAACATTAATACCAATTCAAAAGATAATATAATCATCTAAATAAATTAGATTAAGAAGCATTTTTGATGTAAAATGCAGTATTTTTCACTATTCATTAAAAAATGAACATTGTCAGAAAAATACCAAAAATTCACACAAAGTAAATTTTGATGTCCCAATCATAAAGAATAAGTTTATTTTGACAAACATAGATTATAAAATTGTCAAAAGATAGATTCAAAAATGGTTTTCCATCAAAAGTCAGTAAAACAATCTTTTAAAAATATTAGTGTATTCCATGCTTAAGATTGGATTTATTTTCATTTTAAGCCTCTAAAACACTATATCATTCATTAATAGACATATATAAAAATATCTATTATTCATGACTTACTTCGGATGTTACAATACAAACACTCAAGGACTTTCTTCGTGCTTGTGTTATTGATTTCGGTCGTAGTTGGGAGAACCACCAACCACTGCTGGAGTTTGCTTACAAAAATGTTATCACTCAACCATCAGCATGGCTCCATTTGAGGCCATGTATGGGAGACCTTTCTGGTCACCATGATGATGGAATGTCCTAGGGGAGTCAGCACTTATGGGCCTAGGGTTGGTACAGGCTACCACGGAGAAGGTGCAGATCATTTAGGAGAGGGTGAACACTGCACAGAGCTAACAGAAGTCTTATGCTGACAAGAGATGGAGACCCTTGGAACTTGACTAGAGAGACCATGTATTTTTATGGGCCTCACCCCGATGAGGATTACAAAGCTTTGGCCAAGGCGACAAGCTATCCTCGAGGTTCATCAGACCATTCCAGATCCCTAGCAGAGCAGGCGAGGGGGCGTATCATCTAGCTCTTCCCCCACACATGCACCTTGTGCATAATTTTTTCCATGTGTCGCAGAAGAAGAAGTCAGTGCATGACCCAACGCACATTATCGGCTGTGGAGTGTAGGACATCGACGATGGGGAAACATTTTCAGATTTTATAATGGAGATATATTATTAAAAGCAGTGGGTTCTTCATGGGTGGTCGATTCCACTGGTGTGAGTTCGTTGGTAGAATGGGAACCTCTAGGAAATCACCTCGGAGGGGGAGGATAAGATAAGTGCTTAGTACCCCCATTGTTTCCCCTACTTTTTTTGTAACATTTAGGGATGAAAATCATTAAGGTGGGGAGAATGTAAAGATCCAAAAATTCCATATAATTTTTTTTAAAATTTATGGGATTCATACGAGTCTGTGAAAATTGACGTCGCTTGATTCAAAGTACTAGTGTACCCGAAACGGAATTTTTAAAATTTTTTAAGGTACGTTAGATATATGTGTGGATGGATTTTCCTATCTTTTTAACCGGTGATCCGATTAAAAATATGAGGACACCGTTGAATCTGCTGTGCTAGGATTCTCTTAAAGGAGGCCTAATTTCAACCGTAGTAGGTGGGGAGAAAATTATAGTTTTACAGGCTTTCTGAAGAATAATAAAATAACATAAAAATGATATTTTATTTTTATACCAATGGTTGAGTGGCGGTGGCGGGGAAACTGTGTTTTCAATCCATTTAATGGATTCAATCTTTTCTTTTGTAACCACGTAGTTTATTGTTAAGTGGTTCATTAAATAAAACTCATTAATGAACCTCATTAATTCTTATGATGGGTTAATCTCTTTTCCCCTCTTTTTAAATGATGCTAGGGCTTGGGTTTTTGACACAGAAGTGAGGAGCCTCTGAATAAGTACCATGGAATCTTCCACCAATGGCGAACAGAGGCTTGGATGACAACATCAAAATACTCAATCCAGAATCGACGAACGTCGATGGGTACATCAAACATGGATTCAAATTCCACAACCACAACGTCTACTCCAAATCCGAGGTAGGGGTTGCTATTAACTTAATGTAATATCTTGATTTGTACCCCTGTTCTTGAAAAGAATGATGAAATCGGATCAACAAAAACTATTTGATCTGCAATTCATATGAAATTGCGGGTGGTTGATGGGGAAGATTTGAACAGGGTTTAATCATTATCTATGGGATGTATTTATTTAATACCCTCTTGATATGATGCAAATGTGGGGGGTGCGGGTGAAACAAACAATTCATATACCCTCCACCGTTGCGGTTGTTACCTCATTGATAGATTTTCAACTCGATGGAATCCTGAATCTGGGAGCCACGTAGTGATGGTAGCAACCAGGGAGGCATGTAGGCACGTTCAGAAGGGAAAAATGACATCCAATGCTCACATAGTGGCCCGCGGAGCCCTGATGGCGGGCAACGGCAGAGGCCGGTAGTCGCCAACCAAAGAGGATAGGTGCAGCTACGGACTAGTGGGGCAGCCGACGATGGCCGACCGCGGAGGTAGTAGGGCAGCGCGTCGTCGCACGCCACAGATGGAGGTTGCGCCATCGAAGCCGTGGCGGAGGGGACCCGCACCCCATGGGTCCTGCTAACGGGTGGAGGCGCTATGTGGAGCCACTGATTACATAACCTGAATGGATTTTCCATTCAGGAAGGGGGTGGCCACATGGCTAGTGGACCGCACCAGCCACCGGGTAGGGTTGCCCGGCGGGTCGTGCCCAGCCCAGGTGGGCCGGCCCGGGACGCGGCTCAGTGGGCCTAGCCCATGGCCCATCCCACTCGAGTCAGCCCAGCAGGTTTGGTCCGGGCCGGGTCAGACCTCGGTTGGGTCGGCCCGAACTTGGTCCGTTCGGCCCAGGTTATGGCAGTTTAGACCAAACTCGGACCCTTTTTGGCCTCGATAAGCATAAAAGGTCATATCTCACAAACCAGACATTCATTTGATGAACCGTCTATGAAAATGGAATCCATGGAATGAGACTGTCCTTTTGAGATACTATGCCTTAGTTTTGGAGAAATTTGTAGTATGGCTAGGTTGGATCGAATCTGAATCCAACCGAGCCCTTTGTACTAAAACGCTATTAACTCACATACCGTGCGTCCGATTGATGCGCTGTCTGACTCGTTGGGACCCTTATGACATAGTGGAACTTTAGGTTACTAATTATTTTAAAAATTGATGGATTTTTTGGCACAAATGATGTAACAACCCAAATATTCATGATACACTTCTCTTTGAATAATACAATAGTGTGTGATGTACGCAACAATGAGTACAAGCACAGCACGACCTATAAAAAT
Organism: Viscum album; assembly: GCA_963277665.1. Classification (NCBI taxonomy): domain Eukaryota; kingdom Viridiplantae; phylum Streptophyta; class Magnoliopsida; order Santalales; family Viscaceae; genus Viscum; species Viscum album. The sequence continues at coordinate 791,096,538 of OY728148.1, forward strand.
AGAAGTTTAGAAAGCCATTATGAATAGTAATAACCAAATTTTGAATTTTATATATATCCCATATAATTTTTACGTTCATATATTGTGTTTCTTATACATAATATAACGACAAATTAAATTTATCAGTTGAAAGAATAATTTTTTTTAAATTTGTTTTTGACTTTTAAAGGAGAACCATTTCTAAATATAATATTTTGTAGTTTTATATATTTAATTTGATGAAATTAGATTCTTATTTATAATTGAAACATAAAATTTTAGTTTGGATAAATATTTAGTGTTTTTTAATAACATTCATATTTTGATGAATAGTAAAAGTTACTAAATTTTAATTGAAAACAACTTTTTTAATGAAAAAAATTTATAGTGTTAAATTATATATTTTAATGATTTTTAGGTATAATTAGATTAAATTTTTATCATTTAATCCAATTTTCATCATTGGAAGTAATTTCACTTTTAAACCGGACATAAACACATATCAATCTTTGGATAGGTTTTACTTCTCAAAAACTCAATTTCCGGTTTTAACAACGGGAATTGATTTAAAAATAATTAATTAAACTTATATGATTTTAATTTGGTAAATTATAAATCATTTTTAGATTCATAATATAAAAATTAGCTTAGGATAATTTTTGGTATTTTTCTCAAAAACATTCATTTTTTGAGGAATATTAAAACACACTGATTTATTGTTTAAAAACCAACTTTTTTATTTAAATAATTATTTATTTTATTTAAATTTATTTTAAGTAAAAATAGATACATAATACCTATATTATTTCAATTTAATTCAATGGATCCATTTTAAAATAAAATTAGATGAATAAAATTTTATGGATTTTTTTAACGTCTTTTGCCCACCTTTTAGGCACATTAGCAAATTAGCATAAAACATAACTTTACTATTTTTTTAATTGAATTTCAAAAAATAGAGAGACACAGTTGACATAATTAAGTAAAATTTGGTTCAATATGATGAAAATAATATTTGGTGAATACTAACTTTTGAATTTTATTTAACATGGTTAAAAGTAAATTGGGTAATTAAAGGTAAAAATGATATTATAATTAACATAACACATGTCATAATTCTATTAGATAATATTATTTCAACAAAAATAAACCTTAGAAATAAAATATGATCCTTTTGGTCCACTTGGTTTCGATTAGGAATTTTATTATTTTTTTATTTAAAGAATAGTTAAAAGTGTTAAATTCAAATTTTAATAACTAAAAAATTTTTAATATAGGGTTATACAAACGACTATTTCCACTATAATTATTAATTAGAAAAATAATAATATTTCCTACATGATGGTATTTTATTTATAATTTTTAGACATTATAGGATTAAATTTATTTATGACACAATGATGATGCAGGAATTAATTTATTAATGAATGATTAAAATAATTGATATTATAAATATTAAAATTAATGTAAATTGAGACTTTTTATGCTTTCCACAAATGTTCGTGTATAATTTTACATGTTAGTGTTTATTAAATTTATTATTTTAAATAAATCAGGTTGTTATGACTTTTAGAAAAATCAAATACTAAATAATGTCAAAATTGACATAAATGAGATTTTAAAACAAATACAATATTATTAAATGATATAATAATCATAAAACTTTAAGGATCATCCAAAAGAATTTCCTAATAATAGATATGTCATTAATTAACCACATGGGGTTTCCATGACATATTATAGTAAGTTTATTATCCATATAATATAAAAATACAAAGAGACCTCGTAAATGTCAAACTATTTAACCAAGAGTTAAATCTAAACTATAATCTAAATATGGTGACCTAAAACAATCTGAAACCAATTGGTAGAGATTTCATCAACCCATACCTAACTTATCTTCAAAATAAATCTTTTTGGAGCTATTATAAAATGAATATGATTGCATAATAAAATAATATTTCAAGTTTTTCCTAAAGTGACCCTCACCTCTCTTATAAAAGGTACTTCCCCTTCTCTGAAAATAACATCTCCAAAGCCATTTGGCTCATCCAAACCCAACTCAAATATCCTCCCACCTACCCTCAATTAAACCTAGAGTCCTTAATTTGATCGTAAATCAATCTTAAGTACCACTATTGATCAAATCAAAAGGAAGCACCCGAAGAAGAGATAATTATTTCATAACCTCATTCAACATTATTTTCTTCTTACACATCCTATTTCATTATTGTTTCCATAACAAAATATTAAATCCAATAACATCTACAAATTTTTATGTTATTATAAATATGATACAACCGTATTCATTATTCTATCCATCCGATGAATGATAAAGTCATCATATGTGCATATGTACGACTTTCTGTCTCCACGTCGTGGTGTACTTTGTTATTCAACACTCAATTATTTTTATGGGTAAAATAATGAGTAAAATTTATTTAAATAATATATATTACATTTTAATGATTTTTTATATATAATATACCATCCAGTTACATATGATTTCACCATCAATACAATGCTATTGTCGGTCGTTCGTACATATGGATTACCATCTCCACAAACACGATGAGATTCATTCGAAATCATAACCAATCAAGAATAAAGGTCATTTTATAATTAGGAAATAATTTTTAATAAGATAATATAATTCTTTATACCAAAAAATACATCTCATCCATAAAAACATGATTTATGTAACAAAACATAAAAATAAAAATGAATCAGTTAACAACCGAAACAATGATACTACTAAAATATTATTAACAAAGTAATATTAGAAGATCATATATGATATCATATTTATGTATTTGGTTCTTTTATAATTTAATAACAATTATTTCATCATTATAAAGGAGGTTAACATACCCTAAACTATGTAAAAATACAAGGTAAGGGGTTTTTATCTCACTTTTTATTCTGGTGAGATTCGTGCTATATTGCAGCTATTTCTTTTTGTGTTTTGTACGAAATGCCCATGATTGTATTATTTTTGTAATATAAATTAATTTATGGGTATTTAAATCTTCTTTGTATGATCCTTATTTCATGGGGTGTATGTTTCTTAAGATACCAAATCGGTAAGAAAATTTCTAATTTTGATTTCCACTAATTGGGTTTTATGAAAACTTCACTGATTACATTACTCCCAGATTATGTGTGAAATCACTATTTATTTATTTATGTAGTAATTTTCAATACCCTTTGTGTGTATATACTTATTATACACATAGTAACTCCATTAATAAAGTATCAGGTCATATATATGATCTTGATGAGAGTAATCTTAACTCAAGTTTCATTCACCGAGTTAAACATCAAATTCATTGGTGTTGTTTTTACCAGAATATGTGTGAATTCCCTCTGATGGATTTACAATAAATATACAATAATATTTAGTGTATTTATATTTTTCACACATAATTATGTCATTGATTTATCCTTAACCTAAGGATACGGTCTCTATAAGTGATTTCATCTCAGATTACATTCAATTGAGACCTCTTTGTTGTTTTGTGACAATTCACATTTATATGGTGTACATACTGTACGTTGAAATAGTATATAATGAATCCCTTTATTATCATGATATTATAATGTTTTTATTAACTCAATTATTTTTTTTTCAAATTTCTCACATTTGGTTAGGAACTCTAACTTACTGCAAATTACATTTTTATTATAAAATAGTTTTTATGGGAATAGTGAGAAACCACATACAACCAAAACAAACTATCAGACTACCCCATCCCAGTATGTGTGCCAAAAACAAGCCATCACTAACACAAGACCCCTAGGTAAGAAGTCATGTGTAGAAGAACATGCACGAGACCAATGGCAAAGTCATACCCTCTCAGGCATCCCATTCCAAGAGACCAACTTCAATGCAGACTTAATGCACTAATACCCATCCGGATATGATCCAAAATCATGCTGAAAACAATCATAAACTAAACTGTAAGGATAAGTAATAGATGACCCAAACCAACCATAGATCACTCAACCCATTCACTCACAACTGCCAACCAAAACCACTAGCTTAAACAACGTCGCTAACGAAAAATTTAATATTACCCGTGTCTGTTTCCCAAAAGAGTTTCCATGTTAAGGATGATAAGATTAATTATGATTATTCCAATATCCACTTCTCATAAATAGACACTAGTTGATCCCATGTCTGAATGTATTCATCAACAATTATCATTCCATGATTGAATTCCCCTACCAAAATTGAGTATTGTTTGTCAATCCAAGAATATTACTCCTTAGTAAGGGGAACCTTTAGAGATATCCCCATTATTCTAGCAGCATCCTTCTTGGTAGAATTGAGTAATAGGACATGTTCAATCACATCTTCTTCAGAGCTTAAAATCAAAACCATAGACTGACAATCATGCTCCCCTAGTCTCAAATGACTTAAAGGCTCCATTGAAGTTCTCTTGTCACTCATCCCCTTCATCGAGCGAGTCTTCAGAATAAGAGGTAGTGAAGAATAGTAATCCCTCCCCTTCCTTCTCATGGGACCCCTAGTGCTCTTCGGGATTAGAGCCTCATCAGCATAATGTCGGTGCACACTCCCTTTGTGAGTTGTCCCACCCGCTCCAACCCCCTCACCTGTAATAACAGGATCCGAAATCTCCTCTAAAAGGGATTCAAACCTATACCTCAAGGTAATTAAACTCTCTCCCCCTTCCTCCCCACCTCTGTAATGAATAGTTTAATCCATATCAGACCCATGCCTCCCCTTTCTCATCTTCACACTGCCTACCCATGTCCTATCAGCCACCGAACCACAGATGTCCACATTCTTTTCAACCAACATCTGATATAGGATTTTTAACCTCATTCCTCTAGGATACCACATGAATCGCCTATTTATGGTAATATCCCCTTTAATCCTGAGCCCCACTGCTAGATTAACTAGCAAGATCTCTTTTCATCCTACTGAACACATCCACCGCCATTGGGTTAACCTGTTGAGTTACCACACCAGTACCAAGGGTCTCCACACCCACTGCTATGTATCCCTCTGTCTCACTACCTTTTCGCACCTCCTCCACTGGTCACAACAACTTTCCCCTAACTCTATCCTATTCCCCCACAAAATCCTGACACAAAATCATTGTCTCACAAACTAGTGGAACTTTGTCATTACCATTGATCATCATCCGAGTCGTGTCATGCCCTTCCCTAAGACAATAATCCCTCTATTGCAAGCCAAAGAAACTACTCACTAATTGTAACATCCCAAGTAAGTAATGAATAATAGATATTTTTATCTATGTCTATTAATTATTAAGATAGTGTTATAGAGGCTTAAAATGAAAATAAATACAATCTTATGCATGGAATACACTAATATTCTTAAAAGATTGTTTTACTGCCTTGTGATGGCAAACCATTTTTGAATCTATATTTTGACAATTTTATAAACTATGTTTGTCAAAATAAACTTATTCTTTATGATTGGGACATCAAAATTTACCTTGTGTGAAATTTTGGTATTTTTCTGACAATGTTCATTTTTTTAATGAATAGTGAAAAATACTGCATTTTACATCAAAACTGCTTTTTAATCTAATTTATTGATATGATTAGATTATGTTTTGATTTGGTTTTGAAGTGGAATTAGAATATATTTTTACCATTTTATCCAATAGTGGTCATTGGAATCAATTTCACTTTGAAATTAGACTTAAACTGGTGTCAATCTTTTGATACTTATTGTTTTGTAAAAACACGCTATTTTCTCTGGCAGCGGGAATTAATTATTAAATTAATTAATGTGACTTATATGATTTGAATTTTGTAAAATAGACTTCATTTTTGAATTCAGAATGTCAAATATAGCTTAGGGTGAATTTTTGGTAATTTTCTGAAAAACTTCAATTTTTGATGAATAGTGAAACCACTAAGTGGTAATCAAGCAAACTGATTTACCAGTTAAATGAAAGTTTACCACTAATGTGTATTGAATTTTGAAAATCCGACATACATGGTTGTCATTAAGAAGTAAAATGTGGTTCAATGAGATTATAATAATTTTTTGGTGAATAGTAACTTATTAAGTTTTTAATCGCAATTAGTGATAATTAGTGTAGTTTAAGGTATAATTAATACTTTAATAATATGAAATGACCTAGACACATGTCCCAACCCCATTGGTTGTGTCATGGCCGACCAAGACAAGCCATGGCCTAACTTGGGGACCCCATGGATCCACTTTTGTTGGGAAATAACATAAATTACTTTTTATTTAATGTTAAAGTGAAAATGACACTAACATAAATTGTTTTACTAAAACAATTTTTAAGTGGGGTTAAACAAGTCCAAATTTAGATTATAAATAGTCATTGGAAAGCTAAAAAGATTTCCTATATCATAGTATTTGTTTTATAATTTTTAGAAATTAAATAAATTAAAGTATTTATGACATAATAATGATGCAGCGATGACATCATTATTTGGCGATTTAAATAAAACAGAAAGATAATGTAAAATCTAAAACCTACACATGGCAAAAACCAATTGGATGAGTGGATTTCTAAGCCTTATCACCTTATCCACGAATTATATCAATGTGGGACCTTTTAGAACCGAAACACATTTTCAAATAAATTAATATTTCTTTACTTTCCAAAAGTGCCCCTCCTCTCCTCTTATAAAAGGCCCCCACCTCTACCTCATTTCACACTCCTCTCAAGCCTTTGGCTCGGCCAACCCCTGCCCATTTGCTCTCTCCACATCCCTCTCCTCATCCTAGAGGATTCCCCTTGGGCAGAATCCTTTCAAAGGAAGCCTTTAGGCTCAAATCAAAAGGAGTTACACTTTTTAAGGTAATTCATCCTCTCATGCTCATTTGTTTTATTTTGCTTCTCCAACCCCCTAAACTCTTTTTATTTAATTCTTTTGTAACAACACCAGTATCTTCAATATACTAGGATGTTGTTATAAGAGTTATTTGAACTACACTCTCACACAACTACATCAAATGGTTAAAGAACATACGTTTTCCGTGGATGGCGAAATTATGCCTCCCGAAACGATGATTGTTCAATACTCATTTAACACCTTCAAAGGTGGCCATTATGATGTCACTATTTTTATATATGATATATATTATGTATATGTTTTCCTTAAGCTTCTGTTTTTCTTCATTTTGGTCATACTTTATGGTTTCCATTATGGGTAAACACGATATCTTCATTTTAGGAAGTGCGGACTACCGCCCCCTAAAAGTGATTTGATTCGTTAATACCATATGTGGGATGTGTAAAGGATAAAGTTAATGATATTATATATGTTATTATACTGGAGTTATAACATACTCTTATACCATTATGAATCCATTCCATGAAATATGAAATAGAAATGGAAGTAGCGTTCATGCGTACGTACGGCTTACCGTCTCTATGAACGGTGCATTTCATTTCTTACCTCTAAATGATTATGTAATACTATAAAGGCATGAATGTACTGGATATATATGACATATATGATATCTACATCATGAATAACATTCTGAATATAATGAACCTTTGACCAAATTAACAACACGTAAGTGTAAGAGGTCTATTTTTGACTTAAGAACCAAATACCGACAAAATGAACATTATTAACTTAACTGATTACATGATGTTCATAACATGGTATAAAAGGAATAATGAACTTGAAAAAGATTCATAATCAAGTAGAGATTAACTCAAGTTTATTATTCAGGAGATTAAAGAACGGTCGGGTCAAGTCAGATACGAGGTATGGGATTTCGTCTCAATCTCCTTTCGTTGAGGCATATTTTGTTTTATACACAACCTTCTTTTATACGGTGTATAAACCCCTTTGACTTTTACGTTTATTCAAAAGGAATCTTTTTATACGAAGCGTTTACCAAACGACAAAAGGGAATGTTTTTGTCGTACGTATGCGGCGACAACGACTTCTCCGCCGTCGTAACCGTTATTTGAGTTTCGGCTTCTTCTACAAGCCATTCCTTCTTTTTAAAAGAAAAATAAATACCATGTTTTACTTTTCTTTTATTTTGGTATTGAAAATGGTTTTCATAATATTTTTATATCAATGTGTGGTATTGATATCTTGTGATTGAATGGTGGAAATTTTATGTTTCCTTTATGCATGTTTTATGTGATACGATTATGTTGAGGTTCTTGGGCATTATTATGAAGAACGGGTGGTTCCGTGATAAACTAAGGGCGGGTGAGCCCGTTATAGCTCTCCAATGCATTGGGTAACGCGAAGGAGTGAAACATTAAGGTTTCTCCGAAGAGATTTTCAGGGAATATACTGTGATGGGTATTCCAAACGTAACCAAGAGGGTTACTCCCTACGTAAGAATGTTATGAATGCCTCAAGTTACCTTTATGTCTTATGGTTTCTATGATTTATTCATGATTTTATGAGGCATGTTAAAGTGCCTATGTTTTATGGGTAAAGTATGATTTCATTCTTATGTACGTATGAACTCATGTTTCCTTTTCATGTTTTCTATAACCCATACTGAGTTTTTATGCTCATCCCAAGTTTTTGAAATGTTTTTCACAGGTCAAGGGAAAGGTACATGATAAGATGATAGGGTCAAGGATGTGTCAAAAAGAATCCATGTTTTAATTCAAATGTGTTTCCATTGATGGGAATGAGGAATACTATCTTTATGTAACCACTTTGTTTATATGTGGAATGTAATGCAAGTTTTATGATCTAATTCTCTAAAACTCTAAACCCGAAAAGACCCTCAATGTGTAATCTTGTAATAACTCAAGATTAAGTAAGGTTTGAGGCTGGGGCCTTATAGTTGGTATCAGAGGTCGGTTTAGATAACTTTAGGAGTTAGAATTCTATTAAAATGATTATCCAAAAATATTTTTTTTCAAAATGATATAGCATTTAAAGATTACCATGTTGCTTCATCTAAGACATGTTTGTTCAGAATGGTTTTCCGCAGAGGAAACAGGGAAGCTGTGCTAGGAAGGCATACAGAAGGAAATAACCTTCCGAATCAGCATCCAGAAATGGTCGGAATTGGAACTGAACAGTTTGTTGCAGTAATGGCGCAGTTGACTCAAGCGATAAATGGTGGAGGTATCCATGCACGAGATCAGCCAGACCAACCGCAGAGGAACATGTCAGTGGTGGAACATTTCATGAGGCAACATCCACCATCATTCAGAGGATCATCTGACCCTGTGCTAGCTGAAGGGTGGATTAAGGCACTGGAGAAGATTTTTGATGTCATGGGGTGTTCAGACAATCAAAAGGTTAGTCTTGCTATTTACCGTCTGGAGGGTGAAGCAGATCAGTGGTGGTCTATGGTTAAAAACATCAGGGATACCGATGAGATTGATGCTCTTGACTGGGATGACTTCAAAGGTATCTTTCTTGAGAAGTATTTTCCTAAGGCTGTTCGACTTAGGATGGAAAAGCAATTCTTGGAATTGAGGCAAGAGGAAGACTCAGTGGCTGCCTATGAAGAAAGGTTCACTCGATTGGCAAGGTATGCTCCAAATTTTATCCGGGACCTTGATAGTAAAATCAATCGTTTTTACTCAGGATTAAAGCCAAAGTATCGAAGGGCACTGGCTTCTCGTGAGTTTAAAAGTTATGAAAAGCTTGTTCGATGTGCTGAGAAGGTGGAAATGGAGTTTGCCGATGACCAAGTGTTCTATAACAACCAGCAGAAGAAGAGACCGAGGTGGCAGGAGAAAGGTAAGAATTCTTCAAAAAAGTCTGATGGTAAGAAAACTAAGTTTCCGGTTTGTGATAAATGTGGCAAAAGGCATGCTGGGGAATGTCTTCTGAATTCTGGGAAGTGCTACCGATGTGGTAAGATGGGACATAAGGCTTGTGATTGCACTGAAAAGGATCAAGGTGAAGGTAAGAACAAATTTGATTTACAGTTAGTGAAATGTTTTAAGTGCAATGAGATGGGTCACTATGCAAACGAGTGTCCGACAAGGAGCTTGAGTGATGGGAAGCAGTTAGACTACAAGCAGAAAGGGGTGGCAAAATCCTTTGCAACTACTTCAGCAGACGTCGGGCCATCGAATGAAGTTGTATCAGGTACTTTGTTTGTTTTTTCAGATTATGCCAGTGTGTTGTTTGATTCGGGGTCTACACATTCTTTAATCTCCGAAACCTTTTCTAGTAAAATGGGAATACCATCTCAAGAAATGACTCCTGAACTTTTGGTAAAAACACCTGGGGGAAGTGTCGAGGCAAAAAGAATTTATAAGAATCTTCCTATCCTTATCTGTGGAAAGAACCTACTTGCAAACCTTATTGTTCTACCTCTAGTAGAGTTTGATGTTATCCTGGGTATGGATTGGCTCTCTATTTACCATGCTAAGATTGACTGTAGAGCTAAAGAAGTTTCTTTTCAGAAAGACTTTCAGTTTGTTTACAAGAATGAACCATTACTTTTGATAACATATGAAGAGGCCGAGAAACTTGTAAAAGATGGAAATGAATGTTACCTTGCACACGTCGTTGAAAATAAAGGAACTGTTCAGATTAATGATGTGCCAGTGGTAAATGAGTATCCTGATGTTTTTCCTGATGAGTTGCCTGGAATAATACCAGATCGGGAAGTTGAGTTTACTGTTGACTTAGTTCCTGATGCTAAGCCAATTTCAAAACCCCCTTATCGAATGGCACAAATCGAACTTTTAGAGTTGAAGGAGCAATTGCAAGATTTATTAGAGAAGGGTTTCATTAGACCTAGTACATCACCATGGGGTGCTCCTGTTTTATTTGTTAAAAAGAAAGATGGTTCTATGAGACTTTGCATTGATTATAGAGCCTTGAATAATATCACTGTTAAGAACAAATATCCTTTGCCTCATATCGATGATTTGTTTGATCAGCTCCAGGGAGCTCAGTTTTTTTCAAAGATTGACTTGAGATCGGGGTACCATCAGCTGAAGGTAAAGGAGGCAGATATTCCGAAGACCGCGTTCCGTATGAGATATGGCCACTATGAATTTGTAGTAATGCCTTTTGGGCTAACCAATGCACCTGCTGTATTCATGGACTTAATGAATAGAATTTTCCATGAGTTCTTGGATAAGTTTGTGGTTGTTTTCATTGATGATATTTTGGTGTTTTCTAAAAGTAAAGAGGAGCATGAAAAACATTTAAGGGTTATCTTGCAAACCTTAAAAGAAAAGAAATTGTATGGGAAATTCAGCAAGTGTGAGTTTTGGTTGCAACAAATTTCTTTCCTTGGGCACATTGTTTCTAAAGATGGAATAACTGTTGATCCTGCAAAAACAAAAGTTGTGGAAGAATGGCCAAGACCCACAAATGTAACCGAGATTCGTAGCTTCCTTGGTTTGGCGGGCTATTACCGAAGGTTTGTTAGAAATTTTTCACGGTTATCTAGTCCAATGACTAAGCTAACTCGGAAGGGTGTTAAGTTTATCTGGACAAAAGAATGTGATGATTGTTTTCAGGAATTGAAAAGAAGATTGGTGAATGCTCCAGTTTTGGCACTACCTTCCAGGAATGGTGACTTTGTTATATACAGCGATGCTTCATTGAAAGGACTTGGTTGCGTCCTAATGCAGAATGATCAGGTAATTGCTTATGCTTCACGACAGTTGAAAACTCATGAGGTAAATTACCCTACACATGATTTGGAATTAGCTGCTGTTGTTTTTGCTTTAAAAATTTGGAGGCATCATTTGTATGGGGTAAAGTGTGAAATATATACCGATCACAAAAGTTTAAAGTATATATTCACTCAGAAAGAGTTAAACATGAGACAGAGGAGATGGCTAGAATTAATCAAGGATTATGATTGTACAATTCATTACCATCCGGGGAAAGCAAATAAAGTGGCTGATGCTTTGAGTCGAAAAAGTAATTCTTCTTTAACAATGTTGCGGTTGGAACGTGATCCTTTGGTTAACGATTTGATGAACTTTGGCATGGAAGTTGTTGGTGCAGGAAGTCCTTCTGTTTTGTTTCAGGTATCAGTGAGATCTTCTCTATCAGATAGAATCAAGCATGCACAGAAGCAAGACAGTGAGTTGCAGAAAAAGGTAGAGCTGGTTCAGAAAGGTAAGTTGCCTGAATTCAACATTGATAATGATTGTGTTTTGAGATTTGGGAAGAGATTGTGTGTGCCTTGTGATTCACAGTTAAAGAGAGAGTTGTTATGTGAAGCTCATAGTTCTCCGTTTTCAGTTCATCCGGGCAGTACTAAGATGTATAGAGATCTGCGGGAGTATTACTGGTGGGATGGAATGAAAAGAGACATTGCTGATTTTACTGTGAAGTGTTTGACTTGTCAGCAGGTTAAAGCAGAGAGGCAGTTACCGAAAGGGATGCTTCAGCCTTTACCAGTGCCAGAGTGGAAATGGGAAAATATATCCATGGACTTTGTTGTTGGATTACCGAAGACGTCTCGAGGTAATAATGCAATCTGGGTTATTGTTGATCGCTTGACCAAGTCTTCTCATTTCCTTGCTATACGAGATACTTTCTCTCTTGATCAACTTTCCCGTTTGTATCTTAAGGAGATAGTCAGGTTACATGGAGTTCCTCTCTCCATTGTATCGGATCGTGATCCCAGGTTTACTTCTAACTTTTGGAAAGGCCTTCAGAAGTCGTTGGGTACTGAATTAAATTTTAGTACAGCTTTTCATCCTCAATCAGATGGGCAGTCAGAACGAACAATTCAGACATTGGAGGATATGCTACGAGCTTGTTCTATGGATTATCAGGGAAGTTGGGACCAACATCTTTCTTTGGTTGAGTTTTCATATAATAACAGTTTTCATTCTAGTATACAGATGGCACCATTTCAGGCATTATATGGGAAGCGGTGTCGAACTCCAGCTTTCTGGGATGATGTGGGTGAAAGAAAGTTGATGGGACCAGAATTGGTAGAAGAAATGGCAGAAAAAGTTCAGCTGATTCAGAAACACATGAGAACAGCTCAGAGCAGGCAGAAGAGTTATGCGGATAACCGGAGGAAGGATCTATCTTTCGAGGTAGGTGATCATGTTTTTCTCAAGGTTTCTCCTTGGAAAAGTGTGATGAGATTTGGTAAGAAAGGAAAGTTGAGTCCAAGGTTTATTGGACCATACGAAATTCTGGAAAGAGTTGGATCAGTTGCATACCGAGTGGCTTTACCTCCGATTTTATCTCAGGTACACAATGTTTTTCACGTTTCGATGTTGAGAAAGTATATGCCAGATCCATCTCATGTTTTGAGCCCAGAGGTAGTTCAGCTGGAAGAGAACCTATCTTATGAGGAACAACCGGTCCAGATTCTTGACCACAGGGAGCAAGTGTTACGGAATAAGGTGATTAAGCAGGTAAAGGTTTTGTGGAAAAACCACATGATTGAAGAGGCAACATGGGAATCTGAAAATGCAATGAGGGATAAGTACCCCCATTTATTCGATAAGTAAATAAATTGCGGGGACGCAATTTTCTAAAGGGGGGAAGGATGTAACATCCCAAGTAAGTAATGAATAATAGATATTTTTATCTATGTCTATTAATGATTAAGATAGTGTTATAGAGGCTTAAAATGAAAATAAATACAATCTTATGCATGGAATACACTAATATTCTTAAAAGATTGTTTTACTGCCTTGTGATGGCAAACCATTTTTGAATCTATATTTTGACAATTTTATAAACTATGTTTGTCAAAATAAACTTATTCTTTATGATTGGGACATCAAAATTTACCTTGTGTGAAATTTTGGTATTTTTCTGACAATGTTCATTTTTTTAATGAATAGTGAAAAATACTGCATTTTACATCAAAACTGCTTTTTAATCTAATTTATTGATATGATTAGATTATGTTTTGATTTGGTTTTGAAGTGTAATTAGAATATATTTTTACCATTTTATCCAATAGTGGTCATTGGAATCAATTTCACTTTGAAATTAGACTTAAACTGGTGTCAATCTTTTGATACTTATTGTTTTGTAAAAACACGCTATTTGCTCTGGCAGCGGGAATTAATTATTAAATTAATTAATGTGACTTATATGATTTGAATTTTGTAAAATAGACTTCATTTTTGAATTCAGAATGTCAAATATAGCTTAGGGTGAATTTTTGGTAATTTTCTGAAAAACTTCAATTTTTGATGAATAGTGAAACCACTAAGTGGTAATCAAGCAAACTGATTTACCAGTTAAATGAAAGTTTACCACTAATGTGTATTGAATTTTGAAAATCCGACATACATGGTTGTCATTAAGAAGTAAAATGTGGTTCAATGAGATTATAATAATTTTTTGGTGAATAGTAACTTATTAAGTTTTTAATCGCAATTAGTGATAATTAGTGTAGTTTAAGGTATAATTAATACTTTAATAATATGAAATGACCTAGACACATGTCCCAACCCCATTGGTTGTGTCATGGCCGACCAAGACAAGCCATGGCCTAACTTGGGGACCCCATGGATCCACTTTTGTTGGGAAATAACATAAATTACTTTTTATTTAATGTTAAAGTGAAAATGACACTAACATAAATTGTTTTACTAAAACAATTTTTAAGTGGGGTTAAACAAGTCCAAATTTAGATTATAAATAGTCATTGGAAAGCTAAAAAGATTTCCTATATCATAGTATTTGTTTTATAATTTTTAGAAATTAAATAAATTAAAGTATTTATGACATAATAATGATGCAGCGATGACATCATTATTTGGCGATTTAAATAAAACAGAAAGATAATGTAAAATCTAAAACCTACACATGGCAAAAACCAATTGGATGAGTGGATTTCTAAGCCTTATCACCTTATCCACGAATTCTATCAATGTGGGACCTTTTAGAACCGAAACACATTTTCAAATAAATTAATATTTCTTTACTTTCCAAAAGTGCCCCTCCTCTCCTCTTATAAAAGGCCCCCACCTCTACCTCATTTCACACTCCTCTCAATCCTTTGGCTCGGCCAACCCCTGCCCATTTGCTCTCTCCACATCCCTCTCCTCATCCTAGAGGATTCCCCTTGGGCAGAATCCTTTCAAAGGAAGCCTTTAGGCTCAAATCAAAAGGAGTTACACTTTTTAAGGTAATTCATCCTCTCATGCTCATTTGTTTTATTTTGCTTCTCCAACCCCCTAAACTCTTTTTATTTACTTCTTTTGTAACAACACCAGTATCTTAAATATACTAGGATGTTGTTATAAGAGTTATTTGAACTACACTCTCACACAACTACATCAAATGGTTAAAGAACATACGTTTTCCGTGGATGGCGAAATTATGCCTCCCGAAACGATGATTGTTCAATACTCATTTAACACCTTCAAAGGTGGCCATTATGATGTCACTATTTTTATATATGATATATATTATGTATATGTTTTCCTTAAGCTTCTGTTTTTCTTCATTTTGGTCATACTTTATGGTTTCCATTATGGGTAAACACGATATCTTCATTTTAGGAAGTGCGGACTACCGCCCCCTAAAAGTGATTTGATTCGTTAATACCATATGTGGGATGTGTAAAGGATAAAGTTAATGATATTATATATGTTATTTTACTGGAGTTATAACATACTCTTATACCATTATGAATCCATTCCATGAAATATGAAATAGAAATGGAAGTAGCGTTCATGCGTACGTACGGCTTACCGTCTCCATGAACGGTGCATTTCATTTCTTACCTCTAAATGATTATGTAATACTATAAAGGCATGAATGTACTGGATATATATGACATATATGATATCTACATCATGAATAACATTCTGAATATAATGAACCTTTGACCAAATTAACAACACGTAAGTGTAAGAGGTCTATTTTTGACTTAAGAACCAAATACCGACAAAATGAACATTATTAACTTAACTGATTACATGATGTTCATAACATGGTATAAAAGGAATAATGAACTTGAAAAAGATTCATAATCAAGTAGAGATTAACTCAAGTTTATTATTCAGGAGATTAAAGAACGGTCGGGTCAAGTCAGATACGAGGTATGGGATTTCGTCTCAATCTCCTTTCGTTGAGGCATATTTTGTTTTATACACAACCTTCTTTTATACGGTGTATAAACCCCTTTGACTTTTACGTTTATTCAAAAGGAATCTTTTTATACGAAGCGTTTACCAAACGACAAAAGGGAATGTTTTTGTCGTACGTATGCGGCGACAACGACTTCTCCGCCGTCGTAACCGTTATTTGAGTTTCGGCTTCTTCTACAAGCCATTCCTTCTTTTTAAAAGAAAAATAAATACCATGTTTTACTTTTCTTTTATTTTGGTATTGAAAATGGTTTTCATAATATTTTTATATCAATGTGTGGTATTGATATCTTGTGATTGAATGGTGGAAATTTTATGTTTCCTTTATGCATGTTTTATGTGATACGATTATGTTGAGGTTCTTGGGCATTATTATGAAGAACGGGTGGTTCCGTGATAAACTAAGGGCGGGTGAGCCCGTTATAGCTCTCCAATGCATTGGGTAACGCGAAGGAGTGAAACATTAAGGTTTCTCCGAAGAGATTTTCAGGGAATATACTGTGATGGGTATTCCAAACGTAACCAAGAGGGTTACTCCCTACGTAAGAATGTTATGAATGCCTCAAGTTACCTTTATGTCTTATGGTTTCTATGATTTATTCATGATTTTATGAGGCATGTTAAAGTGCCTATGTTTTATGGGTAAAGTATGATTTCATTCTTATGTACGTATGAACTCATGTTTCCTTTTCATGTTTTCTATAACCCATACTGAGTTTTTATGCTCATCCCAAGTTTTTGAAATGTTTTTCACAGGTCAAGGGAAAGGTACATGATAAGATGATAGGGTCAAGGATGTGTCAAAAAGAATCCATGTTTTAATTCAAATGTGTTTCCATTGATGGGAATGAGGAATACTATCTTTATGTAACCACTTTGTTTATATGTGGAATGTAATGCAAGTTTTATGATCTAATTCTCTAAAACTCTAAACCCGAAAAGATCCTCAATGTGTAATCTTGTAATAACTCAAGATTAAGTAAGGTTTGAGGCTGGGGCCTTATACTAATGATGCATGTCTCCATCGAAAGAACAAAATAGTGTATCCCAACTGCTTACAAGATAAATAGAAATCCGTCCAGCTTTCATAGATTACGCTCTTCATGCACCAATATTCTTCTCCAATTGTAATCCAAACATAATAAAATGGGACCCTAGACGATACCATCTTCACTCATATCATTAGGAAAACCAGGTGACAGACTATTTCTATTCTGCTATCCGAACAAAGATACCTACTGAGGAGGTTGCTGAGAATTCAGATAATTGAGGGGTTTTGAAATGGAAACGAAAGGTTGGGAAAAATAACCCAAATCGCTGTGGACAGAGAGTCACGATTCACGTTGAAATCAAATTACCACCGGAACAAGAAAAAGTGTCCACCATTGCAATTATAGGGTTCCTTTGAACAGTCACTGATGAGGTCCTCCTATGAAGTAAACCGGATCATAATATGATTATTATCTCGCAATCCCACTGTTTCCCACTCCTGTAGATCCTATGTTTCTAAGACGAATTTATCAAAGGAATCGAGAAATGTCCTTCATTGTTTGACCTCGCAATCAGGGAGAAATTTAGAAGAACATAGGATTCAGTGAACACCAAGGTTGAAATATGGAGATTTGGGCAGCCTTCGATGAGCTCTGTCACCTTCAATCCTAACTTATTTTTCAATAATGGCTGAAGATGTTCATGGATGGAGAAGGGATGAAATTGGGATGTCGCATTCCTTAAGAAGGATCCCTCCCCCGAAGATGGGGGAGGATCCGGCGTGGCCATTACTATCATCAACATAGGAGAGGAGTCTCTCTTGGGTTCCCTCCGCATCCCCCCCAATCGATCAATCTAGGAACTCTAACTAGATTATCATTTTAAATGTTTTAAAGATTTATTATTCTAAATATTTCTCATCAATTTCCATGTTTTAAAAATGGTTGTAAATAATGATATATATGGACATAGATTTTTTAAAATTAAATTTCCTTTTAAAATCTTCAAAGTTGTATGGGAATCATTGATTCAAAAATCTATTTTTGATAGCTTCTTGATAAATAGTGATACTTTTAAATGTTTTCGAGAAAAATGGGATATTTCACTCAAATAGTTTTACTAATTATTTTTATCAATGTCAATATACTTCATTATTTTTTATTGAGATTGATACAATCATCACTATTGTATTGAATGAGTTATGTTTGATTGTGGATGTGATATTTTTATACCATTCATGGTTTTAGGTTAAAATATTGACATTTCGTATGCTAGTTTTAATACTAATGTTTACATTATGTTTCATCCTTTTCTTATGAGGAATGATTTATACATAGTATGTGATGGTTGTAGCCCACTATAGCTCCTCGATTCATCATTAGGTCTCATGAGACAAACTAGTGTCTTGGCGCAAAGCCTTGACAAAATATTTATTTGTAGTCTTGGCATGGGGCCATGACTATGTGGTTATGATGTTCAACATTATACATTCCATCATTATGAAATTAGCTATTGATATTAAATGTCATTATTCAAATAGTAGAATATTCATGTGAATAAGTAAAAAAAATTATTTGATTTATATTTTCTATATTATGATGATGTTTAAGATTAAAAGTCTACTGTTTTAGTCATACACACTGCCTAAAATGTTTATGCTTATTTATAAAGGTTTCTGATATTTTGTTATCCTTACTGTGTATCCGAGATCACCAATTTCTATTTTTTAATTTTACTAGGATTTGAAGAAGTATATCATGATTAACCTATAGGAATAAGCTATGTGATATGACTGTGTTCAGAAGGGGACACAATGTTGTTTTCATTATTTCATGATGTAATGTAAAACTTGTGTATGTATCTAGTACTTCCAAATATATTACCTAATCGGTCTTTTGGGACTTGATCTCTTGTGATCATGCCAATGATATGTAACAATGCACCAACTATAGGTAACTAGGGTCGGGGTGTTACAGTTTGTATCATAGGAAGTTTAGTACAAACCATGGAAACTAGATTTAGAAAGAACTATGATTAGATAACATTTCCCTTTTGGGGATTAATATAGAAGAACATCCAAAATTTTTGGTAATGTAAATATTAAGTGGGGTTTCCATGTAATACATCCCTATCTAGATACAAGCGGGTAGAGGCGGCTCTGGCATAGATATACCTTGGGGTAAAACCCAAAAACACTACTTTGAGCTAGACTTGAATGAGAATCGATGCATGACAATGGGACTTATTCAACTCTTGGTTATAATGCTCCGGGAGGATATTCTTAGGATAATTAACATTTTCATTACAAAATGATTTGAAGGATTTTAATATAAGATGAGAATGAATAACCTTGGTCAATAATAAGGTGTTTTAGATTGAAAATAAGGCTTCATGATATTCTCTAAATGATTTTATGACTATTTTTACTCACACAATGCTTTCTGGTTATTTTCAATGGCTGGATTCCAAGAAAGTCATAGTAACATTGAACATGATGTACAAGGTGGGCACTACTGTGGAAATGAGAAATGAAATAGAATGTTGATATAAATAAAAGATATGGTGTTCATGCCGAATCAGTTTTCCAAAAACATTATCAACAATATATATATTAACCAACTCCCAGACTCAACAAAGATGAGAAGGGCAGTGAATGATATGAACTCAAACAGTGGATACTATGGAGAAATGAAAGATCAATTTTTTTCATGTAGGATATGTGGAAGGAGATACCAAAGAATGTTACTCAATGGAATAAAGAAATGCATTATGTGTGGGAAAGAAGGACATGTAGTAAAGAATTGTTGAGGAAAAATGAAGAGTACAATGGAAGAAAATAAAAATGATCCAAAGAATCCATTTATAGCCATTTTCCATAAATGTAGGGGACTTGGGAATTGCCCGAGTCAATGCCCTATTCTATAGGATAACTTATTGGTCAAAGAAGAACCTATGTAGAAATAAATGGATGATGAAATGTTGAAATGTATTAGTGCTCTTTGTTGATGGGATTAATTTGGAAGACTTTTCTCTCATATGTGTAACCCTACAGACTGTCATGTGAAAATTCTATTTGAGGAAGAATTATCTTTTATTTTGTGAATATAGTTATAAATAAACATCTGGGATTATATTTTCCTTGAATTTGAGGTAATTACAGGTTATTAATATTTTGGAAGAAAATGTGAGGTATGAGATAACATTTGTGGTAAAATTATGTTATAATTATTTTGAGGAATTTATCTCATTTTGGTAATGTTATAAAGTATTGTTTTTAAAAATGATAACTGGAAAACTGTGTGACAACAAGTCACGTCGAACAAAGCTGTGGGAATCAAAACCACAAGAAAAGTACAACTAATATTTATCGCCTACCACTGGACTATATGAAATCCCTGGTTAGTGTGACTAATTATTTTAAATTAAATTATTTTATTGATCAATAATAAGTAGGATTAAGATCTTATGTTTTATCAAATGGGTATCCTTAGTGTTGGAATATGATTTGGTGGTTAAGTGATGAATGTTATTTTGGAATACGTTCGCTCTATTGGGAACAATGTCTGCATAAGGAAATTAGAATAATATGGGATTTCATAGGAATAGTAATGGTGGATTTTTATCTATGTTTTTATTGTGGATTTATATCGATTTGAGTTATTTATGGAAATGATTAACCTATCATAGAGGATATGTGATTGTGTTAATTACTTTTATGTATGTGACTTTAAGAGTAGTCGAGGTTATTTGGAGATACAATTTAACATGGAAGACTAAGTAATCAAATTCTTATGAGTTTTCGGATTCAATCTTAGTTTGGATTATATTGAAGGATTTTAATGAATATTTTTTATTGGATGGTATTTATTGAACTTTGGGTATTTTTATTTTAATTTTAGAAAGTAATATTTGAATTTCTTTCTCTAATGGATTATCCTTTTGGGAATCACCTGATATTGTACTAACCATCATGGTTTTGGTTAATCTCTAAAGACAAGGAAAATATATAGTTTATCCTTTTTAGATTATGTGATTCTCTATAAGTCGATTCTAACACTTCAGATTTGACCAAGTCATCAAGAATACTCTTCGTTTGTAGTGAAAGATGATTTTGTGGTAGAAATTAGTTAAAAGACGGAACTCTACATATAAAGTAGTTTTTTTCTTCATATTCTATGGAGAAATTAAATCATAAACCTTGGGGAAAGGATCTTAAACCCAAAAATGTATTATTCTACTAGATTACGTAATTCATCGTAGATTTTGGTCTTTGAGGCCCTTAATTTTACATTCACTTTTTTGTGATTGTTGACCTCAATCACTCCCTATTAATATTTACATTTTTACTCCAATTATAATTTCCACCAATGATCTCTTATTCGAAATCCTAATTTTGTGTTAACTTTTTCATTTCCCTTTCCTACTTATTAAGACTAAATTTTATGAACCCTATTTTTGATGTGGGTTTTCCACAAAGGTATTTTCTTTACATTTAACCTTTTATTTCTGAAGAACAATTTCAAATTTTGAGGAAACAATTTATTGAAGGATAGAATAATGGTACACCCCAGGTTTCCACGATACACTTATCTTTGAATTATACAATAGAGTGCGATGTATGCAACACCGAGTTCATGCACACCATGACCTATCAAACTAGCCATTTAGAAAGACTTTATGAATATAAATAACCACATTTTGAATTTTATCTATATCCCATATAAATTTAAAATTCATATTTTGTTTTTATTAGACATTATATAAGGACAAATTCAATATTTCATATTACATAAGTATTTTTAAAAAAATGTAGTTTTTTTTCCTTTTAATGGTGAACCCTTTCTAAATCCAATATTTGACAGTTTTATATATTCAATTTGAAGAAATTAAATTTTTCCTGAGAATTGGGATATAAAAATTTAGTTTGGATAATTTTTTTCTATTTTTCTAATAACTTTTATATTTTAATTAATAGTGAAAGATACTAAATTTTAATTGAAAAAAAAAACATCTTAAATCAAAATGATTTTTAGTGTTAAGTTATAAATTTGAATGGTTTTAATGTACAATTAAATTATATATTTATCATATAATATAATTTTGGTCATTTTATGTAATTTCAATTTTAAACCGTACATAAACACATATCAATCATTTGATAGTTTTTACATCTCAAAAACCCGCTTTCTGGTTTTAAAAATGGGAATTAATTTTAAATTAATTAATGAAACTTCTATGTATTGAATTTTGTAAAATAGAAATCATTTTTGTATTTGGAATATCGAATTAGCTTAGGGTGAATTTTGGGTATTTTTTCTGAAAGCATTCAATTTTTGATGAATGGTGAAAAACATTGTGCTATTGTCTAAAAATTGTTTTTTATTTAAATAACTTCTTATTTTATTTAAATTTATTTTATGTCAAAATAGATACATAATACCTATATTTGTTCAATTTAATTTATTGGAGTCATTTTATAATAAAATTATTTGTATAAAATTTTATTGAATTTTTTAGCTCCTTTTACCCACTTTCTAGGCACATTAGAAAATTTACAGAAAATTTAATTTTACCACTTTTGTGAATTGAGTTTCAAAAACAAAAGAGGAATAATTGACATCATTAAGTAAAATGTGGTTTAATAAGATGAAAATATTATTTTCTAAATAGTAACTTTTGAATTTTATTTACCATAGTTAAAAATAAATATGTTAATTAAATGTAAAAATGACATTATAAATATTCTAACACATGTCATAATTCTATTTGATAAGTGTATTTAGACCAAAATCAACCATATGAATAAAATATGGTCTTTTTGGTCTACTAGGTTTAGATTAGGACATTTATTATTATTTTATTTAAGGAAGAGTTAAAAGTGTTAAATTCGAATTTTAATAACTAAAACATTTTTAATATAGGGTTATAGATAAGATAATTTCAACTATAAATATTCATTATTTATAAACCCAGAAATACCATGTAATTTTTGTTTAATTAAATGGGAATTTATCGAGTCCGCAAAAATTGAAGGCCCATGATTCTGAGGCCTCGAGTGACCTCAATGAATTTATGAATATTTTTTAAGTACCTTTCATAAACGTGCAAGTGGGTTTTATAACTCTTAAAACAGTGCTTGGAATTGAAATCTGAGGGCACCGTTGAACTCGAAGCACCATTATTTTCATAAGAAGAACTTCACATCGACCGCAGTAGGATGAGGGTGAAAGTTTTTTTTCTGTGTTTTTTGTGGAAAATAAAAATAAAATAAAGATGAAACTTTTATTTTATTTTTGAATCCTCTCTTTTAAATTTATGGAGGTGGGGACCACCAAGCCTAGAAAAACCACCATTTTAAATCTTGGTGGTGGGAACAACCCGAAACCCTCTTAATGGGAGAAAAACTTTCAAATCTCCATTTAAATAATTGAGCCAACTACAATTAATTAAACATATAAACTTTAATTGGGCCAATGTGGAGTTAAATTGATAAATCTATTTTAATTTATATTGGACCCCCTTTACCTTTGAGAGGATTGGAAGTAAAAGGAGAATTGGTGGAGAGAGCCTTTGAGATCATCGGAGAAAAATGTTCTCCAAATGAAGAACACCCTCTCCAATGAAGAACATACTCCGGAATTGAAGAACGAGAATAACGCATGATCTAGGATCAAAAGAATCTTGAGGAAGTGATAAACGCCATGTCACCATCCCCAATGACTTCGTCTACTTCCTCGTGAAATCTTATAATAAGCAATCTAGGTAGGGCTTATTGTTGTTTTTAATACCCCTTACCCGTCCTTGACGTTATTCATGATTAGAAAACAAATAAGCCAATTGCTACCATTTTAACGTGGAGGGTTCAGGGAAAATGAACAAGGCCCGAACCCTCCCCAACCATTATGGATTTTGGTGGATTTAAGTCAATGGCGACATCCTGAGATGAGTTTGTATGTCTATGAAATGAATAATGAGCCACCGGGACACGCCCGATGACCTGAAGAACGTCACCAATGACTGTGCCGGTGACCAACACCAATGGGGCTCAAGAACGGCAGTCAACACTCTGATCGGCCGTGACGATGATGGTGGCGCGGCCGCGCTACCAGATAAGGGATGTAGTGGAGAAGAGGCGGGGAAGGCGCACATCCGGTCGTGATAAGGGGAGGCGATGAAGTGCCTCTAGACCTCTGGATGTGCGAGAGTCGTGGGACAAGGCGACAGTGGCAAAGGCAGGGCAGTCTGCTCGCTGCCAGCCACCAGTGATGGCGTAGTGCGGGACCACGCTGTGTGGAGGAGGCTGTCTGTATAACCTGCCAGGGAGCCGAGTGGGCCGCCCAACATGGGCCGCCCAGCATGGGCCACCCTTCACGGGCCGCCTACTGTGGGCCTCCCAATGGGCCGCCCAATGGGTCGGGTTGGTCTGACCGGGTCGGACCAGACCCAGACTAGATTCAACCCTTTCCACTCATTCGGCCATAACATGAGTTACATGCATACATTTGACGAACAGTATGTGGTGCCTGAAACCTTGGATTAAGACCATTCTTTTTGTTATACCCCGCGTGAGTTTTGAATAAATTAGGGTTACCGCTAGGTTGGATCAGACATGAATCCAACCAGACCTGCAAAACTAAAAGACCAATAACTTATAGATCGGGCGTCTGATTGATGCACTGTCTATTGCGTTGAGACCCCAATCATATGGCAGTCCTTTTGGTTGCTTCATTGTGGGAATTTGTGGATGTTGGAGTTTCGACTTGTGTCTTGAGGAGTGGAACCCCCAGAATGAAGCGACTTTAGTGCGGGAACCCTGTAGCAGGCTATAACATGAGAAAGGGGTCATATGTGGGTCAGTGCTTTGGGATCCTACGTGGGTTTGTGTTCGATACTCTCACCAAGATCTGCTCTAGGAATCCACATGGGACTACTCTAGGTTCCTACGTGTGTATTTTGTATTAGGATCCTACGTGGTTTTGAAAATTTAATATCTTATGTGGGTCTGATGATTTAGGATCCTACGTGGGACTGCCTCTTAACAAAGTTAGATGATTCAGTAGTTACATCTAATCATCTTTTCTACTGTGCCTAATTTATACCTGGTGTTAGCTGAGTCCTTACCATCATGGTGGTACCTTTTTTTATTCTTTTGTGAAGTGTACCTTTGTGGTACTAACCTTCAATGTGATACCTTTGTGGTATTCTTCTGTGTGTCATAACATTATATTACTTACCATTGTGGTGATTCCTTTGTGTTATTATTCTCCGTGGTGTTACATTTGCGGTGTTACATTCATTGTATTCTTTCCATCATGGAATAGTTGATCTTTGGGCTAATGATT
Organism: Viscum album; assembly: GCA_963277665.1. NCBI lineage: Eukaryota > Viridiplantae > Streptophyta > Magnoliopsida > Santalales > Viscaceae > Viscum > Viscum album. Next base: position 791,121,889 of record OY728148.1, read on the forward strand.
TTAGGCTTGTGTTTCCTCATTAATGAGATGAGTATACTTGATAACTTAGGTATATATATGGGCATATACCTAAGTAAGGTTGTCTGTTGTTTTCATGCATTGTGGTTTAACCTTTGTGAATTTTGAGAGAACATTGGGGTTCTTGAGGTCCCTAATATGTATCATTATACTCACCCTTACACGAGTTATGCCCGCACCTTGTTGTGTCTTCTGCAGATGATGAACATCACCGATGGAGGACGAGTGTGCCAGGACTAGGGGTAGCTCAGAGGTGGAAATTAGACAAGTCATACCTATGAGACAACCGTTCGATAGTTGTATGTACCCTTCAGGTAGGATCCTTAGAGGGTGTCCACAAGAGTTGTTTTAGTTTTAATTGTACTTTTCAGTTTTCTTGTACTTTTCAGTTGGTCTTTTATTCTGGACCCTTTTTCTTTCTGTACACACCTTGTTTACTATATAGTTACTTGTGTTCGTATCTTGTTTTGTGTTTGGTTGTGTGTGTTTATAGTTTATAAAGGGAATTCCTTCTTTGTTTTTGGGAATATGGCTTTTGGTTCTAGTCGCCAGCCACTGGCCTATGGAAGGCGCGCTTGGGGTAGTCACCGCACGGGCCTCAGGTGAGAGGTCGTGACAAATTGGTATCATATGAGTCAGTTATACCAGAGAACATTGGACTATGATCTTATTTTAACAGCAATAGTGTTATGTGTAGTGAGTGTGGTTATTAGTTTAGGGAATTCAGTGTTGGTGCAGCAGCCGACGTATCCATACACCAGGACTCTGACTTTTGATTTCGGACTCTGTGCATGAATACACTGATTGCCTGTGTGTTTTGAAAAGTTTTCTTTGCTATCTTTTTGATTCAACTAAATAGGTATAAATTATTGACTGTGGCTATCCTGTTTCTTTTCAGTATTCCTCCACACAAATTTCCAGTTGGGGTTCCAGGTTTAGTAAGCGATGATAGGCCACCGAGTGTCGAGGCCTCAATGTATGGCCCTTTATCAGTAGAGGCACCATCGGTACCATTACTCATCGGTCCACCAATACCACCATCTACATTAGCTGAGGGTGCAAGCCGCTTGATAGTGTTTCATGAGTTCCAGCACAAGAGGCCACCCAGGTTTAGGGGTGAGATGGACCCACTGGCGGCTGAAGATTGGTTGGAGGCTGTTGTGAGAGTCTTCTGACTGGTAGGAACACCAGCTGATCTCATGGTGATCCTTGCCACTAGTCTTCTACAGGAAGCAACAAGAAGATGGTGTAGCTTGATGCTCTAGATTCATGATGAGGCAACACTTATATGGGTTTTCTTTGAGAGCCTATTTTGGACAGTGTTTGTCCCAGCGGCCCTTCGCGCAGTGTGCATACAGGAACATCTTCTTCTACAGTAGGGCAGCATGATGATGACTCAGTACTCAGCGAGCTTTATCGACCTCTCATGCTACTCCACTGATATGGTGCAGCACCCATTCTTCACGGCGCAGACATTCGACTAGGGACTCAGGTGGGAGATTAGGGCTTAAATGATTTCTCTCAGCATACCGAAGTAGGTGGGGGTGTTAGAGTGATCCCTTTTAGTGGAGATATTTTTTACTAAGTAGTCACTAGCAGCGAGAACCCCCACCAGGCATCACATGGTGGAGTCTTTAGTAGCTGGAAGGAGATAGATGTCACAGAGGTCAAAGAGGGCCTGACCTACAAGTGGGTGACTGTAGGATTCAAGGTTGGTTATGCAGGGCACTGGAGACAAATCCATCCATGCGAGGAGTAGGCAGTGTTAGACATGCGGCGGGCAGGTTCACATAGCTTGAGACTACTCGACCTTCCATACGGATGATTAGCAGATGGTCGATGGACCGCCCAGGCAGAGACGGAGGTTCGATTGAGGAGGTCCTCATGGAGGAGGTGGATGTGGCAGATGAGCTGGTCATGCAGCTGGCGGTGGGTGATGATTCGAGGTGTTACCGCCACCACCACCATGTGGTCCACCCCGACCACAGGGATCAGGTGGATAAGGGAGAGTTTAGCTCCAGGCATCTAAGGCCTATAATCACGGTGCACCATAGATGATACAAGGTATGATCTGTTTCTACTCCACCTTAGTTTCAGTACTTATAGACATAGGTGCAAGTCATTATTTTATTGCCACTCCCCTCATTCAGAGCTCGAAGATTCCGGTGGATCCTATGGCTTGATCCTAATGGCTAGAGACTCCTATGGGAGATGAGTCGACGATTACACACTAGTGCCGGTGGTGTGATCTTACTCTCAGAGGCGAGAGTTTGGCTGGGATCTCCTATTAGCAGCGTCGAGGCCTTACGAAGTCATCTTGGTTATGGACATTTTATCTATAGTCCATGCTCATATTGAATGTATAAGGTGCAATGTGCGGTGTGTTCGTACTGATGGGACTAGTTTTACCTTCACTAGCAATAAGGGAGCCATTGCAGCACAAGATGGACTTATCCGAAGGAGAGTGCAATTGATCACTCATCAGTTGGCTAGAATTACCATCAGAGTGGTTGATGTGGAGAGTCGAGCTATCCTGTAGTGTTGGAACAGTATGTGGATGTCTTCCCTAATAAATTTCTAGGTCTACCTCCTCACAGAGAGGTGGACTTTTACATTTATTTTTACCCCTGGATGACACCGATATCTACACCAGTATATCGGATGGATCCCATGGAGTTTCATGAGATGAGAGTATAGAAGAGTAATTATAGGGGAAGGGGTTCATCCGGCCTAGTGTTTCTCCTTGGGCAGCCCCAATTTTGTTCTCCAAGAAGGTGGATGGGAGCTTCAGACTTTTGGTGACTATCGGCACCTGAACCAAGTGACCATGAAGATCAAGAACCCACTCCTGAGGATTGAAAACCTCTTTTATTAGTTTAAGGGACAACGATGGTTCTCAAAGATAGACCTCAGATCAGGACATCTCCAGCTCAGAGTAAAAGTTGAGGATGGGCAGAAGATGTCTTTCAGATGTTATTATGGAAACTATGAATTCTCGGTTATGCCATTCGGCATGACCAATGCTCTAGCAGTGTTCATGGGACTCATGAATAGGATCATTCAGCCATACCTTGATCGCTTTGTAGTAGTATTCATTGATGAAATTCTGATATACTCACCTAATGAGGAGGAGCATCCCTATCATTTACAGATAGACTTGGACACACTTCGAGAGCACCAGATTTATGGTAGTCTCTCAAATTGATAGTTCTGGATTAGAGAGGTTCACTTTCTAGGACATGTCATCTCGAAGTATGGAGTTGTGGTGGATCCAGTGATGATTGAGGCAATACTTTCTTGGGAGCCACCCAAGAGTGTGACGGAGGTATAAAGCTTCTTGGGTTTGGCCGGATACTACCAGAGGCTTGTGCCGGATTTCTCCAGAGTTAAAGAACCTTTATCAGCATTGACGAAGAAGGGGAAACCCTTAGTGTGGTTGTAGAGATTCCATTGGAGTTTTCAAGAGCTGAGGTAGATGCAGACTAGTTACCCCATCTTGAGGCTTCTAGAGGAGGGCGTTGGGGATGTAGTCTACTGTGACACATCATGGACCAGAATCAGATGTGTTCTGATGCAGGAGTGATCAGTTATCGTGTATGGTTCTCGACAGCTGAGACAACATTAGAATGACTACACTACCAAATAATTGGAGTCACCAGTAGTGGTCTTTACTTTGAAGATGTTGTGACATTACTTTATGGTCAAACATTTTATAGTCTACTCTGATCACAAGAGTCTCATCTATATCTTCTCTCAGAAGGACATGATCCTAAGATAGCGACATTGGATTGAGTTCCTCCAGGACTATGATTTCAAAGGAGTATATACTCCTCGTAAGGGGAACATTATAGAAGATGCATTCAGTAGAAGATCTGGTATACAGCTTCTAGGTGAGGCAATGGAGAAGTTGGTTTCATTACATATATCCTTTATGGAACGAGATGGAGTATCTTTTCTTCAGTCTCTTACAGTCACTCCCTCGCTTCATTAGCAAGTCAGGAAAGCACAACATGGGGACACTGACTATGAGGCTCAACATGCTCAAATATCCACAGGATAGGCACCTAATGGATTTTTTGAAGGTGGGGAGCATGTCATCCTCTTCATAGGACGTACCATGGTACTATTGTCACTTTAGGAGAATGTGTTGAGGGAGTTTCACACATCCCCTCTAGCGGTATATCCAGGAGTTGTGAAGCTGTACTAGGATCTCTGATGATAGCACCGGTGACTAGGAATGAATAAATAAGTAGTAGAGTTTATATCTCGTTGCCTCACATGTCATCATGTGAAGGCGGAGCATTAGGTACCAGCAGTCATAGTTCAGCCTTTCAACATCCCATAGTGGATGTGGGATGGAATATCCATGGAAATCATGATTGGACTTCCACTTACATCTAGGGGTCAAGATTCAATTTGGGCGATCTTTGACCGACTCACCAAGTCAACACACTAATGATCAGAGAATAGGGTTCAGTGGAGAGCTTGGGATGCCTCTATGTGAAAGAGATAGTGCAGCTATATGATGTACCTTCAACGATTGTCTCCAATCTTGCTGCACGTTTCACTTCCCGTCTATGTATGGGGTTGTACGAGGCTTTCGGGACATATCTTCATTTGGGCACCACCTTTTATCCTCAACGAATGGCCAGACTTAGTGGACCATTCAGACCCATGCGAACATGATGCGTTCTTGCATCCTCGACTTCGGTCACAGATGGGAGGATCACATGACCTTGGTGGAATTTGCATACAACAACAACTATCACTCCACTATTGGGATGGCACCTTTCGAGGCTCTATATGGCCGATCTTGCAGATCACCTTTGTACTGGACTAACCTAGGGGGTTCAGCATTTATGAGACCAAAGATGGTACATTCTACCACAGAAAAGGTGTAGATCATCTTGGAGGAGATGAATACTACACCAAGCAGGCAAAAGTATTATGCCAAGAGGTGATAGAGACCTCTGGAGTTTGAGGTTGGAGACCACGTCTTTCTACGGGTCACACCCTGACAGGGTTTGCGGAGATTTGGTTAGGGTGGAATGTTATCTCCAGGGTTAATTGGACCCTTTCAGGTCCTTAGAAGAGTTGGAGAGGTGGATTACCACTTACCTCTGCCACCTCAGTTGCATCTGGTGCACGAAGTCTTCCACACATCTCAGCTGAGGAGATATGTGAATGACCCTTCATACATTATTGAATGGGTGAACTGGACATGGATGATGTGGTGAAATTTATGGAGGTTCCAGTTGAGATTGAGGATCGACAGGAGTGGGTCCTTTTTGGGCAGTCGATACCATTGGTTCGTGTACGTGGGCAACACAGGAACCTCCAGGAGAGCATGTGGGAGCAGGAGTCTAATATTCTTACTCAGTACCCCCCCCCCCCGCTTGTTTTCCTACTTTTTTTTATGTGGATTTAGGGGATGAAAAGACCTAAGGGGGGGGGAGAATGTAAAGACCCAAAAATTCCATGTATTTTTTTTAAATTATATGGGAATTTTATATGTCCGTGAAAATTGACGGTGTATGATTCTGATGATCGGAGTGCCCTGAATGAATTTATGAACTTTTTTTAAGTACATTTAGTAAATGTCCAAGTTAGTTTTTATAAATTTTGAATCAGTGATCGAAATTGAAATCAAAGGGCACTGTTGAACTCACAACATAGGTATTCGCTTCAAACCTTCACCTAGACCATAGTAGGACAAGGGTGAAAGTTAGTTTTTGTGTTTTTTGTGGAAATAAAAATAAAATAAAGATCAAAATTTTACTTTATTTTTGAAAACTCTCTTTTAGAGTTATGGTGGTGGGGACCACCTGGGATAGAAAAACCCCATTTTTAATCTTGGTGGTGGGGACCACCCAAACCCCTATTAATGGGGGAAAACCATTCAAATCCCTATTTAGTTAATTGATCCAACTACAATTAATTAAATGTGTCAAATTCAATTATGCCAATGTGGAATAAAATTGATAAACTGATTTTAATTTCTATTGGATACTCTTTCCCTTAGAGAGGATTGGATGGAAAAAGATAATCGGGGGAGAGATCCTTGGAGAACTTTGGAGAATCATTTCCTCCAAATGAAGAACACCATCTCCAATAAAGAACATACTCCGGAATCAAAGAACAAGGACAACGTTTGAGCCCAGATCGGAAGCATCGTGCGGATGCGACAAACGCCGATGTCACCATCTACAATGACTTCATCTTCTTCCTCGCGACATATTTCAATGACCAATAGAGGTAGGTTTTATTTTTGTTTTGAATACCACTTACCCTTCATTGACATTCTTCATTATTAAAGAACAAATAAGCTGCTTGCGACCATTATAACGCGGAGGGTTCAGCCCAAACGAACACGACCCGATATCTCTGCAACCTTTGTGGATTGTGGTGGTTTTAAATCAATGGATACATCCCAAGACGAGTTATGTTGTCCACATGATGAAGAACAAGCCACCGGGGTGTGCCCAGTGCCCGAAGAACATCGCTGGCAACCATACTGGCGACTGACACCGGTGGGGCTCAGGAATAGAAGCCGACACTACATCCAGTCGCGACGATGTTGGCGACGTGACCACACCACCAAAGAAGTGTTGTGGCGGAGTAGAGGTGGCGACTGGCGCACGACCGACCATGCAAAGGGGAGGCTGTAGTGTGTGTCTACACCACCGGGCATGCGGGAGCCGTGGCATAAGGCTGTAGTGGAGAAGGCAGGGCAGCAGGCTTGCTGTCGGCCACCAGTGAAGGAGTGGTGCATGACCGTGCCGTGTGGAGGATGCTGGCTATCCGGCCAGTCGGGGTGCCGAGCAGGCCACCCAGTGCGGACCACCCAGCACAGGCTGGGCCGGACCCAGTGGGCCGGGTCAGACCCAAGGGCGAACCTGGGTCTGGCTAGGTTGACCCGAACAGGGTCGGGTCGGGCCTAATTGGGCCGGACCCGGACCATTTTCGACCCTTTCCACTCCTTTGTCCATAACGTGAGCTACGGGCGTTCGTTTGATATACCGTCTGTGGCACCGAAAACCTAGGACCGAGACTGTCCTTTTGGGTATACCACACTTGAGTTTTGGATAAATTTGGAGTATGGCCTGGTAGGATTGGACATGAATACAACTGGGACCTCAGGACTAAAAGACCAATAACTTACAGACCGAGCATCCGATTAACTCACCTTTTGTTTCATTGAGACCCCTATCACCTAGAAATCTTTTGGGTTACTTATTCTTGGGACTTCATGGCTGTTGGAATATCGACATGTGGATTGAGGAGATGACCCTCTTGGAATCAAGAGAGAATAGTGTGGGAACCCTGTAGCTGGCTGTAACATGAGAAAGGGATCCTATGTGGGTCTGTACTTTGGGATTTTTACGTGTGTATTAGTTCAAGAGTCTCACCTGGATCCACTCTAGGAATCCACGTGGGACTACTCTAGGATCCTACGTGGTTCTAATGATTTAGGATCCTACATGGGTCTGATGATTTAGGATCCAACGTGGGTCTGCCTCTTAACAGAGTAAGATCATTTAGTAGTTACATATAATCATCTTGGCTAACTTACCTAAGTTATACCAGGTGTGAGATGATTCATTACCTTCATGGTGATACCTTTTTGGTATTCTTCTCTGAGGGGTACCTTTGTCGTACTTACCTTCATGGTGATACCTTTGTGTTATTCTTCAGTGTGGCGTATCTGTGTGGTAATTAACTTCATGGTGACACCATTGTATTTTTATTCTATGTGGAATTACCATTGTGTTACATACCTTTGTTGTGTTACCTTCGTGGTATTCTTTCCTTCGTGGAACAGTTAATCACCGGGCTAATGAGTTTGGCCTTGTGTTTCCTCATGAATGAGATGAGTATACTTGATAACTTAGGTATATGTATGTTCATATACCTAAGAAAGGTTTTCTGTTGGTTTCATGCCTTTTATTTTATCCTTTTGGAATTTTTAGAGACCATCAGAGGGTTTCGAGGTCCCTACTGAGTATCGTTATACTCATCCTGCATGGGCTACACCCGCACCTTGTTTTGTCTTGTACAGATGACAGACAGCGCTGATAGAGAACAAGGTTACCAGTACTAGAGGTATCATTATGTTGGACATTAGATGAGGTGTACCACAGGGACGTCTATTCGAGAGCTGAACCTACCCTTTAGGTAGGATCCTTTGCTGGTGTCCACTGGAGTTGTTTCAGTTTTACTTGTACATTTCAGTTTACTTGTACTTTTCATTTGATCTTGTATTCTGGCCCCTTTCTCTTTCTGTACACACCATGTTTACTAGAAAATTACTTGTTTTCATATCTTTTCATGTGCTTGGTTGTGTGTGTTTACAAGTTTTAAAGGCAATGTCTTCCCTATTTTAGGGAATATGCCTTTCGGTGCTAGTCGCTAGTCCCTAGTCTATGGAAGTCGGGCTTGGGGTAGTCATGGCACATGCCCTGTAGGATGGGTCATGACACATTATAAAAATAAGAATATTTCATACAAGGTGGTATTTTATTTATAAATTTTAGACATTAAATAATTAAATTTATTTATGACATAATGATGATGCAGTAGTTACCTTATTAATGAACGATTAAAATAATTGATATTATAAATATTAAAATAAATGTAAATATAGACTTTTTATTGATTCAAAAAAATTTATATGTTAATATTTCATGTTAGGGTTGATTAAATTAATTTTCTTTCTAATAAATTATATTTTTATGACTTTCACCTAAAACAAATACTGAATAATGTCTAAATTGACATAAATGATATTTTAAAACAAATACTATATTATTAAATGATATAACAGACATAGAACATTATTGTTCAACCAAATAACTTATATATTAATAGATATGTCATTAATTAACCACTTTGGGTTCTCTTGACATTTTATAGTAAGTTTAATAACCATATAATATAAAAATTCAAGGAGACATGGTAAATGTTAAACTATCAAACCATTACTTAAATCTAAACGATATGGTTAATATGATGACCTAAACCTGTCTAAAACCAATTAGTTGAGAGTTTTTATACCTAGCCCCACCTTATCATCAAAATAAATCTTTTTTGAGCCATTATAAACCAAATATGATTGTATAATAAAATAATATTTCTATGTTTTCCTAAAGGGACCCTCACCTCTCTTATAAAAGGGAACTTCCCCTTCTCTCAAAATCAAACCTCCAAATCCATTTGGTGTATCCAAAACCTGCTCAAATATCCTCCCAACTACCTTAAATTAAACCTAGAGGAATTACCTAAATCATAAATCGAACCTAATGAGCCCTTTTGATCAAATGAATATGAATCACCCGAAGAAGAGGTAATTATTTCATAACCTCTTTCAATGTTCTATTCTTTTTACAATTCCTCTATCTTTGTTGTTTCTATACCAATATAATAAATCCAGTTCCTTATAAATAATTTTATGTATTTATATATTCGGTACAACTGTATTCATTATTCTATCCATACTATGAATGATAAAGTCACTATACATGTGTATGTACGTCTTACCGTCTTCATGTCAAGGTGTAGTTTTTTATTCAACACTTTATTATTTGGATGGGTATAATAATGAGAATAATTGATGAAAATAATAAATATTAAATTTTAGTGATTCTGTATATATGATATAACATCCAATTACATAGTATTTCACCATCAATAGAATGGTATTGTCACTCGTGCGTATGTACGGATTACCGTCTCCACAAACACGATGAGATTCATTCCCCCATCGTAACCATTCAATAATAAATATCATTTTACGATTAAAAAAAATTAAGAAAATAATTTCATTCTAGATACAAATCAAATACATTTTATCCATAACTAACATGACTTATATAACAAAACATCTTAAGAAAAAATTCAGTTAACACCTGAAATAATGATACTATTGAAATATTATTAACAAATCAATATTAAAAGTTCATATATGATAACATATTTATGTATATGGTTATTTTATAATTTATAACAAATATTTTACTAGAATACATGAGGTTAACATACCCTCAACTATGGGAATGTACAAGGTAAGGGGTTTTCAATTGACTTTTTTTCCCGTGAGATTCATGCTATATTGCCACTATTTCCTTTTGTGTGGTGTATGTACTGCCCATGATTATATTATATGTGTAATATACATAAATTTATGGGTATTTACATCTTCGTTGTATGATCCTTCTTTCATTGGGTGTATGTTTCCTATGTTACCAAATCGGTATGGGAATTTCTAATTTTGATTTCCACTCATTGGGTTTTATGCAAACTTCATTGATTACTTTACTCCAAGATTATGTGTGAAATCGCTATTTATTTATTTATGTAGTAATTTCCCCTCCTCATTCTATTGATAAACTCTTGATACACATAATCATTCCATTAATAAATTCTCAAGTCATCTATATGAACTTTATGTGATTAATCTTAACTCAATTTTTATTCTATTGAGTTAAACATCAAAGTCATTGATGTTGTTTTTACAAGAATATGTGTGAATGTCCTATGATTTATTTACACTGAATATCCAATAATATTGAGTTTATTCATATTTTTCACACATAATTTTGTCATTGATTTATCCTTAACCTAATGATATGGTCTTTATAAGGGATTTCTTCTAAATTTATATTCCATTGAGACCTCTTTGTTGTTATGCGCCAATTCATATTTATATGGTGTACATATAGTACATTAACATAGTATATCATGAATCCCTTTATTATCATGATATTATAATGTTTTTATTAACTCAATTATTTTTATTCAAATGTCTCTCATTTGGTTATGAACTCTCACAAAAATATCATTTTAAATTTTTTAAATATTCATTCTTCTAAATCTTTATCATTAATGTCCATGTTTTAAAAATTGGATTAAGGATTGATTTATATGGACATGGATGTTTTAAAATTAAAATTCCTTTTAAATGTTTCAATGTTTTATGGGACACTTTGATTCAAAAATCTATTTTTGATAGCTTCTTGATAAATATTGATTCATTTAAATGTTTTCAAGGAGAAGGTGATATTTCTATCAAATTGTTTTACTGATTATTTTCATCAATGTCAATGCCCTTAATTATTTTTTATTGAAGTTGATACAATATTCCATATTTTATTTAATGAGTTGTGTTTGACTATGGATGTTCTATTTTTAAACAATTCATGGTTTGTCTTTAAAATATTGACATTTTGTATGCTAGTTTTAATATAAATATTTAGATTATGTTTCAACCTTTTCATATGAGGAATGAATTGGACTTAGTAAGTGATGGGTGGAGCCCTCTATAGCTTCGTGATGCATAAGTAAGTCTCATGAGGAAAACTAGTTTCTTGGAACGAGGCCTTGAAAAAATCTTTATTTGTAGTCTTGGCACAAGGCCTTGACTATGTGCTTATGATATCTGTAATTATGTATTCCATCATTATGAAATTAGCTATTAAAATTACAAGTGATTATTAGACTAGTAAAATATCCATCTAGTTAAGTAAATGGAATTATTTGATTTATATTTTCCATATTATGCTGAATTTTAAGTTTAATAGGATTGTGTTTTAGTCTTATACACATCCTCAAATGTTTTTCCTTATTTATGAAAGTTTCCCCTATATTGTTATCCTTACTGAGCATCTGAGATCACCCATTTCTATGTTTTATTTTTCTCAAGATTTGAAGAAGTATATAATGAATAACCTGTAGGAATAGGTGAAGGGATGTGAGTGTGTTGAAAAGGGGACACAATGTTGTCTTCTTTATTTTATGATGTAATGTAAAACATATGTAAGTGTCATGTACTTCCAATGATATTAAACTAATTAGTCTTCTTGGAATTTATCTAATGTGATCATTCCAATCATATGTAATAATAAATTGACTCTAGGTAACTAGGGTTGGTGCATTACAACTTATATCTAGAGGAGAAAATACTACAGAACTCAAGCACACCGAGTGTAGGGAATCCTGTGGCTGGCTGTCAAATGAAGAGAGACCCTTTGTGGATCAGCATTATAGAGAATGTTTCTGGATAAACATCCTAGCGACCCAATGTGAATTATCATCATAGAAACCCTATGTGGATCATCATCATAATGACACGGTGTGGATAAACATTCTAGATACTTTGTGTGGATCAGTAGTTTGTGACCCAACAAAGACCAGCCTTAGAGTGGCCCATCATGAATCCACGACATACGACCATATGTGGATTGCCAATGGAACAACACCTTCATGGTTCAGTTGTGGATTTATCTAATGGAATAAAATGGTATATCTTAAGACTAATCATCTATATTAGTGATCTCTGAGTTGTATACCTGGTTTAAGCTAAGTATTTTTCTTTGTGATTTGTGATTGAGATCAATCCTTGTGGTTTTGCTTTGTGGAATTATTAGAGACCTTCAGAGGTCTCAATATCCCTACTGGGTATTCTTATACTCACCCCTACATGGGCTTCACCCGCACCTTGCTGTGTCTTGTGCAGATGAGAGCAGTTTGGCTAAGACTTTATGATCCAGGACCAGGCGGTGCGCGGAGGTGAAAGTTTGACATGGGGAGCTGTGGAGACGATTTGTACCTACCCTTTATATAGGATCCATGGTGGATGATATCAGGATCTATTTTTTGTTGTAGTTGTATATTTCAATTGGGCTTGTATTCTGGACCCTTTACTTTCAGTTCACACTTTTACTACTACAGTTTTACTACTTGTTTTTCATATTGTCGTGTTCTTGGTCTATGTGTTTATAGGTTTAAAGGAAATTTCTTCCCATTTTAGGGAAATTACATTATGATGTTAGTATCTAACCCCCAGCCTATGGAAGGTGGGCATAGTGCAGTCACGACATGGGCCCCGGGGGATAGTTTTGGACGCTCATCTATTGATGATGTCTTTTAACACATGATTTTATCTTAGTTTTCAACAAATTATACATTTAGGTTTCTTCTCCAACATCCATGTTGTTTGAAAATGAATTATTTATATTAGTGTGATCCTGATGTCGTAAAACATTTTAAAACATCCCTCTACATTTCGACTAGTTGAGAGTAGCTTAGTTATCCTCTTTGTTACGTAACATGCCTCTCATTTTCCTTATTTAAATATTTTATTTGTTCTCCAATTATTTTTTAAATACTTTAAAACCCATTATCCAATTATTTATCTAGACCTTTATAAATACTCTTTATCACAGTTCTCTCCATTTTCTATCTTCAACAATCAACTAAAAACTGTTCAATTCAATCATATACAATTTATTATATGTTTTCCTTTATTACAATCCCTTTCCACATATTTTCAATTAGTCTTCCTATTAAAATAAATGTATATAAATATTTATTTTTGATCATGAGCCTATTAATGAAATTAAATTACATCTATTCATTGTCCTTATATATAGACACATGTGATTTATCTTCTCATAATTGAGTACTCTGTTGTTAAATATTGAAAAGATAAGTCATCATTTTAATCTAGAGCCAATATTGTTGGATCAAAACTATTTAAATTTTTTTTCATTATTTTCATGAAAATATGATAATATTATAAAGTGTCTCTATATCCCCTAATGTTACTAAAAATCTCATTGACTCATGTGATGTAGTCTTCAGTCTTCTCATCGTCAGCAATTATCATATTTTCAAATACTTCTAAAAAGATATAATGTTGAGATTCTCGATCATTAAAATTTAATTATTATATATAGTTATGTTTATCACATATATCATTGTCTATATTTAGTCTCATTACTTTGGTATATAAATTATAAAGTACGGACATAAAAATAGAATTTCTATATTTTACATCTGTATCCATATTTATTTTTTATTCAAAATTAATTTTAGTATCCAACCCCCATTAAATATAAATCCAACAACAATAGGATCAAAAATATATTGTAATTAGAATAGAATATAGGAGATCCTCATATTATTTCAGTTATGAATATTATTTCATTAAAATATAAAAACACATCAATTGTATAAAAGATTCATTTTATCCATTTTTATTCGTTAAATAGGATTAAATATCACATTGAACATGGTCAGCTCTGATAAACCATGAAGAGACCATGTATTTGGTAATTCATCACCTGTAAGTGTGCAATGATTCAATTATACTTTTCTTTAAATTTCATTTTTAAATTAAACAATTTGACCTATTAAAATAATAATTTTAATTAAATTAATCATCACCTCATCCTTATCATACTGAAATTATAAAATGAAATTCAATCAAATTTTTTTTAAATGATTACCACTAATATGTGTGAAAAAATCCTTTTGGTGTTCATTTTATTTTCTAGACATGTATTAGAGTGGTAATTAATTATTGAAATAACAAATTCATGTGAAGAAACCTTTTACTCTGCTACACAATAATTTGTGGTCAACTTTCACCCATAACTCATGGGTCAATATCATATTATTTAAACCAATTTATATTATTATATCAATAATCTTGATATGAAACATTTATTCAGTAGTATTTTTCTTCTGATGGGATTTTTATCATTAGGACCCTCGTTGAAGTTATTTCATCTAATTATAATATCTCCTTCGTTAAACTAGGTCTTCAACAACCATGATATTTTTAACAACACAGCATACACATTGACCAATCACCTCAATATTTAAAAATGAACTACATATGCATGAGATAAATATCTCACTTTTTATCCTTCTTTATTTTCAATAAGAATCCCTATTATAACAAGTAAAAAAATTTAATTTCATTGAAATAGATCAATAGTACTAGTTTTAATCAATTTTTTATCACTCTAACATTTTATTTCATCAATATAATAAATTAGAAACATGATACATTATTTTATTACAAAATATCTTATCCTTCTCATATCTTTAAGTTCAAAACATCTCTAATAGATTTGTATTCATGTTAATTCCATATTATATTACTACATTAATCCTTATTAAAACTAATCTATAAGATATCTTTTAATAATTTTAAAGACTTGATTTTTTAAACTCATATCATAAACAAAATAATCTATTCTTATCTTTCTCTTGAAACATGTATGCACTTATTCCAATATGCTTATATGAAGACATTTTGTGGTTCATGTCATAGATATGAAAAAAATAACTTATGATTTAGAAAAATATTAATCTATAAATGATTGCATCTTGAAATCACTTATTATGAAATGAAGATACAAATAATTTCATTCCAACACAATAACATACTATCACTTCCTGAAATTGTGGTGTGGATCACTCTAAAAATATTCGCATCATCATGAACCATTGAAAGAACATCGCACTATGACTTTACAACATCTTAAACTCAAGAGATATATTTGAAACATTTCTTCCTTAGACAACATCATGGTGTGATTTTATTCTTGATGTCATAGACACTAGAAAATATTATTAATTATTTATCACCAAATAATATACATTAAATCATGATTACAACATCAATCATGATATTAAAGTCTCTAATTATCATCACAAAATCATCATAATTAAATATTCCTTCAAGAAATTTTATTTTTTTATATCGTGTATATTTTAGAATATCCAGATATGAATTTTAAAAATTGGGGTATTTTCCATAACATATCTTCTAATAGTTTGAGATATTTCCAATATTATGATTTGAACCCAGTGTTACTCGTATAAATAGAGCATGTTACTTTTAAATTTCATTGTTGGAATAAACCCTTTTATAATTTAAACTTCACTCAATTTGGATGTGACTCTTACTTAAGATTTTGGACTCCATTTCATTTCCAATCTAGTGAAAAGTAGTATTCATTATGTAAATTGTGAGTTTCTTGATAATTTTTATGTATTCTTGTGTGTAATATTTAGAAAAGAGTTATGTATTAATAAAAATTAATGATCTATATAAATGATGTAATTGAGTACTTAAAAAAATTCCCATTCCTTATCATAATTAAGTTCATATACCATTAGAGTAACTTCAACATTGATAATACATACCAAATTTTCCTCAATATTCTGTAAATCATTTTTTTTTCTAAAAAATCCTCAATGTCTTCTCAAAAACACTTAAGTAACCTCGGCTAATCACTGAAAAAATATAAAAAATTAAAAAACAACATTAACCAATTACAATGAAATTTAATCATTTCTAAAAAGAATATAACACATTAATAGTTCCATGAGATACTTTATTAACAAATTTGTTTATTATTTCACCTCCCTTTGGTTCCCAACTCAATATAATGGTTTCCAATATGTATATCTAACATTATCTCACATTTTTAGTCATCAATCATTCTTCTATATGTCCATATTATTTAGTTTTTTATATGGATATTGTTATGATTAATTCTATTATTTATTTTGAATGTTTCATATTTTGTCTAACTTTATTTACAAACATGCGAATGATATCTAAATTTTAATTATTTTTCTGCAGTTTACCTTTAGTTCTTTAAAAAATTGTGAAATCAATTTTTTTTTGATATTATCCATATGATTGCTTTCTCCCATTATTTTACTGAGTTTTATTTTTATATATTATTTATAAATATTTCTTAATAATAAATATTAAATATTATTCTCAATATTTTAAAAATATTTCCTAATAAAATATAAGTTACAAAAAATGTAATGTGTTTTTTCACAATATTTCTTTAAGGTAATTCTTTAATTATTTTATTATTCTTTTTCTATATATGTTAATATCCATTACAATTTTTTTATGTTTCATGGAGGATATGTTTTAATGATATAATCCAAATTCTTTATATAGATGTTTTATTTCTATTTCATATATATGTTTTTTTGAAACCCATTTCATTCACATAGGTTATTTAAGTTATGATGTAATTAAAAATGTGTTCTGGTTCATGTGGAATTCATAAATATGGTTTTTAATTATATGATGGTTGGGACTAAAATCATATATCACTTAAATTAATTGGTTTATATTTTATATTTCATAAGATGACATGTATAAACATTGGGAGTGAATCTATTCCTCTAAGAGATGTTCTCACAATTTTTATGGGAAATAAGGATGAACCAAATCCTCTATGTTACTCATTCCACTATGTCATAATGGTCTTAACAGTGTTCCTTGACATACGAAATGATTATCTATACATGTTTATTTTCCACATTATTATTCAACATTTCAATTTTATGCATGAAAAATATATTATATTTTCAAGGATATTTATTATTGATTCAGGTTTCCAAAATCATATGACTCATATATTGTATTATAAATATAGACATATTTCAATATTTGTGAATTTAGATTCTTGTTTTATTGGGTTTTATTTTCCTTTTTCTCTTAGTTAGGAAACAAGAATATATTCTCATTCCCAAAATATTTTTTAATTCTCACTTATCATCTTAATTTTTTATTTCTTATGTTCAGATTTTATGAAGCATCTATGATCACCCTTTAATAGTTTTCGATTCCATAAGATATGTAGAATTTTATTATTTATAACATTGATAGAAGGGAATAATGTGTGATGATTATTTTTTTGAGATATTGAATAATGTTTTTAAAAAACATTATTATCCTTCTAACAACAATAATATAAAATTTATATGTACTGGAGTGTGATTTATTAAGAGATGTAACAAATATTAAAATAAAATGATTTATTAAATATGTATTTTGTGGATGTGTTTATTAAATATTCATGAGTAAAACCCATTATTTTGAATCCCCTACTACATAGCGAACCGCTAACCCCAAAAAAATAGGTTTTCACTCTTGAAAATATACTCACCTGTAGGTGAAAGTTTAGAGACTCATGTGTAATCCCTATTCATAATTGAATCAATATAATCTATTAAAAAATAACCCCAAATTAGTCATCAATACACAACTCAATTCCAAAGTTTAGTTTTTTTCTTCTAATACAAAGTATCAACGAATATAACACAAAAAATGATAACTCATTCCCAAAATTTAAAAATAATCATTACAATACATATCATAAAAAACTAAGCATTAATATGAACCCATATTCCATAATTAAATCATTAAACCTATTTCCCCTAATCATCCATTTTCTAGAAAAAATATAGGAAAATTTATACTTTTTTTCCTCCAAAAAATCACAAAAATTATAAAGACCCGGAATTTCAATGTACATTATTTTAATTAAATGGAAATTATATGAGTCTGCAAAAATTTACAGTGCATGATTCTGAGGCCCGGTGTGCCCGAAATCAATTTCTGATGTTTTTTTTGGGTACGTTCATTAAATATATGAGTGGGTTTTTATCACTTTTGAAACAGTGCTCAGAATTGAAATCAGAGGGCACTGTTCAACTCGTAGTGCTAGTATTCTCTTGATAAGACTCTTACCTCAATGATAGTTGGTCGAGAATAAAATATTGTTTTTGGGTTTTACGCAAAATATTAAAATAAAAATAAATGTTTGGGACAATTTACTTTTATTTTACCAACAACCATGTGGGTGTTGGGAGGTAGGACCCACTGGAACTATAACCTCCATGTGGAGTTTGCTAGTGGGGACCACCAGGCCATATCCTCTCATGAGAGGTTATGGTGGTGGGGACCACCACGCCTAAACCTACGATGTGAGGTTAATGTGGTGGGGACCAACGTGGAACACATAACATCCCATTTTGAATAATTTGTGTAGGGACCACCCAACCCCTATTAATGGGAGGAGAGGAAAACCTCTCAAACCCCCTCATTAATGAGGGAGAGCCTCTTAACCTCCTTTAACATTAATGTTGCCAACGCACCACCCGTAACATGCCAACCTGCTTAATAATTTCCCCAATTTGAATTTTATGCCAACAATTAAATTTGGGAAATCATATCACTTTTGGCATTTAGGTGGAATATTGGGGAGAGTAGAGCTTGGGAGAAAAAGAGTTCTCCAACAAAGAACCTCATCTCCCAACGATGAATGAATAACACATTCTTACAATGAAGAACACCAGCAACGATCTCCTTTGATCTTCTTCCCCGAACTCCTACCGATGTGGAGCGTCTCCCACAACTGACATGCGAGCTCGGGATTGTAAGTGTGTGGAAAACATGACAAATGATGGCAACTCTACCTTCTTCCCCACGACTCCATCAACGAACAACGATCAAGGTAGGAGGTTAATTTTATTTATGTTCAATGTTCTTTCCTTATTTTATTACGAAGAATGAGAATGCTTTCTTTTTATGGGTGGATGGATGCGGTTCGTTCTATTGGACCGATTGTTGTCACCCTAAACGCAGAAGGTTCGGGACAAACTAACATGGCCCGACACACTCCGTCAATCTCTTTTGTGATGTCCTTTGGCATGGTGACGAAATGACGAGGTGAAGAAGTCAGAGAAGACAAAGGTTGCACTTTCCGCAGCCTCCATGACCCACGCCGCCCCCACGGTGTCCCGTCCCACCGCCGGCCTGTCCGGTCACCACCCGGCCACAAACCGGCCTGCCCGGCCGCAACCCGGCCTGCCCGCGCCTCGTCGGCCTGCCCAGCCGCCTCATAGCCTACCCAGTCACCTCCCGGCCACCTGCTGACCTCACGACCTTCCCTTCTTCCCCGCAGCCACCTGAGTTGAAACGCTCGAGCCGCGCCCCTCACGACGCCCTGGCCGAACTGGTCGCGCCCTCGTCGTTCTCAGGGTCAAACAACCTTTGTAGTGCCCTCCAGGCCGAACCTCCCTCACGGGCTGTTGGGCTGGGCCCAGCCGGCCAGGCCGAACATAACAGGCTTACCCACCCAACAGGCCAGTCCAGACCCAATAGGTCTGACTGGGTTGACCCAGACTGGGTTAGACTAGACTGGGGCCCACTACCAGCCCCTTTACTTTTTTTTGGCATATGTTTGGCACTAGACGTCCATTTAATGAACCATCAGTGAAACTGGAAATCATGGAGCATGATGGTACCTTTGAGTATACCCCATTGGAGTTCGGGTTATAGATGAGATATGGTCAAGTTGGATCAGGCATGAATCCAACCAGGCCCCAAGGACAAAAAGGTGAATAACTCACATACCGGGTGTCCGATTAATGCCATGTCTGTTGCGTTGGGTCCCCTATGACGTGGTAGAACATTGGGATACTTCTTCGTGAGATTTCGTGGCATTTGATGTATCGACACTTGGCTTGAGTAACAGACCCTCTAAGGATCAAGCGTGCTTTGTGTGGAAACCCTATAGCTGGCAGCTCTTTGACTATTGTTCCTGGATCCTGTGAGGGATCGACAGCTCTGACTACTATTCCTGGATCATGTGTGGGTTTGACAGCTCTGACTATTGTTCCTAGATCCTGTGTGGGATCATCATTTTTGACTACTGTTCCCAGATCATGTGTGGGTTCGACACCTCTGACTACTGTTCATATATCCTATGTGGGTTCGACGGCTATGACTACTATTTCTAGATCCTGTGTGGGTTCGACAACTCTGACTACTCATCGTGGAGCAGTTGATGTGGAGAGTCCGAGCTATCCTGTAGTAGTGGACCAATATGCGGAGGTTTTTCCTGATGATGTCCCAAGTCTACCTCCTCGTAGAGAGGTGGAATTCTACATTGACATATACCCCGGGACAGCACCGATATCTACACCAACATACCGGATTCCTCCCATGGAGATACGCGAGTTGTGGGTACACCTAGACGACATGCAGGTGAAGGGATTCATCTGGCCCAGTGTTTCTCCCTGGGCAGCCCCGATTCTGTTCTCCAAAAAGGTGGATGAGAGCTAGAGTCTTTGCATCGACTACTGTTGCCTGAACTAGGTGACCGTTAAGAACAAGTACCCACTCCTGAGGATTGAAAACCTCTTTGATCAGTTGAAGGGAGCATGATGGTTCTCAAAGATAAGCCTCAGATCATGTTATTACCAACTCAGAGTTAGAGATGAGGATTTGTAGAAGACAGCCTTCAGATGTCAGTATGACCACTACAACTTCATGTATATTCCATTCGGCATAACCAATGATTCAAAAGTTTTCATGGGACTCATGAATATTATTTTTCTAGCCATACCTTGATCCCTTGGTCATAGTCTTCATCGACAACATTCAGATCTACTCGACTACTGAGGAGAAGCATGCCTACCATTTGCGAGTATTACTTGACACACTCCGAGAGCACCAGCTTTATGGTAAGCTTTGAAGTGCTAGTTCTGGATCCAATAGGTTCACATTCTTGGACATGTCATCTCGGAGGATAGTGTTGCAATAGTTCTAGCAAATATTGAGGTGGAACTTGACTGGGATCCACTCAAGAGTGTGATAGAGGTATGAAGTTTCTTGGGTGTTGTTGGGTACTACTGGAGGTTCGTACTAGACTTCACCAGTGTTTTGGTACCACAATCAGCCTTGATGATGAAGGGGAAACCATTTTTGTGGTCGGAGAGATACCAGTAGAGCTTTCTGAAGCTGAGGAAGAGGCTGGCTAGTGCCCCCATCTTGAAAATTCTAGAGGAGGGCGTAGGGTAAGTATTTTACGGCAATGCATCAGGGACTAGACTCGGATGTGTTCTGATATAGGAGTGAGCAGTAATCGCATATGGGTCTCGGAAGCTGAGGCGACATGAGTAGAACTACGCTACCCATGAGCTATAGTTAGTAGTAGTGGTATTTTCCTTGAATATGTGGCGACACTATCTGGTGGGAAAGCTTTTTAAAATATACTCTGATCACAAGAGTATCAGGTATATCATCTCTCAGAAGGACCTGAACGTGAGACAATGATGTTTTTTTTGAGTTCCTCCAGGACTATGATTTCGAGATAGCCTATACTCCTGGGAAGGGGAACATTATGGCTGATGCACTTAGTAGGAGGTCTGGTATACAGTTATTAGGCGAGACGATAGAGCAACATGCTGCTTCACAAATATCCTTTGTTGATATGGATGGAGAAGCTTTCCTAAAGTCTTTTATGGCCACTCCACCACTTCTTCAGCAAGTCAGGTAAGTGCATCATGGGGATGCTGATTGTGAGACACGACAAGCTCAGATATCCATCGAGCATGCACCTGATGGATTTTCTAATGGTGGGGAGCACGCCATCCTCTACAGAGGATGTACCATGGTACCAGTTTCACTTTAGGAGGAATTGTTGATGGAGTTCCACAAATCCCCTCTAGAGGTACATCCATAAGTGGATAAGATGTATCAGGACCTCTAACGACAACACTGGTGGTCGGGAATGAAGAAAGAAGTTTCATAGTTTGTCTCTCTATGCCTCACTTGTCAGCAAGTGAAGGCAGAGCATTATGTACCAGCAGGCTTGGTGAATCCTTTAGAGGTCCTAGAGTGGATGTGGGATGGGATATCCATGGACTTCATGACTGGACTTCCACGTACATCCAGGGGTCATGACTCGATTTGGGTGATCGTTGACCAAATCACCAAGTCGGCCCACTTCCTACCGATCAGAGAGCAGGGCTCAATAGAGATCATGGGATTACAATATGTGTAGAATATTGTAAATTTACATGGATTTCTTTCTATTATTGTAACTGATTGTGAAGCATGATTTACTTCCTTGCTATGGAAGGGGTTTTAGGAAGCTTTCCGTATACAGCTTCATTTGAGCACCACCTTCCATCCTCAGACGGATGGCCAGACTTAGCAGACCATTCAGACCCTCTAGGACATGTTGTGTTCTTGTGTTCTTGACTTCGGTCATATTTGGGAGGATCACTTTCCTTTGGTGGAGTTTTCATAAAAAAATAGCTATCACTAAACCATTAGGATTACACCTTTTGAGGCATTGTATGGGCGACCTTGCAGATCACCTTTGTGTTAGCTGACCTAGGGGAGTCAGCACTAGTGGGACCAAAGATGGTACGGGTTACCAAGGAGAAGGTGCAGATCATCCACGAGCAGATGAAGACTACACAGAGTAGGTAGAATTCGTATGCCGACAGGAGATGGAATCCTCTAGATTTTGAGGATGGTGACCACGTCTTTTTACGGGTCTCACATCGACGAGGTCTATATATATTTGGCTGAGGCGGCAAGTTATCTCCGCATTTCATCTGGCCCTTTCAGGTCTTCAACATAGTTGGCGAGGTGCCATACCACTTAGCTCTTCTACCTCAGTTGCACCATGTTCAGGACGTCTTCCACATTCCCCAGCTGAGGAAATATTTTTATGACCCTTCCCACATCATCGACCATGGCAGGATGGATTTCGATGATGGGGTGACATTTATGGAGGTCCAAGTACTGATTGAGGATCGACAAGAGCGGGTCCTTCGTGGATGGTCGATACCTCTGGTGTGCATTAATTCGTAGCACGAGAACCTCCAGGAGAGAATATTGGAGCGAGAGGCTCAGGTGTGTTCTTAGTACCCCCACATGTTTCCTTAGTTTGAGTTGTATCTTACAGGGATGTAAAGCCATGAGGTTGGGAGAATGTAAAGACCTGAAATTTCCATATAATTTTTTAATTAAATGGAAATTTTATGAGTCCGTGAAAATTTGTGGTGCATGATTCTAAGGCCCGGTGCTCCTGGATTCAATTTATGATGTTTTTTTCGGGTATGTTCAGTAAACATTTGAGTGGGTTTTTATAACATTTGTACTGGTGCTCGGAATTGACATATGAGGGTACCGTTGAACTCGCAACGCTGATATTCACTTAAGAAGAATTTCACCTCGACGGCAGTGGGTCGAGAATAAATGATAGTTTTAGGTTTTTATGTGAATGATTAAAATAAAAAAAATGTGTGTGACACTTTATTTTTATTTTACCAATAACCATGTGGGTGTTGGGAGGTAGGACCCACTGGAACTATAACCTCCATGTGGAAGTTGGAAGTGGGAACAACCAGGCCATAACCTCTCATGAGAGGTTATGGTGGTGGGGACCCCCACGCCTCATCCTCCCATGTGAGGTTAATGTGGTGGGGACCACCCGAGACCACATAACCTCCCATTTTGAAGAATAGGGGTGGGGACCACCCGACCCCTATTAATGGGAGGAGAGGAAAACCTCTAAACTCCCCTCATTAATGAGGGAGAGCCTCTTGACCTCCTCTAACTTTAATGCTGCCAACACACCACCCTTAACACGCCATTCTACTTAATTAATTTCCCCAATTTGAATATTGTGCTAACAATTAAATTGGGGAAATCATATCACTTTTGTAATTTGTGTTGAATATTGGGGAGAGGAGAGATTGAGAGAAATATAGTTCTCCAATAAAAAACCTCATCTCCCAACGAATAATGAAGGATGCGTTTTTTTTCAACGAAGAATTCCGGAAACAATTTCCTTCGATCTTCTTCCCCAGACTCCTACCAATGTGGAGCATCTTTCACAACCTACGTGCAAGCTCAAGATTGGTAGTGTGCGGCGGACGCGATGAACAATGACAACTCCATCTTCTTCCCCACGACTCTATCGATGAACGATGATCAAGGTAGGGGTTAATTTCATTTATGATCCGTGTTATTCCTTTTTTTCAAAATGAAGAACGAGGATGCTTTCCTTTTATGGGTGGATTGTTGTGGTTTGTTCTAGAAGACTAATTTCTATCACCCTAAATGCGGAGGGTGCGGGCCAAACTGACATGGCCCGACACCCTCCTCCGATCACTTTTGTGATGTCCTTCGGTATAGCGACGAAACTAGAGGGGACGAAGGTAGCGAAGACAAAGGTCGCACTTCCCGCGGCCTTCGTGACCCGCGTAGCCCCCGCGGCATCCCGTGCCACCACAGGCATGCCCGGCCACCACCCGCTGGGCTGCCCGATCGCCAATCGGCCTGCCCACGCCCCGCCGCCCTGCCCGTCCGCCTCCCGACTGCCTATCGGCCTACCGCCGGCCTGCCCATCCACCTCGCGGCCGGCCGGCGGCCTCACCACCTTCCTCCCGACCATCCGGGCTTAACCGCCTGAGCCTCGCCCCTCGCGACGCCCTGGTCGAACCAGCCACGCCTTCGCGGCGCTCCGGGCCGAACCGCCCTCACAGCGCCCTCCAGATCGAACCACCCACACGACCTGTTGGGCTGGGCCAAGCGGGCCAGACCGAACTTAACAGGCTATCCCGCCCAACGGGCCGGGCCAGACCCAACAGTTCTGACCGGGTTGGACCGTACCTGGGCCCACTACTGACCGCTTTACATTTTTTGGCAATATCTTTGCAACTGGATGTCTGTTAGAAGATCCATCAGCGGTGCTGGTAAACTTAGTGCGTGATGGTCCCTTTGAGTAAACCCCACTGGAGTTTGGGGTATAGTTGAGATACAGTCATGTTGGATCATGCACGAATCTAATCGAGCCCCAGGGACTAAAAGTCTAATAACTCACATACCGAGTATCTGATTGACGTGCCATCTATTATGTTGAGACCCCTATGATATGACAGACCTTTTCGATACTTCTTCATGGTACATTGTGGGATTTGATGTATCAACACTTGGATTGAGGAGCAAACCCTCACAGAATCAAATGTGCTTTGTGTAGAAACCCTGTGGTTGGCTGCTCTCTGACTAATTTTCCTGGATCCTATGTGGGTTCGATAGCTATGACAACTGTTCCTGGATCCTTTGTGTGTTCGAAAGCTCTGACAACTGTTTCCGGATCTTGTGTGCGTTCGACAACTTTTACTACTCTTCCTCGATCATTTCTGGGTTTGAAAACTCTGACTACTGTTCCTGGATCCTGCGTGAGTTCAACAGCTATGACTACTGTTCTTGGATCCTACGTGGGTTCGACAGAATAGATGATTTATTGGCTATATCTAATTATATCTAACTCTCTACTAAAGTTGTATACCTGTATGAGATGAGTCAGTAACTTTTGTGTTTTTCTCATGATTTAGATGGATTAATTGATAACTTAGGTATATGTATAGGCATATACCTATGTGGGGTTATCTGTTGATTTTATACGTTTTGGTTTATCCTTATTGGATTTTGTGAGACCTTGAGTGTATTGGGGTCCCTACTAAGTATCGTTATATTAACCCTTTCACAGGCTATGCCCGCACCTCATTGTGGTTTATGCAGAAGATGGACAACACTGACCAAGGCTGAGAGTACTAGGACTAGACGGTACCCGGAGGTGGACCTTACTACATGTCAGTACTCAGAGGAGATGGACAGACATGGAGTGCTGAGGAGGTGATATGTACCTACCCTTCAGGATGGAACCTCGGAGGACGATCTAGTTGCTATTTTTCCTATTTCTTCAGTTATTATTATACTATAAGTTATTTGTACTCTCTAGATGGGATTATATTCTGGCCCCATTTTACATACTGTACTCACTTGTTGGTTATTCAGTTTAGTCGTGATCATATGTTTTGTGTGTGTTTATAGTTTATTAAGGCATTGTCTTCCCTATTTTAGGGAATTATTCCTTCGGTGCAAGTCGCCAGCCCCTGACCTATGGAAGGCGGGCAGGGGTTAGTCACGACACGGGCCTTGGGGGACGGGTCGTGACAAAAATAATACCCTTGAGTTTTCATAACCAAAACCACCTTATTATGAAATAATTTTTCACACACTACAACATTTAATAAACGCCACACTAAAGCCACAATCATTTCAGACAACTATTGTACAAGAGCTGCCACCGACTTTCTCCTAGTGATCTCATATATCTAAACTACAATACATTATATCAACTATTTACCTCCCATAATCAATCCCCCAGAACCAAATGATCGTAATCTCTGTAGAAACATACATGGTTATGTTTTCCACAAAAAGAAATCTTAGAATAAGAAAATAGAGGAGAAGGGAAGGCGAGGTCTTCTATGATATTACAAGTTTGTATTTTAAAAAATCATATATTAATGATCTAATATATTTCATAAAAATGTGATAGGTAAATAGTTCCTATTTATGATATAAATATAAAAAACCTCTAGGTCGGTGTGCGGCGTAGTACCGTTGGGAAGGCAAGGTCGTCTGTGAAGCAGCGTGCTGGTGCACTGTGGGAAAGGTGGTTTCTGGAGTTGCAACTATGGTTGGAAATCTAATTCGGATGAAAGTGCATGGGATGAGCTCAAGAAGGGATTCTCCACCCGTGGAACGTGTGGGCTGCCAACGAGGATTCTAGGTCGAGGGGGACTTTAGGACGCACTGGGTGTGGGATGCGAGCCTATGGTGTCTGGAGCAAATGGACCATGACTATGTGTTGCGGATTGATGATGTGATCTCTATTGTGTTTCTTTCTCTAGAAAAGAGCACGATGGTGATGAGTATTTTAGGTACAATAAAAGCACTCAAAAACTATAAATTATAATCCTTTTTATATAAACACTCATCAGGTTAGTAATTTTTTAATTATGGTGGCCCTAATATGGTTTTCATCCCAAGGGGTTTCTTATTTTAGTTGAGAAGAATATAGGTGGCCCAAAGAGGAATGTGTAATTATATATAACATAAAATTTTTGGTTCACTTGACTAGGTGACCCTAACAGCGCTAGGTATTTAAGGGAATAGAGATATGATAATTCACAAGAAAAAATTATGGAAATATATTTATGTATTAACTATAAAATGGTTATATATGATATAATGATGTTGGTTCTCTATGAAAAAAGATGAATATTAAGATAAATTCATTATTAGACACTTTGGTTAGTAAAATAATTATTTGGGAACACAAATAGATATAATCCAATAGAATGGATATTATTTTAGTGGGATTGTATTCAATATAATTCCTTCTAAATATTTGTATAACATTATAGTCATAAAATAAATTCCACTATTTTAGATAAAATGTTAACATAAACAACTTTAACATTTCCCTCGAGGACTATATTAATGAAATAAAACATTAATGGTAGCAATTTCCTAGATTTTCAATATGCCCAACTATTACTGTCAATCATATTGTAAATTCTATTATTTAAATAATACATCCTCATGAACCATCATAATTTTATATTCATGTATAAAATGATGTTTATTAAATAGTAAATAAATATTATCTTCTAATATATGCATTGATATTTTGTCAATTTAATCGTTTTTTAGAAGAAAAACACAGATATAGATGCATATATGATAATAGAAAACATTATAAAGATGTTTATGAAGCAGGAATGATATTAGATATTTGATGTTTTAAGGAATGTTTTAATTTCAAAAAAAATGATATTATTTAATTTTCCATAGAAATGCGCTAATGATTAGGTTTGTTAATGACTTAGAGTGACTTGGTTGATCACTTAGGAATGATCAAATGATTAAATTAATCATTTAGTCATATCTAGGGTAATTTTTTCAATTCATATATCATGAATTAGTATAACACTAAATTAGCTAATATCATAAATATATTGAGTGTGGTTGAGTAGGACATGAGAGTTATAAGACCATGTTCTATACTGATTCTATAAAAAGAAACAATAAAATATTCTTAGAGTGGATGGGAAGGAGTGGTCATGGATAGACTATAATTGCTTCTTTGAAACCTAAAAAATATTTCTTCATATAATGGTGAAAATTCATAATAGAAAGTTTAACCATTGGAAATATGATTTCATGTAATACCTAAATGAGTGTAGAATTAATCTTTAAGATTCCATGTCTATTAGTTGTAATATAGATATACATTCTTCTATTTTAATGGGTATATGCTAATTATTATACATTATATAATTATATTAAATATCTAAAAATGTTTAAAGTTGTGGTAGAATATATGGTCGAAAATTAAATTTTATTTATTTATAGAAATAATAGATTTTTTCTCAATATAATATATATTAATTATTTAATGGTCATAATATATAAACATTTATTATTTTATTTCATTATCAATTTTATAAAAATAAAATAAATTTGAGTTAAAAATGTAATTTTAATTAAATTAATATTGTTTAATGTATATATTTCATAGTATTATCTTCTATTTAATTAATTTTGACAATGAAAATGTGAATGAAACAATTTTAAATAACATTGAAATGTAATACTTAATCCTAGTGATAAAGTATGATTATAATTATTGATTTTTCACCTTTTTTGGTTTTTTTTGTACTCAAAACTTGTGATGTGTTGGAATAATATGATATATGTTTTTCAATTATTTTGTAGTTCAATGATGAAAATGATAAGAGATTTTATTTTCTTAAATAAATTATTAATTTGCTTTGTAAAGACATCGAACCCAATAGCCTGGAGTTGGTGCCTTACTTTATTACATTTCCATAGATACAAGACTCTAATCCCAAAGGACCAATCACCTTAGTAGTTTTGGGAACCATATTACATATATGTACTTTACATTACAACGTGAAGTGAAAAAAAACATAGGAACTTCATTGAAAACATTATTAACTCTTTAATTATCTTGTAAATTCAATCATAGTATACATTTTCACATCATAGGGAAAAATAAAACATAAGAAAGGGGTGAGCTACGATGCTTAGTAAGGGTAAGTAATATGGCAGAAGATAATACAAAAAACGTAATGGTGAATGACTAATAACACATGGAATTAGAATATAATCTTGAGAATAATATGGAAAGAATAATTTTTTTATAAAGAAATACAATATAAATAAAGACATGAAACTTAACCATGGATATTCTACTAGTCAAATAATCACATGATTTAACATGTACTATGATCATAATGAGGGAATGCATAATTCCTAATATCTAAAACATAAATTCAATTCCTCAGCCTAAACATATGAAAATAAATGTTTATCACCTCATCAAAATACATATCATAAAATTATTGGCAAGGCCTTGGTAAAGTCCATATCTTTTTTCCTCATGAGACCTGCCGATGTATCAAGGGGTTATAGTGGGGTCTGCCCATCACAAACTAACTCCAATGAATTCCTCATATGTCTAACTGAAATATATCTTCAAATAAAAGTTTCTAATACCACTTTGAAATATTTGAATCATAATAATAGATGATAATACTCAAATAAAATCATTGATAAATTCTTGGTAGAAATACCCTTTTACTTTGTAAAGAAATGCTCTTTTGGGAATTCAATTTTATTTTCTATGAAATCATATTATAAATACTAATATCATAGAAAAAATAATATAAATAAAATGATATTATTTATGAGGAATAAATGATGGTTACTAAAGTGAAAACATATTAT
This sequence comes from Viscum album, assembly GCA_963277665.1. Lineage (NCBI taxonomy): Eukaryota > Viridiplantae > Streptophyta > Magnoliopsida > Santalales > Viscaceae > Viscum > Viscum album. Next base: position 791,151,986 of record OY728148.1, read on the forward strand.
GGAGTGTACTAGAAAATATGTATAAAATTGGAAAGTTCCCTTAAACCGGGCTAGCTTAACAGGAGGAATTAAAACTTGAACATTATAAAACCTATATTATACAATAAACTAATGATGAAATGATATGGATATCAGAATTTTGAATATATACCTATAATTTATATGATTTATATAAAAATAATGAAGAATTACATTGGGTTAAAGAGAGAGAAAGCATAACTGGAGGAAAAAATTGAGGTTTGGGATGAAACCGTTACCACTTTGCAAATAGTCAAACCATATGAACCATAAAAATAATTATCCCAAAATAATAAATTTAATACCATGAAAATAAAAATATTCATGATATGATTCATCAAGGGAATGTATACATACAACACACATATGAATTAGTGTTACATAAGGCATATCTCATGGAAATAAAAATTAGATGAGAAAACCCTTACCTTATGTCTAAATGTGTTATCCACTTGATCATAATATCCTATATAATATGATTAATTCCATTAATTAGTCAATTAATAAACTTTTTTATATGTATTTAATTTATCATAATATAATTAAGTACATTTATGGTCTTTTTAATGAGTTATAATAGACAATTATATCGTTTGAGAAAGTTTGTTTTCTGGGTTTCAATGATCGGTTTACTTATAAAATAGTATGAAAGTTGATGTAAAATGGAAATAGATTTCTAGAAATAATTTATATTTTATTAATTAACATCCAAAATATTTAATTTTCATATATGTAATTTTAATTTTTTGGGTGATGATGAATCATTAGATGAGGTGTTGGTGATAGTCATTTAGATAATTTCTGTGGTTTTTTTTATTCTCAAAAACTAGTTTTTTACTATTTAAAATCATGTGTATATAACGGTTACCAACCATTTAATAGGATGTAATAAATATATTATAATTTTTTATCCTTAAAAATGGTTTTATGACCATCCATGAATGCGTTAAGGGAATATTAAAATGAATCATCCACGATGTCGGTAAATTGATATATCGCTGGTGATGTTTTTCATTTACCAAATAAAAGAGGGAGAAAAAGTAGTTTGATAATGGATATTTCATTAAAATTATAGAATTAAATTTTATAAATGATACATGTGTTATCATGTCTCTTTATATAGGGGAGGTTAGGGATGTATAAAAAAATAAAATAAATTAAAACAAAAATAAAAGAAAAGAAAGAGTATTTTCACTTCTTGAATTATCATACTTGAGAATCTATTTAACGAAATTGGTTTTGGTATTTTTTTTATACCAATGGATCATAGATGTGTGTGAGGGGATTGGGAATAATGTTTTTCATAATTTGGACAAGGATCAAATCATTATTTGTGTGAGGAGAAGAGGTGGTGATGGTAGTATTTATAGTTTAGGAGAGGGGTGATTTCTCATTATTTTATTCATTTGTTTATTATTTTGGATCAAGAATATGAATAGTTTGAGGATTATCACTAAATATATAAAAATAATGAAATATATTTCTATAATATGGGCTTATATCGGTCATACATCATCTATGACTCCACAACTCATGTATGTTGCTAATACAGCCAATTACCGTAATTCACTATTCACAAAAAATTCAAGTATTTTATAAAAATACAAAAAAATGACCATACCAATTTTTCAAAGCATATAATTAAAGAATTGAATCAATTTAATCAAAATAATTTCTATGTATGTGACGGTTAATTTTTAAATAAAATCCTCATTTACTCAACAAAATACATATTTTTAAATTATAACAGATTTTATAATACTTTGAAAAATTAAACAAGGTAGAATAAAATAATATTAAAATAATACGCCAATAAAATATTAATTTATGAATAAATTTTATAAAAAATTATTTTAATTATTTTATTTTTTATAAAATTGTAATTAAATATTTTCGACTTATAAAATTATGAACACTTCAGTAATAATTTTTAAAACATTTATTTTCTTATACTATGATATAATTATAAAATAATTTCATTAATAAGTTGCCAAAATATTATATAAAATTTCATGGTGAAGGTTACAATTCATTTGGTTTGTATATTATTCCTAACGGTCACAGTATTATTCCAATGGTCACATTACTATTCATAAAAAATGAAACATATCAGAAAAATATCTAAAATTTAACCAAAGTAAATTTTTATATTCCAAATTCAAAAATAATGTTTATTTTTTCAAATATAATTTATAAAAGGGTCAAAATTTATGTTTAAAACAATTTTCCATTAAAATTCAGTAAATCAGTGTTTCGTATAATATTACCTTTTATGTATAAAATTGGAATTTTTCTTATATTATGCCCAAATAAATCATTTTTATTAATGATAAAATATTTTATTGAATATATAATATGATAATATCCTTATTATCTTTAACTAATAGTGATTAATATTCCATTTAATGGAATGAAAATAGTTTTAATAAAAATATATCATTTATGGTCAATTGGTTTTTATTTCTAATTAATTGATAACCAATGAATTAATTTTATAAATATGTTTAATTTGTATTTTCATAATTAAATAATATCATTCATTAACACCATTTCCAATATCTAGAAGGTAACACTAATATTTAAATAAAAATATTTGATCATTTGTTTTGTTAACAATTTATTGAGAAGTTAATTTTAAAAATAAGCATACTGAAAAATCATTACATATCACATTCTATCATAAATTAATAAATTATGTCCTATTAATTTAATAATTTCAATATAAAAAATGGTGGTTTATCTTGGAATATTCCATTATGGGAAACCCATATCCAAAATAGGGTTAATAAAATAACATCTTAATGAGAGGGAAAGGGGAATGTGAAGGTCGCAAAAAAAACATCTCTTTAAAATAGGATGACATTATTAGGAAGTGAAAACCTAAACATATAAGAAAAATATAACATTTATTACTGATGAATAGTGGTAGAGAACACAGTAATTAAAAATTTAACCATCGCAAAACCATAAATCTTGTTATTGCTTAAAATGCCATTGATTTTCCAGAACAAAAAGTAAATAAATAATGTTTTTGCTTTAAAATAATATTCAAGAATTTTAGGAATTCATTTACATCATAAAATAATATCATAAGGAAACATACTTACTTATTAAATAGAGTTTCATACTTTAATCAAATTCCACAACAAAAAATATTTTTCTCCAAATGATGAGTATTTAAGATGAACTTTTCATGCTTGGAAAATTCAAATAAACTATTATGGATCAAACAATCCACAAAAGTATAACAATATATTCATCCTATGTTTATATAAAAACAAAAATTTCTAGGGTAATATAAAAAAATTCCCAAAAAATAAACAAGTTAAATCTAAAAAATTCAAATTAAAACCCAAATTTCAACATATGTGATGTTGAAAATTAATATAATTCCTCAAAAATATTCTAGATTATAACCCCCAAATCAAATTTATTTTTTATAATGTCCTTGTAAATAATATCCATCAATCATCACGCCTTAAACCAGAAATTTAATATCCCCAGACACGTAATCTATGAGATATTATATCCATTTAAATAACATGAACCACAATATGTCCAAAATTAAATTATATTTTACTCCAAAATAAAATTCAAAATTTATTCCATAAAATATTATATTTACCACAATCTTTTAGGATCCCCAATATAGAGAATGTCTTCTGAAATAAATTTAATCACTTACTCATCAAATCATTTTCCAATCCTAAAGTTATCTATTTGATAAAACAAATGACACTAAAATAAATATATCCTTTATCCATTAGATATTTTTACTAAAAAGGAAATGATAACAAGGACTTTACATAGGATAGAAATAGGTGATCCAGGCTTGATGCCCCTCATTTAGGGATCAAACCTCATGGCCTTTCCGGACGTTTCGGGTTTTCACCTGGCATATGGGTGGATCATTTTATAAAACTATATTAATATAACGTCCAAAATAAATATAATGGAAATACTTAAAACAAGGTTAATAACTACATATAATTTTTACTAAGGATTTCATTACAACCCAAATATATAAATAAATCATGAACTTATTCCTATATAGGACCTTACTTGGTCTATTGTTTTCCCTATATAAGGGAGAATTGACTCATGTAATTCCCTGGTTCCAAAAATTTAAGGTAATAGAATAAAAATGGATTCTTAGGATGAGTTTAATTTACATCCATAATTCTATTCATTTTTCCTCATCAATTATTTTCTTTATGTACTTCTTTACTAAACATAAACCATTTCTTCATTACATTGAAAAAAATTTCTATGTTTCTTCTTCTATATTTCTAGCCTGATTGAAATTGAGGTTTTTTTCTCCATGGTCTCCACCAATGGATCTCTTAAAAAACATTATTATTCCCTACTTTGGTGGGTTTGAGAGTTGGATAAGGTATATTTTGTTAATAATATTTCAGAAAATATTAATAGGAATGAACATTATATCTTTCACTCCTATCAATATAACATTTGTTTTATCATCACTACCCCCTTTTACATCATGGTTAATGTTAATATGACTCCTTCGGGTTCCATCTAGTAACTTAAATGGGAAATAATAGTGTGAGTAAAAATATTCATTGTGAGAGAAATGTATAATCATGTATTGTATATCATGACACATTATGTTAAACCTAAAACACCCTAGGATATTTATTTTCATCATATATTAAAATCCTTTATAATGGATTGTAATAAAAATGTGAATTACCCTAAGAAAGTACCCTTGGAGTGTTGAACCAGGTGCATAGTAAGATCACTATCGTACACCAGGTTACCCCAATTCAGGCACCAGATTCCTTATTGGACTTGTTAACCCTAGTCACAACTATTCTAGAACCATGTACACTTCTAGTATCTAATAGGGGTGTATTTCCAAGAACACCCACATCATCTCTTCTTTACCAAAATTATCGAATGGTCATCAATTTTTATCCTCAATTTCTATGTTAGGGTTTTGATCCCTAATTAATTTTTTATAAATTCAATTTTCAAGTTTTCAAATAAAATTAATATGATACCAACTATAAATACCATGACTCTGGTAGCCCAGATCTAGTGCCTTAATTTATTACAATAGTATAGATACAAGACTTTAATCCCAAAGGTCGGATCATCTTAGTAGTTTGAAAGCCATATTACATATATAAAATTCAAATTACAACATTAAACGAAAAAACAACATATAAAATACATTGGGAAAATACATAACCCTTATATTATCCCTCTATGTCATTCATAATATACTTCATCGTATCCAGGGGAAAAAAACATAATATACAAGTGAACTTACATGCTCAGTAAGTGTAAGTAATATAGTATAATATAATATAAACCAAAATTAATATTGAATGACTACTAAAAAATGTCATTAGAGCATAAAATTGAGAATAATATGGCAAGAATAAAATATGTATAAAAAATTACCTATAAGTAAACACATGAAACATAATCATAGATATTCTATTAGTTGAATAGTCACATGATTCATCAATTAGAAACATCATAATGAGGGAGTGGATAATATTGGATATATAAAAAATACAGTGATGGCCTTGGACTAGACATATGAAAATAAATTGTTAAGCCCTTAATGAAATCCATATCTAAAAATAATGGTCATGGCCTCAGCCATGTCCATATCTATTTTTTCTCATTAGACCCCTCGATGTATTATGGGGCTATAGTAGGGAACACTCGTCACTTACGAAGTCCAATGAATTGATCACATGTATAATAAAAATATATCATTAAATAAAATTGTCCCATACAACTTGGAAATATTTGAGTCATAATCATATATTAAAATAATTTAAAAAAATCACTGATAAATTCTTGAGAGAAATACCCTTTTACTTTGGAAACAAGAGTTCTTTTGGAAAATTATTTTTATTTATCATAAAATCAGGCTGTAAACATGAATATACTAGAAAAGAAAACATAAATAAAAAAAATTATATTTTAGTCGAAAATGATGTCTAACTGATGTGAAAACATGTAAAAATAGTTTTTAATAAACTTTAGAAATTAGCCTCTTTAGTGCGCTTTAAGGGAAAATATCAAAGGGTCATTAAAATGGATAAAGGATCAATTATTTGTATAAAATAAAAATGAAATAATATAGTTTTTAATGATAAAATATTTTATTTTAGAAAAATATTGGTTTCTTATAATATATTGTAGAGAGTACTCAAAAATGGGTATGAAATTTGAAAGTTCCCTTAAATCAGGCTCCCTTACCGGGATGAATTGAAAAGGGAACCTTATAAACATGAAGTATTCAATCAAATATAGAAACAATGATCTAGATATATGATTATTCAACATATATACAAAATTTTGAATAATGATATAAAAAAATGATGAACTAAAATGGTGTAAATAGGGATAAAGTGTAACCTGAAAGAAAACATTGAGTTTTTGGGAAGAAATTGTTACCAGTTTGCAAACAGTCAAACCATATGCCACCTAAAATTAATGATCCTAAAATAAGAAATTTAATTAAATAAAAATAAATATACTAATTATATGATACCTCAATCAGTAGTATATATACACCACACACATGAAATAGTAGTGAATAATGAATATCTCCTGGAAAGAAAAGTGAGATGAGAAAACCCTTACCTTATTAACGAATGTGTTCTGCACTTGATCTTAATATCCCAGATAATTATATTAAATACATAAATTAATTAATTCATAACCATTTATATATTTATTTTATTTATAATAATTTTATTATTATCATTTATGGTCTTTATAATGAGTTATAAGATACAATTTTATCATTCAAGAGCATTTGTTCCCTTGGTTTTCATGATCAGTTTACTTGTATATGATTATTGAAGTTCATGTAAAATGGGAATATTTTAATATAATTGATGTTATATGTTATTAATTAATATACATAATATTACATGGTTTTTTATTTCATTTTTATATTTGGGTGAGGATGAATCACTAGATAAGACGATCGTGATAATTTTTTTTTTGGTGTGTTATCAATCATCACACACTAGTATTGTATTGTTAATTAAAATCAAGTGTATAAAATGGTTATAGAAAATTAAATAGTATATAATAAATATATGATAATTATTTTAACCATAAAAATTGTTTTATGACCATCCTTTATGGATTTAATGTAAAATTAAAATGTATCATCCACAATTTCGGTAAATTGACACAACACGGGTAGTGTTTTCATTTACAGTACAAAAGAGATTGAGAAAGAATTTTGATGATGGATATTCTGTTAACATGATAAGATTATATTATATAAACGATACTGGAGTTATCATTTCTCTTCTTAAATAGGGGGAGAGTGAATTATAAGAAAAAAATAGAAATTAGAATAAAAAATAAAAGAAAAAAACTGGATTTTTACCACATAAATTTTCCTCCTTGAGATTCCCCTTAAATGAATTGGTTTTGGCCTTTTATTAAAACCAAAGGATATTGTATATAGGGTAAGGTGATGGGAAATATTTTTGGTCATAATTTGGACAAGTCTCAAAACATTAATGGTGTGAGTTGAAGAGGTTTTGAATGGTTGTATTTATAGTGAAGGAAAGGGGTGATTTTTCATTATTTATTTCATTAGTGTATTATTTTTCCTCTACACTATGAATATTTTGACCATTTTCATTGAATTTATTAAAAATTTAATAAGGTTTTGATATTATGGGGTTAGATCATCCATAAAAAATATATGACTCCATAATCATGTTTTTAGCTTATACGGTGAATTATATTATTTAACTATTCAAAAAAAAATTCATGTATTTTAGAAAAACCCAAAAAATTCACCTTACCCATTTTTTGACGTTCATAATTAAAAATAGACTCTTTTATCAAAATAATTTTCTAAATATGTGAAATTTAATTTTTAAAATGAATCATCATTATGTTGAAAAATAAACATCTTAAAATTATAATTGATTTTATAATACTTTGAAAATTTAACTACGGTCACATAAATTTATCTTAAAATCATAAGAAAGAAAATATTATTTTATGAATACATTTGTTTGAAAAAAAATTTATTTTAAATCATTTTATTAATTATAAAATCATGATTAAATATTTATGACTAACAAAAATACCAACACTTAATTAATAATAATTAAAATATTTATTTACTTCAAATATGATATAATTATATCATATATTGTTTTATAAGATTCCAAAAAAATTTATACCTTCATTGGTGATATTACATGTCATTTTTCTGGTTTATTATTCCTAATTGTCAAATTATTATTCCAACGGTCACATTTCTATTCCTCAAAAATAAAACTTATCATTAAAAAATTAACAAAATTTATTTTTGATATTAAACATTAAAAAAATGTTTAGTTTATCAAATATAATTTAATAATGTATAAACATATATATTTAAAAAAAGTTCTCCATTAAAATGTGGTAAAAATAGAGTTTAGAAAAATATAGCCTTTTATGTGTAAAATTGGATTAATTCTTATCTTATTCATCTAAAAAATACTTAGGAAGAATGTAAAAATATTTCATTGAATATATAATATATAATTTCATTATGATATTTCACTAATGGTGATTATAATTTATTTTTTTGGCATAAAAATAGTTTTTATAAAGATATATCATTTAGGATGAATTGGTTTTCATTTCACATTAATCAATAACCAATGAATTAATTTTATAGATATGTGTAGTCTATATTTTCATTATTAATTAATATTATTCCTTCCTTCCATTCCTAAAATATATGTGAAAACTATAGTAATTACATTATAATATTTAATCATTAGTTAACATGGTAAGCTATAGAAGAAGTAAATTTTAAAATGAGGCACTCCAAAAATTTTGGGGGTGTTACATGTTTTAGAAATATATGTTCTAAGAGTGTAATGAGTTTTATAATTGATTTTTGGGGATGTTTTAATTAAAATATAAATTTTTAAATTATTAATATGTTGATTTATGAGATACCAATTTAATGAATGTTAAATTCAAAAATTATATTATATTTAGTACTTGAGAAGTATTTTTATACATGTTAGTAAATAAGGATATCAATATAAGTATTTTATTATTTCCACTTTAAAATTTTCTAAAAAAATTATTCTACATATGGAAGAGTTATATGTGTTATCTATTTTAAAAATAAAAAATTTATAAATATAGTATTTGTTATGATGAAAGGATTTTCATTGGATAGGATATTCAATGGTTGAAAAAAAATATTTTCCATGTAATAAAAATTTTATTTGACTGGAATTTTAATCACACTATTAAAAAAATATTCTCTAATTAATGTTTTTTGTAAATACAATGTTTACTTGGAGGGTCTTCATTATCCTATTATTATATGGTAAAATATCTAAATACTATGTAGTGATGAAACCTATATTACATGAATTTAAAAAAATCATGTAACCAATGACTGGAATATGACATAAAAGTTAATTATTTTCAATATATATTAGGATGTGGTGGGACTAAAACTTCTACATAAGCTTTTATAAGTATTTTCATAAAAGAAATTTAATTTTACATCATTGATTCTTATTATATAAATTCATTTCAAATTTATCATTCATATATATATGTTATATATATCATGATAATGGAATTATAATTTTACCATTAGAGATAAATACCATATTTTTACCTAATCCATGATCATTATGGAAAGAAATATGTTATGTTTAATGTGTGTCAGGTTACATATAAAGATACACAATTCTCTCTTAAGAGAGTATGGTGTCTTGTATTATGGAATGTCCCACCTTTTATACACCACAAAATCACTTACATGGTGTCACTAGTTTTGTTAGTGTTCGTGTTTCATAGTAATTCCCATTACATGAGGTTAAAAATTATCTAAAATATAAACCATCATACATTAATACCATTACTATTCTAATCAAGAGGTTTATAAAACCAAAATATAGTTGAGTATATTGATGGTCATGTGGCTGGTGTTGTGTTGGAACCATGATACTAGAATTTCAAAACATAGGGGATCCAAGTAGGAGACTAAATTTATATTGTGTTTGTTGTCAATATATTTCTAGGATGATTATGATTTCTTAATTCTAATGGATATTGTTTATATTAATTTAATGACTAGAAGGGTTCTTTGAAAAAGTTAGAGTAAATGGAAATGTTTTTAAACGTTTAGAAAACTTTTCGGAATAAATACTTAGATTATTCATCAAATACGTATTTGAAGAAATGATGATATAATTTTTAGATTTTTAGAATCTATTTTTTCTTATGTCAAGATTTTTTGGAAAAGTATAGATTTTCATGTTGTAGTTATGTGACTTAGAAGGATGCTCATGAAAGGTAGTTTTTATGGTAGTATGCAAGAAACAAGTCATTATCAATGTGGTGTTCAAGATTGATTAGGAGTTATTAATGTTTTTCTTTTATAAAGAAGTGAGATGTCATAGGGAAGAGATTATTCCATGTTAATATTACAGAAAATGAGTTGTGGGAAATATATAGTGTGATTGTTATGTGATGGTAGTAATGGGTATTGTTTGAATTTAGATTTGGTGATTCTATGATCACCATGAATTCAAAGATCATTTACTAAGTGGCTCTTTACAAAGTGGTGAATATAAAGAGTATAATTTCCAACTGGTATATTCTATGTTTTTAGGGTCCACTGAATATAAATTTCCACTAATAATTTAATAGTGGAACAAGAAAAAAATTTAAAGGACAATCTAAATATTAATTAAATTATTCAAATTCATCCATACGGTGAACCAACTCATGAAGAAAATTAGAAAATGAAAAATATTTATGAGAATCAAATCAAAAAATGATATTATTATGATTTTTTGTAATTTATATTTATATGAACTAATTCGATAAGAACAATTACATAGAATTAGATCATGAAGGGGTGTTATCATGAAGTATCTTTTGAAGGAAATATACCTTGATGCAATTCATGGTGCTTGGTATGAAAATCAGTTCAAGTGAGGATTTTCACATGAGAAAGCATGATAAGGAAATAATTAAATTTGATGATCTTGATGTAGTTATAAAAATTTGGTGTGTTTTAGGAGTTTCATGAAGAATGTTTTCACAAAATACCATTAAATAGTAAACATGGTTCCACATAAAACATAATATAAATTTTTTAAGTCATCTAAATATATAATGGGATCTAATAGGCCATCATATCTTAACATTATTAATGAATATAAAGTCACTCATTCTTAGGGAAAATTAATTGAACTCTATATTAATTAAATGAGGAATACATAAAATGATGTAGTTATTAATTAGAAGCCTATATATTTTATTTGAAGTAGTAGTGCACTTTTCCATATTTTGTTTCAATGTAGTAAACAAAAACACAAATGATCATTGAAAAATAATTATAATATACCAAAAGTAAAGAAGAATAATGGATCCTAGTATGACAAAAACATTGTCTAATTTTTCTACATATTCTATCCTTTAGCGATGAACCATGTAAAAACATTTTTTGCATTGTTTTATATTGTGAATATGTGATGGTGGTGAAAGTGATATTAAATACTTCATGTTGGACTATTTCAAATCAACATGGGGAAATTATCATTAATTATAATAAAAAAGTTGACACCCAAATTCCCCACTCCATTTTTAGGGTTTCCTATGTTGCATTAGGTGGATTATATAGGGACCTCAAGCACCTTGATAGGGGGGGGAATGAATCAGGGTGTTAGTAGAATTCAACATATCATAAAATTGTTATTCTCTATTCAATTAATCAGTTTATTGTTTCCTCATTGTATGGAACATAATTCGAAATTTTATTTATATGTTTTTTAAACCAACCAAAAAATGAAAAAAAATTCATGTAAATTCCTAACATGTGGAGATTTTACCTTCTCACCTATAATTGGCTACATCCAAAGATCATACACTATACATTTTACTAGTGTGTCAAATCCACAAAAATTAACTCTCTTGTTTGGTTACAATATTTAGAACAATATTCCTATTTATTCAAGGAAAATGAACTCTTTCTCTATTTCACTTACAACCCAAAAGATGGTATACATGTATTTTTTATATAATTATGGGTCATCTTCTTTGTTTAATGACATAAAAGTAAATTCATGATTATTCTTAGGAATGGATATTCATTGTATCTTTGACAAAAAAATAGATTATTTGGTATTTTATAAGTGTTTCTTCTAAATATTCTAATTAATATAACATTATATCTATCTTCACATTGATCTTCATAAAAATTAAAATCATTAAGAACACTTTACACCAATTTGTTTTTTGATTTTTCTTCTTTAATATTATTCAAACTATTCACATTAACTCATGGTTTTTCTAAATCAAATAATCATTTAAATTTCATCATGTAGAAACTCTATATTTATTTAATTGTATTTTTATTATTTTTTAGGTTACTAAAATTCATTTTCTTATTTTAGAAGACTCAGTGTATTCTTCACTATTCTTTTTGGTTTTGGATATTCCATATTCTTTATCTCCATTGGCCCGAAGGCCTTTATTTATTATTGATTTTTGAAAATCCACCTTACAAGGAGTGAGGTGGAACCCTTAGAAGGCCCGTATGTATATGTATTACATAGACCATAGTCCTTAGATGAATTCATTTCTTGTAGGCTTCAAACATTACAAACAACCCAAACTAACTACTTGAAACTACTCCTCCCAAGTATCTTTATCATGAAATCCGCTCTCCACCTTCGCATGGCTATTCGGCTAGGATTTCAGATGCATGAATAGGATTGTCCCAAAGTCAGGTTCCATACCTTCGCATTCTTGCAATCAGTTTTGCTTCTGTTATGGTGAAAGCTCCTTGCTGCTCCTCCTTCTGATGCTTGTTCCTTGTATGTTTATTCTTGTTAATTAAGAACTATAATATTTCTTGTGATGTGTAAAATATGATTCAAGTTGTAATCACAATGTTTTTAAAACAATTGATCTTATTATGGGGTGTAATCATATATTTTGGTGAGCTTGGTTCCTTCCCAAAAGAATTCAATATTTCATTATTTCCTATGTGATGTATTAAATATCCTATGGTAAATCATCCTTTAAATATCAAGATATTTATAAACTTGTTAAAACCTAATTTCCTAGGAGTGATGATATTTTTTGGTGTGTGCTGTTCAATCCATGTATGTCATTCAAATCCCTATAATGTTGTGTTAATTATACCTTATGGTCATTCCGTAGAAAGAAGTTCTTAGGAATTAGAATAAAATGTTTCACCATGGTTTTCAATGTGTTGTTATGGTAAGTTTTGACATGTCTTCAATATTTGTTTTGAAACATCTAATGGATTAACATGGGTTTGGTAAGTGTTGGAGTTTTTTGGAGGCATAAAAGTTAGTTTTTAATGTTTATGGATCAAAATAACTGACACCTTACTCTGGTGAAATCCATTTTGTACCTTGGTTTTCTCTATGTGAAACAGAAAGGGTGGGAAATAGTTTGGAAAAAGTCTTAGTGCTTAGTGATGGTGGATGTGGGCCACAAAATGGGCATCCTCACCATTCTTGTTTAGTGGGGCGTGCTGATGGAGAACTAGAAAGGATGAGGATCCATGAAATATGATGGTTCATGTTGGGTTGGGTTTCTCAATACCAACATATCCAATTATAGGTTATGGTGTAGGCTATTTAAAAGGTTAATGTGGATTTTACTTGGAAAGAACGATCATGCCATTCCTTAGATCTTTTAGGTTTCATAGTGTACATACGCTACATCATAATTAGGGTCCATAAACCTGGAATTAATCAGCTTATATCTATCTTTTTATCAATTTTTTCATCCTCCTTTGGTTTTCCTCATTATCATGTTGATTTTTTAGATGCCCAGAGAACCTATGTTATGCCTTTCATGATCAGTCTCAGTGAACTAATTATGGTGGTTAGATACCATTTTTCATTGATCCAAATAATTTTTTAGCCAATATCCTTCTCACACTTACTCAGTATTCCTTGTATTATGAAGTTTTTCCCCCTTGACTAGATTTTAAGGCTATCATTTTCATTATAGACCTTAGGTGTGTTATTTTTTTTACCTTTGGATTATTCCTTCTATACTCAAGATTTAAAGCATTCGTTATGCCATGTTGGAATCGGTTATAGGAACTATTGGTGTAAAGGATTTATTCCGTTGATGTGAAAACATGGTTCATGTGAAGAAACTCATAAAAACCCATAACAATTCATTCAATATGTTTGAGATTATAATCCCATGAATTTGGTGCCCCTTTATAAAATCTCACACCATTATTCTTTGAATGAATGTGTAGCCCCATGAAACCTATGTTTGATGATTTATCATAAATGGTGTGTGTGTGGCCTTACGACCTATAATTGGGTTTCATACATATGTATTGTGATATATATGATACTATATTGATTTTAGGTGATATTTATCTAAAAATTGCATCTTTTAGCATCACAGTTTTTCTTCTATGTTGTAAATTTAGAAATTTAGGTTGGGCCTAATGGACAATCCCTAGAAAGGGATGTGTTACATGAGAGGTTAGTTTACATTAGAAATTACAATCAATAAATATGTGTTAAACATGTTTACAGAATATCCCATCAAAGGTTTCTTTTCATGATACTAATCAATGTTCCCTCTAGCATTGATATGAAGTAGGTAGAACTGGTCTACAAAGAACTAACATAATTCTCTGTTCTTATATGATATATTATTTCTAATTTTTACCTTATTTAATTTCATATTTTACACTAGTATGTTTTATTCACCTTTTTAATGTTTTTTTGGTGGTATCCTATAGAGTAATTTACCCACACAGTACTCATGAATTTTATTTATCTCGCAGATTTCATACCTAGGGATACAATGAAGTGAATGGGATTTGTGGAGGATTGTGGAGCTAGCGATTGAGGGGGATTCATGATAGACCTCATGTTGGATGGTTGATTCTATCTCTATTTCGTTTTTTACAACTTACATTAGATAATTTTTTAGTTTTTTATGTTTTAAACATTCTATATTAACACTATGTCATTTAGTATTTATTGTATATCCATACAAGAAAAATTATTATTTATATTATAATTTTTTATTGACTCGTTCTTATCACATCCATTTTTGGACACTGGTTTTTACCTAGTACTTAAGGAAAAGTCCAACAGTATTTTCCCTTTGGTCCTTGACACTATTCAAACTCTTATTTCATATGATAAGATGTGCATGAGGTCATGTGGAATCCAAGATAGTACATGGTGATTTTGGTCAGGTTGTTACAAAATGATATTATAGAAACATGTTCTCGAATAATTTTATTCTATTTTTATTTATTTAAGATAGTGTTTATAGGAGTTATACTGTTTGAGACTCGGGTAGGGGAACTATGTTAGTGTCTGTCTCGCACTGTATAGTGGATAGTTGAGCTTCCATCAAATGGGGATGTATGATTTTATTTTGTGATGTTACCATTGAGTAAATTCATCTTTTTTGATCCACGATATGTTGGATTGATGATTACTTGGATTTGGGGGGAATCCATGCATCATGTTTGGCATAAAGGATCACATGATATATGACTATCCCATTCATTAGATAAACGAAAAAAGTAAATTCATATTTAAATCCTGATATGTTATTTTTTTGTATTATTTCATGAAGTCGTCCTACCCATTATATGCATTAGTGTATATGTGTGGCCACAACTAATGTGCTTGTACTAGAGGATGGTTTGGGTCTTAGGTAGTGCTTAAGGGGTTATTCCATGTTCATTTGGGTGGCCACTTAGGATGAACCCTGTTTTGACCCTTGTGTGCGCCTATATTCTATTAATAGTATTTTTGTTAATATATATGGTTTGTCGACGGTTTGTTCTGCAATTTTCAAGAAATTATATTTTTTGGATGTCTTTCCCAATAAGTTGAACCACCTACTATATAGAAAAATGAAAATGATAAAGCTACCATGGTTAATCTAGTGGGACAAGCGATAAAATCAGTCCATACAGATATCACTAATCTACAACATACATAGGGTAGAGAAGCTTACATAGCTGGGAAAATGATGGATGCTTATGCTAATGATTTCCAATTCTACCCCCTCCCGATTCTCAAAGGGAAATGAATGTCACCATGATACTAAGGTCTAAATATAGATAATTGATATTATATTCAACCAATTAGATACCCTATATGGAAAGAACGTGAATCATAGGATCTTCATTATTTAATCTATATCTAGACGATGGTGGAGCATAATGCTTCTCATGGGTATACATGAAAAACTTCAGAGACCATTAAAGACTCATTCATTAAGTACTTCTTCCCTAATTCACTAACATTGTACCATGATCAGGATTTCATGATACTCGAGTAGGGGATGATGATGGTGTACACCTAATTAGAAAACATCACTATGAGGATTCAATTACTCTTCTTCTAGTGGGGAATGAGGTGTAGTGGGGTAAAAAATCAAAGATTAATCTTCATTAAGAATTCAAGTGACATGTCAGGAACATTGATCTGAATATCAATGTATTAGTACTTCATAAGGAAATATTTATTGATAATTTCATCTTAATATATATATATATGTATCTTTGTTGTAGTTAGTTATATAATTGTGTATTTCTCTTACACAATGCCAATTGATTATTATAGGAATAGGTATAAGAAATTAGAAAATTGATTCCATAGAGGCGTTCTAAAATTAAATAATATTAATGTTTCCTCAACTCTATTGATTGTATATTACTCTACTAAGTGCTTTACCTATGGGATGAAGGGACAATTTCCCAAGGTCTGTACTTTTTCTCTCAAGAATTAACACTGATTTGTTAAGACTAAGAATATGAAGCAGTTCCGTGATAGGGATTCACGAATGTACACCAAAAATGACATGATGTGACCTAAGAATCATTTGCATACCCCATATGTGTTATAAAATTAGTTCACTCAGTAGCCTCTATGGTGTCATGGAGTGGTGAATATTAGGGATTATGTGATTGAACAAGCTTCAGATAATGCTTGAGAGGGACCCCCAATATTGTGAGGTCCAGTAACAATTTCTTCTACTATATCTATTTCAGTCATTGATATAAGGTAATACCATTAATTAACATAATCTCAATTAGTATATGTAATATATATACAATTTATATACTCTTATATTATTACATTTATCCATACACCCTTATGAAATAAGGTAGATTATCTTCATACAATCCTAGACTGTCCTGGGGTGGTTTTTATCTTCTATCATTTGTCGAGCTTCCCAATTGTATATATGATAGGATTTTATGTGATCCATGGAATAAAATAGTTAACCACCAATCTTGAAAACATCTATTCTTATCAGATATGAGTGACCTTTACATTACCAAAATGGGATAAGTTCATGTTGACAAGATATTGGGATGTTGAGGTAGGAAGAGTGGGACAATATCCTCTTTCGAGAGAGTTATTTTAAGTGTAGGTTTCTAGCATAACCCTTGAAATGTATCAAAGGGAAACACTCCCCACTTTTATCCATGTGGTATACCTATACTAATATATCTTTCTAGAGGATTTATTAGAGTTTTGGCCATATAGTGGAGTTAAATATGAGATTATGATTTTCCCAATGCACAAAAAATATCAATTCCACTATATCTCATGGAACTAATTGATTTGAACGAACTAATGTTTTATAATGATGATCTTGAAGTAAAATTATTCATTATACTAAGAAATTATACCTAGGGTTCTCTAGTGTTATTCATCAAGAAGGGGGATGCCATTATTCAGCTCTTTAAAGACTATTATAATTAAAACCAGATCACTATAAAAAATAGGTGGGCATTGCCATGAATATAATGCTTGTTTGTTCAATTTTGAGAAGAAAAGTGTTTCATACATATTGAAATGTTTTTTGGCTACCATATAATTCATCTCATAGATGAATACATCTCAATAATATTGTTTTAGTGTGGGTATGTGTCATATGAGTATCCAGTTATGACCTATGGATGAAAAAAATGCTCTAGCAGTTTTCATGGATCTCATGAAATTGATATTTTACCCAAACGTAGATTTATTCATCATAAGTTTTATTAATGAATTCCTAATGTATTTCTAGATGTTATAATCCAATTATAGGCACTGTGAAATCATTTTTTTATATTTGAGTAGAACATATTTATTAAAAGTATCGAATTTGTCATTTTTTATATATGAGGTGTGCTTTTTGAGAAATTGTATTATCAATCAAGGATATCAGTTAATCCAAAGTAGTTTAATGTTGTCATGTCTTTAGAACAACCTAGCATTGTTTTTAATATTTGGTGTATTCTATAGTTGGATAGGTACTACAAAATATTCATTAGGCACTTTTATCTCCTGAAAATTCCCATGAATATGTTCCCCAATAAGGGAGAAAATATTGACTTGATAGACAATAGAATATAATCTTTTTTGGAGAAATATAATAGGTTAAAATCAGCTCTATTCCTAATTGGTTTTATCATATGAGTTTACATTAAATTGTTTTATATATTTTTGGTATTTTCATGGGGGAAATTATGATCCAGGATGATAATGTAGTTTCTCATAGGTCTCTTTGGTTCTGACACTATGAGTGGATACCTTACTCATGACATGGATTTTGTGGTTATGTCTCCAGAATATAAATATTGGTGACACATCTACTTTTTTGAGTGAATAATTTTACATACGGACCATTAGAGTCTACGGTATATTTTATCCTAGGTAAACTTGAATCATCATTAGAGTCCTAGGTTAGAGTGCATGAAGGTACTCTACATCGAGATGGAGTATATTCTTGGGAAATAAAATGTGTTTATAAATGCACTGAGAAGGAAAGTACTTAAATTTATATAGAAAACATCCAAAGTATGGTAGAATCTCAGGGCATCTTTCATAGACTAGTAGTTTTGAATAATTTAGGATCAAAGGATGGTGGTTTTTGGGCCCTCAGTGGGGACATCCTAATTGGTGGTACAAGTGAAATTATGTTATTATATTGATATGGTGAGTGTCACAATGTGTGAGATGTTGGAAAAAACCCATCATTCAACGATGCACTTTATTTGGAAATGTTGTATAGCATGTTTTTGTAAGTGTGATAGTTCTTTATTCCATGAGATATGATATTATGAGAGCCACTCATACATCGTAGTTTGAATTCTACTAATGGTTGATGAAAATGTATCATGATGTTGGGTAAAAATTATAGTGGATATATATAAAAATAGGCATTATAGGATTTATATAATATTTTATAAATTGTTATAGGACTATGTTTTGTTGTTAGAGACCTAGAGGGTTACTCTAGCCAATTATTATTCCTATATTGAAGTGGGATGACGAAAATATAGAATTAATTTCAAGGTTATCCTCAACCCCTAGGCTTTGAAAAACAAATTTGGGAGGTAGGCTATAAGTTGATGGAGATGGATCACTTCATCTAGATATGGGGAATGAACTAAATAGATGAGATGTGATAGTTCTAGACTCAGGAGATCAGGAAACGTTTTGGAGTTCTTTCAAGAATGTTTTCTAACAAAACCCCCTAGTTTAACTTGTAGTTTTGGAACAATCTATAGAAGGTGATGGGTTCTCATGTGAAGTTGAGTACAATAATGAATCCTTATACTGATGGGAAGTTAGAAAGAATATTCCAAAAATTAGAGGATACACTTCTTCCTTCTATTCTAGATTTATGGGGATATCATAATGTTCACTTGGTTCTAATGTAATTTGACTATAATAACTTATTCTAGTTCTAAATCTAGAAGAATATATTTGAGGAATTGTGTTAGAGACCATTTTTTTTACCTCTCGACTATCATGAGAAAGGTGTGTATTTAGTTGTAGGACTATGTATGTGAAAATAAAACATATATAGGGTGTAATTGTTTTGGAAATGGATATTTATTGATCATAATAGTCATCAATCATAGTCCAAACAAAGGATAATTCTCTTGGAGTTCACTATGAGAAATAATTTCTTCTTCTAAGTTCAATATCATCTAATATATTAGGGTTGTATCATATCATTGGGTGCTTCACACATGGTACCATTGTATGAAATATTACATCCACATATCTTAATATTGGAATTACGAGAATGATCCTATGCATGTTCTCAACTATAACAATACTGATATGAAGTTCAATGCATCTCTTTTAGGGAGTCCTATTTGGATAGTATACCAATGTGAGAAGGCTATAATAAGAAATTAAATTCCTATATTTTGGTTATAATATTAGAATGGGAATTTTTATGAAGAGATGTGGTAGTAAGAGATAATATATTTAGATACGATGGTGATATTTTTTTGACCTATCCTCCAGAGACACATCCTAATCATAAGATGTCATTAAAGGGGGATATTTTTAACACTTTGTTTTTCAATGGGTTTTTATTGTACTTCCTAATATATATATTTTTACGTTCTTGATCACTGTTATGGTTAAACATTGGTTTAGTTAGTGTTGGAGTTTTTTGGATTCTTAAATGTGGGAATTGAATGTTTTTGTTCCATATTTCCAACAACACACCACGATGAATATTGTTTTGTACCTAGATTATCCTTATGTGAAATGATACGTGGAATAAATGGATTGTCCATGATGTAGTTATGAGTGATGGAAAATGTTGACCACGACTATGGAAGCCACACTATGCTTGTTTTATGGTTTTGTGATGGAAAGTCACCTGGATTGAGGACAAAATTATAGGTCATGTAATGTAATTCTGAGGTGCTCTAGAACATGATGTTAAATTCTAGGCCATAGTGTAGGTTTTTTAAAGGTCAATGTGGACTTGAAATGGTAGAAACTATAACATAATTCCTCAAATTTCATTTATTTCAAAGGTAAAATTCATGTGATGATAATGAGTTTTCTTAAATGAAACATTAATATATTCGTTTCATGTTTTTATTTTTTTTTCAACCTCCTTATGTTTTCTTATTTTTGAGTTGGCTTTCAAATTCTTAGATAATTAGGGTCCTAGCTTGTGCTATCATGTTTTTATATTGAATCATTATGGTTTAAACATGTTTTCAATGATATGGGCATGTTAGGTCCAATATAATCTTATATCTTATTATTCATTCCTTGTATAATGAATTGTTTCCCACATCAACTGGATGTGGAGGATTATATTATCATCTTAGACCTTAGGTGTGTTATTCTTCTACGCATATCTTGTTCTATATTGAATCATAATCAAGATACTTCATTATTCGTTATTTTAATTGGTTCTATTAAATCATATCATAAGGTATTGATTTGGATGAGCTGTGGTCATAGTTCAATTGAAAATAGTCTTGGTTAACCCTAAATCTTGATTAGACACATTTTAGTTTAAAATCCATTAACATTAGAACATGTTATTACTAGTTTACGGAATGATTTTTTTTCACAAATTTATATTCTTATGAGGTCTCTATTAGATTCTTAATCCCATATGTTTTCTGTGAATATCCTTGAAACTCGTGATTCTATTTCATGCATGTCGATTGTAAAAACTATGATAGTTGTTTTATTTTACCAGATATTGATCATTCAGTTATATTATGTGTCATATGTGTTTTCTTATATATTCTATAGCTAAGCAGGTAGTTTGGGCCTAATATACTCTCCCCCAGAGTTGGATGTGTCAGATGGTAGTTCAACATGCATTGGAATGTCCCACCAATGGGATGTGTTAGACATGTTTTTAAACAATCCTATTAATGGAGGTTGGGTAAGGATTCTGATAAAAGTTACTTCCAACAAGCATCCAAAGATGGTAGATCCATTTTCCAAGGACCCAACTATAGATACCCAATCTTGACGTACATGGACATTATATTACTTTTATGGAATACTTAATACATTACAAAAATAGACACCCAAGAACCATAATAATTTAGTGTCTTCGGAAACATAGAACATAATCTTCTAAACATGGTGAAAGATCTTCAACATCTCCCAAAAAAATCTTCAAATTTTTTTTCCTACCTAAAACCATTATTTATATTCCGGGGAAAAGAAAACATATAAAGGATGAGCTAAAATACTCAGTAAGGGTAAGCATGGAAAAAATTAAACAAACCATATACATTTGAACATAAAAAACATGAACATAAAGTTTGAACATCAAAATCTTGAGTTGTGAAATAAATCTTGGCAGAACGCTAGTCATAGATAATAAAGGGACATAAATCATTATAAAATAGCATGGTAATAAAAAATGTAATTTTTGAAAACCATTATGCACATGATATGATTTCCATAGTGGCTAAGGCATTGTTGCCAAGACCATCATAGTGTAAAAGGTCCATTAGTGAACCGAGTTTACTTGTCATTCCTGCCCTGTATTATTGAACCAGATTTACTTTCTGTTCCATCAATGTCTATATGATGAGATATAAATGTTTACCCAATGAATTGGTTAGAGATATAGGTCCCACCCATCTCATATTGAAACCACTCTTACGTTTTCTACAAAACAATAATAAATCATTCATCATAAACCAAAGAATAAAATAGATTTTATTAACATCATACCATCATAACATAATCCTTATAAAACACAAGGATATCATTTCACCATAAGAAAAATAAAACCATGTAAATAATAGAGACATTATACTTTAAAAATAATCATACTAAATAATGTCATCTTAAATGAAAATTAGTTTTGATAAAACACGTGAAATGAATTCTTGAGGAAAATATCCTTTCTTATTCAAAATCATTTTATTTTCAAAAAATGTCATGAAATTTTAAAAGAAAGGGATTTTTTTGAAAATAGATATGAAATATTTTAGAGGAATATTCATGAAAATATGGAATTATGAAATCTTAAAAATCCGGTCATGCGGAATAAGTTCAAAAAAACATTCTCATTGTACATTTGCTGGAAAGTCAAAAAAGTACCTCGTATGGTAAACAAAAGAAATATTCCTTTCATACTACATAGTAAAATTAAAAAGGGGTAAACATAATTTTAAACATAAATTGAAGAATAGTAAACATTTTATGAAATTTTTTATAAAACATGAACATGGATGATAAATATAACCCCAGTAAATACTTACGTATAAGAAATCTCAGATAAAAATGAGATTTGGAAAATTATCCCTTACTTAGGTCCAATTTATTTTTTATGTGTCCGAAGCACATGTATAGTGGGTCTAAAAATATTATTAACATGTAACATAACCATAATAATATTTATGATATCAGATATGATTCACTTATGACTTTATATTACCATTCTTTTGTCAATTCCATGTTAAAGTAGCGTTTTGGGTAAATTCGTTCCATTTATCGTACCTATTTTGACTTGTAATTATTCATATTATTACTTATATCATGATTAATTTATTCAGGAATGTAAAACATGATTTATATATAATATATATTCATCATACAAATACATATAGTAGATTGACAAATGAAATCAAATACACCGTTCATGGAGATGATATGTCGTACGTACGCATGAACACTGTTTTCGTTTCGTTAGAAAATTGAACGGAAGTAAATGATATATATATATACATATATCCAGTAGCATTATTATGTCATATATTTCATTATTACTTATTATGTATACTTTATAATCATTCTTGAATGGTTAGCATGGAGAATGAATCTCATCGCATTGTGGATACGGTAATCCGTATGTATGCACAAGTGATGATATCGTTACCATAATTAATGAATGGTATTGGAGTGGATGATAGAATATCTCAGAATTAGTATGATTTTATAATAATAATATATATTCATTATTTACACCATTATACCCATTCAAGTAAGGTGGTTTTGGAAAACAAATTACACCACGGCGTGGAGACGGTATTCCTTAAATACGCACTTGCAGTGATTTCATTTTTCATAGAATGAGTAGAAGGTGAAATAGGATTATTTTATATTTATAATAACATATCAGTATATTAGATATACTGATATTATTACTTTATAATTAAACAACTAAAGAAGATGGAGTAGACGAATAAAAAAACTTGAAAGAATCGGTAGAAGAGATTACCTCTTCTTCGACGGACCTCATTTAATTTTTCTATTAAGGCACTATATTTGGTCTTTTGAGAAGACTAGAACCTCTATAAATTTACTAGAGTGGTTGAAAAGAAGAATGGACAGGGTTTGGACTAGCTTGAAGGCTCAAATATAGAGTTAAGAGAAGAGGGAAGGAGATTCCCTTATATAGGAGAGGAGAGGGGTACTTTTGGAATCTTCAACAATATTTATTTATAATAAAATCAAACCCCACATATAAATTTCAAATGTGACTCATATTCGGATATGAGATAATATAGGGTTGTAATAACATCATCCAATAAAATTTAGAAAAGTTTTATTTTATTTTAAACCGTATCATTTTGATTTATCCTTATTTAATCTATTTAATTTTATTAGTGGTAAAAAATGTTATAAATAATAATTTGTTATAAATAAATACTTATTTGTTGTTAATTGTATATAATTAGATAATTTATGTCCTGGTCAACAATATAAATCTAAATTTTTAATTTTTGAATATTTTTGTGATTTTTAAAAAAATTAATAATATGTTATTTTTATAAAATATCAATCGTGTAAATTTTGACACTATTTATTTATTTGAATTTAAATAAAATCCACACATAAGATATATTAGAAAAGGAATATTTATTAGATTCCATACAAGTCATATGAATCTATAAAATTCGTGGAACACATTAATTAGTTCATATAATATTTATTTTCATACTTTTAATATAATTTATTTGATATTTCTCTTGAAAAAATAATTACTACAACATTTTTGTATAATTATTTAATATACTTATTTGTTTCATAAAACATGAAAATAAATTACTATGATTAATATAAATCTAATAGATTTGATAAGAATACTTTTAATCTAATTTATCATCTTAAAATCACAACATTTAAATTGTTATATTTTTAAAATTATGAAGGTGACAACTTCAACATCTTTTAAAATAAAATAATATAAGTGTCATAATCGATTTTATAAGGATCCAAATGGTTCAAAATTATACCATTGTTTGATTAGGGTTTATATGTACACGAAAAATAAGTTTTTTTCAAGTTTTTCAGCTTTTATGGATATTATTATTTGAATAAAAACTATATTATTGATTTGTCACTAAATAAATAATTCATGCATCATTAATGTATATGTTATTTAAGTAATTAAATATTTCTTAAAAATTAAAAATAAATTATGATAATAAGGAAAAAAATTATAGCTTTCAAATTAGTATTTATAATTGAATTTATATTCCATATAACCTTATATAAAAAATACATTAATTATTAAAGTATGAGTGAGACATATTTCACTTTCCTTTAAATAAAATAAAATAAAGGACTTAATCACATCCATGTGGGTTTAAATATATTCCATTTCGACAAAAGTATGATTTAATAATAAATATAATCATCCAATTATATTAAAACAAATATTAGAGTAATTTTATAAAATTATTTCTACCCTTAATTACCTGATTATCCTTTAACTATAGTAAATAAAATTTACCGTAGTTACCATTCATAATATCTAAAAATAAAAATTAGCCTATTAACATAATTTTGATCTACTGATTACAAATATGGAATCCATTTTTCCAGATTCGAATCATATACTTTGCAGTATTTTATTTAAAATTTATTCTACTATTGGGAAAATGAGTTTTAAAAGTTAAAACATTACAAAAGATTGAAATTTTTTACATATAAATTCATTATAAAATTAATTCTAATTACTTACATTATATTAAATGGTAAAAATATAATCTTTTTATTTTTATAAACCATTAAATAATATAATTTTACCATATAAAATATCTCGATGAAAAAAAAATTTAATTAAAATTTAGCGTATTTTTACTAATCATCATAATATGAAAGTTGTCAGAATAATGTCAAAAATTTATCCAATGTAAATTTTTTTATCTTCATTCCAAGTAAGATGTTATTTTTTTAATATTGAACTTATAAACAAGTCAAAAACTATATTTACAGTGGGTGCACCATCAAAAGGCGGCAAAACTGCATTTTTTTTGAAAAATACTTATTATACCCGAAAAATTTATTTTGTTCTCATACCATGTTCTAGAATAAGTGTAAGATGAATGATATTTTTATATAATTTAAAATGTGGTTAATACTATTAATAACAGCTACTTTATAATATATCATTGTTTAGTAAAACTCTGTATTGCGTATAACACATCCTATTGAGGAAGATCGCTCATGCGTGCAACACAAGCCAACAATAGTGCTTGAAAATACTACAAGCTAATATGGTGTTACTTATATCACAAGATAATCTTTGTGTAGCAAACAAAACAAGACATAAAATAAATTAAAAATAATATTTCCCATAAATTCTCGGGGTGTTATAGTTTACCCCCTTAAAGAAGCATTTTTCCCTCAAAATTCGTCTTGGTTATAAATGGTTTACTACTTGATAGTTTCATTCATAGCAAACAACAACGTAAAAATTAATACTAAAACTAAAATTTTAAAAACTAATGTATGAAAATTAACTGCCACCCAAATTAACTAATCACTGGGTTTCCACATAGAAGAACATAGGTGAAAATATGGATATGGAAGAGAAATCTTACCATCATGTTCTAAAAGAGAGTGGTAGAGCGCATGGCTATAAAAAAGCCAACAGTCACAAAGCCATAAATTTGTGATGATCTAGGGTACAATCTGATTCATCGGATATGTGGGTACTTGGAGAACGTTTTTGGTTTTCAAGATCATTTCCCTAATGTTGATCAATTTTTCCATAAGGATATATACTTACTTGATTTTAGTGTAATATCCTTGTTGGTAATTCCATGAAAAATATCTACTTTATCACTTATTTAAAGAAATGAAGTCGAATTTGTCATTGAAATGTTAGCAGATCATGCGATAGAATGATAGGTTATTCCATCTGTCTCAAACTAAAAGTTAGAAAAAATTATTAAATATACATAAGTCCATCTATAGCGATATTAACCATATGTGGTTCAAAAAATTGACTTATACATCAACTATTACACCGCTTAATAAAATAAAACTAATTTCTACTAAATAGGGACTCTATGTAGGCCAGTGGTAGGCGATAAAGTCCGGTCACACTTCAGTTGTGGGTTTGATTCCCGCAACCTTGTCCAACATGACGGGTTGTCACCCATCCTAAATGTTGTCCTTTTTTATATAAATAAACTATTATAACATTCTAGAAATATTTTTTAACCTTAACAAATACAATTTGATGTCCATATAAATCCATTCCAACTTTAGGAATATCGAAAATACTTCTGTCCAATCTCATAGTATAAATGAAATGATTACTATAAAGCTTATCTACTGAGCATGTGAATATCATCATTTACCCTCCGTATATCATAAGATATGTTTTGTTGGTCACATTCAAAACAGGTGAATACCTTAATCATATATTCTCTTGATACATGTAAACCCATTAAAACATAGTGAAAACATGAATGCCGTCAAAAGTTAACTCTTCCCACATACGAAAATCCCAAAATTCTTATATATTCAAACCATATTGTCACTTTTTCCTTATATCAGTCATGAGATAATTAATATTATCAAACATATTATTTTCTTCTTATCCCTTCATTATGTGCATATCATCTTTTTTCAAAAAATATTTCAATCAATTTTCATGGTTATCGGTACCATACAATTATTGAAAAACAATACATAGATATTCCAATATTCAATAATACTATAAAGGAGATTCCAAAACAATATTTTGGAATCTCATTAAATATACACTTAATCATTCAACCACTTCATTTTCATATTCAAAATCACAAATATTGATCGTATGTCACTTCCCTTTGTCCTTTTCCTTAAGAGGTTGTTGATGTCTATCATCACCAACCCTTGGATTAGGGCATTGGTTAGCATAATGCCCCATTTCCTTACACTTGTAGCATTGAAGTGTTGGTGGTGCATTCTCTATAGTCTTTTCTCTATTCACATCATTGCCACCCTTTTTCCCATTACATCGGTACTCAGCTGCTCGATGACCTTCTTTTCCACACTTAAAACATTTTCTAGTCCCTTTAAGACAATATCCACCGTGCTTATTTCCACACTTTGATCAAAATGAAACATTTTCCTTCTTTTCACAATAGTTTTGAGATTTTTCGTTGAACTTTGTCTTTCTTTTCTGGTCATAACCATGAGATGGATATGTAACACCAACTTCTATTTCTACATTGATATCACAACACACAATTTATTCATTTCTACTGAAGTCTCTTATAACTAATGCCCATCGAAGACTTGGTTTTAAGCCACTGAAGAATCGATAAACTTTATATTTAGGATGGATGATAAAGCCAGATGCATACCTTGCAAGCCTTATAAAATTCGCTGTGTATATACCAATAGATTCATCATCCTTTTTCTTAAGCTCAGGGAACTCCTTTTCCATCTTTGTTTGAAGAATATGAGGGAAGTACTTATTTAGGAAGAAGTTCTTGAACTCATCCCATTCCATGGATTTAATTTCATATTGCGGCATTGTATTCTTAATTAGAGTCCACCACTGGTATACCTCACCTTCTAAATGGTAAACAACTAAAATTTCTTTTTCATGTTCTGAACATCGAAGTATGGAAAATATCTTTTCAATTGTACTGTTCCATTTTCTAGTAACATGTGGATTAGAAGACCCACTGAAATAATGTGGACGTTTCCACATGAAGGACTCAACAGAATATTGTTCCCTTATCTTCTCATTTAAAAGTCTATAACGATTCATAGCATTTGTAAGTATAGCAATAAGATTTTTCACTCCATTTCCCATAACATTTGGTTGTTCAAGAGGACAATCATTGCATTTCCTAGTTCATTGATCATGAACACGGTTCCTTCGGATTCCAACCATTATCTAAAACCCAAAAAGAATAATGTGAGAGGAAAAAATCATACTAGGAAAACAAAATAATCAAGGGGAGTACTTTCAAAATCTAACATAAAAGTTCTAATCCTAGGATATTCATGATCATTATCATTATTCTAAGACTATAACCTATACTTATACTTAAACTTAAGTACATCCCAAGACATACCGTAGAAATATCTCTAGGGATATCACAAAAGATTTCCAATCCTAGTTCCAAAGGTTAACTAATCCTTTCCTCTGATACCAACTGTAGAGGCCCAAGCTTGATGTACATGGACATTACATCACTTTTATGGAATACTTAATACATAAAAAAACATACACCCAATGACCGTAATAGTTTAGTGTCTTTGGAAACATGGAACATAATCTTTTAATCATGGTGAAAGATCTTCAACATCTCCCATAAAGATCTTCCACTTTTGTTTTCTTACATAAAACCTTTCTTTATATCATGGGGAAAAGAAAAAATATAAATGGGGAGATCAAGTGCTCAGTAAGGGTAAGAATGGATAAAATAAAACAAACCATATACATTTGAGCTTAAAAAACATGAACATAAAGTTTAAACCCCAAAATCGTGACTTGTCAAATAATTCTTGGCAGAACGTAAGGAATAGATCTTAAAGGAACTTCAATCAAGACAAAATATAATGGTAATAAAACATGTAATTTTGGAAAACCATTAATTACATGATATGATTTCCATATTAGCCAAGGATTTTCTACCAAGACCATCATAGTGGACAAAGTCAATTACTGAACCGAGTTTACATGTCGTTCCAACCCTGTATCGCTAAACCAGATATATATATATAATATATATTCAGAATATAAATATATATAGTATATCTATAAATGAAATGAAATACACTGTTCATGGAGATGGTATGTCCTACGTACGCATGAATGCTGTTTTCATTTCCTTATTAAATTTAATTGAAGTAAATGACATATATATATATATATGAATCCATTATAATTATTATGTCATATATTTCATGATTACTTATTATATATACTTTATAATAATTCTTGAATGGTTAACATGGAGAATCAATCTCATCGCATCGTGAAGACGGTAATCCATACGTGCGCACGAGCGATGATATTGTTCCCATAATTGTTGAATTATATTGGAGTGGATGATAGAATATCTCAGAATTATTATCATGTTATAATGATCATATATAGTAATTCTTTACATAATTATACCCATCAAAGTAAGGTGGTTGTGGAAAACAGATTACACCATGACGTGGAGATGGTATTCAGTACGTACACACGCTCTGTGATTTCGTTTTTCGTAGGATGGGTAGATGGTGAAATAGGGATATTTCATATTTATAATAACATATCATTATATTAGTTATACTGATTTTATTTCATTAATATGAAAAAACTAAATAAGAGGAAGTAGAAGAATAAATAAACTTGAAAGAATCAATAGAAGAGATTACCTTTTCTTCGACGCACCTCCTTTAAACTTCCTCTTAAGGAACTATATTTGGTCTTTTGAGAAGAATGGAACCACTATAATGTAACTATAGAGGTTTATAAGAGGAAGTTTTAGGTTTTGGACGATTTTGAAGGCTAGAAAAGGGAGTTAAGAGAAGAGGGAAGAAGGTGCCCATATATAAGAGAGAAGAGGGGCACTTTTGGAATCCTCATAAATATTAATTTATAATATACTCAAACCCACATAAAAACATCCCAACTGACTCAAATTATGATATTTTATAAGATAGGATTTTAATATCATTACCCAATAAAATTTATACAAGTTTTTACATTATTTTAAACCTTATCATTTTGATTTATCCTTATTTAATCTATTTAATTTTATTTATGGGAAAAACTGTTATAAATATTAAATAGTTATAAATACTTACTTATGTGTTGTAAATTGTATATAATTGGCTATTTTATGACATCGTAGACAATATAAATATAAATTTTTAAATTTTAAATATTTTTTTGATTTTTAAACAATTTAATAATATGTTGTTTTTATAACATATCAATAGTGTCAATTTTGACACTATTCCATTATTTTATTTTAAATAAAATCCAAACATAAGATATATTCAAAAGAAATATTTAATAGATTTATCACATGTCATATGCATCTATAAAATTCTTGGATCACATTAATTAGTTCATATAATATTTATTTTAATACTTGTAAAATAATTTATTTGATATTTATCTTAATAAAATAATGACTACAACATTTTTGTATAATTATTTAATATACTTATTTGATTCATAAAATTTCAAAATAAAATAATATTATTAAGTAAAATCTAATAAATTTCATTAAAATACTTTTAATTGAATTTATCATCTTAAAATTACAACCTTTAAATTGTTATATTTGTTAAATTATGAAGGTGACAACTTTGACATCTTTTAAATTAAAGTAATATAAGTGTCATAATCACTTTTATAAGGATCCAAAAGGACCACCATTTGACAATTGGATGATTATGGTTTATATATACATGACCAATATGTTTTAGTCATGTTGTTGGGCCTTTTATGGGTATTAGTATTTGAATATAACTATATTATTGATTTTCACTAAATAAATAATTTCTACATCATTAATGTATATGATATTCAGGTAATTAAATATTTCTTAAAAATTACAAATAAATTACCATAATAAAGATTAAACATTTATCAGTCAAATGAGTATTTATAATCTAATTTATATTCTTTATATCCTAATACTAAAAATACATTAATTATTAATGTTTGAGTGACACATATTTCACTTTCATTTAAATAAATCAAAATAAAGGTCTTAATCACATACAAGTGGGTTCCAATAGATTCCATTTCGACCCAATAATGTTTTAATAATAAATATAATAATCCAACTATATTAAAACAAGTGTTATGGTAATTTTATAATATTATTTTTACCCTTAATTACCTGATTTACCATTAACTGTAGTAAATAAAATTTATCGTAGTTACTATTGATAATTTATAAAAATAAAAACTATCTTATTAACATAATTTGGACCTTCTAATTCCAAATATGGAATCCATTTTTCCAAATTCAAAACATATAAGTTGCAGTATTTAATTTAAAATTAATCCAACTATTGAAAAAATGAGTTTTAAAAGATAAAACACTACAAAAGATTGAAATATTGTTACCTATGAAATCAATGTAAAATTAATTCTAATGGATTACATTATATTAAATGGTTCAAATATATTGTCTTTATACTTTAAAACCATTCAATATTATAATTTAACCATATAAATATCTCGATGAAAAAAGTTGATTTTAATTAAAATTTTGCGTATTTGT
The DNA here is from genome assembly GCA_963277665.1 of Viscum album. Classification (NCBI taxonomy): domain Eukaryota; kingdom Viridiplantae; phylum Streptophyta; class Magnoliopsida; order Santalales; family Viscaceae; genus Viscum; species Viscum album. The sequence goes on from OY728148.1 coordinate 791,184,297, forward strand.
ACTATTCATCAAAATATGAAGCCTATCAGTATAATGTAAAAAAAAATTCCAAATTAAATTTTTATATCTTGATTCCAAGGAAGAAGTTATATTTGTCGAATTGAACTTATAAACTTGTCAAAAACTAGATTTACAGTGGGTACGCTATCAAAAGGAGGCAAAACTGCATTTTTTGGAAAATATTTATTTTAACAGAACAAATTATTTTGTTCTCATACCATGTTTTAGAATATGTGTAAGATGAATAATATTTTTATAAAATTTAAAATGTGGTAAATAATATTCATTACAGCTACTTCATAATATATCGTTATTTAGTGAAACATGGTATTGTGTACAACACATGCTATTGAGGAAGGTCGCTTTTGCGTGCAACACAAGCCAAGATTAGTGTTTGCATATACTACATGATAATACGGTTTTACATATAGAACAAGGTAATCTTGGTGTAGCGTACAACACAAGACATCAAAGAAATTAAAAACAATATTTCTCATAAAATCTCGGGGTGTTACACCAACACATATATTTGAGTTTCTATGACATTATTTTCTTATGTATACAGTTTTTTATTTAATGGAACACAAAAGTATATTTTAAGCCCTAGTGTTAAGATTCATTGGTGTTGTGCTACTGAGTCTTATACTCAAGACCTACTCAAGTATTTCAGTTCACTTGTAGATTTTATGGTTAGAGATCTAGTGATGGGACATGGACCTGTTGTGGAAGGCTGAGAAATCTTGGAATGTTATTTTAGGCATTGTAGGATAGACCATAGGTTGTATAGTTAATATAGTTTTGATTTAGTTTCGTTACCCCATACATTCGATCATGTTTATTAGTGTTGGTAATGCATATAAAATTAAATATTGGAAAAACATGTGATCTAATTTATTGTATGAATCTACTAATGTAATGATTATTTATTAATTTAAAATTTATTGAATTATTATTATTGCTCCTAATCATTATTATCTTTGGTTTACAAAGTAATGAGGACATAGTGATGCCACGTTGTCCCTCTCCCCATCCCCACTGGTTGTTATACTGAAGTGTACATGTTTATACTTATAAGGTTATGTTGCAACCTATCTTAGTCATAATGGTTCAGATTGGGGTGTTACATAACTTACCCATGAAACATGGTAACTAACTTTTTATATGAGATCATAATTGTTAAAACATGGTTTCATAGGTGATATGGTTCATAGATCCTTCTTTACTCGTCTCTATGATGTTGGGAAACAACATGGCATATAGAGACGGTTTATTTATGTCCATAAAATCACCTATATTTATTCATGTTATGCAACCTATTAATAATGATTAAATTATATTGATATATATAGATCTTCTAAACCACCATGGTTATTAAAATTTATAATGGATTCATCCTCAAATACTCATGTACAGTGTAGTGAACATTCACAAAATAACAAGTTCACATCAATATTATGATGTGGAATCCTTATATGTGATGTGGTGCATTCCATTAATGAAAACGTTGGGATATAGATTAAAAACATAATCATTGAAACTACACATTTATGTTCCATGAGAATCACATCTTCCACATGGAGTGGAACATATACACAATATATTCCACACATCCATACCCTTAAATAAATTTCATTGCAGTGCAACTCATTTCATATTGAAAAATAAACCATTAAATTTTCAGAATAATAAAAAACTATTTCATCCTCATTTATAGTTATACATTATAAGGCCCCAGCCTTAAACCTTACTTAAACTTGAGTTATTACAAGATGACACATTTAGGATCTATTCAGGTTTAGAGTTTTAGAGAATTAGATCATGAAACTTGCATTACATTCCACATTTAAACAAAGTGGTTTCATAAAAGACAATGTTCATTCTTCCCATCAATGGAAACCTATTTAAAATAAAACACGGATTCTTTCTTGACACATCCTTGACACTATCGTCACATCATGTACCATTCCCTTGACCTGTGAAAAACATTTCAAAAACTTGGGATGAGCATAAAAAGCTCAGTGAGGGTTATAAAAATATGGAAAGGAAACATGAGTTCATATATACATAAGAATGAAATCATACTTTACCCATAAAACATAGGCATATCAAATCATGAATAAATCATAGAAAACATAAGACATAAAGGTAACTTGAGGCATTCATAACATTCTTACGTAGGGAGTAACCCTCTTGGTTACGTTTGGAATACCCATCACAGTATATTCCCTAAATCTCTTCGGAGAAACCTTAACGTTTCACTCCTTCGCGTTACCCAATGAATTGGAGAGCTATATCGGGCTCACCCGCCCTTAGTTTATCACGGAACCACCCGTTCTTCATAACAATGCCCAAGAACCATAACATAATCGTACCACAAAAAACATGAATAAAGGAAACATAACATTTCCACATTTCAATCACAATATAACATTTTAGGATATTGAAATAATGAGTCCATTCAAAAAGAAACCATTTCCAAAACCATTTAAAACATTTAATAAAGAGATTTTTGAATCAAAGTGTCCCATACCACCTTGAAGCTTTTAACACTTTAAACCATTAATATCCATATAAATAAATCCTTAAAACCATTTTGAAAACATGGATATTAATAAGAACAAATAATTAAAACATTTAAAACGATATTTTGGTTAAAGGGGTTTTACCAAAAATTAGAGACACTTGAATACAATAATCGAGGAATAACATTTAGTCAGAACTTTATAATATCATGAGAATAAAAGGATTCATGATATAATACTCCAATGGACAGTATATACACCATATAAGAGTGAATTGGTGCATAACAACAATGAACCCTCAGTAGAAATGTCAAATGTGATGAAATCCCTTATAAAGAAGGTATCCTTAAATTAAGGATATATCAATATCAAAATTATGTGTGACAAATATAAATACACCCAATATAATTGGATATTAAGTGTAAAAAAATAAAAGTTCATTCACACATATTCAATGGATGACATATTCAATGACTACATGTTGAACCCAAAGAAATCGAAATTGGGTTAAAAAGTTCCCTTGACAGCCTAACGGTATCACATCAAAATGAGTTGATGAGAGACAGAAAGTGTATCTAATCACATGGAAATAAAATTTACATCAATAAGTATATATGAGAACATATCCCAACATAACATTATGTAAATTAAAAGACCCAACAAAAGAAGTCTTTTAAAAAAGAGGAGGGTGAAAGGTCCCCTTACCGACTTGGGTAACTTTCGAAAAGTACACCCCATTGAAGAAGTTTCATACAATGAATATGTAAATACCCATAAATGAAATTATATTACAAAAGGAGTGTAATAACGGGTAGTACATAAACCACTCAAAGGAAATTGTGGCAAATGTAGCATAAATCTCACGGGAATAAAAGTGAGATGAAACATCTCTTACGGAAACTCGGCAGCCTAACGGTGCCACTTAAAACTTCCAAAAAGGATTGATGAGAGGAAATAGGGTATCTCATCGTATGAACATAATATGTACAGTGGGAGTAATATAAAATAACATCCCAGTCATAAGAAATATGAGCTTAAAAGGAATGACATAAAAGAGTGTACTTAAAAAGAAAGAGAGGTGTAGGATCCCTTACCTCGGGTCCGACTTGACTCGATCCTTCTTTAATCTCCTGAATAATAAAAATGAGTTAATTTATAATTCCTTAAGAACCTTTTTCATGTTCATTATTACTTTTATACCATTTATTACCATTTCATAAACATTATGTAATCATTTAAGTTAATAATATTTGTTTTGCCGATATTTGGTTCTTAAGTCGAAAGTGGACTTCTTACAATTACATGTTGTTCGTGTGGCCAAATGTTTATTATATCCATAATTGTATTCATTATGTATATATCATATATATAATATAAATCCAGTACATGCATGCATTTATAACATTACATAATCATTTAGAGGTAAGAAATGAAATGCACCGTTCAAGGAGACGGTAAGCCGTACGTACGCATGAACGCTACTTTCATTTCTATTTCGTATTTTATAGAATGGGATAATTATGATATAAAGGAATATTATAATTCCAGTATAATATCATATTTAATATCATATTTCAATCCTTTATACATCCCACATATGGTATTTAACGAATCAAATCACTTTGAGGGGGCGGTAGTCCGCACTTCCTTAAATGAAGATATCGCGTATAACCATAATGGAAGCCATAAAGGTAAGACAAAAATGAAAAATACAGAAGCATAAATAAAACATAAACATATTATATATCATATATAAAAATAGTGACATCATAATGGCCACATTTGAAGGTGTTAAATGAGTATTGAACAATCATCGTTTCGGGAGGCAGAATTTCACCATCCACGGAAACCGTATGTTCTTTAACCATTTGATGTAGTTGTGTGAGAGTGTAGCTCGAATAAATCTTATAACAACATCCTAGTATATTTAATATACTGGTGTTGTTACAAAAGAAGTAAATAAAAAGAGTTTACGGGGTTGGAGAAGCAAAATAAAACAAATGAACTTGAGAGAAAGAATTACCTTTAAAAGTGTAACTCTTTTTGATTTGAGCCTAAAGGCTTCCTTTGAAAGGATTATGCCCAAAGGGAATCCTCTAGGATGAGTAGAGGGATGTTGAGAGAGTAAATGGGCAGGGGTTGGCCGAGCCAAAGGCTTGAGGAGTGTGTGAAATGAGGTTGAGTTGGGGGCCTTTTATAAGAGGAGAGGAGGGGCACTTTTGGAAAGTAAGAAATATTACTTTATTTGAAAATGTGTTTCGGTTTTAAAAGGACCCACATTGATATAATTCGTGTATAAGGTTATAAGGGTTCGAAATACACTCACCCAATTGGTTTTGGACATGTTTAGTTCATAGATTTTACATTATCTTTCCATTTTATTTAAATCGTCAAATAATGATGTCATCGCTGCATCATTATTATGTCATAAATAATTTAATTTAGTTAATGTCTAAAAATTATACAAAAAATACTACGATGTAGGAAATGTTCTTAGATTTCCAATGAATATTTATAATCAAAATGATGACTTGTATTACCCCACTTAAAAATTGTTTTAGTAAAACATATCATGTTTGTGTCATTTTTACTTTTACATTAAATAAAAAGTTATTTATGTCATTTCCCAACCAAAATGTCTCCATGGGGTCCCCAAGTTGACCCATGGCTTGTCTCGGTCAGCCATGACACAACCAATAAGGTTGGGACATCTGTCTAGGTCATTTCATATTATTAAAGCATTATTTATACCTTAAACTACACTAATTACCACTAATCGCGATTAAAAACTTAATAAGTTACTATTCACCAAAAAATTATTTTTATACCATTGAACAACATTTTACTTCTTAAGGACAATCATGTATGTCGTATTTTTGAAATTCAAAACACATAAGTGGTAAAATTTCATTTAAACGAAAAATCAGCTTTTATAAGTACAACTTAGTGGTTTCACTATTCATCAAAAATTGAAGTTTTTCAGAAAAATCCCAAACATTCACCCTAAGCTATATTTGATATTCAGAATTAAAAAATGAAGTCTGTTTTAGAAAATTCAAAACATATTAGTCACATTAATTAATTTAATAATTAATTCCCGCTGTCAGAGCAAATAGCGTGTTTTTATAAAACAATAAGTATCAAAAGATTAAAACTAGTTCAAGTCTGATTTCAAAGTGAAATTGATTCCAACGACCACTATTGGATTTAATGGTAAAAATATTTTCTAATTTACCTTTAAAACCAATTCAATATATTATCTAATATTATAAATAAATTAGATTAAAAAGTGGTTTTGAATTAAAATACAACATTTTACACTATTCATTAAAAAAATGAACTTTATCGGAAAGATACCAACAAATTACACAAAGTAAAATTTGATGTCCCGATTCTTAATAAGTGTTTTATTTGGTCCAAAAGAATGTTTAAGAGTGAACAAAACTATATTTAATGACAGTTCTCCATTAAAAGGCGATAAGTGAACCTTTAGTGAAAACTAGGGTATATACGCCTAAAATTGAATTCTTTCCGTATTTTAAGCATTTTAGCTTTTATTGGATAAATGTAAAAACATTTAAAAAACATATATAATCATATTTTAGTTATTTCTATCCATTCCCTCCAATACAACGGCTACATGTTAACTACCATTTGAAATAATATTATTTTATTATTAGAGTGCAACGTAAGATTCCAAAGAAACTCGTTGTTGCGTGTTGGGTACGCCATCGAGCATAGCGTCCCCTTTAAAGTCATATTAATATTTTATTCACAAATATGGATAAATATGGAAATTTCATATTCATTATTTACCTGGGGTGTTACATCCTTCCCCCCTTTTGGGAATTGCGTCCTCGCAATTTTAAAATTGCGCTTGGAAACATCCTTGAAAGTCCCACATCGGAACAAAAGTTGGTAAAACAAACACTTTAAAATAAAGAAAGATAAGTACAAAGGTCACCCGAGTTAACCCATACTAGGATTCCAAGTATGAAAATATGGAAATGGAGGAAAAAACAAAGGGTCATGTTCTGATGGAGAGTGATAGAAAACATGTTTAGGAGAAAGTTAACCACGAGAAAATCACAAACTTGTGATGGGTTAAATGGTCTTCGATTCCCCAGTAGGAAAAGTTAATAAACAACATTTTTGTTTTAAGTTACTTTTTATTGAGGAATTTATTCATAAGGAAACATAATCACTTATCATATTGACCTTCAACTTTTATTAGATTCCTTACACAAACTCATATTTTCTTCAAAAGACGAGTATTTAGGAAGAATTGTTCACATTAAGAGTACTATAATCAACTTCTAGAGAATCACCTAATCCAAAAAATAGAACTATATACTTCCCATGTCTTTAGACTTTAACCAAAACCAAAACCAAAAAGGCTAGTACAAGATCAGATAATCCAGAAAAGGATAACCCTTTATAAAAAGAAAATCTATTCTTAATCTCCAAAATTGTCCAACAAAACCCAAAGTTCAGCGAGGACCATTCTATAATCAATTTGTCCATAAAATTCTTCAAAGTATACCAATATAAGATTGAAACCCAAATATTTGAAGGATTAAGTCGCATAGTCTTCCAAGATAAATCATAACATTTATCTCCAAACAATATCAGTTGCTCCTAAAGTCTCGTTTTGAAAAGTAATTAACCTAATCACATATCCTCCATGATAGGTTAATCATTTTCATAAATAACCCAAAATCAACTTACTCTTAATTCATAAAATCATATAACTAGAAAGAATCAGTCAAACTAACCAGGGACTACACGTAGTCCAGTGGTAGGCGATAAATACCAGTCGTACATTGGTTGTGGGTTCGATTCCCGCAGCTTTGTCTGACGCGACGGGATGTCACACGGTCTATGTGTTGTCCTTTTTCCAAAACTATACAATTCTTATAACATTCCCCAAAATGAGATAAAATCTTCAAGAATAATCATAACATATTTTAACCTCAAGTTTATCTCATTCCTTTCATTTTCCATCATATCATAGAGTAACTCATAATTACCTAAAAAGTAAGGATCATATAAACCCTAATGGTTACCTTAATAATTATTACCTGAATTTCCACATCGAGTTGGCCATATCGTACATGATGCATTAGAGAACTCACTAAGGATGAAGTGGTTGATCATGACTCCTTGATAGTTGGTTTAGAACAACTATGAGATTCCTCATTGAATCCCCCATCTCATCTAGTATCTTAATCAGAGAACCACCACAGTTTCCTTCAAACCCATTGTCACTTTGGTGCCTGCTAGATCCAGCCATTTACTAAAACCACAAAGGTCAGTGTGAGTATATCAACAAAACCATAATGTACTAATGAGGAAGGTAAACACTAAGATATACTTACTCATTCACTTTATCTAAAACTAGGACTCTTTTTGAAATCCTAACCATTATGGTAATGTCACTTATGCTTAAAAAATACCCTAACCTCTAAAGTTGTCTAAACCGACCTTTGATACCAACTATAAGGCCCCAGCCTTAAACCATACTTAAACATGAGTTATTACAAGATTACACATTGAGGATCTTTTCAAGTTTATATTTTTAGAGAATTAGATCATGAAACTTGCATTACATTCCACATTTAAACAAAGTGGTTACATAAAAGACAATTTTCATTCTTCCCATCAATGGAAACCTATTTAAAATAAAACACGGATTCTTTCTTGACACATCCTTGACACTATCGTCACATCATGTACCTTTCCCTTGACCTGTGAAAAACATTTCAAAAACTTGGGATGAGCATAAAAAGCTCAGTAAGGGTTATAAAAATATGGAAAGGAAACATGAGTTCATATATACATAAGAATGAAATCATACTTTACCCATAAAACATAGGCATATCAAATCATGAATAAATCATAGAAAACATAAGACATAAAGGTAAATTGAGGCATTCATAACATTCTTACGTATGGAGTAACCCTCTTGGTTACGTTTGGAATACCCATCACAGTATATTCCCTAAATCTCTTCGGAGAAACCTTAACGTTTCACTCCTTCGCGTTACCCAATGCATTAGAGAGCTATATCGGGCTCACCCGCCCTTAGTTTATCATGGAACCACCCGTTTTTCATAACAATTCCCAAGAACCATAACATAATCGTACCACATAAAACATGAATAAAGGAAACATAACATTTCCACATTTCCATCACAATATAACATTTTAGGATATTGAAATAATGAATCCATTCAAAAAGAAACCATTTCCAAAACCATTTAAAACATTTAATAAAGAGATTTTTGAATCAAAGTGTCCCATACCACCTTGAATCTTTTAACACTTTAAACCATTAATATCCATATAATTAAATCCTTAAAACCATTTTTAAAACATGGATATTAATAAGAACAAATAATTAAAACATTTAAAACGATATTTTGGTTAAAGGGGTTTTACCAAAATTAGAGACACTTGAATACAATAATCGAGGAATAACATTTAGTCAGAACTTTATAATATCATGAGAATAAAAGGATTCATGATATAATACTCCAAAGGACAGTATATACACCATATAAGAGTGAATTGGTGCATAACAACAATGAACCCTCAATAGAAATGTCAAATGTGATGAAATCCCTTATAAAGAAGGTATCCCTAAATTAAGGATATATCAATATCAAAATTATGTGTGAAAAATATAAATACACCCAATAAAATTGGATATTAAGTGTAAAACATGAAAAGGTCATTCACACATATTCAATGGATGACATATTCAATGACTACATGTTGAACCCAAAGAAATCGAAATTGGGTTAAAAAGTTCCCTTGACAGCCTAACGGCATCACATCAAAATGAGTTGATGAGAGATAAAAAGTGTATCTCATCACTTGGACATAAAATTTACATCAATAAGGATATATGATAACATATCCCAACATAACAATATGTAAATTAAAAGACCCAACAAAAGAAGTCTTTTAAAAAAGAGGAGGGTGAAAGGTCCCCTTACCGACTTGGGTAACTTTTGAAAAGTACACCCCATTGAAGAAGTGTCATACAATGAATATGTAAATACCCATAAATGGAATTATATTACAAAAGGAGTGTAATAATGGGTAGTACATAAAACACTCAAAGGAAATTGTGGAAAATGTAGCATAAATCTCACGGGAATAAAAGTGAGATGAAACATCTCTTACAGAAACTCGGCAGCATAACGGCGCCACTTAAAACTTCCAAAAAGGATTGATGAGAAGAAATAGGGTATCTCATCATATGAAAATAATATGTACAGTGGGAGTAATATAAAATAACATCCCAGTCATAAGAAAGATGAGCTGAAAAGGAATGACATAAAAGAGTGTACTTAAAAAGAAAGAGAGGTGTAGGATCCCTTACCTCGGGTCCGACTTGACTCGATCCTTCTTTAATCTCCTGAATAATAAACTTGAGTTAATTTCTAATTCCTTAAGAACCTTTTTCAAGTTCATTATTACTTTTATACCACTTATTACCATGTCATAAACATTATGTAATCATTTAAGTTAATAATATTTGTTTTGCCGATATTTGGTTCTTAAGTCGAAAGTGGACTTCTTACAATTACATGTTGTTCGTGTGGCCAAATGTTTATTATATCCAGAATTGTATTCATTATGTATATATCATATATGTCATATATATCCAGTACATTCATTCATTTATAACATTACATAATCATTTAGAGGTAAGAAATGAAATGCACCGTTCATGGAGACGGTAAGCTGTACGTACGCATGAACGCTACTTTCATTTCTATTTCGTATTTTATAGAATGGGATAATAATGATATAAAGGTATATTATAATTCCAGTATAATATCATATATAATATCATATTTCAATCCTTTATACATCCCACATATCGTATTTAACGAATCAAATCACTTTGAGGGGGCGGTAGTCCGCACTTCCTTAAATGAAGATATCGCGTATAACCATAATGGAAGCCATAAAGGTAAGACAAAAATGAAAAATACAGAAGCATAAATAAAACATAAACATATTATATATCATATATAAAAATAGTGACATCATAATGGCCACCTTTGAAGGTGTTAAATGAGTATTGAACAATCATCGTTTCGGGAGGCAGAATTTCACCATCCACGGAAACCGTATGTTCTTTAACCATTTGATGTAGTTGTGTGAGAGTGTAGCTCGAATAAATCTTATAACAACATCATATTATATTGAAGATAATTGTTTTGTTACAAAAGAAGTAAATAAAAAGTGTTTACGGGGTTGGAGAAGCAAAATAAAACAAATGAGCATGAGAGAAAGAATTACCTTTAAAAGTGTAACTCTTATTGATTTGAGCCTAAAGGCTTCCTTTGAAAGGATTCTAACCAAAGGGAATCCTCTAGGATGAGGAGATGGATGTGGAGAGAGTAAATGGGCAGGGGTTGGACGAGCCAAAGGCTTTAGGAGTGTGTGAAATGATGTTGATGTGGGGGCCTTTTATAAGAGGATAGGAGGGGCACTTTTGGAAAGTAAGAAATATTACTTTATTTGAAAATGTGTTTCGGTTTTAAAAGGTCCCACATTGATATAATTCGTGGATAAGGTTATAAGGGTTCGAAATACACTCATCCAATTGGTTTTGGACATGTGTAGTTCATAGATGTTACATTATCTTTCCATTTTATTTAAATCGTCAAATAATGATGTCATCGCTGCATCATTATTATGTCTTAAATAATTTAATTTATTTAATGTATAAAAATTATACAAAAAATACTATGATGTAGGAAATCTTTTTAGCTTTCCAATGAATATTTATAATCAAAAATATGGTATGTATTACCTCACTTAAAAATTGTTTTAGTAAAACATATCATGTTTGTGTCATTTTTACTTTTACATTAAATAAAAAGTAATTTATGTCATTTCCCAACCAAAATGTCTCCATGGGGTCCCCAAGTTGACCCATGGCTTGTCTGGGTCGTCCATGACACAACCAATAAGGTTGGGACATTTGTCTAGGTCATTTAATATTATTAAAGCATTATTTATACCTTAAACTACACTAATTACCACTAATCGCGATTAAAAAACTTAATAAGTTACTATTCACCAAAAAATTATTTTTATCCCATTGAACCACATTTTACTTCTTAAGGACAACCATGTATGTCGGATTTTTGAAATTAAAAACACATAAGTGGTAAAATTTCATTTAAACGAAAAATCAGCTTTTATAAGTACCACTTAGTGGTTTCACTATTAATCAAAAATTGAAGTTTTTCAGAAAAATCCCAAAAATTCACCCTAAGCTATATTTGATATTCAGAATTCAAAAATGAAGTCTGTTTTAAAAAATTCATAACATATTAGTCACATTAATTAATTTGATAATTAATTCCAGCTGTCAGAGCAAATAGCGTGTTTTTATAAAACAATAAGTATCAAAAGATTGACACTAGTTCAAGTCTGATTTCAAAGTGAAATTGATTCCAACGACCACTATTGGATTTAATGGTAAAAATATTTTCTAATTTCACTTTAAAACCAATTCAATATATTATCTAATAATATAAATAAATTAGATTAAAAAGTGGTTTTGAATTAAAATACAACATTTTACACTATTCATTAAAAAATGAACTTTATCGGAAAGATACCAACAAATTACACAAAGTAAAATCTGATGTCCCGATTCTTAATAAGAGTTTTATTTGGTCCAAAAGAATGTTTAAGAGTGAACAAAACTATATTTAATGACAGTTCTCCATTAAAAGACGATAAGTGAACCTTTAGTGAAAACTAGGGTATATACGCCTAAAATTGAATTCTTTCCGTATTTTAAGCATTTTAGCTTTTATTGGATAAATGTAAAAACATTTAAAAAACATATATAATCATATTTTAGTTATTTCTATCCATTCCCTCTATTACAACGGCTACATGTTAACTACCATTTGAAATAATATTATTTTATTATTAGAGTGCAACGTAAGATTCCCAAGAAACTCGTTGTTGCGTGTTGGGTACGCCATCGAGCATAGCGTCCCCTTTAAAGTCATATTAATATTTTATTCACAAATATGGATAAATATGAAAATTTCATATTCATTATTTACCTGGGGTGTTACATACATAAATTTAAAAAATAGATTCTTCTAGAAATATTTAATGTAATGTGGAAACAAATCAATAGTGAAATATTCTTCAATATGTGAGAGCCTTCCTAATAACACAATATTTATGTGTTTAATAATTAATATGGAGTAGTTTTTATGTTCATTGATATTTGACGATCTCATCATGCAATAAATATATTCAATGAAGGGAAATTATGAATATGTATATTTTTTCTTATTCCTCAAAACCTTAACCATAATTTATTTATGGTATGTAACTATAAATTCAATGCATATTTCATACAAATAAAACATTTACGAATTCAAAAACATCCACCAAGAATCACCATGAATCAATAACAATCCTCCAAACATGAATTCCAATGCTTAATCAAAACATCGATTACATATCAAAATCATTATAAATAAATACATAATGGATTTTTTAATCAAGCCATAAAAAATCATGGTTTCAACAGTCTCCCCATTTGTATTTTTTTTGCAAATATCCACAACCATCCATGTCATTTTCATATCACATATTCAACATTCTTTTCTCTTTAACATTGTCAAAAGAGTGTCTTATTTCATTAACAATCAACTTTAAAGTCTGTCCCCTTAATTTTTATCCAATTCACTTCCATTGTATGATAATGGGTAACTATGGTAATCTATTTCAGGTAATATGGCATTTATACTTCTTATTGTAATATAAAACCCTTATTTTAAGTCCCCCGTTTTCGACCACTTGATCCAAAATTTCAAATTTCAGTCTCCATTATATCAAAGCATCATTCTCCCATTCAGATTCCAAAATAGTGAGTTTGACAACACTCTAATTAATTTTTAATAAATTCTCTTATACTACTGATCCATATCCTAGTGTAAGAACCATGAGTTGATTCTACCAATGCAATGTTGTCCATATTACTCACTTGATTTCCATAGAGACACTAAAAGTAAAATTAAAACACTTGTGAAATAAAAAAAAATCATCACAAATTATTTGTACATAATATTTAAATATTTATAGTGTGGAACAAACAAATTTTAAATTAATTTATACCACATAATATTGCAAACATGGGATACACATTGAACTCTATATCTTAAATTTATATCCAAAACTCTTTTATTTTTTTAAATAATAAAAATAATCCAAAATTTTTATTAACTACAAATATTATTGAGTTTGTTCACAACTATATAACACTTGTTTTGTTTTCTGTAATAATTGAAAAAACCTTTTGATACCATATTAAAATTTTAATCACCATATGGGCCTCTAGAACTATAATAATTCCTATTTTATACTATATTCCCAATGATAGTTTATATTTATATCTCAATTTCCAATTATAATAAAACTTGTATAAAGTAATACCTATAGAAAACAATTTATTCTTTTACATCTAGAAATAACCTTATTCTAATGAAAAAATTTAGTACAAATTATATTCTTAATAATCATAACACACCTTTATATGCATACATGACATGGGTCATATATACCCCTTAATCCTGTAATATTTATGAAATATATATTCCTCGAGGAGTGGGGTACCACCATTCTCCTCATATTAAGTAGTGTGATTTTAATCATAACAAACCCATTCATATTAAATCTATTTTTGAGAATTTATAAAAATAACACCACCTTTATAAACATCTCTTTAGATTGATTAATAAAAATTCTTATTGTTACAATAGTTGGTATTCATTTCATGTGTAATATTTATCACATATTTGCTAGTTTCTTTTTAAAATACACTTTTTGTGCATTTTTTTCTCGGATTTTTTATCCATTCGAGAGAAAATCAACCAAACATATACTCTTTCTTTGAAGTGTTATAGATTAAACAACAAAAGCAATCCTATGTCTTTTCATCCATAGATTCCATGAGAGATATTTATTCATTTATATATTCTCTATTAATATTTTTATACTTTTTCAAGGGTTTTATTTTATAGTAACCTGTTAATAATACAAAATTAATTTCCATTTTCTTATTGAATTAATAACCATGAAATTCCAAAAAAAAATCGCTTTTTAATAGAACTTATTTCCATGTCTTTATTTTATGAATCATTTTCAATGATATGGGGATTTGATTCATAGAACAATTATTTCCATGGTTGGTGAAGTATATATCCATGTGACTAGGGTTATCACAAATATAGGTTCCTAAAATAAAATATTTTCACATTTCAATAGAATTCCATAGGTGTGGCCCATGAACATGTCTTCATAGACTATTAGTCTTAAACCTCCCACTATACAATTTAATTGTTCATAATTCTATCCCATATAAATAAATCATCATCATCACATAATTTTTCATGTTTTATTTATAGATATTTTTTTCAAATTATACATATTCATTCTTTTATGTTCTCTATATATATTTTAAATCATCAAGTCCCTATACATAAATATTGAATCAATAAATGTTACCCTGATTTGTCTTTCATTTCATCCCACATTAATTCTTTTTGATGAATTTTAAAAGAGATAATACATTCACATAATTAAATCATCATGGAAATTCTCATTGGTATTTCATTAGAATACATTTCTAGAAGGTCACTATATTATTTCATCTTATTTTTATACATTTGATAGTCTTATTTGTTTTCGTCTCCTCCACCATCAATTTTATTTTGTATTTCTCAAAGTATACTATATAAGGATAACTATCTTCAACGTTTTTATTAAAGAATTGATCTTAAATAATATGTTTTTTATTATTATACTATGTTCTACACAAATGATCGCGTTATTTACCAAATGATATTGTAGTCTCATTTATAACAACATCTTCAAATAATTTAGGTTCTATGAAATTTGTATCATTATATTTTACAATGATATTTTCAATAATTTTAGATTATGATATAATAATAAATCAATTTGTTTTCCTCATTAGATATTCCAAATATTTTAGATGCCTTATTGTTATTCTTCTAGTTCATGTTCTTTTATCATGAATATTTAAATTATTCAACAGAATTCATTATTAACCTCCCAATTGTTTATAATTTTTATTATAAAGGATAAATATGATTATTTTCTCTAAAGATTGATTCTTCACCATAAAAATCCCCCAAACTCAACAAAATATCCCAGGAAAACTAGAAATGAGATGTATTTATGAATATTACATCATTCAGAAAATTCTTCATGGCTTATTTGGTATAAGAGTCAATATCCATGTTTTACTGATAACTATATTATATAATTCCATTTCATAGTTGTGTTAATCTTCCATCAATAATGATATGATATGATACAACGACATATATTTCATAATATGATAATTACTAATTATAAAATTTATCAAAATTATTTCAATAAGATATAGGTACCTTCAAATATGATTCAATTTTTTTTCACAAAAATTATGATCTAAAAAATAGAATTATAATGTTTGACTAATCACAAAACCTATGGGATCTGATGCCACTATTAATGACCCGATAATCCCCAATTGTGGGTAGGGGATGGGTAAATTCATGTGTGAAAATATTTATGATTATTTTAACTTTTTTACCTCACTATAAAATTAATAACAATCATGTTATGTAACACCCTAGTATTTTATGACATATATCTTTTTAATTAAATTGTATATCTTAGATATATCTCTTTACTTGCCGCACTGAGTTTGAAATATCCATTATATAGTAGTGAAATATTACTATTAATGTGATAGTTATTGTACAGACATTGAAATGTTGGGAATGTTTAAGCATAAAAAATATTTGAAAATATGTTTTATACACATATAAAAAATGAATTCATATTTTATCTCTAATTACACAATATTTTATCCATGGAATTTTCCTTCTAAGTATATAATTTTGCACATTAACCTTTTGATAAAGCCTACTATATTATATAATATAAATTTAAAAATAAATTTTATAAAATAAACTGGCCATAAGAACTGAAAATATTTCAATGGGTTAAAACATAGTAACTAGTGTAATTTAAATATGAAATTTTGGATATTCTCGATCCACCAGAATAACAAAACTCACAATCATTACTATAGAAATGAAGTGGAATATTAGAAATAAAATATAAATTAAGAAAATTAAAATAAATACCCATAATATAAAAATATTTAAATTAATAAATAATTAAATATACGGTCTTTATAGAAATTATATATCCCAAATGGAAATTAAAAATATGAATGTTAGAATAATAATACGATTATTCGAATAGTAACATGGCTGTTGGAATAGTAATCTTACCAATAAAAATAGTAACATGGTTTTTAGAATAGTATCATCACCTATGGTTGTGTAGAATAATATTTATTTATCTTAATAAATGAAATATTATATATTTATAACATGAAATATGTAAATAAGGGTTTTGATAATGATAATTAAATTGTTTATATTTTTATAAAACCTAATTTTTTTAGTTGAATTTTTAAAATAAATCATATAATTTAAAATAAAATATATTTTCATGAAATTGTGTTATAAATTAAACTTATGATATATTATATTTATAAGATAATTTTATGAGACCATAAGTAATTTTTCAATGGGTTATAAAATCAATCATAATATTAAATTTTTTTTACAAATAAATGAGGATTTTATTTAAAACTTAAATTTATCATATTTAGAAATTTATTTTGATAAAATTGATTTCATTTTTAGATTATAAAAATAAAAAAAATATATTAATTTTTTATTCCTCTAAAATAGTTTGAATTTTGGAAAATAGTGAAATATTGAAAAATGCATTATTTAACATTTTAAGCTATATAAATGAATTTTTGTTTCCCAACTTATGTAAAATATCATTATTAAAAAATAAAATTAATTATTTCATATATATAGTCACTAATATCAACACTATTGGTATTTTGAATCTCAAATAATAAACTAATGCATATATTATTCAAAAGCACCCCTCTCATCTCCTTAGAAATACTATCTCTCACCACCCCGTCTCTTAAAACAATATAAGACTTGTAATTGGAAAAAGTTCTACACAAATCAATTAAAAATACAATCCCCCACTTCATAGTTCTTTTATTCTACTAAAAATACAAATCCAACGTGTCTTAAGTGCACGCCCGAGAAGATACTTCCAAAAAAGAAGGTAATACCCTCAAGCAAGTCTTTTATTTTGATGTTCCTCATCTTCAAAAACTAATATATTAAACATGAAATAATATCTATAGTATAATATTTATTTTGTAATTTTATTTTATTTTACTGTATAATATATAATATATCCTCTTATCTTCTCCTCATACTGCAAAATAAATAATACTATCTGTAATTTTTTCGGTTTACCTCCTCCACGAACGATGAGTTTTAGTATCCCCTTACCACCATAATAGAATGATTAAATTCAATTATGGTTGATTAAAATGAAAAAAAAAATTATTATTATATTTATTAAATTCTATAGTGAATTTATAACCATAATATTATTTAAAATGAAACTAGTTTGTGATGGTTAGTGAAAATGACTAAATGAACTCACTGAATAATGTTAACATTTTTCCTAGACTAATCATCCCAATTTCTGAAACCATATAATTTTTTTGGACCATTTATTTTTATTTATGGAAATTAATAACATTTAATTTAACTTTTAGTGTTTTTACCATTTGAATATAAAATGAATAATTATCCACCAGTGATCTATCCTTGTAATAATAAAACTAATTCCCTCAAAACAACAAAATTAAACATTCCGTCTAATTGAATTTCTTATAAATGAACAATATTAAACTATAATAAATAAACTATAGATATAAAAGGTTATTAAATAATTAATTAATATATTTAACTTAATTATTATGGATATTATTTGAAAGAAAAAATGATTCAAGAACATAAGGTAATGGATCTATCCGAACAACCCTTTTTCTTTGGTATATGTCCACTACCTCTCTTACTCACTTTCTATAACTCTTTAATGTTATAAAATGGTTTTAAATTATTTATATGTTTCTATCACATATATACATATCTTATTATCTCTTCATTTATTGGTTAACACATTCCTTATGATTTTTTTTTGAAATGATTTCTTTTGGAAATATCATTTGGTTATGAAATTAAGAATGATTATGAAACCCATTTCATTCAGAGGGTAATTATTATTATTATGAATTATGATTTATTTCATTTTTTGTAACACATAATAATTAAAATATTATGATTTTTTCACCTAGATATTTTTCCAATTCATTGGATAATGTTTTTGTCTCATGAGTAGTGTGTGGTATTTGGGAGTGAATCAAATCCATGACGCGACATTGTCCACTATGTGATGTGGTCAGGGAGGTTAGCATTGAATTATTATTACTTATTGTCTTATACAGATACCACATTCCAATGTATCCACGATCTTATGATTCTGTGTTCTTTATATTATGTATATACATATATATGTTAATTCAAGATTATTGTCTTTTATATCATCATTTTATGTCTTATGACTCATATGTTATTCTTCATTAACATGTTTATTTCATTTTAGGTAATTATAGGTCAGAATTTTATTCTATGTATTATCCATGTTATCCAGTACATTATTACATCGTCAAATGGATTTATGAACTCATTATGGAAGATAAAATGAAGATGTTGTGTTTTAGTTTTTTAATGTTTTATGGTCATAGTCTTAAAAATACACTAGTAATCATGGTATTTGGGTTATATTTAATGATGTTTTATGTTAAATATCATGATCAAAATTTTTTAATGTCTCAGGTCACTATATTATCAAATTATTATAAATGAAAATAAATTCATTTAAAGGTAAACAAAGTTTATTTTATGTAAAAAAATGTGAATATTGTATTTTTATCCCCATAAATTAAATTAATCTATATTGATGAATGATTTTAATTAAATTATTAGATAATAAATTATATAATAAAATTTATCCATTATCTTATTCTTTTTTCAAGAAAATTAATAATAATAAATTTATATTTATGCATAAAATTTCTTTTTTTATAAAATTGATTTCCATTTTCTTTTCAGAACATTATTTAAAATTAATTTTCTTATCACTTTTAGAAAATTAATCATGTAAAAAATTACATATTTTGAATTAGAATAATTAATCTTATATAATAATTATATATTATTTTTCAACATAATGAATAGTTACCATTGTAAAAATCATGTTAGTGTTGTATGTATTAAAATTGGTAAAAGGGGGATAATATAACGAACTGATCCATTATGAAAGAAATTCCCTTTTTAACTGAATAATTTTTTTATTTGTGTAACATAATAACAAAAAACACATGAAGCACTTTGGTTAATTTTTATCATTAGAAGTTATATTGGATTCTAAATAAGGTTAAGAATCAGAACAATTGATAATATCATTGGTGAACTGTCATCATATGTTTTTTATATATTTAAGTTTATGATAAAGTCCTATTAACACATATATGCGAAGTGATATCCTTAAACATTATGACCCTAACAATTTATTCCCATTTATTATAGATTCCATTGGAGATATCATCACTTCTTTTTCCCTTGACCATGTACAACAATAGATTCAACACCTAAAATGTGAGCAAAACCATTTATTGGAGAAGTCTGATCTCATCATGATCATGACCTAAATCATGTTGATCAAACCAACCCATGAGAATGTAACTATCTTGCACCTCCCCCTTAAGTAATTCATAGTATTAATAAGGTGTTATGGTTATTTACCCTAACATTTTGAATTTTCAAATTTTATTATCAATAAAATTATTCCCAATTTTTGTTACTTTATGACTAAATAATGATTTTGATAAAAACATTTATTTGGTTATGATAAAACACAAATTGTATTTTGGGTAGTATATAGTTTCAATTAAGAAACTACTTTTAATGAATTCTAGTATTTTTTAAATAAATGTCATTTTTATAATGTTGTTTTACTAAATATGTTTTGTTTGATATTAACTATAGTATAATCATACGATGGAAAAAAGAATTATTTATAAGCGTTAGAAAAATGTTATTGTCAAAAACAATTATATTTCATCAAATGAGTATTTTTTCATTTAAAATATTGAAATAACATACTTAGATATTTTTGTGGATAAAATATTTTTTTTGAAATTAGCGTGATAAATTTTTCATATGGTGAATATTTTACAATTTATGAGATAGAATAATTTTTGTGTAAAAATTTAATATGGTATAAATATACGATTTTTATTATTACTTTATAATTACCTCAAAGTCATATAATATATTATATAAAAGGTATAAATAGACAAATAAATGTTTCTTCTTTCAAATAGTGTTCTTTTGTGTTCTTTTATTATTTTTATACTCCCTTTATAAACACTCCTGAACCTATAGTATAAATTAAGGTTTCAAAATCAAGTCATTATGAATATGACCCATATACACAGCACTAAGGGTAATATTTTAATTTTATAGGTTCTTGTATATATAAAATAATTAAATTTCTTCTTATTTGGTAGAAACCCCAATAAAAAACCATGGAAAATATTTTGGGTTTGATTACTTTATTGTATAAATTATAAAACCTAAGTATATAAAATAATAAAGAACTCCCATCCCTTTTCCTATATAAAACAATAATATATCCCATTTATATACACCAAAAAATTATAGAATTACCTAAATATTCCCCTTTCATCTGTATGTCCCTCCCTAGGTTCCCACATTTCCTAAATAATATCCTCCCAAAATTTTAGAAGTTCCATCACAAGGCAAGGGATTCCCTCCTCATCATTATTCCATTACCTTTTTTATGTTAACCATTTAGTTCTACAATTTATATGTTGGTATATGTCTTTAAAAATCCCTCATAAAACCCATATGGTTAGAAGTGATGAAATAAACCATTAAAACTCATTAATTTCTCCCATGATTTATTATGTACCCCCATTAAGATGCCGAAATTATCCTTCATTTTTTCTATTCTAAACATTTTTATTGTGAGTACCATCAATATTTCCACTAAAGAGTATTAAAATAATTGTACCTATACTAAATTTATTTTGGAATTAAATTTATTTAAACCTTACTTTTTAATAGTGGGTTTATAATTTATGATATGTATCTTTATGTTGTATGATCTATATGATACACTTATGCATCTACATGATATGAATGTTGTGGGTAGGATGGGGATTATTATCCCCTAAATCATTTTGTAATTTTTTTGTCTCATTAGGTTCCATGTATGGTGCATGGGAGGTTATCCTAACAAAACTATTTTATTTTTTCATTTCATTTTTCCTTGGATTATGTTTATGGTTCCATATTTTAAGTTGATTTCACGTTCAAATGTTTCATTTATTCCATAATGTTATACCATGCCTCAATGTTCAATATTTTAATTCTTACCCCTCTTAGGTTAAATAGATATTCATTTTAGCTTGAATTAATTGATGTATATTACAGTATGATTTGTTTATTATCATACCGGGCTTTATATCTCACCCCTTTCATATGTATATCCTTAGGTTATCCTATGCATTTTTCGAAGAACTATGGAATTATAGTATCACATGAAAGATGTTTTCAATTTTGTTAATGTTTTATGTTTTATGTTATTTTTTTATATACCGAATTTTACCAATATATTAGGGATTGTGATATTATAGGTTTTACTTTTCTTAACACCCTAAGGTTTTATTAAATTTTTTTGATTATTTTTAATTTCTTCTATAGCTTTCTCTGTAAGAATTATCCTATTTTAACAAACTGCGATATATTAATTATATTACAATTTAAAATGTCCATTTTTACATATACATTGAATAGAGGTATGAATATTAATTTAGATATATTTCAAAAAAATGATGGTATGAATGTTTCAGAAATATTGTTTAATAAGTACTTGATTTTTGGTAAATTCTTTATATGCTCCGAAAATACATTTATTCACAAAAATGATTTTGTTGAGAATAAATAATTAAATAGTTTTTGAAAATTTTTGGAATTTATTTTAATAAAATCTAATATAATTTTTGGAATCATAACATAAACATTATCTTAGGGTGAATTTCTGTGATTTTTCGGAAAAGAATAATTTTTTGAAATATATTGAAATAAATTGGTTATATAGAAGACTAAATTATTATTTAAAGTATTTGTAAGGTTTAAATTTGTTTTAAAAGTAAAATTAGTTATATTATATAATTTTTAATCAAATATTGTTCATTGGAATCATTTTCATATTGAATTTTTATATTAAAACATTCTCTTTATATAAATATTTCCTCTTTGGAAAATGGTTTTTTCATCGCATCTGCAAGTTTAGTTTTATATTAAATTATGTCACACATATGTATTAATTTATATAAAATTAATTCAATATTTGGATTCATAAAAATTTATATTAAATAATATGGTAAGATTTATTTTTTTCCATATGAATAGTAAAAATAGTAAAAATTAATTAACCCGGTTAAGGTAAAAATGGGTTTATCTGGGTGTTAAACAAAAACTGTAAGAGGTAAAATGAATTAGAAACATATAAAAACCCATTTTATGGTAATATTTCTACCATATCACCCTTAACGGTATATCCATTTCTTATCTCCTTCCCAACCATAGGAAAATGATAACATCACTCGTGTGTTTGTGTAGACTACGATCTCTGCAAATCAATGTGAATAATTTTTCATTCCATTTTTATATGTGTGTTCACTAAGATTGATTTTATGAATATATATTATTTATAATATAATTATTAAATTTTTATGGTTAATTGTTACATATCATTGTTTCGCTCCATCCATTGAAAAGTGAAAACAGTAATCATGCCTATGTGCGGACTACCACATATATGAAGTGATGTATTTCATTTTACATTACCAATATATAAAAATATTTAAAAAATATATATAAGAAATAAATATAATTTTTATTTCGTGATTAATATAATGTATATGTTTAAAAAATGAATAAAGTTCAAGTACTGAATCCGTCAAACCAAAACATGATTGTTTTCACCCTAATTATCTTTTGAGTGGAAAATTTATTAAGAAATGAATAATTGAAAATTACAATTGAAATATAAATAGTATGTTAGTTATGAATATTTTTATGAAATAAAATTATAATAAATATATATTTATTATATAGGATAATTGAAAGTATATTTTGCAAGACATGACTCAAGGTAAGAGTTTATATTACAATTACATTTGATTTGAATAATGTATAAGATAATCAATAAATTATGGAAATTATATATATATTTATATTTATATATATTATTCTTTAAAACCCCTATATTTTCTTCTAATTTTTTTATTATAGTAATTTTCAAGTATTATATCTTTTTCCCCTCTATTGGTTACTTAAAATGTTCTATAACATTTTTTAAACAAATGCTAAACTTATTTCCACTTTGTTCAAATTTGGTTATCATCCATGTCCATGATCATCAAAATTGATTAATGGACGCATTTGGATATACATTAATTATTTTATAAAGGAACTTTTTTCTACCTTTGACTCTATATAAGATGTTTTAAAAGGAATTATTTACGAAAAGCGTTCTAAACAAGTAATTTTTTCTTTTTACCCTAGTGTGAAAATAATGTTCTCTTTTAACATACAAAGTATGAACGAGTGTTCTCAATTTCTTGAAAATTATTTTCATTTAAGATTCCATAACATGTTTCTATTTTTATTTTTAAAATAAATTTTTTTCTCAATATACTGTTAATATTTCATTGTTAATGATACCGAGAGGACATTATAGTCTCCTTGTTTTTAAGCAATGATCAAGTTCAGTTTTAATAATATTTTTAATTCTCATCGACATGCTTTGAGGAATTTTTTCCATTTTTTTTGATTTGATCATGTAATATTTTCCTAATTAATTATTTGCATATATTATGTTTACAATGATTTATGGATAATTCATTGAAACCATTTTATTTCCCATTGGTTAATTATGTTATGATGAAATAATTATGAAAACTATTTATTCTCCATGGGCTATGGTATAATAAAATTAGGAAATGTTTATTAAACATTTTTAATTTACATGGGTTATAATATTATGATATTAATAATGTGTTATGATCTTTTTTCACATATTTGTGGATTTTATTTTGTAATGGATGGGCCTGTAATTATTTATCCCTCCAATCAGTTGGGTAAAGATTGATATCCCATGAGATAATATGGACTGGAATGGTGATTGAACCTAGTTTTGTAATAGACATTATCCACTAAAATATCCATGGGAGTGAACCTTGTATAATGAAATGTAGTAATGGGAATTTCAACCAATCTAATATGAACTTCTTGATAGTGATACTTTAATATAGAAATGATTTTATATTCTTTATGTATGGAAAAAACTATGTCTTATGATTCTTCTATGTTATGAACAATCATGATTTATTATTGATTATTACACACTTATAAAACATATGTATTTTATTATTATAAAGACATATTATATAAGTACTGATTATAGATAATTTACTAATTGTGTAAGACATTATTTTGAAGATTATCATACAATTATGCTTATCTTATAATCATTTAATATCATTGATTAATATCTCTATTTCTTCCATTATTTATAATATAAGAGAATCCAATACTATGTTCCAATTTCCAAGGTTATAAATAATGTCTTTATGTATGGTAATTCAATGAAATTTCATATTTTATAAAAACATTGATAGAGATATTTAAGAACATTCATTAAATAAGAGGATTATGTATCTAGTCTCCGAAGACAGTAATATTTTGTGGTTCTAGGGTTTGTGTCATTATGATATATAATTAATATTCAACTAAAATGACTTTATATTTATGTATTTAATACATGGACAATGTTATTTTCCCTATTTGGGAGAAACATAATTCAACCATTGATTTCTTTTTTTAATCCAATCAAAACACAAAAACATATATGAAATGTAAATGAATGACTTAGGTATATTTTAATTGGTTCTTCAACAATATGATATATATAAGGAACATATATTCATCATTATTATGGGGTACAAAATAACCGAAAAGTTAATATTTTTGATGAAAAATATTTCGAACATGCTCTCTATTTTTTAAATGTTAATGAAATCCTCTACACATTCAATAATATCTTCAATGAGGATACATGATTCGTTTTATAGAATTATATCTCTAATTCTAAATTTAATAACATGAATATCACTTAAATAATAAAATAATGAACTGATATTATAGGATTAATAATCTTCTAGATAGATTCATTCACGAACCGAACCAATGGGGCTCGAGCCGTAACTACCCCAATCCCACCCCCATAGGCGAGGGGCTGGAGAAAATTACTAAAAGGTAAAACTAATATGTGAGGAAATTTCCTTATGAACCTATACGAACACACTCAAACATATCAACGAAAAAGTTCACATGAATAAGGGTGTGATAGCGTAATATGAAAAGGGGTAAAACACACACCCAACTTGAAAGATGAATAAACCTTAAAATAAATAGAAAATTAATGTTTTGAATGATCATGGCACCAAATCTCTAAGACCCAGCTACTCGATGTGGTCTAATGAACTAGGGTAAACCTATGATCCACTATAATCAGTGTGGATCTCTTCTTCATCTATATAAGACATGACACATGAGGGAAACTCCCATGAAAAAGTGTTTATATACATACCCAATAGGACTCCCAGAAAGTTAAAGGTAATGAAATTAGAGACAAAATTGGAATTTACATCTTAACACATTGTTAGAGAGTAACAAAAATTCAACAACATGGACACAAATATATATATTCTAAATTAAAGAATCCCTAATGAGGGGGAAATGGGATCTTCATCTCACAACCTTTCCTAGTAATGGACTATTCCATCAGTTCTATGTGTTCCATCAATGATTCAAAACATCCTTCATGTCTATTAATAGATATAACCATGTGTAGGGCCCAAACTGTGCCATTAGGCCACACGGTCTAGGGGGACAATCTCCAAGAATAGAACTAACTCCCTAGTGCGATAGGGGTACCACTCAGTGTAAGGAAGGATCACGCCCTATCTGATAGGGGGTACCACTCATTATTTAATTTAATAATACCCTAGTAAATAATTTGGGCACCAAAAATTGTAAATAGGACATGTACCCTATCTAATATGGGGTACTACTCAGTAGAATGAGGACCTGCACCCATTCTGATATGGGGTACCACTCAATGAAAAATGGATCCACACATTATCATATTAGGGGTACCACTCAGTATGTAGGAAAATCTTGACCTAGTGGGTTAAGGGGGTCCAACACAACATAATGAGTACTATAAACCTATAAGATAAGGCATATTAATCAGTAGGAAGGAGAATTATTCCCTAGTCCACTAGGGGTATCATTTTAAGGATCTTGATCACTATCATCATCAAACACTGCCTAAAGAAGAATCATGAATTTAAAACCTTACATTATATCTCAAAATCAACTATAAAGGACTCAATAACACCATTTGTAAAAAAAATATGCAATATAGGCTACTCGTGGGCCAAAATAAGATTTCAAATGATGGGGATACGTGAGTGAGGTGTTTCATCAAAATAGAGGGTACATGGTGTGTATGGGGACCCACATAACATGTGATCATGCTTTTCAACCTATCTATATCATTTTATAGTACATATATCATTTTATATGTAACATTTAATATAATTTTAAGGAAATTTCATTACATGGATCAGCCACACAGGGCCCTAGTCATTCTCCTACCCATGTCGGTGTTCCTACTTATTGTCTGTGTACCTTGGCGGTGTACATTTTTCGTACATGTTCCCATTTCTATGTACTCCCATAGTACACAATAGGTTTCATGTATAGAGTCACATGGTTCGTGGGGGGTGGGGTATGAAACTTGTGATATATAAATCACCCAAAAACCTAAGATATTATAGTTAGGGTCCTAAAACCCATGTGTTTTTCAAACTACATGGAATATATTTAGGTTACTCACTAAAACTACATATCTTCTCAAGTGTCCTAAATTTGGCTCCTTAATCATGATTATCAACTGTTTCTCACTTAAAATCAATGGGGATTCCTTTTTTTTCATTGACTATTTCCTTTCGGTGGCTAGAAACTAGATTATGATCCATCACCCAAATCCTGTACGATCTCACCGGGAACAGCCACATGTCTTATCATTCCCTATTGACTCACCGAATTCCTAATCCATAGAGTAATAACCATTATCCCAAAAAATCATCCTACTTTTACATTAAATCATTGATATGTTCATCTCTCATGAATTACCACATATACGATGGTCCAATCATGCACAGTCCAGCCATGAAATAGTTGAATCGTGACCCCATGGTCAAATGATGAAGAATGCAAATAATAATGTTAGGAATGAATTAAAAAAGAGGTGAAATAGTAATTGGACAACATTATTTTCCAAAGAAATAGATAGGGAAAATATAGGTTGAAAAATCATGAATAAAAAGGGATAAAAAAATTAAATAATAAATTTAATTTGGTAAAGGTTCATTTGAAGGCTTCATAAGTCCTAAATCATGAAGTATTTTAAAAATACATGATTAAACAGTTTAATAAATATGGATACAACCAAATTTCATGATTACTACATCGATTAGGATCATTCATTAATGAGGAGCATGTTTTCCAACAAAGGAAGAAGGTTTTTTTGGATTCTTTGTGCCTCAATTTTCCATGAACTGGAGGTTCACTATCATTTGATCTTGATTCTCTAATGACAGTTGGTGGAATTCATCTCTCAACAATCCCAAGGTTATGTGGATAACCCTAGAAATCCTCCAAAATAGTGTACTTATATATAAAAATTATTTATGGTTTTTAATGAATTTATTAAATAATTAATAAATTAATCCACTAAATGCACCATCCAATGGTTGTTTTATCTGAAGATCTTGAAACAACCTACTTTAGGTCGTTCCTAGGGTAACCATCAAATTCTGAATTCAGCTGTTACCGCAGATATCTTATCTAAGACTATGTTTAAGATTTATCCCATTTTTCTTGAAAATTGGGATTGTCTATTATAAAATATATTTAATATAACAATTTCGAGAACATCAGGACTCAGAAACATAAGTTGTCTTAGTACCTGTGTCCAAAAATATTTTAAGATAAATCTCAATGACTGAAAGGGAAAAAATTCCTCTACACTATTCAATCCTTCAATAATTTCATCATCAGAAAGAAAAACTAATAAAAAAAGGTTGGGATATAGAGCACACATCTGGCTCTCCCACTCTAAGGTGCTCTCCCACATGCTCTTCTGCTACCAAAACACGATAATATAGGGAATTGACTATCCAAATACAGTCTTCTTTTGATGATCCTTGATCTCCACCATTCTCTCTATGAGTGTAGCTCCATCCTTAATGTATTCTTTCCCTAGTCAATGACATGCATGGGTTTGTGCATGTATCTTGTCAACTGCAATATGTAGAAGATGACATAGACCCACTAAAACTATGGGGGTATGTATATGTAGTATGAAACCTCAACAACCATTTGAAATATCCGGAATAAATCAATGAAACTTGGGGATAACTTTCCTCTCATGAAAAATCACTATAATCCTTATCATGCGGTAACTCTTAGGAAAACATGATCTTTCAACTCAATCTCCAAGGGCCTAAAATGTATATATAGAAATGATTTATGCCACTATGGGCCATCCTCACCCATTCATGGATCACCAATACCTTCAATGACATCATCTACACCATCTCTACCAATAATAGATGCATCACCAACCATAGTCCAATATATGGATGACCTACAGGGTCTCCCGTACATGTCCTCAAAAGGTGCCATGCCGATAGTATAGTGGTAGCTATTATTATACGCAAAATATACCAAGGTCCAGTGATCCTCCAAACTATGGATGAAGTCAACATGCCATCCCATAGTATATCCTCAATCACCTTCTTAGTGAACTCAGTCTTCCCATCTTTTTGGAGGTGGATGGATGGACTCATCCTTATCTGGGTACTGAACACTTGTTACAGGCCTCCCCACAATTGGGATTTAAACCGAACACCACATTCGGAGATAATATTCAAGGGAACCACATGAAGCTGAAAAATATCCCATATGTATATCTTCCCCCCCCCCAAACTCCAGGGAACTATGATCTCTAATAAAAAGTATGTTTTCCAACCTTATGTGTAGGTCAACAATCACACAGATAGAGTTATCGCCTATCATTTTCCCTATAAGATCATCATAAAGTCCTTGGATATGTCATCCTACTTCAACGAAGAGATATCAAGAGGATGAGATAAACCTTTTGAAACCTAGTACTTATACTTAACTTGCAGACATATGAGGTAATGAGAGATGAACTCATCCATGCACTATCTCATGCCATCCCACCGAAACTACTATTAAAGGAATCTATAAATCGTCCCCAGATCAGGATGTATATAAAAAGAATATATTTAAAATTCCCTCATCACCACCTCATCCATCATGATCAGTTCTATCATTCATCAATTGAAATCAAAAAATTGATTCACATATTGGTAAAATAAATCTGGTGAATTTATTAAGGATAACTGGTCAAGTAAGACATCATAGTTAATGTCCCCCAACTGGGACTCTATCACAGACTGTAGAGGTAGATGATTCAACACCATTTAATTATTAAAATATTCACCCTCATTCTCATCCAAGGTTAAATACAAGGAACCCCACTGCTTTAACTCCTTTAGCACTAAATGAGCTTGGGACTTTTTTCTAAGGGAATTTGCCATTGTGTTTCCCTTCCTCAATGTATAGTCTATCTCAAAGTCATAGACTTTTTGTAACTCTAATCAGTGCCTCTATTTAAGGTTCAAGTATCTCTTTGTGAATATATACATGAGTTCCTAATTTTTCTATGTAAACAATAAATAAATCTCCATGAATATAGTTCCTCCACATCATTGGATAAAGAACTACCGCTGACATCTCAATTTTTTGATTCACATTGTTTTCTCATGTGGTTTGAATTTTCTTGACCTATTTTTGATTATTAACTATATCTAAATTTGATCATATATAATACGATTTCTTTATTGAATGTATTATTCTATGTACTATACTCCCTCCTCTAGTAGTCTCAAAATAGCAACAGCATTCATCTAACTTAACCTCAACTCATCAAAGGATCTATATTACTGCTCATTCCATGTAAATGTCTTCCCATTCCTTTTCATGGTTGTATGAAGGGATGAAATCCTATTGAAGTCTTCCACATACCTCATATATTAACAAACTAATAAAATAACACTCTGCACCTCAGACACTCACATGGGTGTCTCCCAGGAATGCACTACAACGGTCTTCACCAGGACCATAGCTAACCCATGCTCATAAATGATATTCCCCAAAAATTGGACCTCTATGATCTAGTACAAAAACACTGTGAGCTTACTATAAATATTATTCTCCAAAAAAAAACTAGGACTATTCTCAAGTTATCTACATTGTAATAATTTAACACATAGAATATTAGTACTTTTTAAATGAAGACAACAACAAATTGGTCCAAATTTGGATGTAAGATCCAATTCATCATATCCATAAACACTATAGGATAATTCTTCACACTGAAGGGAATCACTAGAAACTCATAATATCCATTGTGACATCAGAATAAAAAATTTGGAATATCAAGATCATAAACCAGCAACTGGTGGTATCCCTAACTGAGATTGATCTTTTAGAACTATGTTGTGTCTCACAACTAATCAAAGAGGTCACAATAATCAATAATTTTTATTTTATCTTTATCATGGTCTGGTTCAATAGATGATAACGCATACAAAGCCTCAAAATATTATCTGACCTTTTCTTTAACAATATTGATTATATCCATGGAGACACACGAGGTTTAATAAAACCCTTCCCCCAAAGATCTCTCAAATAAAACTACAACTCCTAGAGCACCATAAGGGCCATGTGATATTCTAAGGAATATATTAAAGAATTAATGGGAACAATGTTGATAAAATATTCTATCTCCCACCTATGAGTTAGTCTCAAAGAATCCTTGGGGAAGAATTCCATCAAGACCTCCATGACTGAAGGAATCCAGATGACTAAATTTATTGCAGTGGAAAGGGATACACTCACCAACTAATGGGTGATGGGTTTTATTATCATACTTATATAATTAACACATCCTACCTTGATATATCTCTCACCCATAAATCAGAATCATTTACCATTAGTATGAAGGAATATGAATCTTCTACGGTGATAGTAGATAGAGATTTATACTATGAAAAAAAGTCCATACCGAATATGACATCATAAGGTTCCATTGCAATGAATATAAGGTCCCATGAGAATCTCTCTCCACCAATTAATTGCTTTCACCATCGGAAGGCAATGGATATTGAAGAAGTGTTCTCCACATGAAACATAATGCAATGTTTCTAGGAAAAAGTCTCATCTAGGGACTCCATCTCTCAAATAATGTTTAATAAGATGGATGAATGACTCACACATGTTTCTACATGTACTAATGAAAGTGTAGAATAAACAAATATCATACCTCTAATCATCTCGTCTACTGATGGGTCATATGCCCCTATAGTCTACAGTTACCCAAGGCCCCAACCACAACTCCCTATTCGTGATGTGGGATACTTGGTGGTGGTGGTGGAAGGATATAATATAATCATCCACCACCCACAAATCCTCCCCTTTGAGCCCCACCTACTCCTCTACCAACTCCACCTCCTTGGGGTCTTCCATTCACATTCTTATGAAATTTGTTTTCATGGTGCTACCTCTACTATGGGGGTCAATCAGCTATACTTATACACTTCTCAATATTTTTGTTCCAGAAACCATGTTCCATGTATTATCTCCCAACACATGCATAGCACTTCTCATCTTCAAGCTTCCTTGGTCATCTATGTGATCCCTTTTCTAGACCACCACATATCTGAGTCTGGTAATGGGGATATATCCTATGATGACATTCTACCATCCAGATCTCACTAAATGATGTAGAAAACTCAACCCCATGATTCCCACTTTATCTCTAACTACATGGTGTCCCTTTTAATTGATGATCTCGATCACTAGTGGTTACTCTAACACCCTAGTGTAAGTAGGAATGCACAGGGGTACTATGCCCACACAAATATCTCTATGGGGAACCTACTCAAACTTACACACCTAAATGTATCTATCCTATATTATACTGATGATGTACTAAATGAGGTATTTGAACCTCACACCATACTCAGCAAATGTTGTTCCTCCCTTATATATATCCATAAGATACTCATTCTAAACTGAGTGTAAGAATGAGGGGTAGTTCCCCTCACGTAATATTTTTTGTAGATCAGATCGTGAGACTATAGACTACTCATGCATCTATGTATCTAGTCTTTACCAGTACCCAACTACATCATGGAAAACATTGGATATCAGGGAAACCACCTAATAATTCAATGTCCGGGTAATCTTGAAAACTTAGATTATTGACTCAAGATAATCCTCCACATCCTAGGGATCTGGATCACCGTAGAACCTATCCGTCTCTAGGGATGTAACTCAAAGAGTGAACTAATCCTATGTTCATTTTCATCCAATTCTACTAGTATAATCTACTACAAAATAGGTGGTAGTGATGCAACTGGTATGCCTAGAGAAAGAATCTCATGGGATGGTGGGCAGAACTATTATTTTCAATAATTTTACTTTGAATTTCAATGTTTTTAATCCCACATATGTGTTATTTTATGTCAAAATTTCCCCTTTTAAGATTATAGAGGTATTTTGATCTTAATCCTAAAAATTCCCTATTTTGGATTTAAACTATTTTAAATTATTTATGCATTAAGCCATAACGTTTTTTTTTACATTTATCCAAATTATAAAATTACTTATTTTATGGTTTCTATAATCCTTTGGATTAATTTTATATTTTTGGACCCATATCAAAGTCCACTATTAGGAATCCTAAAACCACGGTCACTAATTGGGCCTTGAAAACTGTTCATAAATTTGGATATTTTTTATGTTTGGACCATAGATTCTGATTGGATAGACCAAATGTGATAAAATGAAGATGGGATTTGAGAAAGTAATTAATTAACAACATTCATGAAGGTGTTCATGAATTAATCGTCCTTTTTAAAGGCCATTGATGCATGTAAAACCAAACATATAGAATATAGAGAATCTTATTGGGAAAAATAAATTATCAAAGAAAAATGGATATAAATCTCTCTACACATATCCAAATATGGTGAACATTGCAGGAATGGTTTACAAGAAATTTATGACAAAATTTTATAAAGATACAATTCCCCAATTCAACCATTTAATTTTAATAATACAATACATATTTCAAAGGAATATTCTAGCAAATAAATCGAGGAGAGCCCCTACTTCACAAATCATTCAATCCACTACATACCATCAATCAAACACTAAGGAGGATATCTCCAACAATTATTTACACTAAACCATATTTTTTTTCTCCCCAATTTCTTTTTCTTCTTCATTTTTTTCTTTATTTTTTTAGTTTGCAAATATAATTTAAATTTCTAATAAAATAATGTATTTATCTTAATTTTGTTTCCACCAATTTTATCTTCTTCTATAATTATTCTTATTTTTAACTTTTATTAGTATTATCATAATTAATATCATTTTTATTAAAAATATTTTTATTATTGTTATATTTATATTTGTTTTAAAATTCTTATTGTGAAATTTATTTTTCTTTTCTCATTTTATTCCTCTATTATTTTTTAAAAAAGTTATTCTTTTAATTATAATAATAATATTTATTATTATAACATTATTTATAAATTATATATTCATTTTATTCTTTTCTTTTATTTTATTCCCCTATCTCTAACCCAAATTCTATTTTCATTTTATTCTTTTATTTCTTAATCCAATTATTTTTAATTTTAGTCTTTTTTTCTATTTCTCTTTTCATTTTCTTCATACCACGTCCACCATTATGATCTCTTACTATAAATAAATGAGAGGTTGACCACATGGCTTGTCCTTAGGGGAGATCAAGGTGTTCATGAATTTTCCTTAATGTTTATTTGAAATTTTTTGTAGATTTTAGTAGCATGCATGGGTGAGACAAATTTACCTGATGTGGTTATTGTCCCCCAATGACATGCAACTCCAACTATAACTATTATTTTTTTGTATCACTTTTCCATCTCTCTATTAGTTTTTTCTTAATATGATGAAGTTGATCTAATAAATCGGTGAAACAACATCGACAGAGTTAGGCCCTGGGAGATGACACCTCCTAGACGAAGTATCAACGTCAACCATTATTAAATAAGGAGTTGTAATTATGATTGATTAGTCAGTTAAGGATATTACATAATTTATAAATAAATAATTATCATTCAAACATTCCCTAATAGCCTGAAGGCCTTTATTTTTATTCATTTTTGATAACCCCCCTTTCATGGGATGAGGTGGAACCCATATAAGGCCAGTAGGCTCATAGATTTCATGTCGCATAGGCTTAGGAGATTACATGACCCGAAGGTCTTAGGGAATTCAACCATACTATCTACAAGGAACTACCCCTCCCTAGAATCTCTATCATGATAGTATCTCTCCACCTTCACATGGTATTCTGGCTAGTATTCCCATGCAAGCACAGGCTGGTCCCGATGGCATAGCCATACCCTCTCATTTTGAAAAATCCATTTGGCTCTGCTCTAGTGAGTGCACTTTCTATGAATCCTCATCTACGAATGCTTCTTTTTTTGTAGTGTTTTTGGGGAAACTGCATGTGGCCCAAAGGACTTGAGGTGACCTGAAGGCCTTATAGGTGGCTCGAAATCCCTATTGACCTGAAGACCAGGGTGGCTTGAAATCTTAAAGGACTCCAAGCCCAAACTGATGGCCCTAGGTGAATTGTTCCAACTGCTACAATACCAAACAATATTTGTTATAGTAACTACTACAATGCCTTCTATAGTACCACATAGTGTACAGTTCTACTATAGTACATGCACATCATATAGTTCTACTACAGTACCAGTACAACATATAGTTCTACTACATTACAGTACCAGCACACTGTACAGTACTACTACAGTACTGCTATAGAACCTGCTACAGTGCCCACTACAATCTGCTACAGTACTGGAAAATATGCCTCCACCTAGTTTTGAAACTGGGTCTTATTGATGCACTTAAGGATACCTGACCAACTGGGCTGAGGCCCATGTGCATCATTCAAACATGAGATTTCATGTGTAGATTATGAAACAAAAATCAAACACATAAAGAAGAATACTTATTGAACCTTAAACCAAACCCCAAAACCAGGTTCTTTAGTCCTTAATTATATTAATCATTACATTATAGTTTATCATTCCATATTTCATGTCATTTGATACATAATAAAAAATGACCAAAACTTTTCAGTTGTTTGAATAAAATAAAAAAACAAAAAAAAGTAGAATAAGTGATTCAAATTATATACGATAACATATTTAATGGATCCTCGAGTGAGATGACCCTAGCCAAACATAGTGCTGCATTAGGAAAAATAATATAGATTTTGACCATTCCCATTATAGGTATGCATCAATGGGCCCTTACCTGAGGCCTCATCACTGATCATATCATCGTCATCATCTGAATCAGTATCATGGATGGATTTCTTCGTAGAGGAATCCTAAAAATTTAATCATGATATACCATGGTAAGATGAGAGTATATAAAAATAAGGATTTGTATCATTATGGAAAGTCAAAATACCCAATCTTATATGACAGATATACCATTTATAAATGCATCCAATGTATCAGTATGATGAGTGAACAAGAAGGTTGTTAGAGTCCCGGAGAGTGGATACACCAGTCACCTCACCAACACTGGCCTAAAAGTTGTACTCAAAACACTTCCACATATTTTCCTTAAATACCTCACAAATCCTTATAATGGGACAACTCCCAACTCTATCCTAAGGAATGAACTGCTTTGACAACAATCTTTCATGACACAACCCAATGGGTCTCCAACTATAATTACCCCAAGTCCGCTTCCATAGGCCAGGAGCTGGGGAAAAGCACTAATAGTAATAAATAATATGGGTGGCCTTTTCATAATTTACCTATATACACTCACCCAACCATTTCTATGTATAAGTGTAGAGGAATAATAATAAAAATATGAAACATAAATAGAATAATCCATTTATGTTAAACATCTAGGAAGTACAATAGTATGACAGAATAATTTTAAAATAAAAAGGGGAATAATACACATATATGAAAAAAATAGAAATGTAATAATTTAAGAGGACAAGGATCTGGAACTATAATCCCAAACCACTATATTTGGTCTAATGCACTAGGGTATTCCTATAATCCTCTATAATCACTGCCAACCTATCAGCCATATACATAAGATATGACATGTGTGCGAAAATCCCATGCAATGGAGAGTATATAAATAACTAGTAGGACATCCCAAATTCATAAGTGGATGCGGTAAGATACACTATAGGAATAGAAATCTCAACCCACAGTAACAGAGTTAAAAAAAATAAATAACATGGATACTGAAATATATACACTCAAAAAGGAATCCCAAATGAGACATAAAGTGGATCTCTATCTGTAACACCTGGAGATTTTATGAGATATATTCTTATTAATTTCTTTTATGTCTTGTGTTATACACTACACTGATATTAGATTGTTCTATATTCAACACCTTATTAGCTTGCAGTATATGCAACACTATTATGGAATTTAATTGCACACAATTTCATGTTATTGTGACAGAATTTATTTTACGCAACACTGAGTATATATTTTGTTCAATTTATAAATGTACTAAGTTTGGATTATTTTATAAGAAACACCAAATGATTCTTTCACTACACGTAACACTGTCTTGGCTTGCGTTACATGCAAGATCGGCCTTCCTCGATAGCTTGTATGGTACACAATACCGAGATTCACTAAAAAATGATATATTATTAAACTACTATATAAACCAGCCATTATGAATAGTATTAACCACATTTATAATTTTTTACAACATTATCATTCATATTTCACATGATATGAGAACAAAATTAAATTTTCGTTAAAAAAAGTATTTTTCAAAAAAATACACTTTTCCACCTTTTGATGGAGCACGCATTTTAAATCTAGTTTTGAAACATTAATAAGTTAAACTTGACAAAATACAATTTTTATTTTGAATCAGGATATAAAAAATTAATTTGGATAAATTTTTTATATTTTTCTAATAACATTCATATTTTGATGAATAGTGAAAATATGCTAAATGTTAATTGAAAACCAATTTAAAATAGAAATAGTTTATATGGTTAAAATATATTATTGAATGGTTTTAAAGTATAAATAGAATATATTTTTATATATTAATACAATTTATTTCATTAAAATTAATTTTCCATTGAATTCATAGGTAAAAACATTTCAATATTTGGTAATATTTTCACTTTTAAAATCCATTTTCTCACCACCAAGAATAATTTTAAATTTATTACTACAACATCTATGTTTTGAATTTTGAAAAATTTATTATATATTTGTAATCATTAGGTCCAAATTATTTAAATAGGATACTTTTATTTTTGTACATTATGAATTGTAACTTCAATAATTATTTTATTTACCATGGTTAAAGGGTAAATATAAAATATAATTGTAAAAAATATTATTTAATAATACAAAACTACCCTAAAACAAGTCCTAATACTATTGGATGAGATATTTCATACCATGGTAACCCTTTTATCAATTTTGGGACCCCATGGATTCACTTAGACGTAAAAATGACATTTTATAAGAATTAATTTAATGTAAAGATAATTGAAACCTAAAGATATATCTTATACTAAATTGATTTTAATAAAGGGTTATTTAAATGATATCTATGTCTATAAATAATCATTAGAAATAAAATAAAATTTCCTACATCTTGATATTTTATTTATAATTTTTAGACATTAGATAAATATATTAATTTATCACACAATTATGATGAACTGATTACTTCACTAATGAAATATTCAAATAAATGAATTTATAAATATTAAAATAAATTTAATTTGAACATTTTGATTCCATCCACGAATTTTTTGGATTCCATTCACTTATTATGGATTATTTTGTGTCTTTGGATCGAAGGAATCAGGTTGTTTTAAATTTTTTATTGTCCTAAATTGAAATAATTCATAACTTAAAACATAAAATAGTTTATTAAATGATTTTAAATTCGTAAAAATCTATAATTTGGCCAAATGGTTCATATAAGTCAAAATATGTATTAAATATCTTTTATTTGGGAATTTTGACATTATATGGTAATTACATTAGCCCACAATGTGTAAATAACATGATATCAAGGTAAGATTAAAAAGGGTAAAATAACGGTAAAACCAAAAACATAAGGATAAAAAATATTTAAAACATGTAAAAAAATTATTAGATAATGGTTATTAAAATTAAAATCATCTTATATTCGAATTAAATAAGTTTTAGACCATTTTTAATCAAAATTTATTTTAAAATAAATTAATATTTTGGGAGTTTCCTAAAGTGCCCCTCTCCTCCCTTATAAAAGGGTACCTCCACCATTTTATATTCACTCCATATTAAGCCTTAAAGAGGGACTAAAATATACCCATTTCTCTTATAAAAATCCTTAATTAAATTATAGAGGTTTTGGTCTTCTTCAAAGACAATCTTTAGTGGCCTAAGAGAAAGTTTAAAGAGGCACATCGAGGAAGAGGTAATCTCTTCTACTGATTCTTTCGAATTTATTTCTTCCTCTACTTCCTCTTTCTAATTTGTTTCATTATGAAGTAATAACATCAGTATCAATCATATAATTATATAATATTATAAATATAAAGTAACCCAATTTCACCTTCTATCCATCTTATGGAAAATGAAATCACCGCGCGTGCATACATATGGATTATCTTCTCCACACATTAGTGTAATATGTTTTTCACCACCACCGTACATGGATGGGTATAATGGTGGAAATAATAACAATATACAATTATTATAAAAAGATAATAATTTTGAGATATTATACACCATACAGTTCAATACCATTCAACAACTATGGTAATGATGTTGTTGCTTGTGCGTACGTACGACTTACCATCTCAAAGACAAGATGAGATTAATTATCTATGTTAACCATTCAAGAATGATTATAAATTATATATAATAAATAATAATTAAATATAAGACATAATAATTCTATTGTATATATATATATGTCATTTATTTACTTCCATTCAATTTAATAAGGAAATGAATACAATGTTCATGCGTACGTATGACCTACCCTCTCCATGAACGCTTTATTCCATTCCAATTATCAATCTTATATATATATTTATATACCAAATATATATGATATATAAATTATGTTTTATATTCTGGAAGTAAGTAAATCATGATATACGTAATAATATCAAAAATAACAAATCCAAACACATATGATAAATAAAACGATTATTACCTAAATCGTTGCTTTAACATGGAATTGACAAATGTACATGTAATATAATGTCATAAGTGAATAATATATGATATCATAAATATTATAATGGTTATTTTACTAGTTTATAATATGTTTAAACAAACTATATAGGAGTTTTGGGCACATACAGAAGACATTGGATCTATAGTAAGGGATAATTTTGTAATCTTATTTGTTTACCTGAGATTTTTTATACATATGTATATGCTGAGGTTATATTTATCATACATGACCATATTATCTAAAAAAATTTCATAAAATTTATAATATTATTCTATGTATTTGTAAATACATTTTTAACCTTTATTGACTTTACTAAATGGTATGGAAACAATCTTTCTTTTGTTTACAACGTGAGGTACTTTTTGAATTTTCTGATAAAAGTATGAGAGGAATGTTTTTTAACATATACGAAATGCATAGATTTTTACAATTTCATAAATAATTATTCTCATGAATCTTAATTTACAGGTTTTCAAGTTTATTTTCAATTAAATTATTTGCTTTTAAAATTTGATGGCATTTTGAGAAAAGAAAATGTTTTTGAAGAAGAAACGATATTTTCCTCAAGAACTGAGTTCAAGTGTTTTATCAAAATTATTTTTCTATCTAAGTTGAAATAGGGTTATGATTCTATCCTTATTAGGTATTTTTTTTTGATTTTTTTTATGATTTAAATATTTTTATGAATTCCATTTATCTTATATGGATTATGTTATGATAACATGATGTTTAAGAATCCCATTTTATGTATTGGTTTATATGGTGATGAATGATTTATGTTCTATGGAACAGGTAAGAATGATTTCATTATGAGATGGGTGGGACCTATATTTCCCTCCAATGAATTGTGTAATGATTAAAGGCTCATGAGATAGACATGGCTAGAATGAAAAGTAAATCTGGTTCAGTAATACAGGGATGGAATGACAAGTAAACTGAGTTCAGAAATGGACTTTGTCCACTATGATGGTCTTGGTAGCAATGCCTTGCATAATATGGAAATCTTATTATGCGCTTTTTAGTTTTCCACAATTACATGTTTTATACCAATTCTATTGTATCAGGGTTAATGTTCCTTTATGATCCATGCCTTATGTACTGCCAAGAATTATTTCATTGCTCAAGATTTTGATGTCTAAACGTTATGTTCATGTTTATACATTAAAATTTTTATGGTTTGTTTTATGTTCTCCATTTTTACCCTTAATGAGAATTTGAGAACACCAATTCTGTGTTTTCTTTTCCATAGGATATAAAGAACAGTTTTAGGTATGAAAATAAAAGGGGATGATCTTTATGGGAGATGTTGAAGATCTTTCACCATGATTATAATATTACGATCCATGTTTCCAATGACACTAAACTAATGTGGTATTAGGACATCTATTTTTTTTATGTATTAATTATTTCGCAAAAGTAATTTAATTTCCATGTACGTTAATCTTGGGTCTCTATATTTGGTATCAGAGTAAAGATTTAGTTAACATTTGGAATCTAGGATGCGAAAACTTTAGTGAGATCCCTAGAGATATTTATAAGGTATGTTTTGGGATGTCCCTAAGGTTAGGTATACGTATAGGTTAAAATATTAGAATTATGATAAAGATCATGAATAAACTAGGATTAATCCTAATATGTTATAGAATGAAAGTACACCCCCTTTTTTATGTCATTTTCCTAATATTATTTTCTCGTCTCACACTATTCTTTTTTGGTTTTAGAAAAGGGATGGAAACCTGATGATTCATATTATGGGGAATATTATGGACCATGAAATGATATTATTAATGAGAAACCAAATGAAATGGGAGTTGGAAGTAGAAACTTCATTATTATTCCTAATCATAAATCTCATAATATGCTCAATAATATTATCTTGGGTGAGTTTCGTAAAGCAGCTAATAAAAGAAAGATGGAGTTTCATGGTGATCATAGAGGAAATAAAGTTCACTTTTCCTCATGTAAATCATGTGGGAAGAGACATCGAGGAGATTTTATCTAAGGAACTAGAAGATTCTTTTGGTGTGGAAAATATAGACACAATGCCAGTAATTTCAAAGTAAAAGGTTCTACTAACAAAATGGAAAAGGATAATGGTATCACTAAGATATCAACAATGGAAAAATTATTTAAATGTGGAATGTACGAGAATTATGAAAATAAATTCTTTATGGGAAAATTTCATAAATAGAATTCATGTGGTCATATGGGTAGTATTTATGTTGATTATGATTAATAGACTACAAATGATATATGATATGAAAGAAGTGTTGATGAATAAAATAATGAAGCTCGATCAATGGTTTTTGAAGGTAGTGAAATGATTGCATGTTTATCAAGGGTAATATTGTATAAGTAATTTAATGGTGCTATGGAATAAAGAAAAATCTAAGGATTGTTACACTAATACTGTTCCTTAAGTATTTTAAATTATTTGTTGAATGGTACCAGTAACAATGAATGGTTATTCAGATATTTTTGGAAAGCACATGATATTCATATAATGAAGGGATAAAGAGATAATGGGATATTTGATAGTATTAATGATCTCATGACTGATATAAGGACAAAGTGATATCAGGGTCTGAGTATATGGAATTTTTAGTAGTTTTGTATGTGGAAAGAGATATCATTTGACATTATTTTGGTTATCAATAAGGTTCTATGGTAATTTTTGTTTCAAAAGAATACATAATTAAGATATTATCATTCTTAGAATTTGATAACAAAAAAATACCTATGATATATGGGAGATAAATTTTATGTCAATTTAGTTCACTTGTTTTTATGTTTTATATTTTTGGAAGGATAGTAATGTTATCCATT
The DNA here is from genome assembly GCA_963277665.1 of Viscum album. Taxonomy (NCBI): domain Eukaryota; kingdom Viridiplantae; phylum Streptophyta; class Magnoliopsida; order Santalales; family Viscaceae; genus Viscum; species Viscum album. The sequence continues at coordinate 791,227,321 of OY728148.1, forward strand.
TATGGATAGTATAAGTTATATTCTATTTTAATTTTGTTAAATTAATGTATTATCTCACTGTAGATGGACTTATTCTTATTTTATTTCATGTGATAATATTTTTATTAAGACGTATGGATTGACATATCATTCTATCGAATGATATTATAATACTTTAAGAATGAAATATTCAACTTCATTTCTTTAAATAAGATATGAAGTTGAAATTGTTCAAGGCACAAACAACAATGAGATTGTACTGAAATCATGTATGTATTTCATCTCATTATCTTCAACATTAGGAAAAGGATCTTGAAAAAAAAATGTTATCTTAGTACCTTGTTATCTGATGAATCATATTGTCATGTAAATCATCACAAAGTTATGGCTTTCTGGTAGTTAACTTTCTCCAAACCTTATTCTCTATCACTATCCATCAGAACTTGACAGTTAGATTTATCTTCCATATCTATGTTTGAACATCCCATCTATGTTCTCATATATGGAAACCCAGTGGTGGGTTAATTTGGGTAATTGTTGTGTTTCTAAATTTCCATTTTAAAATTATGTTTTAGTATTAGTTTTTACAATGTTTGTTCTTATGAAAGAAACTTTCTTGTAGTAAACCATTTATAACCCCAAATAATTTTGACGGAGAAATTCATTTTATGGGGGGTAAAATTTAACATCCCGTTATTTTATGAGATAGATTATTTTTAATTTCTTTTATGTCTTGTGTTGAACACTACACCATGATTAGTTTTATCTATGTGCAATATCGTATTAGCGTGTAGTATACACAACACTATTCTTCTCTTGTGTTGTAGACAATTTTATATTATTGTGAAGAAATTCATTTCACGCAACACTGAGCATAGATTTTTTTCAATGTATAAAATACTAAGTCTGTATTATGTTATATGTAATACCAATGGAAGCATTCACTATATGCAACACTGATTTGGCTTGCGTTCTACGCAAGATCGACCTTCCTCGATAGCTTTCATGGTACACAAGATATAGTTTCAATAAACAAAAATATATTATTAAAATATTATATAAAATATATTTTAGGAATATTATCAACCAAATTTTTAATTTTAAATAACATTAGAATTAATATTATAGAATATATGAGAACAAAATCAATTTTCAATATAAAAGATGTAATTTTTAAAAAAAATGCTGTTTAGTCGCCTTTTGATGGAGCAGTGATTTTAAATACAGTGTCTGACATAGTTATCAGTTTAATTTGACAAAATTATCTTCTTATTTTTAATTAGGAAATAAAAATTTACTTTGTATAAATTTTTGATATTTTTCTAATAAATTTCATATTTTGATGAATAAGGAAAATCTGCTAAATGTTAATTGAAAACAATTTTTTTCATAGAAATAATTAATATGGTTAAAATGTATTATTGAATGGTTTTAAAGTATAAATAAAATATATTTTTATATTTTAAGACAATTTATTTCATTAGAAATAACTTTACAGTAAATTCATTGGTAAAAACATTTCAATATTTTGCAATATTTTATCTTTTAAAACCCATTTTCTCAACAGCGTGATTAATTTTAAATAAATTAATACAACTTCTGTGTTTTGAATTTTTAAAAATGGATTCCATATTTAGAATAATTATGTCCAAATTATTTTAATATGATACTTTTATTTTTGGATATTATGAATAGTAACTTCATTAATTATTTTATTTACCAAGGTTAACGGGTAAATCTCGTAAATAAGGTTAAAAAAATAATATTTAATAATATAAAACTACCATAAAACATGTATTAATCCTATCAAATGAGATATTTCAGACCATGGAAATCATTGGATTGATTTTGGGTCCCATTGAATTCATTTAGATGTGAAAACGACATTTTATAAGAATTAATATAAAGTAATGATAATTATAACATAAAGATATATCTTTCACTAAATCAATTTTAATATAGGGTAATATAATTGATATATATGTCAATAATTAATAATTATAAATACAAAAATATTTCTTACATCATTGTATTTTATTTATAATTTTTAGACATTTGAAAAATATATTTATTTATGACATAATTATGATGAAGTGATTACCTCACTAATGAAATATGAGAATAAATGAATTTATAGATATTAAAATAATTTTAATTTGTACATTTTGATTCCATACACAAATTTTATGGATTAAAATGACATATTATATATTATTTATTGTATTTGGTTCTAAGGAATTAGGTTGTTATAAATTTTTTAGTGTCCAAAATTGACATAATTCATAACTTAAAACATAAAATAGTTTATTAAATGATATTAAATTACTAAAAATCTAAGATTAGTCCAAATGGTTAATATAATACCAAATATTTCATAAATAAAATTTTTTGGGGTCTTTTGACAAGATATGGTAATTACATTAACCCACAATGTGTAAATAACATGATATCAAGGTATGATTAAAAAGGGTAAAATAACGGTAAAACAAAAAATATAAAGAAAAAAAATTACTTTAAACATGTCAAAAAATTATTGGATTATGTGTATTTGAACCAAAATAATCTTATATTCGAATTAAATAAGTTTTGGACCATTTGTAATCGAAATTAAATTTATAATAAATTAATATTTTTGGAGGTTCCTAAAGCGACCCTCTCCTCCCTTATAAAAGGGAACCTCCCCCCTTTCCTCTTCACTCTATTTTAGGCTTTAAAGATTGGAAAAACTCTTCCAATTTCTCGTATCAACTTCCCTTATTACATTATAGTGGTTCTGGTCTTCTCTAAATACCAAATCTAGTGCCCTAAGAGGAAGTATAAAGGAGGCACGTCGGGGAAGAGGTCATCTCTTCAACTGATTCTTTACAATTTATTTCTTCTTCTACTTCCTCTTTTTTTAGTTTTTTCATTATAAAGTTATAACATTAGTATCACTTATACACTTAGTTTTTTATTATAAATATGAAAAAAACCTATTTAACCTTCTATCCATCCTTTGAAAAATGAAATCCTCGCGCGTGCATATGTACAGACTATTATCTCCACAAAGTGGTGAAATTTGATTTTCACAACCAACTTACATGGATGGGTATATTGGTGGAAATAATTAATATATATAATTATTATGACATGATACTAATTATGAGATATTATACACCATCCAATTTAATACCATTCAACAACTATGGGAATGGTATTGTCACTTGTGCGTACGTACGACTTACCGTCTCCGCGATGCGATGAGATTCATTGAACATATTAACCATTAAAGAATTATTATAAAGTTTATTTAATAAAAAAACATGACATAATAATGTTATTATATTTATTTGAATACATATGTCATTTACATACATTCATTCAATTTAATAAGGAAATGAAAACATCATTCTTGCATACGTACAACCTACCATCTCCATGAATGGGGTTTTTCATTCAATTTATGTACATATTATATATATTTATATACTGAATATATATGATATATAAATTATGTTTTACATTATGGATGTAATTAAATCATGATCTATTTAATAGTATCAAGAATAACAAATCAAAACACGTACAAAAAATAAAATGATTATTACCTAAATCATTACTTTAACATGGAATTGACAAATAGATGGGTAATATAAAGTCATATGTGAATCATATATGATATAATTAATATTATAATGGTTATGTTACAGGTTTATAATATGTTTAAATCCACTATATATAAGTTTTAGACACGTAAAAAAGAGATTGGACCTAAGGTAAGTTATAATTTTTCATTCTCACCTTTTTATCGGAGATTGTTTATACGTAAGTATATCATGGGGATATATTTATCATCCATGTCCATGTTTTTTTAAAAAAATTCATAAAATTTTTATTATTATTCTATTTATATTTAAATTCATTTTACCCCCTATTGACTTTACTACATGGAATGCAGGGAATCTTTCTTTTGTTTACCACATGAGGAAGTTTTTTAATTTTCCGTTAAAAGTAAGAAGAGAATGTTTTTTAGCTTATACGACATGAATGGATTTTTATACTTTCATAAAGAATTATTTACATGAAGATTACATTACAAGTATTCAATTTTATCTTCAATTAACTAATTTTTTAAAAAATTTCATTACATCTTGAGAAAATAAAAAAAATTGTAAAAGAAAGGATATTTTCCTTAAGAACTGAGTTCAAGTGTTTTATCAAAATTATTTTTCCATTTAAGATTAAATAGTGTTATGATTCTATCCCTATTAGGTCATTGTTTTAATTTATTTTATGATAAATTTATTTTTATGAATACATTTATCTTATATGGATTATTTTATGATTACATGATATTTAATAATCCCATTATATTTCATGGGTTATGTTATGATGAATGATTTATGTTTTGTGTCACATGTAAGAATGATTTCATTATGAGATGGGTGTGACATATATAACACTCCAATGAATTAGTTAATGATTTATATCTCATGTAATCGACATTACTAGAACTGAATGTAAATCTGGTTCAATAATACTTGGTAGGAACGAAAAGTAAACCTAGTTCATTAATGGAATTTGTCCACAATGATGGTCTTGGTGGTAATGCCTTGGGTACTATGGAAATTATATTATGTGATTATTAGTATTCCAAAATTACCTGTTTTATTCTAATGATATTCTTTCAGAGTTAATGTTTCTTTATGATCCATGCCTTATGTACTACCATGATTTATGTCATTGCTCAACATTCTGATGTCTAATCATTATGTTAATGTTTTTATGTTCAAATGTTTATGGTTTGTTTAATGTTACCATGTTTACCCTTACTGAACATTTGAGATCACCCATTATTTGTTTTCTTTTCCCAAGGATAAAAAAGATAGGTTTTAGTAAAAAAAGGGGAAGATCATTATGGGATATGTTGAAGATCTTTCACCATTATTAAAAAATTATGTTCAGTGTTTCCAAATACACTCAACTAATACGATATTTGGGCGTTTGTTTTTGTTATGTATTAATTATTCCAAAAAAGTAATGTAATATCCATTTATGTTAAGCTTTGGTCTCTACACTATCTGACATTCTATCCTAGGAAATTAGTCTGACAGCAGTTACAAGGATTCCATCAATGATGCCCAACATATCACGTGTATGTCCATATAATGAGTCATGTATTTGGATTATAACATTACATTTTTTCACATATTCAAGGTCCAAAAATCTATAATAAGAGTACATTCTCCCTAGTGAGTTAGGGGGGATCTAATTAGTGTAGGGAGGACTTGAGCCCTATCTAAAATGGGGTATCATTCAACATTAGGAGGACCAACATACTATCCTATATAAAGGTACTACTCAATGTAAGGAAGAATCATACCCTATAAAATTGGGGTACCACTCTGTAAGTAGAGGACTATAACCTTATTTTTTTCAAGATTATCAAATAGTGTAAGGAATACTCTCACCATATTTTATAGGGGTACAACTCAGTTGGTAGAGGACCCACACCCTAGTCCATCAGGTGGTACCACTATAATGATCATGTTCAATCACATCCATCATCAAACAAGTCCTAAAGATGAATCACACTTATAACACCATGGAACATGTCTCCAAATCCACAAATAAGGCCACCATTGCATTTTATATGAAACAATCTAAGGATAAACTTCTTGTGGGTCAAAATCAGAGTCCAAATAAATGAGATATGAGAGGTATACGTTTCTTAACAAAGGATGATACACGTGGTGCGAGGGGACCCACATGTTGTGTGATCATACTTAACTTCCTAAACATGTCCATCTATATTATGTGGTTCACTACCCATGTATCCCAACCTAGAGATTGTAGAAACTAAACTACATACCCCAACCACCCAGTTCTATTCCCTTGCTCCTATCCATATCCATGTACCAAGTCTTGTCCATGTACCATGGAAGTGCACTATGATCATACCCGTTTTTGTGTACTCATAGAGTACACGCCATGTCATCAAAACTATGTCACACAATGTGTGGGAACCAAACAATTCATTTTTTTATAACTCACTTGGAAACCATTATCACATTATACAGGGGCCTACACACTGTGTGTTTTTCATACTATACATCATGTAGTCAGTTTTTTCAATGAAGCACCATATCTTCTCTGGAATTTTATATCCATATCATCCACCATAAATCTATCTTGTTTCTCTACTAGAATTGATGGGGGAATCCTGCGTTAGTAGACTTTAACCCTATAGTGGATGGAAACCAAATTACGATAAGTGGCCCGAACCCCTTATGAACTCTTAATGTGCTATCACATATCTATCAATCACATGTTACCCCAATGAATTCTTAATACATATTGCAATCACCCACATCCTAAAAAATAATGATTTTCCCCCAAATCATCAATCCATTCACTACCTACAAATCTTTCACATATTTGAGGGTCTGATCATTCTCGGTCTTTCCCAGAAGAAGTCGAATCACGATCCAATGGTCATACAATGAAGAACATGAAGAACAGTGGAAGAAGATAACAAGAAATATAGGAACAAAAATCACTATCCATGTGTTCATGTTCAAAAAACTAGATCGAGTACAGATAGGGTGAGAAATCATTGTATAATGGGTTTTAATCAAATTAAATAATAAATTTATTTTGACGACAACTCATGAGAATGTTTCAAGAATAACATATTAATAAATTTTTTGATAATAAATGCTTAAATTGTTTAATTAAGAGGGTGAAAACCAAAATTTATGAGTCCTACCTCAATTTGTATTGTTCGTTGATGAATAATGCACTCCCTAACAAAGGTTGAAGGTATATTGTGTTCACTCCTCCTCGGTTCACCTTGATCTGGAGGCTTGTTGTCATCTAATATTGATTCTCCAATGAAAGGTTTTGTAATTCGCCTCTAGATGATCCTAGGGTTGTGTAGATAACCTTAGAGATCCACCATGATAGTGTAATTGTAGTGGAAAATTCAGTTTGGGTCATTTAATGAATTGATTAATTAATTAATCCACTGAATGCACCTGTTAACGACTGTTTTATTATAACATCCCACACTAACCCTTTTTAGGTCTCACCTAGGGTATACTTCATGTTCTAGATTCAACAATGGCCCTATATTCCTTTATCAAGGTTCCATTTATAATTTATCCAATTTGTAGTAAAAATTGTGCTTGCATAATATAAAATATTTTTAATATTTTTATAAATATAATTCTAGGCACACCGGGCCTCAGAATCGAGCACTTCCTTGGTTTTTTGATATAAATATATTTATATCAAGGAATTACAAGAAAAAATACGGTCTCTACTGATTCTCTGATATATTACAAGTTTCTCTTCCAAATAATATTCTATATATAATTTTCCATATTTCTTCACTATGATCCTTATAATAATTCAAATATTTAGCAAAAAATAATAGTGAATAATTATAATATTAGAATTATATTCATTATTTTTATTCAAAAATTCAACCAAAAATCAATATTTTAAAAAAAATCTAAAGAAACACAATCATAACAAAAAAATATAACATCATTTATATGAATATTCAATACATTTCACTATAATACATGGCTATGGATGGTAAAGTATTACTGCCCTTATAGACTAGATATATAAACAAAATATTTGCTAAAATATCATCAACATGTCCCGCAATGATATTTATATTTGCTCTATTCTATATATAAAATTCTTAGAACCATCTATCAATTAATGGGAAAGGAAAACATAAGGAAGTGTGAGCTTAGATGATAAATGAGGGTAAACATGAGAGATATCAATAATAATAGCCGAAGATGTTCATAAATGTATGATAACAAAATAAAATTTATATTATCAATATAAAATACTCATACCAGTAAAATCATACACAATAAACTCCAAAATAAATTCATATATGGAAACATGATCAATAATTGTGTCAAAGAAGTAATCATCATTCAGGTGTAAAAAAAATGAGTGCAGAATCATAATCATAGGAAATAATTCTCTTGTAAGAATAGCAATTCACAATCACGTCATTTTATAATATTATGATTATATCTATATTTTTTCATACACACCTATCCAAATAAAAACATAGCTATTAAAAATAGTGTTGATGCATAATCTTGTGGGCATATCTTGAAGAAACCATACTCACACATAAAAATTTGAAAAGATCTACTCATAGTCATGTACATGGATATTATTATCATCCAATGTGATATCAATATTCCATTAACCATTCGATGGAAGTGATATACGTGACGTAAACATTAAATAATCATAATCCATTCAAATTTATTCCAAAAGATCATGAAAAAATTATCAAGTTATTATAACATAACCAATGGTAAAGAAAAAAAAATTCATTAATATTTCATTGTCATATTAATAGTTTCATATCCAAAACTAAGGAACTGTGAGATACAATTATGTCATAATAGAATAAAAATCCCCTTAAAATATCATCTAAACATTTCAAGTGTAAAATATAATTTTCATTTTGAAATCACGTATTTCAAATATCAAATTTTTTAATAAAAATTATGAAAGAATTTTTTTTTGAAATGAACCATGGAATCCAAAAGTAACCTTAATTTAATTGATCTATAATGATTATGGTAAATTCTATTCATGTTATAATCGTTAAACCAAAGATTTTGTTCACACATTTAGCAAAAATTACATCGTTCAGAAATCCAGAAAGAAAATTAATTTTAAAACATTCTATATAAATCCAATATTGGGTAAAAAGGTATTTAATAAGAAAATGTATAATAGTCCAATAATTAATTAATAAATTATAAATACAATATAGATGTGGAAGAAAATAATTCTCAGCCAAAGAAGAAATAAATTTTGTTTTTCTTAAAAAACATTCCTTCGATCATTTGAAGTTCCTATGAGAGAAACAATGTACTATTAGTTTATAATTACATAAATAACTAGGGGATTAGTAAAAATATTGTTTTTAAATTATAAAATTCATATAATTTACTTCAATGTAAAATTAGAAAATATAACCCCAAACTAAAATGAGATTGCACGTAAATCTATTACCTCAATTCCAGTCATGCTTCGTATGCATTCAAATAATATTCATAATAAATATATATTTATTAAACATATATTAAATAACCATAATCAAAAATAAATTACTAACTATCAGTCTAATATAATTTATAATTATCCTTTTATTACGAATTTATTCATTTAATTGGAAATACAGTTAAAAGCGGGTCCATTTTCCATTAATGTTTTGGTTCTATAGTTCTAATACATACACCTTGGTCACAATTTAATCAACTCCATAATAATAAAATAAAAATAAGAATAATATTTTTTCATCATATACACATTTATAATTATTCTTATAAAGTTGTGATAAAAAATAAATCACATCACTTTGTGGAGGTAGCAGTTCACACATACACACAAACAACATTATCATTTTATAAGGGATGAAAAGCTAAGACGGTAGAAAAGATACTATAATTATATAAATTTCATTATTTAATAAATATAATATATAAATAATATATCCATCATAATAACCATTCATCGAATGTGTTGATGAAAAGAAAAATACATTATTTCATGAGTTAGTAGTCTGTACGTATGCAAGAATGATGTTTTCATTTATTATTTCATAGGTAATGATATTAATAACTATTTTTAAAATACAAAAACAGTTTTATTAATGATACATTATTCAAAATGATATGGTGGATACAATATTATTTTAAATGGGTTAAGAATAAATATATTGAAAATTAATCCGTTATAAGTTATAGCTCTGAATTGAGAATCATTTTTTCGCTTACATCTTAAGCCTTGAATAGATTTTATTAGGATAAAACTAAGAAATCTAAGAAATGTTTTGTGATTTTAGAAACTTATTTTGGTATGTATATGATAATATAGAGGTCTCATTACATGTTTGGAAGAGAGGAGAGGTGGTATCCTTTTGTAATGGTGGGAGATGACACACATAGAATATTTCAAAAGATTAAAACTTATTATCTTCTTGCGCAAAAATGATTCTTCAAAATGGAAATGAATTGTAATTTTAGATAATAGTTGATCTTAATATATTTATCCTATATTAATTAGATAAGTTTTTTGTCACTGTTTCCCTTATCTATTAGTTTAAACCTCAGTAATCCCTTTTTAACCTTAACCTCAGTAACAAAATTTTACTATTTTTACTATTCATTGTGACTTAACATTATGTTTACCCAATTAAATTATATTAATAATGATTATTAAAAATATTTAATACATTTTATAAGATTAAAATTCTATAAATAGTATAAATTTACTATAAAATAAATGTGTAAAATGAAAAGAAACCCATTTTTATAAAAATGTATATTAATGAAAAAATGAGTTTTCTTTAATTTCATGCCAAATAAAAACATTCAAGTTTGAGATAAAGACTTTTATTTAATATATAATCAAAAAAATCATGAAAAAAATTATTAATTTTTTTATTTTTTATTTTTGAGTACAAAAACAGATTTCCCAAATAAAAAATGTTTTAGAAAAATGTGTTTTTAATCCAAAAAAGCTACTTATTTCAAAAGAAAATATAATGTTGATTCCTATGTATTAATTTAATTATTTAAATTTTACGTGGTCTCATGTTTCATTAATATAAAATTTAAAACCTAATGGTATTTTTAAAATATATTATTTAATGAAAATAAATGAATTTTAAATAAAAGTAAGAATCTTAAATATTCACCTAAGAGAAAAAAAATCAGAAAAATCCAAAAAAACCCCAATGATGATATTCACATGATTTTAACAGAAAATATAATAATTTTTCAAAAAATAATCTATAAAGATATAATAATTTAAATTTAATTTCCATGCACAAGATTTAACAAAAAATTAGAAAACATAATTTTGATGCATAATGAATCAATCAATACCACAAAATTAGTTAAAATATTTTAAAAAAAATTTAATAATTTGTTTATTACTATTCATACCATCCAATCCAATGGTTAGTTTGAAAAGTTATAATATATCACATGTTCATTTAGACTCAGGGTTGTTTGTAAAGTAATATATCAAATAAATCATGTTTATTTGAAAAATAAATAATAAATATAGTAGTCATACATTCTACCCCATTAATATTAATTTCACCATTGAAACTCCCTCAATTTTATATATAAAAATGAGTATTATTTTTACTCATCACATACTTGGGTTTCTATATAGCTTTCTAGAATTAATGATTACCCCATAAAACATTATCTCGGTTATTTATCGTATTCCAAATGACTTTCACACTTAAATCATGAATATATATTGGTTTTTCTTCATAAGAGAGTAAATGCATCATTTATATGATCAATGGGTTTATAACACGTAATAGAAACTATATGTACTTAGGATAGATTCATGGATCTCATCATGAACTTAAGATAGATTCAGTGGAAGAACCAATCCACAAGAAACTATCTCAATAAAATGAACAATTTCAAATTGAATGATATATTAAATGGATTTAATTTATCTTTTTTTATTTACTATAACTTTATTCCATGGAAATATTCATAGTAATATCCTTTCACCAACAATTAACTCTTGATTTCACTGATCATTTTCAAAATAACTTTTCTACTAACTCTTAGCTTCTTTGATTTACTGTTGAAAGGATCTAAGATAACATTCCTTTTCTATAGGACTATAATATATTAATATAAACCTTTATCAATCTTAATCACATCACATTTATGTTATGTATTTACTATGATTTAGGTCTTGATAAGGATTCGTCTAACTAAATTTGTGAAAGAAATTGTTGTATGGAAACTCATCCAAATAATGGAGTTGATCATAACCACCATTGAAATCCATAGAAAAGTATCTCAACATATCTTGAAGGGTTTTAATGGTCCTTATAGATTATCTATATGTATGAGAAAGATATGACATGATAATGTTCAACTATGTGTTCAGTTTGAGTTCAATACTTCTCTTGAATGTTGAGGAAAAATTAGATCTTGATCAGATACAATGGAATGTAGTTCACCATGAAACATTAACAATTACTTAATTTATATCCTAGAAATAATATATAGTTATAAATATTATATAATTACAATTAAATGTACATATATATTTTATTCAACTATAACAATAATAGCATTATTCCATTTAGATGTTTTTGGTTGTCTTCTAATATAATCCATGATAATGTTTACCCATTTTTATTCTGGAATGGGTATTGGATATACATTTCCTTAAAAACATATATCACTTATCCTTAACATGATAAAATACCAATCACTGATATACATACTCTGTAATATCCCTTTTCATGTTATCTAACTATAAATACTCTTCCATGTCTCTATACATATTAATACTTCTAGGATGAATAGGGAATAATGAACTATGATCCTTATCCATAAACTCTATCATCATGTATGTTATGGACCGAAAACATACTTTGTTCCTAAACTTTTAATTCCATCAAAATAAAGGATAGACTGAAGAAAATTTCCTACCCTCTTTTTCAGTTCCACATATACATTTTTTCCTCTTTAATTATAACTTGGATTGGTTGCTGATCATCCATATGGGAAAGTTATTATATGTCCACTTTTATTTTTTATTTCACTGTACATATTCTAGAAATCCATAAATTTTACATCTACTTGAATATTCAAAATTTAAAAACATTCATCGTTTTCCCAACTCTTAGAGTTATCCACATTATTCTCTATCCTAATGTGGTAGTGTGTTGAGCAGTAAAAATTATTAATAAAATCCATCCATCACCTTTGGTGCATATTCAAATCTTTCTATGTGAATATATACGTGAACATTTAATGATCTATATTCACATGATTGACCATAAAAATAATGCATCAATATCCTCAATGTTAAAATTACCACTTCCAACTAAGAATCATGTCTCCTAAAATTTTTCTCATGTATATTGAATTGATTTGAGATATAATCTATCAATATAACAATATATATGAGGCTTCATCAGGGTCCCTTCATCGATGCATCACTATAGATCACAAATGCTTATCCATTATGTGGGAGTGTGAGAACATCTCCACTAACTAACATTATTTTCAACTCCTTGAAATTTTAATCACATTCATATCTATATAGTAACATTTATCACTTCGATGTCAACTTTTTTAGTGGATAATATATGTCATAAAATGAATTGATCTAACATCCAAACCAACACTCAACCTGACATGTGGAATAACCCAAAGGGAATTCTTGATCACCGTGGGCTAGAAACTAGTAACTGAGGATTATATAACTCCTTTAAGAATAGTTTCTTCCATGAAAATTATAATACACATTTATAATACGAATTAATACATCATATAAAACATCTAAAATAAAGATATATATAAAGGAAAAAATTCATATTCAATAATTGTAACATTTAAAACAGTAATTAAAAAACATTGAGAGATCCAAAAAAGGGAAGGGGATGAAAAAGTTAACAGAAAGTCCTTCTGACATGAGAAAATTCCTTTAACATTCCATTACCATCACCTAATCCCAACAATTAAATAACTTGCATGTGTGGCCACCACTCTTAAATGAGGAATTTACTTTACCTGAATCAGAAATAATAAGACCTACATATACCCATTCAGCATATGTAGGGTGTGACCTCACATTCCAATTATGTAATACCCCGAAACTAGAATCATAGAGCTGGTGAATTATTTTAATACATTTTCATGATTACAGGGAACCATATCCTGAGGGACCAGTCAGTTTAGTAGTCATGGAAATACTAGATACAAATATATGTTTTATATTACAATTTGAAATAAAAAATCACATATTACCCCCTTTTAATGCTCTTATATCCCTTATAATATCACTATATGTAAATCATAATTTACTTATTCACATACTAAGAAAAAATGAAATATAATAATGGGGTGAGATCTTATACTCAGTAAGGATAAACTATATATTAGAAGCTATCTTAAATAAGAATAAGAATTTAAGGTAAGGTATAAAACGAAATGAAAAGCATTCTAAACATAATATTCAGCACAATGTAGTAATAATAAATCAAATAATTCCATTTAAAATTTCACATGGATATTCTTCTAGTCGAATAATTAAATGAAATACCAATAACTAATCTCATATTGAGGAAATTCATAATGTCAGACATCCTAACTATACTATAAAGGCCTCATGATAAGACCATTACCATACCATCAAGGCCTTCTGCAAATACACTATTTTCCCTAATGAGACCTACCAACGAATTGTGGATATATAATGGGCCCTCCATATTAGTTACTATGTCAAATGAATTCCTCTTATGAAAAGGGTGAAACATAACATTATAATTCATATTAAAACTAGCATACAAAATGGTAATACTTTCACCATAGACCAAGAATTATATCAAAATAGAACATCCATTGTCAAACATATCATAAAACCTTGAATACAATATTTAATATTGTATCATAATAAATGTACCTCAATTAATAATAAAATTTAACAAAGGATATTTAGATAGATTAAAAAATTCTAAAAAATCATTAATACTCTTTGAACGAAATATATCATTTTACATTGAAACCATTTAAAATAAAATTATTTTTAATTTTTTTGTAAAACAAACTTCTAATCTTATAAGGAATGCTTCAAAATTTTAATGCATTATAATAGAGGAAAATAGCAGCTTGCACTGTATAAATTTAAAAACTATTCTTTCCTTAAATTTTTCCAGAAGGTAATAATGTACATTGTTTAAAAATGATGGGAATATTCCTTTCAAAACTATTTTTAAAAATGGTAAACATGGGTAAAATTCAATTTAAACAATTGTTTTAATATTATAAATTACATTTTAAGAAACATGGACATGGATGATAAGGATGTCCCAGTATATACTAAGGTATAAGCAACATCAGATAATAATGAGACTGTGAAAATAACCCTTACCATGTACTATCTATCAGTTGAGGGTGAGTTAACATCTTGTACAATAGTTAATGTATATTGATAAATTATAAAACAACTATATACATATTGATGATTTCATATCTGACCCTCTTATATCATTTTGTTAAAAATATTTTAGTATTACCATTGTTTTGGGTGTTAATTACTTCATTTTCCCATTAAAGTTTTGTCATGTAAGCCATGTTTTTAATGAATGGGATGTATTTTAGTTATATACATATTCATATCAAGTTTATAATTATTATTTTTACTCATCATATAAGTTATATAATCATTCTTTTATTTTTAATGTGCAGAATTAATCTCATTGCGTTGTGGAGACGGTAGGCTATATGTACGAACGAGTGACGATATCATTCACTTATGGTTAAATGGTATGGAATTGGGTAGTATATTAGTTATACAGAATCATTATAAGGTTATTATCATTATATATATATACATTATACTCATCATTATATACATCCAATTAAATTATTGTTGAATAAAAAATTACACCATAGAGTGGCGACAAGAATCTGTACGTACGCACACATGGTGATATTATTATTTTTATGACATATATAATGAGGAATATCGATGTCCCATGATTATAATTGCTTATCATTATATTTATGATACTGTATTTATCAATTTTACAAGGAAAAAACATAGAAAGAGTATGTAGAAGAAGAAAATAACTTTAAAAGAGGTTATAAAACAATTACCTCTTTTTCAGGTACGTTCTATTGGTATGCACAAAAGGACTCCATAAGATGGCTTCATTCCCATAGTTTGGCCTATATAATGAATTTAAAAATTTTGGGAGAGGAAATTTATAGGGTTTTTCCAAACTAAATTTTTTAGAGGCGTGATTAAAATAGAATAAGAGGTTCCCTTTTATATGAGAGGGGAGGGGCACCTTTGGAAATACCAAAACTATAAAATTAATATAAATTTATTTTTAAAATAATATGGATACAAAGTGGATTATTTAGAATATAATATTATTATGTGTCTAAATACTCTAAACTAGTAAAATTTAGACATGTTTTTATTTTATTTTAAACCTTATCATTTTGATTTATCCTTATTTAATCTATTTAATTTGAACAATGGTGATAATATTTTAAATATTAAATCATTATAAATATTTACTTATGTTGGGTAAATTGTCTATAATTGAATATTTTAGGATTTTTCAGACCTTATAATTTTCACTTTGTAATTTTTAAATATTTTTATGATTTTTATATAATTTAATAAAATGTTATTGTTATAAAATATAAATAGTGTCTATTTTGAAACTATTCATTTATTTGAATTTAAATAAAAACCACACAGAAGATAATTTAGAAAAAAAATATTCAATATACTAATACCATTTCATATTCAGCAGGATAATTTGTGGAGCACGTTAATTAATTCAAATTATACATATTTTAATTCTTTTAAAACCATTTATTTTATATTTCAATTTATCAAATTATGTTTTCATAACTACTATGTCATCATTAATGGTACTTATTTAATATTTAAAAATTATAAATAAATTTATATGATGTAGTTAATTATTTTAGATTTCTATAGAATACCTATAGTTGTTATTATCTTCTTTCTATCCCTATATTTAAATTAATATACTTATATAAAATGAGAGTGTGACATTTAGTCACATTGCATGATTTTAATAATTTTAAAGTCATATTCATGGGAAAGTAGCCCTTACGTGATTCCATTTAAAACCACAGACTATAATGGTATAATTTAGTCATCCAATAGGATTTTGACAGCTATTAGGGTAATTTAGTATATTAATTTTACATTTAATTACTTCATTTACCCTTGACATAGGTAAAAAAAATTAATAATGTTACTATTCATATTTCCTAAAAATAAAAGTAGCTTCTTTAACATAATTTGTACCTACTGGTTCCAAATATGGAATGTGTTTTTCAAAATTTAAAACATATAAGTTTAAGTGATTAATTTAAAATAAATCCCTATTGTAAAAATAAGAAAATGAGGTTTTTAAAATTAAAATTCATCAAAAGATTTACATGTGTTTATATCTACTATTAATGTGAAAATATTTTAAATGACCTAAATTAAATTAAATTTTAAAATCCTAATCTAATTTTAATTTCAAACAATTAATATTTATAATTTAAGACTATAAATTATTTCTATTAAAAAAGTTTCTTTCAATTAAATTTTGTCATTTTTCACTATTCATAAAAATATGAATGTTATGATAAAATCTCAAAAAATATATTGAAAATAAACATTCATGTCTCTATTCGAAAAAAAAAATTTATTTTTTTCAAATTTAATATATAAAAGTTTCAAATATTTTATTTAAAATGGGAACACTATCAAAAGATGACAAAAATATTCTTTAAAAAATACTTCTTTTAACCAGAAAAAAAAGATTTTTTTCTTATATTATTTCAAAGAAACACATAAGATGAATGTTTATATAATATGAAATATATAAAACAAAAAAAAGTGGTAAATACTATTCATAACGGTTAATTAAATGGATATGTTATAAATTATAATATTATTTTATTAATATATTATTGTTCTTTAAAAATGGGTATTGCGTGTAACACAAGAAAACTAATTGTATTGTGTAGTGTAATCTTAATATGGTGTTGTGTAAAAATCACAAATGTGACAAAATTTATTTTTATAAGGAAATATTTTAAAGTATCAGGGTGTTACATGATCCCCTCCTTTAATAAATTCTTTCATCGCAATTTAAAAATGGGATTGAAAACTAGGGCTTTAACATTTCAAAATATAGTTATTGAAATCCCATATCAGAAAATGGATTAATAGGACCTCCATTTTAAAATAAGGAAAGGTAAGTATGATACCTACCAAAAATAACCCATACTAGGGTTCATTGTATAAAAACATGGTCATGAAAGAAAATTTAACCCTCATGTTTTGATGGAGTGTGATAGAGAACATTATTATGAGAAAGTTAACAAACATAAAGCTATAAATATGCAATGATATATTGGACCATTTGATTCATTACGAAATTTGGTACAAGAAAAACATTTTTGGTTTTATGATCCTTTACTTAGTTTTGATGAATTAATTTAATTCATATAATAATAAAACAAGGAATTATACTTTATTGACATGTAGAGTTTCATCCTTTAATTAATTTCTACAAAAAAACTCATATTTCTATACAAAAGATAATTAAATTCAAAAAATATTATATTCATATTAATAATATATTGTTATAAATATAAACATATAAAATTTAAATAAATAAATCTTTGTTATACTAACTAGGGACTTCTTATAGGAAAATGGTAGGCGATAAAGCCTTGTTTCACTTCAGTTGATGGTTCGATTCCCAAATCCTTGTCTGACACAACGAGTTGTCTCTTGACCTAGAGGTTTTCCTTTCTTCTATAACTATTTTATTATAACATCCTAGAAATAACCATAAGATTTTTTTTTAATATCAAAAATATATCCAATATGAATCTTAATCCATTACAACCTTAATACTTTTCCAAAATAATTCCATCCAATTTAACTGCCTATAAGGACTCTAAATTTCCAAAATCAATTGTAACATCAAATTACTCAGGCCATGTAACGTATCTATGTAAGGGCCTAGCCTTAAAAATTTTATAATCTAGAGTTAATTCAAGAATTCAAATTGATGATATTTTCAAATTTAGAGTTTTAGAGAATTAGTCCATAACTATTACATTACATCTCAAAAATTACAAAGTAGACACTTCTACACTATTTAATTTTTTTCACAATAATGAAACTCCATAAATAAAAAAAAGAATTATTTTTCTGATATAAATATTCATGAATTATTACTTTATTTTACCCTTCTTTATACGCTGTGAAAAATATTTGAAAAACATAGGATGAGCATAAGAATCTCAATAAGGGATATAAAATAATGAAAGAAAACACTACCCCATGTATACATACAAATCAATGAAAGTTTAATTTTCAATACTATAATTTATGATCTTTAACATACCTCATGAAATATTAATATTTATGAATAAAATATTGAAATAAAAAATCATAAAGGTAACTTGTCACATCCATAACATACTTATATTGTAGCATTCAAAACTATACGAAGAGTTACATTTGGAATACCCATCACAGTATATTCCATAAATCTCTTTAGAGAAACATTAATGTTTACCTTGGTGACATTAACAAATGCATTGGAGAGCTATATAAGGCTCACCCAACCTTGTTTTATCATATAACCACCCATATACATAAACAATTCTCCATAACCATATCATATTCATAACACCTAAAAAAGAATAAAAGAAATATTACATTTCCACATTGCAATCACAATATATAATTTCATGATATTGACATAATCATTGATTTATAAAATCCATTTTCAATACCAAAATATGTAAAAAGTGAATATGGAATTTATTTTTCTTTTAGATAAATTACAAGTTGGTTAGGAATCCAAATATAAAATAATGTTCATGGTTGTGGAAAGGTCGTTGTCATAATGTACATAAAAAAGAAACATTCTCTTGTTCATTTAGTAAAATAAATCATAAACCAAAATATTCCACTTTAAACTCATTGAATAAAATATAAATGAAAAATGGTATAATTATACACCTTATAAAATAACGTCATTTATAAACCAAAATATGCCTCAATGAAAGAAGATTGAGATGAAGTCCCTTACCTTGAGCCGACTTGCCTCGTTTGTTCTTTATATTCGAGAATAATAAAGTTATGTTAAAATTTACTTGATTTAGAACCTTTTTTGTGTTTATGATTCATTTTATATTACTTATCAACATCTTATAAAAATTACATGATTATTTAAGTTTATATCGGTCATTTTTTCAATGTTCGGTACTTGATTCGAAAATGAACTTGTTTTGATGTAAATTTTCCATGTAGTATAAATTCTGTCATTACGAGAATATTATTCACGATTTTAGTATCATGTATATAAACTATATATTTATTTATATCCAACATATATTTATTTATAATAGCCATAACATTTGGAGATAATAAATGAAATGCACCATTCATGTAGACGGTAAGTTGTACATACGAATGAACACTACATTCATTTCTGTTTCATATTTAATGAAATAAAGAATAAATGATACATATGTATATTATACTTTCTGTTTAATATCATATTTTATATATGTTACATAATTTCATTGACTGAATCCTTTATATGTTCCATGAATGGAATGAACGAGTCATATCACTTCGAGGGGGCGGTAGTCCACACATCCTCAATTGAAATTATAATATTTACAGATTATGGAAAGCCTAAAAGTATGATTTAAATGAAAAATAAAAAATCATATAAACAATATAAATATAATATATAACATATATAAATACATTTCTATCATAATGGCCACTATAAGAGGTGGTAGGTTAAAATTGAACAATCATCGTTTTGTGAGACAATAGTTTGACGTACACAGAAACAATACGTTCATATCCATTTGATAAAGGTGTGTGTATGTGTAGTTATAAAACTTCTTTTAAAAATAATAGTATATTGAGGATAGTTGTTCTGTTATATAAACAATGTATAAGAAGATCATAGGGAGTGGAAAAGGAAAATAAAGGAAGGGAACTTGAGAGAAGGTGTTACCTCTAAATCTGGTAACATATTTTGATTTGAGACAAAAGGATTTTTTGAATTGCAAAAAACCCAAGGTAAGGAATATAGGAGGAAGGCGGGGATGTTTTGATATTATTTGAGATTAAGATAAATTATCCAAGGGCATTTATAGGTGTGATTAAGTGGGTATAGGTGGTGCCTTTTTTTAAGCGGGAGGAGGGGAACTTTAGGAAAGTCATGAAATATTATTTTATTGTAAATTAATTTTATGTTTAAAATGGTCCCTAACTAATTTATTTTAAATAAAATATGCTTTTGGGTGTATAAAACCTCAACAAATAGTTTTTATACAACTTTATGTTACTAAATTAACCATATCTTTTAGCTTTAACCCTTATTTAAAAACATTTACTTTTACCATGTCTTCTTGCATTTTCATAATACATGGTAACTATATTTAATATATAATTCCAGGAGAATCATAAGTGAATTATTAATGATATTTTTAAAATCATATAAGTAATTTGATGAATATTAGAACATTATGACTAATATATCATTTAATAAAATAGTATTTTCTTTCAAAAACACATTTATGTCAATTTGGACCCTATAATGTAATTAATATCTGTTCAATTCATAAAAACTTTATTCATTAGAAAAAAAGGAGTTAAATAAAATAAAATATTTAAATATAATCCATAATATTCATTTATTGAATAAAAATATTAAATTTACATTTATTTTAACATTTATGTTGTCATTTATTTGAATCTTCCATTAATAACGAAATCACTACATCATCATTGTGGCATAATTAAAATTTTTATATAATGTATAAACATTATTAATAAAATTCCATGATGTATTAAATATTATTATATTTATAATTAAATTTTATAGTAAAATAGATCAATTATATAACCCCGTATAAAAGTTTTTTATTAAAAGATATAGCTTTTTGTTATATTTCTCTTTACATTAAATTAATTCGTATAATATTTCATTTTCACACCCAAGTGGCTCCATGGGGTCCCAAGATCAACCCAAGGATTCCCATTGTCGTATATAACTCAAAAAATTGGATTAGGACTTGTATTATTGTAGTTTAATATTATAATAATATTATTTTTTACACTTATTTACCAAATTTACCCGTTAACAATGATAAATAAAATAATTATTGAGGTTACTATTCATAATGTCCAAAAATAAAATACACATATTTTCACAATTTGTACCTTATGATTCCAAATATTGAATCTAATTTTCCAAATTCAAAACAAACAAGTTTCAATAATTAATATAAAATTCATTCCTCCTGTCAAAACCAAAAAACGAATATTTAAAAAGTAATAACTATCAAAAGATTGACATGTTTTGATGTCCAATTTAAAATTAAATTTACATAAAATGAAAAAAATTGGATTAAATTATAAATATATAATCCAATGAAACTTAAAACTAATTTAAAAGATAATCTGACTATATAAATAAATTATATGAAAAGGATGTTTTGACTTAAAATGTTGTATATTTCATTATTCATTAAAAAAATTATCAGAAAATTACAAAAAAATTTATCCAAAGTAAATTTTGATGTCCCACATATATATAATATGTTTATTTAGTCAAATATAACATATAAATATGATAAAAATTAGATTTCAAAAGGGTTCTCCATAAAATGGTGGTAAACCGACCTTTTAAAAATATTAGAATATTTCCTGATTAAAATTAAAATAATTCTTATTATGAGCCTATAATATTAGTCAGATAAATGTAAATTTTTTTACCAAATAGATAAAATAAAAATATAGTTAATTCCATTCATTCCCTATAATACAACATTTGGGAGTTAATTACCATTTAAAATAATAATATTATTATTATTTAATTTTTCAGTATATCTCAACATAGTTTACAATGAATGATTTTAGAGAAACTTATTGCTACATGTTGAGTACTCTATCGGATAAAGAATCCCCTTTAATGTAAAAATAATATTATATATATTAATATTAATAGAAATGAAAAATTAATATTCTATAAGTACTTGGGATCCTATATCATTCACCCCTTTGGGGAATTGCGTCGTCACATTTCTATTCACTTGTCAAATAAGTGGGGGTATTTATGCCTCATATAATTTTCAGATTCCCATGTTTCCTCTTCATCCATATAGTTTTTCCAAAAAACATTTACCTACAAAATTACCTTATTCCACTACACCTTCTCTATATGGTCAAGAGTCTAGACTGGTTGTTCCTCATAAGAATTATTCTCTTCCATCTGGACTACCATTGGACTCAAAACATGAGACAGATCCAACATATACTTTCTCAACATTGAATCATGAAACAAAATTATGTACATGGGATAAACATAGAGCTAAAGACACTCTGTAGGCAACTGATCCAACTTTCTCCTAGATTTCATAGGGTCCAATGAACCTCAGACTCATCTTTCCTTTTTAGCCAAAACACATCAAAATTTTCCATGGAGAAGCTTTGAGAAATGACTGATAACCTACCTTGAAAAAAAGATCCTTCCTTGGGTAGTCCTCATAACATTTATACCCACTCTGAGTAGTTATCGTGTGATTCTAAATCAACTGATCTTTTTTCTCTATCTATTCTACCAATTTTGGTCCCATCAACTTCCTTTCACCTAATTTATCCCAAAAGTCTTGACTTCAACACCTCTTTCCATATAATACATTAAATGGTGCCATCTTTGTATTGGAATGAAAAATTTTATTATAAGAAAACTCAATAAAAGAATGATGTTGGTCCTAACATACCCTATAATCCATTGTACAAGAATGTAGCATATCTTCCAATGTTTAAATTGTTCGGTCTGACTGCCCATCTGATTGTAGATGAAAAGATGTAAAAAAATTTAATTTAGCACCCAACGACTTTTCATGGCCCTTACAAAAGTTAGAAATTAACCTAAGATCACGATCAGATACAATGGAAAGAGGAACACCATGTAACAAGACTATCTCTTTAAAATAGAATCAATAATTTTGATCTAGAGATAGAGTATCTCGAATTTATTGAAAAATGATCATATTTAGTCAATCGATCAACAATAACTCATAATGCATTGTTACCATGAGAAGTCTTTGGTAATAACACTACGTAATCCATGGATATATTTTCCCATTTCCAATATGAAACTAATAAAGGTTGAATCATTACATTCGATAATATCCACTCTACTTTATCCTATTTACAAATCAAACATCTCAGGGTATAGTCAGCAATATCTCTTTTTATTCCATCCCACCTATAATACTCTCGATGATCTCTGTACATCATAGTACTTCCAAGATGAAATGAAAATAGAGAAGTATGAGCTTCACATAATAACACTTTTGTAAACTATAAATCACAAGGCACACATAATCTCTTTCCAAACCCCAAAACATAGCCTTTCTCAATGTTAAATTCTTGTAACATTCCCTTCTGAAAAAATTCTACCTTTTTCTACAACTCATTATCTTCTTTATGTGATTGCTTTATTATATATACTTGAGATGATTATGCTGAAAACAGAAACAAAATAATGGTATTCCCTACACCAAAAACATCCAATACAAAATTCATCAAATCAAAAACCAAAGATCTTATTCGAAACATAATAGACATAAAGTAAAATTACTTTTACAACTCAAAGGTTTAGCCAATTTATTTTCTTTTTCTAGATGGTAATAAATCATGCAATCGTAATCCTTGATTAATTCCAACCATCTTCTTTATCTCATGTTCAATTCTTTCTGAGTGAATATATATTTCAATCATTTGTGAATAGTATATATTCCAAACATTACACCATAAAAATGATGCCTCCAAATTTTTAAAGAAAAACAATAAAACCTAATTACAAATGATGTGTAGGGTAACTTAACTGATGGGGTTTCAAATGATGTGGAGAATATGAAATTAACTAATAATTCTGCATTAGGAAACAACCATATCCTTTCATGGAAGCATATCTATAGAAAACAAGTTCTCCATTTCTGGAAGGTAGATCCAAAACTCAGGCATTCACTAATTTTAATTTTGATTCTGGAAAACATTCATCACATTCATTTGTCCAAATGAACTTAACAACATTTTGAGTTAACTTAGTTAGTGGGCTAGATAACCATGAAAAATATTCAATAAAACTTCCGTAATAACTTACTAAACTATGAAAACTAATAAAATTAGTTATATTTTTGTGTCTTGGACATTATTCAACAACTTTTATTTCAGAACTATAAACTATTATTCCATCTTTAGAAACAATGTGGCCAAGGAATGAAATTTGTTATGACCAAAACACACAATTGCGGAATTTCCCATACTATTTTTTATGGTCTGCAAGACAACCCTTAAATGTATTTAATGCTCCTTTTTTACATTTATAATATCAAAAAATTTAATTTATAAACACAAGCACAATCTAATCCAATAACTGATGAAAGACACCTTTTATACCTTCTCAGCACATCAGACATGTTCTTCAATACATTAGAACTCACGAAAATCTAATGCCCTTAGATATATTGGATTTAATCATGAGTAAAAATTATTGATTTTACTACCAATGTCCCAGATGAAATATGTAGCATACCTTCCATTATGGTGAATTTTTCTTCATAAGCATCCATTGAGTCATCCTCCTGCCTGAATTCCTTGAATTGTTTTTCCTTATTTAGTCGAATCGCCTAAGGAAAATATTTCTCACGGAATATACCATTGAACTCATCCCAATTTAGAGCATCAATATCCTCATTATCCCTGATATTTTTAACCATCATCTAACTCTGATTGGATTCACCTTCAAAATGGTAAAAAATGAAACTATCCTTTTGATGTTCTAAACACCCCATGACATCAAAAATATTTTTTAGTGATTTGATCCAACCTTTAGCTAGAAAAGTGTCTGATGATCATCTGAATTATGGGGGATGTTGCCTCATGAAATGCTACACCACTGACATGATCCTTTGTGGTTGATCTGGAAGATCTCATGCATGGATACCACCCCCATTTATAGCACTAGTCATCTATGTCATCACCACAACAAACTATTCAGTTCTAATTCTGTCCATTTCCAATTTCTTATTAAGACGGTTGTTTTCCTCTTTATGTCACCCAATTATAGATTCCATGTTTCCTCTATGAAAAAACATTATTAACACAAAAACATCTTATACGGAGAAGCATGGTAATCTAAAAATGAAATATCAGTTCAATCATACCATAAAATAAATATTTTATTGATTTTCATTTTACAATATCCTAACTTTTAAAGTTATCTAAACCAACCTATAATACCAACTATAACGTCATAACCTTAAACATTACAAAATTTTGGTTTACGTCATGTATTTACATTGATTATCTTTTCATGTTATGAGTTTTATAGAATTAGGGAGTAACTATTACATTACATATCATAAATTACAAAGTAGACCCTTATAATCTATCCAATTTTTTCATAATAATGAAACTCCTTATAATACATGAATTATATTCTTGATATAAATATTCTTTAATTCTTAATTTCTTTTACCCTTCCTTATACCCTATTGAAAAAAATTTCAAAAACATGGATTTGAATAAATATCTCATTAAGGGATATAAAATAAAGAATGAATACATTAGTCCATGCATACATAAACATCAAAAAAATAAAACTTTTCAATCATACAACATAATATATTTAATATACCTCACAAAATCAAAGGATTTATGAATAATAATAGAAATCATAAATCATAAAGTTTACATGGGAAATCTGTAACATAATTACATTGTAGCTTTCATAGCTTTGTAAGGAGTTACATTTGGAATACCCATCACAGTATATTCCCAAAATATTTGAGGAGAAACATCAATGTTCACCTATGTCATGTTACAAAATGCATTGGAGAGCTATATCGGGCTCACCTTCCCATGGTTTATCATTGAACCACTCTTATACATAAACAATTCCCATGAACTATAACACATTCATAACACATAAAACAATCATAAATTAAAGATAACATTCCCACATTGTAATCACAATATATCATTTCAAGATACTAAAATAATCAATGTTTTATCAAAACAATTTTCAATAAAAAAATATTTAAGAAGGGAATATGGTAATTTATTTTCCTTTTAGAAACATTGCATCTTGTTAGGGAAACAAAATATATAATAATTCTCGTCACAGCGGAAAGTTCATTGTCACTGCATACGTTAAAAAGGAACATTCCCTTTGTCATATTGTAAAACACTTTGTAAAAAAATATTCCTTTTGAAAACCATTGAATGATATTTAAAAGAAAAATTTTATTATTATACACTGTATAAATGATGGAGTGTATAAACCAAAATATTCCTCAATGAAGAAATATTGAGATGAAGTCTCATTCCATAAGTCCGACTTGTCTTATTTTTTATTTATATTCGTGAATAATTAACTTAAGATAATTTAAACAAGTTTTAGAACATTTTTCAAGTTTATTATTACTCTTATATTACCTATCATCATGTTAAAAAAATTACATAGTTATTTAAGTACATATCAGTCGTTTTGTCGATATTTAGTACTTGAGTTGAAAATGAACTTGTTTTGGTGTAAATTGACCATGTAGTCAAAAGGAAATCATTAACCGAATATTATTCATGATTCAAGTATCAAATATATCTAATATATATGTATTTAGATACAGTATATATGCATTCCAAATAATCCATAACATTTGGAGATAATAAATGAAATGCACCGTTCATGTAGACGGTAAGTCGTACGTATGCATGAACGCTACTTTCATTTCTATTTCATATTTAATGGAATAAAAACTCAATGATACATAGGTATATTATAATTTCAGCATAATTTAATATTTTATATATGTTACCTAATTTCATTAACTCCATATTGATGCGTTTCATGTGTGGCTTGAATGAGTCATATCACTTTGAAGGGGCAGCAATCTGCACTTCCTCAAATTAGATTATCATATTTACACGTTATGGAATGACTAAATGTATGATTTAAATGAAACATACAGAAGTATAAAAACAATATAAATATAATATATATAATATATGAATACATTACCATCATAATTTCAACCATGGTAAGTGGTAGAGGAAAATTGAACAATCATCTTTTCGTGAGGTAGTTGTTTTCCATACACAGAAACAATAAGTTCGTATCCATTAGATGGAGGTTTTGTAAGTGTAGTTCGAATCCTTCTCATAAAAAATCCAAGTATATTAAGGATACTAGTATTTTATGTAAGAAAAATATAATAATAGTATATGGAATAAGGAAGGAAATAAAGGAAAGGAACTTTAGAGAAGATGTTACCTCAAAATTGGATAACTTCTTTTGATTTGAGCCTAAAGGCTTTCCTGAATTGAATTATTCGAAATTTAAGGCTTATAAGTGGAAGGGATAGATTTTTGGGATATTATTTGAGAATAATTTCGAAGATCCTATGAGCTTGAGAAGTGTGAGTAAGTGGGTATAGATGGTTGCTTTTTATAAGTTGGAGGAGGGGAACATTAGGAAGGTCTTGAAATATTATTTTATTATAAATAGAGATTCAGTTTTAAATTGTCAAAAACTCATTTATCTCAAATATAAGATGATTTTTTGTCTGTAACCTCTCAAAAAATAGGTTTTATACAATGTTAGTTCACAAAAGTAACCTTATCTTTTAGAACATTAACTCATACCATGTCTTCTTTCATTTTCATAATATATGTTAACAATAGTTACTATAAATATTCAAGGGAACCTTAAGTGGATCATTAATTATATTTTTAAGATTATATAAGTAATTTTGGTGAATCTTAGATTTTTAAGACTATTATATCATTTAATAAAATAGTATTATTTAAAAACCCATTTTTGTAAATTTTGACACTATAAAGTAATTGATTTTTGTTAATGTCATAATGACTTTATTCCTATGAACAAAGTAATTAAATCGAGTATAATATATAAATATCCTCCATAAAATTCGTGGATGGTATCAAAATATTAAATTAAATTTATTTTAATGTTTATAATATCATTTATTTGAATCTTTCATTATTATAGAAATCACTACATCATCATTGTGTCAAAATTAAATTTATTTATAAAATATATAAATATTATAAATAAAATACCATGATGTAGTAAATCTTATTACATTTATATGACTATTTATTTTAAAATATATCAGTTATATAACCCCATAAGAAATGTGATTTAGTAAGATATATTGGTTTATGTTATATTTCTCTTAACTTTAAATTAATTCTTATAAAATGTTATTTTCACACCCAAGTGGCTCCATGAGGTCTCCAAATCAACCCAATGATTCCCATGGTTAGAAAAAACTCATAAAATAGGATTAAGACATGTGTTAGTGTAGTTTAATATTATTATTATAATATTTTCTTACATTTTATTTACAAAACTTTCCCTCTAACCATGGTAAATAAAATAATTACTGAAGATACTATTCATAATGTAAAAAAAGGTTACTATTTACCCAATTTTGACATTATGACTCAAAATATTAAATCCGTTTTTCAAAATTCAAAACTCAGAAGTTTCAGTAATTAATTTAAAATTAATTCCCATTGTCAAAACCTGAAAGCTGGTTTTTAAGAAGTAATAACTATCAAAATATTGACTTATGTTTATGTCCAATTTAAATGTGAAATTACTTCAAACGACCAAAATTGGATTACATGATAAAAAATAATGCAAATAAATTTTTAGAAAAATTAGAAATGAAATCTATCTATTTAAATAAATTAGATTAAAAGGCAGTTTTGACTTAAAATGTAGCATTTTTCAGTATTCATTAAAAAGATCTTTGTCATAAAATTACCAAAAATTTATCCAAAGTAAATTTTGATGTCCTGGTTCTATATAAGAAGTTTATATTGTCAAATATAACATATTAAAGTCCTAAAAACTATATTTAAAAAGGGACCTCCATCAAAAGGTTGTAAACCGACCATTTAAAAATATTAGAATATTTCATAATTAAAATATGATTAATTATTATTATAAGCCTCTAATACTAATTGGATAAATGTAAAAACATTTAAAAAATATGTAAAATCATAATATAGTTAATTATTTTCATTCCCTCCTGTTGTAGTCACCGGTTTTAATAATCTCAATTATGTTTAGATATGCTTTGATAATCCCAAATAATGTCTATTTATATATTAATAA
This sequence comes from Viscum album, assembly GCA_963277665.1. NCBI lineage: Eukaryota > Viridiplantae > Streptophyta > Magnoliopsida > Santalales > Viscaceae > Viscum > Viscum album. The sequence continues at coordinate 791,257,139 of OY728148.1, forward strand.
TACTTTTTGATTATGAAATCATGCTAATGAGTTGATATGAATATCAAAATGATCATATAATATCATTGGAATATGTTATTCAATGTTGATTTATAATTATTCATGTTTAACAATGATTAATCGTGAAAATAACTCAATCTGAAAATGAAATGCATAAAACAGATACTTTATAAGCATTTGAGTTTTAGATTCACTGATACAGACAGAGCTACAGATAAGAAAAGGTCGCCGATAGACTAAGTCTACTAATAGACAAGGTCACTGATACAATCTACCGATAGAATGGAGCTTCCGATAGAGGCAGCTACTGATAGAGAGGCCTACCGCTACCGATGTTTACAGCTACTGATAGCGAGGAAGAGATACCGACAGAAGTTCACCAGTACGAAGAGCTACCAACATATGAAGCTACCATTACACATGGAGTTACTAATATATAAAGCTACTGTTACAGAGAGTAACAGCTACGGATGCAAACCTACCGTTACAAGTCCACCACTACAATTTCACTGATTCAAAGAGCTACCGATGGAAACCAGTCATTGTTTCTCTAAACTCTATCTCTTTGTTTAATTATTAGCAACAATCATATTTTGTGATTTTAATGAAACTAATTTTAATTAATGATTTTTTTGGGTGTTAGGGAATGGTAACTCGTACCTGCCGAAGTAATCATGACTTATGTCGAACCACCACATGAGGTATAAAAGGACGATCAAAGCTACTTATGATGTATAGTGTCATAGAGAATTCATAAATCGATACATACAAGAAGAACACACAAAGAAATCAAAGAACATTCATATAAAACAAGAACAAAAGTTCAAATAGGAGGTTCAAGTGCTATAAGGAATACTCTCACATTTATGCTGAACACCTATACTGGAAGTAAAGGAATAGAACCACAACACTATATTTTCAAGAAAACATCCATAGAAGGACTCAAAGATTCACCTTCATCAATTCAAAAGATCCCACAGCTACATTGACATCACACAAGAGCATTCTAAACTCATCTTCATATTATTATCTCTGTTGTGATCATTTTTATTACATTATGAGTAGTGTGTGTGCTTATGTCTGTTTGGACACACAGTGACTCCCACTACGGGAAAAATGGGCATTTGCGACGGGTTATTTGAGACGGGAATAAATCCCGTCGCAAATAGTCCTGTTAAAAACTTATCTGCGACGGGGTTATTTGCCCGTAGCAAATAAGTAGCCTTTTGCGACGGGATAGCTTTCCCCGTTGCAAAAGGACTGGCGCGGTTTGCGCGCCAAATCGCGAGAAACTTATTTGCGACGGGGGAATATTCCCGTCGCAAATAACTGGTGGCGGTAAAAGGTATTTGCAACGGGAATATTCCCCCGTCTCAATTAGTATGTCGGTAGGTGGTTATTTGCGAGGGGACCCTTCGCAAATAACCATTTACCAGTTTACCGTAATAAATGATGGCTAATGTATTTGCGACGGTACCCGTCGCAAATAATCTAACCTATAAATACCCCATCCGTTTTTTTCAAATCATTCTCAAATTCCCTCTTCTTCTTCTCTCAAAGTTTTATTTCTAAAGTTTAGTTTTTTTCAAGTTTAATTTTTTCCTTCGGAGTTGATATTAAAGTTTCGAAGAACGATCAGAGCAGATCAATTTTCAAGGTATTGATGTTCATTTTAATTTAATATTTATTTTTAATTTTTTATTAGTTTTAATTATTCTTTATTATTTGTAATTTAATTATGTTTACATTGTTTTGTTACATAATAAATTTAAATTATTAGTATTCATTGTTAATATTTAAATGGTAATTAGGAATAATTAGTAATAATTACAAATAATTAAGAATAAATATAAATATTTAGTAATAAATACCAATAATTAGGAATAATAACATTATTATATTATTAGTATATTTTTTTATTAATATTAAAATAATATAATTTTTTATATATATACAATTCTCTTTTCATCTGTGTGTTTGCTCTCTCCACATGTATTATTTGTATGTGGAGATAGAAACACACAGATGAAAGGAGAATTGTATATAAATTAAAAAATTATATTATTTTAATATTAATAATAAAATATACTAATAATGTTATTATTCGTAATTATTGGTAATTATTCTTAATTATTGGTAATTATTCATTTAATTACCACTAATTAGGAACAATTAACAATAATTACCAATAATTAGGAATAATTACCAATAATTAGGAATAATTACCAATAATTAGTAATAATTATCATTAATTAGTAATAATTATCAATAATTAGTAATAAATACCAATAATTAGTAATAAATACCAATAATTAGTAATAATTACCAATAATTAGTAATAATTACCAATAATTAGTAATACTTACTAATAATTAGTAATAATTACCAATAATAAGTAATAATTATTAATAATTATCAATAATTACTCATAATTACTAATAATTACTAATAATTACTAATAATTACCAATAATTAGTAATAATTAGGATTAATTACCAATAATTATCAATAATTACCAATAATTACCAATAATTAGTAATAATTATCAATACTTAGTAATAATTACCAATACTTAGTAATAATTACCAATACTTATCGATAATTAGTAATAATTATCGATAATTAGTAATAATTATCAATAATTAGTATTAATTACCAATAATTACCAATAATTGGTAATAATTCGTAATAATTCGTAATAATTACCAATAATTAGTAATAATTAACATAATTAGTAATAATTAGTAATAATTACTAATAATTAGTAATAATTATCAATAATTAGTAATAATTAACAATAATTAGGAATAATTAGTAATAATTAATAATAATTACGAATAATTAATAATAATTTCGAATAATTAGTAATAATTACCAATAATTAGTAATAATTACCAATAATTAGTAATAATTACCAATAATTAGTAATAATTACCAATAATTAGTATTAATTACCAACAATTACCAATAATTGGTAATAATTAGTAATAATTACCAATAATTAGTAATAATTACCAATAATTAGTAATAATTAGTAATAATTAGTAATAATTATTAATAATTACTAATAATTAGTAATAATTAGTAATAATTCGTAATAATTACCAATAATTAGTAATAATTAGTAATAATTAGTAATAGTTACCAATAATTAGTAATAATTATCAATAATTAACAATAATTAGTATTAATTAGTAATAATTACCAATAATTATCAATAATTACCAATAATTAGTAATAATTACCAATAATTAGTAATAATTACCAATAATTAGTAATAATTATCAATAATTAGTAATAATTAATAATAATTACAAATAATTACCAATAATTACCAATAATTAGTAATAATTACCAATAATTCGTATTAATTACCAATAATTACCAATAATTGGTAATAATTAGTAATAATTACCAATAATTAATAATAATTAGTAATAATTAGTAATAATTACCAATAATTAGTAATAATTACCAATAATTAGTAATAATTGGTTATAATTTCCAATAATTAGTAATAATTCGCAATAATTAGTAATAATTATCAATAATTACCAATAATTAGTAATAATTATCAATAATTACCATTAATTACCAATAATTACCAATAATTACCAATAATTACCAATAATTACCAATAATTACCAATAATTACCAATAATTAGTATTAATTATTAATGATTACCAATAATTAGTAATAATTAAAATTAATTAGTACTAATTACCAATAATTAGTAATAATTAACAATAATTAGGAATAATTAGTAATAATTAGTAATAATTACGAATAATTAGTAATAATTACCAATAATTAGTAATAATTAGTAATAATTACCAATAATTACCAATAATTCGTAATAATTAACAATAATTAGTAATAATTAACAATAATTAGTAATAATTACAAATAATTAGTAATAATTAACAATAATTAGTAATAATTACCAATACTTACCGATAATTACCAATACTTACCAATAATTACCAATAATTACCAATAATTACCAATAATTACCCATAATTACCAATAATTAGTATTAATTATTAATGATTACCAATAATTAGTAATAATTACCAATAATTAGTAATAATTACCAATAATTACCAATAATTACCAATAATAACCAATAATTACCAATAATTACCAATAATTAGTAATAATTACCAATAATTAGTATTAATTACCAATAATATTAATACTATGAAAATAATAAAAAATTTATATAATATTAAAATTATCAATATTTGTAACATGTTTTTCTTTATTCTCAACATATTTAATTCTTAAAGGGTCATTTTTTAGGTGTATCTCAATAAAAAGTTTGCATCAGTTTTGTATGATCTAAACTCTATAATTATCCTAGATTGAATGTTTTTTCTAACAAATTATTCAAAACCAGTAATGCTTTTTTATTTTATATAGATATATGGAACAACGGTGTCCTCAACAAACATTATTAGGTGACCGCATGTGGATAAATCAACGTAGAAATCCAAACGGTTCTGGTTTAAATCCAGTATATGTAGAGGGTGTGGAGACTTTTTTATCATTTGCGGCATCAAATCCATAATTTGTTTCAGAATGCAAATTAAAATGCCCTTGTAGAAAATGTGCATTGAGAATGTTTGAAACGTTTTACAAAGTGGCAGAACATCTCTTGCGTTTTGGTTTTCAACCAGATTATGTTTTTTGGTATCAACACGGTGAACGCAGTTCCATAGCAGGTGATACCAACTTGATTCCGGATCCATCCCGGTTTCAAGATTTAGTACATGATGTTGCAGGTTCATCTGTTCAACATACAGAAACTCCAGCTGATATAACATCAAATCCTGAGTTGGCACCGTCTGAATTTTATGAGTTTTTGAAGTCTGTTGAAGATGCATTATATCCTGGCTGCAAGATTAGCAAATTAGAAGCAGTTGAAAAATTTATGGCTATCAAATCAGATAACGGAATGTCAAGCACCTGTTTTGACTAGATATTTTTTTGCATAAAACACTGTTACCCGAAGGAAATGTTTTACCTGCAAATTACTATGAGAGTAAGAGACTGGTTTGAAATTTGGGACTTAATTGTCAGAGGATTCATGCATGTTCAAATGACTACATTTTATATTCTGGGGAAAATGAGTCGTTGGATAGTTTTCCCACATGTGGGAAACTGAGATATAAAGAAGGACAACACGGGAAGTCTGGTTTGATTCCTGTAAAACAGTTGAGATATTTTCCGCTTACATCCAGACTTCAGCGTTTATTCATGTCTAAGAATACAGCAACAATGATTTCATGGAATAAAGAAAATATTTCAACTGATAAAAGCTTGAATCATCCAGCCGATGGTGATTCATGGAAACATTTTGATAGAGTGCATCCATCCTTTGCTTTAGAAGCTAGAAATGTTCGACTGGGACTTTCCACTGATGGTTTCTGTCCGTTTGGATCTTATGGTAGTCAATATTCATGTTGGCCTGTTTTTTTAACTCCGTAAAATTTACCTCCATGGATGTTGATGAAGGAGCCATATATCTTTTTGACTTTACTAATTCCAGGACATCCGAAGAAAAATATTGATGTTTATTTGAAGCCATTGATTGATGAATTAAATTTATTGTGGAGTACTGGTTTCAGTACATATGATGTTGCAACGAAACATAATTTCATATAGAGAGCAGCATTGATGTGGACAATAAGTGACTTCCCGGCTTATGGGATGTTATCTGGCTGGAGTACACATGGTCAGAAATCATGTCCTTACTGTATGGGAGAGAACAAAGCATTTATGCTCATTCATGGAAAGAAACCTTGTTATTTTGACTGTCATCACAGATTTCTTCCAGCTGATCATCCTTTTCACAGAAACAGATCTCATTTCAGAAAAGGAACATTTGAAAGGGATGGACCTCCAAAAATGCAATCAGGTTCGGAGTTAAAATCAGTTGTATTTTCATTACCTCCCATCACTTTTGGTCCCACAATAAACCAACAGAAAGTTTCTGGTTTTGGGAAGGAACACAATTGGATTAAACGTATCATATTTTGGGATTTGCCATAGTGGTCTGATTTGTTGGTCCGACACATGTTAGATTTCATGCATATTGATAAGAACTGTTTTGATAATTTGTTTCATACAGTTTTGGATATGCCAGGAAAGAGGAAAGACAATGTAAATGCACGTTTTGATCTTTCCCAAATTTGCAGGCGTCCAGAATTGGAACTATTTGAGAATGTCAGAACAGAAAGGTTACTGAAACCAAAAGCAGCTTATACACTGTCTAAAGAAAACTGTTTATTATTTTGTCAGTGGTTTGCAGATTTGAGACTTCCAGATGGATGTGCTTCCAATTTGGGTGGATGTGTAAAGAATGGTCATATTAATGGATTAAAAAGTCATGATTGTCATTATATAATGGAGAGAATTCTACCCATTGGATTAAGAGGTCTGTTGAATTCTGTGATTTGGGATTCCTTAACAGACATGTCTCATTTTTTTCAGGAAATTTGTGCGGCTACGGCAGATTATGATGCTCTAGGCAAACTTGAAAAATATGTTGTTGTAATTATATATAAACTGGAAAATATATTTCCGCCGTCTTTCTTCGACTCAATGGAACATTTGATGTTACATTTTCCATATGAAGCCAAATGTGGAGGTCCGGTACAGTTTCGATGGATGTACCCATTTGAAAGATGCATGCAAAAATTGAAAAGAAAAGTACGCAACAAAGCATCTGTAGAAGGATCTATTGCAGAAGCTTATTTGCAAGAGGAAATATCTTTTTTCTGCTCCCATTATTTTGAATCTGAGTATCCTTCAAAACACAACCAAATGGGACGGAACGAGAGGAATATTTATGAAATCGACAATCAATTATCTGTTTTCAACCAGTCAGAGCTTGGTTTTGGTGGAGTTTATCAACGCTGGCTTTCAGATGATGAACATCATAGAGCTCATACGTATGTTCTGCTCAACTGTGAAGAGATGACATCAGTTGTACTGTAAGTGTTTATATCACTTATTCTATCATTTATGATACAGTAAATAACTTTGTTTTTTATAGGTTGTATGATAATCATATCAAGAAAAAATTCCACAAATTACAGGAGCTGCTCTCGAAGAACGTCGACTGAAAAATCTCTCTCAGTGGTTTCAAAAACTGGTAACATAAATTCTTTATCTTTTAGCAACTCATTCAATGTATATTTTACTATATTGATAATTATTTCAAAAAATTTCAGGTGTCTCGACATGCTGATAAAATTGACAAACGGCTGTGTGTATTGAGTAACCCACCTTCCAAACTTGTTAAAACTTATAATGCATATGTGGTGAATGGATTTCGATTCCACACACATGCATATGGGGAATTGAAAAAAACAATGAACAGTGGAGTTAGCTTGAGAGGATCTCATCATCGAGAAAAAGAAGTTGACTTTTATGGCATACTTGATGAAATCATTGAACTCTGTTATCTTGGACAATATTACTTAACCATGTTCAAATGTCAGTGGTTGGATACAGAGAGAGGCGTGCGTGTTCATCCGACTCATGGAATCATCGATATTAAATGTAAAAGTGTTCTCGCAGTAAATGAACCATTCTTATTGGCTCAACAGGCATATCAAGTTTATTATGCAAAGTACTATGCTACATCAAGAGACTTGACTGATTGGTGGAGTTTAATAAAAATCAAAATTCGAGACAATCAGTTTAGTCAAACTGAATGTGCTTTCACTGATGTGCAAAGAATTGATGTTTTTCAAGAGAGTACTAAAAAGAAATCTTTTTTACAAAGAGACATGAGTATCGATGATGACACCCCACATTTAAGAGTCGGTGATGACGATGATGTTAATGATGTCACACATGAATTTGAAATGGTAAGAGATGAAGCAACTGTAACTCGAATGGATATCGATGATGTTGAGGAGGAATATGAAGATGACATTGACATATATGAAGATGATGATGAAGATGAACACTTATAGAATTCCATGGTATTTATATACAATCATAATATATATATATGTATATATATTAGTAATTATCAATTATTTGCTAACATTAACATTTTCTGTTTCAGATGGACGACGCCACATTTCGTGAGTTGATGGATGCTGACCTGTCTTTCGATGCGGATGAGTTGCTGGCAGATGACCCTCAGCCTGCAGGCACTCCAGGGAGTACGTGAAGGGGGCACGGTCTTGCATGATTGATGATTCCTGACCCCGTCCCCGAGCGACGTCCACGTCTTGGGTTTGATCCGCGCACACGGAGGTGTGATAACCTGTGTGATAACCTGTGGATTTGACTAAGATTTCATTAATCTATTCACATAATCAATGTTTATTAATTTTACAGTTTTTCGCATATAGTAGTTGGACAGGGCAGCGCTATTTTGCCCAACTATTTCTCTCAGCCGTGGACCACATGGGAGAAGATTCCCATTGATGTGCAGCAGGCCATGTTCGGCCATTGGTTGGTACGTACGTAAATAAATAATTTTTATGTTGAAAAGTATTTCATTTCTAACTTGATATTTTGATTTATTTGTAGGGTTTATGGTATCCGATCGAGGATACCATGCGTGACGCCATCCACGAGGCATGGGAGGTGGCCATGCGTGATCGCCTTCGTCAGTATTTGCACAATTTAAGAAAAGATACCATGAAGAAAGCAGAGTGTCAGATTTTGACGAGTCATGTAGAGCACACCGACCAGATTACATTTCATCCCATGTATGGGATGGATTATGTGCGCACTGGTTGAGTGGTGCCTTTCAGAGGAGATCATCGGTGGGGAGGCAGAATCGGGGGATACAAGAGGTGACTCATCGAGCTGGGAGTCGTTCTTTCAGTACTCATAGACAGCATCTGGTACGTACATTATTTATAAATATTTTATATAACTATAAATATTAACAGTTTATTTTTTATTCGTATAGGCTGTCGAGCACCCTGATATTACGGAGTACGACGTATATCGGAGGATGTATAGTGATCCTGCTACTGGGGAGCTCAGAGGTGATCGTCAGCATCACATCGTGGTCAGTATTATTTGTTTTCAAGTTTAAAAATTAACTGCATATAATATATTCACAGTTTTAATTTTAAATTGCAACTACAAGAGTCATATGAGGTTGCAGCGTCACAGGCCTAGCCTGAGAGTCAGGCCGAGTCATCAGATCAAACCACTGGCCGTTAGTTTGATGAGGCGGCATGGATGCAGGCCACCCAGTATGCCTTCGAGAAGGGCCGGGTAGTTGGTATCGGCTCTCGACTAACTCCCGGAGATTATTATGGCAGTGCTGCGATGTCGGCGTCCAGCTCGAGAGGAGCTCGTGCATCTTCTTCTACTACACAGTATGAGGATCAGTTGCGATCTCAGACTGCACTGATAGAGAGTCTCCGACAGGAGCATGAGCAGATGCGTCAGCAGCATGAGGAGGACCGTCGACGCCAGTAGCAGCTGTACGAGGAGCAGACGAGTCGGTGGCAGCAGCATCATTAGAAGCAGATGGAGTACATGCACCGACTCACTCATGCTTTAGGGATGGAGTTTCCTCCACCACCATCTGTAGATCCCCCACCTCCCCCCTTCCTTCAGATTAGAGTTTGTATTTATGTTATAAAATTTGTGAAATCAAAATATGATTTTTTTCTATTCGTAGTTTCTGTCTCATTATAAAATATTAATAATATTATATTTTTAAATAACAATAATATGAATAATAATATTATATATATTTTATAATATTAAATTATATATATATATTAAAATTTTATAATATTATAATTTAATTATATTTTTTTGTAATACTTGAATTATTTTAATATTTGAATGTAAAATAATTATATTATTTTTATATTAATTAAAATAACTTATTAAATTTTATTTATTTATGAATTATAATTCTAATATTATTATATTAATTAAATCATTTATTAATATTCTATTATTTTTTAATTATAATTCTATTATTATTATATGAATTAAAATAATTTATTATTTTTATTTGTGGATTATAATTCTATTATTTAATTTATTAAAATCATTTATTAATATTTTATTATTTTTTATTTTTGAATTATAATTGGATTATTATTATATTAATTAAAATAATTTATTAATAATTTATTTTTTTTATTTTTTTTATAGTATTTGCGACGGGATACTATGCCCGTCGCAAATAGTATTATTATTATATTTATTAATAGTTTTTTATTTATTTTTTTAAAATAGTATTTGCGATGGGTCCTGTCGCAAATAGTATTTATTAATAGTTTTTTATTTTTTTAAAAAATAGGTTTTTGCGACGGGCCCGTCGCAAAAAGTATTTTGAAAGTTTTATAAAAATATACAAAGACTATTTGCGATGGGTATTATTCCCGTCGCAAAAAAATGTTTTAGAGACGGGCCCGTTGCAAATAAGGGTTGTTGCGACGCCGTTTTCAGCAACGGGCCATTTGCGACGGGCTACCGTCGCAAAAGGCCATTTGTGACGGGATCCCGTCGCAAATACATGTTTTTCTAGTAGTGTCCTAACCTAAACTAGAGGATACTGAAATCATCACACCAAACTCATTACACCTTTGTGTATCCCATGTAGAACTGTGGTAGAGGTCTGAGGACCTGGGAAACCTATTTGATGTTGTTGTTTCTTTCCCACGTAGAACTTTGGTAACAACTAAGGAACTGTAAAATCTGAGTACATTTGTAAAATCTGATCTAGGGTGTGGATCAAAGTTATATAAAATCTATTTTAGAGGACTAAGTCTCAGATTGATACTGAACCTCTTGTTCAAAATTGTTATGCATCTTATTTCAGTTTAAACTAGCTTTATTATTCCTCTTCTAATTTCTTTTAAATCCAATTAGATTTTAAGTAACTCTGATATTTTAACTTGCAAGTGTTTAAAATTATTTCTATCAAGTAAGTAAGTTTAAAAATCTAACTTCATCTTTAGATTAAGTTAACTGAGAAATAATCAATCTTTGACAAACTAATTGAACACTTACAATCTTTATAAATTCACTACAGTTTAACTTGTTTATGAATTGATGGATTTCAATATAAATCTTTTAATTTTTTTTAATAGGTACCCAATTCACCCCCTCTTGAGAATCCACTATGTCCAATATTTTTTATAAGAGTGTGGTTGATAAAAAAAGTTCAAAACACTCTATTTGTGAAATGTTTACAACTGTGATTTTAGTTGTATCTTAAAGATCTCAAAAAAAAATTTAATTCTAAATTTTCCTATCTTTATATATATTTCTAAAACATAGTTATTATGGAAACCAGATTAGAAGCTGTAGCTAGCAACATGACACCTTTCTTTAATGGTGTCAATTATTCCCAATGGAAAATAAAAATGAAAATTTGCTTAGAAATTATGGGATTTGACATCTGGACTGCTATATAGACTCAGTATAAGATTCCAGAAACTGTTAGAACTACTTGTCTTGAACCTAAGAAAGCTAGTTATAATAATAATTGTAAATCAATGAATTCTTTGTATTGTGATTTAAGAGATGAATAATTTAATCGAATATATTCTTGTAAGACAGCTTATGAAATTTGGGATACTTTGTCTATTTACCATGAGGGAACAACTAATGTTAATGAAATGATACTAAATACTTACACTATTAAGTATGATAGTTTTAAAATGAAATATGAGGAATATATTTCTGATATTTATCTCAAGTTTAATGAGTTATTTAATACAATGAGCTCACTAAGAAAATTTGTTCCAGCAAAAGAAAAAATCATGAGGATACTGAGATGCCTACCAGACAGATAGAGAGGAACCTCTGTATCTATACGAGAATCATGTGACATTGGCGAGCTACCTGTCAAGGAGCTGATTAGTAAGTTGATTATGTATGAAGAGGAGATAAAGGTAAAAATAGAGGATGATGATGAACCTAACAAGAAGTCAGTGGCATTTACGTCTACTGACACAAAGACAAAAGAAAAGGAGGAAGTTCACATACCTGTAGAAAGCTCAACAAGAGAAGGTTTAGATTTAGAAAGTGATGAAGAGATGGATTATATAGCTAGGATATTCATGAAATTCTACAGGAAGAAGAAATTTTTCATAAATGAAATTCCTAACGGTGAGTATGACCAATGAGGTAATTGGAAGAGATATTTGAAAAAACTAATAAAGATGACGAGATTGTCTATTATGAATGTAAAAGGAAAGAACATGTTAAGGCTGACTGTCCAAAATTTAAATTTAAGAAGAAATTTGATTTCAAGGCCAAAAAATATAATAATGATATTAAGGAAACATAGAGTGCTTCAGAAGATATCTCAAGTGGATCTGATGCTTCTGATTATGAAGAAAAGTATCATTCCAACATGTGTTTCTTGACTGAAACATCTAAGGTGACACTCAATTCCCCTATGCACAATGATTATTATTCTAGGAATAGAATTTGATTCAAAAAATTATTATAATATTTCCAAATTTTAATTATTTGAATACTCTAATATGTTGGAAGATACTTGTAATGAGCTGAAAGATAAGTAAAAATCATTAAAGAAAAAATATTCTTTGACTAGTACTATTAAATCTGATCTTAGTATAGAAAAGGAAAATAATGTTCAACTGTTAAAGGAGGATATTGAACATAAATTTTCCAATGAGCAACTTAGAAAAGACATTTATAAGTTCACAAATGGAAATAATACTCTCACTCATATTCATGGAAAACAAGTTGCACCAAATTATACTACTGGTTTAGGATACCAGCCTGGACAGAGAATGATTGTTAAAAATAAATTTATTCCAATATTTGGACTGTATGCTGCTAGTTCATGTTCTGGAAATCCATTTGCTTTATCTAGATATTCAAAATTATATAGACAAAACAAAGATTATTTATCAAAATCATTTGAATATGTTAATTATGGGAAACCCCTTAGACAAATATGGGTACCTAAATGTTTACTTGATATCCTTTCTGGACCCAAGAAAATATGGGTACCAAAATTATCTTCTGCCTAAATCTGTTTTGCAGGAAACTTGCTTGAAAAGTTCATATATAAAGATATGGTACTTGGACAGTGGATGTTCAAGGCATATGACAAGATAATACTTATGCTTTAAGAGCATAATCAACATTGATGGAGGACATGTCATCTTTGGTGATAACTCAAAAGGAAATATCATCGACTTTGGCCATATTGGTAACATTGATTCAATTTTAATTTCTAAATTATCATTTGTTGATAGACTAAAATACAATCTGTTAAGCATTTCTTAGTTCTGTTATGACGGGTTAAATGTTAAATTTATAAATGATACTTGTAATGTATTTTATTATAAAAATATTTTGGTATTAACTACTTTAAGAGATGAAAATGTATATGTTGTAGATTTAAATTCTTTATCCAGAAAAAGGTCACTTGTTTAAATGCTTTTCATAAAGAATCATGGATATGACACAAAAAATTAGGACACTGCAATGTTCGTTCACTTAAGAAACTAACTAGGAAAGGTTTAGTTAGAGACCTACCCAAACTAAAATTCCAAATAGATGAAGTTTGTAATCCCTGTCAAAAGGTTTTGTTAGAGACCTACAAAAATGAAGCTTGGTTCATATGGATTTGTTTAGACCATCTAGAGATTCTAGTTTAAATGGGATGCACTATATCTATGTTCTAGTATATGACTATTCTAGATACACTTGGGTATACTTTCTTGCTCAAAAATGTAAATATTGTCCCTATTTCATTAAATAATCCATGTTTGTGGAAAACCTTAGTGGACTTTAGATTAAGACCCTGAGAAGTGATCATGGCCATGAGTTTTAAAATCATGACTTTGAAACCTATTACTCACACAATGGCTACAGTCACAATTTCTCTGCCCTAGGACACCTCAACAGAATGGTGTAGTAGAAAGAAGGAATAGAACCCTATATGAAATTTCAAGAACTATTCTCAATGAGTATGACTTACCTGTTCACTTTTGGGATGAAGCTATAAATTCATCTTGTTATATTATAAATAGAGTCTTGATTAGACCTGTTCCTAAAAATATCTCTTATGAACTGTGGAATCATAGGAATCCTAAAGTTAGTTACTTTAGATCTTTTGGTTTCAATGTCTTTATTATCAATAATAAAGATAATATTGATAATGTTTCATCCAAAAGTGATGAAGTAAAATTTCTATGTTATTCTATATATAGAAAAGCATATAGAGTATTTAATAAGAGGACCAAATGTGTGGAAGAATCTGTACACATCAAATTTGTTGAAATTGATCCACATGAACCTAATACCCTTTTAAAAATCTTGAAGAAGATCAGTCAATTATAAACCGTAATGACAAGAATAGTAAATCTGTTGTTAAGACAATATGTTTTGGAAATTCCTGAGAACCTGTTTCTATTGAACTCGAACCTATGAATGAACCTGAAATTTCAATCCCTACATTTTCTAGACCAACTAGGACCCTTAAAAACCTTCTTTTAGATTATTTTGTAAAAGATTTAGATAGAGGATCACAAACTAGAGATTCTTTAAGAAATCAGGATGAACATCAAGACTTTCATTCAAAGTCAGAACCTAAAAGTATCAATGATGCTATCAATGATGAATTTTGGTTAATGGCTATGCAAGAAGTGTTAAATCAATTTGAAAGAAATAGAGTCTGGGAATTAGTAGACAGACCTAAGGACACCATGGCCATAGGCACTAAAAGGGTTTTTTGAAATAAATGTTTTGAGTATATTAATATATTTAGAAACAAAGCTAGGTTAGTTGCAGAATGATATAGTCAAGAAGAAGGAATAGACTATGAGGAAACCTTTGCACCAGTAGCTAGATTAGATGCTATTAGAATTATACTTTCTTATGCTACTCATCTGAATTTCATGTTATATCAAATGGATGTTAGAAGTGGTTTTCTAAAAGGTTTTATAGTTAAAGATGTTTTTATTGAACATCCACTTGAATTTACTAATCCTCATTTTCCAAATCAATTTTTTAAACATTCTACATATTTTTGTTGTTTAAAACAAGCACCACGAGCTTAGTAGGGACTTAGTAATTTTCTTATTTCAAAAGATTTTATTAAAGGGATTGTTGATCCAACTCTTTTTATAAAAATGATTTCCAAATAAGTTTTGATATTTCAAATCTATGCAGATGATATTATTTTCATATCTTCTAAAAATTCTTTGTGTATTGATTTTTCAAAGAATAAGAAAAATGAATTCGAAATGAGTTTAATGGGATAAATCAAATATTTTCTTGGATTTCCAGTTTTTCAAAATGAAAATGGTATTATTCTAAATCAATGTAAATATAAAAAGGATCTTTAAAAAAATTTTGGTTTGGATAGTAATAAGAAAAGTGATACACCTATGAGTACCACTTGTTAATTAGATGCAGATGAAACTGGGAAACCAATATAGAAAACCTGTTATAGAGGTATGATTGGGAGTTTACTTTATCTTACTGCTAGTTGACCTGATATTATATTTAGTGTGTGTATGGGTGAAAGATTTCAAAATAATCCAAAAGAGTCAAACTTGCTTGCTGTTAAAAGGATTTTCAAATATCTTAGACATACTAACAATCTAAGATTATTTTATCCAAAAGGAAATTTTTTGATTTAATAAGTTATTCAGATGCTGACTTTGCTGGTTTCAAGTAAGATAGGAAGAGAACTTATGGAACATTTATCCTTCTAGGTAAGTCCTTAGTATCATGGTGTAGTAAAAAGAAGAATTCTGTTGCATTTTCTACTGCTGAAGTAGAGTAAATAGCTGCTGGTAGTTGTTGTGCACAAATTCTGTGGGTGAAACATACTTTATTGGAATATGGATATCAATTTAGGCATGTATCTATAAACTATGATAACACTAGTGAAATAAATATCTCTAATAATCATATATCTCACTCTAGAACTAAACACATTGATGTAAGACATCACTTTTTAAGAGATCATTATCAAATGGGTGATATTTCTCTTGAAATTATAGGCAGAGAACATCAATTAGCTGACATATACACCAAGCCTTTATGTTCATAAAGGTTTAGTTACATTAGACATGAGTTAGGAATGATAAACTGTGCATAAACCTGACTGATAGATAAACCTCATGTAACGCCCCAACCCTAGTTACCCAGAGTCGGTGCATTATTACAAAACATTGGCATGATCACAATAAAGATCACATCTGAAAAGACCGATTGGTTTAGTAGACTTAGAAACACTAGATATATTCATAAGTCTTACATTACATCATAAAGTGAAAAACTACTACAACAATATATTGTCTCCATAGTCCACACTATTATCCCCTCATAATATCCTTGCAGGTCATTCATAATTTACTTCTTCACATCCTGGGAAAAATAAAACATAGAAAAGGGGTGAGCTCAAATGCCCAGTAAGGACAACATTATAGCGGAAACTTTCATAAACAAGAATAAACATTTAAGGAAACGTATAAATAATACAACAGCCTTTTAAACTTGAACTTCAACATAGTATGGAAAAAATAAAATTAAATAATTCCATTTACTTATTCAAATGGATATTCAACTTATAGAATAATCACATGCAATATCAATAACAACTTTCATAATTATGGAATGCATAATGCCAGACTATCATAACCACATAGCCAGGCCCTGTGCCCAGACTACAAATAAGATTTTGTCAAGGCCTTGTGCCAAGAAACTGGTTTGTCTCATGAGACCTACTGATGCATCGAGGAGCTATATCGGGCTCCACCCATCCCATATTAAGTCCAATGTGTTCCCATATGAAAAGGTTTAAACATAACATAAACATTCATATTAAAAATATCATACGAAATGTAAATACTTATACATAAACTATGAATGGTATAAAAATTACACATCCACAGTCTTACATATCACAAAACCTTCAATACAATATATAAGTTCTGTATCATAATAAATCAACTTCAAATAAGCGTAAAATCCACTAAAGGATGTTGACATAGATAAAATCAAAACTCTTTTTAGAGAAATATCTCTTTTTATTTTGAAATCATTTAAGAATCATATATTTACAAAATAAAATATTTTCTCTGAAAATATTCTTATAAGCATGTAAGGGAAGCTTAGATGATTTTATAACGGTGGAAAATAGCCTCACCCGCCGTATAAGTTAAAAAATATTCTTACCTTAATTCTGTCGAAAAGGTTAAAAAGCACCATATTTGGAAAACAACGAAACGATTCCATTATATACCTCTTATAAAATGTAAAAAAGGGTATAAATGACTTTAACCCATATTCTTTTAAATGGTAAAAATGTTATGAAATACATTTTTAGGAAGCATTGATGTGGATGATAAAGAGATCTCAGTAGATAATTACGTATAAACAACCTTGGATAATGAAGAGATTGTGAAATAACACATACCTTGTATTTTTCCTTGTTTGGGGTTGGTCAAACTCCTGTATAATGGTGAAATAATTGTTATTAAGTTGTATAAGAATCATATACATTAATATGTTATCATATATGATCCTTTAACATTTCATTGTTAATAATATCTTAGTATTATTGTTGTTTCGGTTGTTAACTTACTCATTTTATTTTATATGTTTGGTTACGTAAGCCATGATTGTTATGGATAAGTTGTATCTTAATCATATCCAGAATGATATCAAGTCCTTAAATACTATTATTAATCATCAAATGAGAATTATACTTGAATGGATATGATGGAGAATGAATCTCATCGCATTCGTGGAGACGGTAGTCCGTACGTACGCACGAGCGACAATATCATTTTTTTGATATTAAAATAATATATAATTGGATGGTATATCATATAAAAATAATCATTATCATGTTATATTTATTTTTTTCATGATTTACACATCATTATTATACCCATATAAATAATAATATATTGAATAACAATTACACCACGACGTGGAGACGGTAAGCCGTACGTACGCACGTATGGTGACATGTTATTCAATGGATGGATAGAATACTGAATATGGTTGTAACATATTTATAATAACATCATAGTATATATAATATATTGGAGTTATTATTTTATAATTGTAATAACAAAGAAAGAAGAAGTGGAAGAAGAAAGGAACTTGAAAAGGGGTGGTGAAAACATTACCTATTCTTCGGGTTCTTCTTTTTGATTTTATCAAAAGGGCTCTTTATAATGTCTTTCTGATCAAACTAAGTCCTCTAGGTTGTAGTGAGGGAAGTTTAGAGTGTATTTGGGTATGGGTTGGCCGAACCAAAAGGATTTTAGGGTGTGAAGAAATGAGAAGGAGGAGTGCCTTTTTATAAGAGGGGTGAGGGGCACCTTTGGAAAAGCTAGAAATATTAATTTATAATAAATTCATATTCGGTTTATAATGGCTCCAAATGGTATTATTTAAAGGTTAAGGTGGGTATAGGTCGAAATATATTCAACCAATATAATTTAGACAGGTTTGGGTTACTATATTTACCTTATCTTTATGTATTAACTCTTAGTTAATTAGTTTCACTTTTACAATGTCTGTTTATATTTTTATATTATATGGTTAATAAACATACCATATACTCCCAAGCGACCCCCAAGTGGTCCATTAATGATACACCTATGATGATATAATCTCTTGGCCGAACCTTTGATTTTTATGAAATTAATATCAATTAATAATAAAATATTTGTTTTAAAAACTCTTTTATGTCAATTTTGACACTATTCAATAGTTGATTTTTGTGAAACTCAAAATAGAATGATTACTTAGAAAAAAGTTAATTAACTCAATACTAATATGTCATATTAAACAAGAAAAATAGTGTAATAAAATAAAAGTCTCAAATTATATTTATTTGGGTATTTATAATATCAATTATTTTAATTTTTCACTATTATGGTAATTACTACATCATCATTGTGTCATAAATAAATTAAATTATTTAATGTCTAAAAATTATAAATAAAATATCATTAAGTAAGAAATATTTTTAGATTTCTACGGAATATTTATAGTTGAAAATATTACATATATAAACCTATGTAAATTTTTTTTTTCTAAAAGATATATGCTTTGTGTCATTTTTGTATTCATTTTAACTTAATTAAAATAAAGTGTCCCTATCACCTACAAGTGGCGCCATGGGGTCCCAAAATCGACCCAAAGATGCCCATGGTCAGAACTATATCCACAAATAAGGTTAGGACACGTTTTATGGTAATTTAGTATTATTATAATATTATTTTTTTAACCCTTATTTATCGGATTTACCCTTATCCATGGTAAATAAAATATTTACCACAGTAATTATTCAGAATGTCTAAAAATAAAAGTTACCTATTTACACAATTTGAACATCCTGATTCCAAATATGGAATCCATTTTTCTAATTTCAAAACACAGAAGTGGCAGAAATTAATTTAAAATTAATTCCCGTTGTTAAAACAAAAAACGTGTTTTTAAAAGATAATAACTATCAAAAGATTGACACTTGTTTATGTCCGTTTTAATTGTAAAATTATGTACAATGACCAAAATTATATTAAATGGTAAAAATATATTCTAAATATACTTTAAAACCACTCAAATGCATAATTTATCAATATATATTATTTTGATTAAAAAAGTTGTCTTTAATTAAAATTCAGTAATTTTCACTATTCATCGAAATATAAGTGTCATCCGAAAAGTTCCAAAATTTCACCCTAGGATAAATTCGACATTCAGAATCCGAAAATGAAGTTTATTTTGAAATATAAAATATATATAATTTCAAAAAGTATGTATTACTATTCATAACGGTTAGTTTGATCGGTTACGGTGTGTTAGAACTCGGTGTTGCGTACAACACATGCTATCACATTATTCAAAGAGATGCATACCATAGAAACTTGGGGTGTTACATTCTCCCCTACTTCAAATAATTTCATCCTAGAAATTTCTAGAATAATTATCACATGAAACACTTGGGTGGTTCTTCACCATATGTTCCTCAGGTTCCCACATTTCCTCTTCCATCTTATGGTTTCTCCACAAGACTTTTACCAGAAAAGTCGTCCGGTTTCTCATTACTTGTTCTCTCGTATCAAGAATCCTAACGGACTCTTCGCAATAAGACAGATCGGGTTCCAGTTCTAACTCCTCATAGGTGAGTACATGCTTTGGGTCATGCATGTATTTCCTCAACAGAGATACGTGGAACATATCGTGAACTTTGGAGAGACTTGGCGGCATTGCCAATCGGTAAGATACAGCCCCAATTCATTCTAGAATTTCGAAAGGTCCGATGTACCTATTAATCAATTTACATTTCTTACCAAAATGTATGACTCCCTTCCATGGATATACCTTCAGGAATACATGATCACCAACTTGAAATTCCAAATCCTTCCTTCGATTATCGGCATAGCTCTTCTGCCTACTTTGTGCTGCATTGATGTGAATTTGGATTACCTTCACCTTTTACATTGTTTCCTCTACCAGTTTTGGACCTACAAGTTTTCTTTCACCAACTTCATCCCAATAGGTTGGCGTGAAACATCTCTTTCTGTATAATGTTTCATATGGTTCCATCTGAATACTCGTATGGAAGCTATTGTTATAGGAAAATTCTACCAGAGGGAAATATTTATCCCACATACCCTGAAAGTCATTTGAGCAAGATCTCAACATGTCTTCAAAAGTTTGAATAGTCCATTATGATTGTCCATCTACCTGAGGGTGGTAGGCAGTTCTCAAATGAAGTTCAGTATCCATGGATTTTTGAAGAATCTTCCAGAATCATGAAGTAAAATGGGGATCATGATATGAAACAATCGAAAGGGGTACTCCATGAAGTCTCACAACTTTATTAATATATAGTCTTACTAGACGTTCCAGTGCTAGATCTTCTCTCACAGAAAGAAAATGTGCTAACACGGTAAGATGATCAACAATAACCCATATTTAATCGTTCCTTCTAGGAGTCTTTGGTATCCCCATGACAAAGTCCATCGTAATATTGTCCCATTTCCACTCTGGTATGGGAAGGGGTTGCATGACTCCTCCAGGGTGTTGCCTTCTAGATTTCACTTATTGAAAAACCATACATCTTGACACAAAATCAGCAATCTCCCTCTTCATATTGTCCCACCAAAAATGTTCCTTCAAATCTCTATACATTTTGGTTCTCCCAGGGTGTATAGAGAAATTGGAACTATTAGAATCATCCAGCAATTCCCTTTTTAGATCAGGTATATCGGGAACACAAAGTCTCTTGCTGAATTTCAAAATTCCTTTTCATACACAAAGTCTCTCAATCTCCCATCATTCACAACATTAATCTTATTTTCAAATTCTTTATCATCGGTCTGAGAACTCTTAATCCTTTCTAGTAATGATGGTTTGGAAACCATTTGGAAAAGCATTGATGTTTCACCTTCCCCGGTTATTCCCATGTCAATCTTCACTAGATCCATGAAAATTGGATCCCTTTCAATTCTCATTATGTTCAAAACTCCATGGTCTTTTCTTCTCAAAGAATCTGCCACCTTGTTTGCTTTCCCCAGGTGGTAGTGTATCATACAATCATAATCCTTGAGTAATTGAAGCCATCTCCCTTGCATCATTTTGAGTTCTTTTTGTGAGAAAATATACTCCAAACTCTTGTGATCAGTATAAATCTCAAATTTTTCACCATAGAGGTAGGGCCTACATATCTTCAAAGAAAAGATCACAGCTGCTAACTCGAGATCATGAGTAAGATAGTTTTGTACATGAATTTTCAACTGTCGTGATGCATAGGCAATAACCCTATCATTCTGCATAAGGACACAACCAAGTCCTTTCTTCGATGCATCACTATAAATAACGAACCCATCATTCCCCAATGGTAGAGTCAATATAGGATCATTGAATAATCTTCTCTTCAGTTATTCGAAACATTCTTCACACTCTTTTGTCCAAACAAATTTAACACCTTTACATGTGAGCTTCGTTAATGGGTTAGCCAATTAGGAAAAATTCTAGATGAAACGTCGATAATAACCTGCTAAACCAATAAAACTACGTACCTCAGTTATATTCGTCGGTGCTGGCCATTCTTGGATTGCCTTGGTCTTAGAAGGATCAACAAATATTCCATCTTTAGAGACAATGTGGCCAAGAAAAAAAATCTCCTGAAGCCATAATTCACACTTTCTAGACTTCCCATATATTTCATGTCTTCTCAGAGTCTTTAGGATAATGCGCAAGTGATTTTCATGATCTTCATATCTTTTTGATTATACCAATATATCATCAATAAATACCACCAAAAATTAATCGAGATATTCCATGAAAACTCTATTTATCAAATCCATGAATACTGAGGGTGCATTAGTCAATCCAAAAGGCATTACTATAAACTCGTAATGCCCGAACCTGGTTTGAAATGCTATCTTTGTAATGTCTTCCTTCTTCACACACAACTGATGGTATCTAGATCGAAGGTCAATCTTTGAAAAGTATTTATCTCCATGTAGTTGGTAAAATAAATCATCAATGCGAGGTAGGGGATACTTGTTCTTTATTGTTATAGCATTGATCTCCCTGTAGTCGATACATAACCTCATATATCCATCTTTCTTTTTAACAAAAAGAACAGGGGCTCCCCATAGAGAAACACTAGGGAGAATAAATCACTTATTACTCAATTCCACTAGTTGTTTCTTCAGTTCGACTAATTCCACAGTGGCCATTCTATAAGGGGTCTTTGATATAAGCCTTGATCCAGGAATTAAATCAATGGAAAACTCGACTTCTCATTTTGGAGGATGTTCATGTAAATCCTCCCGAAATACATCTACATATTCTTTAACAATAGGTACATCCTCTATTTAAACATTCCTTTCCTCACCCATAGTCATTTAATTATCTTCCTCCCCAATAATTGAATTTAGTTGAGCTACTGTGGGTTGATCTAGATAATAATTAGGTGGTTACGATTCTGTTTTAAAGATAAGGTGTTCTTTATCATCATCACCAAAAAGTGTAACCTATTTAATCTTACAATAAATATTCACATCATACTCTGAAAGCCAATATATACCAAGGATTATATCAAACTCAATCATAGGTATGACGATGAGATCGGTAGATAAAGAACATTTATGTGCTCTAATGGGGACTGATTCACAAAACATTGTTGCATTGATACTTCCCTTTGGAGTTTTAACTGACAACTCCATTATTAAATGAAATTGAAAATATCTAGTTTTCTTAGAAAACTAGGATGATATGAATCAATGTGATGATCTAGAATCAAATAATGCATTTTTTAAACTTGAGGAAACCATTAAATTACCTGCCACCACGTCTTTCAGAGCTTCAACCTCAGCAGTACTGATAGTATAATCTTGGCCTTGATCCCTTGTCCTTTTCTGAGGTATGTTCTCCTGATGCTTAGGACATTCATTTGAATAATTTCCCATCTCCTTGAAATTGTAGCACTGAACATTGGTAGCTTCCTTCTTCCCCTTTAAATCACTAGCTTGGTGGCCTTTTTTACCATACTTGTAACAGACTCCCATTCCGTTCAATCAAGTACCGGGGTGTTTCTTCCCACATTTACCACAGGAAGGATATTCAACCATTCCCTTCTTCCCCTTATTTCCATTCCCATATTGATCAGCAAATCTCTTCTTCTTTTTCTTTGCTTTAATGTCATAAGAAATAGAGAATTCCTTTTCAGTTTTGATAGCACATGAGAAAATGTCATCGTACGACGAGAAGGATTGTGAAACTAATTCTCGGAGGAGAAATTTTTTTAACCCATCAAATAAATGATCAATATTACTTCTTGGGTTACATATATAATCTCCAGCATACCTTGCTAACCTTGTAAAGTTATCCTCATACTTTGTGACATTCTCATCCTCCTTATGTCTCAGACTCAGAAATTGCCTTTCCATATCTGCTCGATGGTCGCGAGGAAAGTATTTTTCTAAAAACAGATGTTTGAACTCCCTCCATTCCATATTTGATACGTAATCATCTTCCTTCATTTTTTGAATCAATTACCACCATTGATCAGCATCTCCAGTGAGGCGGTAAAATCCCAGGATAACTTTTTCCCTTTCACTACTCCCTAAATCCTGGAATATTTTCTATAGGGAATTTATCCATTTCTCAGCTACTAATGGATTTGTACTCCCATTTAATGTTGGTGGTTGTTGGCTCATGAAGTGATCTTACATTGATCTTCCACGCTGCAGATCAGGGTGCTCCATATGGGTAAGGTTATTATTCATAACCTGAGTGAGTTTTCCCAGTATGGTGATTAGTTGATCGGCACCAGTTGCATCACCAGATCCACTATAATTATCTTGAGCAGAAGGGAAATCCCTACATGGAGTGTGTGCATTGATACGGTTTCCATTTCTTCCACTACGTGCCATTTCTAAACAGTGGCATAAACTAGATCAGTTTATGAATCAAAATACCTAATACCATACTTATAAAACACTTAACATAAGTTGAACTTTTTATGGATATAATCCATAATCATAAAAATGTTTTCTTTGAGGAAGTATATACTCATACACCCTTCATAATTATTTGTAAAGAAAATGAGAGTTATCCTAATCATATCCCCAAGGAGTGTTGTAACCAAGAGTGCAGTAAGGACCGTTACCGTGCACCAGTTCCCATTTATGTCTATATCAAAGAGGTGTTTTCGGGTTTTACTCCTAGGTACATCTGTGCCAGAGCCGCCTCTACCTGCTCGTATCCAGACAGGGATGTATTGCTCAGAAAACTCAAAAAATCTCTACAATACCAAAATTATAGGATGTTATTCTATACTAATCCCCAAAGTCCATCTTAAATCTATGTGCTCTAATCAAAGTTTATCTAAATATAGCTTCCAAGGATTGTACTAAAATTCCTCTCATACCAACTGTAACGCACCGACCCTAGTTACCCAGAGTCGGTTCATTATTACATAACATTGGCATGATCACAAGAAAGATCAAATCTCGAAAGACTGATTGGTTTAGTATCCGTGGAAGCACTACATATATTTATATGTCATACATTACATAATAAAGTGAAAAACTACTACAACAACATATTGTCTCCATAGTCCACACTATTATCCCCTCATAATATCCCTGTAGGTCATTCATTATTTACTTCTTCACATCCTGGGAAAAATAGAACATAGAAAAGGGGTGAGCTCAAATGCCCAGTAAGGATAACAATATAGCAGAAACTTTCATAAACCAGTATAAACATTTTACACAATGTATAACTAAAACAAAATCCTTTTAAACTTGAACATAAACATAGTATGGAAAAAATAAAATGAAATAATTCCATTTACTTATTAACATGGATATTCTACTAATCGAATAATCACAAGAAATATCAATAAACAGTTTCATAATGATGGAATGCATAATTCCAGACTATCATAACCACATAGCCAAGGCCTCATGCCAAGACTACAAATAAGATTTTGTCAAGGCCTTGTGCCAAGACACTAGTTTGTCTCATGAGACCTACCGATGCATCGAGGATCTATATTGGGCTCCACCAGTCATGTATTAAGTCCAATGCATTCCCATATGAAAAGGTTTAAACATAACATAAACATTCATATTAAAACTAGAATACGAAATGTAAATACTTCATCCATAAAATATGAATGGTATAAAAATTACACATCCACATTCAAACATATCACAAAACCTTCAATACAATATAGAAGTTTTGTATCATAATAAACCAACTTCAAATAAGCATAAAATCCACTAAAGGATGTTGACATAGATGAAATCAAAACTCTTTTTAGAGAAAATCTCTTTTTATTTTGAAACAATTTAAGATTCATATATTTATAAAATAAAACATTTTCTTTGAAAATATTCTTATAATCTTGTAAGGGAAGCTTCGACGATTTTATAACGGTGGAAAATAGCCGCACCCGCCATATAAGTTAAAAAACATTCTTACCTTAATTCTGTCGAATAGGATAAAAAGCACCTTGTTTGGAAAATGACAGAAATATTCCTTTATAAACCTCTTATAAAAAGTCAAACAAGGGTATAAATGACTTTAAACCATATTCTTGTAAATGGTAAAATTGTTTTGAAATACATTTTTAAGAAACCTGGATGTGGATGATAAAGAGATCCCAGAAGATAATTACGTATAAACAACCTCGGATAATGAAGAGATTGTGAAATAACCATTACCTTGTAATTTTCCTTGGTTGGGGTAGGTTAAACTCAATTATAATGGTTAAATAATTGTTATTAAATTATACAAGAATCATATACATTAATATGATATCACATTTGATCTTTTAACATTGCTTTCATAATAATATCTTAGTATTATCGTCGTTTCGGGTGTTAACTGACTCGTTTTCTTTTATATGTATTGTTACGTAAGCCATGTTTGTTATGGATAGGTTGTGTCTTAAAAAATCCATAATGATATCAAGTCCTTAAATTCTATTATTAATCATCAAATGAGAATTATACTTTAATGGATACAATGGATAATGAATCTCATCACGTTCGTGGAGACGGTAGTCCATACGTACGCACAAGCGACAATATCATTCTTTTGATATTAAAATAATATATAATTGGATGTTATATCATATATACAGAATAACTATCATGTTATATTTATTATTTAAATGAGTTACACATCATTATTATACCCATCCAAATAATAATATATTGAATAACAATTACACTACGGCATGGAGACGGTAAGCCGTACGTACGCACGAATGGTGACATGTTATTCCAAGGATGGATAGAATACTGAATATGGTTGTACCATATTTATAATAACATCACAATATATATAATATACTGGAGTTATTATTTTATAATGGTAATAACAAAGAAAGAAGAAGTGGAAGAAGAAAGGAACTTGAAAGAGGGTGGTGAAAACATTACCTCTTCTTCGGGTTCTTCCTTTTGATTTGATCAAAAGGGCTTCTTAGGTTAGATTTCTGATCAAACTAAGGCCTCTAGGTTGTAGTGAGGGAAGTTGAGAGAGTATTTGGTCAGTGGTTGGACGAACCATAAGGCTTTGAAGATTTGAAGAAATGAGAAGGAGGAGTGCTTTTTTATAAGAGGGGTGAGGGGCACCTTTGGAAAAACTAGAAATATTAATTTATAATAAATTCATATTCAGTTTCTAATGGCTCAAAAGTGTATTATTTAAAGGTTAAGGTGGGTATACGTCTCAATCCATTCAACCAATAGAATTTAGATAGGTTTGGTAACTATATTAACCTTATCTTTAAGTATTAACTCTTAGTTAATTAGTTTCACTTTTACAATGTCTCTTTATTTTTTTATATTATATGGTTAATAAACCTACCATATACATCCATGAGACCCCCCAAGTGGTCCATTAATGATAAAAATATAATGATATATGTCTGTTGGCTGGACCTTAGATTTTTAGGAATTTAATATCAATTAATAATATAAAATTTGTTTTAAAAACTCTTTTATGTAAATTTTGACACAATTCAATATTTGATTTTTTTGAAACTCATAACAGAATTATTACTTCGAAAAATGTTAATTAAATCAATCATAATATGTCTTATTAACCTATAAAATCATTTTAATTCAATAAAAGTCTCAAATTATATTTATTTGGGTATTTATAATATCAATTATTTTAATTTTTCACTATTATGTTAATTACTACATCATCATTTTGTCATAAATAAATTAAATTATTTAATGTATAAAAATTATAAGTAAAATATAATTATGTAGGAAATATTTTTATCTTTCTAATTAATTATTATAGTTCAAAATCCAACATATATAACCCTATGTAAAATTTTTTTTCCTAAAAGATATATGCTTGTGTCATTTTTGTATTCATTTTAACCTAATTAAAATAATGTGTCCCTATCACCTTCAAGTGGTTCCATGGGGTCCCAAAATCAACCCAAAGATGCCCATGGTCGGACATGTATCCACCAATAAGGTTAGGACATTTTTAGGGTAATTTAGTACTATTATAATATTATTTTTTTAACCCTTATTTACCTGATTTACCCTTAACCATGGTAAATAAAATATTTACCGTAGTAATTATTCAAAATGTCTAAAAATAAAAGTAACCTATTTACAAAATTTTAACATCTTGATTCCAAATAAGGAATCCATTTTTCCAAATTCAAAACACAGAAGTGGCAGAAATTAAATTAAAATTAATTTCCATTGTTAAAACAAAAAGCGTGTTTTTAAGAGATAATAACTATCAAAAGATTGACACTTGTTTATGTCCAGGTTAATTGTAAAATTATGTACAATGTCCAAAATTATATTAAATGGTAAAAATATATTCAAAATATAATTTAAAACCACTCAAATTCATAATTTATCAAAATAAATTATTTCGATTAAAAAGATGTTTTTAAATAAAATTTAGTAATTTTCACTATTCATCAAAATATATGTGTTATCCGAAAAGTTCCAAAATTTCACCCTAGGATAAATTCAATATTCCAAATCCAATAATGAACTCTATTTTGAAATATTAAATATATATAATTTCAAAAAGTAGGTATTACTATTCATAACTGATAGTTTGATCGGTTATGGTGTGTTAAAACTCGGTGTTGCGTACAACACACGCTATCACATTATTCAAAGAGAAGTGTACCATAGAAGCTTGGGGTGTTACACCTCACCATTAGTGAAACCTCACTAATAGATAAACCTAACCATTAGTGAAACCTAACGGATAGATAAACCTCACTAATAGAGAAACCTCACCGATAGATAAACCTCACCATTAGAGAAACCTCACTTTTAGAAAGACCTCACCGTTAGGATTCTCACTAGTAGTTTTCACTGATATGTTTTGTGATGTATGTATTTCATGTTTTTAATGGAAACCATTATTATTTTTACTATATTTATTATTCTTACATCTCAATTCCTAAATGATAAAAAAAGTCTAAGTCACGTTTCAGTCCCCCACGAACTATCTTCTATTCAAACCTTACTCCTCGAACCCCCGCATTTCTTACGAGCCCTAAGTTCTTCATTTTGGAAATGGAAAGAGTAAAGTGGCTGGAAATCAGAGATGAAGGTGATGAGCCATGTGAAAAGAGGCAGAAGGAAGGATCTAAAGGTAGTGGTAGTGGAACAAGTTGCGAGAAGAGTGCAATGAACCTGCACTTACTGAATAGAAATATCTTAATTGAGAAGGAACTCTGTGCAGAATGTCTCCTTCCTAGAGAATCCATGTTTCTAATGATTTTGGATGAACAAGGGTGTCTCAGATGTTTTCCAAATAACAATGGTCCTTATTATCAAAAATTTATAAAGGAATTCTATGAGTTTGTTTGTTTTGAGAAATATAAAATTGAGAACAGAATGGTATCAGGAGTGAATGAGAAGATAGTATCTTTTTCTTCCATTGAATGGGTTGATTGCTTGAAATTTCCACACAAGGGTGAGTATAGATATTTTTCAATGTAATTACCTCCCCTAGTGAAATTTTTGAGTATGATATTTCTTTGGAACTGCACACTGGAGATGGTACACCATGAAAATAAGTTGCTATAGAATTGGATGGAGAAAACCATTTGTTATTCAAATATATCCAGAATGTGTTAAGTCCATGAAGAGGGGATTTTTCAAACATTGGATTCCATGAATTTTTCTTGTTGTGTCTGCTAAGGCATAGTGTCAATGTGAATTTGTGTAGGCTTCTAATGATTCAAATCAAAGACATGACTAGTCCAAAATCGAAAACAAATGATCTATTATTTGCACAACTGATCTCTTTGATGATCAAGGTAAAAGGTGTGGCTGAGTCTGAGGATAAAACAATGGTTGTAAGAGAAAAATTTTGTATTACAAAAATAGTTTGTAAGTACATGAAAATTGGCTAGAACCCATGGAAAAGAGAATGGGTAAATGATGATGAGAAAATTTAGGATAAATTTAACCCTATTTAGCATCCCAATCATCCAAGAGATAAGAGAGATATAGGTCTATGACATGATGAGGAAGAACCTCAATACAATGATGATGATACTGAGGAGGATACCTCTATAGAAGATGGAGGGGATCCTGATTTTCTCTAGGACCTGCTGCTGAAAAGTTATCATTTGGAAAGGAAATTTCACCTATGACTCTACTTAGAAAGGAAGAAGTTCTGGGTGAGACTATTGAAGAAACATCTGTAAATGAGGAAGACCTACCCAAATCAGATCTTAGGGAGATTTCTCCAGATTCTAGTAACATTGATGATGAAGGTACCTATTTCAGTCTTAGACCTCTGATTGAGAGCTCTATTATGCCTGTTGAGGATATTCTTGATGTAAATAGACAAATACCTATTACTGATAAACTCCAGCCTGTGTAGCCTGGTTTGGATATAAATATGGTTTTAGATGACTCTTCTAAAGAGGGCGTACCCAATGGTAGTGCTACTTCAATATATATAGTGACGGAAGCTTAGGTTGAGGGGGAGTAACCTATAAGGATAGGATCTGTTTTTGGGTACTATGAAGTGGAAGATTGGTCTGTGGATCCAGGATTTGTTATATTTGGAATAGACTATACTTATTCTGATGATGATACAACCATTAGAAGGCATCCTGTGTCCTATGATATATTCTCAGAGAAAGTTACTGCTCAACCAGTAGCTCCTCTAGCTCTGCCTAAAGACATTGAGAGAAAATGAGATCTTGAGGCACTAAAATCTGAATTGATAACCTGTTTTGTTGAAGAGGTGAGTAAGATAGAATGTTATTTAATATATGATTTGAGAATTGTTTTTTAAAGTGATGTGAAAGAAGTGATGGATGAAGTGAAAGTCTGTCAAGATCAGATTGGGAGTTTGACAGAGGTTGTTCATTCTTTCAAGCAATCTATTGTTTCATTTGACACCTTCATGAGTTCTAAATATCATGTTGATACTGATATCAACTATATTCGAGGCGTGATAAAATATTTTATGGATGTGTTTTATGATTTTAAGAAGACCATAAAACTGCATGTCAGTACTCATAATTTATTTGTGAAGAAACTAATAAGTAATTTGACTCAGTCTTTCCAAGAAACAGTAGCTTTTACTGTAGCACATCTTGGTGCACCCAATTTTTCATTTTATTTTGAACAGTTTAGATCTGTGCTGAAATAAGAACTTGGTCAAGTTAGTTCCAGTTGCTCATCTAATTCTTAGTTAATTACTAACACAATGGGTATCATAGAAATCGTCCAAGATTATATGAGAGATGCTGCTGAATCCCAGAAAGAAATCAAAGACAAAATTGATTACTATTTTTAGAGAGTGTACAACAAGAATCATCTAGACAACCCTTTCAAGCTAATGTTAGAGAATTTGAAACTGCCCCTAGTCACAAAAGACTTCAAATAACATGTTATTATGATCAGGGAGTTGACCCCTGCTTTGGAAAAATTTATGGAGAACAATGATGATTTTATCACTGCTATGGAGAATGGGGGAGGTGTTATCATGGATTTCAGAAATCTCTTAATACCCTTTTTGTATGTGGAAAATACCCCTATTATTGTACCTGTAGCCCTGCCTGCCTCTGGTCAGTCTTCTTCCGCACCTCAGTTGACTCCAGGTCAACCTATCAAAATTCTTACTCTTATGATCACACAAAGGAGTACCCACTACACTACTGACAGTGTTTCTGTAGCTCAGCCACCTTTGATCATCACTTTTGTTCCCAAGCCTTTATCTATGCCTACCAAGCCTTAATCCTCTTCTGATCCCAAATAAAAATCCAAATTACCTATTGAGGAGTAGGATTTATTAGTTGATAGAACATTTTATAGGAATCTTTGTACTTATTTTGTAATATCTCAGGTAACTTTGTCATGTGAAGTGAAAATGTATGTTTTCTCTCTTCTTTTTTTATGCTCTAAACCATTGTTTTTCTCTTTTTTCTAATCACAAAGGGGGAGAAAGATTATAATATCGAGAGATCATACACTAAGGGGGAGAAAATTATAATATGTGTCTTTAGTGGAAATAAATATTCTATTTATTTTTACTTTTATGTTTGTCCATATTCTCACTCTGATACTTTTGAGAGTTATGGTCTGAACACACTGAAAAATTACATTAGATTTATTTTACTCAGATTCATTAAAGATTATTCAAGATTATAATTCCATAATTTGTGATTTTAAAACAGGGGGAGATTGTTGGACTCACCTGTTTTGATATTCTCAATTATGTTTAGATATGGTTTGATAATCCCAAATAATGACTATTATATATTAATTATACTTTCTAATTATGAAATCATTCTAATGAGTTGATATTAATATCAAAATGATCATATAATATCATTTGAATATTTTATTCTATGTTCATTTATAATTATACATGTTTAACGATGATTAATCATGATAATAACTCAATCTAGAAATGAAATACATAGAACAGATACTTTATAAGCATTCGAGTTTTAAAGTCACTGATACAGATAGAGCTACCGATAAGAAAAGTTCACCGATAGACTAAGTCTACTGATAGACAAGGTCACTGATACATGCTATCGATAGAATGGAGCTGCCAATAGAGGTAGCTACTGATAGAGATAGCTACCGCTACCTATGTTAACAGCTACTGATAGTGAGGAAGAGATACCGACAGAAGTTCACCATTACAAAGTGTTACTGACATATTGATCTACCACAACCTATGTTAATAGTTACTGATAGCGAGGAAGAGCTACCGACAGAGGTTCACCATTACAAAGTTTTACCGAAATATAGAGATACCGCTACAGATAGAGTTACTGATACATAAATCTACCATTACAGAGAGTAACATCTACCGATTGAAGACATACCGTTAAAAGTCCACCGCTATAAGTTCACTGATACAAAGAGCTATTGATGGAAACTAGTCATTGTTTCTCTAAACTCTATCTCTCTATTTGATTATTAGCAATGATCATATTTTGTACTTTTAATGAAACTAATATTAATTAATGATGCTTTTGTTCGGTGTAAGGGAACCGTACCTCATACCATCAAAATTAATCATGACTTCTGTCGAACCACTACATGAGCTATAAAAGGAAGATTGAAGCTGTGTATAAAGTAGAGTGATATAGATAATGAAAAGGTGATACATACAAGAAGAAAACACGACGAAATTGAAGAACACTCATACACATCAAAAACAGAATTTTAAAGAAGAGGTTCAAGTGTTACAAAAAATACTATCAATTCAAGATGAACACCCATAATGGAAGTAAAGGAACTGAACCACGACACTCTATTTTCAAGAAAAATTCTAGAGAAGGACTCAAAGATTAATCTTCATAAATCCAAAGGAGTCCAGAGCTGTATTAATATCACACAAGACCATTCTAAACTCATCTTCATATTATTGCTCTATTGTGATAATTTTTATTACATTACGAGAAGTGTGTGTGCTTATGTATATTTGGACACACACTGAATCCTAAGAGGAAGTGGAGGATACTAAAATCCTCACACCATACTCTTTACACCTTTGTGTATCCCATGTAAAACTGTGGTAGAGGTCTGAGGACAAGGGCAGCCTGTGTGCTGTTGTTGTTGCTTTACCACGTAGAACTGTGGTCGAGGTCAGAGGACCTTGACAGTCTGAGTATTGTTGTAAAACCTAATCCAGGGTGTAGATATATGTTATATATAAACTATTTGAGAGGACTAAGTCTCAGCTTGATACTGAACCTCTTTGTTAAATCTTTTGTGAATCTTATTTCAGTTTAAACTAGCTTTAATATTCAACTTCTAATTAATTTGAAATTCAAATTAGTTTTAATTTTAATATGATAGTTGAAATTTCAAGTGTTTATAATTATTTCATGCCAGTAAGTTATTTTCAAAATATAACTTCATCATTAGATTATGTTAACTAAGAAATAATCAATCTTTGAGAAACTAATTGAAAACTTACAATCTTTATAAATTCACTGCAGTTTAACTTGTTTTATGAATTGAGGGATTTCAATATAAATCTTTTAAACAGAAATTTTTCATAGGTACTCAATCAACCCCCCTCTTGAGAATCCACTCCAACCAATACCTCCATTAAAATATCAGGGCATAAACTAACATTTAAAATAATAATAGTACAATTGTTTTATTA
Organism: Viscum album; assembly: GCA_963277665.1. NCBI lineage: Eukaryota > Viridiplantae > Streptophyta > Magnoliopsida > Santalales > Viscaceae > Viscum > Viscum album. The sequence continues at coordinate 791,291,295 of OY728148.1, forward strand.
TTCCGTATAACTCAACATTATGTGAAATGTAAGATATCAGAGAAACTTAGTGTTGCATGGTGAGTAATCTATCTGAAAAAGCATCCCATTCAATGTAAAAATAATATCTTATTCATAAATATGAATAGAAATGAAAAAGTAATATTCTATAAATACCTGGGATGCTATATCATTTCCAATTTCAGGAGTTTCATCGTTGCATTTCTATTCACTTAACAAATAGGTTGGGGTGTTTATCCCTCATCAAAATTTTAGATTCCCATGTTTTCTCTTAAACTATATAGATTTTTCATAAAACCTTTACCTACTGAATTAAATTATTTGACATCACTTTCTCTTTGTGGTAAAAAATATGGACCGGTTGTTCCTTATAAAAATATTCTCTTCCAAGAGGACTAACTTTGGAATCAAAACATGAGATGTATCTGGTATATACTTTCTCACCCCTGAAACATGAAAAACATTATGTAATTAGGATAAAAATGGAGATAAATACACTATTTAGGGAACTGGTCTAGATTTCTCCAGGATTTCATAAGGTCTAATGGTCCTTGTACTTATCTTGCCTTTTTGTAAAAAAAGCAAAACCCTTTTCTAGGGAGAAAATTTGAGAAAGGCATGATCACCAACCTTGAAAAAAAGTTCCTTCCTCAGGTAATCCTCCTAAATTTTTTTCCTGCTCTAAGCTGTTCTCTTGTGATTATGAATCAACTAATCTTTTTCAACCATCTGTTTTACCCATTCTGGTCCCATCAACTTCCATTCACCTAATTCATCTAAAAAATATGCAGTTCAACACCTCTTTCTATATAATGATCCAAATGGTGCCATGAAAACTCAACCAAAGATAGAAGTTGGTCCCAGCTTCCCTTGTAATCCACTGAATAAGAATTTAGCATATCTTTAAATGTTTGAATTGTTTGGTTTGACTGTCCATCTAATTTCGGATGAAAATTTGTACAAAAATTTAATTCATTACCCAACGACTTCTAAAGGCCCTTCCAAAAGTTAGAAGTTAACCTATGATCATGATCATATAAAATGGAGAGGGTAACTCCATGTAACAAGAAAATCTTTTTTACATAGAATCAATAATGTTAATATTGAGATAGAGTATATCTAATAGAAATAAAATGATCAAATTTAGTCAATAAATCAACAATAACCCAGAATGAATTGTTACCTTGAGAAGTTTTTGGTAATCCCACTATGTAATCCATGGATATATTTTTCCATTTCCAATTTATAACTGATAAAGGCCAAAGAATCCCTTTTGATAACTTCCACTCCAATTTAACCTATTGAAAAATAAAACATATCAAGGTAAAGTCCGCAATATCTCTTTTCATTCCTTCCCACCTGTAATACTCTTGAGGATCTCTGTAAATCTTAGTAATGCGATGATGAACTAAAAACAAAGAACTATGAGATTCATGTAATAACTCTTTATTAAACTATGAATCTCAAGGAACACCTAAACTCTTTAATAACCCAAAAAATCCACCTTTCTCATTGTTAAACTCAGGTAACATATCCTTCGGAACCAATTTTACCTTTTTATGCAACTCACTAAATTCTTTTTGTGCTTTCTTTATGATGACTTCTAGGTATTATTATGCTAAAAACAAAAACAAAACAGAGGAATTCCTTCCACCAACAACTTCCAATACAGAATTCATAAAATAAAAAACCAAAGGATCTCATTCCAAACATAACATGATTAAAACAGAATTAATTTTACATCTCAAAGCATTAGCCAACTTAATTTCTTTTACCAGTTGGTAACGAATCATGAAATAATAATCCATGATTAATTATAACAATCTTATCTATATCATGTTCAATTATTTCTGAGTGAATATATATTTAAATTTTTTTTATTAGTATATATTTCAAAAATTACACCATACAAATGATTCATCAAAATTTTTAATGAAAAAACAACATCAGCTATTTCCAAATCATTTGTTGGATAATTTAACTGATGAGGTTTCAACTAACATGAAGAATATGAAATTACTTGATCATTCTGAATTAGGAAAAACCAAATCCTTTCAATGAAGAATCACTATAGAAAACAAATTCACAATTTTTGGAAGGTAGTTCGAAAATTGGAGCATTCACTAATATTTTTTTTTCAATTTTAGAAAACATTCATCACATTCATTTGTCTATATAAATTTAACACCTTTTTGTGTTAACTTAGTTAATGGGCTATATAACTATGAAAAATATTCATCAAAACTCTATTAATATCTTACTAAACCAAGAAAACTACGAATATCAGTTATAGTTTTGTGTCATGGACATTCTTCAATAAATTTTATTTTAAAAAGATCAACTATTATTCCATATTTAAAAAAATGCGACCAAGGAATGAAAATTGTTATGACCAAAACTCACACTTTCTGAATTTCCCATATAGTGTTTTTTATTTTATGGTTTGAAAGGGAACCCTTAAATGGCTTTCATGCTCCTATTTACTTTTAGTATATACCAAAATTTTATTTATAAACATAGCCACAAACTAATACAAAAAATGATTAAAGACTCCATTTGTACCTTCTCTACACATCAGATAAGTTTTTCATAACATTTCAACTCACCAGAAGCTAATTCCCTTTGATAATTTAGCATTAATCCAAAGTAAAAATGATTTATTTTACTATGAAGACCCCATATGAAATTTGGAGCATAACATTCCAGTCGATTGAATTTTTCATCTTAATATTCCATTGAGTAGTCCTCTTTCCTCAATTATATGTATTGTTTTTCCATCCTATGTCGAATATCCTTTGGAAAAAATTTCTCAAAGAAAATACCTTTGAATTAATCCCAATTGAGATGATCAATATCAGTACTATCCCTAATATTTTTAACCATCAACCAACACTGATCTGTTTCAACTTCAAAATGGTAAACAAAGACACTTTTGATGTTCTAAACACCCTATGACATCGAAAATATTTTCCATTTCTTTAATACAACCTTCAGTTAGAGAAGATTCTATTGATACTCTAAATGATGGGGGATGTTTCCTCATCAAATGCTCTTCTACTGACATGTTCCTTTGTGGTTTATATGGCTGATTTTTTGCATGGATTCCGCCACCATTTATAACACGTGTCAACTGTTCCATCACTGTAACAAACTATTCAGCTCCGATTCCGGCCATTTCTGGTTGCTGATTTGGTATTTTGTTTTCCTCTTTATGTTATCACATCATAGATTCCATGCTTCCTCTATGGAAAACCATTATAAACACAAACATATCTTAGACAAAGAAACATTATATTCTTTAAATATTATTTCATTTCAGTCTTACCATTAAGTAAATATAATTTAAGGATTTTCATTTAACAATATCCAATCTCTTAAAGTTATCTAAACCAACATCTGATACCAACTATAAGCCCCCAGTCTTAAAAATTAAAAAATCATGAGTTAAGTCAAGAATTCACATTGAGGATCTTTTCAGGTTGTGATTTTTATATAATTAGGAAATTACTATTACATTACATCTAAAAAATTAAAAAGTAGACACTTCTAATATATCCAAAAAATTTCACAATAATGATACTCCATAAATAAAACAAGAATTATATTCTTGATATAAATATTCTTAAATTTTTTATTTATATTAAATATCCTTATACCCTATGAAAAAAATGTCAAATAATTTGGATTAGCATAAAAATATCAGTAAGGGATATAAAATAAGGAATGAAAATATTAGTCCTTGTATACATAAAAATCAAAGAAATAATACTTTTCAATCCAAAAACACAATCTATTTTTCATACCTCGTGAAATAATAAGATTTATAAATAAAAATTGAAGTAATAAATCAAAAAAGGTAACATGTGGTGTCTGTAACATACATACATTGTAGCTTTCATAGCTACATTGGGAGTAACATTTGGAATATCTATTATAGTATATTCCCTAAATCTATTAAGAGAAACATTAAAATTTACCTATGTCATGTTAACCAATGAATTGGGGAGCTATATCTGGCTCACATGGCCATGGTTTATCAGGGAACCACCTGTGTACGTAAACAATGCCCAAGAACCATAACATATTCATAACACATAAAACAAGAATAAAGGAATGATAACATTGCCACATTTCAATCAAGAAATATCATTTCAAGATATTGAAATAATAAATGTTTTCTCAAAACCATTTTTAATAAAAAATATATGTAAACATGGAATATTGTATTTATTTTCTTTTTTTAAAAAACTACGACTTTTTAGGGAAGCACAATATCAAATAATGCTCATAGCGGCGGAAAGTTCATTGTCACCACATATGTTAAAAAGAATCATTCCCTTTGTGATTTAGAAAAATGTGTTGTAAAAAAAAATATTCATTTTGAAAACAATTTAATGAATTTTAAAAGAAAAAGGTTATTATTATACACTGTATAAAAATGGTCGTGTGTACACCAAAATGTGCCTCAATGGAGGAATATTGACATGAAGTCCCTTACCATGAGGCTGACATGTCTCATTATTTCTATATATTCATGAATAATAAACATTGGTTAATTTTCACTTGATTTAGAACAATTTTAATGTTTATGATTCATTTTATATTATCTATGATCGTGTAGTAAAAATTATATAATTATTTAAGTTCATATTTGTCGTTTTTTTATATTCAGTACTTGAGTCGAAATGAAATTATTTTGAGGTTTATTTTCCAGGTAGTCATAATTCCATTATTACTAGAATATTATACAAGATTTATGTATCATATATATATATATAGTAAATATGTATTTAGATCCAATATATATTCATTTATAATAGTCCATAGCATTTGGAGATACGAAATGAAATGCACTATTCATGGAGACGGTAAGCCGTACATATGCAGGAACACAACAATAAATTATTTTTCATATTTAATGGAATGAAAGATCAATGATACCTATGTGTATTATAATTTCAGTATAATATCAGATTTCATATATGTTACATAACTTCATTAACTCCATATTTTTAAGGTCTATGTATGTCATCAATGAGTCATATCACGTTGAGGTGTTCGTAGTCTGTACTTCCTCAAAACAAATTAATATATTTACACATTATAGTAAGAATAAAAGTATGATTTAAATGAAACATACATAATCATAGAAAAAATAAAAATATAATATATATCATATAAAAATATAGTTCCATCATAATTTCCACCAAGAGTGGTGGTAGGGGATAATTGAACCATCATCTTATCGTGATGCAGTAGTTCATCGTACATAGAAATAGTATGTTCATATCCATTAGATGGAGGTGTGTGTAAGTGTAGTTTGAATACAAATCATAAAAAATACTAGCATATTTATGATAATGTTTATTTATGTAATCAAAATATAATAAGTGCATAGGGAGTGAGGAAGGGAAATAAAGTAAAGGAACATGATAGAAGACGTTACCTCTAAATTGGGTAACATCTTTTGATTTGAGCCAAACGGCTTTCTTGAATAGAAATATTCAGAATGTAAGGATTATAGGATGAAGCGAGAGATTTTGGGAGATTATTTGAGAAGAAGTTGGTTGAGCCAATGAGATTGAGCAGTGTGAGTAAGTGGGTACAAATGGTGGATTTTTATAAGAGGGTGGAAGGGAACTTTAGGAGATCTTAAAAATTTATTTTATAATAAATTTATTTGTAGTTTAAATGATCCCATACAAATTTATTTCAAATATAAGATGATTTTTTGTCTAAAAACTCTCAACAAATAGGTCTTAGACATCTTTAGTTCTCAAAATTATCCTTATATTTTAGCTTTAACCATTAGTTAAAAACAGTATCTCTTACTGTGTCTTCTTTAGTTTTCATAATATTTGGTAACTATAGATACTAAAAATTTTAAAGAAGACCATAGGAGGATGATTAATTTTATTTTTAACATTATATAAGTAATTTGGGTGAATATTTTATTTTTAGGACAATTATATCATTTAATAAAATAGTATTGTTTCAAAAACCCATTTATGTCAAATTTGACACTGTAAAGTAATTGGTTTTTGTTAAAGTCATAAAAACATTACTCCTATAAACTAAGGAATTTACTATAATATAATATATCAATATCCTCCAGAAAATTCGTGTATGGAATAAAAATATTCAAATTAAATTTATTTTAATATTTTAAATATCATTTGTCTGATTCTTTCATTTGTGAAGCAATCACTACGTCATCATTTTGTAATAATTAAATTTATTTATTTATTGTATAAATATTATAAATAAAATACAATGAGGCTTTAAATATTATTAGATTTATAATTACTATTTATAGTCATAGATATAATTTATATAACCCCATATTAAAAATGTTTTTGTAAAATATATAGGTTTATGTTATATTTCTCTTTACTATAAATTAATTCCTATAAAATGTCATTTTCACACCCAAGTGTCTCCATGGGGTCCCAAAATAAACTATAATATTTACATGGTCTGAAATAACTCATCCAGTAGGATTACGACATGTTTTAGGTTAGTTGAATATTATTATAATATTATTTTTACCCTTATTTACAAAATTTACCCTTTAACAATGGTAAATAAATAATTTTTGAAGTTATTAATCATAATGTCAAAAAAATAAAAGGTTACTATATAAATTGTTTTTATATTATGATTCCAAATATGGAATCCAATTTGTCAAATTCAAAAACCATAAGTTTTAGTAATTAATTTAAAATTAATTCTCGTTTCAAAAACCAAAAACAATTTTTAAGAAGTAATAACTATAAAAATATTGACATGAGTTTATATCAAATTTAAAAGTGAAATTACTTACAATGACCAAAATTGGAGTACATGATAAAAATATAATAAAATTACACTTTAATATCAATTAGAAAGATAATATATCTATTTTAATATAATACATGGAATGGCATTTTTGACAAAATATACTGTATTTTTCACCATTCATTAAAAAATGGACATTATCAAAAAAATTACCAAAAATTATCCAAAGTAAATTTTGATGTAAAAATTCTATATATGAAGTTTATTTTTTCAAATAGACCATATACAAGTGAAAAAACCCATATTTAAAAAAGGTTCTCCATCAAAAGGTGGTAAACTGACCATTAAAAAATATTAGAGTTTTCATGCTTAAATTCAGATTCATTTTTATTATAAGCCTCTAATATTCATTGGGTAGATGTAAAAACATATTAAAAATATTTAAAATCATAATATAGTTAATTTTGTTCATTCTTGATAATAAAAAACTAAGCTTTAACTTCCATTTAAAATAAAAATATAATTATTCTATTAATTTTTTGTATAACTCAACATTGGGTGCAACAAAGGATTTCAGAGAAACCCATTACTTCATGTTGAGTATGCTATTGGATAAAGAGGAATTAATTCAGTACAATCCAAAATATAGTAATATTATTCTTGAATCCAAACACATAAATACATTAATTATTCCACTTCCACTATAGTAATAGCATAATATTGAACTTGATCCATTTTCTTCTTGTGAGACATATTTCCTTGATGATTTGAACAATATTTTTCATAATATACCATCTCATTAAAATTATAGCATTTTACATTTAAAACATATTTCTTTCTCTTAAAATCACGAGCATTATAACTTTTTTTTATACACTTGTAACAAAATCTCATTCTGTTCAGGCATATACCAGGGTGTTTCTCCCCATAGATATCACATATGTAAAAATATTTCATTCACATCTTCCCTTTATCCATCCCTTTATCTTCCATCCCCTTATTTCTTATATTATTAACACATGATTCTATATTTTCATATAAATAGAATACATGAGAGACTATTTCCCTTTAAAATGGAGACTTAAAACCTTGAAAGATATGATCCTTCCCACTTATTGGATCATGAGTATTGGTGGATTTCCCATTCCTTTTTCTAGGATCCATTTCTATAAGATGGAATATACTGGATTAGATTACAATGTTATGTGCATTGTGTTACTCAAAATATGGTATAACACATAACATAAATTTACACATCTTAAATCCTAGAATCATAAACTTTGGTTACCTTAGGGGAATATATACTTTAAATCCTTTATAATGGTAGGTAAATAAAATGTGAATTATCCTAAGAAGTTACCCTAATAGTGTCAAACTAGCTGCATAGTTAGGACAATTTTCTTGTACCAATTTACATTGAGTCAATATCAGGACACCTTGTAGGAGTTTTCACTCTTAGGTATATATGTGAGAGCACCACATCCACTTTTAGTATCCAGGTATGGATGTATTTTTAAAGAATACCCACATAATCTCAATATTACCAAAATTATAGGATGTTATTCTATACTTATTCTAAAAGTCTATCTTAGGGTTATGATCCCTACTCTAAGCCTTCTAAATCTAATTTCCATGGTTGTTTCTAAACTTCCTCTGATACAAATTGTAACTCCCCTAACCAAGAATCATAGAGTAGGTGCATTATTTTAATATATGGGAATGATTACAAGGAATCATATCGCAAAGGACAGATCAGTTTAGTAGTCTTGGAAATAATAGATACAAACATAAGTTTTACATTACATCTTGAAATAAAAAACAATATATTATCACCTTTGAAAGCTCTTATATCTCTTATACTATCACTACATGTCTATCATAATATATTTCTTTACATCCTAGGGAGAAATGAATCATAATAAAGGGGGGATCTCAAATTCTCAGTAAGGATAAACAATATAGAGGAAGCAATCATAAATAATCATAAACATTTAAGGTAAGGTATAAAACTAAAACACAATACTTTTAAATATAATATTCAGCACAATACGGAAATAATAAATCAAATAATTCCATTTAAAATTTAATATGGATACTGTAATAGTTGAATAATCACATGATATATCAACAACTATATCATAATGTGGAAATGAATAATTCAGGACATCATAACAATACCATCATGGCCTCATGCCAATACTTATACCATACTGGCATGGCCTTGTGAAAAGACAATAGTTGGTATTATTAGATCTACCGATGCATTAAGGGGCTATAGCGGGCATCACCCATCCGTTACTAACTCTAATGCATTCGTCTTATGAAAAGGGTGAAACATAACATAAACATTTGTATTAAACCTAGAATAAAAATGTTAATAATTTAACCAAAAACAATGAATTGTATCAAAATAGAACATCAATAATCCAATATATCATAAAACATTCAATATAATATATAATATTATATCATACTAAATTAAACTCAATTAAAAATAAAATACAATAACTGATGTTAACATAGATGAAAATAATATAACAAAACCATTAATACTATTTGAAAAAAACATCATTTAACGTTGAAACCATTTAACAGAACATACAAGTATAAAACAAATTTTTTTTAAAAAAATAACCTTATAATATTGTAAGAAAATATTCAAATTGTTAAGGCATCATAATAGTGAAGAAAATCCCCATGCGTCATATAAGGTAAAAAATTATAATTTCCTTAAAAGTTTCAAAATGGTTATGAAGAACCTTGTATGGAAAATGACCGAAATATTACTTTTAAAGAAATTTGTAAGAATTAAAACATGGATAAAAATGACATTAAAAAATTGTTGATATTATTTTTAATTACATTTAAAGAAACATGTACATTGATGATAAATATGTCCCAAAAGATACTTATGTATAAGTAATCTCAAATAATAAAGAGATTGTAAAATTAACCATTACCTTGAACTTCCTGTTAGTAAATGGTGTGTTAATATCCTGTATAATGGTTAATGTATGTTATTAAATTATACTAGAACCATATGAATATTAATGATATCATATATGACCATATTTTATCATTTTTAATAATATTTTAGTATTACTATTGTTTTGGGTGTTACCAACTTCATTTTGTCATTATTGTTATGTCATGTAAGTCATGTTTTTTATGAATATAATGTACTTTAGTCATATACATAATTATATTAAGATCATATTTATTATTTTTACTCATCACATAGATTTTATAATCATTCTTGAATTGTTAACACGAAAAATTAATCTCACCGCATTGTGGAGATGGTAGGTCGTACGTACACACAAGTGACAATATCATTCCCTTGATGATTAAATCGAATGAAATTGGATGGTATATTAGTTTGAATGAATAATTTTCATGTTATATTAATTATTTATATTCAATATAATCATAATTATATCCATCCAATTAATGTAGTGTTTAATAAAAAATTACACCATGACGTGGATATGGTTAGTCTTACATACACATGCATGGTGATATTGTTATTTGTATGACAGATGAAATAAGGAATATGGTTGTACCATGATTATAATAAAATTTAATTACATTTATGATACAATATTTATTATTTTGATATGGAAAAAACATAGAAATAAGATGTAGGATAAGAAAATAACTTTCAAAGAGGTGATAAAACAACCACCTCTTTCTCAGGTATCTCTTTTTGGTATGCACAAAAGGACTCCTTAAAATGGATTTCTTCCCAAATGGTGGCCGCTAAGATGATTTTAGGGATGTCAGTAGAATAAATGTGCATTGTTTTTTCTAATCAAAATGATTTTAGAGGTTCAATTAAAAGAGAAGGAGATTTGTACTTTTATAAGAGAGGGGTGGGGAACCTTTGGAAATACCAAAACAATTAAATTAGTAGAAATTATTTTTTATATTATAATGTCCCCAAAGTAGATTATTTATAACCTAATATTAGGATGGGTCAAAATCATCTCAAATAATAAAATTTAGGTATGTTTGGATTTTATTTTAAACATTATCATTTTGATTTATCCTTATTTAATATATTTAATTAAAATTGTCACAATAATATTATTAATATAAAATGGTTATACATATTTACATATGAGGGGTAAATTTTCCATAATTGGTTAATTAATGAAATTTTAGACCTTATAATTTTCATTATGTAGATATTAAATATTTTTTTGATTTTTAAATAATTTAATAAAATTTTTTTTTTATAAAATATCAATAGTGTCAATTTTGGCACTATCTATTTATTTGACTCTAAATTAAACACACACAAGAAGATAAATGTGAAATAAGATATTAAATATACTAATAACTTGTGATAGTCAACTATAATTATATATGATCAACTTAATTATTTAAATTTATATTTCTTTTAACAATTTTTAAATAATGTATTTTTATTTCTATTAATAAAATAATTTCTCTATCTTTATTGTATCATCATTAATGGTAATTATTTAATATATAAAAATTATAAATCAATTTCTATGATATAGGTAATTATTTTATATATCCAAATACTACCTATAGTTTAAGGTGTATTTTTATCCCTATATTGAAATTAATATACTTATATAAAATGAGAGTGTGACATTTTGTCAAATTTATTAATTTTAATAATATTAATATAATATTCACATGAAATTGGCCATTAGGTTATTAAATTTGGATCCATAGATGATAAGGGAATAATTCAGTTATAGAATATGATTTTTATAGGTGTTATGTTAATTTATTACATTAATGTTATCTTTAATTACCTTATTTACCTGTAACTGTGGTAATCAAACAATTATTACAAGTTACTATTCATAATACCCAAAAATAGAAGTAGGCTATTAATATAATTTGGAACCAGTGATTGAAAATATGGAATACAATTATCAAAATTTTAAACACATAAGTTTTATTAATAAAATTAAAATTAATCCCCATTGTCGAAATGAGTAAACGAGTTTTTAAAAAGTAAAAACCATCAAAAGATTGGCATTTGTTTATATGTAATTTTTGTGCGAAAATTATTCCAATGAACTAAATTATATTAAATGGTAAAAATTTAATATAATTATTCTTTAAAACCAATCAAATTTACAATTTATCAATATAAATTAATTATATTAAAAACGTTTTTCAATTAAAATTTAGTATTTTTTACTATTCATCCAAATATGAAAGTTATCAGAAAAACCCAAAAAATTTATCCAAAATAAATTATAATGTCATGATTCAAGGAAGAATGTTATTTTTTAAAATTGAATATATAATAGTGTCAAATATTGAATATAAAATGGTTATCCCATCAATTGGTGGAAAAAATTCATTTTAAAAAAAATACTTCTTTTATCTAAAATAATTTGAATTTGTTTTTATATTATTTCAAATAAAATCATAATATGAATGTAAAAATTATATAGAATATATAAAATTTAAAATGTGGTTTATACTATCATAACCGATAATTTATAGGCTACATTATATAAGAAAATAATATTTTATTAATATAAATGTGTTCCTTAAAAACGGGTATCGCATGTAACGCAAGAAAACTCATTGTAGTGCGTAGGGTAAGCTTAACATGGTGTTACATAATAATCAAGAAAGTGATTTATTTTAGAAATGAAAATATAGTAATGTCTTTAGGTGTTACACAGTAGGATCCAAGCAAGTGTTCCATGAATGACCATTATAAGATAAATAATGATTTCTGTTATTTTTTTTAAAACAATGAACAAATTAGTTTGGAAAACTTTTTCTGGTTATAAAGGAATGTTCACCATGTTAAAAATTGAACAAAAACAAGTGAAAAAATTAGATAAGAACTATGGGAAACCTCGATGCAACTAGGTTAGTGGGGACTAGGTACATCATCCCTTAATGATTGAACATAATCATTCCCATACATAGCCATTGGAGGGGACACACAAAAGGTCCAACATTAGTAATCCATGTCACATCATTTATATAGTGTTAGATCATAATCCTGCTAGGGAGACACGAGCCAAGGCCCTTCCACCTTGATTATCTACTAGACATAACCATCACATCTAGGTAACCAAGGTTCCCAAGTGCACTATTTTATTTTAAAATTTAAACCAGTTATCTTTTTTTTTCCACAACCATTACAATTATTAGAAAAACATGCCCATTCCAGACATTTAAAAAGGATAATGAAATATTTTAAATCATTACACACAATATCAAACAAAATATCCCATTTTTTCACACTAAATAATTTTATAAATTATTATTAATTAGGTAATATATGTAAATATCATTAGATAACATTGAACCATCTTTCATTCCCTTCAAAACAACCACAACCCTATTGGAGACTACAAACTAAGGTGATAGTTGATCCTACAAAAGAGAAAAGAAATAATAAACATCATGATCTAAGAAAAAAATTTGATATTCAACTCCCTTTTGGACAACAAAACTACTAGTGAAAATTAAATTCAGTAAATAGGGAAGAAGAGACCAAAGAAATGGGGGATGAGACACTTAATTCAGGATTTCAAGAAGATTAAAGCTTAAAGCACCTAAATATGAATGAAGATGATATTGAATTAGAGGATAATGTTCCTAGGGATAGATAGAGTTGAATGGGTGAAATGTGGGGTGAATGTGGTTAAGAACTAGGGAGGAGGAAATTAGGAATTCAAAATATTTATGGATCATGAAGGATTCATGGTTTGGCCACACGATTTGTTGGACTTGGTGCATGAACGAGTGCCTATCAAATCATCCTTGACAATTTTATGAGGAAACATAGTTTGAAGGGTTGGGTGAAAAAATTCTACTAAATATCTATTCCATGTGAAGAACCCTCTGCCCACCCAAAAACACTAATTTTTTCGTCAAAACTCCCTAGGAAAGGTATTGAACAAAAGTAATATGAATAGTATCTTCATGAATTGGATTGTTCCACTATATTTGGCAATAAATTCAAGGATGGTACCTTGAGACAAGTTTGAACTATTAATCAATTGATGTATTAAGTTCATATAGAACCTATATGTGAGATGGGGATTCCTATCAAAGAAGATAAAAAATAACACCTCATGTAAACACATAATCTCTTATATATACCACCAACCTAGTTCTTCCACTTTAGTTGAGTCTTTGGTTGGGATAAAATGATTATAATTTTTTAGTCGATTGATAACCGTGAAAATAGTATTCCTTTCTTGTCCTGTATGTGGTAATCCTAAGATGAAATCCATGGTTACCTCATCCAACATCCAGTTAGTAATGGGGAGTGCTAAAGAAAATGTGAAGGATTATAGTGATCATCTTTAACTTGTTGTCAAATATATAAACAATATACAATGTCATCTATAAAAATTCGCATTACTAGTCATAAAATCCTATTATGCACATCATAATTTTTTTAGTGGAGTGAGGATGAATGAACCCCAAAGACTAATAGAATTTCTACATCATGTCACTCAATAAATACGTTGACACAACAGGGAAGCCCTTTAAGTAGTGAAAACAATCATGAGATAATAGTCAATAACTTATCACCTCCCTCCATTAAAAACTCGAAATAACACTAGAATAACACATCATTTAGTTGTACATTCCTAATTATATTTAAAAGATAATGTGAAAGTTGTATTCCTTCCATGAACATACCACAACTCTTTTCCCTAGCTTCCAGGTGCATATGAGTGAAATTACCCAACTAATACCACTCATAAATGGATTCCTTTAAATAACATAAATGTTACATCCAACTCAAGGCATAGAAAACAAAAATAAATTTAGCTACAGTATATATAATATCAAAATCAAACCCTTGAATATACTTGATCCGCCATTGATGCCTCATATTTAGAACATTTTGGGAGAAAATGTAGCATAGTCTTTTGTGGAAGTGTTAAACAATAATTTGATCTTCTCAAAAGATAGTTGTAATTCTGGCCTCTAATATAACTTCACCTATTTCAAATTGAGGTCCTTTAAATATGATGGATTCTAAGAGAAATCACTATAAAACTTGTGATAATACCCTAATAAGACAAAAAAACTCCTAGTCTCAATAACATTCCCCGGATCCTCCCATGAAATCACATCCATGAGTTTATATAATTCGACAAACCCCCTTTTTATATCACATTCCCAAAAAACATAACTTCTAGAATCTCCAAACTACACATCAATAAATTTTTATAAATACAGTGATACACAGCGTGCCGAAAAAAACTCTCATGTA
Source organism: Viscum album (assembly GCA_963277665.1). Lineage (NCBI taxonomy): Eukaryota > Viridiplantae > Streptophyta > Magnoliopsida > Santalales > Viscaceae > Viscum > Viscum album. The sequence goes on from OY728148.1 coordinate 791,306,320, forward strand.
ATTCCCATGATCCTATTTCAATCGTTAATAGTCAAAAATATCATCCAAAAACACCATGATTTAGAATTAAAATTATCTATCGAACACCCCATTCATATGATCTTTAAAATCTATAGGATAAATTTTCAATTCAAATGGATAATAAAATACTAAATTTGGTCGTACCTTCTTTAGAAATATATTTACAAAATGTATGATTCTTTCAACATGACCAAGTGATACCCAGAATGAAGGTAAACCTTAGAAAACAAAATTTCTCTTTTTATCTGATCATATAGATCCCATACATGGAGCATGGGAAATTTATTTTTGATTATGACACTATTCAACTTCTAGAAGCTGATAGAAAACTAGAGAGACCCATCAGTCTTCTTATCCAGAATCACTGGAGTAGCCTAAGGTGATGTTCTTAGGTGGATTAACCCTTTAGATTCTAAATCATTTAACCATGTATTTAATTCTCTCAAAATAGTGGAAGAGATATGGTATAATGGAAGAGATATGAACTGTTCACTACTAATAGATTGATGGTATACTCTACATCCAATTATGGTGGTAGTCCTAATAAATAATCAAGAAATACATCAAGGAATAAATTCTATACAACCAATAAACCAATATTTAAACCTTTCCCGTCATCCTCAAACATGACACATGACACCTGATAAGAAATTCAACATAATTCTGAAAGTAAAGGTCATGATGTTTTGACCATGGGTCCCATTCACCAAGAAAATCTTGATTGATCCCATTGGGAACTGTAACAACAACTTATTGAAGATAGAAATCAATAAGATACTTAAATAAATTCATCCAATAAATTCCACGGATCTTTTCAAAGTTTTATATATTTAGAACTAGTAAATTCTATTTTTACTTGATGTATAACTTGTTTATAACATAAGAAATTCATCCAAAACCCTAATCTATTCTATTATATGGTGGTGTGACCACATATATATCCTAAGACATATGTTTTTCTGGGAGACTCATCAAATCCTCTTGAAAAAAACAAATTAACGAGTTAGAATAACCTATATTTAATAGAAAAACTGATATATGTGATGAAATAAAACTAGTTTGTTAAACCATTTCAAACTGTGCATCTAATTCAACTAGTTGATGGTTTATACCAGGAATGTGTTTCATCTCTTTATATGGCTAAGGTCTACTACTGAATTTTGGATCTATCATTAGATGACTCTTCCAATATGAGAAACAAGGATTTCTACCATGCCCACTAGAATGAGACCCCATGGCCCTGGAGGAACCAGGCTGAGCTGCTAATTCAATCGGTGAATTGGTACCTACACCACTCTGATAGGGATAATCAACCTTTAAATACTCTTTAAATGTATCATTCATTAAAAATATAACATTTAATTGGAGGATATGGAAATGTAGATTGTACATTTCCCAATTTAACACACTAATGGAACACAACAGACCTATAACCTACAACTACTGATGAAGGTGGTTAAGATTGATATCCAGATTTGTGGCCAATTTTTTTTTCTAATTTTCACACTTTTCTACATCTTTTTAGACATGGAACTCTTTCTCTAGATGAGTGCTAGAAGTGTCCCATAGATAGCTGACTTACATTCTTAATCAATATCCACCATCAAGGCTTAACCGACTGCCTCTACACGAGTCTTATAATTAAATAGGAATACACGATATTGAATTTTCACCCACAACCCCTTCCAAACCACTATTCATTAAATTGTTCATTAAAAAAAACCTATGGAGAGAAAAATACTATATCAATGAATTTTTTTTAATATTCCAACACATAGCACTCTCCATGATAGATATTATGGAAATCTATGGTATTAGGGAGGGTCAAAGTCTTAGGTTAGTACTAAACAATAAAAATTCATTGATGTCACTACAGTGCCTCTACTCATGCTCCTCTACATGGGCCACTAATTCCCATAAACTATGATTGGGTCATTTTAATTTAAATTCTTCACACATTACATTCATGGATATAGGATCCTTAGGAAACTCAATGATCATATCGATTTTTCCACCCAATCATCCACTTCCAAGGGATCTATTCTTCCCAAAAAGAAATATGTATTTCTTTAGGAACTCTTCTGCTTGAACCTTTTCTAGACCAAGTTTGAAATCCTTATAGTGATTAACACCAGATCCTACTCCATGATCTATATCTTGGATATCCCAAACCACTACCTCAATTAATCTCTAATCAACCAATGAAGTATACCTCTCTATGACCTCTTCCCAGTTCTAGGTATGAGGTCTCTTTGGGGGCATGATATTACCCAAGTCCACCAACACAAAAAAAAATATCAATACATAAAACCATAGAGAATCAATAAATAAAATTATTAAAATATCAATAAGAATTATAATAAGACTATAACAATCACAAGCAATAATTTAAACCAATACACCCTATCTCAGTTTCCATGTCCAGACTACATCATGTTCATCAAACATAAAGAATGAGTCAAACAAAATTTAGAGCATCACATGACCCCTAGGGCAAACTAGAAAGCATGGACACCACCTACAAATGAGGACATTACATTACTTAAGTTATAAAAAAATGATCTACAAATATTTAATGACTATATATAGGGTGTGATATTACCTTCCCCATAGGTTCCCACCATGTGGCACATGCGTAACCATTATAAGATTAATAAAGGTGTTGGTTTATTTAATAAAATAAGAAATTTATTTTGAAAAAATACGTAGGTTTAATGTAAAGTGCACCATGATGAAAAAAAGCAATAAAATGAGATAATATCTAATAAAAACCAAAAATTATATACGTTAGTGGGACTAGGAACACCATATCTCAATGATTGAACATAATCATTCCTGTGATTGAGTCATCGGAGGGGATGCACCCAATGTCCAATGTTTGTAATCCCTATAACATAAATTAATTATTTTTTCATTATAATCCTTCTAAGAAAACCATGAAATAGGAATTTCCAACTCTCATAGCTACTAGTACTATACTTCCCACATTGGTTCATAAGTTTCCCAAGTTCTCTATTTTATTTCATGAGAAAAAACCCCCTTTTATCATGACCATTAACTTCACAATCCAATAATGCTCATTCCACTAATTTAAAAAATGTAGAAACCAATTTTAAAGAATTACACACACCACCACACTTAGAAAAACAAATTTTTGCCCAATTTTTTTAAAAATCATTAGAAATTTTTGGAAGAACTTTTAAACCATAAAATAACGACACATCAAACAACCACATTCCTTTCCCTTTAAAATGTCACCATGACAATTGGAAACCAAAATTCAAGATAATAGGTAGTAATATTGAAGATAGAACAAACTAAAAACATCATGTTAAAAGAAACAAAATTATATTCAACTCAATTTTGGTAAATACAACCGCTATAGGAAATAGAATTTGAGAAATAGGGAATAAGAATCCAAAGAAATAGAAGTAGGGATACTTAATTTAGGATTTATTAATTATATAAGATAAAATCCACCCAAAATGATGCCAATAAAACATTGGAAGAAAATTGAGGTGCACCTAGGGTTAGAGGGAGTTGAATTGGTTGAATGTGGGAAGAAATGGGTTAAATATCATGTAGGGGAAAATTTGGAATTCAAGATTTTCCAAGATCTCAAAAGCCTCATGATTTGCACACACAGCTTAAGAGACAATGTGTCAAACATGTGGTTCCACTGTCCAAGGTGAGGGGTATAATGAATGATTTGATGGGCTTGGTGTACAACCATTCTTATTATTATTTGGCTTTAAATACACCACTTTCTGGGGTGCATGGTTTGTAGAGAGCAAGAACACAAATTCTACTAATTTTGTGCCAACTATGAGTCACCCTATTTCCTCAAAAAACATATTTCTCTTGGAAAATACTTCAAAAATCTATAGTACCAAAGTAAGACAAAATAAATAAATTCATAAAAACAACACTATGGGTGTGACATTATATCTATGAAAAATTCTTCACAAAGCATTGATAATATCTCACCATCCATGGAAACTATGGATCTCATTCACAGTGGTTGGCCCAAGACATTATTTATTAAATTCCATCTTCAAAGGATCTACCACTATACTCTCACATGAGATTATATGAACCATGAATGAAACATTATATTTAATAAATCCATACTTAGTGAATTTGGATTAAAAAATTTCATTATTCAGAGTCTTTAACACAATATTAAAGTGGTCTTCATACTCTTCCTGACTCATTGAATATATTATAATATCATCTATAAAATTCATAAAAAACTGATCAAGTTAATTTCTAAATAATGTATACATTATATACAAGGAGATATAATTGGAATTTATTTTATCTATAAAGATAAAATAGGAAATAGTGTGTTAAAATAGAATCACTATAAAATCATAAATGAAACACGTCCTACGGAAGGCAGTCCTTGTTTTATCATCCATTGTGACCCTTAATTAATGATATCCAAAACAATGTTCAATCACTGAAATATATTTAAATCTATATAGTTTATCAAACCAGTCATTAATATGGGCTATAAAATAATTTTTCTTAATAGTGATATTTTTATGTTCTCTATAATCAATGGAAAGATGCCCCAATCAATCATTTTTCATAAGGAAAATAATAGCTGTATCCCATGGTGAAAAACAATGGAATGTGAACCATTTATTAGGGTTCCAATAGAGTTTCTTCTTAATATCTAGAAACTCATTCAAGAAAAATATATATAGAGTCTATGAAATAGTTGTGTCATGTGGTATGAGTTATATTGAAAACTCAACTTCATGATTGAAGGAAACACAATGAATGTATTCAAAAACTAAATCAACATAATCTTGAACATTAGGTATATCATCAAGGTTTAGTTTCTCCCTAAACATTTGATATAAATATTTTTCTTATGAATACGTAGTAAGACCCATAAAATGTAAGTAATTCCCATAGAAATTTTATGTTCATATTTACAAAGTAGAAAATTATAGTTTGATTTGAAATATCAAACTTGACTTCCCTTCCATGGTAATTTTTCTTGGACTTATAGAGAGAAATTCATCCAGCACACGTAATCACCTCCAATTTAACTAGAGGAAAAATAAGAATAATTAAATGAAGCACAATCCCACAATCTACTATCATATATGATCCATAGACCTGATATGTGATCATCAAGTGACTATGGGTTTTTACTCGAAACTAAACATATAATCGTTAAGTTTGTGATGTGAGAATATTATATAATTATTAAAATATAAATTAGTTGGTAGAACCAAAATGAAATAATACATTTATAGTTATATAATAGATGGTATGTGTCCCTTTCACCACATAGTTCACTTGAACCACTTCAGTTGTGGTATCAGAGGCCATACCTATAACATTTTTCTTACGGGATGTGAAGGTCTCCCATTCTCATTTGCTCTGGGATTAGGTCATCAATTCCCAAAATTCCTAAAATATCTACATCTGAAACATTGGACATCAAATGTTAAATATTTATTCTCCACTATTTAACATGTTGGCCTATTCATCCCTGATATACAATAAATATGATAATGACCAAACATTCAATAATGAAATCATTTCCCACTTCCTTGCATACAATTTCTTGAGTGATTTTCACAACATTTTTTGTATGTAGGTGGTTGGAATTTCTATCCTCCTTGGTCTTTACCATTAGTGTTTCTATGAGGCTCTTTTTTTCTATTATTATCCCTAAAACGAAAATAATTATTAGAGTTCCCACTCTCTATTTCTACCGTTGGATCACATGGAACTATTTCATAATAGTTATCAAAGTCTCTTATGGATAATTACTTCCAAAGGATTGGTTCAAACTAATAAAGAATAATTTTTTTTTTCTCACATGGTTAATTATAAATACGAAATCATACCTTGAATATATTGTAATTATTTCCTCATAGGTATATATGGATTCATTATCCTTCTAGTTTTGGTCCATAAATTCCCTTTACATCATAGTTATAACAACTCTGCACTTTATTTCACACTTAAAAATATTTTATTACATAAAACTTTCACTTGATAAAACATTGAATATAAAGTGGTCATGTGTCTTTGGGGAATAGGAACAATACAAAACAACTTGAAACCTGAAATAAACATATTTATTGAAAACTACTTTTACATGACCACAACATTCCCTCGTACTTAATACTAAATTGGATAACATGAGGACATAAAATTGAAAAGGGTGACCTATAAAGCCCAGTAAGGGAGTAAGAATGGCATGACATTATAAATAAAGTACATGTTAGGAAATATTCATATCAATAGTTCATAAGAGAAACATAAACATAAATTCATGATATAACATGTTTATCATAACATGGAAATGTGGCAACAACAATTAACTTGATATTAGAATGATCTAAGGATAATTGCACATGGGGAATGCATAAATTGTCATTGAACTTGATTTAGCATGAGTAAAACCTCATTTATCATAATTTATCATGATACTAATCTTTACCCAATGCATTGACGTGCTATTAGGGAACACCCTTCATAATCATTTAATTTCATGAATAAGTGTGCCACATTTGTCATTTAACATGGAATCATTTAACATCATCATTTATTACCTGCTAAAGGAATATGGAATAAATACATGAAACTATATAATTAATTACAAAATGTGCATAAAGGTGAATACCCTTGATAGAGAAATAGACATGGTATTCATTACACAATGACTTTGTCATGGAAAATCACGGTTCAATTTCACCAGCATATCCACATGACATAAGAATTCATAAAAATGGATGATGAGAGATAAAGGTTTATCTCATCATATATACATGAAATGGAAAGTAAGGGGGTCATATAGATACTCGAAACATAATAAGTAATGAAATTTAGATGAATAATATAAAATAATCTCTTAAAACTAAATGAGGAGAGCGAAATTCCTTACAGAATTTCAGCATGGTAGCGGGTGTACATAGGAGGAATTAATGAGAGATAAATAGGTCTCTAGTCATTAAATAAAAAGGAGGGAATTATATGGGAGGTGAGGGATAAATACCCCACAATTTTTAATTGAACATTTAAGGGTATAAAAATATACTGAAATTTGGACAAAAATGAGAATTGAAGAAATCCCTTACCTTGAAGTGTAATCCCAATGGCTTGGGAGGGGCTTGAGAAAGGTTTCTTGGGATTTTGGGGTTCCTTGGGATGATAATAAATAGAAAATGGAAGATTAGGGACGTTCTAAAATGGTTCTTAGTGATGATAAGTGGGAGATTAGGTGGGTTTATATAAGAAAAGAGAGGAAATTCTTTATTATTTAGGTTTTGGACACCACACATTAAACTAATAAAAACCACAATCAAAGCCATGGTTTTTGCCCATGTATTTTTTCATAGGGAATTGGAAAACATTATTTTATAAGGCCAATGTCCCAACTCCTCAAAATATTATTATTTATTATGTGGAGGTGAGTCAAACTTTCATGGAAAACATTTTAAAAGGTTAAAATATTTTATAATCAATAGATTGTCAACTAATCCTTTCTAAAATAAATAAATCGAACCTAAAATAAAATTATTTTAATGGTAAAACCTATATTGGCCAAAAAAACCCCATTTATTTTATTTTATTACATTTATATTAGTTCATTATGACGTCATAAAATACATTATATAATTAAACGATATTTAATTTTTACCCAAAACATTGACTATCTCATAAAATTATGAAAAATTAACCATTAAATCATATAGACTTCCAGAATACAAAAAACATATTCATTTTATCTAAATAATTTTCTAAATATTGTAATTTTTACATGTAAAATGAAAACTACTATTTATAAAAAATTAATTGGTTTAAATAAAAACAACTTTCAAAACATAATAATAACTACAATTGTATTCACAAAAATTATACGATCATTTAGATTTAATAAAAATGAATTTAACAAAAATATTTTATTAAAAAATTAATTAATTCAAAAATATCCATTAATTCATCAAAATAGATTTCTTAATTGAATATTAACTAAAAATACTATTTTTTGTTTAAAACTATAAAAAAAGGATTCCATAATAAAATTAATGTATATTATATATAAAAAAATTATTTACTTAATCATAGTAATTGTGTATTGTTACAAAACCCCCTATAATACCCATATAAAACTTAAGGGTAAGGTTTGTGATTGTGACAGACTATTGGAGATGCTCAGATAGTATCACTTGTGCGGTAATCTCTTTCAACTTCAGCTTCTCTCATAGATGGTTCTGTTCAAGATTAATGTATTGAAGCTCAACTTGAGATTGGTCAAGAGCGAATCCCAATAATGCTACCCCCTTTCTGAGCTTTGAAAAATGAGCTTTGTACAATGAAATTCTACTAGATGATGGCATCGCTTCCTTTATCAGAGTAAATTGGATTTATTAAAGCCCTATATTTATAAAAATCATCTGATCGCTATTAAATGGATATATTAGTAATGGTTATAATTATTAAAGTTATTTTAAAATCCAAAAACATATAACCAAGGATATGTATATGTTATATAAACATTTTACAAAATAAGAAATTTAATTATATCAATATGAATTTTCATCAATAAAAGTTTTGGTCATTACAGTATTCCCCCTTAATAAATTTCACCCTTGAAGATTCTTTTTCCCACATTAAAATAAATTAGGGTAACTCTACTTTATCACTTCCTCTGATTCCCACGTTTCATCTTCAAACTTGTGATTTCTCCACAACACATTCATGAGGGACATTTTCTAATTTTTTAGAACATTTTCTCTATGATCTATGATATTCACCGGATTATCTTCACATGAGAGGTCATTCTCCAATGGTACCACCTCTAGATTGAGTACAAGTGATGGGTCAGGTATGTACTTCATCAAGAGTGATAAATGGTATAAATCATGTACTGGAGATAGGTTTTGTGGGAGTGCTAGTTGATAGTCCACTACTCCAATGCGATCAAGGATTTCAAAAGGGCCGATGTACCTTGGAGTAAGCTTTCCCTTCTTCATAAATCTCACAACTCTATTCCATAGTGATATGTGGAGGAATGCCATGTCTCTGACATCAAACTCTTGGTCTCATCATTGATTATCAGCATAACTCTTTTGTCAACTCTAAGAATCATTAATGTGATGCTGGATGGTCTTAACCTTCTCCACTATTTCTTTGACCATTTCTGGACCTAGGAGTTTTCGTTCCCCAACTTCACTCACACATGCTGGTGTTCATCACCTCTTCCCATAAAGGGATTCATATAGAGCCATTTGGATGCCCGAGTGGAAACTGTTATTCTATGATAAATCAACCAGAGGAAGATGTTTATCCCATAATCCTCTTAAGTCTATTGAGCATGCTCTAATCATATACTCAAGTATTTGGATAGCCTACTCATATTGGCCATCAATTTGAGGATGATAACCATACTGAAGTTCAGCTTAGTATTCAGAGCATGTTAAAGACTCTTCCAGAACCTAGAGGTGAATCTTGGATCTCGATCAGATATAATAGATAGTGGTACTCCGTTCAGCCTTACCACTTCTCGAATTTTTTTCCATGTCAGTTGATCCAATGGGGAATCCTATTGAATTGAAATGAAGTGTGCAGTATTTGTAAGATGATCCACAACAACCCATATAGCATTGTTTCATTTAGATGTCTTTGGATGTCCTGTGACAATTTCCATGTTTATGTTATCAAATTTCCATTATGGTATGGGTAAATTTTGCATCATCGCTTTAGAGTTATTCCTCTCATCCTTCACTTGATGACATACCATGCACTTTGATGTATACTCAGTGATCTCCTTCTTCATGTTATCCCATCAGTAATTCATCAGAGATATCAATACATCATTGTGTTTCTTGAGTTAATAAATAAATTAAAACTATGTGAATCATCTAAAAGTTAATTATTTAAGCTTAGATTGGATGGAACAGATTGTCTTGTCCCAAATCTCACAACTCCTTCTTCATTAACATAGAAATCTGAGGATTTATCTTTTCTTAGAGTTTCAAAATTCTTTTGAATTCCCTCATCAACATTTTGAGCATCCCTAAATCTAGCCTAAAGAGATGGTTGATAAATAATTTGTGAAAGGATTGATTATGTTCCCTTCATTATGATTCCCATGCCCATATTTAAAAAATATTAGAAGATTGGATCCTTTTTAATTATCATCAATGATAGAATCGATGGTTTCTTTCTACTTAGAGCATCTACCACCATGTTCTATTTCTCATGGAGGTAATGGATTGAGATGTTATAGTATTTGATCAGATCTAACAATCTTAATTGGCACATGTTCAACTCCTTCTCTATGAATATGTACTTAATGATTTTGTGGTCCATATATATTTCACAATTCTCCCCAATGAGGTAATGTCACAGAATTTTCAATGAAAATATTACTGCAACCAACTCTAGATCATGTGTAAGATAGTTTTTCCCATGATATTTCAATTTCCTTGAAGCATAGGCAATGAATTTTTAATTTTTCATATACACAAATCAAATTCCCTTCTTCAAAGCATCCCTGAATACCACAAAAATTTCTCCACTTGTGGGTAGTGTGAGCACTAGTGCAGTGATAAGCCACCTTTTCAAATCCAAGATCCTCTCTTCACATTCATCACTCCAAGAAAAAATTACTTCTTTCTAAGTTATCTTGGTAAGAGGGTTGGACAATAATGAGAAACATCTCACAAATCCTAGATAATATCCAGCTAATCCCAGGAAGCTATAGATATCCATTACCGATGTGGGTCTCGACCATCCCTCAATTTCAGCTATCTTAGAGTAATCCATAGATATCCTATTTCTTATGATGATATGACCCATGAATGAGACCTCTTTCAAATAGAAATCACACTTTTTGTACTTTTGATAGAGTTTCTCCTTTCATAAGGCCTCTAGTATAGTTCTTAGATGCTCCTCATTCCCCTCCTTGGCTTTGGAGTATATTAGATTATTTTCTATAAATACTACCAAAAATTAGTTTAGGTAATCTCTAAATACTCCATTAATCATGTCCATGAATATTTATGGAGCATTGGTGAGTCCAAAAAGAATTACTATGAATTCATAGTTCATGTACCTTTTATGAAAAGTAGTCTTGGGGGTATCCTCCTTCTTCACACTTACATGGTAATATCTTGGAAAAAAATCTACCATGGAGAAGTATTGTGCTCCATGTAGTTGATCGAACAAGTCATCAATTCATGGAAGAGGATACTTGTTCTTTATCTTGATTTTGTTGATCTCACGATAATCAATGACAAACCACATTGACCCATCCTTCTTCTTGATGAAGAGGACTGGTGCACCCCATGGTGAAGCACTTGGGCGTATAAAGCCTTTCTCCAAATTCAATTGTAGTTATTTCTGTAACTCCTAAAGCTCCACAACATAAATTCTATACGAATTCTTCGATATTGATAATTCACTAGGTATAATATAAATTGATAATTAAATATATCTTTTAGGGGTAAGACTAGGAAATTCCTTGACAATCATTTCAGTGAATTCCCTCTCAATCAGCATGAATTCAAGGATTGTTTCTTCCTTGGACTCAATCATATGAGCAATATAAGTGTGCTCATAGGTACTAATATCCACGCATGAGATGATGGTGCTAAATGTGATTCAACCTCCTCCATCCACTTGTACATAATTGAGGGTTGATTCACCATTTGAAGGGTGATTTCCCTCTCACCGCAATTTTTATTGTCTCTTTATAGAGAAATCTAATCCTTGCTAAGAATTGAATAAAATTTCACTAGAGGGAGTATGATTAGGTTCTCTGGAAAGTACAATCCACATATTGTGATAGAGGATGAGCTATATTCATGGGATGCAATGAGTCCCCTTTTTCCATTCTCACTGTCATCTTTACTTCCATGTTTCGTGGTGGTGTTGGGATTGTTCTACGAAACATTCATGATATTAAAGACTGCCTAGAACTAGAATAAGAAATTACATTTTCTATATTTGAATGAATAAATAGAGTACTAGTCACTACTTCATTTTTAGGGTTCACTTTGGCGTTAGTGATTGAGAAATCTCACTCATGCTGCCTTGTAGGTTGTTGGTTTCCTCCAATAACCGTTGGCATAGAGAAATGGTTTGAAAAGTTCCCTGGTTCACTGTAGTTAAAGTAATGAACAATGAATTGAGTGTTTAATAGAGAGTTCTTATCCTCTATCATATTCGTGGGTATTTCATGTTGACAGGTAATAGCCAAGTTCGCTTCTCTTCCACACATAATGAATTTCATTATCCCCTTCAGGAAATTTTTGGGGTTCTTCTTACCATTCCTTTGGCAAGTGGGGTGATGGATTTTCATAGCATAGTTGGACTTATCCATCAAACCTCAAAAACTAGAGTATACCTTACACTTCTTATCCTCCTAATACCCTTGATATTTTATGATCTCCATTTTTTCATTGAGGGCACATCAGACAATCTTTTCATTACTCTCAGTGTCGTGGATCTGTAGGGCCTTCCGAAGGCTTGGTTTTAGCCCACCAAAGAAGCAGTTAACCTTTCATTAGGGGGTAAATAAAAATCCAGAGCCATATCGTGCAAGACATATTATTTTTTCCTTATATTCTCTATTGGATTCATCATATTATTTCATGAGGGCAAGGAATTCTCTTTCCATCTTAAGTCAGAGGGTGCGGGAAAAATATTCATCAAAAACAAACTTTTGGAAATCCATCCATTTCAATGATTATATCTCCCCCTCAGGATTCATATTTGTAATCAATTTATACAATTGATCGACTTCAGACTCCATGCAATAAGCATCCAAATAACCTTCTCTTGTTCGAAACATTGAAGGATGGAGATAATCCAAATAACCTTCAGATGATCCATTAAAAGTTGGAATCCATTGTATTATGAAGCTCTTGATTGTGACTTGTTATTTCTTTCAGGGGGTGAACATTATTATTTACTCGTGTTTCTATTCAAAACAGGAGTTATCTAAGAGATTAAAATGAAAAGTTCGTGATTCTTCTCCCATCAAATTGGGTATCTCATTAGAATAGTAATAACATTAATCTTTGCAAAGGTTGTTAGCCTTAGTCCTCCTAATACTAGCCATTGGCTAGAAGAAAAATAATTTTATGGGTAACACATAAAGGGTATTCCAAATACAAAAATGGATAACTTATAAATTAAAATTATTTCCTTAACTTTTGAACTTATATAATTCAATATATGTTATCTATGATATACTTCCCAACTTATATTCTGAAGAGAATTTTTTTATTCCCCTAATAAATTTTCATACTAAAAACATGAATTATTCAAAGAATATCCCCTGAGAGTGTCATGATCAAAATTTCACCAAATCCCATTTTCGTGCACCAGTTCCCATTTGTGTCTAGCTCCAAGTGGTGTTTTCAGGTTTTACCCTTAGATACATCTGTGCCCGAGCCACCGCTACCTGCTCATTTTCAGACAGGGATGTATTTTCTAGATAAACCAATTAATAATTACTCACAAAAATTTTGGGATGTTTTTATTATACTTATTATTATCCCTAAGTATTTCACTATGGTTTTCTAATCCTAATCCCAAAAATAACGAAACCTATCCTATGATACCAAATATAACAACTCTTCTCTTTATTTCACACTAATACATATTTTATTACATAAAAGATTCACCTGAGACATCATATAATATTGAGATTTCTAGTGTATTTGGTGCTTAATAACATAACATAATCACTTAAAACAATACAAATACATCTTTATTGAAAATTTCTTTTATATGACCACAACATTTCCTCGTACTTAGCATTTCATGGGATAACCAAAGGACATACTTTTGAAAAGGGTGAGAAATAAATCACAGTAAGGGAGTAAGAAAGGAATGAAATGAAGAATACAATACATGTTAGTAAATAGTCATATAAATGGAGCATTAAAGAAGCAGGAACATAAAGACATGATATAGAATGATTATCATAGCATGGAAATGTGGAAACAACATTTAACATTATATTAGCATGATACAGGGCTCGTTGTAGATAGAGCACGAGTAAACCCATATTACACATGATTTATCAAGACTAAAACCTAATTGAACTTGACGTAACATGATTTTATTCTTTACCCAATGAATGGGAGCACAATCATGGTACACCCTTCATAATCATTTCATTTTATGCATAAGTGTGCCACATGGATCAAACAACATGAAATCATTCAACATCATCATTTATTCCACAACAATGGAATGTGGAATAAATACATGAAACTATATAATAAATAAGTAAATGTTCATAATGGTGAATATCCTTGATAGATAAATGATCATGGTATTCACTACACAATGATTGCCTTGAAAAATCACTGTGCAATTTCATCTGCATAACAGCATGACATAAGAATTAATAAAAATGGTTGATGAGAGAGAAATGTGTATCTCAAAATATTTTAATTAATTTTTCAGTAAGAGGATTATATAGACACATGTCCCATCATATGTAATGGAATTTAGATGCCTAATATAAAAGAATTTCTTGAATGTAAATGGGGAGGGATAAATTCTTTACGGAATTTCAACATTGTAACATGTGTAAATGGGAGGCTTTAATGAAAGAGAAAAAGGTATATCATCTTCCAAACATAAGGAGTTAAGTATGGGGGAGGTGGGAAATCATACCCCATCATTTTTAATTGAAAATAAAAGGGTATAACAACAAAATGATATTTGAACAAAAATGAGAAATGAAGAACTCCCGTACTTGGAAGTGTGATCCCAATGGCTTGGGAAGTGATTGAGAGAGAATTATTGGGATCTTGGGGTTCATTGGGAGCATAATAGATAAAATAGGGCTTAGTAGGGACGTTCTACAAAAATTATGAGTGATGATAAGTGGGATCACGGGTGGGTTTATATAGGAAAAGAGAGGGATTTCTTTATTATTTAGGTTTTAGAAAACACACATTAAACTAATCAAAAAAACAAACCAAACCATGGTTTTGACCATGTTTATTGAAAAAGTTGAGTAAAAACATTATTTTATAAGTCCAATGGACTAACTTCTAAAAATATTAGTATTTTTTAGGTGTAGGTGAGTCACACATTCATGGAAAACATTTTAAATTTTAAAATATTTTATAAGCCTTAGATGGTCAACTAAAGCTTTGTAATTTAAATAAATCAGACCTAAGATAATTTTATTTTAATGTTAATACATATATTGGCCTAAATACCATTTATTTTATTTTATTACATCACTGTTGGTTCATTATGATGTCATAAAACACAATATGTAATTAAATTGTTTTTAATTTTTACACCAAAATTCGACTATCTTAGAAAATTATGAAAAATTCACCGTTAGATAATTTTGACATCATGAATCGAAAAATGATATTAATTTTATCTGAATAATTTTAAAAATATGTAAATTTTTACATTTAAATTAATAACCAACATTTGTTGAAAATTCATGGGTTTTGACAAAAACAGCTTTCAATCCTTAACAAAAATTAAAATTGTATGCATAAAAATTATACATTCATTAATATTTAATAAAAATTAATTTATAAATAATATTTAATTAGAATTTTACTTAATTCCCAAAATCCATTAATTCATCAAAATAGATTTCTTAACAGAATATTTTCTATAAATAAAATTTTTTCTTTAAAAAGTATTTAAAAGTAAAACTAAAAAAATGAATGTATATTCTCTATAAAAAAATAATTTACACAATCATAGTATTAGGGTGTTTCTTGATAACCAATTATAACACCCTCATAAGACTAAGGGGTAAGGTGTGTGATGGTGATAGACTCTAGGGGAGGCTCAGATAACATCACTCGGGTGGTAATCTATATCAACTTCCACTTATCCTGTAGGTGGTTCTATTCAACCTTTACATGTTTAAGCTTGACATGAGAATGGTCAAGAGAGAAACCCAATGATGCTACCTTCTTTTTTAGCTCTAAAAATTGAGCTTCATATGGAACAATTCTACTAGATGAGGCCATCACTTCCTTAGTCAGAGTAAATTGGATTTGTTAATTCCCTATATTTATACTAATCATGTGATAATGGTTCAAAGACTATATTAGTAATGGTAATAATTCATAATGGTATTTTAAAATTCAAAAACATGAAATCAAATAAATTAATATGTTATATAACAATTTTACAAAATATGTTATGTAATTAGATCAAGTAGAATTTTCATTTATGAATGTTTTGGTCCTTATAATAGTATAAAGATTTCAATGAAAATTATTTATTGACAAATACCCTCTTAATCTAATCCCATTAAATTAGGTTTATCTATTCCAATTTCCACATAATCTAGATAATGTCCCACCATTTGTTTGATTCTACATTCAACTGATGGATTACAAGGAAAATTTTCTCATTATCTACATACTGAAAAGTTGAAAATATATTTTCTGTCACAATGATATATTTATTGAATACTATTGGATTTGAATACACACATAAAAAAGGGTGAAATTTTCATATAAAAGTCAAATGGAATTGTTTTCCATCCACAGTGCATTTAGAATCTGATCACAGTTTATAATATTTCACATAGATTTAATGAATTGAGTGATCATAGTCATAATATATTGGATCTCTTCTCCAAATAAATTTGGATTCTCATGAGGATGTTTATTTCATCATCCATCACATTTATTTTTTACATTATTACTCCTAGTTCTATCCATTGAATAATACCCAAAAATATATAGTGTGAGTACTAAACATCAATAATATGAGTAACAAATCAAATGATTTGGAAAAAAATTATTATGGTCTACTAAATTCTGAATCCTTTCAACCAACAAAACTCCATATTTATCTCATATAACTATGTATTATAAATTGTTTTTATATATTATAATATATCATTTATCATAATGGATCATAAATATAATATGAATTAATAAAACTGTATCCCCTAAGTGTTTCTATCTTAGTGTGTAGTCATTGGCCAAGTGATCATTCACAAGTGACGATCGATTTAATACTAAATCATACACTTTCATAGTTTTTACCTCTAGGTGAATTTGTTACACAACCAAATTCACATAAAATTATCAATATATGGATTTATTTTCTTTTAAAACCATACTCATTTATTTTCTATTATATAGAACGTTCTCATACACATAGGCTAATCCTAAGGGTTCTCTCTGATTTTTTAATTGTTTTATACAAAAAAATATAAACAATTCTCTGATTCTAAATATTGTGACCAATCATAAAAAAAATAAAAATTACACCATTTAAGATGAATATTGATAAATTTACAAATAATAAACTCCCAGAGTGCGCCCTACTACAAACCATTATCCAACCTCACACAGTTTATACAAACGATGCAACATGCATCACATAGTTTAAAATTACCACGAGACATCCCACTTCTCCCAAAAATCAATGTTTCAAGCTTTGAACCATCCAAAGAAACCCCTCGTACCACCATTAACTCATAGATCATCCATATCAGGTTTATAAAAGTGAATTATACTAAAATTAAAAGGATCCTTACGTGAGTGAAAAAATGGGTTCTTGTCTTACTAATTTTACACATCAAGAAAAATATGTATATCAGTTAAACAACAGAGTAAGGAATACTTTTTTATGTCAATGAGAAGAAGTATATATAGTCATATTTCTTCTTATGATGCTGAAAATAGAATCTATAAAAAAAATTAAGTTACACATTTTGGTACATCAATTTTTGTTGAAACAAAAACAACCTTACTCAATGTATATTACACTGAATTTGATTGTATACATATTGAATTAGTTGCTAAAATGAACCAAATATTTATGAAAACATTAAATAGCCTAAAATATATTGGAGATAAATGAATTTATGATGAAATTATAATGGAAATGTTAATTGATATTATTCCCAATGAATGGTAATCAGATAGAACTATTGTATATGTGATGAGGAAGATAAAAAATCTTACTGTAGATGATATCATTATAACTCTTAGGAAGTATGAAGGTATAATGAAAATATATACTGGGAAAGAGAAAAAAATGGAGGTGTGGATTTTAGTAAAACTACTAATACTACTAAAGTTCATACTCTAAAAAACATCATAAATCCTGAAGGATGAATAAATTCATTATTCAATCTGATTAAAGTAATTATTAATTTTCTAAAAATTAATTATAAAATCTATATAGAAGAATGAATTAGATTATTGGAAAGAATGATTTTCAACATCATTATAAGAAAATTCATAAAAATATAGGTGAAAAGATAGAATATTTCAGTTGTTATGAATGTAAGAAAGATAGAAATATCATGCCATATTTTCCAAATATGAGGATGAAAGATAGAAAATAAAGAAATTATAAAATAGATTTTAAAATAATAGTGAATGAAATTCAAGAAATTCTTGGATACATGGAGTGTCAATAGAGGTGATTCCACTGTAATTTCTTCTAATAATGAATGGTTTAGACATAGGAACATATGAACATTTTCTAAAGTTCCCATGGTTATTCAATGTCTTATAGAAATGGTAAGAATAGATGAAAACTTTACAAATATGTCCGTATGTGAAAATTACTCTGATGATAAAAATTTTACATCTTCAGAAAAAGAATCATCCTCATTTGATGAAGATAATAATCTTTTTTATTATGATGAAATTTCCTAGTTTTCTAAATGTATAGAAAATGAAAATTATAAAATTCATAAAAAATGTGATAATGTTAATGAAAAAATTACTATGGTTCATTCAAGAATAAATGTTTTGACGAATGAAATACTAGATGTTTCTAAAGAACTTGATCAAACTAATTCCAAGATAAAAACTATTACTAAAGATTTTAAAAAAAATCATTTCTTGTAAAGATATTTTAAGAAATAATTTTGACAAAATCAGTTCCAAAAATATTGATGAAAAGGATAAGAAATTACTTGTAAAACTAAAATCTGAAATTTCTTCTTTGAAGAAACTTTTGGGAAATTTTACTACTGGAAAATATAACATTGATAAAATATACAAAAACCAATTACCTCTAGGGATTATTTCTATAATGGGGATTTTTTATATTTTTTGGAAACTATTTCTTTATTCCTAAAAGTGACCATTGTGAAGAAAATTTAAAAGTGGTGGACATTGATGAAATAATTATCAATTAAATGAAGTTCAATATCTATTATTTCATAAAGATTAATTTTCAAAACAAAAGTAGATTCCTAAATTTTTTTCTGAAAATACTTGTCCCAATAAGTTTTGGGTGTAGAATGTATGATGTTTTTGTATTTAGGAAAATAATGTAAGTATGAAAAAATGAATACATCATGCATGAATAGTGGATGTTCCATGAATAATACTCGTAAGTGACACAGTTTCAAGAATATTATCAAAATTAATGGTGGGAAAGTCTCTTTCAATGATAATTTTCATGGAGAGATTGTTAGAATAGGTAACATTTTTTTTCATGGTAATGTAATTATTTAAATGGTTTTTTTAGGTAATGGTATTAAGCATAACATTATAAGTATAATTCAATTATGTTCTTAATGTTACCTTATGAACTTTAGGAATGGTAAATTTTTATTACTTAGTTACATGGATGAATTTGTTATTTTTTCCAAACATCTTGAGAATGTAAATAAAATAAACATAAAAGGCCTTAGAATATTGTAATTTCCTTGACTTAGTGGAATGAAAGACAAATCTATGTTATAGAATATAAGGTTTGGACACTAATAAATTGAAAACATATCTAAATTCACTAATAAAGGGCATGTTAAGGATCTACCAAAACATAGTATTGAGAGATCAAAAGTCTATAACCCTTTTCAATATGGTAACTAATATAATTCATGTTTTAAATCTATTAGTGAAGTATAAAATTTTTATGATTTATATTTAGTGAAAATAGAAATATTTTGTGTTTAAAAAACTAAGAGCATTGGTGTAAAATACTTTGAATATTTCATAATTTATGGATACACATGATACTCTTGGGTTTATTTTCTGACAATGAAATTTGAAGGATTTTGTTATTTTAAAACATTAGTAGCAAAATATAAAAATGATAAAAACATTCCCATGATAACTACTCATAGTGGTCATGGTGGAGGATTTTTAAATTCTTATTTTGAAACATTTTTTCGTATGGAAGGTATTGAAAATTAATTTTCAGCACCTAGAACCTCCAAAAAATGGTTTAGTTAAACGAAGAAGTGGAATTATCAAAGAAATAACTAAAACCATGCTGAGTAAATACTCAGTTGATAATCATTTTTGTGCTAAGGGGGTTAATACTACCTTCTTTATTATATATCATGTTTTATTTATAAATTTTCTTAATAAAACATCTTCTGACTTTTGGATAGGAAGAATACCAAAAGTTTCTTACTTCAATTCATTTGGTTGGAAAGTAATTATCTTGAATACTGAAGATCATTTACATAAATTTGAATACAAATCTGATGAATGAATATTTTTAGGTTATTCCACTTCTTCTATGGCATATAGATTTTTTTAAAAAATTATTTTATTGTTTGGGAAATAGTTCATGTAAATATTGATGAAACTAACCCTTTTGTTTTCAAACAAACACAACCAAAATCGTAAAATGTTATTTATAAAACTAATTTTAAACATTTATTAGAATGTTATTGTCATAAGTAAATAATTTAATAATATCTTTTTGATGTTATTCTGCAACAATATTTTCTTCCTATTTTTGAAGAACATACATTTCAAAACCCAAGAAGTCAATTGTTTCATATGAATCAATCTAGTGAAACTATCCTATTTGATATAGATCAACCAGTTTGGATTAGAAGTTCCTTACAAAATTAAATTGAATGCCAATATTTCTTATTCCAATTTAAATATAAGAATATTTATGAGGTTTTAGGTGATGAGAATCAAATTAATACAATTTAACATGAGCCCAATGAGTTTGAGAGGAATAAAGTATAGAATTTAGTTGAATGACCTAATGAAACATCTATAAATGGACTAAAATGGGTTTTCTAACATAAATGTGATAAAAATGGAATAATTGTTAGAAATAATGAAATAGATCTTTATAAGGGTTATAATAAACAAGAAGGTATAGATTCTGGACAATATTATGCATTAGTAGCAAGACATGAATATATACAAATACTTCTAGCCTTTGGAACATTCATTAATTTCAAAAAAAATTAAATTTATGTGAAGTGTTATTTTCCCAAAGGATTTGTTCAGTAGAAAGTTTATGTTGAAAAACCACATAGTTTTAAAAATACAAAATATCCTCAATACATTTACAAAATTAGCAAAGCATTATATGGTCTTAAACAGGCCCGTGGAGCCTGTTACGATAGGATAACAAGATTTTTGTTACAAAACAATTTTAAGGGAGTTTTTTTTATCAAAAACCATTAATAAAAGACGTTATTAAAATAATTATGATTATTCAAATTTATTTTTATGACATAATATTCAGTTTAATTCAAAACAAATTAAGCGATTCTTTCATGGATCTTATGAAATCAGAGTTTTAAGTGAGTATGATGTGTGAGTCAAAATACTTATTTGGATTTCAAATATATAAAAAATAAGAAGGTAATTTTTTTATCTCAACATAAGTATATAAAAATTATTCTTAATTAAATTGATAAAACAATACTGAAAATATTAGTACTCCAATCTGTACCTTAAATACATTATATATTGATAAGGCTGGGAAACTAGTTGATCAATAGACTTTTAGAGGTAATTTAGTATAAATTTCCACTATTGAAGCCAAATATGTGGTAGTTGTAAGTTTTCATGCCCATGTTTTGTGGATGCAACACACACTCACTAACTACAACAAGAGTTTTAATAAAACTTATATACATTTTGATAATACTAGTGTCATTGATTTAAGTAAAAATCTAATACATCACTCACATGATATGCTCATAAATATAGGACACAGTTTTCTTTAGGATCAAACACTTAAAAGAGATATCATTTTAAAATTCATTGGAACTCAATAATAACTTTCTGATATGTTTACAAAGCCCATTCCTTGAAATATATTTAAATACATTAAACCGAATCTAGGAATGATAAACATAAAGTGATAATTCATATATAATTATTTTTTATCTATAAACTTATGTTAAGTTACTCATTTTCTTATGGGTAGTACATATATTTGTTTTTTTTTAATTAAATTTTTAGTTTTTGTAAAAAAAAATCAAAATGATATTTTAGGATTCAAACTTGTTTACAATATTTTTCAGAATCTCAATCCCCAAATGGATTTCCAGACTAAGAAAGATTTATAAAAAATTTTGATTCAATTTTTCTTAAAAATTTGGGATTCACAATTTTCATAATCAAATTAAATCATAATGAAATTTTATTTCCTAAAAAAATATCATACATTGTTTTCTATTGGAAACTATAATAAATATTTTTGGGGATGAAACTATCCTATTTAGTTCTTTTAAAACTATCATAGCCAGTTTTTATTTAAAAAAATAATAATAGTTTAATCTATCGATGGATCATTTCAATTTAAAAGGTATGTTTTTATTTTTTTTCTTTTCTACACTATCCCATTATGTTATAGTTTTTGTTATTATTTCTATAATCTAATTTTTTATTAAAAAAATGTTTCAAACGTTATTTTAAATAATCAAATTGGATTCAAATTTATTTCGATAAATGTTTTTAAAAAAATCTAGAGTTCAAAAATTCCTTTTATACATTCTTCGAATCATTTTCAAGCATTAGATTAGAATTATATTAGTATCAACCATTGGATATCTTTTATAATTTTAACAATAGTGTCAATAATCTATATAAAGGTTCCTCCATGGGTCCCTCAATATTTGTTCAATACTTTTGTTCCTGAGTTGTTTCACATTTCTTTACACTCATTCCAAAAACTATTATTTTCTACTAATCGGTAAATTTACTCTCAGTATGATGTCGACTGAGGAGTATTTCATTATGTAGTATGATTTTATGGAATTATTGATTTAAATAGAATGGTAGGAAAATAAAAAATCTACTCAAAAGATAAAAATATTGATCCATGTATGGGAATAATTTTGTGTGGGAAATATATAAAAGGAATTTGATTTTTAACTATCCTAGTCTTGTTCATGAATTATATGCATCAGTTATGATTTTGATAGAGGATTGAAAATGAAATATCTAATTTACTATTTATGTGAAAGGGTACAATATTTATTATATAATGATTGAAATCATGGTTGGAATACTATATGAAGGTGAAGAATATTGTCTGTCTCATAAGCATAACAATAGTCATGGAACATTCAACAAAACCAGAGCCAATGATTCATTATTTTTAGAGTATGAAAATACAATGAAAGTATACCACCTCACACCAGATAAAAGAATTTTTCCATTATGGATGCATTGTTTCCTTTTACCAATGAATAAGTAAAGAGACTCTCTCAATGTATCACATGTGTTTGTATTGGATTTTCTTGTAAATGTGATAAATATAGATCTCATAATGTTTTGTTAATCACTATCAACAATATCAAGACACCATCAATAATGTTAAAAATTATTATGTTTCTAAACTTGATTAATAGAATGGTTGTTATGTGTTTGAATGTATTCATTGTAGAAAACAAGTAAGATCAAATGAGCGAAAATAACTCATTCATCAGTGATGATATGATTCATATGATAAGATTTTTTATAATACAAAATCTATGAATTCAATTGAGATACATGATGGTGATATTTAAGAGGCACCACCAGCAATGAATTTAAAAAATGTATAAAAGAAAATGAAAAGAAAGGAAGGTTTTTCTTCTTCAAATAAAATAGTGAATGAAAAGAAAGTTCAAGATGATTTTTTAAGAGATTGGAAGAAAAAGAAAGCTAAGAAGAAAGATTGGGATATAAAAAAGGTATCTGACCCCATAGAAGCAAGGATTCAAGATTTTTTTATACTGATACATTTCAAGTGGAATAAAAAATAAGAAAAATATGAAGAGATTGTGAGAATTTGTACCTTGTGAAAATCTATTGAAAGGAGTAGAAATGGCCCCTATGAAGGATTTTCTAAAAACCTCTCACACTGATCCGGTGAACTTATTTTTAGGGTCATTATTTCAAGAAATATCCATTTTAGACCCTAAAATTACCTCGAGGTTGAGATTAATGATGAAGTTAATGATATCGTTTAAGGAAAATAAGTAGAAGAGAAAAAAATAGAAAAATATGGTGATTATAAATAATAATAATACGAAGAATATGAAGAATTTTAAATAGAAGTAGATGAAGAAGATAATGAAAATGAAGAGGCTAAAGATAATACATAATCTAAATCTGGTAAGAAAACATAAAAATCATCACAACCATCCTTATCATCATCATCAGCCAAACCATTTATGGATTATAAATACGAAAAATCTAAAAGATCTCAACAAAAACAATCATCATCAAATAAAGCCAGATCATCACTAAAGAAAGAGAAATGATATAAAAATTCATGATCAAAAGATTATGATGAACACAAAATAGATGATGTGGACATCATGGATATTTTTGATAAAATTTTAGTTTCTAGTAAAGATGATAAAAAAGTTCTAAATAAATATAAATGGAAAGGAAAATAAATTGAAGTTGGAATAATTTGAAAAAAACCTCCCCAGAATTACCCCGATCAATCAAATTTAGCAGGAACCATTTATCAGAAAGATTTCGATTATGTTGTTAATGTCTTGATAAGGATTTAAAGAACAATTCAATATTTTCTAAGGATTAATGAAAGATGTCATTTAATTCAGGATATCCTAAGTAAAAAAGTTTTAATCAATAAAACAATTAATAGAGTTAGTGATTTCTATTAAGGAAGAGTTGAAAACTATTCAACAAAGTTCCCAGACTCATAAGAGATATTATATTCAAATAGTGAAGTGGCCTCGCAATGTTGATGTTGATAACATTATGAACTATGATCAATTTGATGAAATAAATAATCTTATTATAGTTTCATTTGAATCCTTAAATCACTAATCAAAAGAAATAGTTAATAGATTAAATATTTTGGAAGAGTTCACAGATGAAATCGATGATCATACAGTGGATGTTAATCCTCATAAAAATAATATTCATGTAAGGGAGTTATAGTTGATCCTTTTCTGATCATTTGAAGCTAAACGTTTCATTATGAGGGTGAAAAATAACAAGCTTACTGAGAAATTGTGGATTCAAGAAGTGAAATTTGAGAAGAAATAGAAAGAAAGAAAAGTGTTAATGACTATAAATAAATAATATATTTTTTCATTTAAACTCTTATTATACTTGTTTTTGAAAACAAATTTATGGTATGAATAAGTTACCATTTCATATAATTATTATTTTTCTGATTTATTTACAATTCAGATTGGTTGAATGTTCTTTATGATTTTTAAGCTGATGGTTAGTTAGTTCATTATATTATTTCATATGATTTCTTTTCTAAAATTTCATGAACTTTAGATCCTTCCCCCTTTGATTTGAAAATCACAAAGGGGGAGAAATATTCATATAAGTGGTAAAATCTTAAATAAGAAGAATGTTTTATCAAAGGGATAATTATTTACAAAGGGTGAGAAAATTTTACAACAGGGGATAATTTTATATTATGTGGGAGAATACGATACCTATGGGAAGATATTATTCTAAGGGGGATCTCATAATATTGAACATCATACTCTTCATCACATAAAAATGATTTATAAAATCAAGGGGAGTTATGGTCTATAGATTAACTCAGATTACAATGTTCTTAAATGTAATGGGATGAAAGGTTTTCAATGTTTTTTTTATTTCTATTTTGGGGGGTTTTCAATCAAAAAAGGGGAGATTATTGAGTCAGAAGTTATAGTTCTTACATTTCCATTCCTCTATTTTATTAAATCACAAACACTTTCTTAAATACATAGTTACTATCTTTTTTATGTCCAAATATTTTAGAATGTTTATGTGGAAAACATTATATTTTTGAAAAATTATAATACATTCTAATGTATCATGAATATAAACTGTAATTATTCATTACATTTATCATAAAGAGTATGGTTCCATTTATCAGAGCCACATTTATCAGAACCTAATATTAAACTTCTGTTTGGAATATCATACTAACATAGCCTTAATAATCAGACTGGTATCAGTACTGTTATAATATAACTACCACTCAAGAATATTATCATATTGAAAGCTGTAAGGAATTCAATTGGATGGACTCTGTTTATAATCGGAATACAAAGACTTGTTTCTATTATAATGAAAAACATTATCAATATAATGGTGTTAATTAATAAAACGTCTTACATTTTGTTATGTGATATGGTTATGACCTGTCAAGTGACAGGTGTCCAAATCCATTTCAATAAACTCAAAAAAACATGACCGTTGGGAGATTAATATGATCGTTGATATGATTCCTATAAATACTGGGTCATTTGATGATTTTGTGGATTGTTGATTACATTCTCACTCAAATTTTCAGAATAATACATATTTCTGATAGATCATTCTTAACATTTATATTTATTTAGAGGGTTTTAGTCTTAAAGAAAACTTGTATGTTTGTCTCCTTAAAAATATTTTATTAATTGTTAATTGTGTCTGATCATCATAACGATCAAGGTATTCTAGGGATAGGATAATGGAGAATCCAATCATTGGATCAAGGGATTATAGGGATTGTAACCCAAAGATGATCATCATAACAATGGCTTGTGGGGATTGGAAGATAGATTCATTCTAATCATTGTATTGATGGATTTCCTAGTAAGTAAATATATACATTACTATAAGTTTAAAACAGTGGATACTATTAATTGGGGTTATTGACTACCATATAATTATGGTTAAAAGATATTTATCTTCTAAATTTATTATAAGTTATTATTACATATATTATCTATTGTATATATTTTTGTTTACAAATTTTATATTATATTACACATTTAATAGAAAGTGACTGATTGTATTCAACTTTCTATTAAGTTTTTTATCATACAATATATGATTACGTTAAATACTCTAATTAATCAGATCCATCACTATACCAATATTTTATTCTAAATTAATCATATTGTTTCTTATTATAATTTTGTGACTTTTTTAATAAGACTAAGGGTTGAGACTGATAATTTTACTTAAATAATCTTGAGTGATAATTAATTTAAAATATTTAAACAATGTTGTTTAAACGAAAATAAACCCTCACCCCTCTTGTAGTTATTTCCATAAATATCATATCTTACGATCCAACGTTTATGTTCTTCGGTAAATTTGATCATTTGTTTCATTCAAAGTATATTTTATCCTTATACTTATAAAATCAATAATTCATTTTAACTCCCAATATTTCAACAACAAGCAGTAAATTTTCATATTCTATCCTCCTTTATACCAAATATGAATTTTCAATTTAAAATTACAAAATATTGAGATTCACAACATAGAAATTACTTTCCAATAAATTCTCTAATCCATATGAGATGGATGATTTGTTAGAAGAATCATTAAATTTCAATAATGTAAGTGTTATCAATATTACTCACTTGTTTCCCTAAAAAAGAAGAAAAAAAATTAAAACTAATTTGAATATATAAAACTTATTTTCAAATCGTTTATACAAAATATTAAAATTACCAGTGTAATAAATATACTAGAGGTAAATTATTTGATATCACTTATTCATCCAAATAAGTAATACTCTATGAACTCTAAATCATAAATTTTTTTAAACTATCATTTAATTTATTTAAATAATACTAAACATCCTAAAATGTTCATGAATACAACTCCCATTGGGTTTTATCACTTCTAGACACTACTTATAAAGATGTGTCTAATTATAGGAAAATCACTTGGTGATACAACATTAAAATTTACATCACTACCTATATCTCCAAAATCAGAATAATTCTATATCCAAACACTCAAGTCAATTTTTGTTTGAATTTAATTCTCTGTTACCAAGGATGATACCAATTGTATGTCATACTACTTTTTGAAGAAAAATTTATATTTTACATCCAGCGATATCCATCTCTCAATGGACACATATAGTAAAAATTTTCTCACCAATACACATCCATCAACATTGAATGAATATACCCAATGGATTCTATATCACCCTTAGTCCTATATTAATGATAAATATATACAACCTAGGGATATGGTAACACTATTATCCTCTAATTAAAGATTTTGTTTGGTCATTATAACCCAACCATTTACTAACAATATCCATTCAATCATTTCTATAAAAAACCACTTCTATAAACATCTCCCTAGAGGATTGAATCCAAATTCTTATTCCTACAATGATTGTTATTCATTTCATTTGTAAGATTCATCTAAACTTATCTAGTTCCATTTTCTAAAGTTATATTTATACATTCATTACCAGAATTATTTTTCAATTCAAGAGAAAATCATCCAGGATTCATCTCTTGATTTATTATAGTATTGATCAAACCACATAAATAAAACTCATACATTTATTTAATGAATTCTATTAGATAAATATCTTCATTCTTACTACATTTTCATACATGATAACTATCATTTAACGAAGAATGTTTTGAATAAATAATTATTGATACATGACGAATTTCCCTATAAATTTAATATTTATATACATAAAATTGTAGAAATATGTTTTCGAGTAGAATATATTTCATTTTTTTCCTTTTATGACTCCTTATCACGGGATAGGTGAATATTTTCAAAAATAATTAAACCCTTGCTTTTATATTATCTATGTAATAAGGTTTAGCACAAATATAAACTCCTCCAATGAAAACTCATTATTTTTAGTATAATTATTTGGGTATGTTTTATCATTGTGTCTTCTATTATTACTCATCATCAATTTCTCACCACACACATTAATTGGGTGCCCTTTAATTCTACAAAAATAGCGTACCCACACCACTTACTTTTTAATGCTTTCTTTTCCATATCTAGCATCCAAATATTTCTTCTTTATATTTTCAAGTTCTATTATAATTTTAATCATTAGATGTTTCCCCATTAATTGAGAATAAAACTTATTTAAATCTAAGTTAGATTCCATTCCATATCACATTATATCATTTAGTTTATTTCAAAAATAAATAATAATTCATTTGAATTTTTTCAAAGTGATCATTTTATTTTTCATTTCTAGGTAATTTTCATCAAGTAGGTTACTCTGATAAATTATCTATATTTTCTTAATTATGATGTTATAATTTGAATAATTCTCTTCCAATTTCAAAAATCTTATTACTCCCTCCAAATATTCAAATAAAGAAGAATTATTTTCAACCAAATTCATCAATTATTGATTTTTATTCATGAATGTTTGAAGATCCTCTTGTCATCTATGAAAATAACACATAATTTACCACATGTTGTGTTTTCCCTTTTATACAATCATCCTCGTATATTACAGGTGTTGTGTAATCAATATCATTATATTTACCAAATATATTTTCTATAGTGTAATTTTTTGATAAACATAATAATTAAATTTCATTTTTATCTTTATTGTGATAAAATTTCTCAGTATCCTTCTTCTTATTATTTTATTCAACTTCTCACTTCCTGAAAAATTACATTCTTCAAAAGAATTTATTTCCAAAAATCCAAAAAAAAATTATGTACCATGTAGAAGAATTATGATCCTCTTCCCTCAACACATATTCTTCACCATACAAATCCTTCATTCTCATACATATATTCTATGAAAATTGGCCATTAAATATCTTCCTAAACATTTCTTCTTTTAATGATTTATTTCAAGGCTTCATTGAATATTGGGTCAATCTCAATTTCTCTTGTATCAGTACCATATAAAATTCCATGTCATCTTTATAATAATATTCCATTAATCAGTACATAATAATTAATACCCACATGTACTACAATATATACCAATAACTCCATTATCCATTTAGAGAAATGATTTCTATTAAAAACATATTCTCTCATTGTTTATTCTGTTTCAAACAATCATAAAGATCATAAAAATAAAATTTAGAATGGTTTAATAAATATAAAACATATATTATTTGATTCCACTTATAATTACATATGACCCCCTAAGAGGGGGGATTAATCATGGTGTCACTAAATTAATCTTTATTATAAATTTGTACCTCTCTTTAAAAAATTTAGGATCATTTATGATATTTAGAAGGGTCAAAAATCAATATAATGATTTATTTCTTTATTACTACAATGAAAAAAAGAAACAAAATTTTTCATATATAAATTCAAGAGATAGGGACACCTAATCTAGTTTACCAATAATAGGGTACATCTATGAAGAATACACTGAGCATTATACCGGTGTACCAAATCCATTAAAACTCCTAGATTATGTGTATACAATATTTCAAAATAGAGTTTTAAATCATCATTGTCAACAGAATATTATTATCCTTCACTCACCTCTTCCATGGGGGTAAAAAATAATATTTTTATAATTATAGGTATTTTTCATAGTATAATGACATCAAGGTCACATCAAGATTACTATAAGGAACTGATATTACTTGCATCACCAAAAAATATATAGATTCATTGATATATTCTGAGTGGTGTTTCTAAGTCTTCTTCTTGATATAATCATTAATAAAACTTCACATTGATCTAAAATATAATTTAAATTAGAAGAAATACTATACAAAGAATAATTCTATTATTATAATTAAATTCATTATAGTTATTTAAAGATATGTACAACTATTCATGTTTTTTATAATCCATAAATTTAATGAAATTATATCCCATATAAATTTTATATTAATTTGATTATATTTTTATGGATTTTCAAGTTCCTAGATTCCATTTTTAATAAAATTCAGTTCCCTCTAAACACTTATTCTAGATTTTAAATATTCTCTCTTCTCTGTGTTTTTCTGGGTAATTGGATAGACGATTATATTTCCCTCGAATGATTGGAATTTTAAATTTTAAATTCAATTCTAAAATAAATTACACATTAATCTTTTTTAAAATATCCAAATATCTCCCAACATTTATTATTCAACATATTATTTCAATAGGATTGTTAATTATCATAAAAAAAACTTCCAATCGATTTTGAGAAGGCCACTAGTAGAAGATCTAAATTTTATTACCTTCAAGTGTCAGTAATGTTACAAATATTGAAAGCATCTAGTTTCCTGATGTTAATCTAAAATTTCAATATTTCTTAAAATGTGAAAAATATGATGTGTTATATGAATCACCATGCTTATAGATCCATTAAACTCTATATGGGGTGTGAGGATATATTTAGTGATTATGGTGTCTTTAGAAAATCTAGCTGGCTTTCATTCATATTGGTGTAATATAATACATCTCCTATGGCCCATAAACCATTAAATCTCCAAAACATTATGTACAATGTAAAATATGATTTTTCATTGAGATAAGATATTATATGTTTCCTAGAGTTAAAGATATTTATTCTATAAAAATGTCTAAAATGTATATTTTTTCTTGAAAATTAATGACATGACTAATATGAGAGTTCTTAGAAAATGGAGTAAATTTCCCATGTAATGTTTGAAATAATAAATAGTTTGATATCATAATTATTTAGATGTAGTTTCACAATAGATAGGGTTCATTACTCTAGATCGACTTATCTCTACGATTTTTGAAAATAACCTATGATATGGGGAGTTATTATACATGTTCCTTTAAGTACATCTATTTATTCTTACAGTGAAACCTATTAACCATGATGAAACTATATTCATAAATCACAATCTCACATACATATATGTATATTATCTTTCATGAAGTATTCATCATGGAATACTCAGATGCGGTGCAATGCACCTATATAGAAGAACCTGATCACTTCTATATTATTTTTTTGAAATCATCATTTGTGATGTGGTATGATCTATTAATTGATAATTTTCTATGTACATTAAAACCTAAAATATGGAATCTCTTCGTGCATGTGGTTTCAGAATCACTACTACAACATGGAATGATACCTTTACATAGTATCATCAATACACTCTTACCCTTATATAAATATCATTATAGTGTAAATCAATTATTATGGAACATAATCCTTTTTATTTTTAGAATCATCTAAACACTTTCACCCACATATATGGTGAAACACTTCACTTTACTGTATGAATTACTAATGAAAAATTCTATGCCATGTGGATAAAGACTCCATGGTGAAAGATCCTTCAAAATTATAGAACCTTCTTGTAACATCTATATTTAGATGTTCAACTTGTAGTGTGGAGTTAATATCTATATCTTTAAAATAGGATGAATACAGCAGGGAATACAAGTTTATAGTTCCATAAAATCATTTCTAAATACACACAAACACACACACACACACACACATATTCCCCTTACAAAAAAATAAACCATAATTTCCCTAAGAGAATTAACCATAAGTTCAATACGTCTTCCACGAACATGAAACATTTATAGATTCAGAACAATCCTCCATGAAATAACATCAATCTACAAAAATCCATTAAGCATGATATCAAATACTGACTAAAAAGTTCCTTGTAATATTAAATTAATTCTCAATCATAGATTAATACATATTGTAAGGAATACCACACAAAACATTAGGTTTGATACAATCCCCCCATTGGATTTTATTTTATATTATCCCATTACATTCCACTATTTTTTCAAACACATATTGCATATTAGTTTGTCTCTTACCTTTTTAATGTAATTAAAAAGGTTAATTTCTCTTATAGATTTAATGTAAAATTTTAACACCACTTGATATTCAGAATTATTGTTTTCAAAAAAAATAAATCTTTTTGATATTTTGTGTTACATGAAATAATGATTTTATCTTGTGTTACCCAAAACATTAAGTTTAATTGAAATGTGACATAGTAATAAAATATTGTTATTTTATATGATAGTTATCACCTAGTATTTGGAATGGAGAGTATGAATAGGATTAAATAGATTATGAAAATATATAGTTTACTCATGTATATAGAATTAATTATTTAGTGGCATTTAATTATAAATTAACATAAAAACTATTTTAAATAAATGAAATCTTTTCCCTGAAAAACTATTTTCATGCACAGAATCATATTTTACCTCGATAAATTAAAAAATTATATTTTGAGGATTAATTTTTATAAAATTTATATATAATATATTCCATAAAAGGTTTAAAATTAATCTTATTATTTTTTATACAAAGGATAAGAATAAATCAAATTATAGGATTAAAATTGAATTTTAAATAAAAACAGTTTTATCGCTTCGGTGTGATTATTTAAAAATTATTTTTTCTAACTTTTATAAAATTTATTTAAAAAATGATGTTAAATTTTTCTATAATTATGTCACATTTATCTTAGGTATAATTTTTATAAATTTCTCAGAAGATAATATTTTTTATTAACATAAAAAATAATGGTTGTTATTTAGAATTTTTATATATTATAAAGAATTTATAATCTTAAAAATTGTTTTAATGTGGTTTTAAAAGTAAAATTAGATCAATTATATATCTATTAATATATTTGAGGTTATAGGAATAAATTTAATGTTAAATTTTAATGTAAAAAACTTTTTAAACTTTTGAACATCTTCTCTTTGGAAAAATGCCTTTTAGTAGTATCCGTGATATTTATTTTAAATTAAACATTGAAACTTATATGAATTAAATTAAGAATAATTTATTATAGTATTAATTAAAATAATATAAATTATATAATAAGATAAATATATTTTTTGGCTATAATCAATCTTAAAAACATTTAAAATTATCTACTGCATTTAAGGTCAAAATGGGTTAACCGGGGTTAATTGTAAGCATAAGGGGAAGCATTTCCTAAAAAATCAAAAACAACCATTTTATGGACCTAATTATACCTTATAACCTCTATGAATCGATAAATTCCAATTGTTGGGCCTTTGTGCCTATGGGAAATGTGGGTACAACCTTTTCTTTTCGATAATTACAAGTGTGCCTCTCACCCCACTTATAAAAGGCCACCCACTCGATTCTTCTATTAACACATAAAAATTAGTTATCTAATCCAATAACTACCCAAATAAATTCCCTAATTACATAATATCATCATATAATCCTTATTTTGGACAGAAATACAATCTAATATGCCTTCTGGTGCAAACGAAAAATGTTTTCCGAAGAAGAGGTTACATACCTAACCAAGCCTTTTAATTAATTTCTCTTTCCCCCACCATCAATTAATTTTAGATAATGATGATATAAAATATAATTTTCTTACATATAATTTTATTTTATTATGTTAATTTAATATCCTAAATTCTTACCCTCTTCCATCAAATCATATTCGAAATCATCATTCATGTGTACGACGGACAACCACCTTGCCAATCGTTGTTATTCATTTTTTCGTCACCACCTCTCATGGTTGGATATAATGATGGAATTAATTTTTATATATGAAATTTATTATATTATTATACTTTTTAAATTATTATATTATATTTATCTTCTTACTTTCCATTCATTGGTAATATAATAATCTCATTCATCTATTCAACGAACTACCACCTTATGAACAGATGTGATTCGTTCACACTTTACATGGAAGGTAATGAGGATGGGTTTAATTAAAATATTTGATATATATGAAAAGAAATAATTAATAGTATTATATTATTTACCTTTATTTATTTCATTATACTAAGAAAATGGGAACAATGTTTATGTGTACATACGACCAGCTGTCTCCATGAACAATGTATTTCATTTTCTATCCCAATCAATTATATATTACCTTAAATACATAGACAATTCATATATAAGATATTTTTATGATGGTTACAAATATTTAAAATATTAAACCATGATCAAATTAAGAGAAATAAAAAGAAAAAATAAAAATTTTCTTGAAAAACAAAGTGGTTATTATCTGAAACATGATATTAACAAGGAATTATTAGTAAAGTGATATCAAAAGGTCATAAGTAAATAATATATGTTGTGATATATATAATTTTGGTTATATAATATTTTTATAATATAATTATATTTATTATACATTACTTTTAAGGTGTATGAATGATGTTAAGATATTAAGGTAATGGATTTCTAGTTTACCCATTATTTCTGGGAGACATATGGAAATTCAACACCTATTTCTTTTGTGTTATGTATCAACTGCCTATTTGACATGTTATATCATTAATATATTTATTATAATGATATATAAAATTCAAATTTATTACAATCTTTATTAGGTCTTACGATTCAAAATAATACTAAATTAGTAAAGGTTTTCCATATCACTTTTTTTTGTGTTATAGATGCCATATTCATCATTTATTTATTTTATGTAGTGTATATAATTCATATGAATTTATTTTATTATGGTTAATATGAAAATTATTATAACATACATATACATTTGAGTATATTTCATTCATGGGGATTAGAAATCAATGTTACTAAAATTGTAATGGTTTTATGATACAATCTCATCATTTCTCAAGACTATTAAAGATTATATTTGTGATGATAAAATATTAATATCCATGTCTCAAGAAACATGTGAACATTATTATCATATGGTAATTTCATTATAATACATTTTTTTATTTTTATTTATTGATGTACTCAATAATTAAATAAAATATAGGAAAATTTTCTTTATTCCTTTCTTTAATCAGAAACTATTTTTTCTTTCAAAACAATATTTTCTAAATCTTTTTTCAAAAATATAATTAAAATTTCATGAACTATTTTTTAAATTATTTTTTAAATATTTTCGGTTTTTATGAGACATGTTTTATCGAATATACATATTTTCCCAAAAAAATATTATTTATATTTTATAAAAAATGTGAAAATAATCTGTATTTTAACATTTATGGCATAAATGGAATTTCTCAATATCATGAACATTATTTTACTTAAGATTAATTTATAAATTTTAATGGTTATTTTCAAATAAAATTATTTTCACTATATTTTATCAATTTGTAATTTTAAAAAATAAAATGTATATTTTTTCAATGAAACATTTCGAGGTATTTTTGTATCAAAATAATTTTACATTTAAGACAAAAACCTTTGATGTTGCTTATGATTTATTGGATTTTTATCCTCGGATATCATTATTATTATTTACTTGAATGTTTTATAATTATGGTTATATGATGATTATAAAACCTAATTTTTTCCATGGATTAATATTTAAAGAATGATGAAATTAATTTGAAAAATGTTTAGTTTACACACATTATGTTATTATGAAATGTTTATGAAACCCTTTTATTTTCATAGGTTCTAATATGACCATTGTTTTATGATCTAGTTGAATAAATATTTATTATTTTCATTATGTAATGTGTGGTACGTATATATCCCTCTAATGAATTAGGTAAATATGTATAAATCATGAGTAAATATGATATGAGTGAATCAGATTACTTGTTCACAATGTTATGCATGATCCTAAAAACATGTTCATAAAATTATGTATGGAATTTTATTTTATCTCTATAAAGTTATTCATAAACATTTTTTCATGTCTATATGTTTATGAAAGGTCCATATTTCATGTCGTTAAATTAATGAATGAATCAATTTTCATTTTTACATGTTCATAATTTTATAATCATATGTGTATGCTAAAAATCTCTATCTAATATTGATGTTCTGATATCATGGATTATGTTACTATATAAATTATGATTTATGCCTTATGAACAGCCAATATTTATTACATGTCTCATTTTTATGATCTATGATATGAAAGGTATGGTTTTCAAATTTTATACTCAAGTTATCAAACCCTTATGCCCATGATATGTTGATATATATCTAGTTTACCGTTATAGAATATATGGGATCACACATTTTTATGTTTACCTTCCAAAGGTTATGATGAATGGTTTTATGTAAGATATGTAGAATAAGGTTTCCAGTTATGAATGACATTGCTGAAGATTGGGTAGCAAATTTGTGGACAAGTTATTTTTGTGTCCATGTTTCCAAAGGCACTAGAACCAAAATAATCTCAAATGGATTGTTCTGTTATGTAATGGATCTTCTTCTATTAATATTTGATATTTATATATGATAAATTTGGGATTATATATTTGGTATTAGATTAAGTATTTGTAATCCTTTCAAATATAGTATTTAAAAACATTATTGCTATCCCTATAAATATATATATAAATATATGCATATGGGTACGTCTAAGGATGAGTAAAATGGTGGTTAAATATATATGAAAATATCCAATAATTTTAGTAAAGGATAGATGAAGTGGTTTCCAAAAAATCACATCTCTGTTTGGATACTATAAGTGGATGTAGATATAACATAGAGGTACCTGGTGATAATAAATATGAAAAGGGTGCATCAAGATACATATGATCCCCACCAGGTTTATGATAATGATCCATTCTACACACCTAGTTTAAAACTTCTAAGGCATATTCCTTTTAAATTTACAAACTCTATATGAACCATCATGAAGTATTTGAATAATGACATTGAATGACCTATGTTAAGCCATAGGTGTAATAGATTTAAAATCTGGTGTCATTATTTAGGAATCCTAGAAGTGTTTTTTCATGAATATGTAGTTTTTCACAATGATTAATATTTCTCAAGCTATGATTTTTTGTTTTAGTCAATGGAGGGAATCAGAATAAGATGGTTTAATGTTGAATGTGATAGACAATTTGTTGATGAGAAACAAAAAGGTATGATTATTAGAGTGAATGATATTTTCATTATACCTAATCAATTATCATAATATATGATTAACAATATTCACCACAACAATATATTGGACTCACTAGAGATGGGAATGACATATTTTGTATAGAGTTAAGTAATTGGAGACTATAGAAGAATGAAGATTTACTTTCCCATATATCAGTTGTAAGAACCATAATTTTTACCAGTTTTGGATCCCTTCAATTGTTGGTTGAAACCATTTTTGGGGTTCTATTTTGGATAACAACCTGAATTCGATCTCAGGGGATAGTTGGATTTTTTTGGGTAAAAAAGGAAGAAGGGGACAGAGTGTTTTCTATAGGCCAAATACTTGATATGTACTAGGAATAAATAGTGTGTACTCTATAAACAACGTGTAATGGCCTGGGAACGCTAATTCACAATGTGTATTTATTTTTTATCAAAGTGAAGAACCTAACAATTAAATATAGGGTAAATCATTTACATAGCATTTAAATGTTTTGAAATGTTTTTAAATGGGTAGACCACTTTTTTTCATCCACATCTGACATTTCATTGCTCTCCTATGTATGAGGTCTATTTTACAACTCATATCATGCCTAAAGCTAGGATTTTATCTTTCATCCTCATACAAACTTCAATTTTAGAACATTCATTATCATTGGATACGTACCAGTATCACCTTCATTCTATTTATTCCTTCTTCATTAATATTACTGTTGACAAATTTATTTAGGTTAATGATCATACACCCTATTTTTAGGGTGTTGATCCTTTCTTCTATTTTCTTCTAATACCGATCAAACTATGGGATGAAACTCGATGAGTGGAGTACTACAGGCCTATGGTACGTGGTCTATGACTCATCTCGTAATGTCTTACCATTTTATAAACTATTTAGGTCATTCCAAATTTATATTTTATAGCACCCAAAACATTATAGTATGTTTCTCCTTAAAAACTTTCAATTCATAGCTTACAATATTACATACAACACCGAGTCTCTAAGAAACAACACAATTTTACTTAAAAAGGATAGTTATAACATGGACATTGAACATAATTTTTCCACTTTTGTGATTGGAATTTTGAAAAATCAACATACATGGTTATGGTCAATATGATATTTTGATTCTGATAGGATCACCTTAGTTTTTGGTGAACAGCAACTTACCCTTTGTAATAGTAATTTTATCCTTATGAATAGTAATATGAAACATTTGAATAATAAATTATTAAAATGAATAGTAATATCACCAATAATTGTGTAAATAAAATTTAGGTGTGTTATCAATGAAAGTATGATATAATTATTATTAAGTATTTATTAGTATTTTAATAAATATTTATTTATAATTTTATAATAAATATAATTGTGCAAATGAAAATTTATTTTCATAAATAATAATTATAAGTCAATATTTATAATTTTTATTATTATAATATAATTTTATGAGACTGTGGTTTTTTTTTCAAAGTATCATAAAATCCATTATAATTTTAAAATTTGTATTTTTATGTAAATGATGAATTTAATTAAAAATAAGATTTCCCATATTTATATAATCTTTTTCATAAAATATATTTCATTTTTGGATTATACATGTGGAAAAAATATTAGGGTAAATTTTGGGATTTTTTTAAAATACATGAATTTTTGTGAATAGTAAAATACGCTAATTTACAATAAATGTAAAATACATGAATTAGAGAGTCATGTATGTTGTTTGGTTGATTTAAGATCCATCATTTCAAACTCACATGAACATATTACAATATTTAGTCACAATAATCATCACTATTTATTGTCATGACCAAAATAAGAAAAATAGAAAAATAATGAGAAATCACTCCTCGCCTCCACCATAAAAATCAACCCTAGCCCTATATTCTCCTCACAACTATAATACTTGATGCATGTCATAATTATACCCAAATACTCTTTCCTAGTCTCTACCCACGCCCACGATCTATCTTTTTTTTACAAAAATAACAAAACCCATTTACTTAAGGAGGTTCTCAAAGAAGAAAATTCATGAGGAAAAACCTCTTCCTTTTTCATTTAAATTCATTTTAATTTATTTTTATTTTCTTATTCAATCATAATATAATGCATAAAAATGATCATTATAACTCTTTTATCATCAATATACTATAAATATAACATTTTAATGGAATATCCTTCATCAAAGTTCTTG
This sequence comes from Viscum album, assembly GCA_963277665.1. Taxonomy (NCBI): domain Eukaryota; kingdom Viridiplantae; phylum Streptophyta; class Magnoliopsida; order Santalales; family Viscaceae; genus Viscum; species Viscum album. The sequence goes on from OY728148.1 coordinate 791,346,282, forward strand.
CTTTCCTCTTTTATTTTAAAAAATAAATCACCTTTCATGACATGCTGATTTACAACCTTCATGGATGATAGATTTTCATTCTAAAATTTAGACTTTAAGCCTTGTCATGAAACCATTATTACAGTTGAACCATATTGTAAAATGTTTATTACATCCTATGTAATTTTATAGAAGCATAATATATACAGTTTTATTTAATAAACAATGCTGGTGTGGGATGATAAAAAACATGCCAAAATAATCAAAGTAGTTATCACTAAAATTTTATCTAATAATTCATTACTCATACCATATAAAAGAAAATATATATAACGATTTACACCTTTTATATTTATTAATAATATAAAATCCCAAATTTGGATAATTATATCTCTTTTACATGAACTTCATTACATGTATACAAGTAAACAGATCATGAAAACTAAGGAAACAAAAGATTCCGAGAGATAAAATTGTATCATATAACTCATAAAAAATTCCATAAATGATCTAATGAAATTATAATAAATAAATAAAGGTAGAATATTTTCTTAATTAATTAATTAATTAATTTCATTTGATTATATAGAACATTAATGTCAAGTGTAGAACATATTCTGACATAAGATTAGGTGTTTCTCATCTCACTTTTATTTCCATGAGAATTTAATTATTCACCAATTATTTCATGTGTGTGGTGTATTTATACTTAAAGTTTATATATAATATTACTAGTCTTTTTATATTCATGGTTTTCAATGATTAATTTTATGATTATTATGTTTTGGTCATGTGATTCGATTGATTACAAAGTGTTAAGGGACTTCATCTCAATTTCCATTTCATTGAGATATACTTGGTTCTATACACCTAATAATTATTTTTTGGTGCATCTACATCCACTTTGAGATACTTTTTCATTTGGAATTATATTTATATTAAATATCCATATTATTGTATCATAGGTATTATTATTTTCTTAGTCGTATAGAATTTTACATATTGTGATTATTCTAAATGATCTTTTAACTGAGGAAATATTGATTAATTTGTATCTAATACAGAATATAGATTTAAAAAAGGCATGTATATATTATATTAAATATATGTATAAAGAATAATTATCAATTTTAGTGATGGGATGGGGACATTATATTCCCTTGATGAATCAACAGGTCTCATGAGACAAAACAGTGGGCAACAAACCCTTCATGTTTTTTTTCGAAACAAAATCAGACATGTATATACCTACAGACGTAAACCATCTTAACAGTATGATGGTTCATGTGCTAGATATATGACATAAAAATAATAATCATTCACATTATTTATTATTTATTCGTTACTCTCTCTAAGGTTTTCACTAAGAAAAAATCAATGGATGCTTTTTTCATTCTGAGTTTATTGATGCCATGTGTTTTTCAATTATCATCCATTACATAAAAATAATGTCTAATAGATTATTAATAAATTATTATAAATTCATGATTATAATAATTTTAACCCTTAATTATAATATGATTTCACCCCTTTCATTTATTTTCCTTCCACTGGTTATGAATATGAGTTCATTTATTGAGTTTTCAAGGATGAAATTTATTATCATTTGTAAGGTATTATACATTTATTTTAAATTTAAAATAGGTTCCATTTATGTGTGTAGTTTCTTCAATAATACTAATGTTATTTCTAAATTGGTATTTAATTCCTTGTAATCATGACAATGAAATTAAATAATGTACCATCTCCGGGTTTCTTGGGTGAGGGCATTATAGTTGGTTTCAATGGAAATTTAGTTGAATATTTGGGAACTAGATTTAGAAAAAGTTGTTTAAGGAACATTACCTAGAGATATAATTTGAGGATAATCATATAATAAGTTCCTATATTTTTTAATGGTTGATATTATTTTTCACTTCCTAGAAAGACGTCCTGTTTTGAATACTACAAGTGGATGTGGTTCGGGCATATTGGTATCTTGGGGTAAAAACTCTGACAAGGTGTCCCAATATTGACTTAGGGTAACCTGGTAAATGACAACATGCCTAAGTATGAACCTTTTTTGATACTCCATTGTGATATTTTTAGATAATACACATTTTTAATACATACCATTTTGAATGTTTTAAAATTTAATAGAAACCATGTTTTTGGTTAAGATATTAGATATGCATAAATCTTTAATTTATGTAAAGTGTTTTTCTAGTTAGAAATTTCTCTTTATGATTTATAACCTAATTTAGTGTATTCTATTGTTTAGTGAGGGTGCCTAATTGAATAAATGGAATCAATACCCACGTATAATGTGCGGATTTACCCTATGAAGAAGTCTACATATTAAGTAAAAGATTTTAGAAGATCATAACCATGCTTTGTACAACATACATACATTGTGACGGATAACCATACAACAACTATGTTGGATCATTTCATGCAGCAGTAGCCCCCATATTTAATTAGGAAAACAAATCTTGTGGTGGTTGAGAGTGTGTGGAGTATTTAGCTACCTTTACATGACTACCCATGTATTCCATAGATTACGTAAATGATTTAGAAGAAAAGATTGATCATTTCATTTAATATCATAAGACAATTCTTATAAGATAACTGGAATGAAAATATTTTTCTCATATAATGAAATAATATTTAGTTCCATCAAAAGAGAGAAATAATTTTCTAGACTGAATTTGTTCAGAGGAAATCATGATAAGAAGTGGTATAATGATAACCATGGAATCAAATAAGTTCCTATTAAGAAGAAGGGAATGAACAAGTTCCTATTATTTGAGAACTATAGAAGCAATCATCTAGGAGAATTCTTGAACATAATGAGAGTTTTCTATAAGTATGGAGAAAAGGGTCATCAAGATAATGACTGTAAATGGAGAAAAAAAAGATGTTCGATGCTTCAACTATAATGAAATGTGGAATTATTCAAATAAATTTCCCAAGTGTTAAGGGAATATACCACAAAAGTGGCCAAGGGGAGATGGCCAGTCTCATGTGATCAGGACTATGGAGGTTGAGGATCTTAATGATGTGGTGGAAGGTACTTTAATTGTTTGTTAAAATTTATTCAATGCTTTATTTTATTATATATCATCACATTATTTAATATATTCCTATTTTTTAGTAAAATTAGACATTTCCCTGTTGATTTAATAATGGATTTATCAGTAAATACTACTAAGGAATGTATCTTTGCAACAAATATGTGTTGATTTTTCCCTTTATGACAGATAAAAATGATTTAGTTTCTAACCTATCATCATACCCGTGATTTATTTTGATATAATACTCAGTATCGAGAGGATTTTAACTTATGATTTGAAAATATTTTTCAAGAAGAGGAAATTTACAATTTTTGAGAATGATATAGAATCTCTTATCGTTGGAGAAGAAACCTCCCCATATGATTCTTATCTAGATCCACACCAGTAGATCTACTAAATTAAATTATTAGGGAGGAAGAGAATAAAATATCTATGGTTGAGGAAAAAATATTCAAATTTATGATGTACCTATTTTGAATGAATATGTGGATTTATTTCTAGAGGATTTACCTAGGCATCCTTCAGTGCGGTAAATTGAGTTTTCTATTGATTTAATTCCAGGTGGAAGACCTATATCATAGAATATATATATAATGGAAACTATGAATCCAGTAGAGCTAAAAAACAACATGATGAATTGGCTGATAATGGTTTTATCAACCATAGTGTTTCTCTATCTGGAGCCCATGTTCTCTTTGTCTAGAAGAAAGATAGATCCATAAGGCACTGCATTTACTATATAGAAATCAATGTTTTTAAAATAAGGAACAAGTATCCCCTACCTCTAATTGATGATTTATTTTATTAACTTCCTGGAGATTAATATTTTTCTAAAATTGACCTTTGATCTAGATATCATAATTTACATACGAGGAAGAAAGATATTCCAAAGACATAATTTTGAACAATATATTTAAATTATGAGTTTATTGTGATTCCATTTGGACAAGCTAATGTGCCCTATGTTTTCTTGAATATAATGAATATATTTTTCAAGGAATATCTTGATGACATTGTTCTAGTATTAATTTATGATATCACGATATATTCCTAAATCTATGACTACTATGATTAACAATTATGGGTTGTTATAGAGACTCTTAGAAGAAAACAGTTATATGGGAATTTTAGTAAGTGTGAATTATAGATTGAAACTATTTATTTTCATGGCCATATTGTGTCTAAGGAAGGAATCTATGTTGATCCTATGAAGATAAAGGAAATCCATGAATGGAATATTCTAATGAAAATAACAGTGGTATCTAGTTTTATTGGATTAGCAGGTTACTATGGGTGTTTCTTATAGAATTCTTCCTAGTTGGATAACCCTCTAACCAAGATCACACGTAAAGGGTTTAAGTTTTTATGGGAAAAATAATTTACAACAAGTTTTGAATAATTGAAAATAAGATTGGTTAATTATCTAATTTGTAGTCATCCATATAGAAATTATGGGTTTTTTATATACAATGATTCATTAGATAATGGATTAGATTGTGTCCTTATAAAAAATGATAAAGTTATTTCTTATGCATCAAGGATATTAAAAACTCATGAACAAAATTATCCAACTCATGTCTTGAGTTAGCTGTAATAATCATTTCTTTGAAAATATTGAGACACTATCTCAATTGTGAATTAAGTGAGATATATACAGATCAATAGAGTTTGAAAGAAATTTTTACATAGAAATAAATCAATAAGTGGAAAATGAGATGGATCAAGTTACTCAAAGATTATGATGATTAAATCCACTACCACCTAAGAAAGGAAAATAAGGTTGTAGATGCATTAAGAATGAATTGTCATGGACTTCTGACCTAAATGAGGATTGAGAATGATATTATATTCATGGATCTAGTGAAGATAGATATTGGAGTTGTTAAGAAAGAGGAAACATCATTCTTTTTTCAAATGATTGATAAAACTTCTTTACTGGAGAAGTTAATAATCTCTCAATCTGATGATGAGAACCTTCAAAATAAATTTCAAGTCATTAGGTCTGGAAGATTGGTAGACTTCATGTATGAGGAAGGAGTTTTTAAATTTGGAATGAAGTTATGTATTCCATCAATACATTATCTAAGAAGGGATCCATTAGATGATTCTCATAGATCAAATTTCTCTATACAACTAGATATAATTGATATGTATAGTGATCTGAAGAAACATTTTTTGTGGGATAACTTAAAGTATGAAATTTCTAACTATGTGTCATGGTGTCTAGTTTGTCAATAAGTCAAGGATAAGAGACAACATCCAAGAGGATTCATCAAATCACTACCTATTACTATGTTGAATGGGGATGACACTATGATGGACACTGTCATAGGACTAGAAAAGACACCAAGAAAGAATGATGCAATAAGGGTAATTGTTGATGGTGTTTCAAAATAGGCACATTTAATTACTATAAGTGAAAATTTAACACTTGATCACCTTGTAAGACTCTATATTAATAAGATTTTAAGACTTCAAGGTGAACCTATATTGATTGTTTCCAATCAAGAACCCCAATTTACATTATACTTCTATAAGAGTATTTAGAAGGCTTTGGAAACTGAGCTTCATATGAGTATTGATTATCACCTAAAAACCAATGGACAATAAAAAAAACTATTCAAACATTGAATTAAATTTTGAGATCATGATCACTTGAATTTAATTTTATATGGGATCAGTACTTGCCTTTGGTATAATTTTTCTACAACAATAGTTTCCATTATAGTAATAAAATTATTCCACAAGAAGCATTATATGGCAAAAGATGTCAGACTTAAACATGTTGGGATGAAGTTGTTGAGAGGAAACATATAGTCCCTAAAATTATTAAAGAGACAATGACAAAGTTAAAGGCAATTTAGTACCATATAAAATCATCCCGAAGTTGGAAAAAGAGTTATGTTTACAACTGGAGAATGATTTTCATTTTCATTTAGGAGATCATGTCTTTCTAAAATCATATCCATGGAAGGGTGTCTTAAGGTTCGGTTAGAATGGGAAACTTAGCCTTGGGTAACTTGGACCATTTAAAATTAGGGAACTACTTGGTGTTATAGCTTACTATTTACCAATGCCACCAAGTCTCTGCAACGTTCATGATGTGTTCTGTCACGAACCAACCCGGGTTAACCCTTAACCAGTCACCCAAGCCCACCCACGACAAGGCCTAAGAGGCATTCCTGATCCTCCAGGGATCGCAACAAGCACCAGGGAATCAATAGAAGACAACTAGGAATGCTTTTTCTCAGTGAAAATAAATAAAGAAACCGAAAATGTAGAATAATTCATGGTATATAAATGACACGAAAATGGAGGAACAACCAACAACAGCAAACTAACCAGACCACGACCAAAACTCATCGCAACTCCGAGAGTCGCTCACCAGTCCTCTACCAACTCTCTCCCATGGTGAAAAATCTCTAGTCAAACGTACAACAAAAATAAAAACAGGAAAACACTATAGGTGTGAGTATTAAAACATAGTAGGTGTACCCAATAAACTATTCCCAACACAGTAGCTTTAAATAAAGAAATTTTTACTAATTCCAAGTTTGAATTAAATTATACAAAATATTAGTTTTCACACACACTTTCATTTCTAAAAAAAGTTACATTCCATTGCCCTATTTAATTTAAAATAATGTTTAATATTTTAAAGGAATAGGTGCATTGCATTTAAAACATTTTTTGCGAACAATTTAGAAATCCAAATTTTAGCAGTTAGTAAATAGGAAAAACCACACAACACGTAACAGACTAAGGGCAATGGAAAAAGTGTCACACAGGGGCTAGCTACTTAACTAGACCATGCAATTTTCCACCACATATAGATAAAAACTAAATAAAACATTGGTTAAACCTAGGAGCTCATGAACAATCTAGAACAGACCACAGATGTGACTCATCAGGAAGGCATGCGCCTAGTTGGTACTCGTAATGCTTCCTGGTTGGCTGTTTATCATGTGGTCTCCAGTTCTAGTTGTGTAGGAAGATATTTAAATACTCGTCAGGTAGGGGATAGTTCTTGCCATGTGTTATCTAAGATAGTCTGAGGTGGGGGCCTATTATCTGCCTACGGGTAGGGGTCTGCTATCTGCCAAAGGATTGGGCTCGGGCATGGCTGAGTTCATTGGGCTTTAGGCCCACTAGGTTCGTTACATAAAATGAGAATTTTTATGTAATGAACCCGGTGGGAATAAAGCCCAATCGAACTCATCCATGCCTGAGCCCAACCCTTTTGTAGATAGCAAACCCCGACCTACAGGAAGATAATAGGCCCCCACCTTAGACTATCCCAGATAACATGTCTCAGAAATTGTCCCCTACCTGACGATGATTTAATTCACCTCTCCTGCAACTCGAATCAGATACCATAGGCTTAATATCCAACCGAGAGCGTTACAAGTACCAATTGGTCCGTATCTAAGTTTGTACTCGTAACTCTACCAGTTTGATGTTAAGCCTGTGGTCTCCGGTTTGAGTTTCGAGGGAGGCGAATTAAATCCTCATCAGGAAGGGGACAGTTCCTACAACGTGTTATCTTAGACAGTCTGAGGTTGGGGTCTATTATCTTCCCTAGGGTGGGGGTATTCTATCTTCCAGATGGATGGGCTCAGGCATGGCTGAGTTTGATTGTGCCTTAGGCCCACCGAGATCATTACATAAACAAAATATGGGTTTTCACACACACATTTCCAATAAAATAAAATCTTCAAAGAGTATATATAATAATTATTCTTTAAAAACTTTTTTAAAGCTCCGAACGGACACATAAAACTTTCCAAGCCACATCACTTAATAAGATCTTTGTAAACAATCACCCTTTTATGTTCAATGCACACCTCCATGCTGAGGTGACGTTCACGATGTCCTTTATTGAGTATCGTATATTTACTTTAGTGATTTTTTTGTTCAGTTAAGTTGGTTTAAATTTAGTTTTTTATTTTCTTTTTAAAATATTTGAGTTTTTTTAATTATGTGGTCTGAGTTCTATTTTGGAAGTACGTTGAGGTGGTTTTCACTATTTGGTTGTTTAAATTACTTTGTGTTGGTGTTTCAATTTTTTTATCTATTTTTGTGATGTTTAAATGTTTGAGTTATTTTTGGTCAGTGTTCTGTGTTTTAATTTTTTCGACATTTGTCTAAATTCATTAGAGAGGTTTTTCCCTAATATTGTGGTTATCTGTAAGTAGCGTGTTCTTGTGTGCAAGTGTGAGATGTGGCGCGTCATCGAAACGAAGCTATAAGTCAAGGTAGCTCCCCCACTGCACTCGCCTTTAAATTTAGAATTTATTGATTGCATTAGGATTTTTTTAATTTTAATACACATGATAAAATATAATATAATTAATCTTTAATTGATTATTTAGTGTAAAAAGAGATATTTATTTTATACACGACAATTGAAATATATTCATGATAAACGAACACCCAGTAGTGAATTAAAGCCCATTTGGCCTTTAAACATATTTCACAGAATTTCAAATGTATTTTTGGTTTATTGATATATAATTTTTTTAAGCACAAACAATTGTTTTGGTTCTCTTGAGAAATGAGGGTTTTCTTTAAAATTGGTGAACGTCCATTTGGAACTTTAATAAAATAAATTATTTTGGAAAACTATCTTTGGGGTGACTCAGGGGTGATCTTTGGTCTACCTTGACTGCATGAGTTGTGTGTGATGTTTGTGCTACTTGATTGAATTTATTGAATCTCCCCTTTCCTTTTTATTATACGTGTTGATAGGGGAACTGGGCATAGTGAGTGAATTTTCTGAGAACAATTACCACACTAGTTTTGATTATACACTAGCTAGTGGCCCATAGTAGAGAGGTGTTTTCTTATTATTACTATGGGATTGGGCCCCTCGACTAGGCCAGGTAGGGCGATGGTCGGGCGTTAGGGCATTATGACATAATCGAGAGTAGGCATGCCTTCATGATGAGTTACATCTATGGTATGTTTAGGATTTTTCACAAACTCGTAGGTTTGACCAATGTTTTATTTAATGTTTATTTGTATGTGGAGTAAGATTGAGAGGTATAGTTTAGTAGTTGGGCCCTGTTTTCCACTTTTTTCATTTCCCTTAGTATGTTACATGTTGTATGGTTTTCCCATTTTACTAACAGCTAAAATTTGGATTTCTAAATTGTTCACAAAAAACATTTTAAATGCTATGCACCTATTACTTTCAAACATTAAACATGATTTTAAATTAAATAGGGGAATGGACTACTACGTGTTTTAAAAATGAAATTGTGTGTGGAAACTAATATTTATTATAATTTACATCAAACCTAGAATTAGTAAATTTATTATTTCAAGGTAGTGCATTGGGGATAGTTTGTTGGGAACGCCTACTAAGTTTTAATAATCACGCATGTAGTGTATTCCTCTTTTTAGTTTTGTTACAGGTTTTACTTGAGCTCGCTTGTCATGGGTGAGAGTTGGTTGTGGACAGGTGAGCGAATATCAGAGTCGCAAGGAGTTTTGGTCGTGGTCAGGTTAGTTTTTTGTTGTTGGTTGTTCCTCCTTTTTCATGTTATTTATTTTCCTTTTGTTATTATAATTTTTTCCACTACTTTATTTATTTTAAATTTTCAAATTCACTCCCATTTGTCCTCTATTGATTCCTTGACGCTTGTCGCCAGCCCGAGATGATCAGGAATGCCTCTCGGGCCTTGCCGCGGGTCATCTCAGGTGACCAGTTTAGGGTCGACTCGAGTTGGTTCATGACATGTTCTATGTGTCATAGTTAAACAAGTACACGCCATAACCAACTCATGTACTCACCTATAATGAAATATAATAGGAACCTGATTTGTATTACGATTAAGAGCAGATCATTATTCCTGACACAAGAGTGTATGTATTGAGAAATCATAATAACTGACTTCTATAGGTTATATATAGAAACCATAAAACGGAGGAAGTAATGAGGTAACAAAGGATGTAATGATGAAGAACTACCCACATCTTTTTAGATGTCAATATACATGAAAAGTTTCAAGGACTAAATTTCCAAAGGAGGGAAGAATATAACACCCTAATCCTTTATGGTATGTTTCTTCTTAAATAATTATAATTCATTACATGTAGTGTATAAAAAATTAGTTCTATGCAGAACAACACCTTCTTATTTAAATAAAATATTTACAACCTAGAAATTAATCATAATTTTCTACTTCTGTGATAGGAATTTTGAGAAAACAACATACATGACTATGATCAATATGATATTTAGAGCCTGATAAGATCAACATAATTTTCAATGAATAGTAACATACCCTTTGGAATAGTAATGTTATGCTTATTAATATTAAATCGGCCAAATGAATAGTAATCTCACCCATGAGGGTCTAAATAAAATTTAAGCATTTTATAAATGAAAGTGTGATATAATTATTATTAATTGTGTATAATTATTTTTATAAATGTTGATTTATAATATTATAATTGATATAATTATTCAAAAATAAAACATATTTTCATAAAATAGAAACATAAGGAAATATTTTAATGTCTTGTGATTGTAAGATAATTTTACGAGACCTTAGTCAATTTTTTAAAAGTTCTATAAAATCGGTTATAATTTTAAAATTTTTATATTCTTGAGTAAATGATGATTTTAATTAAAAATTAAATTTCTTATATTTAGAAACATATTTCCATAAAATGGAATTAATTTTGGGATTCTATGCATTAAAAATTGGTTAGGGTCAATTTTTTTTATTTTTCTAAAATACATGATTTTCATGGGAATAGTAAAACAATATAATTTATGATAAATTCAAAATACATGAATTGTGGAGTCCTGGATGATGGTTGTATGATGTAAGAACCAATGGTTTGAAATAACATTAATATATTGCTTTATATTGTCACAAGAATCACCATTATTTATTTTCATGAGCAAAATAATAAATTAATGAATGCAATAATGAGAAATGACTCATCTCCTCCACAATAAAAACCACACCCACCCCCTCTTCTCCTCAAACCTCTAAGACATTAAGCTTGTCAAAATTTTACCCAAAAATACTTCCCCAATATCTTCCCACATCTAAGATATCGTTGTATTAGAGAAATACCAAACCCATTTCCCTAAGGAGAATCTCAAGGAGGATAATTAATGAGGTAAATCCAATTTCTTTTTCTTCTAAATTCGTCACAATTTTTTATTTTATTATTCTATATTAATATCCTATATCCAAATGATCATGATTACTCCAATGTCATCTATATAGTAGAATGATATCATTTTAATGGAATATACTACTTCAAAATCCTTTCTCTTTATCTCTTTTATTTTAAAAATGAAAGCAAAGTTTGTGACGTGCTGAATTACAACCAACATTGATGAAATATTTTCGTTCTTCAATTTCTCCTTTAAGTCCGGTCATAATACCATTTTCATGGTTTATCTAGATTATAAAATATTCATTACATCATTTTTAATGTCCTGGAACCACTATATATACATCGTGATAATTAATTAAAAAAACAAATGTGTAATTATCGAAAACAACACAAAAATAATCCAACTAATTATCACTAAACTTTTATCTAATGATTAATCCTCATACCATATAAAAAATAATATAAATAACCTATTACAGTTATGTATGTCCATTATTAAATTATTATTAATACTTTAGATATTTATACCCATTTTGTTCTAACATCATTACATGTATACAAGTAAACTGATCATGAAATCAAAGGAAACGAACGATCTCGTGAGATAAAATTGTATCTTATGACTCATCTAAAAGGTCATAAATGAATTTAATAAAATTATTATAAATAAAATACTTTTAGAATTTTTTTAAATAATTAATTATTGGATTTAATCCTTTTATCAAGGAGATTAATATCAAATGCAGGGCACATTCGAACATAAGAAAATTGGTTTCTCATGTCATTTTTATTTTGGGGAGAATTCCATTATTTTCCACTTATTTCATGTATGTGGTCTATATATACTTCCATTTGAAATATAATATCATGAATCACTTTTTCTTTAGGGTATTCAATGATTCATTTGATGATTATTAATTTTTTTATATATGATATTATTGATTATAAAGTGGTAAGGGACTTCATCTCAACCTCCCTTTCATTGATACTTACGTAGTATTGTCCACCTAATAATTCATGTGTAGTGTATCTACTGCCCCTTTGAGATCAATTTTCATTTGTAATTTTATTACTGTTAAATATGCATATTCTTGTATCACTGAAATGATTATTTTCTTTTTGGTATACCATTTTACATATGGTGTTTATTATTAAGTCCATTTTATCAAGGTAAATACTAAAAAATTGTATCATCTACTACATTAGAATATTGAAAATGCATAATTTTATTATATTAAATCTTTTTATAAATAATTATTTGGAATTTCAGGGATGTTTGGGCACCATTAAATCCCCTTGATGCATCGATAGGTCTCATGGGAAAAAAATTGTGAAAACCCCTTCATGTTGGTTTTCAAAAAAAATTAGATGGGCGTCTACACACAGACATAAAAAATCATGATCATTTGATGGTTCATTTTATAGATATATGACCTATAAATAATAAGAATTCACTTTATTTAGTATTCATTTATTTCTCTCCATGAGGTTTTCTCTATTAAAAAATTAATGGATGTATTTTTCATATTTAATTTATTGATGGTGAGTATTTTTCATTTATTAATTATTCCATATTAATTCTGTATAATATATTATGATTCAATTATTATTGATTCAGTATTATTCTATATTTAACCCTAACTTATAATTTGATCTCAACCCTTTCATTTTTTTCCTTCCCCATGATATGAAGAACAGACTATTTATTTAGTTTTCAAGGATGTAGTTTATTTACTTTTTTTATGTATTTTTTTTTCTTTTCCAAATTTAAAATTGGTTCCATGAATGTATCTAGTTTCTTAAAGACTACTAAACTAATCCTTCCTTTAGGATTCATATAAATTTAATACAATAATGCACTCGATTTGGGATTCTGAGGTCTGGGCATTATAGGTTTCATTACTCATTGTCTATTAAATTCATATTCAATGATCATAATCATTGTGATCGTATTATATAGGTGCTTCTATATGTTATTCACATCATTGGAGGTTATGACCTCAACATCGAAAACCCCAAGTAGGGTGTTTCGTTTTTTATGACTTTGTAACCCATGATGGGTTTACCTATTCCACCATTTGGGTGACCTAGACTTAGCCTACTTAATGTTAAGTGTTTTATCAAATAAATTAATTTTTAATCGCTAGTACATGTATCATATCACCTTACCGATATAAAGTAAGTAGTTAATATTAATTAATTAATATTAACATTGTTAAATGAAAATTGTATTTATATATATCACTTATCTTAGTTAATTGTTATCAAATTGTATTTGGTTTCATATCCTTATCTTACCTTTTCATGATTCTGAAAGGTAAAGGAATAAACCTAATATATGAATATAAAATGAAAGTAATAAATGGTTTCATGTCCTATATATCCTTATCACCTAGTAAGAAAGGCAATGGAATGAACCCTCTGAATTATAAAATGGATTGATTATTAAATGACCTATATTAAATAATGAATTATGTATATGGTGTCTATTTCACATGGACCTTCTTATCTTTATTAAAGTGGTAAAAGTTGATCCAACAATAAATTCCCAAGGGAATTCATTGAGAATTCAAAGGATTAAAATCTTATTCAAGGATCAGATTTACAATGGAGATAAACACATTAGAACATTGTCCTTATCTACTAATGGATTTGTAAAATGACATAGTCGGATCCATTCACTATCTTTCCATGTATTAGGATGCCTCAGATACACTCTTGGGATCTATCTTGACATCTTCAGGAATTTTGAACCATGGATTCACTCTATTGGGCCTAGCCATTCTTATCCCATGATTACCTTGGACAAAATCCTTGGAATCTGTTAGAATCAGTTAAAATAGATGGCCTTGGGAAAATCCCCTTGGATTACACTCATACCCTTTTTCCAGACTAAATTTTGTTACTTAGTTGGCTTGACCTATGAGGAAAAGGATTCCTTTTTTATTAACTTGGATCCTATTTTATTATTATCGTTATTATAGGGTTCCTTGGTTATTCCTTTAGATCCTCTTCAATATTATAATTATCATAAGATTCCTTGGTTACACTTGCGATCCTCTCACCTTATATCTATCATATATATTATGGTTTACACTTATCATAAAGACTAACATAAATAATTAAAATGATACATGATTATAAAAAATATATGGATGTATCCAGTATGTCATTTTTACACTATTGTATTTTCATTACATTAATATATACTGGCACACTATTTCTATTTATATTCACAGACAAGATTTTATAGATGCATTTAATGGTGGTGTACTATGATTTATCTCACTACATATTTGGGATGATGGTGGTACCTAGGAAAATTACATGTATACACGTGTTGAAAAGGGAATGTATCCAACATTGGTCACCTGATCATTATTTCTTTCTTTGGATATAGCATGGTTGCATATTATCGGGCCAATGCTTGGGATGCTGGGTATTTTTTTCTATTATTTTTGGATTATTTGGTATAAATGTATTTCCTTAATCTATGTATACCCATTTTCTATTTTTTGGATACATGATTTATATCACCATCATTTTGTATATGATTCCATTTTTATCTCTAATGTTTTATTATATTTTTCTTGATTTTTTTAATATTTTTGTTTATTTTTGTTGAGTTATTTACATATGTTATTATTTTATCTCTTTTCTATTATTAATATTGTTCCTCATTTTATCATCTTATTATATCCATTGTTCTTTACTCGAAAATGATGGAATTGTCTCCCCAATGACACACATAAGGATATCACTACTAGTCGGTATACTTAAGCATATAAGGAGGTGTATTTGAGTTATTGTGGCTAGTAGGTCAGGGAATTGTTGATTAGATCGTGGGTCAAGATGTCACATAAATAATTTGGAAAGAATCATTATTTGGAATTCCCCAAAGGAATGAGAAGATTTTTGATGAGTGGAGAATACAGACAAAAATTAAGTTATTGTTAAAGAAAAAATGAAATGTTTAGTTAATGAAATGGATTTGAACAATGGTTTCCCTCATTCATCATCATTGGTTGATTTTTGTAATTGTGGAATGTATGGGAATTATAAAAATCAGTTTCTTGGGGGAGAAATGAAGAATATGATAATCAAGGTGATACAACAAATGGTTTTTTTGTTATTTATGAAGAGACTATCAATGATATATGAAAGCAAAGATATGTTAAGGAATATGTTGTCAAAGCCTAGTCAATGGATCAAGAATGAAGTATAATAATTGAAGTGTTTATGTATTAGAATTCAATATTTAATAAATATATAAGGTTTTTTATGTATAAGTTTCTCATTAAGGATTTTCCAATAATATGTTGAATAATGCTGAAGTCCTAGAAATTTGATTTAATGAAGAGGTGATATTTTATGATAAACATATGATTAAGGAAAAGAGAACTCTTAATATGTTCCTAATGCTGAGATAATGATATTGGGATAAATAGATGACTGATATGGACAAATTAAATTTGATAATACTGATTATCTTGTAACTGATTTGTTTTTATAAAGTGGTTTATGATAGAAATTTGATTTAATGAAGATGTGATATTTTTTGGAAAAACATATGATTAAGGGAAAGATAACCATTAATATCTTCATAATAATAATATACTTATATTGGGATAAATATATGATTTACATGGGGAGCTAAAGGCAATCAATGATGCAGAAGCTGGGGAGGGGCAGTTCTAGTGGGTTGGGCCTACTGGTCGTGGTTTGGGCATGGTATGCCTCTAGGCCTTCAGGTCATGTATTACGGGTCATGTAGGGCCTTGTTCCTTGGGCCTACGGGTCATGTACGGGTTCCCCTTCAACCCTTAAAAAGGGTATTATCAATAATAAAATAAAAAATAAGGCCTTCAGTCCATTCAGGCCAATAAATTGAGTTTTATTTAAGGAATTTTGATGAATATATTTTTTCGACACGATTTTATAGTAATTTATATCATTACTATGTTTCAAGAGAATACATTATGAAGGTATTCACATATTTGGTATGGGATAATTAAGATTTACTTTATGTTGTTAGGGGGTAATGATAAGCTCATTTTGGAAATTTAGTGACCTTGTTTATAATGTGGTAGATTTTTATCTTTTGTAAGGCTCATAAGGATAACCAATTATGAAATGGTTTAATTTGAACATTAGATGTGATTTTAGTGATTAATATATTACTTCACTACATAATGATATATGTATATTGGATAACTTGTGCGAACCATTGTATTATGTTGATAAATGGATATAGAAGGAAAGACATATCATTATATTATTTACCTTATGATCAATTAGTGCTTTTTGAATTATAAATTCATTTACATTTTATGGAGTATGATATGAAGATAAAATCGATCGAAGAACAACCAAAGGAGGATATTATTCCAATGATATAAGGGGATGTTAAGTCCTAGGAATATTGGTTTATTTGGAATTATTGATCATATTGGGACTATAGCTTATCACTTGGTGCTTTCACCAAACCTAAATTTGGTTCCTAATATATCTGATGTATCTCGCTTGAGGAAGTACATAGCCAATCAATCATATATTCAGAACTCATAGTTAATACCATTGGAGTATGAAAATTCTTTTTAGGAACAACCAATGGATATTACAAATCATGGAGTGAAATTTATACAAAACAAGACCACTCACTTGATCAATATATTTTTGTTAAAACCACCACCTTGAGGAATTACTATGGGGACTTGAGTATGTATTAAGGAATGATAATCTTCATTTTTAGTTACCAAAGTGATGGATTTTGAGTGTGAAATTCATTTTATGGGGGGATGTAACACCCTGATATTTTGTCAAATATATTTTTTCAAATAAGTTTAATCTTTTAAATTTTATTTGTTACATACAACACCAAGTTTAACTTGATCTACAAGAAAAAACTAGTTGAAATGAAATGTGACAAATCTTATAAATGGTTGGAATGAATAGGATTAAATAAATTATGAAAATATATAGTTTACACATTTATATAAAATGAATTCGTTGGTGTCCAATTAATTAGTAAAGAAAATAAAATCTATTTGAAAATAAAAGAAAATAATTTCTAAAAAACTATTTTTATGCACATAAAAATATTTTACCTCAATAAATCAAAAAATATATATTTTTGACAGATTCTAATGAAATTAAAATATTATATATTCAATAAAAAAATTAGCTATCATCTTATGTTTTGTGTAGTCAAGAGATAGGAATAAATCCAATTTTTCTATAAATTTTTTATTTTTCAAAAAATAGTTTTTTCACATTTTGCAAACTTATTTTAAATTGAATTTTTCAACCATTAGAAATTATAATTGAAAAAATGAAATTATTTTTTCAAATAATGATTTCAAAATTATCTCAGTGAAAATTTATGATAATATTCTGAGAAGTTAAATATTTTGTTGAATAGCCAAGAATACTAGATTTTATTAAGAATTTTCATTAATTTTAACAAATTTAATAACATTAAATTTTTTATAATATGGTTTTAAAATTACCATTAATTCAATAATAAGTATGATAATCTAATTTATGTAAAAATAAAAAAAATTATATTAATTTTTATATAAAATCTTTTTATACGTTTTAACATTTTCTCTTTGAAAACACGCTTTTTGTCATGCTTGTTGTATTAATTTTAAATTAAAATATCACAATTATGTAATTGGAATTTGAAATATCGTATTTCATATTTATAATAATAATAATATATATTATCTACTACTTTTAACTCAATTTGTTACTGTAATGAATAGTAAGAACTGAAAAAATTAATTATCATAATTAAAGTGAAAATTGGTTTACCTGGGTTTTAACTAAAAGGATAAGGGGAAAAATTTCATGAACCAATATAAGGTATTGATAAAGAAGAAACTAGAAAAATCCAACCACCATAGGATAGGGGGTGACAACAAGTGTTGAAAGTATTATCCTAAATGGGAGGTCGTTTAGTAAGTACTTGTACACACACACCCAACCAACTCAATGTATAAGTGTAGAGGAAGAGTAATAAAAGATGAAACAGCTAGAAAGTAGATCAAGACTACAAAACCTCTATGGTTTATAATATTACGACATTAAAAACTAAAAATTAAAGAGGGAAAATACATTCCCAACTAGAAAGTTTACCCGACTTGACAAAACTAGAAAAGAAAACTGTTGAGAGATCCCAAATTTTTATCTCTATGCTATGACGACCATACATGGTCTACAACTCCAAGTATCCCTAAGGCCATATGAATCCACTCCAAACTTATCTTTAATCTACATAATACATGATATGTTTGGGAAACTCCCATGTAGATGTGAGTATTTATATCGCAAGTAGGATTCCTTGAAAGACAATGGGGGACTGGTAAGAGACACAATTAAAATAGAACGATTGTAGATAGTACTGTTGATGCAAGATACAATGAAAGGGAATAGACAAACCAAAACCACGAGATTATAGAAACATCCAAGAATAGGGGGTAAATATGGGGATTAGATGAACTACATGTCGAGTCTTCACCACCAAAAGTAGGAGATTAGATGCATCCAACCACCAGAAGCTAAACATGGTAGGCATGTGGCATACCTCGCACGTCATCACATCTCATGGAAAGAGAGTAACCATCTCAAAATTAATTCATAATGAAATTATATGTATATGGACTTTCAAAATATTCCCAAATGAGTGAGTAAGAATATCTATATCTCACATTTCATCCATGGAAGAAGATACTGCAACAGTTTTAAAGTTTAATTAATGGTTCCCAAAATCTCCCATGTCTACCCATAAGTAATTGTCCATGTCAAAACAGGACTCATCGCTATATCTCATAGATGAATGGGGGGAACACAAAGTATAGGACTTTCTCCCTAGTATATCAGGGGGTTAAAATATAGTTTCATGAGGACCCGCACCCTATCTGATATGGGGTTCCACTTGGTTGGTAGCGGACCCACACCCAAGCTGATGGGGGTTCCTCTCTATTGGTTGATGAACTACACCCTGATGTGATAGGGGGTTCCATGATGGTCATCTATGACCTACACCCTAAAAAAGAGAGTGTTTCACTCATTAAGAATAAGTAGAGAACCCACACCCATGCTGATGGGGGTTCCTCTCTTATCATTGAAGACTCACACCATATTTGATAGGGTATTCACTCGGTACTAAGACTTAGAGTAACCACATCCATGATGATGGGGGGGGGGGTTCCACTCTTGTGTGTCTCATAATCATCTCCCGGATCACATCCAACACCAAGACTCACATAAAATAAGTGATGTTCTCAGAATATTTCACACCATATCTCAAAAGCCATAATTGAGGCAACCATCATGTTCAATGTGGAAAAACACTCATGATAGGCTACTCGTAGGCCATAATCTGAGTCCAAATGAAGGAGATATAGAACCATGATGTTTCCATAAAATGATCGAAATGATACATGGTCTATGAGGGGAACCACACAGTGTGTGGTCAAACTACACCACCTAGCCGTGTGCCTATTCAGTACATGGATTACTACCCATTTAGGGATACACGACATATAGGGATTATACATATTGTGTCCTAATACTTATCTTCCCTTCCCATGAACCATGGTTGTGGTCATGTTCGTGGCCATGTGTCTATGTAATTCTATAAATGGTGTGTTGCTTCACATAGGGGGTCACCCATGTGCTCTTTCCTGGTTTGTGTACTTTACACATGGCATGTTCTTGGCTATGAATCGTTCCCATGGCTCAGGCACATGAAGAAGGTGGTACACGAAGTGTAGGTAAACTACATGGCATGAAATCCTTATAAACGTATAAAACCCTAGGCACCATATCCAAGCGGATGCTCTGTATGTGTTCACACTTATAGATGGTATGGAGTCAGGTTTTCTTAGAATTCCATATTTCACATCCATGCTTGAATTAGGTCCTTTTTCATAGATTCCACCTCTAATACTTGTTAAATTTGCAGATGTTACCATGGATATCTATTTCTGGCCATTCAGTGGATGAAAATCCAATCTTGCTAAACCAAAAATATTATTACATGAGTTTTACATGCCTCAAACCCTTCCTCTATTGATGAATCAGCCAACAATCATAAAAACTATCATCCTAATCCCACAAAAAATCTAGATCATGTCTTATTTCATTGATACATGGATCATTATTTGATCCATCAAGATTTTGGTGGTCCAATTGGACTCAGTATCTCCCATCAATGTCAAACAAGTATTTTTGGGTACTACCGGTGATGAACACAAAGAAAATTATGGATAAATTCACCAAAACAAAGGTTTAATCATAATTGGCCAAGCATTCTCTGCCAATGACAAGGAATGGTGATAGAGGGGTTAGAAGCAACTAAAATAATTAAATTAATCAGGTACGTGGGTGCATAAAAAGGCTAAAATTGATGTTGATTGATAAAAGGGATTAATCTACTAAATCATTTTAATTAAAGGAAGTGTATACCAATAATTTAATATTCCTAATTGGATATTGGATACTTTATCATTTATGAACTCTCCTTCCATCAATCGAAAAGAAGTAATTTCATTCGTTGTGTCTCAATCTACTATGATCAAGAGTCTTATCATCATCAGATGCAATTCACTAATATAGGAGGAATGGGAACCTTATGCTAGATCCTATAGTAATGAGGCTAACACTTGGTGAATCACACTAAAAGCATATTTATAGAGATTTAATTTAAAGTTAACATTAGTTAATTAATCCATGGAATGTACTTCCGATGAGCGAGATGTTTGAATGCCTTATGTCAACCATGTATAGGTCATTCCTAGGGTAGAAAAAATGTTTCAGACTCTACAATGGACTCATATTTCAAATCGAAGTAACAATTTATGATTTATACCATTTTCTTTATGAAATTGTACGCATTCAATAATAATTAAGGTAAATATCATTATGAATTAATTCCGGACCCACCGTGCCTCAGAATCACACGTCGTCTTAGTGCATAGCTCATGAAATATATATCTAAATATTTCAAATCCTCACAATGAAAAAACCAGGTATCAACATCATTTCCTCCTTTAATATTTTTATCCTTAAAAATATGAACTAAATAAAAAATTAGTATACTAAGACTGCATCTAGATCTCCCAATCCCAAGAACTCTCTTTCACATTTCTGTGCTTCCAAAACACAAGAATAATGGGGATGATACATCCACATAGAGTCGTATCTCATCGATCCCCAATCAGCACTGCATGATCCTCAAATATTTCTCTATCATCTATGTCTAGATCTCCTAAGTTGATGACGTGCATATGGTCATGCATGTATCACGAAAGCTATGACACATGAAAGACTTCATGAATCCACTCTAGTTGTGGGAAAAGGGAGAGGTGGTAAGCAACCTTACCAACCCTCTAAAAGATAATGAATGTCCTGATGAACCTTAAGGATATATTGTCTCCCATGATAAAATTATGAAATCCTTTTTCTAGAGAGTCTCTCAGGACAATTTGGTCTCCCTATTCAAACTCCAAGGCCCTGTGAAAGCTATCTACAAAGGATTTCTTCCTGCTCTGGGCCTTCCCCATACACTCACGGATGATATGTACGGTAACGACCCAAAAAATGTTCTACTTTTTTTTATGGACCACGTTTCTCCTAATAAATTTTTATTATGTTTTATAATAAAAGCACATAAAATTAATTTAGACCCAAATTTTATTTCTAAAAATTATATAATTATTATAACAAATTAACGTATATGGATGTAACACCATGAGATTTTATGAAAAATATTCTTTTTAATATCATTGATGTATTGTGTTGTATGCTACACCAAATGGATCTTTCACTACACGTAGCCCTGACTTGGCTTGCATTTCATGCAATCAAGACCTTTTTCAATAGCGTGTGTAATATGTAATACCAAGTTTCACTAAACGAGATATTATTATAATATTATTATGAACTAGCTGTTATGAATAGTAATACCCACTTTTTCAAATTTTATCATTCAAAATGGACTTCATTTTTGGATTCGGAATATCGAAATTAGCCTAGGGAGAATTTTTTGTATTTTTCTGAAAACATTCAATTTTTTATGAATAGTGAAAACACTGGGTTACTATTTAAAAACAGAATTTTAATTTAAATAATTATTTATTTTATTTAAATTTAATTTAGGTAAAATTAATACCTAATTACTATATAATATCAATTTAATTCATTGGTGTCATTTTATAATAATTTTAGACATATAAAAAGTTTATTGAACTTTTGACCGTCTTTTACCCACCTCCTAGGAGAATTTGAACATTTACATTAAACATAATTTTACCGCTTATGTGAGTGGAATTTAAAAAATCCAAAAGACATGGTTGATATCAGTAAGTAGAAGGTGGTTCAATGAGTTGAAAATAATTTTTTGTGAATAGTAACTTTTTACTTTTATTTACCAAGGTTAAATGTAAATAGGGTAATTAAGGGTAAAAATGATAGTATTATTACCATAAAACATGTCCTAATTCTATTTGAAAAGTGTAATTTGACCAAAAACAACCTTAGGAATAAAATATTACCCTTTAGTTCCACTTAGATTAGACAAGGACTTTGATTATTATTTTATTTAAAGAAGAAGTAAAATAATTAAAATCAATGTTTAATAACTAACAAATTTTAATATAGGGATATACATTAGATAAATTCAAATATAAATATTCATTAGAAAGATAAAAAAATTTCCTACATAATGTTTTTTTATTTATAAATTTTAGACATTAAATAATTTATGTTATTTATGAAACAATGATGATGTAGTAATTACCTTATTAATTAAAAATATTAACCTAATTGATGTTATAAATACCCAAATAAATTTAATTTTAGACTTTTTATGAATTCCACTAATTTTATAGGTTAATATGACATGTTATTATTGATTCAATTAACTTTTATCGAACTAATCATGATTTTATGATTTTCACCAAAATCAAGTACAAAATAGTATCAAAATTGACATAAAATAGTTTTTAAAATAAATATTGTATTATTAATTGTTATTTTATTCCAAAAAATATAAGGTTCTGCCAAATGAATTATATAAGGATGTATATATATATATTAATAATTCACCACATGGGGTTTTTTGTCTTCATATAGTAATTTTATTAACCATAAAGTGTTAGAAAACAAAAAGACACGGTAAAAGCTAAATTATTCATCATAGAGTTAAATCTAAATGATAAGGATAAAATAATAAGCTAAACATTTCAGAAATCTATTGGGTGAGATGATTTCGACCCATCCCAACCTTATCTTTTAAATAAATCAATTTGGAGCTATTAAAAAACAAATATGACTTTATTATAAAATAATATTTTATGTTTTTTCTAAGGTACCCCTCTCCTCCCTAATAAATGGGGACCCCTTCCCTCTTCTATTCACACCATTTTAAGCCTTTAATCTCGGCCAAACCCAACCCATTTCTATTTTAAAATTCTCTAGAAACATTATGGAGGTTCCGGTCATCTCGAAAGACCAACTCTAGTCCCTTAAGAGCATGCTTAAAGAGGGTGTGTCGAAGAAGAGGTAATATCTTCTACCAATTCATTCAAGTTTCTTTCTTTTTCAACTTCCTCCTCTTTACTTGTTTCATTATAAACTAATAACATAATCATATATAATATACTGATATGTTATTATAAATATTAAATTACTCCATTTCACCATTTATCCATCCTACAAAAAACAAAATAATCGCGCGTGCCTACGTACAGAATACCGTCTACACGCCGTGGTGTAATCTGTTTTTCCACCACCAAATTACTTGGATGGGTGTAATGGTGTAAATAATAACTATATATGGATATTATAAAATCATATTGATAATGAGATATTATATCATCCACTCTAATTCCATTCAAAAATTATGGGAATAATATCATCGCTTGTGCGTATGTACGGATTACCGTCTCCACAATGCGATGATATTAAATCTCCATGTTAACCATTAAAGAATGATTATAAAGTATATATATTGAATAATAATGGTATATATAACATAATAATGCTACTGGATATATTTATATGTTATTTACTTTATTCCATTCAAGACAATAAGGAAATGAAACCCACATTCATGCGTACGTTCGGCCTACTGTCTCCATGAACGGTGTATTTCATTTCATTTATCAATCTATTATATATATATACTGAGTATATATGATATATAAATCATTATTTAAATTATAGAAGTCATTAAATAGTGATATAAGTAATAATAATATCAATAACAACAAGTCCAAACAAGTACGATAAATAAAATTATTTTACACCAAATGCTTCTTTAACATTGAATTTATAAAATAATAGGTAATATAAAGTCATAAGTGAACCATATATGATATAATAACGATTAATATGATAATGTAACAAGTAAATGGCCTTATTTAAATCATTATATAGGTGTTTCAGATACGTATGAAGCATATCAGACCTAAGGTAAAGGATAATTATTCCAATCTCATTCTTATCTGAGATTGTTTATTCATAATTATTTACTAGGGTTATGTTTATCATCAATGTCCATGTTTTCTAAAAATGTTTTCATAAAATTTTTAGTATTCTTCAAAGTATGTTTAATGTCATTTTTACCCTTTTATGACTTTTACCACAAGGTTTGGAAGGAATATTTCTTTTGTTTACCATACAAGGTACTTTTTGACTTTTCCGACAATAGTACGAGGAGAATGATTTTTAAAACTTATACGGCATGAAAATATTTTTATGGTTTCATAACATATTATTTTCAAGAAGATTACTGTACAATATTTCATGACTATTTTAAACAAAATCATTTTCTTTTAAAATTTCATGGCATTTTATAAAAGAAAATGATTTTGAAGAAGAAATGATATTTTCCTGAAGAATTCATTTCAAGTGTTTTGTCAAAACTATTATACATCTAAGATGAACTTATTTCATATGTGTATGTTTCAAGTATAATGTCTCTATTATTTACATGGTTTTACTTTTCCTATGATGAAATGATATCCATTTTTTAGGGATTATGTTATGATTGGATGATGTTTATGAAACAAATTGTATACTTTGGGTAATGATGAATGATTTATGTTCATGTTGTGGCACAAGTAAGAATGATTTCATTATAAGATGGGTGGGACCTATATCTCCCTCCAATTAGTTCGGTAAAGATTTATACCTCATGAGATATACATGGATGGAACAGTAAGTTAATATTGTTCAGTGTTACAGGACTAAAACGAGGAGTGAACTCAATTCAGAAGGGGACTTTATCCACTAAGATGGTCTTGGTAGCAATGCCTTGGATACTATGTAAATCATATCATGTTCATAATGTTTTTCCACAATTACATGTTTTCTTCAAATTCTATTTTATCATGATTGATGTTCCATTATGATATATGTCTTATGTACTTCCAATATTTATGTCTTTTCTCCAGATTTTGATGATTAGATGTTATGTTCAAGTTTTTGCATTCAAATGTTTATGGATTGTTTTATGTTCTCTATGTTTACCCTTACTGAGAATTTGAGATCACCCTTTATATTTTTTCTTTTCCCTAGGATATAAAGAATGTTTTTAGGTATGAAAAAAATGGACGATCCTTATGGGGGATGTTGAAGCTCTATCACCAAGATTATAATATTATATTCTGAGTTTCCAAAGACACTAAACTATTATGGTCCTTTGGTGTTTTTTTTTCTTTTGTATTAGGTATTCCGCAAAAGTAATGTAATGTCCATGTACGTCAAGCTTTGGGTCTCTATAGTTTTTATCAAATGTTAGGTTTAGTAAACCTTTGGAAATTGGGATGCCAAAACTTTTGTGAAATCCCTAGAGATATATCTAAGGCATTTTTAGGGATGTCTATAAGGTTAATTATAAGTATAGTTTATAGTCCTAGAATTACCGTAACGATGTTAAAATTAAACCTAAGATGTTAGATATTGAAGGTACTCCACCTTTATTATGTTTTTTTATTAGCATGATTCATTCCTCTCACATTATTCTTTTTGGGTTTTAAAAAATTGATGGAAACTTGAAGATTCACGATAATGGAGGATATGATGAAAAATAGAATGATATTATTCATGAGAAACCAAAAGAAATTGGATCTGGAAGTCCACATATCATTATTATGCCTAATCAAAAATCTCATAATATGATCAATAATATAAACTTTTTTAATTTTTCTGACTCAGATAATAAGAGAAAGATAGAGTTTCATGATGATCATAGAGAAAAGAAAGTTCAATTTCTCTCATGTAAATATTGTGGGAAGAAGCATCAGGGATATTGTTTCAAAGGAACTAGAAGATTATTTGGGTGTGGAAAAGAAGGACACAAAGCCAGTAAGTGAAAAAGAAAAGGTTTAGATAACACCATGGACAAGGATAATGGTATTTCTACGACATCAAAAATGATTAAATGTTTTAAATGTGGAATGTATGGGCATTATGCAATCAAATTCCCTAAGGGAATGTCTCATGAAGAGAATAAACAAGGTCGTATGGGTAGTATTTATGCTGTTGATGATGAATAGAATAAAAATGATATGTCAGATTAAAAAATTTTTGATGCATGGTCAATGGTTTAAGAAGGCAGTGGAATGATTTATGATTATCAAGAGAAATTTTTTATAGGTAATGGTACTATGGAATAAAGATACATCTAAGGATTTTTACGCTATTGTTTTTCCTAAAGTATTTGGAAGTATTTGTTGAATGGTCCCAGTAACCATGAAATTTTATTCAGATTTTTTTGGAAAGTAGATGATATACACATAATAATGGGATAAGGAGATAATGAGATATTTTATAGTTTGATTGAGCTCATGATTGATATAAGGACAATGTGATATCATAGTTTGAGTGTTTAGAAATTTTGGTATTTTGGTATGTGGAAAGGGTTATCTTTTGACGGCACTCATGTTTTTAGTAAGGTTATATGGTAATTCATGTTTCAAAAGAATACATGATTAAGGTATTCACATGTTTGGAATGTGATCAACAAAATATTTCAGGGATAAAATATGGTATTCTCATGCTCGGTAGATGCCATTTATAGTAATTGTTTTCATTATACTATGAGCTTGGACAGAAGTATTTAGGGTAATCCTAAAAATTGGAATGGATTATGTTGGACATAAGTTAGTATTGTATAAGGCTAGAACTTTTTTCAATACTATTTTTGGAAATATATAATAGTATAGTTTTATAAAAAGGACAACCCATAGGACTGGTGACAACCTTTCGCGTCAGACAAGGATGCGGGAATCGAACCCACAACCGAATTGCAACAGGCCCTTATCACCTACCACTGGCCTACAGGAAGTCCTTGGTTAGTAGAAGCTTGTTTTATTTTATTATTCAGGATGATAGATGAAGTATAAGTCCATTATTGGAACCATATCTGATTAATCTCACCATAGGTGGACTTATCATTAAAACTTTTGGTAAATTATGTTTGAGATAGATGGAATGACCTATCATTCTATCGTATGATCTGTTAAAACTTCGCGAAAGACAAATTCAACTTCATTTCATTAAGAGATGAAGTAGAAATTGTTAGAGGCATGGGCAACGTTGAGATTGTACCAAAATCAACTAAGTATTTCTTTTAATTCAAAAATTCTTCAACATTTGGGAAATGATCTTGAAAACCAAAAATGTTTTCATAGTGCTCTCATATCTGATTAATCAAATGATACCTTAGATCATCACAAATTTATGGCTTTATGACTGTTGGATTTTTCATTGTGATGTTCTCTATCACTCTCCATCAGAATTTGATGGTTAGATTTCTCTATCATATCTATATTTTCACCTATGTTCTCATATGTGGAAACCCAGTGATTAGTTAATTTTGGTAATCTTTAAATTTCATTATTTAGTTTTTAAAGATAAGTTTTGGTATTCCTTTTTACGATGTGGGTTTCTATTAATGAAACTTTCAAGTATTAAACCATTTATAACCCCAACGAAATTCGAGGGCGAAATTCATTTTAAGGGGGGTAGAATGTAACACCCAGAGATTTTATGAAAAATATTCTTCTTAATTTCATTGATATCTTGTGTTGTACGCTACACCAAACAGATCTTTCACTACACGCAGCCCTAACTTGTCTTCCATTACACGCAATCAAGACCTTCGTCGATAGCATGTGTAGTATGCAATATCAAGTTTCACTAAAAAAGATATTATTATAATATTATTATGAACTAGCCATTATGAATAATAATACCCACTTTTTGAAATTTTATCTTTCAAAATGGACTTCATTTTTAGATTCGGAATATTGAAATTAGCCTAGGGTGAATTTTTGGTATTTTTCTGAAAACTTTCAATTTTTTATGAATAGTGAAAACACTAGGTTACTATTTAAAAACCGAATTATTATTTAGATAATTATTTTTTTTATTTAAATTCAATTTAGGTCAAAATTGATACATAATACCAATATAAGATCAATGTAATTCATTTGAGTCATTTTATAATAATTTTAGACATATAAAAATTTTATTGAACTTTTGACCATCTTTTACCCACCACCTATGAGAATTTGAAAATTTACATAAAACCTAATTTTACAGCTTCTGTGAGTAGAATTTAAAAAATCCAAGAGACATGGTTGATATCAGTAAGTAAAATGTGGTTCAATGAGATGAAAATAATTTTTTGTGAATAGTAACTTTTTACTTTTATTTACTACAGTTAATAGTAAATAGGGTAATTAAGGGTAAAAAAGATATTATTATTACCCTAACACATGTACTAATTCTATTAGATAAGTGTAATTCGACCAAAAAAAACCTTAGGAATAAAATATTACCCTTTAGGTCCACCTGGATTAGATTAGAACATTTATTATTATTTTATCTAAAGAAGAATTAAAATAGTTAAAATCAAAGTTTAATAACTAAAACATTTATAATATAGGGTTATACATAAAATAAATTCGACCATAATTATTCATTAGAAATCTAAAAAAATTTCATACATAATTTTATTTTATTTATAAATTTTAGACATTAAATAAATTTAGTTATTTATGACATAATGATGATGCAGTAATTACCTTATTAATGAAATATTAACATAATTGATGTTATAAATACCCAAATAAATGTAATTTTAGAATTTTTATAAATTAAACTAATATTTTAGGTTAATATGACATGTTAGTATTGATTAAATTAACTTTTATCAAACTAATCATTCATTTATGATTTTCAAAAAAATCAAGTACCAAATAGTGTCAAAATTGACAAAAAATAGTTTTTAAAACAAATATTATATTATTAATTGATATTTTATTCCTAAAAATATAAGGATCATAAAAATGACTTATATAAGGATATATATATTAGTAATGAACTAGTTGGACTTCGTTTGTCTTGTTATAGTATGTTTATTAACCATATAGTGAAAGAAAACAAAAAGACACTGTAAAAGTTAAATTATTCAACTTAGAGTTAAATTTAAATGATAAGGATAAAATAGTAACCTAATCTAGTCTAACACATTTTGGTTGAGATTATTTCTACCCATACAAACCTTATCTTCTAAATAAATAAATTTGGAGCTATTAAAAAACAAATACGACTTTATAATAAAATAATATTTTTTGTTTTTCTTAAGGTACCCCTCTCCTCCCTTATTAAAGGGGACCCCTTCCCTCTTCTCTTCACACCCTTTTGAGCCTTGAAACTCTGCCAACCCCTGCCCATTTCGCTTCTCCACTTCTCTAGAAAAATTCTAGAGGTTCTGGTCTTCTCAAAAGACCAACTCCAGTCCCTTAAGAGAATGCTTAAAGAAGGTGCATCGAAGAAGAGGTGATCTCTTCTACCAATTCTTGAAAGATTCTTTATTCTTCAACTTCTTCTTCTTTAGTTTTTTCATTATAAACTAATAAAATTGTTATATATAATATACTGATATTTTATTATAAATATAAAACAACCCCATTTCACCTTCTATCCATCCTATGGAAAACGAAATCACTGCACGTGCGTACGTACGGAATACCGTCTCTACGCCGTGGTGTAATATGTTTTTCCACCACCACCTTACTTGGATTGGTGTAATGGTGTAAAGAATTACTATATATGGATATTATAAAATCATACTGATTACGAGATATTATATCATCCACTCTAATTCCATTCAAAAATTATGGGAATGATATCATCGCTCGTGCGTACATACGGATTACCGTCTCCACGACGCGATGAGATTCAATCTCCATGTTAACCATTAAAGAATGATTATAAAGTATATATAATGAATAATAATGGTATATATAACATAATAATGCTACTGGATTTATTAATATGTTATTTACTTAATTCCATTCAAGTCAATAAGGAATGGAAAACAACGATCATCCGTACCTACGGCCTACCGTCGCCATGAACGGTGTATTTCATTTAATTTATCTATCTATTATATATTTATATATACTATGTATATATGATATACAAATCATTATTTACATTATGGAAGTAATTAAATCATGATATAAGTAATAATAATATCAAGAACAAGAAGCCCAAACAAATTGATAAATAAAACGATTTTACCCAAAACGCTGCATTAACAAGGAATTTACAAATGAACGGGTAATATAAAGTCATAAGTGAACCATATATGGTATAAAAACAATGACTATGATTCTGTAATAATTAAATGCAATTATTTAAATCATTATACAGGAGGTTCGGATTCATACGAAGCATATCAGACCTAAGGTAAGGGATAATTATTCCAATCTCATTCTTATCTGAGATTGTTTATTCGTATGTATTTACCAGGGTTATGTTTATCATCTATGTCCATGTTTTCTAAAAATGTTTTCATAAAATGTTTAGTATTCTTCCATGTATTATAAAAGTCATTTTTACCCTTTTATGAATTTTACCATAATGTTTGGAAGGAATATTTCTTTTGTTTACCATACGAGGTACTTTTTGTCTTTTCTGACAAATGTATGAGGAGAATGTTTTTTTTAAACTTATATGGCATGAACGTATTTTTACGGTTTCATAACTCTTTATTTTACAGAAGCTTACTATACAATATTTCATGACTATTTTCAGCAAAATCCTTTTCTTTTAAAATTTCATGGAATTTTGTAAAAAAAATTATTTTGAAGAAGAAAGGATATTTTCCTGAAAAATTCATTTCATGTGTTTTGTCAAAACTATTTTACATATAAGATAGAATTATTTCATATGTGTATGTTTCAAATATAATGTCTCTATGATTTATAGGTTTTTAGTTTTATTATGATGAAATTATATCCATTTTTTGTATGGATTATGTTATGATGGGATGATGTTTATGAAACCCATTTTATACTTTGGGTAATGATGATTGATTTATGTTCATGTTTTGGAAAACTAAGAATAGTTTCATT
Organism: Viscum album; assembly: GCA_963277665.1. Classification (NCBI taxonomy): domain Eukaryota; kingdom Viridiplantae; phylum Streptophyta; class Magnoliopsida; order Santalales; family Viscaceae; genus Viscum; species Viscum album. Next base: position 791,377,900 of record OY728148.1, read on the forward strand.
ATGAGATGGTTGGGACCTATATCTCCCTCCAATGCATTGGGTAAAGATTTATATCTCATGATATATACATGGCTGGAATGGTAAGTTAATCTGGTTCAGTGTTACAGGACTGAAACGAGGAGTGAACTCGATTTATAAAGAAAATTTGTCCTCTAAGATGGTCTTGGAAGCAATGCCTTGGCTACTATGGAAATAATATCATGTGCATAATGGTTTTCCACAATTACATGTTTTCTTCCCATGATATTTTAACATGATTGATGTTCCATTATGATATATGTCTTACGTACTTCCAAGATTTATATCTTTTCTCATGATTTTAATGATTAGATTTTATGTTAAAGTTTTTGCATTCAAATGTTTATTGATTGTTTTATGTTCTACATGTTTACCCTTAGAATTTGAGCTCACCCTTTATATGTTTTCTTTTCCCAAGAATATAAAGAAAGGTTTTAGGTAAGAAAAAAAAGGGAAGATATTTATGGGAAATGTTGAAGATCTTTAACAAAGATTAGAAGATTATATTCTGAGTTTCCAAAGACACTAAACTATTACGGTCCTTTGGTGTTTTTTTGTTATGTATTAAGTATTGCTCAAAATTAATGTGATTTCCATGTATGTCACGCTTTGGGTCTCTACAATGGAATAATGATTACCTAGATTAAATAGTTTGATTAAAACCCCTTACTAAATTTAAATGTTAAAATAAGGTTTTTTTTTGTCAGAAATTTCACTGTGAAATTTCACTATGAAATTTCACTATTCATATTCTATTCTATATTATTTTTAATAACTAAGGATTTATATATTATAAATGATAAATTTCTCATACATATAGAATTGTTATGGAAAAATAAACATCATTTTAGAATTTCAAATGTCAAAATTAACATAGGCTGAATTTTTAGAAATTTTCTAAGAAGTTTCAGTTTGATGAATTGTGTTTTATGAATAGTGTTTTTTGATGAATAGTATTTTATGAATATTGTTTTTTTGATGAATAGTATAAATACATTTTATTATTAGATAACTTTTTCTATGATATGATCTTGAAAAATTTGTCATACAAGGTTGTAATCGGGGTGAAAAATGTGGTTAAATCAGAACAAAATAATTTTTTAGTGAATAGTAGCATACCCGTATGAATAGTAATGAATAGTAATGCATAGTAAATCATCCAAAAAATATAAACTTCACCCTTGAATTTATAAATGCAATTTAGACATCATAAATATAAAAAATGATCATCGCATAAGTATTAGTATTTTTTATGTCATAAATATTATAATTACAATTTCATGATTAATATATTAATTTTAAAATTTAATATATATTTATAAAATGGAATAATAAATAATAACTTTGTTTTATTTTGGTTATAAGATAATTTTTTGTGACCATTTAATTTCTAAAGGTGTTATAAAACGAGATATAGTTTTAATGTAGTTTTTTAATTAAATTCTAATTTTTTAAAGCATAAATTAAAAATAATTTTAAAATAATTTTCATAAAATAGTGTTTATTTTGGAATTCAGAGCAACGATGTTAGGTTAGGTTAAATTTAGGATATTTTTATAAAATGTTTTGTTTTTCAGTGAATAGTAAATATACAGTTTTGAGTTTTGGTGTGATTAATAACATCATTGATGATGTAATAATGATGTAATAAATCTGTTAGACTTGTGAATAGTAAGATATGTTATGAGGTGTCCCAATTGGACAATACCATGGAAAAATACAATGGGAAAGCCCATGGTTTTTCAAATACCACCGATGAGGTGTCCTATGGAAATTAATTAAATATTCCCTCACTTTTGCTATAAATTCCAACCCATTCACTCATTTCATTCATTCCAAAATCCCCCTCCATGAATATATTGCCTTTTCCGCTCCATTGGAGTCCTCCAAAGGTTCCCTCAAGTCCCCAAGGTCACAATCATTGAATTTTCAATGTCACTCTTCAGGGTAGGGGAACCTCTCACCCTCCTATTTTAAGTCATGACTTGCATTAAGTTAAGTCTTATAGTTTCCATTTTATTTTGTGGGGGTTTGTTATTTTATATACCCAATAAATTAAATTTTATGTTCAATTGATGAGAGACCCTTTCCACTCTCAAAAACATATTTTTCTTAATTTTAAGCGATGTCGTTAGGCTGCTGAATTTTCATAAAAGAAATCACATCTTCTCTTTTCTTTAAAGTTTACTTTTTCATGCAGCATGTCATTAAAATATCCTTACCATGTTCTAATTTATATTTTTTTCTCTACCTATATTGTATTATGACTTATTTTTGAATATTTTATCCTCGTCCCCGCTCTTTTAATGTTTTCTAAAAACATGTTATATAGTCGTTATGCTGTAGAATTCTTTCCTCAAAATCTCTCTCTTTTTATCATGAAATTCTCTTGTTTTATTTATGTGAATACCCAATTAGATTTTCATTAATAGGGTTATTCATTGTGACATAAAATTGATCTATTTTATTTTGGAATTTACATACATAAAACCCTCACTCCCATTATATGGGATAAAAATGACATAATGATCTTATTATTAAGAACCATTAAAAAGTCACGATTTTGAAGTGAAATTCATTTATTATACTCTAATTTGGTTATCTAAGAAATATATGACAATGTTCTATGTGGATCAAATAAAAATAAATACATATTAAGGGTGAAACCTGATATCACTCTAATGAATTGGGTAAATAATTTAATCTCTAGAGATGACAAGTTTCCCGATACCTTGGTGAATAACCTTGGTAATTATTATGACACCATTGGGATGAACATTGGTGATAAGTTCATGAATGTCCAAATTATATGTTTTAGTGACATATTCATGTTATGATTCATGTTATTTTTATTATGATATGAATCTTCTTCCAATTTTCATGTCTTTATGTTTTTCATCAAGTTCTTATTGATATCCCAAGTAAAAGGATTCCCTTGTTTACCCTTACTAGGCCTTCTACTCACCCTTTCCTTTGATTATGTCTCCAGGATATGAGATGTTGTAATTTTACATAAGAAGAACTTTTCATGAATATTTTCAACGAGATTAAAAGAATGTTTTATGTTCATAATTTCCATGATACTAAACATTACTGATCCTCTGTTTGTAAAATGTAATGACAAGTTATGTAATAAATATACAATATTCTATAATCGGTATCAAAGGATAGTTTAGTTATTTATAAAAATTAGGATTTGAAAACTTTATGAAGAACCATATAGAAAATTTTAAATATATGAAATATTTCTGGTATTTTGGTGAAATATTAAGTAAGTGGTTTCCAAACAAATAAATCCATATCTGGATAGAAACAAGTCGATGTGGCTCCACCACAGATGTACATAGGAGTGAAAACTCTGACATGGTGTTTTGGGCTTGACCCAGGATATACTGGTGCATGAAAACGGGCCTAGTTGCACTCCTGGTTTGAAACTCCTATGGGATTTGTTTGGTCATCACAAACTTTTTATGAATCATTATGAAGGATTTATAGAAAATGTAACTGTCGTTAAAGAATAATATTTTTATGACATGAAATTACTATATAAGTAAATGTTTTCTAATAGTAATAAATTTATAATAAGAAAAAATTATGAAGACATGATTTATTTAAGGGGGGAGGAATGTAACATCCCGAAAAAATGTACTACTTTTATTTATGGATCTCTTTTCTCTTAATAACATTTTATAATGTTTTAAAATAAAAGCATATCAGATTACTTTGGACCTAAATTTTAGTTTTTAAAAATGATATAATTATTATAATAAATTAAGTTATATGGAATAATGATTATTTTTTTTAAATAGTATGATTTAAACACCCCTTATAAAAATTAAATGATAAAATAATTTTTTTTTTTCAGAAATTCCACTATGCAATTTTTCTATTCATTTTCTATCCACTATTATTTTTATTAGCTAAGGATTTTTATATTATAAAATGTAAATGTCTCATTCTTTTAAAGTTTTCATGGTAAAATAAACATAATTTTTGAAATTCAAATGTCAAAATTAACCCAGGATGAATTTTTAAAAAATTTCTAAGATGTTTTAATTTTATGAATAGTGTTTGATGAATAGTGTATTTTTATGAATAGTATTTTATGAATGGTGTTTTGATGAATAGTATAAAAAAATTTATATTAAATTATTTTTTCTGTGAAATGATTTTTAAAAATCTAGCATACATGGTTGTAATCAGGGTGAAAAATGTGGTTAAATAAGATCTAAATAATTTTTTGGTGAATAGAATCATACCATTATAAATATTAATGAATATTAATGAATAGTAAATCATCCAAAAAATAGAAACTTCACTCATTAATGTTTTAATACAATTTAGACATCTTAAAAGTGAAACAAAGATCATTATATAAGTATTAGTATATTTTTATGTCATAATTATTTTGATTATAATTTCATGATTTAAATAATAATTTAAAATTGAAATGTATTTTCATAAAATTTAATCATAAATTATTACTTTACTATCTTATGGTTATAAGATAATTTTATGTGACCATTATTAATTTCTAAATGTGTTATAAAACGAGTTATAGTTTTAATTTTGGTTTTTAAATAAATTATGATTTAATTTAAAAATTAAATTAAAATTATTTAGAAAATTATTTTCAAAAATTGGATTTCATTTCTTAATTCAGATCATTGATATTAGGTTAGGGTGAATATATTATATTTTTATAAAATGTTTTGTTATTCGGTTAATAGTAAAAATACAGTTTTGAGTTTCGGTGTGATTAATGACATCATATTGGTGATGTAATAGATCTAGTCAACTTATGAATAGTAAAATATGTTATGAGGTGTCCCATGAGTCCAGTACCATGGGAATCTCCATGTTTTTTCATATCCCACCAATAACATGTCCTTTAGAAATTAATTAAATATTCCCTCACTTTTGCCATAAATAGCAAGGCATTACCTCATTCCATTCTTTCCAAAATCCACTTCAATGAACATCTGGTATTTTTACCTCCCAGGGAGTCCTTTAAAGGATCCCTAAATCCCCCAAGTTCCCAACCTTCATGATTTCAATGTAACTCTTCAAGGTAAGGGAACCTCTCACCCTCCTCTTTTAAGTCATGACTTATTTTATGTTATGTCTTCTAGTCTCCATTTTATTATGTGGAAGTAGGTTCTTCTGTATAACTAATACATTAAATTTCCTGTTCAATTTATGATAGAACCTTTCTTCTCTAATAAAATTATTTTTCAGAATTTTAAGCGACGCTGTTAGGCTGCCGAAATTTCGTAAAAGAAATCGCATCTTCTCTTTTCATTCAGGTTTTCTTTTCAGGTGCTATGTCATTCAAATATCCAAACGATGGTCTTATTTATATTTTATTATGTCCCTATACTATATTATGATTTATTTATGATTGGTTTATTCCTGTACCGTCTCTTTTAATGTTTTCTAAAAACATGTTATGTAGCCGTTATGCTGTAGAAATTTTGTCTCAAAATATCTTTTTTATCAAGAAATTGTCTTGTTTTATTCATTTGAATACCCAATTAAATTAATATTTATAAGGTTATTCATAGAGACATAAAATTGATCTATTTTAATCAGTAATTTACATATATATAACCATAACTCCCTTTCCATGGGTTAAAAATGACAGAATCCTCTTATTGTTAATCACTTTTAAAACGTCACGACTTTACAGTGAAACCCATTTATTTTACACTCTTTGGGTTATTTATGAAATGTATGATTGTGATATATGTGCCTCATAAGAAAATAAAGAAATATTAAGGGTGATCCCTTATATCACTTCAATGCATTGAGTAAAGAATTTAATATCTAGAGATGACAAGTTTCACGATACCTTGGTGAATAACCTTGGTAATTTTTATGACACCTTGGTTATAAACCTTGGTGATATATTCATGAATGTCTAAATTAAATGTTGTAGCCACATATTCTAGTTATGACTCATGTTATTTTTATTATGATATGTCGCTTCTTCCCCTTCTCATGTCTTAATGTTTTTTATCAAGTTCTTATTGATATCACAAGTAAACTGGTTCCCTTGTTTACCCTTACTAGGCCTTGTACTCACCCATTCCTTTGATTATGTCTCAAGGTTTTGAGATGCAGTAATTTTAATTAAGATTGACTTTCCATGATGGTTTTCAAGGGGATTACAATAATGTTTTATGTTTTCATGATTTATATTCATGACATCCAAGACACTAAACTTTTAATATCCTCGGATTGTAAAACGTGATGAAAAGTTATGTAATAAAAAAGGTGAGATTACATATGGACCTTTTTTGTTGTCACGTACACCATATATGGACCCAAAAGAGATGTCTCAACAATAACTATCCAACAAAAGGGTTACTTTTAGGGTCTCTTTTACAAGGCCTAATATTTGAGTGGTAGTTGTTTTTTACACAAAATCAACCAAGGGTATGTGACTCTCCATACTCCATCCAAAGTCAAACACACAAGCCCTCAAAATATCCTCAGACACCTGGATAGTGCACTTAGTCTACCCATCTGTTTAGGGTAAATGGTTGTAATTACCCACACCTAGGTCCTGAATTCCTCCTTCAGAACCGTCCAAAATCATGATGTAAACTACGTGTCCCTATCAGAAACAGACATCGAGGGTACCCCATAAAGGATAATGATCTCCTATATGTACAACTGCCCCCAAAATCTCTACTAAACTCTTCTTCCTAGTATAAAGAAATTAATTTGACTTTTTTGAGTCAGTTAACTATCATTTAGATGGTTCCATGGACCTTCATTGTGAACGGAATCCCTAATCCAAATTCAATGGATATACAATCCCACTTCCACTCTAGGATCTCAGGGGATGCAACAAAACTATTGGAACCTGGTACTCCACCACCACATGCTAATAGGTGGGGCATAGATAGAAGAATTAATCTATGCTATATATCATGTTGGATCACAAAAACTATGATTAAAGGTTTCAATACATATTCCCCACACCAGGATGTATAGCTAGGGGAGAAGTGTAGAAATCCCATATCACCTCCTCCAGCATCGTTACTAGAACCATTTTCCACCCTTGTAACAAGATGATATGATTCAATCCTTCATAATAACCATATTGTGAGTCCCATCTAAATATCTGTTCACTTAAGACATCATATTAGATGTCTATCAGCTGATACTCTCTCACATGATCAAGAAGTGGAGGTGTCAACACCATTGATAATAAAAAAGTGATATTATCCTGCTATATTAATGTCTTTTGTAATAAGGGAAACTGCTTTGAAGCCTCCTAAACTACGTGACATCAAAATTCTTATTAAGGGAACCTGCTATAATTTTTTCCTACCAGGGAGTATAGACTATCTAAAATTTATAGTGTTATTAGAACTCCAACCAGTGCCACTATATAAAGTTCAAGTATCTCTAAGTGACAACGTACCTAAGACTCTGATGGGATGAGTGAACCATAAAGCACTCCCCTAGAAGGTAGTTACTCCACATCCTTAGGTTGATAACTACCAATTCAATCTCTAGTTCATGAGTCATGTTGTTCTTCACATGGAACTAGACCAACATAAGTGTTTAGTGGCATTTTTAGTATCAGTTTAGTGAACCACGTCTTAATTTATTTATATAATGTTGTGGTGGTTTATTTTAAACCACCCCTAAAACATTTATTTTTATAAAAAAACCCTACACTTCTCCCCTGAACTGCCCACTCCCCTGAACCCCACAACCCCCCGACCCCCCCCCCCAACACCCTACCCTCGCCGCTGGTCCCAAGCTTCACTGCCTGTCCTGAGCCTCGCCAACCATCACTCCCTTTAATCATATCTATTGTGGATTTTAACATCTTGGGTCATAAAACAAATATACCCATTAATCAATGTATCTTTTTATTCCTATTTTCTCTATCATTTTCTATTTTGATTTTGATTTTTGTTCATGTGAATCCCTCTATTTTGTTTATATTTTCGATCATGTGAACCACTACATTTTGTCGATCACGTTTTTTTTAATTTTTTTTATTTATCATCATGTTAATATAATGATACTGTTTATGTAACATATTCCATGTGTATTTATGTTTTACTAGATTTATTTAAGAAAATAAATCATTTTATCATGATAGTCCTAAACATTTTTGGAAAATTCAATATGGGAACATGTGTCTCTTTGTATAAGTTGGTAGGTGGAGTTTTCTAATATCTTCTAGTAATTGGAAATATTTTATAATTCCATGTTTTATAACTCATTTGATTTTATTTATTCAAAATATGATTTAAATGGTGATATATTATTAAAAAGGGATAATGTGTCCTTTAAAACAAGTTTCCCAAATAATTTAGTGTGGATAAGATAAATAAATTGGTGTTTCCAAATTAGAAATTGGGTATTGTATATTGTACTACAATGGGTTATGATAAAAAAATATCTTAAACTTATATGTGTTTTAAATTGGTTAATTTTTGTTAAAACATGAAGTTTAATTTTTAAATGGAAATAGAAAAGTAATTTTTAAATGTAATTAATTTATAATTTTGATGTAAACTGGAACCTAGTGTAAATTTAGTTATAATAAACATTATAAGTGTAATGAATCTTCAAAATTTATGGTGGGAAGTGATTCTTCTAACTCAAATGTAATCATTGATCAGCTGTGTATTGCGTGATATATGAAAAAACTAAAGTGTTATATCAATTTTGAAAATAAGAATGAATTTTCATTAAATATATTTATAAATCTATTTCCTTGATATGTTATAATTTTAATGTAGGTCAATCAAATAAAATCCCAATGGAATCATATAATAGAGAGTACCATGGCCTATATTATGAATAGTATAGAAAATATGGGATTATTGGGATGAGTACATATGGTATAGTATTGATGTTTCTTGATGGTTTTGTATTCTTTTGGATCTTGTAGTCATTCATTAGAAGTGTATTGTAAAATTAGGGATATTTATTAGTGTGATAGTTTTGGATGTTTAAGTGTTGGTATTTTTAATGATTTGGGTTATATTTGAGAGCTATGACTTAGACATGTGATAGATGAATTGGGATATGGTTAGAGGTGTGTTTAAAATTATGTATATGGAATATGATATTGGTTTAGTGATTTGGGTGATTGAGATGGTTAGTTTTGGGGATTTTTATTGAGTTTCAGAGAATATTATTATTGATATAATAGATTCCTCAACTCATTTATTTCCAATATAGAGGAAATGAGTCTTCAGATCGATTGTTCTGGAGACATATCTATATTGAAAATAGATATTTTTTGGAGGATATAATGTTTTTACCTTATTAATCAAATTATGGTGTCATTAAAATATTATTTTGGAATTTCTAATGTAAAAATCATTCAATATTTTCACTTTTTGATTCCGATTGAGGGATATTTTTTTGGATAATGGATTCAAAATTGATTTAGGTTATTGAGTTTACATTATATGTTATTTTTTAATTTGGACTGTGGTTTGTCATGTGAATTGGGTATCTAGGGTACCGGAAATGGGTTTCCACATATATTTTACAATTATATGTGACACTGGGTACCTAGTGGGAGTTAAATAGTTAACGTTCGACTTAAAAGAGTCCCGGGTATCCTAAGAATGAAAACAGGGAACCCATGACCCCATAAAATATACCTGACAACTGTTATATTTAAATATATATATATATATATATATATAATGTGAGGAGTTTCGGTCAATTACCCCATCTTTATCCTTTTCCCCCTTTCTCCCTTAATCCCACTCTTATCTTGCCACATTGAGGGGCCCTTTGAAATGTGGTGTTTTGCATGTTGAAATATCATTTAAATTTTCATGTTATTGATAAATTTTTTGTGCTTCATGTGGTATATGTGGATATTTTACCATTAGTGTTGGTAATTGGGTTTGAGTTAGAGTGTGTTGTTCAGTGAAAAAAAGGTTGGTTGGAATGAGATGTGACATTGGATAATGTATAATATAGTTATGTGATGATCATGGTGGTGTTGATGATGTGTGATGTAGGAGCATGGAGTTGGTATGTGAATTATCTATGGGGTATTGTATTGTCTTGGATGTTTCTTATTAGTTATATATTGATTGAAAAGTATCATTACCAAATTAAATGAATGTCACATGTATTAAATTTATGGGGTATGGAAATAAATGGATGACAGAATAAATTATATTGTGCATGCTGAAGGTGCATTATGTTTTCCACAGGAGCATGTTTATTTTTTGGATATGAATAAATTATATTAATATTTTTTTGATATTTACCATGTAAAAACATTTAATATATGGAATGTTTATTGTTTTGAGATGTAGCATGTCTATGGTTATGATGTAGAGAATGTTCTATGCGTAAATATGGAATATATTTTGTTTCTCTATTATTAATTTATGTCATTGTGATTACATTAGGTCTCTTTATTTCAAATTTCACATTTATAACCGTGATTTATTTATGAATATCATATGAAACATTTGGGAATTATCTTATAGGTTACATCTTGAAACTTGTCCACTATAATCCATGTTGGGTCATTAGGTGCTAACATGGTTACCCGAACAATTAACCTCACCAGTTTCTATCAATTCTAGTGATACCTCCATTATAGACACTTGTAATTAGTGTTCCATCAGAGAATGTAATTTCAATATCAAGTACTAACCACAATAAAAATAATAAGGTAAATTCATCCAAATTGACAATTCTAATCATATAAAAAATCCATCACATATAAAATGACATTTAACGATCGAAACTCAATATTCAAACCCTCTCAAAAGTAGAATTTTTTAAATTTTATGTTCTGAATTGTATTTTATTTGATTAAATGATAGGAATGAAAAGGAGGAAGCTCTATACTATTACATCAACCACACCAATAGATTATGATCCATGAGCCTCTCTCCCTACCGCATCTGAGACACCATCTATTGTCCCTATTACACCATCTCTCACAGCCTCGTTGAGAATCTCATCTGAAGCATAGTTGATGACTTCCCATTTAGCAGCCTTAGCAGTGATGGAGCATAGATACCCTCCTAGTTCTTTATATGGATACTGAAGAGTTACTCTTAACGGTAAAAATTTTAATACGAATAATTTTTTTCACTTTTTTATAATAATTATTTGTTCATAAAAGATTGAAACAATGGAACTATAGAGAAAAATATGAAAATTTCAGATGTATGGAATCTGAAAAGACTAAATATAGTTGTCCAATTTTATTCCAATGGGGTCCCTAAGGATGACACCACAAGACTAATTGGCCAAATTCTTGGATAGTTGGCTGCAGAGCCAGTTTTCCATCCAATTACATATGATTATTGGTGGCATATTCCTTCAGCATAGAATAATTATGTTTTTGATTCACAAATAAAAGAAACATTAATACATTTTGATCTAATTAAATGTTAGTATGTTATTAAAATATAATATTTTCCAAATTAATTTATGTGTATAGATGTTTTTCAACATTATAGTGGATGATGTTCTAACACGAAAGTGGACATTGAAAATTTTGTGCAAGAAATGGAAAGAAATTAAATCAAGATTATGGGGAAATGTCAACGATACTTCATTGAGAACCCAACATATATATGACAAGGTACTTAATGAGGTACCTATAGATCAATGGATTTTTTTATTGACAAACATCACGATGAGGATCACATGGTATTTAAATATATATTATTATATTAATCTCATTTTACATTTGTAATATTATATATAATGGATATGACATTGTATACATCACTTTAAAATTAATTTTGTTTCATGACCTTTCATGGAAGAATGCATCATGCTAGGGTAAGAAAATCATCCCTCACACTATGGGGACAAAGGGTATTTCTATAAGCTATTAGACTCTGGTAATCTTTTCACAAGATTAAATATTTATAAGTGAATATTATTTATTTTATATATTAAATTGTTTACTGATCATTGATTAATGCAACCGTAGAGTTTAAGACACAAATCATCCCTAACAGAAGTTTGGATGGATGTTCATAAACAATATGATGAGAGTTTTGTTACTGAGCCTAGGAAAAAAGTTGGGGTATGAATTAATTTATCATTATACTAAATTATTATCTGTTTTCACATTTTTAATATATTTTTATTATAATATGACCGAAAATTTATTTTTAGGTAAAACATAATTAACTATGGGATTTCAATCCCATGTAGTCCTACTCAGTCTCCCAGGATAACCCAGTTGGTAAAGTGCCTGGGAAGTAACATCTTGGTTGAGTATGTGGGATGGTTTTGGGACACTTATCATCTAAGGTATTTAGCAGGACATCATGGATTTAATCTACATCTTCTTATGGTTTTAGTTAATAAGCTCAAATAGATTATAATTCTCTGAAAAACAAAATATAGGAACACAAGGCTCATATATCCACTTTTCAGAAATCATTGGTCGATTTATATTAGAAGACGACCACATATGTCCCTGGTGATATTGCATAGATGATGGGTGGTGAGTACATAATTAAAAAACATCAAAATCATTTAGTTAGGAAACATTTATTGGTTTAAATTTAAAATATAAATATAAAACATTATTTAATTTTCAATATAAGTTTTTTATAGGTGCTGTGGTAGGAATTAGAGATGGAGGTAGAGAGGGTGACAAGAAGTGCTCATCATAAGACAATGATTAGTGGTCTTGTTGATATATATTAAAAATATGGAAACATAGGGTTTTTCATGTACTATGTATCATGTATCATGTGTGGCACCGATTAGTCACCTAACATTTTCATGACATAACAGTTTTGTGATTTTCTATGTTTGATAAAGGCATTGGAATTTTATTTGGCTTGATGAAATACTCAGGTAGTGAGTCTAGAATTGCTGAATTATGAAGTTTGTGGAGTATGAGGTAATCTATGTTCTATAAGGAATATTGAGATATTTAATAGTTTCATTGGAGTTATGTTAGGATGTGTATATTAGTTTCTGGGACTAACTACAATGTTGCTTATTTGATTCATTTTATTCATTTTGGAGACACAAGACCCACTGTCTTGTCATTCAAGGATGGGCCCCAGAAATGTTGGGTCAAAAATTGACTACATTTGAAACATGGTAATGACCAATTATCACATTATATACTTTGAGTTGTGTTCCCTAGATGGTATTCAATCCTTTTTTGTCCATGAGACATCACTATAGGAGAGAATTATACTTGTAGGATGAGAGAGATCCAAATAGAGAGGTACACAACTATGTTCTTGAGAACATTGAGTGAGACTATATATTACATAGATGATCATGTAATAATCCTATTATCAAATATCATATATATATATATCCACAATAAATTTTAATTTTTAATGGTAAATTTTGAGTTGTGGTACTCCCACTATCAAAATTTCCTATTTTTGAAAGACCTCAATGTCATAATGGTGCTTGCAACACATTTATTATGTTACCTAGGAGGATATTACCCTTGGTCCTCAATTGGTATAAAAATTTCGAAATCCAATTGTCCAAGATCATACAGTTTACACTATATTTTCCCTTAAAATCTCCCAAAAACCATTAAAATTCACATGTCTCAACCAACCATGTTCTTGAAGTGGTTCCTCGTTGACTACATAAAACCTTTATAAATAACTCATATTGAACTACTTTTTGTGGAGTATTTTTTCATAACACTCAACTTTAAAAAGTAATATCTCTAAAGCCATAATCTAACACATTTTTCCCAAGGTACCACAATATCACTTTGAGCATGCTCACCAATACTTGTAACCAACTTCTGATGATGTCTCTTGATCTTACCAAATCATAATCATTTATGTCACCATTTAAAAAAATTATATTTCATTCCCAATACCACACACCATGATAATCAAAATGCATCCCTTGCATAATACATAGACTCAAGGTTCTCCTGAAAATTCATTGGTTTTAATTAGTTATCTTCATATATAGACACTATACCAACATACTTAGGATGGTGTCAATATATTGGGAATAACTGAATCTATAATAAGAGTATACCATGTTGCTAAACATTACCCATTCCTTCTCCACAAATAAAAAAATCCTAACATTTTAAAAAAAAATTATTGATAGTCATGTTTATATCTTTCAATACACACTCTATAAAAAAATGTTATACTTTCCTTGAATCAACCCTTCATGCCACATCCGTCAATGATGTGTGACTAGGTCCAACAATGGGTCAACCACGTCAGCACACCATAAAAACCTCATTGTACTTCTATGGTATATCTTTAAAGGGTTACACCCCAAAAAGTTCTAATCATATTTAACATGATTCATAGATGGAAGGATCAAATCCCCTTAAAAATTTTATCATTGAAGAATCAATCAATCTGCTATGGATATACTTGTTTAAGAGATTCCCATATTATTATATGGTTTTTCAATTAAGGTATTGATCACACAACCTTATATACCAATGACACCATATTATTTCATGCATAACCAAAAAGTAAATACAATGGATCTCATAATTCATCAATTGTTGGGTAATCAACCAACCACCTTTCAATCGCGTTTCCATGAATTCATAGGTACACTACCGACCGGTAAAACTCATGGACTTCTTATTTATCACAATAATGAATCTATCGTCTAAAAGTTTTTAATCTAAATTCTATGTTTTAAAAAGTCATCTACATGCTTGAGATATGAAGTATTGAATATACCAACACAATGGATTCAAGAATACATTCTGAAAATTTACAATTGTTCTATTACAGTTATGTTCCTCTACATGAAAAGATATAGTTTTCATAATACTCCTCATTATCCCCACCTTATGAATTTCCTAGGAAACATTTTATTGAAATAAAAAACATTCCATGGTACATGCTTCAACCACAACTCAATGTGGATCCAAAACTAGGATAACACACTTATATTAATCATTAACCTAAATTGATAAAAACATTATACTCTTACAAGTTTTAATGTATAAGTTTTATTATATAAGAATGTGTTATTCTATTACTGAGTCATGTTTAAGAACTTCACTTATATCAAACATAATGTATAAACTAAAACTAAATAGTAGTGTTTCCAGACCAATTCTTTTTACAATATTATGCTTAGCACTGGGATAATTCATCCTTATTTGGATGGATAATAGATACATCATATAAGTCTGAGCTATGTAGTTTGAAGGCTTATAGCTCAAAAAATCAGTTCTATATAGTTTAATGTATTTGATTTGGATCTATGAAACATTATTAGATGGTTGGGATTCTATTTTTTAGATCATCTTGTTCTATATTATTTGTAAATATTTTTTTAATGATACATTGTTATATAATTTATCATTTTTTATATGTTCTCTACACATGGTTTTTTCCAGGGTTCTAGTAATGGATTTGCAGAATCTGCTAACTTTTTATACATATAAATTTATATTTAGCCGGAGTTTAAACTGCTTCTAATGAAATTGACTATGTTTCATGGTGGTTTAAACCGCTATTATATTTTTCTATTCTCTTATCAATGGTGATTAAAATCACCACTAAATAAATTTGTGATATTGTTAGGCCGCAGTTATGGTGTTTTTGTGGGGGTTTTAATGTAAAAAATATAAAAAACATTTAACAGATGTTTAAACTGCCTGTAAATATGCAAATTTTTCCACTTGAAACCACCACTAAAACAACCAAAACCACTACTAAATATGTTTACTACGACACTTCCCAAAAAATACCAATAAATTAAAAAACATCACCATATGTTGGATACCGACACCCAATTTAGCGGAATTTTTATGAAGCAGTCACAGAATCATATAGAAACAGTTTAAACCACTCCTATTATGTGATTTTTGTGTAGTGTGGGATATTAAATGACTCAATATATATGAGATAACAACCTACCATTGAATTAACAAGAATTCAATCCCATCTCATTCGGTATTTAAATACACTATGATCTTCATGCCTTCCTCTAGTAGTCTGACACAGGAACACTCATCAGCCTCAGCCTCAACTACTTGAAGGCCCTTTAGCAATGCTAAAACATGGGAAATAGTTACCCTTTCAATATTAGGGAATTAAAAAAGCCTTGAATGCTACATAAGTCTTCCACAAAACACTTATAGTACCATTATGAGCCAAGAAAACTTTTTTACCTTTGACACTCTCTTGGATGGATCCCAAGAGAGAACTGCATCAATATTTTCTAGAAAATCATGAATTGGATAAAACATTCTAAAAAATGACATGTCCTAGAAAATAAACCCTAATTATCATGAATTGGATCTTCGAGAGTTTTCCATAAATCTAGTGATCTGGAAGAAAATCATTAACCATTCCCAAGTGATCTTCATGCTCCACCTATGATGAAAAGTTGATGAGTAGGTAATTGATGAAAATAACCACAAACAAGTTCATGTATATCTAGATGACCTGATTCATCAAAGCCATAAACATGGTGGGGGAATTTACCACACCAAGGAGCATCACATGGAATTAATAGTGTCTATAGAGCCATTAGATTTCCAAAATTGGAATATCAGTCTCAAAGACCCTCAACTAGTGGTAGTCAGGCCGATGATTGATCATTGAGAACCCTCTCGTACCTCACAACTAGTCAAAGAGGTCGTCAATCCTCAACAAAGTGTATTTTTCTTTATCGTATCATGGTTTAGGTGATGATAATCCATGAAAATCTATAAGCTCTCATATTCATTTTTCACAAACAACATTGGAACATCTTAGGGGGGCACACTAGGTCTAATGAAACCCATCCCTCAAAGGTGCTCCCATAACAATTATAGCTATCACAGATCGATAGGGTCAATTTTATATTATTTAAAAGATATAAAAGTGTTTTTGGGATGCAAGTCGATGAAAAAATTTATATCCTACCATGGAGGTAGTCTAAAACATCCTCAGTGAAGACAATCATATAATCCTCCAGAACTAAAGGAATACATTTGAATGTATAGGTTACTGAACCAAATTTTATACTCACAAACTAATGGGTGATGGGCTGCAGTCTCTTGCTCACATAACCTAGGCATCTCTCCATAAGATCTCTCTCGTCCATAAAGGTAAGCTGTGTCCCATCAGTCCATAGGCATCAGACTTGTCTTCAGTGATATTCAATCTAGTCTAGGACCATGGACAACTGATCCATACACAAGATGACATCATAGGGTTCCATCATGATGACCAAAAGGTCAAACATGAACCTCTCTACACAGAGTGATATCTCACACTTCCGACAGATAAATGATAACGAAGAAGTATTCCCTATATGTGATTCAAGAATAATATGCTAGAATATAAACTAAAATGAGGTCATAATCTCTCACACCCTGAGTAAATAGAAGAAGTAATGATTGAATCATTTTTCTATTAACATAGATGCAATATTAGAAAACAAACAGAGAGTACCTATGATCATCTTGCACGATGTGGGTCATAATAATCCATAGATTGTAATTGTCTATGACCCTGGATGCTAGATCTTTAATCCTGACATAGGCCACCTGGTGGTGGGGGTGGTGTAAGGATCTCATAGCAAATCTTATCACCTTTAGATTCTTCTGCTCCTCTCCTATCTCTGCCTCCCTAGGAACCACCCTACCCTCACTTGAGATATCCTTGAATATGGTGTTTTCTCTACTATGGTGGTATGTCAGCTATCTACCTCTTCTCTTTGTTGTGTATGGTAAGGTAGTCTCATGTGATGTGACATATCCTATCATAATAAAATCAGAACCCCTCCCTGATTTTCCCTAGTTCTTTACACTTCCAATAGCCATGTGCCTGAGTATGATCATAGAGAGGTCTCCTACATAGAGATCCTATCATCTAGCATCTTCTAGAATATGTAGGTGACTCAGCCCTTTTATCCACACAAACATCTCCAATTTTATGGCCTCCCTCTTACAAAAATATCTCTATCACTAGTTTCCTCTCAATCACCCCAGGATAAGTGGGGATGCACATGGACACCATATTGGCAAGGATATCTCTGCAACGTCCTTTTGGAAACTTCAATTCTCGGAAGTATCCCTCCTAGATTATTTCAAGGGTGTGCCAAGTAAGGTCCGAAAACCTTGCTTCATACTCATCCAAAGTCATACAAATATGTGGAATCTCTAAAAGCTTCTAAATTTTAACTGATTGAAATCTGGAGGGGTAGCACTCCTCATGGAACAACTCCTAGAATTCAATTCAAAGGAGTGTTGAAACATAGTGAATCTATGTAATATTACTCCACCATTTCCCACCTACTTCATTTAAAAGTCTAGTTACCAGTTGAACCACCTAATCCATTGATGTCTTAATGATTTGGAGGATATAGATTTCTAATAATATCCAATCCACTACTACATGAGGATCTATATTGTTTTGGAACATCAATGACCTATGTAACCGTCGCTCATGGTGTAATTTAACCCTATGTACATCTTCAACCTTCTCTACTAGAATGATTTACTAATTAAAAAGTGTATGTGTTTCTACTTTCGCACCTAGGGAAAGAATCTCATGGGGTGGACCCTAAACTGAGGAATAATGGATTATCGGATCATCATCATGACACGAAACTGGTGTCTTGGATGGATGTCTCCTAGAGGCAACCTAAAATGTAAATCATGACGTACCATTGTTAAATGATCATATATATAAATATAAAAATAATGGGGAGCTGAAAAAAGAAGGAAATTAAAACACTCAATCCTATGTGATGCATGTTCCATTTATCCCTATAACCAATGTCTTGATATACCAAGTAAAAAAGTAAGTTTTCAAGGTACGGGTGAATGGATACATCAGGCACCTGCACCATCATTGGACACCCTGACCTGAACGCCATGCTCAAGACACATTGAAACTGCTTCACTAAACCCAACCAAGTACTTGTAAATAAACTAATCCAGACAATGTCCATAGGAACTAACTTCTCTGATACCATTCTATCCTGAACTGACCCAATCTGGGGCTTGAGAAGAAACTACCCCAAGCACGCATCCATAGGTCAGGGGTGGATACAAGCACTGAAATGAATATCCTAAATTAGGTTCCTTTTTAAGTACATGTATGCACACACCAGACCATATCAATGCATAAGTATAGATATGTACTAAAAAAAGAATAAATATCTAGAAATTAAACCATGCATGAAAAACCTCTAGGGTGTACAAGAGTACAACAGTGCAAATTGAAATGTAAAGGGGAAAAATAAAATAAAAACTAGATATATGTCCCATACTCACAAAATAAGAAAAGTAAACTATTGAGAGAGTCCATCCTCAGATCCCCAGCTACGACCATTGTATCTCGTCAATTGCACAATGTATCCCAAAGTTCCTCGGATGTCACTACCGACCCTTCTGTCATTTGAATAAGACATGATATTATTCGGCAATGCCCATGTAGAGGTGAGTATAAACATACCCAGTTGGATGCCCCAAATACTTAAGGGGGGGTCTTAAGAGATAAAAAATGAATATAAATACTATACATAGTACACATGATACAATATATAGTGAAAGAGAATAGATGAACAAAAACCAAGAGAGAGTAACCTTGTCCAAGAACATGTGGCTCGACCTGGTGAGTAGATGAACTACACATTGAGTATTATATTCCCATTGGAGGAGTGTAAAATAATCTAATAATGAGAAAATAAACATAGAAGGAACATGGAAGACTACACAAAACTTCTATATCTCATGGAAATAGAGTAACATAATCCAATGGTATGGAAACAGATGGTATATATACAATCAGTCAAAACAATCCTAAACTAGAGTGAAAGGGGATCCCAGTCTAATACATCATCATCGGAATAAGATTCACTAATAGTTCCAAAATTCCTTCAATGATTCCTAAAATCTCAAAAATCTTTCCATAGGTAACTATCCAAGTCAAACCATGCCTTGTTTTAGTGACAGACATTCAAAGGGGGAACAATAACGAATTAGAGGACTTTAACCCAAGTACGTCACGGTGGTTCGACTCTGGTGTCATGAGGACCCACACCCAGTCTGATAGGGGGTTCCACTCAATAGGTAGAATAACAATGCACAAGAGTTTGGGGGGTCAACACTATTGGTTAGGACCCACTCCCTAGTGTGATAGGGGGTTCCACTCTGGTCATCTAGGAACTGCACCCTATTTGATAAGGGAGTTCCATTCATTAAAAAGATATAGAGGACCTATACCCATGTTTATAGGGGAATTCACTCTAGTCATTGAGGTCCCATTCCCCATAATATTGGGGGTTCCACTTAGTAAGAAATTGTAAAGGAATTATGCCCATATTAATGGGGTCTCACCTCTAGTATTTATAATAATCCTCTTCCAAAATCATTGTCATCATTGAGCATCACCTCAAATCATCACCGTTCCCAAAACATTTCACATAATATCTCAAAATCCAAAATGGAGAGCACTATCATGTTTTACATGGAAAAAACTCAAGATATTCTACTCATAGGCCAAAATGAAACTCTAAATGAAGGAGATATGGAACCTTGATTTTCCTTAAAAAGGAACCAAGGGATACACATGTGATGGGACCCACATGACATACGGTATCTCTCCAGCACTTGGTTGTGTCCCTATCCAATCCATGGAATACTTCCCAATCAGGGATAAATGGAGTGTAAGGAGTATACATTGTGTGTCCATGTACATGGGTTACCTACCCTTACAACTTGGTTGTATTCTTGTACCAATCCCAGCGTCCATGTACATTAGTATAAAACATATTTCTTTACATTGGATATTGGCCATGTGCTCTTCCTATGTATGTGTACTTGGGTCATGTAGTGTTCCAATCCATGTACTCCATTACATTGTTCAGCCACATGGATAAGGCGGTACATGGCATGTAGTGCAACTACAAAGTGTTCCATCCTTACAAACTTCTAAAACCCCAGTTTCCATAGACAAGGGGCAATACAATGTGTTTTCATCCCTGTACACGGTGTGTGGTAATGGTTTTCTTAGAATTCTAGATCAGTGATTTGTGCTTGAATTAGTCCTTTCCACTTTCGATCCCACAAAATATCGACATGATATTTGTGGATCTAGTTGTGTATCACATTTTTGGAAATCCGATGGCCAAAAATATGATCCCATTGACCCATGGGATTTCCATTAGGAGCTCTACATACCTCTATTCCTTACACCATAAGAGAATGATACACTAGTCATCAAAAGGATCATAATATTCTAATAACATACTTAGATTTTTTTTATTTCATTAATCCATATATATTTCAATGATCCATCATGATTACAGGGGTCTGATCAGGCTCAGTACATCAAAAAAATGTCGAACCAAGACAATGGCATCCTAACAGTGAAGAATGTGAATAAAATTGCGGAGAAAGGCACCACAACAATGGTTTTCCAATCATTTTCCAAGTGTTCATGGAAAAAGATCATGAATGGTGATATCATGGTTAGAAACAACATAGATAATACAAATAATCTATTACACGAGTGCATGAAAAGGTATCAATTGGAGCATATCGATAGAAGCAATTGATCCACTCGATAAATTTAATAAAATAGGGTGTAAACCACATTTTTATGAGTCATAATTGAAGATGTGATTATTCTTCATAAATTAATGAGGATTTTAATGATTGAAGGAAGTCATTTAATTTTAGGTGTCCCAATATACTTTGATCTAGAGTTTTGTCATTGTCAAATGTGATTCTCCAATGGAAGAGGAAGGATAAGGTCTCAGAGGATCCATGGATTATGAGGCCAACCCTGGGTGAATCTCCATGGCAATATATATTTATAAAATTTTTTGTTTAGAATTAAAATGTATTAATAAATGAACAAATTAAATAACTAATCCAATGAACGTACCACCTATGAGACAGATTTTTTAATGCCCCACGCCGACACATTTTAGGTCACACATAAGGTAAACCACATGTTTTGGACTCAACCATGCTCCCAGATTTTAAATCTGAGCTTATATTTAATATTTATCTAATTTTATTTATGAAACCATCTCTGTAAGATATAAAATATGTTTACTATTTTTATAAAATTAAATTTATGCACACCAGGCCTCGAAATTTCATGTCACATTAACACTTACTTATGTATATATATATAGAAATATTTCAAATTATCATAATTAAAAAAATGTATCTAAATTGCATTACCTAAAAAGTTATCCAAAATAAATTTTATCGACATATTTTTAAATTATAACCTCTAAGGATATATAATTTCCCATTTTGAAACTTTTTGAAATATCAACAAATCTGGGTAAATATTTTTCTTTTAAAAATTTACAAGTGTACCACTCAGCTCACTTATAAAATCCCACCCCTCACCTCTCCTCTTAAAACATCCAAAATAAATTAGTTTAGATAATTCCTTCTTAAATAACTTTCTTAATTATATCCTATCAACCTATATGTCTTATTTTTTTCATAAATACAACCTGTGATTCTTTTTAGTGACAACCAAAAGAAGTTTTCTGAAAAAGAGGTAATGTCCCTAACTAAGTTTTTTTTATTTCTCTATTAAAATCTTAAAATTGTTATTTTTCCATGCAAATATAACAACCTCAATATAATCCAAATAATGAGATTTTATTACTTTAATTATGTAACTTAAATCCTTCTCCTCCTATATTAAATGGGATATGAAATCATTACTCATGTGTGTGACGAAACTGCTTCACAAACCGTTGATATTCATTTTCAATAACCACATCTCACAGGTGGATATAATGATGTATTAAATGTTTATATAGTATATTTATGATATTAATATACTTCTGAAATTATTTTGTTTTATATACTCTATTACTTTATATTCTGTGGGAATATGACAACGTCTCTTGTGTGTTTGGAGGGCTACCGCCTCGTGAAGAACTGTGATTTTTTCCTTATTTACATAGATGTTTGTATAGATTTTTTTTAAAAAAAAATTGTGATATATAAAAAATAAAATTTATTATATTATTTTAATATATTATTTAACTTTTATTTAAATCCATTAATAAAATAAAAACACCATTCATGTGTACGTACGTGTTACCCTCAGAATGAATGGTGTATTTTATTAAATATATCTAAATTTTAGAGAATAATATAAATATAAATATATATATAAGTGGATCATATATGATATTTATTTCCTGGTTATAATTACATATATAATGAGACTATGATCAAAGTAAATGAAAAAAATAATACTTTAAAACATTTAGAAAAAACAAAGTGGTTATTATGAAAAATGTGATTTTAAAAAGGAATTGTTAATCAATAAGTAATGTAAGGAATATATACATCATATATCATATGATTTATATATGGTTCTATAATATATTTATAATAAACATGTATTTTTATATAAGTGGTTTTAATGTGTATGAATGATGTTGAACTTATGGTATAAGATTTCTAGTATATCTTTTATTTTTTGGAGACATCTAAAAATTCCCGAATCAGTTTTTTTATGTGGTGTATATACTTCCCCTTTAGCACATTTTATAGTGAATATACATATTTAATTATTTTTTTAATTTCCATTTTATTTTATTATTTAATGGTTCTTATTATTCAAAAAATTACTAAAGTGGTAATGGATTTCTATCTCACTTTTATTTTCTCTCAAGCGCAAGCCAGTATTCACGAGGGGTTTCTTTTATGTGGTGTATATACATCCCATGAATTTATTTTTATAATGATAATCCTAAAAATTATATTCATTTACATATCCATTAGATGATATTTATTCCAAGAGGCTTATGATTCAATGTTACAGATGTTGTAATGGTTTTATGATAAAATCTAATCGTTTATCAGTATTGTTTTTAATTCTGTTTCCAATGATGAAATTTTGTTATCCACATTTCATGAAAATTCTGAACTTCATTATCCTTTAGTTATGTCATGATAATTCATGATTTACCTTAATTTTAATCTCTTTATGTACTCAAGGCATCAATATAATATTTTGAAGAAAAATCATATTTATATCTCTCTTTGGTAGAAAATTCATTTTTCTTCCAAAAACATGTTTTCTAAAAACGTTTTCATTTTTTTTAAATTTGTTAAATTATATAAAAATGATATTTTTACCCATTTTTTACTTTTAATTTTTTTTAAATAATCTCCATATCATTTTCCAAATAAGGAATTTTTGGATTTTACTAAAAATGGGAAAGGAAACAGTTTTTTATCCTGTATGACATTTACTGAATTTCATAATATCATGAATATTTTTTTCATTGAAGATTCCATAATAATTTTTCCTGTTTATTTAAAAATAAAGGGATTTACTCAATATTTAATGAATTTTTAATATAAGAAATTTTATTTTTTAAAAAATGATATTTTTTTCAAAATACCTTCCAATTGATTTTCCTTTTGAAATAATTTTCCTTAAAAAATGTCATCCTTTAATGTTTCATATGATATTTTGGGGAATGGTACAAGTATAACATTATTATTATTTCTTTTAGTTGTTTATGATTATAATTACATGATTATTATAAAACCCACTTATTTTCCATGGGTTATGATTTAATTAAATGATTAAAAGTTTATGAAACCTATTTTTTAAAAAAATAATATTATGATTAAATTTTATGAAACCTATTTATTCTCATGGGTTCTGGCATGATTAATTTTTTATTATATTTTCGAAATAAATATTTTTGATTTTAATTATGTGATTGGTGGGACATATATCTCCCTCTAATGCATTGGTTAATGATGGATAAATAATGTGAAAATATGATATGAATGAACCTAATTGCATGTTCAAAATGTTAGTCTTGAACCCGATTACATGTTTAGAGTGCTATGAGTGGATCTAGATTTCATGTCCATTATATTTTGCGAGGATGTGGTTTTATTCTCCATATGTTTATGAGAGGGTATAATTTCTTGCCCTTATTTTAATGAGTGGAAATGTTTTCATTTATACTTGTTCTCAATTTTATAAGTATATTTTTATTTTACAAATATATGTATTATGCCAATATTATTTTCTCATGGATTAGGTTCATATATTACTTTACGATTCATGAATTACCAACTACCAGGATTTATTCAATTAATCATGTTTATGATCTATGATATGTAGGGAATGGTTTTCAAATTTTAATCTCATATTTCCATATCCCTATACTCTTGATATGTTGAAATATCTCATTCCTACCCATAATAAGAATCTGAGATCAACATATCTTATGATTCTTTTCCCAATGTAATGATGAAATTTATTATTTAATATATGTATATGAATAGTTCTAATAATAAAAAAAATGTGGTATATAATATAGATAACTTATGGATAATTATTTTATGTGTCCATGCTTCCATGTTCATTAGACCTAAACAATTCTACCATGGTTCATTATGTTATGTAATTGATATTTATCTATTAAGTTGTAATATTTAAGTATAGGAAATTTGGGTCGCTACATAAATTCCCTCCCACTTTGGGTTTAAATATTTCACTTCCCTTATATGAGATTTGGTAAATATTAAATTTTTTTTCATGAATGTGATATTTTCACCTTTTCTTTATAATATCAAAAAAAAACATCTTAACTCCCCCATTTTCAACCACAAACTCTGATTTGTCAAATTTTAGAATCTTTTACATCATATCTTCAATCTACCTTTCAAATTAAAAAAAAATTTGTTAAAAAAATTATCAATGACTTTAAAAAATATATATCTTACCTTACTAAGCTGGAGCTTAGTTTAAAAAACCAGAGTCAGTATTGACAGCTCTGATGCTGTATATATTAATCACAAGATTTCCATGAAAACATCCATATAAAAATTAAAAATCCTTTGAAATCAAAAAACGTCTCAAAATGTTTTTAGTGCCTAATCCTTAATGAACATTATTAAAGAACATACATATTGTAAATTAAATGATACCACATGCTAAGGAAGGAATGTGGAACTCATTGATTAAAATATCTTCCATTTACATTTCCTTATCATTTTCATTTTATAATAATACCAATAATACAACATGTGCCTAACTTAAACTATCCTATGTTTCACTACAGATGGAAACTATTTATTAAGATATTTCTAATCATAATAAATTAACATACATATACCACATAAAACTTTTCATCACTATATATTTCTCAAGACGTGAAAAAACTCATCTTTTAGACTCTCTACCCACTTTTAGTTTTATCCTCTATCCTAATTAGAAATTATCATACCAATTTCATGTGATACCACTTATCGAAAAAAAATTCAGGGTTTTCATCAAAAAATGACCTTCTTCTAATGCCCAAACATGTGAAAATTACTCATTAATTCATTTCCATCCGTTTTGTATGCATACACCCCATAGATCATATATCCCCCTTAATATTACATTAATAAGATAGATATATACCTATATGAGTGGGGTACCTCCATTATCCTTTTACTGATTAGTGTTTTTGATCAATATTGAAAAACCCTTTATTACCAATATCCTTAAAAGACTTTCAATATATAACACCACTTCATCAATCTTCTATCTTGATAGATGAATATAAATTATTCCTTTTATAATGCATGGTATTCATTTCCATTTTATGATTCATCTCATATAAGATAGTTTTATTATCTAATGAACAACTTGGTAATTAATTACCCGAATTATTTTTCTATTCAAGATTAAATTCACCAGGATTATTCAATTTCTTTTAATCATACCTCATACTTCTATTATAGGATTTACATGAGAGAAATAACTTTATTTTTATTTTCTTTCTATAATTTTTTTTCTATTTCATGTAATTTTGATGATGATAATCCGTTAATGATGCTTAATAGATTTCTCTATTCCATTACACTTTATAACTATAAAATTACAAAAAATCTATTTTTGAATGGAAAAAATTTCTATTTCATATGTTTTAGAATCCTTATCATGGGAGTGGTGAATATTTTTATGGAACGTTTATTTCATTTAATGATTTGGTATCATCTTGTATGACTAAGGTTAGTACAAATATAATTTATTATAGTAAAAAATCTATCTATTTCAATATACTTACATAGTAATGTGTATAAGAAAATTTTCTCTAATTTTCCATATTCAATTTGTCATAGCACACATCAATTATGAGTCATTTGATACCATAGAAAGTGAAATTCCCCATCACTAACATTATTCTTCTATATTCATTAACTTCGAGATGGATTCTACTATGTTCAACCTTTATACTTCAATTTTATTTTTGTAAGAGGGAATACTTTCTATTACATTAATCCCAGTGACCGTTTTATTTTTCATTTAATGAGAATTTTCTTCAAGAGTTTCATTGTAGTAATTTATCTTATTATACTTATTTTTGATAGTCCTTATATAATCCATCTCTTACTCAATTAATTTTCTATATAATTCCTCTAAATATTCTTTATTAGTGGAATTATTTTCACCTTTATTCTTCATAAATTGAACTTAATTCACTAAACCGTGATTCTATTTTTTTATTAGGAAAAAAATCACCTCATTTAACACTTGATGTCATCACTCATTTCTATCATTATCCTATATGAATTCCAGTGTTATTCAATTAGAATCATTAGATGTTACAAATCCATTTTTAGAAGTGGTATATTTTTATATACATAATCTGTTAGATTTTTAAACTTCATAGAGATTCTAAAAATTTTAGCCTCCTTATTATTATTATTATTATTATTCTAAACCATATAAGTTCTTATTATTAAATTATATTCTTTAACAAAAATAATTTCCATAATTTCAATTGGTATAAATTCCTCATTAGTAGAAGAAAACTAATTCCTTTGTAGGAACACAATTTCCTCAATATAAAAATTACGCATTCTCATAATTAATTGTATTTTTAAACTATATAGAGATTCTAAATTTTTTAGCCTCCGTATTATTATTCTTCTAAACCATATTAGTTCTTATTAATAAATTATATTCATTAATAGAAATAATTTCCATAATTTCAATTAGTATAAATTTCTCATTATTAGAAGCAAACTAATTCCATTATATAAACACAATTTCCTCACTATAAAAATTATTATTTAAAGGTCGATAAAATGTTCTTATCCTCCACTCACTACTTCTAGGATTGTATAGAAAATTATTTTATATAAAGCTTAGTCTTCATCATTGTTTAATGACATAATTGTCACTTGAATATTATTATAAGGAACTGATATGCTTTAAATATTCTATTTATTTAAAGATTCTCTAATATATTAAGTGATATTCTTCTAAATATTCTCTCAAATATAACATTAACTGTTTCATCACTCCAATCTTCATGATAATTCAATGTAGTAGTAAGACATTACATGGAGTAAGTCTAGTACTGAAATAATCTTATTTCTTGTTCTTCAAAAATAATCCAAGAAACTCAACCTTTTCTAAATTATATCTTCAATGAAACTCCATCATAATGAAACTATATCATATTTTAATAATATTTATAAATATTTTTAGGTTTTTTAAGTATTTTTACTTCTTTGAAAACACTCGGTTCCTTCTTCACCCATTTTGGATTTTCAATATTCTTACTTTATTTTTTTTCATTGAATCTTTATAGTAGGTAATATATACCTAGAAATATTTTAATTTCAAATTTTAATTAAAAATATAAAATGAAATCAAACATTATCTATTTAAACTCACAATTTTGACCTCCCCTTATAAATTATTCACTATATAATTTGAATAATATAGGTAGTTATCATCAAAATAACATCCAATTTATTCTGGGAAGGCCACTATAAGAAACTCCCAAAAATTTTACCTTCACAACAAAATACATTTTCATATGACATATGAATCTAGTTTCTCCCAGTTATTTCATAACTATAATATTATTTTTGACATGTAAAAAATAATGCATAATATTCACCCTAATACTTTAAGATCCAATGAACACTACATGGTTTTTATTCATATATTTCAATGAGTTTGTTTTCTTCAAAAAGTTTTTCATGCTTTCATTATTACCAATGTGGCATAACAAAAATAAAATGGGGAAGAAATCTCCATGTTCTGAGATTCTTCAAAACTATATAGAATCTCTATTTTAGTGAGTAATGATACTCTAGAATGAAAGATGTTGTGGACCTTTATTTTATATAAATCAATGAAACATGATGTTTCTTTTACATTATAGACATTCCTCATATAATATTAATTATTATTTTTCATATAGAACCCCTAAAATGAGAGAACTAGCCTATGAAATGGGACCACATTGGACGTGATATGGTTTTAAAATAGGCATGGTGCATAAGACCTATTCAAATCATCTCCACAGTGTAAGAAAATGACTACGAATGTAGAAACATGTTATTAATGTTCATCTATGTTCCTCATGTCATTCTCATGGTGTAACATATTAACAAAAATAAATCTTTTTATATAGATAGATATTTAAAACCTATGTGGTCATTAAATTTCCTAATGTATTTGGAAGGAAATGTACTAGTTGTGTGTAGTTAACCTACACATAATAACCAATTTACTTCAATACTAATATGTGAAAAACATATTTACAACATTGTGGGTTCCATGGGTCTATGAATTTTGTTGTGGAATATTGGATATATTTGGGAACTCCTCATGAATGGGGGTGATAAAAATAGCTTCAATATGGAGTGAAACCATTATGAAACATCCTTCATGAAGAAAAATCCTTATATATATTTCTTTATAATGTATCTTGTTTCAAATGGAATGAAAAAAATCAAATATCTAGAATCATAAAAAACTAATTCATATTCATTTATTAGTTAAAATATAACTTTTCATTATGGATTCATCATCACAGATTCAGTATAACATGGATAATGACTCCAAGGTGAAAAAACCTTTGAAATGGAATAACCTTATGGTAACATATTTGGTGAGATGTTAAACCTACACATAGTTTCATCAACTTGATTTTAAAAATTATATGACTATGGTTTGTAATAATTTTTAGCATTTTAGTGAAATCTTGTATATATAATCTATTACTTATTCCACAAAATTCTAACGATAATTTCTATTAGGGATGTTACAAAGAATAAAATGATTCTTTGAAGAAACTCAAACATTGAGGGATTCATATAATTCTTACGTGATTCAATATAAATACATAACAATCCTCTAATCATGAAATTTGATTCTTACTATCCACTTACATGAAATAACATTTTTATCCTTAATTATTCCCTAATTAATTTTTTCAATAAATGAAACAAAAAACATCATGGATAGTATAGTATCAAAGACAAGTTTTCTAGCATTAAATTTAACAATTGACAAATAGTTTGTAGAATATAGTAAATTCTAGATGGATTCTTCTATTTTATGGAAAAAATTGTTAGATTTTTAAGAACCTAATATTATCTCAAAAAATAACTTAGGTTATATTTTTTCACTAAAACAATGTATTGGATAGAGGTTAGTGAAGAATTAGAATTTCACATGACTTAAGAAGAAAGGGATCAACTAAATGTTGATTCCAAATATCAAAATTATTTATCTAAAGATCTATAAAATCAAATCCATATAAAGTTGATGAGATTAACCATTTTTATTTCATGATGGAGTAAATTTTATTACATATATAATGGTGATAAAAAGGTGAAGAAAATGATCATTCTTTCTTGAATTGGATTAGTAAGGTTTTTGGATATACTCGTTGATTCTTTGAATAAATAAATTTTTGTCATATTTTATTGAATGATATACAATGGTTTCCACCTATGTAAAAGAAAAAATTTTATTCTCTTAAATAAAACGATCTAAACAAGTTATCTTTAAATGAATTTTTATGTAGTTAGGTGGCCAATGACATATGTGTGATAGTGAAAGGATTTACAATTTCGTAAAATATACAATTTTCATTCCAATATATAGATAAAATTGATGAATATAAAGGATGAAATGTTATATAGGATGTGGATGATGAATTTATTTAGATTATAGTAATAAAATTTATGAGAGGAAAATGTATAATTGATGGAAATATTCACATGGATTTTTTTTTTGTGTTTTAAGGTTGAGATATTTTTAACATGTATTCAAAGTATATTTAATGATGTCGGGACTCAATAATAAATCTCACATAATCGATGAAGATTATTCCCCCTAAAATAGTATTATAGATATGAAAATAATTTTTAAGGAATATTCAATGGGATAGAATGGTGAGAATTGAATAATATAATGATTTTGTCTATCTAGAGGTGATAGAAAAAGAATTTAAATTTATTTAGGAAAATGTAATGTTGCATCCCATTGAAAAGGAACATTTTATATATAAGGTAGGAAATGAACATAATGGAGCCTTATATAGAATGAAAAACCATAGGGTAGGTCATTATGAGTTTGATATTTAAACAAGTAAAAAAATATTAATGTATTTTTGAATGAATTTAATAAATAATTGGATGAATTCCAAGCTAAACCTAAGTTTCTATAAAATGAACTAGAAGATAAATCATCCAATCAAATAAATTTAGATGATGTGGTGAATTTAAATCTTGATATTAATTAATAAGAAAATATTATTATAGACCTTAATTAGGGTAAAAATAGTTATTTATGAATATAGAATACCTTGTAAAAGAATTTGATTCATTCTCAAAAAAATTGAAATAGAAATGGAATCAAAATATTAAAATAAGAAACTACAGTTAGGTATGTTCATAGATTTATATCTCTTATTGAGTTCAAATCGAGGATAAAAAAGTATTGAGAAAAATTATAACTGAACAAACACCTATATTCATTGCTAATAGTGAAACTATTTGTAACATTGAGGCATCAGAAATATGAACAGTGATAGATCCAAAACATGGAAATCATAGGGTTGAAAAAACATATTAATTTTTGAGGATTAGTCAATATCCAATGAAATTAATGAAGGGTTAAGTTGTGTGGAGTAATTAAATAAAAAATATTTTTTATATTATGAAATGTATATTTATTGATTCATTTCCCATCCCCTGTCATATATTAAATATGTGAGGAGAAATTTCCAAGTTGAAACACTCAAAAGATATAAAAAATAATCACGAAATTTTATATATCTCATAAGTGTAATTCATTATATGGATATTTTCATCATTTCCTTAACATTGGAATAAAACAATTGATTACAAAAAATTAATAAATGGTGTTTACCACTTTAGAAACAAAAAATAAATGAAATCTAGTCAATCAGAATGGATTTAATTTAAAACTATATATATTACATTAAGAGAATATGATGAGTATGATTAAACTACTTGTATATCAGTAAAATAGTACAATCCACCTTATACCTTATCTAATCATTGTTCTTGAATGAATGGAAGGAAGAAATTGGAAGAGGTAAATATTTATGAAAACACACTTAATACTAAAAATACCCATAGTACATTGATCTTTGATTGAGGGTGATCATCCTAAAAACTAGAAATATTAACATACTAAAGAATGAAAAGGAATGAGTTTATATATTATTATTTTTTCCTTATGATGTTATAATGAAAATAATATTATATTGCAATAACCATTTAGAGGGAGATGAGCTAAATAAGATAGAATGTTTCTATATTAATATATTGAAACACAACCTCTTAAGAGTCGACTATATAAATCTAGAAAATAAAAAAAACTCAATCAAAAGGAATCTATTATCAAAGTAAAGTCTAGGAAATCTCTAATAAAATTATGGCTTATAAATGGTAATATGTTCTTGGTGTATAGAAAAGAAAACAAATGTCTCCTAATAATTGAAGATGGGAATAGTTTATTCCATTAGAGGCTTTTCACATTCACCAAAAAATCATAAAAACATAGTCCAAGGCAAGAGGTATAGTGGATATTCAAATTGTGAAATTGTATTGTGAAACATCTTGTGGTAACTATATATTGGTAAATATGGTCTAAATTCTCTATCAATAAAAACATAAAAATGGTAGGAAAACTCTTCGACGTATTGTACACTTATATTTGTCGGAAAAATATATTTTGGATATATGGGGAACGGTATTTTATTATTTTTATTGATTATTATAACAGAATAGATTTATTTATATTCATATAGAGGATGATGGAATTGATGTAATTCATGAAGAGGTAAAGGTGAAGAGTAAAAAGTGATAAAAGATTCATAATCAAGATGTTGTGATCTAAAAATATTTAAAAATACACAATCATTGAGGTTGACAACTACAACAAGAATCATAGTATAATTCATGATGTGTCTTCGGTATGTACACCATAATTGAATGGTGATATGGAATAAAAAATCATTATGTGAATCAATTGGACATAAATATACTCATTAAAAGTGGAATATCACTCCGCTATTTAAAAGAAGTAGTTAGTGGTATGATATACGCAAAAAATGGGTGGTTTTTAGACCTTGGGAAAAGTTGACCCCATATGTGATGATTTAGAGAAGGAAGGACACAATGTAACATTTTTTGGTATTTATAAGTACATGTTACATTGAGAACAAAGAATTAAATTTATGAAAGTAAAGAAATTTGAAAGATATTATATTTTTTCTTGTCTTTTAAAAAATTAATAAGGTTTTCAATTTATAAAAAAAAATACAAGTAAATATATATAGAGTAATCAAATATATTTCATTAAGGAAAATAGTCAGAGGAATTTGAGGAAATAAAATTTCGATGACATGTACGACTAAGAAGATGTAGTAAAAAAATAATGTGGTTACATGAATCTCCCAAAATGATAATGACTATAAGGATGAATATAAAGAGGATGAAATTTATAAATAAATAAATCTTTTACCTCATAGTGGATATAAGATAAAATATGTTGATCAAACTAACATCATCATATATAGAACTTCTCCTACAAACACACGAATGATGGTAAATATATACCATTCTAATCTAATATCAATTTTTGAAATCAAAACATTTTATGAATAAGTAAATGATAAAACATGAGATAGATAAATGAATTAATAAGTCTAAATAATAGATAAAAACATGTGAACTTATAATGAATCTAGAATAACATATCTTATTAGAAGAAATTTTATTTTTTGAAATAAATTTGATGATATTGAAAACATGTTTTGATATATTGCTTGTTTGGTTTTTAATGGATATTCATAAATTGAAGGAGTGGATGTATAAAAAAAATTTACATTAGTGGCCTAACCTGAGTCAATTTGGATCTTCTTATTGATATGATTTTTTTAGATCTGTCATATGGAAGTTAAAATGGTTTTCTTGAATAAATTGCTTTAGGATGAGGAATATATTAAAAAATCAATTTTTTTATGATTATAAATGAGTAAATAAATATTAATTTTAAGACTACCTTGAATATCTTAAAAACAGACCACACAATCAATATTCATGGAAAGAATCACACTTGAGAAGATTGAATTCGAAATAGCTTGTGTGTATCACATTTTAAATGTGATGAAAAATGTGGGAGAATATTTTATCAGGTTGTTATTTCTCAATGACCTCATATATGTAATAAGTAGAAATAAATCAGTGTATCCATTTTCTTGTCTAATAAGTTAGAAATATCAAATGTAATTGATTGGTGATCTCATAAATTTTTGTGTGTTCTATAACTGGTTTAAAAAGGGAAAAACTTTTGTGTCTCTAGATAAGCATGTGAGATAGATTGTAATGTAATTTTATGTGCATGATTCTAAAGTAATGTCAAATTTTATTGATTTTGGAACAAAACTTTGGAAGCATGAAAATTGGAACCATATGGATCCAACCTTATATAGAAGAATAATTATAATATTGATATATTTTTCTAAAAATTATTAGATATTTTCCTCGTAACATGTATAGTTGAAAACTATTTTGTAAAAAATTAAAGGTGGGCCATATCAGACTTGGTTAATGAATTATAGGGTATATCATGTGTACTGTCGAATTTTTTTCACACTTTTTATGCTGGGAAGAATAATGAGTTATCAACATACTCAGATGTAGACTTAGAACATTATATAGTGTACAAAAAGTCTACATGTGGTGGTTTATTCATCATTAGAAAAAAATATATATATTGGTCGAGAAATAATAGGAACGTACTTTGCTGATCAAAATAGTGGTATGTTGTATTGTAATAACCAAGGCTTTCATGCAATTTATGTGGATGTAGAATAGTTGAAGTGCCTTTGAAAGTTTTTAATATAACTAATTTTAATCATTTTTTATTACAATAGTGTAATATAACTCATACAAATCTCATATAGAACTCTCATACCAAACATATTGTGATTTGGTACAACATTATCATAGAATAATTTCAATAAGTACATAAAAAATGGATCATTTTTTAAACTAATAAAACATGGTAGATATACATTATAAACCTTAGGCCAATTCAGTTTTTGAGATAAATTAGTTAAAAATCTGTTATCAAACACCTCCCTTATCATGGGGAGGTTCATATATAACCCACATCAATACATTGAACTATTTCTAAATATTTTTCTTGTTTTATCGGATTAAGGGGATGTAACACCCCAAGATTTTATGAGAAATATAATTAATTTATTTTATGTATTGTGTTGTATGCTACACCAAGATTATATTTCTCTATATGTAACACCATATTATCTTGTATTATACGCAACACTATTCTTGTATTGCGTTACATGCAATAGCAACCTTCCTTGATAGCTTGTGATGTACGCAATACCATGTTTCACTAATCAACGATATGTTAATAAAAATATTATATAAACTAACCGTTATGAATATAAATACCCTCTTTTTGAAATTTTATAAATTTTATATTTCAAAATGGACTTCATTTTTGGATTCGGAATGTCAAAATTATTCTACGGTGAATTTTTGGTATTTTTCTAAAAACTCTCAATTTTTTATGAATAGTGAAAACACTTAGTTATTGGTTAAAATAGACTTTTTATTGAAATAGTCATTTAATTTTTATATAAATTAATTTTAGGTCAAAATGGATACATAATACCAATATAAGTTAAATTTAATTCATGGGGGACATTTTATAATAATTTCTGATAAATAAAAATTTTATTGAACTTTTTACCGACTTTTACCTACCTCCTAAGAGAATTTGAAAATTTAAATAAAATTATTTTTAATACTTCTATGAGTTTAATTTCAAAAATCCTAGATACACGGTTGATATCAGTAAATATAATGTGGTTCAATGAGATGTAAATAATTTCTGGTGAATAGTAACTTTTAACTTTTATTTACCATGGTTAAAAGTAAATTGGGTAAATAAGGGTAAAAATGAAATTATTATTACCCTAACACATGTCATAATTCAATTGGATAAGTTTAATTCGACCAAAAAAAACCTTATGAATAAAATATTTCCTTTTACGTCCACTTGGATTAGATTAGGACATTTATTATTATTTAATTCAAAGAAGAGTAAAAAAAGTTAAAATCAAATTTTATAACTAAAACATTTTTAATATAGGGTTATACAAAAGATAAATTCTACTATAAATATTCATTAGAAATATAAAACTATTAACTATATAATTTTATTTTATTTATACATTTTAGATATTAAATAATTTAATTTATTTATGACATAATGATGATGAAATAATTATCTTATTAATGAATTATTAACATAATTGATATTATAAATACCCAAATAAATGAAATTTGAGATTTTTTTGAATTAAACTAATTTTATAGGTTAATATAACATATTAGGGTTGGTTATATTAATTTTTTAGAAGTAATAATTCTGTTATGAATTTAGAAAAAACAAAATACCAAATAGTGTCAAAATTGACATAAAATAGTTTTTAAAACAAATAATATATTATTAATTGATATTCTATTCCTAAAATTATTAGGATAATCTAAAAAACTTATATAATTATTTTTGTATCATTAATGAACCAATTAGGGTTCTATTGGCAGTATATAGTATGTTTATTAACCATATAGTGTAAGAATACACGAAGACATGGTAAAAGTTAAATTATTTAACTTAGAGTTAAAATTAAATGATATGGTTAAAATGGTAAAATAAACTTGTATAAAACCAATTTTTTTAGAGGATTAATACCCATACCCACACTATCCTAGAAATAAGTTACTTTATAGATATTATAAACCTAATATGAATTTATTATAAAATAATATTTTATGTTTTTCCAAAGGTGCCCCCCACCCCTCTTATAAAAGGGCACTCCCCCTTCTCTCTAATTCACACCTCCAAAGACATTTGGCTCAGCCAAACCCTACCCACATATTTTATCAACTGTCTTTAATTCAACATAGAGTCCTTACTTTAGTCATAAAGCCAACTTATGGAGTCCTTTTGATAAAATCAAAAGGAAGAACCCGATGAAGAGGTAAATATATCACCACCTATTTCAAGTTCGTTTCTTCTTCCACTTCCTCCTTCTTTGTTGTTTCCATTATAAAATAATAACTCCACTATCTTATATATATAGTGATTTTATTATAAAAATTGTACTACCATATTAGTTATTTTATCCATCTTTTGAATGAAAAAGTCACCACACATGCGTATGTACGGCTTACCGTCTCCATGTCGTGATGGAGTTTGTTATTCAAACATTTCATCATTTGGATGGG
Source organism: Viscum album (assembly GCA_963277665.1). Classification (NCBI taxonomy): domain Eukaryota; kingdom Viridiplantae; phylum Streptophyta; class Magnoliopsida; order Santalales; family Viscaceae; genus Viscum; species Viscum album. Next base: position 791,415,503 of record OY728148.1, read on the forward strand.
TATAATAATGAGTATAAATGATATAAAAAATAAATATAACATTATAATGATTCTTTATATATTATATAACATCCAATTATACACAATTTTAATATCAAAAGAATGATATTGTCGCTCGTGCGTATGTACGGACTACCGTCTCCACGAACACGATGAGATTCATTTTCCATAATTAACCATTCCAAGTATGATTATTAAGTATATATATTAAATAATCAAGAAATATATGACATATTAATGATACTGGATTTATGTATATGTTATTTACTAACTTATATTCAATTTAATAATGAAATTAAAACATTGTTCATGCGTATGTACGGCCTACCGTCGCCATGAACGGTGCATTTCATTCCATTTATTGATATATTATATATATGTATATTATGAATATATTTTATATATAAATCATTTTTTACATTCTAGAAGTATGTTATCGTGATCTACATAATCATATGAATAATTACAATTCAAAACACAGATGATAAATGAAACAATTTTACCCAAAACACTACTTTAACATGGAATTGACAATTGAATGGGTAATATGAAGTCTTAAGTGACTCATATATGATATCATAAATATTATTATGGTTTTTTACATGTTAATAATATTTTTGAACCCAATATATAGGAGTCTCGGATACATAAGGATGAAATTGGACATAAAGTAAGGGATAATTATTTCAATCTCGTTGTTATCCGAGATTGTTTATTCTTAAGTATTTACTGGGGTTATGATTATCATCCATGTCCATGTTTTCTAAAAATGTTTTCATAAAATTTTTACTATTCTTACAAGTATTTTTAAATTCATTTTTACCCTTTGTTTACTTTTACCACATATTATGGAAGGAATCTTTCCTTTGTTTACCATATAAGGTACTTTTTGAATTTTCAAGCAAAAGTACGAGAATAATGTTTTTTTATCTTATAAAGAGTGAATGGATTTTTACGGGTTTTTAGAACCTTATTTATATGAAGTTTTCTCTATAATATTTCATGATTATTTTAAACAAAATTACTTTATTTTAAAATTGCAAATCATTTTCAGAAAAGAAAATGATTTTGAAGAAGAAATGATATTTTCTTCAAGAATTCATTTAAAGTGTTTATTCCAAACTATTTTACCTCTAGGATTACATTATTTAATTTGGTAATGTATCAAGTATAATGTCTCTATTATTTAAATGGTTTGATTCTTCTTATGATGAAATGATATAAATTTGTTTTATATGGATTATGTTATGATGGGATGATGTTTATGAAACCCATTTTATTCTTTGCGTTATGATGAATGATTTATGATTATTTGTGGCACATGTAAGAATGATATCATTATGAGATGGGTGGGACCTATATCTCCCTCCAATTCATTGGATAAAGATTTATATCTCATGAGATGAACATGGATGGAATTACAAGTAAATCTGGTTCAGTAATACAGGGCTGGAATGGCAAGTAAACCCAGTTCAGTAATGGACTTTTTCCACAATGATGGTCTGGGCGGCAATGCCTTGGATACTATGGAAATCATAACATGTTCTTAATGTTTTCCATAATTACATATTTTATTCCCATGCTATTTTATCATGATTATTATTCCCTTATGATCTATTCCTTGTTCACTAGATGATTTATGTCATTACCCATGATTTTGATGTTTTATGTTCATGTTCTTACGTCCAAATGTTTAGGGATTGTTTTATGTTCTCCATGTTTACCCTTACTGACCATTTGAGCTCACATTTTTTATGTTTCTTTTTTCTCTGATATAAAGAATCGTTTAAGTTAAGAAAATCAAATTGGAAGATTTTTATGGGGGATATTGAAGATATTTCACCATGATTTGAAGATTATGTTCTGATTTTACAAAGAGACTAAACTATTATGGTCCTTGGGTGTCTGTTTTTGTTATGTGTTATTTATTCCGCAAAAGTAATGTAATTTCCATGTATGTCAAGTGTGGTTCTCTACAGTTGGTATCGGAGAAATGGTTTAGTTAACCTTTGGAAACCATGATGCGAAACCTTTAGTGAAATACATAGAGATATTTCTAAGGTATGTCTAGGGATGTCTCTAAGGTTATGTATAAGTATAGGTTATAGTCCTAGAATTACGGTAATGAATTTAGAATTAAACCTAAGACGTCAGAGATTGATAGTACTCCCCTTGATTATGATGTTTTCCAAGTATGATTTTTCCCCTCGCACTATTCTTTTTGGGTTTTAGATAATGTCTGGAACCCGAAGAAACCATTTTAATGATTAATGCACTAGAAAATGCAATTATTGTCCTCCTGAAAAACCCAATTTTATGGAAAATAGAGTGCAAAATCTTATTTCTATACTTACATAAGCTATTAATCATTCTCTACTTCCAAATAAGCATAAAAAGGAACAATATTCTATTGAGTCCTTCATGAGGCAACGTCTATCTTCTTTTAATGGGTCTTCTGATCAACTTGTTGTTGAACAATGGATCAATACTATTGAAAAGATATTTTCCATACTTCTCTGTTCATAGCATGAAAAATTCATTTTATTTATTTACCGTTTAGAAGGTGCAGCATACTATTGGGGGACTCTAATTAAGAATACAAGTCCCCAAGATGAAATTGAATCCATGGAATGGGATGAGTTCAAGAACTTGTTTTTCAATAAGTACTTCCCTCGTATTATTCGAACAAATATGGAAAAGGAATTCCTTGAGCTTAAGAAAAAGGATAATGAATCTTTTGGTATATACGAGGTGAATTTTACAAGGATTTCATGGTATGAATCTGGCTTTATCATCCAACCTAAAAGTAAAGTTGATCGATTCTTAAGTGGCTTAAAACCAAGTCTTCGAAGGGAATTAGATATAAGAAAATTCAATAGCTATGAAGAAATTTTGCATTGTGCTATCAAGGTAGAACTGGAAGTTGGTGTTACATATCCATCTCGTGGTTTTGACAAAAAATGAAAGATGGAGTTCAAGGAAAATTCTTAGTAAAGTTGTGAAAATAAGGTGAATGTTTATTTATGTTCAAAGTGTGGAAGGAAGAATATTGGAGATTGTATAAAAGGTACTATAAAATTTTTCATGTGTGGAAAAGAAGGTCATCGACAGCTAAGTGTCGAAGTAATTAAAATTTTTTTTAATGAAGTGAATAGAGAAAAGACTATAGAGAACGATCCACCAACACTTCAATTCTTCAAGTGCAAGGAAATGGGGCATTATTCTAATCAATGCCCTAATCCAAGGGTTAATGATGATCTATGTGAGCAACCTCTTAAGGAAAAGGACAAAGGGAAGTCACATGCGATCACTATTGGTGATGTTGAGTATGGAAATGATGTGGTGGAATGAATAAGTGTTTATGTAACAGGATTCCAAAATAATGTTGTGGAATCTCATTTATAGTATTGATGAATATTGGAATATCTATATATTGGTTTATTGTGGTTTTCAATAATTTTATGGGACCGGTAACCATGAAAGGTGATTGAAATATTTTTGGAAAAAAATGATATGTGCATAATGAAGGTATAAAGAGATAATTAAATATTTGATAGTATTAATGATCTCATGAGGGATATAAGGACAAAGTGATATCATGGTTTGAGTATACAGAAATTTTGGGAATTTGGTATGTGGAAAGTGTTTACTTTTGATACCATTCATGTTTTCACAAAGATTCTATAGAAATTCGTGTTTCAAGAGAATACATGATTAAGGTATTCACATGTTTGGAATGTGACCAACAAGATATATCTTATGATATATGGGGGTAAATGATGGTATTCATATTATCAGAAGATGACCCTTCTAGTAATTGTTTTCTTTATACTATGAGCATAGACAGAAGTTTTTTGGATAAGCCTAAAGATTAGAATGAATTATGTTAGACATCATATAGTATTTTATAAGTCTAGAACTTTTTCTATATTATTGTTGGAATATTATAATAGTATGGATTTAAAAAAAGGACAACCTGTAGGACAGACAACAACCCATCGCGTCGGACAAGGATGTAGGAATAGAACCCACAACCGAAGTGCGACACACCTTTATCACCTACCACTAGCCTATAGGAAGTCCATGGTTTCTAGAAATTAGCTTTATTTTATTAAGAGGTATGATAGATGAAGTATAAGTCCATTTTGAGAACCATATACGATTAATATCACCATAGATGGACTTATGTATATTTAATAACTTTTTCTAACCTTTTGTTTGAGACAGATGGAATGACCTATAATTATATCGCATGATTTGATAACACTTCATGAATGGAAAATTCAACTTTATTTCTTTAGGAGATGAAGTGGAAATTGTTCACGGAATGACCAATGGTGAGATTGTACCAAAATCAATTAATTATTTCTTCTAATTCCAATTTTTTCAACTTTAGGGAAATTATATTGAAAACTACAAAACGTTTTTCTATATTGTACCTTATATAATCACAAATTTATGGTTTTGTGATTGTTGAATTTTTAATATCCATGTTCTCTACCACTCTACAATAGGATATGATGGTTAGATTTCTCTTCCATATCCATATTTTCACCTATGTTCTTCTCTGTGGAAACCCAGTGAGGAGTTAATTTGGGTAACCATTACATTTCATAAATTAGTTTTTAAATTTATGTTTTAGTATTCCATTTATTATGATGTGGGTTTATATGAATGAATCTTTGATGTATTAAACCATTTATAACCCTGATGAATTTCGAGGGTGAAATTCATTTTAAGGGAGTAGAATGTAACACACAGATATTTTATGAGAAATATTATTAATTTCTTTGATGTCTTGTGTTGTATGTTAGAACAAGATTATCATGCCCTATACACAACACCATATTATCTTGTAGTATATGCAACACTATTCTTGGCTTGTGTTACATGCAATATTAACCTTCCTTGATAGCTTGCATTGTACGAAATATCGAGTTTCACTAAAAAACGATATGTTATTAAAATATTATATAAACTAGCCATTATGAATAGTAATACACTCTTTTTGAAATTTTAAAAATTTTATCTTTGAAAATGGAATTCATTTTTGGATTCCGAATATCGAAATTAGCCTAGGGTGAATTTGTTGTATTTTCCTAAAAACATTCCATTTTGATGAATAGTGAAAACACAGAGTTATTGGTTAAAACTGACTTTTTATTTAAAAAATAATTTATTTTTTATTTAAATTTAATTTCAGTCAAAATAGATAAATAATACCTATATAAGTTTAATGTAATTCATCGGAGACATTTTATAATGATTTTAGATATATAAAAATTTTATTGAACTTTTTACCGTCTTTTACATAACTTCTAAGAGAATTTGAAAATTTACATAAAAATTAATTTTACCACATCTATGAGTTAAATTTAAAATTTCCTAGAGACATAGTTCATATAAATATGTAAATTGAGGTTCAATGAGATGAAAATAATTTTTGGTGAATAGTAACATTTAACTTTTGTTTTCCACGGTTAAAAGTAAATAGGGTAATTAAGGGTAAAAATGATATTATTATTACCCTAACCCTATCCTAATTTAATTGGAGAAGTTTAATTCAACAAAAAACAACCTTATTAAAAATGTATTACCTTTTAGGTTCACTTGGATTAGATTAGGACGTTTATTATTATTTAATTCAAAGAAGAGTTAAAAGAGTTAAAATCAATTTTTAATAACTAACACATTTTTAATATAGGGTTATACATAAGATAAATTCTACTATATATATTAATTAGAAATATAAACAAATTTCCTAAATAATGGGTTTTTATTTATAATTTTTAGACATTAAATAATATAATTTATTTATGACACAATGATGATGCAGTAATTACCTTTTTAATGAAATATTAACATAATTGATATTATAAATAACCAAATAAATGTAATTTGAGACTTTTTATAAATTAGTCAAATTTTATAGGTTAATATAACATATTAGGGTTGTTTATATGAATATTGTTCAAAGTAATAATTCTTTTATAATTTTTTCAAAAACAAAATACAAAATAATGCCAAAATTGACAGAAAATAGTTTTTAAAAAACAATATTGTATTATTAATTGATCATCTATTCCTAAAAAACTAAGGTTCAGAAAAAAGAAGTATATAATAATAGGTGTATCATTAAATAACTAATTGGGGTTATATTGGCTGTTTATAATATGTTTATTGACCATAGAGTGTAAGAATACAAGAAGACACGGTAAAAGTTAAATTATTTAACTTAGAGTTAAACTAAATGATAAGGGTAAAAATGTAACCTAAACTTTTATAAAACCAATTGTTTGAGAGTATTTCGACCCATAACCACCCTATCCTCGAAATAAGACACTATTGAGCCATTATAAAATGAGTATGATTTTATTATAAAATAATATTTTAAGTATTTTCTAAGGTGCCCCTGACCCCTCTTATAAAAGGGAACTCCCCCTTCTCTCTAATTCACATCTCCAAATCCATTTGGCTCGCCCAAACCCTACCCAAATACACTCTCAACCGTCCTTCCTTCATCCTATAGGCCTTAATTTAGTCAGAAAGCCAATCTATATAGCCGTTTTGATCAAATAAAAAGGAAGAACCTGAAAAAGTGGTAAATATATCATCACATATTTCAACTTCCTTTCTTCTTCCACTTCCTTCTTCTGTGTTGTTTCCATTCAAAAATATAAATACAGTATCTTACATATACTATGATGTTATTATAAAAACATTACAACCATATTAGTTATTTTATCCATTCTATGAACGAAAATGACACCACATGTGCGTACGTACGGCTTACCATCTGCACGTTGTGGTGTAGTTTGTTATTCAAACACATCATCATTGGGATGGGTATAATAATGAGTATTAATGATATAAATAATAAATATAAAATTATAATTATTATGTATATATGATATACCATCCTACTATACATAATTTTAATATAAAAAGAATGATATTGTCGTTCATGCATATGTACGGACTACCGTCTCCACGAACGCGATGAGATTCATTTACCATAATTAACCATTAAAGTACGATTATAAAGTATATATATTAAATAATAATTAAATATATGACATATTAATGATACTGTATTTATTAATATGTTATTTAATTACTTCCATTCAATTTAATAAAGAATTGAAAACAATGTTCATGCGTACGTACGGCCTACCGTCTCCATGAACGGTGTATTTCATTCCATATATCGATCTATTATATATATGTATATTCTGAATATATTTTATATATAAATCATGTTTTAAATTATGGAATTATTTAATCATGATCTATGTAATCATATGAATAATTACAAGTCAAAACATCAAGGATAAATTAAACGATTTAACCCAAAATGTTGCTTTAACATGGAATTGACAAATGAACGGGTAATATAATGTTTTAGGTGAATAATATATGATATCATATATATGATATGGTTCTGTTACAAGTTAATAATATTTTTAAACCCACTATACATGAGTCTCAGACAAATATGGTAGAAATTTGACATAAGGTAAGGGATAATTATTTCAATCTCATTCTTATCCGAGATTGTTTATTCGTAAGTATTTATTGGGGTTATGTTTATCGTTTATATCCATGTTTTCTAAAAATGTTTTCATAAAATGTTTACTCTTCTTTCATGTATGTTTAATGTCATTTTGACCCTTTGTTTAATTTTACCACATTGTATGGAAGGAATATTTCTTTTTTTTTAACATATAAGGTACTTTTTGACTTTTCTAAAAAAGTACAAGAAGAATGATTATTTACTTATACAGCGTGAATAGATATTTATGCTTTTATAATGCCATATTTCTATTATGTATTCTGTAAAATATTTCATGATTATTTTCAATAAAATTCCTTAATTTTAAAATCACACAACATTTTGAGAAAAGAAAATGATTTTGAAGAAGAAAGTATATTTTCCTCAAGAATACATTTCAAGTGTTTATTCCAAACTATTTTCCCTCTAAGATTACATTCATTAATATGGTTATGTTTAAGTTACAATGTCTGTATTAATTACATGGTTTGATTTTTCTTATGATGAAATGATATATATTTGTTTTATATAGAATGTGATAGGATGTGATGATGATTAAGAAACCAATTTTATTCATTAGGTTATGATTAATGATTTATGATTATTTTGTTGTACAAGTAAGAATGATTTCAATATGAGATGGGTGGGAGCTATATCTCCCTCTAATGCATTGGGTAAACAATTATATCTCATGAGAAAAACATGTCTAGAACTACAAGTGAATCCAGTTCAGTAATACAGGGCTAGAACAACAAGTAAACCCGGTTCAGTAATGGACTTTGTCCACTATGATGGTCTTGGAAGCGATGACTTGGCTACTATAGAAATCATAACATGTTCTTAATGGTTTCCAAAATTAAAAGTTTTATTCCCATTCTATTTTATCATGATTAATATTCATTTATGATCTATTCCTTATGCACTTCCATGATTTATGTCATTACCCATGATTTTGATGTTTTATGTTCATGTTCTTATGTCCAAATTTTTAGGAATTGTTTTATGTTCTATATGTTTACCCTTACTGAGAATTTGTGCTCATGCTTTTTAAGTTTTCTTTCCCTGAGGATATAAAGAAACTTTTTTGGTAATAAAACCAAAGGGGAAGATCTTTATGGGAGATATTGAAGATCATTTACCATGATTAGAAGATTATGTTTTCAGTTTCCAAAGACACTAAACTATTACAGTCCTTGGGTGTATGTTTTTTTATGTATTAAGTATTATAAAAAAGTAATGTAATGTCCATGTATGTCATGTGTGGGTCTCTACAAGGTAGATAATATATATTGGTTGTAATTTGTGGTAAATAGAACATATAGTTGACTTGTAAGAATCATTTTTCCTCCATTTAGGGTTATTTTCCAATTGGAATAAAAACTAGTGATATTTAGTGAATGATAGTGGATAAAGACAGTATTTTATAATAAGTGGTATTGGTGATGAGATTCTATCAGTTGTGGGGAGGTTTTTGAATGATGATAATGTGAAGGAATGGAATTATCTTATGAGAAAATGTTAGATAGACTAATTAATTCTCACATAGTCATAGATTAATGGGTGAGTCACTCTAATAAAACCATGAAATATTAAAGTTATTGATAGGATTATTAATCTATATAGAATTTTGAAATATCTAAGAGGGGAAGAATATTGTGACTAAGGTACCAAACTATTTGAAATAATGATATTTATGGCAGCTATTAATTTTATATTATATTTATTGTCGAAACACTTCTGAAAAACTGACTTTTCCCAACTCTTTTATACCGACAGTTTGTAAAATCCATTGGTATAGGTCCTTTTTCCCAACAGTTTGGCCAAACCGTTGGTAAATACCACTTTTTGGCCACTTTTCCCAACGGTTTTCAAAAACCGTTGGGAAAGGGTATACCTATCCCAACGGTTTGGCCAAACCATTGGGAAAAGTCCACTTTGTGGCCACCTTTCACAACGGTTTGGCCAAAACCGTTGGGATAGGTATACCCTTTCCCAACGGTTTTGGAAAACCGTTGGGATAAGTCCACTTTGTGGACACCATTCCCAACGGTTTTTCCAAACCTTTGTGAAATGGTATACCTATCCCAACGGTTTGCCAAAACTGTTGGGAAAGGTCCCCTGGAAACCAACAGTCGACCGAAGAACTATACTAATGGTTTTCAAAACTGTTGGTATAGGTCTTGAGAATTTTTATCATATCTTCTTACTGAGAACAATATATAAATCAAAATTTAAAATAATTATGACAATAAATATATATATATTTATGTAATTATGTTCACAAAAGTCATGTTAGGATAGTGGTTAAGTCGTTCAATTATAAACTAGGGGTCCTGGGATCAAATCCCATCGATTGTTTTTTGAAATACATATACCAATGGTTCCATAACCATTGGTATATATTTTCATATCACTTATACCAACGGTTTCCAAAACTGTTGGTATAGACCTATCCCAATGGCTTACATGGCTACGGTTCTCCAAACCGTTGGTATATGTTAGTTTTCTAGTAGTGAAACAATAATAGGATAATTAAAGGGTTCGTATTCTATGGAATATGATTTGTAGAAAGTGGAATAGAAGAAGTATATTTGAAGAATTATTCAAATAATGGAATAGTTTCCCAATGTTTGTAGAAATATATGGGTTTTCACATAGTACTAATGAATCCGTAAATGTTGTATATGAATGAAAGACCATTTTATAAGAAGTGATGGTGAGATTTTAGGAAATGAGTAATATTAATACATAATGTAGTGAGAGATCCTAGGGTAGGAATTTGTAAAAAAACAATTGTTTAGAGAAAGAGAATTATAATCAATCTGTATTGATTCTCTGATGACTTTTATGACCAAATCATTTGTGAAGTAGAATATTGTTATGTGATTACTATGCAAAGTTGTATTCTTTTATAGTTTTATTATTCATTCTAGTTTATTTCGTATTAATACCCTATTAATAATATCATTATAGATAAAAATAAAAAAGATGAAGAAATATCTAGATATTAACCAAATATTACTGATTCACGTATAAAGCCTTTAAATCAAAGTCATCTATGATGATAAATTCCATGAATCTGTTCATGAAGATAATTTTCACAACACATTATATACATGATATTTTGTTAATGAAATTCATTTAGGGTAATTACCATTAAGAATATAAAAAAGGTACATTTCTACAAAGCAGCTCATGAAAGGGAATTACAATGAACCAGTTCATGAAAAAACATACATTAGTTATTCTATAAATGAAAGATCACACGAGTTAGCATGTAAAAGATTCATGTGAAGGTTAAGAACATTATTGAGTCTCACAAAAGGTATTCCATGTATAATTTGGGTTAATAACTATTTTTCATGAATCCTTTATATAGTAAATATAATACTTCACTGAATATCCATGAAAATAACAAGATTGTTTTTTTGAGATTGTGGAATACATTATAAAATCATATAAAAAATATAATGATGAAAATCAATAAACTAGTTCTATATAAAATTGAATTGCCATCATGTCAACAAAATATGGTTGAATTTCTTCCTATTTAGAGTGGAAGGTGGAGTCAATATAAGTGATTCAAAGGAGCAATGTTCATTTCCTGAAATTATTCTATAAATGTTATATGTTTGGATTGCAGTGACAATATAAAAAAATTATAATCCAACAAAAATAGTGAAGTATAGTGGATTCTATTATGGCAGACATATTAGTGGTGTAATATCCATAAAAATTACCTTTGAAGTGAATAAAGTAAAAAAATTATTATTTTATATTTTTTAGGCATTTGTGACTGTAGTAAAAGAAAGACAGAGTATGATGTTTTTAAAAAGTATCTACCAATATGGAGGTATCATCCTAAAATAAAAAAGAAAAATTTGAAAACCTGAATCTTTCATTCCTTCATAGATTGTTTATGATTTCAATATTTTTCATTTTCATAATGATTTTTTACTCTTATATTGTTGGTGTGAATTTAAGGGCCTAAATTAAAATGCCTAAAAATGTGTAAGTTCATTTCCAAGATAGTGAAGTGTGGTTTACCTTTTTAAAATTGCGAGTGAAATTCGATTTATTTATTAAGATGAATTATATGATATTTTTTTATTTTTTGGAAAGAAATATGATGTGTACATCAATCTATATTAGTATTTTGTTTTTAGAAATGTATTAGTATAAAATAACATCTTGGCATGTCCATGTACCCAAAGAAAATTCCCACTGTTCCATAATTTTTCATACTGATCAAAAAGGATAAAATCTAGTGTTGAAGGTCTTCATGTATCACAATCTCACAATAACAAATTTTTATGAAAAGGTTAGAAAACTCCAATAATAAGGATCAAGGTGGTATAAATTTGTTTTTCCCCAGGGAATCCAAAGATAACATAATCATATAATCTAATGTCAGATATATAGTTCTTGAGAAAATACAAAGATATTTGTTTAAAATAAATTTAAAATCTATGATATCTGCTACCAAGATTCCCTCACATTATATATAAATTATATTCACATCTTATTTGGGAAAAATTCTACACACAATTATATGGAATAAATAGGATAAAAATGAGAGAAATTATTAAATAATATTTTATCCACAGATGTAGAGTTCACATTCAAATAAATTAAACCAATTTTGTAATTTTTTCTAAAATTTAGTCTATTAAGTATGGATTGGGTGTTCTCAATGAGAGAATTATCCTTATTATAAAATTAATTAAAGTCCATCATAGTAGAACACAAAATAACATATATGATTCCTCCTCTAAATAGTATCCCCTAAACATAAGGTACATCATTATTGTGCTTGAGGCTTGTACCTGTCATGGTCCTACATATCCATCAACCCTAAAGACAACCTTCTTCGCTTACCATAAAATATGAGTGATAATAGAGTATCTTATTGAGGGAAATAATTATTTACTTATGCTAGAACAGTGACATGAGATCTATAAGATGAGAAAGAATATCAACCCTCAAACTAAGAGAATTTCATCATAGCCCATGATTCATACTCATAACACCAGTTTTCGAGATGAACCAACGGAAAACATGTTTTTCAATACCAATTCAATCTTCAATGAACTCCACACGTCTATATGTACACTTATTTAAGATGTACTCATCACACTGACTTTCATTATTACATTTCTCTATAATTTATCTATATTCATTCAAAATACTATTGTACCCTTCAATGGAGTCATGTCTACCATTAAAAAAGAAAAAAAATAATCCAAAATTAATAAATGAGTGATTCCATAGAAACAATATCAAACAAAAAATTATTGAACAACCTCAATAGGACTTCTATAATTATTATTACTAATGATAATTACTTCTCCCATAATGATGAGGATAGGGGAGAATAATCACCGTGATGAAGAAAAAACAATAATATTATGAAACCAAATTTTACCCATAAGTGAGATCAAGAAACTTGGATATGAGTAGCATTGAAAGAAAAGGTAAAATTACCACACTAATAAAACATATAATTTACTATCCATCAGGATAAATTTTAATTCGAATATATATAATTCCTTTTGAATTTCATATTTGACTTTAGTATTGGCCTTGATGTTGTTATATTGATGTGTTCTATCATTTACTATACCAAAACTATGGTTCATTGTATATGTCATTCCTTTAAAAATAATGTTGTTCTATCCATATCATATTAAAGATAAATCAAGAGAGTTTGTTATCAAATGTGGATTCCATAATTTTGTAGGATAAATTTCACGTAATATTGGTTTGATATTGGATGAATGATTATGGTTGCCTTAAATTAGCAATAAGGATAATGATAGAGTCACAAGTAACTCTTAGAAGAGTACCCGCAATGAAAAATTATTACTCTACCTCAGTAATTTTCTTCTAGATAATTTCTAATGATGAAATACTAAGGGATCCAAAAACCAATCTGGACTCATGGAATTGTCTGGGATGATGTTGCAAAAAAATTCCTTGATTTAAACCACTTTTGGGATACTTTTTAAATAATAATATATTTTTCATTAAAATATATTGGGATGTTACTGAATATGTATTCAATAGGATCCTCCCTTGTGTTTCCCCTATCCACGCCACACCTTAATCCTATGAGTAAAGAGTTGAAATAGTTAAAAAAAGAAATTTCCAGATAAAAATCACTGGAATAGTTATAGTAACTGAGGATCATGTTCAGTTTTCCTAAATACTTATATGCTTTCAAGTAGGCATTAAAGAAGTTAGTGTTCATATCTCCCACCCTCACCTATATTGATCTTGATTTTCACTATAAATTATCTCCACTTTGAGATGTTTTTCTTATAACCATATTTTTTATTTTACATGATCAAAAAAGATATGATCACATAAATATTTATATAGGATATAATCATGTATATTATTCACTATTTTTATATCCTTAGGTATGGTGTGAGAATTATTCTTATTAGGATCTAAATAATATAAATCTTCTTTAGGTCTCTTTAGATTTTTTTTGAAGGACACCCATGAATGTACCTATATGGGAGAAACCTTGGAATCATGTATGATATGTATGAACATCATACCTTTAATTTATAGTGTAAAGAAGAAGAATTAGTGATTGATAATTTTTAATGATTTATGTAGTATGAATGTTAAGTAATGATAAATAAGAGATATATTCATGTGTGCATCAATGGAGTGAGGGAAGACAACAATCCTTTTTATTGGCCTAAAATCTATCAATATGGATCCAAATTTAACAATTACCACTCATTACATTTAACAATGTATAACTACAACATTAATACCCATGATCTATAAGGGATGTATTTACTAGGTAGAATTTGAATCCATTTATAGCATTCTTTTAGTATATAAATCCAACTCCCCTGTCAGATTGTTCAAATATGGTTTTAAATTTTTCCCCAAAAAACCAATAATGATTAAAATAGATGAAAATGTAGATTATATGTGATATAGAATCTCTTTAAAAAAATTAGTATAAATTTTATAAATGTAAATTAAAATTGAAGAGTAGAAAACATTGATCATGATATATAGAGAGTAAGACTCAATCTACTCATCATGCAGATGACCCTTATAGAAGAAACAAATGTAATTAATGTTTAGAAAATCATGCATGTAGTTTAGAATGTATAATTTGGATTCAATATAGTCAAAAAACACTAAATTATACTATGGATCAAGGTTTTAAATCATATAATTATGATAGGAATAATTTTTATTAGAATGAAATTCATATTCTTCCAGAGATCTAATTCTCTTGGTGCTTTTGAGGATTGGGAATAACATTAAGAAAGGAGTTTATTTTCCTTGAAACAAGTCTGTCACATTCCCTATGAAGATTTATAAAATATATAAGATATATATTTTGTCATGGGTAAAGTATTCATGTCATTGGAAGATGAAAAGCATGAGGTATTCTTTCATAGACAATCTTTAGAGGAATAAATAACGTGGTAATATTCACCAACCATGATCAATTTATCATAAGGGTTTTGAGGAATTAAGAAGTATCAAAATTTATCATCACTAGCTTTTTCTAGGGGGTCATAGTGGAGGGATATATGTCCATTACTTGATCTAGGCCCAAAATAGAATTTTGCACATGAAAAATCACCTTGGAAGGCGGATCATTCTTTCTAGAATCTACAATATGAAACCAAAAATCATTAGGATAAATATTATTAAGTAATGAATTCACAATTTGTGGAACTCATATATAGGTAGTATGAGGAAAATAATTCATCCTAATTTTAGAGAACACTATGACATCAACTACTGGAGTCTGTCCAAGATTTTACTATTGAATTTCATCATCATTAGTTAAAGGATTCACTAATAAAGTAACCACATGAGTTTTTAAGATAAGAATGAATAACTCAGAATGTGATAAATCATTTTACTGTGAATCAAAAGGAAAATAGCCTACATAGAGAGAATACTCTTATGTGAGAATCCAAATACTAGAAACCTCGGTTCTTGTTCAACTAATGTCTCAACTATGGTATCATGGTCTTTGTTTACTGAAAATTTTATCTATAGGAAACAAAATATTAGGAATAGAATCCTCTACCTTAGTTAGGAAAACTCTTGGGGGATGGTTCATTCAATAGAACTATTAAGATAGTGAGGATACTTGATTTCTCAAATTAGAGACTAGAGATGAGAACAAGATCAGACATTAACAAAAGGTATGGGAACACTCACCCTTTAGTTCACCAGAACAAGGGGAGATGAAGTAAAATATTATAGATCATTGTTTAATGATGTGGAGGAAGAATAAATATTTGGATAATTACTTAGGATTCTTCTCCAGGGAGGAAGCCGTGTAGGTAGTAACTACTCATGTTTAAAGGCCTCTATTATTCTAATATTTAAAGTCTTTAAATAGGATGATGAGTTGCCTTATAAGTGGAGAAAGTCACTAAAACAAATCATACATTTGAAAACATCATATACAAGTATGATATGGTTCCAATTTCTTTAATCAGAATTTGTTGCGGGAATAGTAAGGAGAGATCCATGACCCAAAAATAGTTTATATCATATGTTTCATTTCAAGCATACCTTTATCCTTAAAAGAGTTGTAACGTATGGAATATCAAACAACCATCAATATCACTAATTTATGGAAGTGAATGGGATCTCTAGTAGTTAAACACTTATCACTGCTATTTTTGAGTCTCAAACAGAGTCGATCTTCATATACATTAGATACAAAATTAACTACCACAAACCATAGTAGTGTTATTATATTTCATAGGAAATTATTATGAATTATTAATAGAAAAATATTATTTGTAAGTATTTTCATTTTATAATAGAAACAATTATTGATAATGAAATTACCATCTTCGTATTGACACATTATAAGATATGGAGACTTGGGAGATCCATCATTAATTTAGTTATAATTTTCTACATGTTATATTTTTCAATAACAACATGTTCCTCAATAATTTTCAGGGGGATAGGGGAAACCAACCATAATTGTTTTTGGGAATGATATTGGAATTAAAAGTTTTAAGGGAAGAATGAAATCCAAATAGATATTGGACCTTATTATAGAATTTCCTTAAATGAGAAATACCCATGATTGGAACCATATCTTAACAAACTAGGTTCCCCTACCAATGAAACTAGATCCAAACCCATTCATGGAATGAAACTTATTATAGGATTATATCAAGGAATGTTACACAAAAATCATTCAGTTATAGAGGGATACTATTAATTTACTCATCATTGGATAATGGGAGAACCACTATAGGGAATGAGGGTGGAATGAGAAGTACCTAACCAATGGAATTTTTTTGATGAATGGGTGGAAGATTTAGTCTTTTCATTTCAGTGTGATTTATAGAAATCATTTTAAAATATATCACATTGGAAGTGTCTTAATTAAACATTACTCAGTGAATTTAGAATGAAATATTTATCTATCATGGTTATGATATGTTCTATTTCCCATTGTTGTGTATAATTTCATAGGGAATCATATTACATTATTATGCATGATGTAGGAGATATGTCAGGTTGAAATTTTTATATAGATAAATATTTGTGATATTGATAATTCCATTTTTTATCATATAATGTGTGGCACTATGATAGGAAAGTAGACTTCTCTTTTCATTTTATTTCGAATTAGGACTGAATTTTCATATTCAATGCTTTAATGCCCAAGAATTACATTCATAATGTTACGTGAATTATGATTTATATAATTATCAATGTTTTTATAAAAAAACTAATAGATTTATTTAATATCTTACCTAAAAAATATTTAAGAGACATCAAGAAAGTTTTAGGATATGATTTATCAATATTTTTACTCGAAAAGATATATGTGGTGAACTTTTGATAAAATTTTAGATATTGAATGAAATTGTGTTCACTAATGGTTATATCATTGATCGTGATACATTCATATGTATATGTGATATATAACCATGCAATATGATATAATTTTTTTAATAGAGTGATATAATTGTAATGTGTTTATCCTTGGTTGTTATAGAAACATATCTAATTTAGTGATATAGTTATGACATGATTAAAAAACTGAGTGATACATCCATATCACATGGTGTTAAGTGCACATGATATGATATATCACATATTATTATATCTTTTTTAGGAATCCTAGTCCATAATATTTTTATTAATATCATATAATAATATTTATAGATTACTAATGCCCTATAATTAATATTTTTTTATTTATAAATTACTTTGAGTTATACTATATATATTATAGTGGTAATAATATAAAGAATTTAAACAATTATTTAATGGAGTATCCATGGAGGGAACACAAAACATATGGTAAACCAACAGTGATATAATACATATTAAATTTTAGTCATCAATAATTGATGCTCCCTAATATATATTTTTCACTCATAATATTAAGATTATATTAGGTGGTGAAGTAAATGACAAATACTAAAATAAAGGATTATTAGTTATTTATATCACTAGTATATATATATATATAGGTAATATCTACTTTGTTAATGTGTAAAGATATGTATCTACCATATAGAACATGGATGAAATTTAAAAACAAAAGACATGTCCTTTATTATTTAATATTATTCATCTAATCCTATCATGGATATCTTATTTCCTTGGCTTTTTATTTTTTCTCTACATTTCTATTGACAATGAATTCTCATTAAAAATACATCAAATACATCATATGTAGTTCATCCATGTATATGATTACATAAAAATTCACCTAACTATGTATAGTCATGCCCCTCATCAGTATTTCTAAAAAATGTGAGTAAATATCATACATATCATATAGGAATCAATTTTTTATATTGGATAAGACAAACCTGCAACAAGATTCACAACATACCCAATGACAATTGATTGTTTTTGCGTTATGGATGATGTAATAAAGTACTAAAGAAAAAACGTTTACATGATGAGTGCCTTTCTAAACATGGATAATGGGAGTTACATGGAAATATACACCATAATCATTAAAATTAAAATATGTCTTACATTCCAATTGTTATAATCAAAAGCGTTTGTCTATATAACAATTAACATGTTAATCTTATGAGTGAGAAATATATCTCTATGTGATCCTTCAATCATATTAACAATAAATTATTACCGAAAACCATGAATTTAATTGAAAATCATTGATTATGTGAAATTTTAATATTATAAATGGGATGTTAATTATCATAAAAAATTATATTTTTTGTGACACACTTGAATAAAATTTAACAAAGAAAACACATTTTATTTCAAATTGTTACAACAATTGGGTTTTTCAAAGAACACTCTACATCAACAGGTGAAACATATTATTTCATAATATATACACAATAGGAATAATAAAAATTAACTACTGGTAGATATATGATCACTAAATTTAATACCATGTTAAGTGGTATGATTTATATTAGTTTATCTGAAAATCCTTGAGATTGGTCTATTACATTATTATGATATACAATTTTGAGAACCACTATTATCTCATTTATCTATGTAGGTTATCTTAAGTATTTATTATACTCATCATGTGATGATGAGAAGGAGGAGTAATTACTTATTAAATCTAATTATTAAAACATAAATTATCATTAAGGTGTTTTTTATGACTTTGGCCCATTTTGATCCTCTCCTAGGACTACAGTAGTGATAAGAGTTACCCATGATTCCCATCTTTAATAACCAATGGGTTGGAGACTAAAACCAAGTTTATAGTGAAACAAAAATGAAATAAATTTACTATATAATATAGGTAAACTAAGGTAAACCACTAAAAAATCCATTTAATATTGAACAAAACTAGTACACACAAATTAATGTAATTTCATATATAAAATAAATGCCAAATTAAATATAAAAAAGAATATATAGATGAAACTAAATATCTCCAACAATGAACCCCATGGGATAATAATCCCCTTTCCCTACACCAACTCACCATTGGATATCTGGAAATAGATATATAAAAATTTATATATATATATATATATATAATTGGGTGAGTATACACAAATTTTCAGAAGAATATATCAAGAAGGCACCACATGACATCATCTACACAATTCATGTACACCCACTACCCAATGGCTTTTATCTTATACTCAAATCTCTTCCATATCTACATAATAGAATAAAAACATCCCATACCATATCTATAACAACATATCCTTTATCAAATATCACATTTCCACATCCGAAAAACAAATCACATCTTTTTCATTAAAGGTTAATGATGAACTGAACTTAATAACACCAAGATTAATGGGGCATTATTTTCATTGAAAATTTTAATATTCGTTCATAGAGATAGAAAACCATGAGAAGCGGGACTCAATTTACGATCTAATGTAAAGATGCGTAATTTTCCAAATAAATTTTTCTTTAAATTATTAGGGATTATTACGAGTCTATGAAAATTGACGGCACATGATTTCGAGGCCTGAAGATGCTAGAACAGATTTTTGAACTTTTTTAAGGTACGTTCAATAAATGTGCATGTGGAAATTTCAATCATTAGAATTGGTTCTCAGATTGAAAACATGAGGGAACCATTGAATTCACCATGCTGTGATTATCCTAAGAGAATAATACCTTTGAACGGCAAGGGTCAGGCCAAAATGTTAATTTTTGGACTTTACAAAAATCATAATAAAATAACTTCAATGTTATTTTATTCTTTCCTTGTAACCCTAACGTGATGGTGGAGGAACTTTTGTGTAATGTTAGGCTTGAATGGAAGTCATTTAATGACATAACCCTTTGTTTACATAACCACGACATTCATTTAGTTAATATAACATTCATAGAAGTTCATTAATGAACAACATTAATGAATTGCAATGTGGGTGGTGACCACTCTTCAATTTAAACAAAGTTTGGTCATGGGTTTTGGTGACCCAGGAGAGGAACCTTTGATGAAGTTCCCACGATGTCTATGTTAGGTCCACTAGGCTAGATACCCTGAGATAGGAGTGAATCAGGGTATGAATAATTAAAACAACTTCCCCTTTTGATCTTGTTTTATTGTTAGATAAAACCCTATTCTCTCTATCTCCTTCCCATTACAGAGTATAAATGAATCCTAGAGCATGCACATGACACATAAATTTTACTTGGTTCACCCTCCCTAGGTTACATACAAGGAGTATACAGAGGCAATGTGCCGATGTACCAAATCCACAATAAGTGCTCTGCAATTTACATGTTCGAAGAGGACTCACTATCCCTCCTAGTTTACAACCATTCACAATTTGAGAACACATTGGACTCTCAACTGATGTGAGCTCACTACTTCATCATATGATCCACTCACAGTTTATAGACCTATAGGTCTCCTCATTATCACTAATGAATGAAATCTCTAATGTTTTTTATGATCTATTAATATCCAAATTTCATTTGCAGATGAAAACCCCTTTGCCTATGATCACTGCGAAAAACCCTTTGGATATACCTTCGCAAATAACCCTACTTCGCGAAGCTCCCAATTTCGTAAAGCTCAAAAAATCATTTGTGAACCTCCTGCCTCTTTGCAATGCACACACCATTGCAAAGGTCACTAACTCGTGGAGAACACTGATTCGTGGAGATAAGACCTTCACAAAGCTCAATCCATCAATAAAGCATAGGCCGTTGAAGAGCTCAATTCGTCGTAGACCAACTTACATCATAAAGCACACTGAGCCAATGCGGAACACACCAATTTCACAGAGCTAAAATAGCCTTCGTGAAGATTCTTCTTTCGTGAAGCACACTACCTTCACGAATCACCTTCGTGAGTTGAGAGAAAAAAAAATCTTCAAAAACACTCTACTTCTCTCGAAGGAATCTAGGTCTATTTATAGGTGATTCCACTGACCGTCGAATCTTCCATGCGAAGTCAGCACCACGTCATCTAAAATCAAAAATATCTGAAATTTACACCAAAATTATATCTATATCACGAAGCACCATGGAAATTTTCAGATCACAGAGCTTTTTGTAATCATAGAGAATTCTATCAATTCATTCGCGCCTTCACTACAGAGTTCCACTCGCAATTCCCTTTTCCGCCACAATGCACTTCAACGCTTCTATTCATGAAGCTTTTCATAATCATGAATAACACCATAAACATTCTTCATGTCTTCACAAAATCTACATCAATAATCCCATATTTACAAACATCATGCCTTTTACATATTTTTATGAGATTATCAAAGAATTCCATATATTATGATGCTCAACAAACTCCAAATTTAGGACCCAAATAATTTGGCAAACACTAGAAAATGACACCCCCATGTATCTATTCTTTTATACTACCTCTAGATCATCCATTCCTTTTTCATGTTTCTCTGTCAACATGAATTGTCAACAATATCTCAAGACCACGAAAATTTACCATTGAATCCTACTTTATCAACAAACACAATAAACTCCAAAAGGTTGCAATGTTACCTTGAAGGATTTTTCCCAACAGTCATCCACCAACATAGAATGGAGCTTCGATGATCGTTGGAGGATTGAAACAAGGCAACAACAGGCGATGATGAGTGCCAATGAACGCGGGTTCTTCTACCACATCAGCAGCCTCTTCCGCAGTTTTCAGGTTGGGGTTTGTCTTGATTTATTTTTAAGGTATTTATGAATTCATTTTCTCTTGATGATGTTTAAACTCTATCCTTATCATAACGCTAACACAGAGGGTGCAGGCCAAATTGAACAATAATTTGACCCTCCACTAAAGTTGTTTTGATTTCATTCTTCATAGATGACTGACCAATATGACGACAAGATGAAATTAGGGGGCCACACAGTGATGGCAGCATCCCGAGAAGCCCATAGGTGCAGTCAGAATAGAAAATAGACCATAAGAGATTCACCATAGGCCCATAGAAGCATTTCTAGCATGGCGGATGTCGACGACTGGAGGAGGCGGTGGTCGGCGGCCACCTGCTGTGAAAGACAAAGGATCCCAAAGGTGTTGTGGTGGAAAGAGGCGGCTAGACTCTATTGGTTGCATTGGCAGTAGCGGTATTCCACGGAAGAGGGTTAGGGCTTCGAGCCATGGAGGAGGGTGGAACTGTGTCCGCAGGTCCACTGTTGACTGGTCCACACAGACCTACCAGCTAGAGAGGTAAAATCTATTGCTTCTGTTTGAATAACATAATGAACTACAGTCCATTCAGAAGGGGTACAGACCCCTGCACCCAGCTGGACATTCGTACCCTACCAGCTGGTCGGTCCAGTCTAGAGGCCCCACGGGCCACGCCCAGCCGAGTAGGATGGGTTGAGCCCACAGCCATGCAGACCAGACTGGGACCAGCCAAACCTGGCTGAGCCCTGCTGGTTTGGGTCTGGCCCAACAGACCGGACTTAGAACCTTTTTATCCCAATTTCTCTTAAAAAGGATTATCTCCTAAACTGGATGTCCATTTGATGAACTGTCTACGGCGTTGAAACCCTTAGGATGAGGTTGTCCATTTGAAATACATCACATGGGTTTTAGAGAAAGTTGGAGTATGACTGGGTTGTATCGGACTCAAATCCAATTGGGCCCTCGACACTAAAATGCCTAAAACATACAGACCATGTGTCCGATTGAAGCGTTGTTATTGCATTGGAACCCATATGATATGGAGGTTATTCAAGTTACTTCTTCGTAGGACTTCATGGTGGTTGAGGAATGACTAATATCATTAGCAGTAGAATCTACAGAACTAAAGCATACAATGTCCAAGAATATTGTGGCTCATTGTGAAGCGGCATATGAATCTTTGTTGATCGGTATCAGAGTGACCTAGTGTGGATCAACAGTAGAAAGACTCAATGAGGAACAACCTTAGAGTGGCCCATAGTGGATCAGTGACTTACAACCCTATTTGGATCGGTGACTTACGACCCTATGTGAATCAATGACTTACAACCCTTTATGGATCGATGACTTACGACCCTGTAAGGATCGACGACGTATGACCCAATGTGGATCGATCACTTAAGACCCTGTGTTGATTAGGAGTAACATAACCCGATGAGGACTAGCCTTAGAGAAGCCCGTCGTGGATCAGCGACTTACAACCCTATGTGGATTGATGACTTAGGACCTGTTGTGGATTGATTAATTATGACCCTGTGTGGATCGGAATTGGAATGACTTCTTCGTGGTACATCAGTGGAACATATTAAAAGAATAAGATGTATTAGTTTCATGCCTAATGATCATATTTCCTATTGTTTATGTAGTCTTCTTATTTTGAGCTAAGCCTTTTCTAGTGCATTGTGATTGGGATCATACTTTGTTTTTTCCCTTTTGGGAATTCTGGGTGCCCTTTGCAGATCTCAGGGTCTCTATAGTGTACTGTTATACTCACACCTACACAGGATTAGCATGCACCTTGTTGTTTCTTGTGCAGATGACTGACAACTTTGACTGAGTTTAGGGGACCAGGACTAAACAGTACATGAAGGTGACTGGTTGACGTGGAGAGCCGTAGTATCGAGCTGTACCTACCCTTTAGGTCAGATCCTTAGAGGACGATCTCCGGATCTATTTTCTAGTTTTTTTGTGCTATCTCGTTCAGTTGGGCTTGTATAATGGCCTCATACATTAAGTTCACACTTTTAATTCAGTAGTATTACAATGTGGTTTACTTATGTTTTGTACCTAGTCTGTGTGTGTACTTGTTTAAAGGAAATGGAATCCCATTTTAGGGATAAAACTTTCTAGTTCTAGTAAATAACCCCTGGCATATGGAAGGTGGGCTTGGGGTAGGCACGACACGGGCCCCATAGGATGGGTTGTGCCAAAGTGGAATCAAAGGAGTTGGTTCTACAGAAGAACTAAGACTCTGATCATATCAATGGGAAATAGCGTTAAGCGTTTTGAGTATAATTTTCAGTTTGGGTAGTCTAGTGTTGGTGAGGTGGTCGACATATCAATACACTCGGACCCTATGTTCTGATTTCTGACTCGATACACGAATACATTGATTGCATGTGTTTTTTATTTTTTTTTCTTTTGTTATATTTTGAGTCATCTCACTAGGTATAACTTACAGACTATGGAACACCAATATCATTATAGGATGCCACCACATAGGCATCCAACCAGGATTATATAGAGAGTTCATGATAATGGCCCACCGAGAGATGAGGCTTCGGTGTAGGGCCCTCTTATGTTGATAGTACCTTTCAGTGGTGTACAAGTAGCACCACCACCAGTAGGGAAGCAGTTTTCCCTAGCCCCAATATTAGATGGTGAATAAAAACATAGCACACTGCACATGTTCCAGTGGTAGAGGCCGCCGAGGTTTCGAGGAAAGAAGTATCTGCAGGGGATGATGACTGGATGGAGGCTGTGGCATTGGTTTTTTACTCGGTTGAGACACTAGAAGACCAGATGGTGATCCTATATTTTAGTTTCTTTTAGGGCACATCAAGGAGATCGTGGAGCCTGACTTTCTATATGCACATTGAGGTGACCCTCACTGGGTTGGACATTGAGAGCCTCTTCAAGGGGGAGTTTTTTTCAGTGTCTTTAAGCTATGAGCGTATTCAGGAGCTCCTTCACTTATAAAATGGAAACCTGAAAGTAGCCTAGCACTCAATGAGATTCACAAACCTCTCCTGATACTCCACAGACATGGTATGAGACCCTTTCATTATGGCCCATACCATTCAGTAGGGTCTTCAATGAGATATTAATGTGTCGATGATATTGCTCAATATCCCAAAATAGGTTGGAGTGCTTGAGAGAGCACTATTGGTGGACAACATCCAAGTTGAGTAGGCACCGATGGTGAGAACCTCCACCAGATGATAGGTATCCAGGTCATCTGATGTGGGTAGTAGGAAAACTAAGTAGATGTCCAAGAAGTCTAGATGATCTGATGGATGGCCCCAAGATATAGGGTCGGAGGTGCGGATCTCACAGGATAGAGGAGGTCACTAGAAGATCATACTATTCTACTCATGTTGTGAGCAGGGTCACATGGCATTCAACTGCCCAAACCACAACACCGAAAATCAATAGACAGTCGAGGGACATCTATGGTTGAGGCAAATATTCGAGTGAAGAGGTCTACAGGGAAGCTGGCGTGGCCAAGGAGCATGTCGTGCAGTAGGTGGTTGGTGAAGTTTTGAGGTTCTACCACTAACACCCCCAGGTGGTCACCCTGACCACAGGGAGTAGGTGGAAAGGGAAGAGCTCAGATTTAGATAGTTGAGGCTTATGACCATGAAAATCTAGAGATTATTCAAGGTACGATCTGTGCCTACTCTACCCTAGCTGAAGTTCTTATTGACATAGGTGTGAGTCACTCTTTTATTTACATGGATCTCATTCAGAGCTCGATGATTCTGGTAGATCCATTGGCTCAATCCTTAGTATTAGAGACTCCTACAAGAGAGGATTCGATGATTACAGACCGGTGAAGGAAGGGTGATCTCACTCTAGGAGGCAATAGATTCGGTCGGGATCTCCTAGTAACAGTGTTGAGGCTTTAAGACATCATCTTAGGTATGGAATGGCTATCTGCAGTCTACATATAGATTTAATTTTTTAGGCTTGAGGTGCGGTGGGACTGTGAGGATGTGACTAGGTTTTCTTCCAATGGTGATAAGGGAACATTTTTGGCTCAGGATGGAATTTATCAAAGGAGGGTACAACTGATTTTTCTTCAGTTTTCTAGCCTTACACTCAGAACATTTGACACGGGTAGTCCGAGTTATCCTGTAGTGGAGGAACAGTATGATGATTTATTTTTGGATGATGTTTTGGCACTACCTCCTCGTAGAGAGGTAGTCTTCTACGTTGACATGTTCCCTAGGATGAAACCGATGTCTACACCAACATATCAGATGGATCCCCCAAGGATTCATGAGTTGAGTATACATCTGTAGTACTTGAAGGGTAATGGGTTTATAAGGCCCAGTGATTCTCCATGGGTAGCCCCGATCTTGTTCACCAAGAAGGCATGCAGGGGTTTGAGGTTTTGCGTAGACTATCGGTACCTGGTATAGGTGACCGTGAAGAACACATATCCACTCTTAATGATTGATGATCTCTTCGATCAGCTAAATCATGTTCGTTGGTTTTTGAAGATAGACCTCAGATCAAGCTATCATTATCTCAGGTTACGGGATGAGGACTTACTTAAGACAACCTTCAGATGCTGGTATGGCCATAATTAGTTCTTGGTTATTCCTTTAAGCAAGGCCAATGCTTTGGTAGTGTTCACAAGGATTACAAACATGATCTTCCAGCCTTACCTCATTCTCTTCATGGTGGTTTTCATTGAAGACATCTAGACATACTTAGCCTTAGAGGAGGACCATAATACAAATAAGTAGATAGTTTCAGATACATTCTAAGAGAACCAACTCTATGGTAGGCTCTCGAAGTGCCAATTTTGGACACATGAAGTCCACTTTCTAGGTAACGTTATCTAGGAGGCTGGAGTTTCAGTCGGTCCCACAAAGATAGAGGTCGTTCTTGCTTGGGAGTCACCCAGGAGTGTGACTGAGTTACAGATTTTCATAGGGTTGGGCTGGTTACTACATGAGATTCATACGTGACATCTCCAAAGTAGCAGTAGTGTTTTCAACTTTGAACAAGAAGGGATATCCATTATTATGGACAAGGATATGCCAGTAGTGTTTCTAGGAGCTGAGGAGGAGAGTTATGAGTCCCCCATATTATGGATACTAGAATAGGGCATTGGGTATATTGTCAACTGTGATGCATCATAGACTAGACTGGGATGTGTCCTAATGAAGGATAAAGCGGTGATCACCTATGGCTCATCAATGTTGAGGTATCATGAGAAGAACTACGCAACCCATGACATAGAGTTAGCAGTAGTGGTCTTTTCCTTGAATATGTGGTAGCACTACTTTCTGGGAGAATAGTAAACTATATTATCTGATTACAATAGTCATTGGTATATATTTTCATAGATGGACCTGAACAGGAGACATCGATGGTGGATACAGTTCCTTTAGGACTCTGACATTGATATAGTTTACAAACTTAGGATGGGAAATGTGGTGGCAGACACACTCTGCATGAGGTCTATTTTATACTTTATTAGTGAGGTGACAGAGTATGTAGCCTTGATGCAGTTATCCTTCTTGGATTTTGATAGAGAAACTTACCACCAGTCTATGACAGTTACTCCCCCGCTCCTTTAGTTAGTTAGGGAGACCCGACATTCTTAAATATCCTCAGGATAGGCTCCTAAAAGATTTTTTGAAGGTGGGGAGCACGTATTCTGTTTCTGAGGAAGCGCCATGGTACCAATGAGGCTGTGGGAGGAGTTATTGAGGGAGTTTCACACATTCCCTTTGGTGGTACATCTTAGTGAGGGGATGATGTACCAAGACATTGGAATCAGTACTGGTGTCCAAGGATGAAGAAAGCAGTGGCAGAGTGTGTTTCACAATGCCTCACTTGTTAGCATGTGAAGGCCGAGCACCAGGTTCCAGCATGCTTAACATAGCCTCTTGAGGTACCAGAGTGGAAGTGGTATGACATCACCATGTGATTTGTTACAAGGCTACCATGCACATCCTGGGGACATGATTCCATCTAGGTGATTGTTGACTGACCCCCCATGTCGGCCAAATTTCAACCCATATGAGAGCATGGATTAGTAGAGGGATTGGGACGCTACTACATATAGTTGATGGTATGAATTCCTAGGGTTCCATAAATGATCGTCTCAGATCGTGAAACTTTTTTTTACATCCCAGTTGTGGAAGGGATTTTAGGAGGCATTTGGGACTCATCTACCTTTGAGTACTGCCTTTAATCCTCATATAGATGGTTAGTCAGAGCATACCATACAGAAGATTGAGGACATACTCCATGCTTGCATCCTTGATTTTGGATGTAGTTTGGAGGACCTCCTACCACTAGAGGATTTCACATTCAAAAATAGTTATCAATCCACCATCGGCATGGCCCTATTTTAATCTTTCTACAGGCAACCATGCAGATCACGTATTTGCTAGACAGACCCTAGGAAGTCTGCACTTATGGGCCCAGAGATGGTATGGGCTACCATGAAGAAGTTGCAAATTATCCTTGAGTAGATGAAGACTTCACGAATCACATATATGTCTTATCTAGATAAGAGATGGAGACCCTGGGAGTTTGAGGATGGAATCAATGTTTTCCTTTTGGTCTCCCCTCGATGAGGATTATGGATATTTGGCTGGGGAAGCAAGCTATCTTCGAGGTTTATTAGAACCTTCTAAATCCTCAGCAGATTAGGAAAGGTGGCATAACACCTAGCACTTCCCCCACAAATGCATCAGGTGCATAATTTTTTCCATGTGTCATTGTTGAGGTGGTATGTTCATGATCCATCACATGTTATCAACATGGAGAGTTTTAAATTAATGATGGGGAGACATTCGCATAGTTACGGGGGGAGATAGAGGATCAATAAGAACAGGTCTTTCAGAGGAAATCGATTCCTCTGGTATGAGTTTAGTGACTACACAAGAACCTCTAGGAGATCACATGGGAGTGGGCAGCTTATATACATTCCCAAAACTCCCACTAGTTTATCTATTTTTTTTTTGGATTTTGGTGATTTAAATACCTAATGTGGAAAGGATATAAAGACTCAAAATTTTCTATATAATATTTTCTAAATTATATGAGAATTTTATTACTTTGAAAAAATTGATGGCACGTGATTCTAAAGCCTGAAGATCTCGGAATAGATTTTTGAACATTTTTAATGTATATTTAGTAAATTTGTGAGTGGATATTTCTATCTTTTGAACCAGTGCTCGTATTAAAAATCTTAGGGAACCATTGAATTTGATGTGCTAGGATTCGCTTAGGAGAATATTAACTTCAACTAGCAAGGGTTAGATGAAAGACATAATTTTTTAAATTTACAAAAAAAATATAAAATAACTCAAAAGTTATTTTATTATTTCCTTGTAACAATTGAGCAACGGTGGTGGGACTGTGGTGTAATGTTAGCCTTGAATGGAAGTAATTTAATGACATGACCCTTCAATTGCATAACCACGACATTTATTGAATTAATAGAACATTAATTGAAGTTCTTTGATGAACCACATTAATGAAATGCAACAAAGTTGGTTCCCTCTTTTCTACTTAAACAACGCATGGACATGGGTTTTGGTGACTCAAAAGAGGAACCTCTGACGGAGTGCCAATGATGTCTTCCAACAACGTAGAGTGGAGCTTCGACAACAGCTCGAGGATTCAAACCAGACAACGATGGGTGATTACCACCAACAATGAACACAGGTTCATCTCAAACATGCACCATGTCTTCCACCATTTCTAGGTAGAGGTATATCTTGATTTATATCTAAGAGTTTTATGAATTCATTTTCTCTTGATGATGTTTAAACTCTCATGTTTTTATAACTCTAACATGGAGGGAATGTGCCGAACCTAACAAGGCTTGGACCCTGCACCAATGTTTCTTTCATTGCATTCATCATGAAAGACTTTCCAATATGGCCGCAAGATGAAACTGGGGGCCACCAAGTAATAACAGCATCCCGGGAGGCCTATAGAAATAGTCAAAAAAGAAAACAGAAATATAAAGCTTCACTGGAGGCCCACGGAAGCTTCTCAGGTGAGGAGGTGCCGGTGATCGGAGGTGGCAGTGGCTGAATCCTACCGACCATGAAATGGTAGCGGTGCCTAAAGGTTCTGTGACAAATAGGGGCAGCATGCCATTGCTGGCCACATTGATGGTAGCAGCATGACACAACAGCACGCTGCGGAGGAGGCTCGTGGCTCCGAGCTACGATAGAGGGAAGACCCACACCCACAAGTTTGTTGTTGACCAATCCACACAGACCAGCCCATTTGAGTGACACTAACAGGCACCACTATTTGATGAACCAAACGAACATGGGTTAAATTGGAAGGTGTGCGGACCCCCACACCCAGCTGGCCGGCCGGGCTGGTCTAGCTGCCTAATGGGCTGCACCCCGCCAGGTGGAACAAGCCTAGCCCACAGCCCATCCAGACCGGGCCGAGCCCAGCCGGTATGGTTCGGGACCAATGAACAGGGTCGGGTCGGTCTGACCGGATCGGATCGAACTCTAGACGTTTTTAGCTTTATTGCAATTAAAGGGGTTTATATTCTAAACTGACCATCTGTTTGACAAACCACCTACAACGTTGGAACCCTTATGATGAGTCAGTCCTTTTGACATAATCCACATGGGTTTTGGATAATGTTGGAGTATGGCCAGGTTGTATTGGACCTGAATCCAACTTGGCCCTCGACACAAAAATGATTATAACATACAGACCGGGTGTCTGATTGGTGTATCTTCTATTGTGTTGGAAACCTTATGATATGGATGTTCTTCGAGTTACATATTACTAAAACATTGTGGAAGTTGAGGTACAACTGATATCTTGAGAAGTATAATCTTTGGAAATCATGTCTACAAAGTGCAAGAATCATGTGGCTAGCTGTCAAGTGGCATACAAATTATTGTGGATCAGCATTAGAGTGACCCTGTGTGGATCATAAGTATCACGACCCAATGAGGATCAGACTTAGAGTGGCTCATCAGGGTTAAACGACTTATGGACCTGTGTGGATCTGTGACTTAAAACCCTATGTGGATTGACAAATCACGACCGTGTGTGGATCAATGACTTACAACCATGTGTGGATAGATGAATTAAGACCCTGTGTGGATCGATGACTTAGGGACCTGTGTGGAACAATAGTATCGCAACCCGATGAGTAACAACCTTAGAGAGGCCCATTTTGGATCATTAACTTATGTCCATATGTGGATCGATGACTTATAACCCTGTGTGGATCAGTGACTTATGACCCTGTGTGGATCGAAAATGGAATGACTTATTCATGGTAAAATAGTGGAACTCCTTAACAGAATAAGATGAATTATCTTTTTGACTAATCATCATTATTCTCATTCCTTAAGTTGAATACTTGTTTTGAGATGAGTCTTTTCTTGTGCTTTGTGACTGGGATTGTGCTTTTTTGTTTTTTCTTTGTGGAATTTTGGCAGACCTTAGGGGGTCTCTGGGTCCCTATGTGGTATTTTTATACTCACCCCTACACATTATTTTCCCACAGATTGTTTGTTCTTGTGCAGATGATGAATATATTCAACCAAGGTTATGGGGACAAAACTGGATGATGAATTGATGTGACCAGTTAACATTGAGAGACACAGTGATGAGTTATACCTACCCTTCAGGTTGGATCCTTAACAGTCAATTTGAGGTGTTGTTTTCTATTTCTGTTGTATTATATCTTTCCATTCGGATTTTATACTGACCCCTTACATTCAGTTCAGACTTTTACGTCAGTAGTTTTACTATGTGGTATAATTTTATTTGTGTACCTTGTTTGTGTGTATGCAGGTTTAAAGTCAATGCCATTCCATTTTAGGGATACTCTATTTTGGTTCTAGTCGCTAACCCTTGGCCTATGTAAGGTGGTCTTTGGGTAGTCATGGTGCGGGCCCCGTAGTATGGGTCATGACATCTAATGTGTAATAATTTCTTTAAGATGTATTTTTATATATTTTTAGATATTCAAGAGCCATATTGTGTTCTTACGAGAGGATCAGAGCAAGGATTGGTGGTTTTCACATAAAATTAAGCTATATGTGTCATACTAAATCATCAAAGATGAGGGTCAATACATTATGGGCAGATGGTTGGATAATCACACCATAGTTAGGGAGGCACAATGATGTATGAAAATAAGGTCTCACTATTAATGTTTTTTATCATAGGATTGTGTATTTTTTATAATTTTTTTGAAATGAAAAGTACCTGATGTATATTCACACTAATGAGGAGGGTTTCATTCTAGGAAGATGAATTTAAAATGGGGATTACATATTTTTATTAATTAATTTATGAGTTTCATAATGGGGAAGGTATTCATGCCCTGAACCATAATTCCATGCCATAGTGCTTGGTCAGAGTGAGGTGTAACAATGAGGAGGGTGAAGGCCAAGACAAAAAGGGAGAAGCCACAACCTGAATGACAAGGTCATAGGGTAATTGTATCTAACTAGGTGTGGTGTGAAAAAAATGTATAGGGAGGTCATACTGTACAAATGATAGCTATATATCTTGGTCATACCTATGGTTATGGTGTTACGCCATGCTAAGAGAGGTCTTATTGTGACCGAGACCTATAAAGGGGAATCAAGTTGTGACACCTCAAACAATGACATACCACTCAGCTGGTTTTTAAAAATAATTCTAGATCTAAAAATTTATATTTTTGAATCCATAGTTATTGGATCTAATTGGTTTTTGGGGATTCCAATTTCATCTAACACATCACTGTGTATTTCATTTTATTTTCCCCACTTGATTGTGGGTTATTCACTACGTTTTCCACTTTAATTAGAGTTATGTTAATTGATATAATACCATCTTTTATTACTTCCCCCAATTTCCATATAATGTGTGATGATTTGGAATAGTTTTCCATGACCACTTGACAATATTATTATGGAAATCATCCTAAATGATGAGGCTTTTTCATAGATATTCTCTAAGGGATCACAGTAGGATGAACAGACTATGTCATGTACTATTCTGGGGATGTGGCATTGACTAGTGAAATTTTTAATGATTATTAAATTTTGGAATAAATTTAATAATAATTATAAATTAAAATTATATAATTTTTTAGATATTTTGGAAATAGATAGTGGATTCAGAATTTCTAAAATCTTGGAAAAGGGATGGTCGTTCTTCATGTAGATGGTAACTCCATGTTTATGGTAATAAGACCCAATATTAGTAAAACATATTCTTATTGATGAATGATTGTGAATTAATTTATGAAATCATAGATTCAAATTGAATATAAATGGAAATATATATCCCAATTTTATGATATTGGTTTGTATTAAGCATCCATGATTATGAGCTAGTGCACATTTCACCATGGGTATATTGTGATAACTATGATAGTACATCTCTAAGTGGGACATGAATATAGTTGTGGTTAAAAAGGACCAAAGATTTATCTCAAGATTATATATGAGTTTAAATTATTCTATGTATGACCTCATAGGGATAGTTTGGTAGGAATAAGAGGGTTAGGCCATGGAAGGATGGGTGAAAATTTTGTGCATGTCATGTAAGGTTCATATAAACCTCATAAAGTTAAGGGAAAGTTTTGTTTGTGTGATATGACTAGGTTATGTCACATGGAGATTAATTTAACATTATGGGAAGGGTCTTCTATTGATTAAAATATAGAGATATCTCCGAATGGATATGTGAATTTTTACATGAGCAAGGGTTTCCAAAATTGTCTAAAATAACATGGAAATTGTTTAGAAATTTAATTGATGCTAGTTATGTTGGAAAAATAAATGGTTAGTTGGTTAGGTAATAGATGAAGGTTTTATAAATGGTTAGCTGATTTTTAATTTAACTGATCTAGGCAAGTACCCTAAGGCTAATGTAAATTAGGGACTACATGATGAGGAGTCACCATGTCTTGACTAATGTGGATTGGTAATAGTGAGTAAAGACATGGTTGGGTATAAAGGGCCATGTGGATTCAATTATAGTTGAGATAAGAACATTTATAACTTCAAAAATAATTTTTATATGTCACTAATATGGTCTTGATGTTATTAAATGGAATTAATATGTTTATGATGATATAAATTTTATGATAATTTGAAAATCCTAGAGTAAAGATCACTCTGGTTATGAGATGGTGAACTTGTAAGATTGGTTACAATGCCCCGTATCTGGAGAATGAATATAATGGCTATGTGTATGACATGTGAGGAGATTGAATATTAGCCGCACCATATGTGAGAAGTGTTTTGATGAAACACCCTATGTGAGAGGGTATTGGTCATGATTATACTTAGGAAACCAACACTAATATAGAATATTAGTTAGTAAGGTATAGTTTATAATGAGACATAGTGAAATACTACCCCTATGAGAGGGGATCGTATGATATATAATATCATATCATCCCCCAATATAGTAGATATTTTGAGATAATGTATTAGGATCTCTCTTTAGATAGATAGATGGAGAGATTATTTTATGATATAGATCTGATACATCTTCTTAAGACAACGGGAGAGGGGTTTGTTTGAGTAATTCAACTATGACCTTTCCTAATAAAAGAGTTTTTATGTGTATTATATATATGTAATAAACCTGATTATAAGGGTTTACATATATGTTATATCATAAACGTAGGGTAATAGTCATGATATAGTGTCACACTGAACTTAGAATCATCGATTATGGGTTGGGATACATTTCATGAGGAGACTTCTTCTAGTAATTTTCTTTTTAGGTATGGTTGGTTGTTGTGGTAGCCTGTTTAGCGTGTTAAAAACTAACATTCAAATATATTTGTGTTATATATTAGTTATTATTTCATTTTTAATATACATACACATGTTAGAGAATAATAGGGGAGCATATTGACACCCTATAAGATATATTCCCCACAACTTTTAGGGAAAAAATTGGGACAGGGACACCTTATGTCTTTTTGATAGCTCTATGTATTCATTATGTGGTCAATTGGGCTAGTTTAGATAAACATGAATTAAATAATAGGTGTATATAAATATCAAGGTTATAGTAGAGCCTTCTTACGTATTTATTCTTTTTTTATATTTTTCATTTGATCGACCAAGTAGGTGACTCATTTTGTTGTATGACTTATTTTCATTTTTTTTAAACATTGATGTTTTATTCCATATAGGTATTTTGATTATCTATTGTGGATTTTATTGAGATATTTTATTTTTATTAATGTTTATGTTATTTATTCAAAATTATACATACATTATTATTTTGGCTGTTATCCCCTTGGGTAGCCTCTATCTTATGGGGAGGTTCACCAGAGGACCTCTACACTCTATTGATGATACCATCGGGTGATTTTATATGAGGTTTTATATGTGGTATACAAATATATTTTTATTTCTCTAAATATTTGAGATATTATAGATATGAAATTTGAATTTTTTGAAGATTATTTCAGACTATGTGTTGGTGAGTCTGGAGACCTTTTATTGTAAATTTGAGTAAACAAACCTATGGGATTATTGTCCACGAATTTCATTTCTATATTTTAGATTTTTATTCTTTTTTGATGTACTGATTTGATCTTTATATTTTGGTTTTATCTGAAATATCATAAGGGTAATAGTTTTATTCCAATGCATATTTTAAGTCATATAATATTCACATAATAGTAATATGCCTATTTGTGATTTATTTATCTATATATATATAGTTTTAATTGTTTAATGTATCAAAAAAACATATATATTTTTCCCTCTAAAACATTCATTGTGAAATTTTACCTACCTAGGCCATTATTTTCACTCAAAATAGGTTTTCTGATGATAGATCATGTAGATCTTATAGTGGGTTATTCTTTGGTGATGAATATCTGCTTCTTATATTTAAGGTATGTAAAACTATTCTTGGTGGGTTGGATTTGACATTATAATCCTTGTTGGTGGTTTAGTATATGAGAAAAGTTCGTAGGATATGGTTTCAGATCATATATGGGATTCCATAATGATATAGATACCAATGTAATGCATGAAAAAGATATTGCTTTAAAATATATACCATTGATATGTAAAGAGAGTATAGTTATTTTGGAATCAAATTTCAGTTTAGATGGTGAGATCATTTGGATACCAAACCTTGTTTGTTTTGTGAGTGGTTTTTGAGTGTCATTATGTAAGAATGGTTGGATTCTGAATGAATGAGATGCATTGGGATTGTATTAAGGGAACCATAGAGATATATTTTAGCTAGATGATATTGATATCTAATAGTGTCTTGTTCATTTGGTTTGGAAAATAAGAATTGGTTTTGTAACATGTGACTTATTAGATCATGAGTCAAGTTGTAGAGTCTAGTTTTATAGGGGTATTCAAACATTAGGTTTTTATGAGATTCTAAAAGATTGTGGGTAGAAATAAGTGATTGATCACTTTAAATGATCAATTTTTCTTGGAAGTGGAGAGTAATGTTTTGGATTTTTTTTGGGAAAAAGCTTGATTCAAGCCAATGTGTGAGTGTTGTATTCGGTTTTTCCTATTTAGTTTGTGTCTTAAAGAGAATATACATTGATGGTAATGTTGAGTCTTTTCATAGTATTAGGTTAACATGATACTTTCATTAAGGTTTTCTCTTACATCCCTGATTCTTAGAAGATTATTTTTGTACTTTAGTAGGTTTTAGTTAATGATGACCTTTTGAGTGAGGCAATGGGGTGGTTGTTGAAACACATCAGGGTAGGGAAACCTAATTTTTTGGTTATTTTGAGATGTGTTCCTCTAGTGAAAACGAGACATTAAATATGGATCAAATTATGATGGTGTCGATTATTTTAGAAATATCAATTTACAATGGTATTTATGATTTTATGGGAATGTATTGAGATAAGTGACATGGATGTGATTATGGAATCAATTGGCTGTTTTACTGAAGGATTATTTTAGGGTAATCTATATAGTGGGTTTAACACCATTTCCTATTAAAGGGTGAGACCTTTTCCTAGGGGTAATTTAAAAGATAATTGAGATTGATGTTACTAGTGATAAGGGAATTAGCTACATTTGGTGTTTCTTTTTATAACACGAGTGTGAGTGAGGTAGTAATTTCATGTAATTTTGTTCGTGGTTGATATGATGTGACCTATTGAGATTAGTTGTTTTGGTGAAATAGGGAAAAGATAAGGATAATCTTATTTTTGAGAGAATTTAATTAGCCAAGTGTATAAGACCCACATTTCAATAGGTTCATAGATGAGGTGAAATGATCTGGAGAGTGGTTGATATAATAGTATAATTCTGATGAGTGGGTATATATAATTTTCATTTGTACCTTATAGAATACTAATGTTGGGATTTAGATGTTGTTTTGGTTGAGTTAATGTATTGGTATCATGATAAAGATGGAAGTTAATATAATCTAAGAGATATTTGGATCTGAGTTTCATCAGACTTCATTGGTGGAGTGTGATGGTGGGTTTTGTTGTTCATGGATCCACCCATAGAAACACACAATGTTTTTATTTCAAAAAATGTTTTGGGTGTTTTTTTTTGATTTAGTAAATCAGCTATTAGTTATGTAATTATGACCTAGATAAGTGGTGATGCATTAGTTGGTGAGACCTTTCTTTTTTTAAAAAATTCATAGAAATGGGGGGGGGCGATTGTTGATGTTACCTACAATTATTTAGAGTGAGGAAGAAACAACATGGGTTGAATGGTATCAGGTAAGAAATATGTGTTCCAAGGATAAAACCTGGGCTTTTAGAAAAATTTGGTATACCTGTACATCGTACATAGATATAATGAAAACATTCCTTTAAGATCATATTTGAGAATGTTGAGTGGTATCAAATTTTGATTGATGTATTTGAAGGTTATAATCATTTCTAAGTGATTATTATGAATAGTAAGCTTATAATGGTAACTGTGTATTGATCTAAAGATATATGGGTTGTTATTTTCATAGGAAATTTGAATTTTTGGTCTTAGATATGTTATTATTTATAAATTAGGATTGTTATTTGGTTCTAATTGGGTTGAATTGTCTCTAAGAGATGTTTTGTGAAGTGTTAAATAATTTCAAGGGAGGTTTCCTGAATAATCATCATTGTTTTGGATCAGGGTTAGGTGTAAATTTTGTAAAATTCATTTTCTAGTAGCTCATCCCTTCATGATTGGTGAGGGTCATACTATGATGAGTAGCTAGTTAGAAATCACAATTTAGTCTGGGAGGCACCATGAAATGATTGAATTATTCCATTTCATAACCAATGGGTGTCACGATGTGGTATTTTTATGTTTAGTTTTGGTAATTTAAAGACCCATCTATATGGTCCTACCAGAGTGAAGGTATTCACATTTTGATGATGAATTCCACAAATAGGATTTGGCTACATTTGGAAATATCATTGGGAATCTCAATAGATGGGTGGTCACAACATGAACCCTCATGTTATACTATGTAACCTGGTATAAGTGATTTGTTATAGTGTGGATAATAAAGGCAATGTCATGAATGGATATGAATATAGAGTAATAGGTAATGTTACACCGTGAAGGCTGTGACCTTTAGTTTTTTCATCCAAAATGAGGTATCCTAAAACCTGATCAACGAGTTTATGCTTAGGAAGTGGTGGTTGTGGATTCAGATTCTACCTAGGGGTTGGGCATCAAGGAATAAATATAGTGGTTTCACAAAGACATGAGAGTAGGAGGAGGCCTCAGGCCACGACACATAGGGGTCTCGTCATTAAATACCCTTCACCTTATTTTTAATTATAGAGGATCCCCAATTGTTTTCAAGATGGATCCCATTGGTTTTATATTACATCACAACACTAGGAGGTCCATTTATTCTATATTATTTCCTAATCTCTTATTTTTCCTCATTTAACAAAGGGTTATTTTTTAGAAATTTTAGGTGACTCATGGTATGTTATTCCCTCAAATCTATTA
The DNA here is from genome assembly GCA_963277665.1 of Viscum album. Classification (NCBI taxonomy): domain Eukaryota; kingdom Viridiplantae; phylum Streptophyta; class Magnoliopsida; order Santalales; family Viscaceae; genus Viscum; species Viscum album. The sequence goes on from OY728148.1 coordinate 791,454,606, forward strand.
ATTTACACCTTAAATTAATTACCTTCTCATGTGTGATGATTTGGGCTTGTTTTTAGTAATTATATCACTGGGTCATTATGCAAATTATCACTGACGATGGGTCATTTACTCAATGTCGCTAAAGGGTATCCCAGAAGAGTGAATGTAAAACATTATTTTTAGTTTCAATAATATGATGTTTCCATTTTTGTTTTTATATAATATTAAATTTGAGAGTATATTTTATTATTAATTATATATTATTATAAATGATTATTTGGATTTTTTGTCTTGGTATAGTGGCATAATAATTTTTATAAACATGAATAAGGAACGGATAAACCTACTGAGGATGGTTACTTTTTATTATGAGTATATGGATCTTATAACAACAAACTATACAATTGATGATTCTTGAATGAACATACTTCTAGAAAGGTATGTGTTCAGGTATAATGGATAGGAATAAAGATCACCAAAAAGAAATAGATAGTGTCAAATTAACCATTCTATGTCCTAAGTAGTTTCATTTTGTCCCATGGGTATTTTTGGATCGTTTGACTATTATTTCACCAATTAGGACTGGAAGCTAGTTATGGTTACAATGATTTAGGGTATTCCTCTAGATGAAGGATATATTTTGACATGTCGAGATTTGTAGTATTTGAAATATTTAGGTAGTCATGAGATTATTGGTTCAATTAATTATTGTTGAGATGACCATATATCTCAGGATTGGTTGAGAACACCCACCTAATAGTGAAAGAGTGTTTTTGTTGTAGTAAGGAGTGGGATCGGCCCTCTAGTGATTATTATTGTTTTTAGGGGGGGTCTTATATATGATAGTATTGAGATTCCTAATATGGATGATTTAATATAGGAACCACGAATAAAGCATTTTAATTGTTTAAAAGGACTTGTCATTGGGTTTTCATGTGACTTTATGCAAGTTAGCTAGTGATGGTCCCTAGTTAGTGGGACCAGATTATGAGTTGATAATTTAATGTAACATTAAATTCCTCTTGATTTTATAGTTGTTTTTAGAAAATAGGATAATGATTCACATGATGTGACTAGTGAGGATTGGTAATCCTGAGTAGATACTAATATGGTATTGAGGGACCTAGTAGATTCTCATATACATGAGATGAGAATATCAATAGGTTTAACATGATTTTTATATATTAAATAGATGTTCATGAGAATATTATATTTATATTTTATGTTGATTATGATATAATATTTGATATGTAGGGATAGATTATAAGTAAATAGATCCATATTGATGAGAATGTTAGGTTATGAGACACATAGGGATTCCATTTTTTTATTGCATGCATGTGATGACTACATGTACCCTAGTTTCTAGACTATAAATTTTCCCAACATTATGTAAAATTGTCATTTCATGGACCAAAACAAGTTCTATTTTACAAGATAATTATATATATTTAAGACAAATCTTGAGATAGGGGAGTGGCACTGTGAAATAGTTGATAATAAGAATTGTTATTCGGCCTCCGATGAGGGAGGGGATGGTTTGTGACATCATGTAAGACCACCCCAGAGAGAGAGGATGGTTTGAGATTTTGATGTGAAACAATACATATGATAGAGTTTATGGTTTGAGAAATTGATTTTAACCTCCCAAGATATATGGGGGCTAGTTTGAGATATCCATGTGTGACCCTCCCTAAGTGATGAGTTGGTGTAGGTATTAGATGTATGGACTCACACTAAGTGAGAGGGTTTTAGTGTGAGAATTATCCTGAAGGGGGTTGAGGAAATGATATGGTATGACACCCTTCCGGGAATCTTCTTATATTATTTAGGATCTATGAAATGTGTTGGATTCTTCTAATATTGGAAAATCTTGAGAGGATTAGGTGTTAGGTGTCTTAGTATGAAAACGATGACCTGACACATACACTCATGTGTTATGTTTTAGTTATTAATGTTCCTTGTCATTAAACATTGATCTGATGACATAGATTTTGGGAACATAGTGAGAAGATAATGATTTATCTTTTCACACCATAAAGTGGAATAATGTAGTTCATTTTGACCTTATGTATTATTTACATATCTGATCATAGGTGGTATCTTAGATCAGACTGGAGTAGAAGAAAAAATTTAAATACTCGGTTGAGGAAGGCCTCTAGATTATACTAGATCATTATTTTTTATTTATTTGATTTCATATTTTATATATTTTATTATCCTGATGGGTCATATTATTGGCTTTATAATTGTATTAATTCATATAATTTGTTATTGAATGGGTATTTTATTAACTATACATACTAAGATTATCTATTTTTGTATGTTTTTTTGTTATTGTAATGTTAATATTTTTATAATATCAAGATAATAGTCTCCCCATATTATGGTTTAGACACTCGTTTTTAGTTGGTAGCCTATACAATTTGGGGAAGTGTTCCTGATTCCCTATACTGCTCCATGAGTGATACTATTAGGTGATTTTCAATAGGGAATTACAATAAATGACAACAACAACATTACTTCATCATTTTATTCATGTACCTCATTATTTACCCTAAAAAACACATAATAGTGTCTTCCATAAGATATATACACAAAAAAATATATAAATTATAATTTTTTTATCTATACCTATTGTGATCTATCACAACATATTGTATGTATCAAGGGACCATGAGGAAAAGGGGGTAGTTAGTTTCCAATTTACTCAATATCCTGGTTATTTCAGAAGTCACCAAGAACCCAAAACCATATGGTAATTAATACTGATATCTTACTCAAATGGTGGTGCATATGAAATAAAATGGGAAAATAAATTTTAAATAGTAGTAACATATAATTCCACCCAATGGTTTTACATTTAAAATCTATAAAACAATATCCCCCCATGAACCATCACATGATCACCATCTCCTACCAACAGATTCCTTTATAATTATAATTCGACTAGTTACCCATTCTTCAATCCCAATCCATCCATAAAATTTCTTTTTTACCGTAATAAAACATATTTAATCCTAGATTGACCATATACAAGCAATGTCACATCCATGTTCCATGTTTTATGTCAAACAATTAAAAACCCACTTTTTGATTTAATCCAACCCTTATTCATAGTTATATTAGTCTTAAACATTTATTAGGGACAACCTATAAGGACCTAAACATAACCATTAAAAAATAATTATTTCTAAGTCATGTATTCATTGTTTTAAATTTGTGGGTCTTTTCATGATTATATTTTCTCTAGGATTAGTTCATAAATCATACATAACAAAGGCATATATTATAAGGTGTACACCTCAACTTAGAATCCATTTTTCATAAAAATATAGAATGTTAAAAATAAAAGTTTTTTGTTTTTTAGGAAAACTATTCATTAATTTCAACATGGCTTATTATTTTCCCTTACCCACTCATAAAACCTATGAAAAATATTTTAAAAAATTGTATGAGTACAAAAATATCATTAAGGGACACAAAATTAAAGAAATAAAAAAGTTTAGTGAAAAACATGAGAACCCTTTCTACATTTTACTTTACTCAATAGTACATGAGAAGATTAAATAAATCATTTCTACATGAAAATAGTAGGAAAATATTTCTCAAATAAAACCTTCAAAAATAAAATAGTGTAAACATAGTTCATATAGAAAACTAGGGAAATTATTTACATATAATTGTTTCATTTTGAGTAACCCTCCTGGTTTCACATAGAATAACCATCATGGTTACACATTGAGTAACCATTATAGTTACACTTGAAATATCCATCAATTTTACACTTAGAATAACCATAAAATTTATAATTGGAATAACCCAAACAATAAACATCTAGTAATAAATGTTACTCAATGCATTGGAGATCTATAATTGGGATCAACTCTCCTAAAATCTATATGAGGCTCACCTGTGACATATGATGTGTCTCAAAAAATAATATACATTTTCATGGGCTCACCCATTTTAGATATATAATTCTCAATTAACATATCATTAATAAAAAAATTTATTCTTTAACTTTTCATTATTAATCCTTTGAAAACTCTTTCAAACTCATATGCAATACACTTTTAGATTTTAAAAACCCATTTTCTTTAACAGTCCCATTATGAATACCAAAAAAATATAAAAAATATAGAAATTGTTTTTTATTTGAATAAATAATGAAATATTGGAATGTAATCAAAACATCAAATAATTTTTTCAGTAGTGGGAAAATCTATTGATATTGCATATGTTAAAATAGAACATTCCTTTTATCCTTTTGTAAAAACAGTCAATGTAAAAACTGTAAAAATATTTTTTTATTGACATTTGAAATAAAGTGAAAATAGAAATAAAATATCCTTTATAATTCGATTATTTCTATGTAATTAAATCATTAAAATAATTTTAATAAATATAGATATGGATTAAAAAGATTTTTAAGGAAAGAATTAAAATATGATTTTAGAAAAAGTCTCTTACCATGAGTCCGAATCCTCATGTGAATTTATTATCTTTATAAATTAAAAACATATAATAATTATTTAATTCCTTTATAAACTTTTCAATATTTATTTTTTCATTTTATTTCACTTTTACCATTTTATTTACAATTTCTTAATCATTTATATTCACTTCTGAAGTTTTTAAGATATTTGGATCATAAGTCCAAACTGTCTTTGGTAGGTTGAAAAGGCTCAAAGAGTTCATTATTTCATAGTATAAATTTAATATTAATTAAATAATTATAATTTTAATGCCTCAATTATACTCTTAAGACCATAAATTATATAGGTTATTAAAAATGAACAATGTTACAATCATGGGGACAATATATTGTGCGTGTGCATGAGTAACATTTCCATTTTTAGATGATCCTTATGGAATGAAGGTATTTAATATATTATCTTCAAATGAATATAATAATATCATAATATCATAAACACCATATTATTTCTTTATATATATTTATATATATAATCCATGTGATTTTGTGATGAAAAATATCACATCGCTTCTTTGAGGTGATAGTGCACACGTAGGCATGAACAACATTATCTTTTTTTAGTGGATGAAAAAGTAAGAAGATATGTGTTATATATTTTTATGTTAATATATAAATGGAAATCATATAAAATATATTCATTAAATACATCATTATAACCATATCTGAGAGATAGTGATGGAAAATGAATAACACCAATTTGTGAGGTGGTTGTCCTTCGTACACACGAATGATGGATTACTTTCCAATTTAATGGATGTTGGAGATGGAAATAGGTTTTTAGATTAACATAATAGAATATAAGTATATTGGATAAACTATTTTTATTATATCATCTTATTTATTAAATATTTTAAGGAGTTAGAAGATGAAAAAAAACCAAAACTCTTGATTAAGAGCAATACATCTTCTTCAGAAAACTTTTCGAGGTATACATTGAAAGCATTCCTAGGATATTTTTATGATAAAATAATAATTATGTACATGAAGATGAAATTTGGTATGCTTTTTGGGTATGAATTGGATGAAAAATTCAAGTGTGAAAAAATTAGTACAGGTTCCCTTGTATAATAGTAGGGAGGGACACTCTTATAATTTCATAAAATATTAAATTTAAATAATTTATATCTAATATTCAAATGGAACCAAATTAATTTTTTTTAAATTTAAAATTATTATAAGTATAAATCTACAATTAAAATAAAATTTTGAGTAGTTTTCATCACATTTGTAAACTTATATTTTTTTACCCTTCATTTATCCTTTTTAAAATTATGGTTATATTAATTATTTTTACTCGTAAGGGGTTAATATTGTTACTATGAAAGGAAAAATGGCCTATGAATAGATTAGGATTGATATAGTAAACCATATCCCATTTTGTTTTATAAAAATGTATTTTTTTTGGATTTTAATTAATTTAATAAAATATTATTTATTATAGAATATCTCTAATGTCAATTTTGAAACTATTACATTAATTTCACTTTAAAAATTACAAGAAAACAAATAAATTCATATATAGTGTATAAAAAAATATTTAAAATGTCAGGTTTTTCTAAAAAAAATTGGATCATAATAATTCATTCTAATTATATCACTTTATATATTTTTAATATCATTAATTTTATTTCACTATTAATTGATTAATTACACTATCAATGTTCCATAGGATTTAAAAATAATAATATATTTACATAAAATTAAAAATAAGTTACCATGAGGAATTAAAATCATTTATATTTAAAAATAATATTTAAAAAATAACATATTTTTTGGTTATCCTCTCGTTAAAAATAATATATTTTTTAAAAACATGTGTGACATTTTTTACTTTTCATTGCATAAAATATTATAATGGTCATAATCACATCAAAATGGAATCAATAGCCTATATATTAGACCTTTTTATTTTTTGGTCAGATAAACCAATCCAATAAATTTTATTCAGGGTCATTTTTTAGTCCTTATCATTTTATTGTTAACTTTAATTACAATATTTACAATTTACTACAGTAACTAAAATTACTATGATTTTTATTCATATTGACCAAAAGTAAAAGAATATAATTTTAAAAAATGGAACTCAATATTGAAAATATAAAATCAATTTTATAAGATTCAAAATATTCAAGATGAAAATTTTAATGTAAAATTAATCTGGTAAAACATAATGAGGAAAAGTTTTCCAAAAAAATGTATTTTTTAATTATAAAAATGATCTATAATAAATTAATGTTTAAAGTTTATTCCATGAACTACAATTGAATTTTTTATAACAAAAAGGAACTAATGAAAATTTAAAACTATTCCAAAAGAGAATTTTATTTTATAATTACTTTAAAATAAAATATAATTTTCATACAAATAAATATTTTTACTATTAAATAAAAATCAAAAATATCCTTAAATTCACGAAATTTTACTATTTTATAATTTTGATGTGAATATTTCAAAAATATAATACCCTTTTTATAAAATAAATTTCTTAGTGATCAAAAAATCATTTATAATATTTTATCATATAAATAAATATAATCTATATTTTAAGGAAATGTATTTCTATGAATTTAATGAATTTAATTAAAATTGGGTGACCTTTCACTAAGTATTAGTAAAAAAATTTATTTATTAGTACTTTTATTTATATTTTAAAAAAATATTCTTATTCATTGATTTCAATTAAATGAATATATTATAATGGTCATATTTAAATAAAAATATTTCATGCTTCATTTAAGCATGGTGTTTCTTGTAAAATATACTATCGAATCTAATTTCCTCCAAAAAAATCAGTACATTACATTCTAATAAATTTAATAAGTTTCATCTTTTCAATTTTAACATTGTCTCATAAACATGGATTTGAATTTTGAAAGAAACATTATAGAAATATCACATCATTAAAATGGGTATGAAAACCTTCTATTGTTAAGAGAAAAAGGGAAGTATGAAGGTAGTCTAGAATAATATATAACTATACTTCCAAGTATGGAAACGTTGATGGGAATTGAAAACATGGACATCAAATAGAAAATTTTCTCTTAAAGATTGGTATAGGGTGATATAAGACACAGTCTGTATAATGTCATTGACCACAAAATTATAGATCTGTGATAGGTGAAGAGACCATCAATTCATTGGAAAAAATTGTAAAAGGAAAACATTTTGGTTTTAATATCCTATTCTATAGATTTGAGGAATTACATTACCTTCTATAGTAAAATCACATGAATAATTGATAAGTTTAATTTCATATTTTAATCAATTTCTACAACAATCTCATCTTTTTCTCTAAACAATAAGTATTCAAGATGAATTTTTCATTCCCATATCAATAACTTAAAATTCTAACAGATCTAATAATTCCAAAATTGGTAAAAATATTTTTCATCCTATCTTTATATATTATGAGAAACCAAAACAGTTAAAACAAGATGTGATAATTCCCAAAATTAATTAACCATCATATAATCAAATATTATATTAATTTCTAAATCCTAAATAATAACACCTATTGTTAAACATATATCATTAAATAAACTACTAACCATGAAGTACATCAAAATATTCTTGACTAATATTGAATCATAATATAATTTTAGTTTTATCAAATATTCTTCAAAAATAAAATTAAAATCTTGTCCCTTGACAACATCTACCACTATTAATGTCTCATACCAAAATTTATATTCCCTAATCATTTAATCTCTATGAACTCTTAATTATTTCAATAAATAATCTGAATCACCATAATACCACATGAAAATCATATATATATATATAATAGATTTAATTTAACCTTTAATCGTAAAATAAATTCCCACGATATTATATTTATCTTAATTCTATAAGATTTCTAAAATAGTGAACTTCATTTGAAATAATATTTTCCACTAAATCACCAATTAAAATTTTCAATCACATGTTTATCCTTATGTTAAGACACATGTTCCAATAATAAAAGTAACCATTACCTTTTAAATCATTTATCTATAGAAAAAATTTCATACTAACCAAGACAATATGTAGTCTTGTGGTAGGTGATACACCTTTGTCACCCTTTAGTTGTGGGTTCAAACCCCATGACCTTACTGTATGTGACAATGTGACGACTTATCATCTGGCATGTGGATTGTCCATTTATTAAATTATATTACTCTAATAAAATTATAAAAAATTTAGCCTTAATCCTCAAAGATGATATAAACCATAAATGTTATTAGTGTCATTGATCTTATTTAATAAAAAAATGATCATTCATCATAAAAGAGCTTTTTCACGTGTTATTCATAAGGGTTACAAAAGATCCATTGTGAAGATTTGTCTTTAAATTTTTTTTTTGGTTACAAATAATTTTTTTAACTAATATTTTTATAAAACAAGAAAAAGTGAGTTGGTAGAAATCATGTTATGAATGTTAGAAATTTTTGATAGAGATGAGGTAAAAAGGTTTTCTAGAGAAATAAAGTATAAAAATAAGTAAGTTAGAAAGTTACAACTTTCTAACTCCAATATTAGATGATGTCAATGATATTTTTAAATGCTACTAAACATGATTAAATGATTTCCTGATTCTGTAATTTTGAATAAAGAAGAGTTGTTGTTTTCTGGATGTAGAGGACTTATACATAGAGATTCAAATGGATCTCCTCATGCAGCTATGGGATTGAGCCACAACAGAAGGTGTTATTTATAATGTTAAAGTTTATAGATTCAATTTTCAAGATACATTTTTACAAACTAAAAAACTATAACAGATTAGTAATTATATATTTAGTTATGTTTAATGAATTTAAACCCTCTAATGATCGGACCAATATTTCAGATAGATGTTTCTGATGATGTTTTTGTTAGAAAGTCTGAGTTTTTGAAAATCACTGAGTTCATGAAAAATGATCGAAGGAATTGGTGTTATTTTTTTACCAGGTTTATAAGGTAATGATTTTTATAAGATTATATGATTTTTTAATGTTACATATCATATAGACCAAATTATACTGATGTAGTTGACAGACTAGATAGGATGATGAAGATATGATGCTTGTGAAAAGTGAAATGAATTGTTTTTCTTAGTTTTTTGCGATCATGAAAAATTGGAAAAAATTAAAATTAACTCAAAAAATCATATGTGAATATATGATCAAATACAAAGGAGGAGATCATCTTTGTAATCAGACACAAATATCCAGATACAGACCACTGGATAATTCTTTTCAAAGAGATATTTTTGAGACAGATTCTAGTGGCTTTATCAAACAGAATTGGATCGGTTGAACATTTTTTCTAAAAACTTGGGAATAAATAATTAGAGTTCAAGTTTGTAATAAAAAAATTCTCCAAACAAATAAAATGTTAGAAAGTTTTTATGATTCTTCAAGATAGAGATGGTGTAGGCAACTAATGTCTTTATATGTTTCAATAAGGTAGCCAATCATATTCAATTTGTTTGGAGGAAGAGAAAGAGGTAAGATATAAGTTTCCAAAATTTAGTGTATGATGTTTAATGATTGGATTTTTGTAACATGACATATAATTTTTCAATATTGTAAATAATACCAATTTTTAACCCATAAATTCATTAAATATAAGAATGTTGAAGTTATAGAGAATCTAAGAAGATGTGGGAAGACTCCGATGAGTTTAGAATGTTTGATAAGTGCTCAAATGAAATCCAAATATCTGATAAATTCATATTTTTTTAATTTTGGTGAGCGAGTAAACATTTTAGGTTTCCCAAATTTACTATTACTAAGAGAACCTATATATAAAGGTGGAAATTACATCATACTAGATCACTATTGGGAGTGAAAAACTAGAACACTGAATTTTTTTAGAGGAGTTTTTCAAATAGAGTCTTCGACCAGAATAACGAGCAATAAAAATTTCAACTAACTAGAAAATTAAAAATTGATAAAGTGGATCATAGATATTTTTTAGCAGAGTTTGTGAGGTTTCCAGATTTGATAATTGGGTAGAACAGAATGTTTTTTTAGGAACAGTTCAAGAAAAGGTGTAATGGACACAAGTTACCAGAAGGGGGATTTCTAGACAATGATGATAGGACACAGGTTATATTGGATAGAGATTCTAGATAGACCTCTTATGGGGAATTTTGAAAATAGTTCCATTTTTTATGGATCAATCATTGAAAAATAGTAAAACTGACAATAGTTATTATAATAATTCTTATAGGGAGATAGTTGGTCTCTGATGGGATTTCCAAAAAAATTGGAATTCATGTCTTCATAATAGTGAATTTACATATACCTAAAGGAGTGGATTATGAATTGATGTAGTTTTACACACTAAGATCAAACCTTTTAAATCTTATGTACCTTGTTTACTTTAAAAAAAATATCATGTAATTGAGTTTACTAAAATTTTCTAATGAGTAAAATCTATCATGTTTCAGGTGTTTAGTTTTTTAAAGTAAAAATTTATAAAAATAAAATCACTAATATACTTCCCCCTTCTAAGTGATTCATGATCCTTAATAACATCAACTAGTATCAAACGTCATTTTCCCCTATTTATTCATTATCATGTATCACCTCAGTTCAATCAATTGTAGTGGAATTCATACTTCTGATTGAAAAATTATTATGAATGGAAAAACATAATAATTCCCTATCTTCTAGCATTTTCTAGGAATTTTGTTCATACTACTATAATTGGGTTACCAACCATTGAAAATGATGCCCCTATAGCTTTTGATAATAATATAAATATTTACATTGATGGAAAAGCTATAAATCGTATTCTTATATATCTATCACAAAATATTTAAATAATGGTTAGGGTCTCAAAACATAAAAGTTAATATTAGAAATTTCTGAATGTATTTTTAATGGAAATACCAATGTGAATTAAGAAAAGAAACAAATCTATCCTAGAATGTTTATAGACATGAAAATTGGTGTTGAAGAAACTATTGATGATTACTTAACAAGATTGAATGATGTTTTTTACAACATCATAGGAGTAAGAGGTTTCTTGGGTGACTATATAATTATCATGAAACTCATGAGAATCTATCTGAAAAAGTTTGATTCTAAAATATATACTTTAGAAGATAAATACGATTTAATGTTAAGGAATTTCATAAATTTAATGTTTTCTATTGCCTGATAAAATCTCCATCATTCAAAATGAACAGCAAAGATAATATGGATTTTGATGATATCCAAAAGATGAAAATTAATGATACCAAAGATGATGATACTTATTATTATAAAGATAAGAAGGATCTATAGTTGAAGGAAAAACATTTCTCTTGTCTTTAATAATTATTTTATAGTATGAGGATATTATGGAGGAAACCATCGTATAAAATATTTTGAGTTTACTGGAATTATAAATATTTCTTTTAATTTCACCAAAAATAATGTTTTTGAGTATGAAGATAATTTTGAATAAAACCCTCAATAGAAGAAGTGTGACAAAACCTCTAAGAAATAAAATAAGTACACTTGTGAAAATAAAATTGTTAACTGGAAATATAAGAAGTATGTTGAGTAAGAAAATAGAATCTAACACCTGGGAAAACAATTCAAAAGAAGATGAATGTTCATAAAGATTTGGATTTTTTTTAAAGTCATTAAAAACAAATATTCATCAAATAGTAAGGAAGGATGAGGTGAAAAATCCTACAGAGAGTATCAGATCATATCCTAACTTGTGAATGTCTTGAGAAAAATATAACTCTCAATAAATAATATAGAATGATTAATAATGGTAATAGAAAAGTTTTTAAAGGAAGATAAGATGTTTCTATTAATGGATAAGAATATCTCCAATAGTATTAGACTATAATCTAATAATTATTGAATAGGAAAAGATTTTTGCAGTCCTTAGTAAGAAGTTTACTTCTAAGGAAGATGAAGTTAACAAAACCCAATCAATTCCCTTTGAGGATAAAAGTACCTTAAGGAATTTGAGTGAAAATTTTATCAAGTCTTTATAATTAAAATTTAAATTATTTAATTCTATATAAAAATATTATTCCAAGAATTAGGTGAATTTTACACCTTCCAAAAATAATGTATCATTTGATTTTTCTGACATTTCAAGAGGTTAGAAATGTTTTCAGAAAACATGGATTGAGAAGTTTTGTAAAAAATATGTCACATTCCCAAAATTTTAAAAATATTTCCTTAAGAATGATGGAATATGACCAGAAAATGTTAGATCATAATGGAGTTATAAAACCTTAATAAATTTTATATAGACAAAGATCATACTACAATCAAAAACAAATATTTTATGGTTTTTACTTGTGTTTTGGACTTTATAGGCAAAGAGTGTATAACTATTGGTATAATTTTTCACTTCCTAAAATAATTTATTGATAGAGGTGATGTGTTTTTAGAAATATAATGAGTAACTTTTATAAAAAAAATAATTTTGAAAAAGTTAAATGTGAAGATGTTAGAAATGTTCCAACAGAAAAAAAAATTGAATGGATAGAAGCATTATGTTAATCTTATGACCAATTTGGCCACCATACCGATGAATGTATGAAAAATCATCTTGGTTAATGTTCATATGGCGGAAAATAAAATGAATCTAGTAGAGAAAAATTCATGGAAATATCAATTTTGTTGATATAGATTTAAAATCAACTAAATTGAAAAAACAATGTATTATTGATAGTGGTTTCTCTTAATAGAAAAATGGTTATTTAAAAATCATGAATGATTTTGAAAACCAAGATGGAGGAGCAGTTACCTTTGAAAATGATAGTTTTATAAAAATCATAGCATTTTGTGCAATTCTGATTTAAATAGAAAATTATAATTCTAATGAAGTTATATTTATAGATTGGATAAAACAAATCTTACATACTTTATGTCAACATTTTTGTGATAGGAAATATTTTATCTTCAGAAAAAATTCTTTTATCATAAATAGTGTAAAATATTGTAAATTTATAACTAATGGAGAAAGAACCAACATAAGTCTTCTCCAAATAAGAGAACATTATGACTCATGTTATTTAAGTGCTAAAGTTGAAAATAAATTGTTCTGTCATAGACTTAGGAATCCTAGGAATAAACTCATGAACACACATTTTAAAGTTCATGTTGCATGAGATCCTCCAAGATAATAAATATGAGAAGATAATGTTTTCAAAACTTTTGAGATAGGGAAAATGACTATAAAAAGTCATAAGATAGTTGAGATTCAGTCTTCCATGCCTCTTTAACATTTACATTATGATATTTTTAGACCTATGTGACATTAATCATCTAAAGTAGATTTAGAATTTATCACTTTTGTTGATGATTTCACTCAAATGACCAACATATTTTTTTATGAATTAGACATCAGAGGATATATAAATAATCATACTTTTTAGAAAATATGTTGATTGGGAAATGTGGGTTTATATAAATATGTTTATAATAGATAATTGTATGGAGTTAACTTGTAATGATTTTAAATTTTATCTGAAAATCCTGGAATTAAACATCAGTATAGTTCTTCATACACTCCACAAAAAATGGAGTGGTAGAAAGGAAATCTATGTGTTTTATGGAAAGGTAAAAATTAGGTAAGATGAATAACAGCATTCATGTTTCTAATAGAGAGAAATAATTAAAACTTCTTTACATGTATAAAACTGACTTTTGTTATGGTCAGAATAAAAAAGGAATTCCTAGAAATTGTGGTATAAAACCCTTTTAGTGAAATATTTAATGGTTTTTGATAGTCCATCTTAAATATATATAAAAAATTGGATTTTGGTAAAAATTATGACAAATATCAGAACAAAACTTTAATAGGATGTTCATCCAATTGAAGAAGTCTAAAATGTTGGAATAATTTTTTAAATAATTTTTTGGATTCTTATGATGTGATAGTTACTGAAATACGAAATTCTTTAAAAATGTATTTTTAAGATTTTTAGGAATTCAAACCAAATATTCCCAATGAAATTGAAGGTGAGAAAAAAATAAATATATTCAGAACAAATGAATTATATGATGAGTAAAGTGAAGCTGGAATAGAAGATTAAAAATTTCCATCCTCATAGAAATAGGTTCAAACTAAAAATATACATGGAAACCATAAATATCTGATTGAGACTAAAATATATTTAAGATTAAATAACCATGAATTATGAATTTTTAAAATTTAACTAGAATTAGTTTCTAAAGTAGTATAACACAAATAATTGGTGAATGCATTGAATAGAGAGTTGGATAAAATTGAGAAAAAAAAGGGATCTTATTCCACAAAAAAATAGGTAATAATGTTATGAGAACAATATAGTTTTATAGAATCAATTTGAATAGACTTGGATATATTTCAAGAAATAATCAAAGGCATTTTTATAATGGCTATTTGTAGGCAGAAGGTATGTATTTTGAAGAATCTTTTTCCCCTTTTACATGAAAAGAAACTATTGTAATTTTTCTTGTAGTGGTTTCATATAAAAGTTACAAAGATTATCAAATGGATGTAAATTAATATTTCCTTAATGGTGAGATTAAAGAATAATGTTTAATTGAGAAACATTATTTGTTTATACTTGAGGAAAATAGAATAAAGGTTTGTAAATTGATGAAATACATATATGGGTTGAAACAAGTCCCACATTATTGGTACTCCTAACACAATAATTTCTTTAAAAAGATGAATTTTACTAAATTGAACTTTGAAAGTAGCTTATATGAGAAACATTAAAACTACAACACTTTAAATTTAATTACTTATGTGGATGCTATAATGTTTTCATGGATATAGAATATGATTGTAATTTTTTTTGAAGAAATGAAATAATATTTTTAAATGTCTCTATTGAGAGAATGAACATTTTTTGGGTTCAAATATTCAAAACAAAAGAAACATACATTTTTTAATATCAGGAAAATTACACCAATGATTTGTTAAAAATATTGGCATATAACAATAAAAATAAGATTCTACTCTCATTATAATTGGGATAAGATTACTAATGATGAAGTTGGAAAAAGTATGAATCAGATAAAATTTTGAAAACTTATTAGAAGTTTTCATTAACTAATTCATTCAAGATTTGATACTGTTTATTCTTTGACTTTTTGTGATATATGTATTAGTGATCCTAAATAATTTCATATTTTAGTATCAAATAGAATTTTTAGATATGTTAAAGGAACAAATTCATATGAGTTGATATACCAGAGAAGTTATGATATGAAATTTCATTGTTATACTGATGTTTATTAGACTGGATATTAAAATGATAGGAAATCAACATCTAGATGAACTTTTTTCTTAAGAGGATATTGTTCTAGTTGGTATAGTATGAAAAGAGTTCAACAATGTTGGTCATAGAAGAATCATAATATATAGAATCTAAATATTCTTGTACTCAAATGTATGGGATGAAAGTTAAATGGGATTATTTAAAAGTTGAATTTCAAAAACCATTAAAGACACTTTGTTATAAGCAGATTATAATTTATGATTCTAAAAATCTTGTCCAATAATCATCGTCAAATAATATTGATATTAAGTTTCAATTCATAAAAAGGAATTTTATTGGTAGAGATTTTTTCTTGAATATATTTCCATGAAATTTCAAATTTCTTATGTTTTTACAAGCGTCATTCCATGTGAGATATTGGAATAATTGATACCACAACTTCATGTTCTACGTCCACCAAATAATTTTAAAAAATCTTAAGGAAAAACATCACCTACTATGAACTGGATTATGTTGAAAAAGGGGTAGAATTTGTAAACCATTATTCTATAAGGGGGATAGAATTACTTTTAATAATTAATTGAATATGAAGTTGTGGTTATCATAAAATGGGACCGAGAAAGAAAAATGAGAGTAATGAAAATTTATGGAGAGTTTATCTTAACATCGCCACAAATTTTCTTGTCACATAGGTAATGAATTATTTCAAAAATATTATATTTTCCAATATTATCAGGTAAGGAAACTATTTTCTTAGAAAGGTTGTGTTTTGAAAAAAGTTATAATTTTGATTAGTTAAAAAAATGAGTAGTAAAAAGTATGAGTGTTGAAATATGGTGGGTTATAATAATTTGATAATGATATTTATCAAAAAATCTAATGGGGGAATTTATGATTCTTGGTGATTTTTGGTTTTTAAAAAAATTGTTGGAAAATAACTTGTTATTAAAGATTTTTTTTGTAAAATAGGAAATGATGATTTGTTGGAATTTTCAGATGCATATAGTGTAACAAAGTCTAATAGATAGGGGAGTACAAAAATTATTTAGTTATAAAGTTCATAATTTTGAGTTCCCAAATTAGAAAATATATATGTTGTTCATTAATGTTACTAATAATTATGAAGTTATTTCACGATCCATGTTTTTTTGAGAATGAAGGGTTTTCTTTTCTAAACATAGAGGTTTTGGACACAGGGATTCTGATGCTACTCTTGTTGCAGATATAAGATAGAGACACAATGATAGGTATTTTTTAAAATGTTAATGTTTCTATACATTGGTTTCTAGACTAATTTCATTATGGTGAGAAAATGAAAGAGGCTAATAATTTTATATTTGGTGAAGTTTAATGATTTTAAACACTACTTTTGATTATACATACTTTCCACAAAAAATATCCAAATGATGTTTTCTAGAGTTTCAGAGTTTTTAAAAATTATATAGTTCATGAAAAATTTGCTAGGATGAAGATGTCGGTTTATAGTTATTCGAATAAGAAAAAGGTTCTTATAGGATGCTTTTATGTTGTAATGTTTCTTATGGAAAAGACCTGATCAGATTGATGTAGTGTAATGACAATATTAGTTGATTTAAATCTGATTCTTGTGAAATGTGAAATGATTTAATTTGAGGAGTTTTTTATAGTCTTTCAGAATGTGGATGAAATTAAAAGTAACTTAAGAAATCATATTTTTATATCATTGAAGATATGAATGTGGAGATCATCTTTGTAATTGGAAATAGATATCTTGACCAAGACCACCAGAAAAATGTTTCTGGATAGAGATGTTTGAGAATGTTTACAGTTTCTTCATCATGATTAAACTGATTGGATGAATATAGTTTCAAAAATAATTTTTAGTAAATAAATATAAAACTTAAAGATTTTAATTGGAATAATTATCTGAAAAAAAGAAATTGGTTGAATGGTTTATGTTGTAACCAGAAAGAGATGTCATAGGAAAAAAATGTCTTTAAAAGATATGAAAATATAGTCAACCATCTTAAGTTTGTTTGGATTCATTGGAATTGGTTTGATATGAGTTTCCAAATAGAGATATTTTATAATGTTTAAAGATCATATTTTCATAAGAGGATATATAAATTTTTAGTTTTTGTTAATATTAACACGTTTTAACTAATAAATTGAGAAATGATGGAAATAATGTTGTTATGGAGAATTTAATAAGAGACTAGTAGAATCCAGATGAGTTAAGGAAGTTTTAGAAGTTATAAAATTAAGTTAAAATATATAATAGATTTTTATTTATTAATTTAGGTGAGTGGAAAAAATTTTAGGTTTCCCATTATTGTTATTTCTGAGATCACCTATAAATAGATTAGGAAGTTACATCATACTTGATAACTTTATAGAGTCAAAAGAAAAATGTACCGATGAAAATTTTTTGTCAGTGGAGTTTTTAGGATAAATTATCCAATTCCAATATCAGACAGTAGAAATTTTAGTTTTCCATAAAGATATAAATAGACATAGTGGATCAGATAGTGTTCTAAGTTGTATTTTTGAGGTACCAAGTTTGATTAATTAGACTTATCAAAAATTTATTCTATGAGAATTTTGAGAAATGTTTCAATGGACAGATATTACTAGGGAGGATTTTTGGATGGGGAATTTTAGATAGAGGGAAGATCAGAGAGGGATTCTGAAAATGAACCCTATGGAGTAGTTTGATCATAGTTTCAATTTTTATTATGGCATAGAGATTTTATGGAAAAATTTCAAAATGAAAAAAGTCTGTATAATTATACCAATAGGGAGATATATGGTGTCCAATGGGAGTTGACAGAAAATTTGTATTCACGTATTCATAATAATTATTTTTCATTGACCCATGGGATTGGATATAGAAAGGATGTAGGTTTTCACATTGGGTTCAAACCATGTAACCCGTGTGTCCCTTGTTTACTCTCCTACTATTTCATAAATTCTTGTTTACTAATAGTTGATAAGGAATAATCCCTAAAAAGTTTTATGGGATTATTTTTTTATAGTTTATCTTTTTAAAAAAGTAATCAATGATACCCCCTCTTAGTGATTCAATAGTTCATATGCACATTAGTTAACTATACCACAAACATTTATCAAAATGTAAAATATCTTCTCCAAAAGTATTTCCATCATGTAGAACCTAAAAAGGATTATCTATACTTTTGAACATATGATAAACCTTATATAGACTAATACATACCTACTCTTGAATTCTTTATGTAGAAACTTTAATATCTTAATTTATTTTCAGAATACGTTAACGATGACTTTCCATCTTATTACTTAATACTTCCATCCAACAAAATTAAAGGAATCGTGATCTTTAGTTCAACAATATATATAAATAATTCAAAATATGATCCAAACATTTAATATGTCATTACCATTTTTATCCTCTTCAATAATAATGTAACTATCCATTACAAAACATTCATATGTAATTTCATAATGATATCATCATTAAACATTCCCTCAATGACATTGATTTTAATAATTCCAATACACTGAACATTTTAAACATTAAATTTATTCCTTATGAATTCATTTCTTCTTCTTCATAGTGTTAAATGAATTTACCATTTTTCCTTAGATAATTATTTTTTAATTCACTCCATTTTCACCTAGAATGCATCTTATCATTCTCTTAATAAATTCTCCGTGGTGAGTCTTCCTATAACATTGAAACATTGGTTGTTGAATATTTATACATTTATAATATCTATTAGATAACATCCATATATCTTTATTTATCTCTTATTTTATGTGTTTGTAAACTCTCCTAGATTCAAGTTGTTAATCCTTACACATGATATGTGGTAAAAAATAACCACAAGATTTTTCACAACATCTCCCATTTTGGTTTTTTTCATTTTCAAACAAACACCAAATTTTCATTCACGTCCATTGTTACTTTGCTTCCTCTTATAACTATACATTTAATAAAACCAAAAAGGTTAGTGTGAGCATATCCTTTAAATCACAAAAAACGATATTATTGTGAAGATAAACACTAATATTTCCTTAACAATGTTTTTCTTCTACTATATAAATTTATCTAAGATAACTATAATTATCCCTAGAATACTAACCATTGTAGTCATATAATACTTATAACTTTTTATAAAATAAAATCATCTTATCTAATGTTTTCTAAAACTCCCTTGGATTCCATCTTTAATTACACATCCTTTAACATTAATTAATCTTGGTTGTTAATCCAAGAATCCTTTCTCTTATATTTTACGATATTTTAATTATTAGAGTTTTAGAAAGTTATATCATAAAACTTATATATAAAACCAATATATTAAAATGTTGGAACTTATACTCGATATTTATTTCACACAAAATAAAACATTTTAAATCATGTTTTTTTCATGAAAAATCATCATGAAATTCAAAATGAATTCTTATTTTCCCTTCAAAATTCTTTAAACCTGTAAAACAATTTAAAATGTGGGATGAGAATAAAAATATAAATAAGAAAATAAAAATAAAAAAAATTAATCTAGTTAAAAACATGAAAAGCCACGATACATTTACATTTATCTCAATATTATTTGAATAGATGCAAGATACCATCCCCACATGAAAAGATCGCACTAATTTAGCTAATTTTAAACCATTAATTTAGAGACTCGTTTTTTTCCCTATAAGACTTGGGAATATTTCTACATATATTTCCAGAGCTAGGAGCTCAGATTGCATGCGACTCCTAGGCAAGGTGTTCCTAGAATAAATTATTAAAAAATGTCAAGTGTTTTTATACTATGCACGTGGTGGGGTTGTGTTTTCTCATAAACGGTAGTTAGGATAAGAAATATGATGGCACGGTTGCGTCTGGAGTGTGTCATTTACCCTAGGCGGGGTGTAAATGTTGCGGGCGTGGGCATGCTGTGAGAGATTTCACCTAGGGGAAAAATCGTCATTTTGTTATAATAAATTAGTGATTTTTATAACTGGATTCCTTTTGAATAACATTCAAACAAAGTCTCAGAATGGAAATTTGAGACTTCCTTTGAGTTTGTAATGGGGTGTTTTTCCAAGGCAAGATATAAAATAAGCTGGCGCAGAGGTTTTGGAATTTATGACTGTGGGTGGCATTTCAGTGTGTGTTTTTTATAAATTCGCTTCAAATAAGGAGAGAACCCATGCATATTCTTCTCTCTCTCTCTCTCTTGTTCTTCAGCGTTATTCTTTATTCTTCACCGGATTGAGGAATAAACTCTGGCAGATCAAAGTGGGATCGCAGTGAACGCGTCACCAATGACGAACGACCTATTCGAGGTAAGATTTTTGTTTAATTTTCACACATTCATCGATTTATTGAATATTTACATCAAATTTTTCTTTTACATTCTAAAATTTTAGACTTTGGATGATGGCCAAATAGAAATGGCCATCGTCCAAGTTCCGTTCTAAATCTCGGGTTCAACGCGTTCTTTGTCTGAATTTTTTGGATGCGCCAATCGATTGTTGGATCGTTGATCGGGGGAAGGTTCTCTAAAGGCCTCATCCTAGGGTGTGTAAATCCACCCTATTTTTTGAAATCGGGTCGTCGGAGTGGTCGTGGCTAATTGTGGAAGTCTCGGCTCTGGTACGGGGCAGTGGCCGGAGGTTGGGGTAGTGTAGCGGAGGAACCGGCTGGAGTAGCACCGGCAGTGCAAGAGAGTTACTCAGCCGGTGTGCGACGGCCAGTGGTTGAGCAGAGTAGTGTCATCGGGGGTGGATCGAGCAGCACACCTGGGTGCACCGGTGAGGTGTGGCGGCATCTGGCGGAGATGCCAAGTGGAGCGACGACGTTGGGGGGTGGCCGGAGCGGCACACCCGGGTGCGCCGGTGAGGTGTGGAGACATTCGGTGGTCAAGCATATTGCGGTGCTTTTGGATGGTTGGGAGTCAGCGGCCTCAGCCGGTCCTGGTCGGGGTGGAGGACCTGAGGCGCTGTCCTCAGGGGTGCAGCGCCGACAAGGACCTGAGTTCGGCGAGTCCCACTAGCGTAGGGCACGGAACAAATATCGTCCACTTGGGTTGTCTTCTGGGAAGAATCATACCCGAGGGGTCCTGTGGTCCTCAGGTGGGCCGCGGATAGCGGGGAGCGGCATGCTGGACTGGACCCGCGGCTGGTCTGGGGGCCGGCAGTCTAGACCGGCCCAATTTTGGCCCCCCTTTGGTCAAAGGGTCATATCTCCTAAAGGGAATGTCTATTTGACATGCCGTCTATTGTCATGTGTTCGTGTTAGAGAGACGGACTTTTTGATTTGAGTTTCATGATTTTTGGGTTCTGCACCTGAGGGCTGGTGACCCAAAAGGCTTTAGTTTAATAATATGAAATTATTATTAAAGTTTGCGACGGACGTATTCGTGATCCGGACTCTTGTGGCCCTAGAGTTGAGACGGTTATTCCAAAGTTGGTTCAGAACTCCTGTGGTTTGGTTTTGTTGCTCAGTGGCATGAAATGCTTAATAAAATTAATTAACTAATTAATTAATTAATTAATTAATTAATCATGCGTTTGATCAAACTCAGGTTTGGGATGTGCGATTGATGCGCTGTTTGTGGCAGCATGACCCCAGTCCTGTTGGGGACATTTTGAGATACTTTCCAAAGTGTTCGGGCGGGCAACAAGGTGCAGGCCTCACAGGACCTAGTTCACCAGTTTTTTGGTGAAACACCACTTTTCACCCGACATCCATTTGGGTTGTTTGAGTACCCATTTATGAGTGGTCTTTCTAGGGGATTGCGACGAAGCAATCCGCCCTCCTAAATTCTGGCACGAGGGGCGGGCCCCATGATGCGGCTTTTAGACATATGCTGTGTTTTTATGACTTATTCTTGATGAGTCCGTTCTGGGAAAATGAATATCCCACACCTCAAAGTTTTCCACAAGGAACACAATGGTATGATCTGTGTGATGTGTTTCGAGGTCGAGGTGTGGGCCCTACAGTGCCCCGTTTGCATAACACGTGTAGTTGCAGCTTCTGTATCCAGAGTCCGTTTTAGGCGCTATCAGTGGTGTTGTGACCCTAGAATCCAAACGAAGTTGACCAGGGTGGTTTCAAGTGTTGAATCTAGAGTTGTGGAGTGGGCCCCATGGGTCATCATTTATGTTGTTTGTAGCATACTGTGCATTTTTAATCATACATCCGTTCGGGGAAAATGAGTAGTCATTTTATCGTGTTTTTCAGAGAGCATCGCGATGGCGCAGTTCACCCGACCTCTTTCAAGACCGAGGACTGGGTCCCATGAGATGTCTTATGAGCATAAAGTGGTGATAAATAACATTTTCATTGGTATTATGTTTCCAGCGACTACGTAGTCTATCTCATGTGTTTTTCTCTGAGTATTACAATGGTGTAATCTGTTTGGGAGAGCAGAGCCTCTTTTGAGATCTCATTAAATGTAGAAACATGAAAGGACCTTGGTCTAAGGTCCCTTTGATGCACTCTGAACCAATGCATGGTAGCGATGTTTGTAACATCTAGTGATGGCACAGACAATGCAGAGTTATCAGACCAGTTCCGTGTTTATCCTCTAGTGAGGTTGGGCAGTGTGGTACCCGTTGACCTTAGGGTTTACCCTCCAGCGGGGCTGGGCAGTGGGTTACCCATTGACCTTAGGGTTTACCCTCCAGCGAGGCTGGGTAGTGGGGTACCTGTTGACCTTAGGGTTTACCCTCCAGCAGGGTTGGTCAGTGGGTTACCAGTTAACCTTAGGGTTTTCCCTCCAGCGGGGCTGGGCAGTGGGTTACCCGTTCACCTTAGGGTTTACCCCCCCCCCCCCCAGCTAGGTTCTGTAGTGGGTTACCCATTCACCTTAGGGTTTATCATCCAGCTGGGCTGGGCAGTGGGTTACCCGTTCACCATAGGGTTTACCCTCCAGCTGGGCTGGGAAGTGGGTTACCCGTTCACCTTAGGGATTACCCTCCAGTGGGGCTGTTCGGTGGGTTACTTGACAACCTCTTTGGGATTTACCCTCCAGATGGTCTGGGCATTGGGATACCCAATGACTTCATTCAGACTCAACCCTTTCTATGAGTCTAGTCAATGACTTTTCTCCATGGTTACCGTAGCGGGACCCTTGGTTTTACGGTTCAACGATAAGACAACTTTGTCGTATGAGACTATTGGGCATCAACGATGGATATCCTTTGAACTACTGGAAAATTTCTTTGTGCTAAGCATGGAGATAGAGATTACATTACACACTCTTCTGGGTTTCTTATTGAGAATATATATATATATATACCCTAATTTTGTTCCCACTCCTTGGGTTTAGTTACTCTCCTTCTGTAAGGGGTGAATATTTGTGGGGTATGCCATGTGCTTTCCGTGTCTAGCTCCTCTTGGATTGGATGACTCTAATTCCTTTATTTTTTTTGGTTGAGCATCACTCTCTCTATTTTACTCTTACACTATTATTTGTTCTGTCTATTGCTCACTGTTTTAGTACCTCTTTTGTTGCTCTATCGAGATTTTGGGGAATCCTACTAAGTATCATTATAATCACCCCTTATTGGACTTTTCCCGCACTTGGTGTGCCCTTTCAGATGATGGACAAGTCGATCGAGATAGTAGAGGAGCGTACATGACACTAGAGCATGGGCTGCATTCATTGGTCATAGTAGGACCTTCAGGTGTGAGACTCACCAACTTGTGGCACCATTCTTGTAAGGTGCATGTTTTTCCCTTTACTGTTCAGTTTACTTGTCAGTCCACTTTTGAGCTCTTTACCTTCTCTTTATTTAGAGGTGGATGCATGTTTTTTGGTTGGGATATTGTAGTTCGTACTTTGGATTCCATTTTGCTCTGCACTTTTTCATTGAGTGAGTTTTGTGTGTGTGTAATGTTATTTAATAAAAGGCCTCCCTGAGATTGTTACACCTTCGGTGCTTGTCGCCGGACCCTGGCCTATGGAGGCGTGCTTGGGGTAGTTGCGGCTCGAGACCAGTAGGGTCAGGTTGTGACAAAGTTGTATCAAAGGTGGTTCATTTCTTGGGTCATTGTTTAGATGTACCTAAAAAGGAATTTGTGGAGTTTTGGTGCAATAGGGTTGACGTGTCTCAAGAGCAGCTCTCGGGGTAGGGAGTCTAGTGATGGTGTGGTGGCTGAAATCTCCATTAACGAGGACCTTTATTACCTTTTTTTCGACTCAGTGTGCTAAGAAACTTGTTGGAGGTAACATTGATTCACACATCATATAGGATTGTGTGTTTGATCATCCTTATTGAGTCATCTCTCCATCATTGTTGTTATATAAATGCTCATTTGACTAGGGTACTCCTTGATCGGATTCAGGATGTCTCCGTGACGATAGCCGGCCAAAATACTAGCTCCGGTTTGTGATGACTACTCTGCGAGCAATGAGGCCCCAGTTCAAGATCCATCATACGATTACCCTTTCTTCAGGAGGACATGTAGCAGCACCTCCACCTGTGGAGTATCAAATAGTACCGGCAGCAAAGGATGATGACGAGTATTGACTAAGCGTGCTATGTGAGTTACAACGTTAGAGACTGCTAAGGTTCCGCAGTGATCCATACCCTCAGATAGTGAAGGATTTTCTAGAGTCAGTGGTCCGCCTCTTCAGGCTAGTTTGGACACTGAATGTTTGATGGTGGCTTTGACAACTAGGTTTTTCACCCAAAAGGATAGCTTTAGTAGAGCCAGGGTTACAGAGATGCATGATGAGTGGGTAGTCTCATGGTATAAAATCTAGCAACTATTTCGTGAGGAGTACTACACCTCCTACTTACGCATTATATGGTTTCATGAGCTATTGGAGCTTCAGCAAGGAGTGACGGCAGTGACTGAGTATGCAACTAGGTTCATAGATGTTACTTGGTACTCTTTGGATGTGGTCCATGATGACAAATTCCATGCACAGAAGTTTGAGTGTGGTCTCTATAGAAAATATTTGTTCCAGCATAGTGCCATTGTGCATCCTCACCCATTTCAGGGTGCTGGAGAAAGCACTGGTGACAGAAAAATCTCTTCCAGAGGGATGTCAATTGGCAGGGCCTCGATGCCGGAGGTCTCCACTTAATGAGGCTCAAGCACATGGTCCGGGATAGCGTAGAGCACCGAGACAGCCCAGGGAGGAATATTGCGTTGATGGTGATGTGTGAGGTCATGTGGCATGAGACTACTTGACCAAATGTGCAGAGTATTCCAAATAGTTGGTAGATGCACCGCCACGACAGAGGAAATGTCGTAATCGTAGAACTCCAATGTAAGGGCAGGGTGGTCACCAAGGAGGTGGTGTTGGTAGAAGAGTAGGAAGAACTTTGGTTGAAAAACGATGTTTCGAGGTCCTTCCACCACCACTAGGTGGCCCATGTCCGGCTCAGGGAGCTGATGGACGGGGTCGCGGCTGGCGGTTTGTTGTGGATGTCTACAATCCTGCATTACATGAGAGGATAAGAGGTACACTCTATGTCTTTTTTGATTTTCTCAAAAGAACATATTAGACACTGCATGAGGTACTTTTTTCGTCTAACTCATTGTTCAAGGGGTTACTGAGGGTGAAGTAGGGCGTTGGTGTTACCCTGTGTTTGTGTTGTCTGACGTATCTTTGAATGCACAAGAAAGAGGAGTTCTTCCCCCACTGAGACACATTTTTGTGATGAGATGAAATCCTTGAGGGAGACTCATTACCACCCAAAGTTGATAGTATTGAGGTGTGGTGGATGAGTCCCCCTGACATTTCCATTCATGGTGGGGTTGTGCGGTGGAGTGTCAGATCAAGTTTTGGATTTTCTAGTGGGTATTTTCTGCTTGACCTCCCTTTTCTTGAGGTGACACTAGTGGGTTTGAAGAGTTTCTGTTTTGGGGATTAATCTCCTTCCAATATGGGTAAAGAAATGTTGGGTATTCCACGTACTTTCCATGTCTAGCCTCTGGCGGTTGGATGAGTTTTCTCGCCTTCAATTTTTATTGGTACCTTTCGTTCTCAATGTCAATCTTGATACCGTTATCAAGTATAGGTTGAGGTGATGGAAACTCCATAAACAGAACTATGTTCTTCACTATGAGGTTCTTTTGGTGGTGGTCCTTGCCCTGATAATGTGGAGACGCTATCTTCTGGGCCAGCGCTTTGTGGTTTACCCAAACCACCAGTGTCTTAGGTGCGTCCTCACCCAGAGAGACTTGAACCTGAGATGACATTGTTGGTTGAAATATCTCCAAGACTATCATTCCAAGGAAGTCTATGATCCATAAAATGGTAGTGTTGTAGTAGGATAGCTTAGAAAAATCCCCAGTCTCGTCAGGTGCGGGAAGTTTTGTAGTAGTTAGCTTCCCTGAAGTTGACCCAGTTGGACCAGAAGGGTGAAACGTTTCTTCAGTCATTGGTGCTGACTCATCCACTTCTTGAGCATGTATGATAGTCTCAGTTGTGATGCACTAACTATGAAAACATTTGTGACCAGATATCCTCCGGTGTTTCACCAGATGGGTATTCTGAAGGAGGGAATCACGAGACCATGTTCCATGAACAAACCGTGATTTTGGTCGTGATATGGAAAGTAGAGGTTCATCCGAGGAAGTCCTCCTAGATTCATTGGGCCATTAGGGAATCATGCAAGAGGTTGAGAGGTTTCCTACCATCTTTACCTACCCTCCCAATAGAAGGAGTGGGCACACGACCTCTTCCAAGTGTCATAGCTGATACGGTGTGTGCGTGTTCCTATGAATGTCATCAAAAGTAGCAGATAATATGAGTACAAACCATCACATTGGTTCATGTGTTGTGACATCATGGTGTTGTGAATGTTTTCTTAGGAGCGGGAGAGCTAGGTGTGAGATCTGTATCCCATTGATGTTTTTCCTAGTTTTTCTTTTTGGGGACAAAAATCTTGAAGGAGTGCATGATTTAGAGACCTGGTTTTTTCCCTGTAAGACTTTGAAATATTTATACATATATTTCCAGAGCTAGGAGCTGAGACGGCGTGTGATTCTGATGCCCAGTGTGCCCACCATATATTATACAAAAATGTAAAGTGTTTTTATACTATACACATGGAGGGGTTATGTTTTATCCTAAATGGTAGCTCGGATCAGAAATCTGAGGGCACATTTGCGTTCAGAGTGTGTCGTTAACCCTAATTGGGGTGTAAAAGTTACAGACGCGGTCCTGATGTGAGAGATTTCACCCAGTGGAAAAATCATCATTTTGAAATAATGGCTTAGTGATTTTTGTCACTGGCGCCAATTCGAATAACATTCGAACGAAGTCTCAGAATGGAAATCTGAGAGTTCCATTGAGTTCAAAATGGGGTGTTTTTCCTAGAAGAGATAAAAAATAAGCGGGCGCGGAGGTTTTTGAATTTACGTCCGTGGGTGGCGTTTTAGTGTGTTTTTTTATAAAATCGCTTAAAATAAGGGGAGAACCCATGCATCTTATTCTCCTCTTCCTTCTTCTCTCTTTCTCTCTCTTGTTCTTTAGCATTCTTCATCATTCTTCACTATATTGAGGAATTAACTCTGGCGGATTGAAGTGGGATCACAGTGAACGCGTTGCCAATGACGAACGTCCGATTTGAGGTAGGATATTGGGTTAATTTTCGCACCTTCATCGATTTCTTGATGTTTTAATCGAATTTTTCTTTTACATTATAAAATTATAGAATTCAAAAAATGGCCCAATGAACACGACCATCATCTGAGTTTCGTTCTAAATCCTAGTTTCGACATGTTCTTCATCGTTTTTTGTTCGAATTTTTCGGATGCGCCAATCGACCGTCGGATCGTTGATCGGGGGAAGGTGCTATGAAAGACTTGTCCCGGGGTGTCTAAATCCACCCTCAGTTTCAAAATTAGGTCGCCGAAGGGGTCGTGGTGGCCGGTGGAAGTCCCAGCTCTGGCAAGGGGAGGTGGCCGAAGTTCGGGGTGGTGTAGCGGAGGAACCGGCAGAGTTGCACCGGCAGCACGAGGGTGACACTCGGACGGTGTGCGACAGACAGCGGTTTAGCAGAGCAGTGGCATCGGGGGTGTCCGGAGCAGGGCACCAGGCTGTGGCGGTGAGGTGGGGCGGTGTCCAGCGAAGAAGCCGAGCGGGGCGGCGGCGTCGGGGGGTGGCCGAAGCAGCGCACCCGGGTGCGCCGGTAAGGTGGGGTGGCGTTCAGCGGGCCGGTGTGCGGTGGTGCACTCATCATTTTGGGAGGCAGCGGCCATGGATGGTCACGGTCGGGGCGAAGGACCTAAGGCACTGACCTCAGGTGTGCAGCGCTGACATGGACCTGCATTCGGCGGGTCCTGCTGGCACGACGCGTGGAACAAACACCGGCTGCTTTGCTAGTCTGCTTGGTAGAACTGGACCCAAGGGGTCTGGTGGTTCTCAGGTGGTCC
Organism: Viscum album; assembly: GCA_963277665.1. Taxonomy (NCBI): domain Eukaryota; kingdom Viridiplantae; phylum Streptophyta; class Magnoliopsida; order Santalales; family Viscaceae; genus Viscum; species Viscum album. Next base: position 791,483,634 of record OY728148.1, read on the forward strand.
ACGGCCAGCGGGCCGCGGGGTGCTGAACCGGACCCGCAGATGGGCCACGGGACGGAAGTCCGGACTGGGCCGGCCGGTTTGGACCAGCAAAATTTGGGGACCCCTTTGTTCAAAGAAGCATATCTCCTAAACGGTGCATCTATTTGATGCGCCGTCTATGGCCACGAGTCCGTGTCAGCAAGGTAGACATTTTTATTTTAGTTTCATGATTTTTGGTTTCTGTTCCTGAGGGCAGGTGACCTGAAAGACTTAAATTTAATAATATTAAATTATTATTAAAGTTTGGGATGGACGTATTCATGAGACGGAAGTCCGTTTGACGCACCGTCATAGGTGTTGTGCCCCTAGAGTTGATACGGTTCTTCCAAAGTTGGTTCGGAAAACTTGCGGTTTGGTTACGTTGCTCGGTGGCATGAAATGCTTAATATAAATAATTAATTAATTATTTAATTAATTAATTATTCATGTGTCAGACCTAAATCATGTTTGGGATGTCCGATTGACGTGCCGTCAGCGGCAGCGTGACCCCAGTCCCCATGTGGACTTTCTGAGACTCTTTCCAAAGCGTTCGGATTAGAGATAAGGTGCGGTCCCCATAGGGCCTAATTCACACGTTTTATGGTGAAATGAAACTTTTTCACCTGACATCAATTTGGGGTGTTTGAGTACTCGTTTCTGAGTGTTCTTCTGAAGGGATTGCGATGACGAAATCTGCCCACCTAAATTCGGGACCGAGGCGTGGGCCCCAAGGGGCGACTTTCGAATGTATATTGTGTTTTTATGACTTATGCTTCATAAGTCTGTTCTATGAAAATGAATTTCCCACGCCTCATTGTCATCTTCAAAGAACGAAGTGGTACGATCTGTGTGACATGTTTCGGGGTCGAGGTGTGGGCCCCACAAGGCCCCATTTTCATAACGCGACGAGTAGCAACTTCTGCATCTGGAGTCCGTTTTAGGCTCCATCAGCGGCGTTGTGAACCTTGAATCGAGACAAAGTTGACCAAGGTGGTTCTGGTGTGGAAGCTGAAGTTTAGGCATGGGCCCCATGGGGCGTCTTCTATGTTCTGTGAAGTGTACTACACCTTTTTCATCAGACGCCCATTTAGGGAGAATGAGTCATAATTTTGGCGTGTTTTTCTGGGAGCATCATGATGGCATAGTTCACCCGACCACTTTCGGGACCGAGGTGTGGGTCCCATGAGATGCCTTATGAGCAAAAAGTAGTGTTGAATAACAGTTTTGTTAGTAGTCTATTTCCAATGAGTAAGTAGTCTATTTCGGGTGTTTTTCCGTGAGGACTACAACAATGAAATCTGTTTGGGTGATTGAAGCCACTTTCAAGATCTCATTAAATGTGGAAACATGAAAGCATGTTAGTCGAAGGTCCCTCTGACGCACTCCAAACCAATGCTTTGTAGAAATGTTAGTAACATCCATTAATGGCACAGACAGTGCAGAGGTATCAGACCTATTCCGGGTTTACCCTCCTGTGGGCTTGGGAAGTGGGTTACCCGTTGATCGTAGGGTATACCATCCAATAGGGCTAGGCAGTGGGTTACCCGTTGACCTTAGGGTTTCCCCTCCAGAAGGGCTAGGCAGTGGGATACCCATTGACCTTAGGGTTTACACTCCAACAGGGCTGGGTAGTGGGATACCCATTGACCTTAGGGTTTACCCTCTAATGGGGCTGGGAAGTGGGTTACCCGTTGACCTTAGGGTTTACCCTCCAGTAGGGTTGGGCAGTGGGTTACCCATTCACCTTAAGGATTATCCTCTAGCTGGGCTGGTCAGTGGGTTACCCTTTCATCTTAGGGTTTACCCTCTTTCTAGGATGGGTTGTGTGTTACCCGTTAACCTTAGTGTTTACCCTCCAGCTGGGTTGGGTAGTGGGTTACCCGTGCACCTTAGGGTTTACCCACCAGCGGGGCTGGGCAGTGGGTTACACGAGGACCTCTTGGGGATTTACCCTCAAGGTAGTTTGGGAAGTGGGTTACCTGATGACTTCTTTCAGACTCAATCCTTTATATGAGGCTATTCAGTGACTTTTCTCCATGGTTACCGGAGTCGGATCCTTGGTTGTACGGTTCAGTGATGAGACTGCTTTGTTGTATGGTACTGTTGGGGGCATCAATGATGGATATCCTTTGAACTGCTGGTGACTTTTCTTGGGCTATTCTTGGAGAAAAATATCCCTTTACAAACATGTCCAGGTTTCTTATTGAGCATATATATATATACACCTTACTTTTGTTCCCAATCCTTGGGTTCGGTTACTCTCCTCCTAGTAGGGGTGAAGACGCACCGGGTATACCGCATGCTTTTCGTGTCTTTCTCCTCTTGGATTGGATGAGTCTAATTCCTTTATTTGGTTGGGGTGAATTTCACTCCCTCTATTGTACTCTTACACTGTTCTTTTTTCTATCTACTGCTCACCATTTTAGTACCTCCTTTGTTTCTCGCTCGAGCTTTCGGGGCATCCTACTGTGTATCTTTATACTCACCCCTACCTGGGCTTTTCCTGCACTTGGTGTGCTCTTGCAGATGACAGACTGGTCAATAGAGACTACATATAAGTGTATAATACACATGATCTTGGGCTACATTTAGTGGACATAGTAGGACCTTCAGGTGTGAGACTCACCATCTATTTACTTTTGTTGACCTGTTTTCGGTTTGTGGCACCTTTCTTGGTGGGTGCATGTTTTTTCATTTATTGTTCAGTTTACATGTCAGTCTACTTTTTAGCACATTTCCTGTTTTGTTTTTAGAGGTTAATGCATGATTTTGGGTTGGGATATTAGAGTCCGTACTTTGGTTTCCTTTTTTACTATGTGCTTCTAAATTGAGTGGGTTGTGTGTGTATGTATAGGCACTTAGGCAAAGGCCTCCTCGAGATTATTATGACTTCGGTGCTTGTCGCCTGCCCCTGGCCTATGGAGGTGGTCTTGAGGTAGTTGTGGCTTGAGACCAGTAGGTTCGATTCATGAAAATGTTGTATAAGAGGTGGTTATTTCCTTGTGGAGTTGTTTGTACGTCCCTAAAAATGAATTAGTTGAGTTTTGGGGGAATAGTGTTGACGTGTCTCGAGAGTGGCTCTCGAGCAAGGGAGTTCCGTGAAGGATCAGTGACTGATGTATCCATTAAAGAGGACATTGATTACCCCTTTTGATCACTCTATGTGTGGAGACACTTGTTGTAGGGAACATTTATTCACGCATCATATAGGATTGAGTATTTGACTGTCCTTCTTGAGTCGACTCCCCATCATTGTTGTCATATATATGCTCATTTGACCGCGGTTGTCCTTGATCGGATTCAAGATGTCTCCACAATGATAGCCAGCCAGGAAACTAGCTCCAGTTCATGAAAATGACTCTGTGATTGATGAGGACTCAGTTCAAGATCCATCATATGATTACCCTTTTCTCCAGGAGTACAGGAAGCAACACCTCCATCTGTGGAGTACTAGATTGTACCAGCAGAAAAGGCCGATGAAGAGCGCAGACTAGGCATGCTACATGAGTTCTAGCATCAGAGACCACTGAGGTTTTATAGTTATCCATAGCCTTAGACATTGAAGGGTTGTCTAGAGTCGGTAGTCCACCTCGTTAGGCTTGTTCAGACACTGACAGGTTGATGGTGGCTTTGACAGCTAGTTTTTTCCACCAAGCAGTTTGGCGTTTGTAGATCCAGGGTTACTCAGATGTACGATGAGTTGGTACTCTCATGGGATGACTTCTAGTAGTTATTTAGTGACGAGTACCACCCCTCCTTCTTATTCTTTATACAGTTTCAGGAGTTGTTGGACCTTTAGCGGGGAGTGACGGTAGTGGCTGAGTATGTGACTAGGTTCACAGACCTTACTCGGTACTCTTTTCACGTGGTCCATGAGGACAACTTATGCATAAAAAAGTTCTATTGTGTTCTTTGTAGTGGAAATTCATGGCAGCATAGTGCCCATGTGGATCCTCACCCATCTCAGGATGCTGGAGCAGGAACTGGTGACAGAGAAATTTCTGCCATAGGGACATCAATTGGTAGGGCTTCAATGCCAGAGGTGTCCCCTTAATGAGGTTCAAGCACATGGTCGGTGACATTGTAGGCCACCAAGATAGCCCAGGGATGACTAGTTCTTTGATTCTAATGTGTGAGATCATATGGCGTCAGACTACTTGACCAAATGTGATGATTTTTCTAGATAGTTGGTAGAAGCACCACCATGAAAGAGGTAGTGTCGTAATCATAGACCTCCCAGGTGAGGGTAGGGTGGTCCCCAGGAAGGATGTGTTTGAAGAAGAGAAAGAAGAACTGTGGTTGGTAGACGAAGTTTCAAGATCCTTCCACCACCACTATGTGGCCCATGTTAGGCTCAGGGAGGTGACGGACGAGGCCATGGGCGGCGGTGTACTATGGATGTCCACAATCATGCTTCTTGTGAGAGGATAAGAGGTACGCTCTGTGTCATTTCGTTTTTTCCCAGCAGAACTTATTAGACGATGCGTGAGGTACTCTTTTCGTCTAACTCCTTGTTTGAGGGGTTATCGAGGGTGATGCAGGGCGTTGGTGTAACCCTGAGTTGGTGTTTTCCAACATAGCTTTGAATGCATTGGAAAGTGGGGTTATTCCCCCACTGAGACACATTTTTGTTATGTGATCAAAACCATGAGAGATAGTCAGTACCACCCAAAGCGGATAGTATTGAATTGTGGTGGATGAGTCCCTCTGACATGTCCATTCATGGCAGGGTTGTGCGGTGGAGTGTCAGAGCAGGTTTTGGATTTATAGTGGGGATTTTCCGTTTCATCTCCCTTTTCTTGAGGTTCCACAAGTGGGTTTGGTAGAGTGCCTATTTTGGGGATTACTCTCCTTCCAAGAGGGGTAAAGACATGTAGGGTATGCTATGTGCTTTCTGTGTCTAGCCTCTAGTGGTTGGATGAGTTTTCTTGCCATCCCTGTTTATCGGTACCTTGCTTCTCAATGTCAATCTTGATACCTTTATCATGTACAGGTCCAGGTGATGGACACACCATAAACAGAACTACACGCTTCACTATGTGGTGCTGGTGGTGGTGGTACTTACCCTGATAATATGGAGATTCTATCTTCTGGGAGAGTGCTTTGTGGTTTTCCCAGACCACCAGTGTCTCTGGTGCATCCTCACCTAGAGATACTTGAACCTAAGAAGGCGGTGCTGGTTTAAATTTCTTCAGGACTACGATTCTAAGGTAGTGTATGTTCCAGAAAATGGTGGAGTTGTAGCAGGTTCCCTTAGAAGAATGTCCAATACTCGTTAGTTTTAGGAAGTTTCATAGTAGTTAGCTTCCCTACAGTTCACCATGTTGGACCAGGAGGGTGAAACTTTTATTCAGTCAATGGTGTTGCGTCATCCACTTCATGAGCATGTAAGAGTGTCTCGGTTGTGATGCACCGACTGTGAAAACTTGTGTGACCGGATATCCTTGGGTGTTTCATCCGATGGGTATTCTGAAGGAGGGAATCACTAGACCATGTTCTAGGAACAAACTGTGATTTTCGTCGCAACGTGGAATGTAGAGGTTCGACTAGGGAAGTCCCCCAAGTTTCTTTTGGCCATTATGGAATCATGCAAGAGGTTGAGAGGTTTCCTAACGTATTTCCCTACCCTCACAATAGTAGGAGTGGGTGCACGACGTCCTCCATGTGTTGATGCTAATGACGTGTGTGCGTGTTCTTACGCATGTCATCAAAAGTAGTAGACCATATGATTACGAATCATCCATTTGGTTTGCATGTTGTGCCAGAATGGTGTTGTGAAAGTTTTCTTGGGAGTGGGAGAGCTATGTGTGAGCTTTGTATCCCGAGTTGTTTTTCCTAGTTTTTCATTTTGGGATCAAAAATCATTATGGAGGGAATGATGTAGAGACCTGTTTTTTCCCTATAAGACTTCATAGAATTTCAACATATATTTCTAGAGTTAGAAGTTGAGATGACGTGCGATTACGAGGCCAGATGTTCCCATAAAAAATTATACAAAAATTTGAAGTTTTTTTATACTATTCACGTGGTGGGTTGTGTTTTTTCCTAAATGATAGCTTGTATTGGAAATTCAAGGGCACAGTTGCGTCCGGAGCGTGCCGTTTACCCTTGGCGATTTGTAAAAGTTGCGGGCGCGAGCCTATTGTGAGAGATGTCCCCTAGGGGAAAATTGACATTTTGAAATAATGAATTAGTGATTTTTAACACTGGCATCCATTATAATAACTTTCGGACGAAGTCTTGGAGTGGAAATATGAGACTTCCGTTGAGTTTGAAATGGGGTCTTTTACCAAGGTGAGATAAAAAATAAGCGGGCCCGGAGGTTTTAGAATCTTCATCCATTGGTGGCATTTAAGTTTGTTTTTTTATAAATTCACTTAAAATAACGGGAGAACCCATGCATCTTCTTCTTCTTCTTCTTCTTCTTCTCTCTCTCTATCTTGTTATTTGGCATATTTCTCCAGATTGAGGAATAAACTCTAGCATATCAAAGTGGCATCACAGTGAATGCGTCACCAACAACAAACGACCGATTCGAGGTAGGATATTTGATTAATTTTCATACCTTCATAGATTTCATGATTTTGTTCATAAAATTTTTCTTTTACATTCAAAAATATTAGAATTAGGACAATGACCAAATAAACACAGCCATCTTCGGAGTTTCGTTCTAAATCCCATGTTCGACGCATTCTACGTCGTTCTTCGTCTGAATTTTTTAGATGCTCCAATCTAATGTCGGATCATTTATCGGGGGAAGGTACTGAGAAGGCCTAATCTTGAGGTGTCTAAATTCTCCCTTGGTTTTGAAATCGGGCCATTGGAGTGGTCAGGGAAGTCGGAAGAAGTCCCGGCTCTGGAAAGGGGTGGTGCCCAGAGGTCAGGGTGGTGTAGCGGTGGAACCGGACGGAGTTGCACGGGTAGCATGAGGGCGGCTGTAACAGCCCGAGATTTTATGAGAAATATTATTTTTAATTACTTTGATGTCATGTGTTGTATGCTACACCATGATTAGCATGTACTATATGCAACACCATATTATCTTGTAGTATATGCAACACTATTCTTGGCTCGTGTTACACACAATTTCAAGTGTGTTTTGTGGAAATTATTCTACGCAACATTAAGTATAGATTTTGGTTAATGTATAAATGAAATAAGTTTTGATTATGTTACACGCAACACCAAATGGATCTTTCACTACCCGCATCCCTGACTTGTCTTGCATTACACACAATCAAGACCTTCTTCGATAGCGTGTATAGTACGCAATACCATGTTTCACTAAACGAGATATTATTATAATATTATTATAATCTAGCCATTATGAATAGTAATACCCATTTTTTTGAAATTTTATCTTTCAAAATAGACTTCATTTTTGGATTCGTAATATCAAAATTAGCCTAGGGTGAATTTTTTGAATTTTTCTGAAAACTTTCAATTTTTTATGAATACTGAAAACACTTGGTTACTATTTAAAAATAGACTTTTTATTTAAATAATTATTGATTATATTTAAATTTATTTCAGGTCAAAATTGATACATAATACCTATATATGTTCAATGTAATTCATTGGAGTCATTTTATAATAATTTTAGATATATAAATATTTTATTGAACTTTCCACCGTCTTTTACCCGCCTCCTAAGAGAATTTGCAAATTTACATAAAACATAATTTTACCGCTTCTGTGATTGGAATTTCAAAAAACCTAGAGACAAAGTTGATTTCAGTAAGTAAAATTTGATTCAATGAGATGAAAATAATTTTTGGTGAATAGTAACTTTTTACTTTTATTTACCACGGTTAAATGTAAATAGAGTAATTAAGGGTAAAAATGATATTATTATTATCCTAAAACATGTGCTAATTCTATTGGATAAGTTTAATTCAACCAAAAAAACCTTAGGAATAAAATATGTTCATTTAGGTCTACTTGGATTAGATTAGGACATTTAATATTATTTTATTAAAAGAAGAGTTAAAATAGTTAAAATCAAAGTTTAATAACTAAAACATTTTAATATCAGGTTATACATAAGATAAATTCAACTATAAATATTCATTAGAAATATAAAATGATTTCCAAAATAATGGTATTTTATTTATTAATTTTAGAAATTAAATAATGTATGTTATTTTTGACACAATGATGATGTAGCAATTACCTTATTAATTAAATATTAACATAATTGAAGTTATTAATACCAAAATAAATGTAATTTTAGAATTTTTATTAATTAAACTAATTTTATAAGTTAAAATGACATGTTAGTATTGATTTAATTAACTTTTTTCTAACTAATCATGCTTTTATTAATTTCACATAAATCAAGTACCAAATATTGTCAAAATTGACATGAAATAGTTTTTTAAAAAAATATTATATTATTAATTGTTATTTTATTCCTAAAAATCTAAGGATCAGACAAATAAATTAGATAAGGATGTATATATTAATAATGAACCACATGGGGTTTCTGTGACTTGTTATAGTATGTTTATTAACCATATAGTTTAAGAAAACAAAAAGACACGGTAAAAGTTAAAATATTTAACTTAGAGTTGAATATAAATAATAAGTATAAAATAGTGTCCTAAACGTGTCTAAAACCTATTGGTTGAGAGTATTTCGACCCATACCCACCTTATCTTCAAAATAAATCAATTTTGAGCTATTAGAAACTGAATATTACTTTATTATAAAATAATATTTTATGTTTTTCCTAAGGTTCTCCTCTCCTCCCTTATAAAAGGGAACCCATTCCCTCTTCTCTTCACACCCTATTGAGCCTTCAATATTGAAAAATGCCGACCCATATATCTTCTCCACTTCCCTAGAAACATTCTGGAGGTTCTGGCTTTCTCAAATCACCACCTCTAGTCCCGTAAGAGCAAGCTTAAAGAAGGTGTGTCGAAGAAGAGGTAATCTCTTCTACCGATTCTTTCAAGATTATTTATTCTTCAACTTCTTCTTATATAGTTGTTTCATTATAAATTAATAGCATAAGTATCTCCAATATACTGATATGTTATTATAAATATGAAACAACCCCATTTCTTCTTCTATACATCCTACGGAAAATGAAATCACCGCGTGTGCGTACGTATGAAATACCGTCTCCACACCGTGGTGTAATCTGTTTTTCCACCACCACATTACTTGGATGAGTATAATGGTGTAAATAATAACTATATATAGATATTATAACATCATAAATATTATAATATATTATATAATCCACTCCAATTCCATTCAAAAATTATGGGAATGATATCATCGCTCATGCGTACGTACAGATTACCGTCTCCACGACACGATGAGATTCAATCTCCATGTTAACCATTAAAGAATGATTATAAAGTATACATAATGAATAATAATGGTATATATAACATAATAATGCTACTGGATTTATGTATATATATATATATGTATGTCATCTACTTAATTCCATTCAAGTCAATAAGAAAAGGAAAACAACATTCATGTGTACGTACGGCCTACCGTCTCCATGAATGGTGTATTTAATTTAATTTATATATCTATTATATATATATATATACTGAATATATATGATATATAAATCATGATTTAAATTCCAGAAGTAATTAAATCATGATATTATTAATAATAATATAAATAACAACAAGTCCAAACCAGTATGATAAATAAAACGATTTTACCCACAACGCCGCTTTAACATTGAATTTACAAATGAACGGGTAATATAAAGTCATAAGTGAACCATATATGATATAATAACAATGAATATGATTCTGTAATAAGTAAACAACATTATTTAAATCATTATACAGGAGTTTTTGATACGTTCAAAGCATATCAGACATAAGGTAAGGGATAATTTTGCAATTTCATTTTTATCTGAGATTGCTTATTCCAAACTATTTACTGGGGTTATATTTTTCATCCATGTCCATAAAAATGTTTTCATAAATCTTTTAATATTCTTCCATGTATTTCTAAAGTATTTTTTACCCCTCTTTACTTTTACTTTGTGTTGTGGAAGGAATCTTGTTTTTGTTTACCAAACGATGTACTTTTTGACTTTTTCGATAAAAGGACGAGGAGATTGTTTTTTAACTTATATGGAATGAATGGATTTTTACGGTTTTATAAAGCCTTATTTGAATGAAGATTACTCTAAATGATTTCATGAATATTTTTTAAAAAAACCTTTTCTTTTAAAATTACATGGTATTTTGTGAAAAGGAAATGATTTTGAATAAGAAAAGATATTTTCCTGAAGAATTTATTTCAAGTGTTTTATCCAAACAATTTACTATCTAAGATGATATTATTTCATATGTTTATTTTTCAAGACTAATGTCGATATTATTTAAATGGTTTCAATTTTCTTATAATGAAATGATATCCATTTGTTTTATATGGATTAAGTTATGATGGGATGATGTTTAGGAAACCCATTTTTATTCTTTGGGTTATGATGAATGATTTATGTTTACGTTGTGGAACAAATAAGAATGATTTATTATGAGATTAGTGGGACCTATATCTCCCTACAATGAATTGGGTAAAGATTTATATCTCATGAAATAGACATGGCTGCAATGGTAAGTTAATCTGGTTCAGTGATACAGGACTGGAACGAGGAGTGAACTTGATTCAGAAAGGGACTTTGTCCACTAAGATGGTCTTGGCAGCAATGCCTTAGCTACTATGGAAATTATATCATGTGCTTAATTATTTTCCACAATTATATGTTTTATTCCCATTCTATTTTATCATTATTTATTTTCCATTATGATATATGCCTTATGTACTTCCAAGATTATGTATTTGCTCAAGATTTTGATGTTTAGATTTTATGATTATGTTTTTGCATTCAAATGATTATGGACTATTTTATGTTCTCTATGTTTACCCATTCTAGGCATTTGAGCTCACCCTTTTTATGTTTTATTTTCCCCAGGATTTAGAGAAAGGTTTTTGGTAAAAAACAAAAGGCGGAAGATCTTTATGGGAGATGTAGAAGATCTTTCACCACGATTAGAAGATTATTTTCTAAGTTTCCAAAGACACTAAACAATTACGGTCCTTCGGTGTTTGTTTTTGTTATGTATTCAGTATTCCACAAAATAAATATAATTTCCATTTACATTAGGCTATGGGTATCTACAGTTGTTATCATAGGGTTGGTTTAGTCAAACTTTGGAAACTAGGATGCGAAAACTTTTTTGAAATCCCTAGGGATATTTCTAAGGTATGTTTAGGGATGTCTCTAAGTTTAATTATAAGTATAGGTTATAGTCCTAGAATTATGGTATTGATATTAGAATTAAACCTAATATGTTAGATATTGACGGTACTCCCCCTTTATTATGTTGTTTTCCCTAGCATGCTTTTTTCCCCTCACACTATTCTTTTTGGATTTTAGACGATGGCTGGAACCCGAACGAACCGTGTTAATCAATGTAATGGAAAATGCATTAATTGTCCTCCTGAAAAAACTAATGTTATGGGAGATGGAGTGAAAAATCTTATTGCTATACTTACACAAGCTGTGAGTCATTTTGGACGTCCAAATGAGTAGAGAAGGGAACAAAATTCTATTTAGTCCTTCATGAGGCAACGTCCACCTTCTTTCAGTGGGTCTTCTGATCCACTTGTTTCTGAACAATGGATCAGTACCATTGAAAAGATATTTTCCATACTATGATGTTCGGAATGTGAAAAATGTATTCTGGATGATTACCATTTAGAAGGTGAAGCAGATCAATGGAGGACTCTAATTAAGAATATGAGGCCCCAATATGTAATTTAATCCATGGAATGGGACGAGTTAAAGAAATTTTTTTTCAATAAGTACTTCCCTCAAATTCTTCAAACAAAGATAGAAAAGGACTTCCTTTAGATTAAGCAAAAGGATGATGATTCTGTTGGTATATACGAGGTTAATTTTACAAGGCTTGTAAGGTATGTATATGGCTTTATCATCCAAACTGAATGTAAATTTGATCGATTCATCAGTGGCTTAAAACCAAGTCTTCGAAAGGAATTAGTGATAAGAGACTTCAGTAGCTATGAAGAAATTGTGTGTTGTGCTATCAAGGTAGAACTGGAAATTGGTGTAACATATCCATCTTATGTTTTTGACATGAAACGAAATATGGAGTTCATGGAAAAACCTCAGAAAAATAGTGAAAACAAGGTGAATGTTACTTTATGCCCAAAGTGTGGAAAGAATCATGGTGGAGATTATCCTAAATGGACTAGAAAATGTTTTAAGTGTGGAAAATAAGGCCATCAAGCAGTTGAGGGTTGATGTAATGGAAAAAAGGTTGCTAATGATTTGAATAAAGAAAAGACTGCAGAGAACGCACCACCAAAACCTCAATGCTTCAAGTCAAAGTAAATGGGGCATTATGCTATCCAATGCCCTAATCCAAGGGTTAGTGATGATCGATATGAGAAACCTCTTAAGGAAAAGGATAAATGGAAGTCACATTCAATCACTATTTATGATGTTGAGTATGAAAACGATGTGATGGAATTAATAAGTGTTTATGTAACGGGATTCTAAGATAATGTTGTGGAATCTCATTTAAAGTATCATGGAATATTGGAATATCAATGTATTATATCATTGTGGTTTTTAATAATTTTATGGTACCAATAACCATGAAAAGTGAATGAAATATCTTTTTTTGAAAGAAAATTGAAATGCGCATAATGAAGGGATAAGGGGAAAATAATATATATAATAGAATTCAAGAGCTAATGATTGATATAAGGACTATGTGATATCATGGTTTGAGTATATAGATTTATTGGGATTTTGGTATTTGGAAAGAGTTAACTTTTAACAGCCTTCATGTTTTCACAAAGGTTCTATGATAATTCATGTTTCAAAAGAATACATGATTAAGGTAATTACATGTTTGGAATGTGACCAACAATATATATCGTATGATATATGGGGGATAAATGATGGTATTCACATGCTCGGCAGATGACATGTCTAGTTATTGTTTTCTTTATACTATGAGCTTAGACGAGATGTATTCTGGATAGACCTAAAGATTGGAATGGATTATGTTGCACATAAGTTAGTATTGTTTAAGGCTATAACTTTTTTCAATATTATTGATGGAATGTTATAATAATGTAGTTTTATAAAAAGGACAACATGTAGGATGGGTGACTACCCGTCACGTCGGACAAGGCTGTGGGAATGGAACCCACAATCAAAGTGTGACAGTCCTTTATTGACTACCACTGGCCTACAGGAAGTCCCTGTTTAGTAGAATCAAGTTTTATTTTATTAAGCAGGATGATAGATGAAGTATATGTCCATTTTCGAACCATATCTGATTAATCTCACCATAGATGGACTTATGTATATAACATCAGCTAACATATATTTGAGACAGATGGAATGACCTATCATTCTATCGTTTGATCTGCTAACACTTCACTAATGACAAATTCAACTTCATTTCTTTAAGAGATGAAGTGGAAATTGGTCAAGGGACGAACACTAGTGAGATTATACCAAAATAAAGTAAGTATTTCTTCTAATTCAAATTATTCTACTTTAGTTAAATGATCTTGAAAACCAAACATGTTGTCCTAGTGACCTTATATCTGATGAATCAGATGGTACCTTATATCATCACAAATTTATGGCTTTGTGATTGTTGGCTTTTTCATAGTCATGTCCTCTACCACTCTCAATCAGAACTTGATGGGTACATTGTTTTTCCATATCCATATTTCCACCCATGTTCTCCTATGTGGAAACCCAGTGATGAGTTAATATGGGTAACCTTTATATTTCAAAATTTCCTTTTTAAAATGCAGTTTTAGTTTTTCTTTTTACGATGTGGGTTTGTATGAAAGAATCATTCAAGTAGTAAACCATTTACAACCCCAACGAATTTCGAAGACGAAATTCATTTTAAGGGGGGTAGAATGTAACAACCCGAGATTTTATGAGGAATGTTATTTTTAATTACTTTGATGTCTTATGTTGTACGCTACACCAAGATTAGCTTGTACTATACACAACACCGTATTATCTTGTAGTATAGACAACACTATTCTTGGCTCGTGTTACACATAATCTCAAGTTTGTATTGTTGAAATTATTCTATTCAAAATTAAGTATAGATTTTGTTTAATTTATAAATGAAATAAGTTTTGATTATGTTATACTCAATACCAAACAGAGCTTTCACTACCCGCAACCCTGACTTGGCTTGCATTACACGCAATCAAGACCTTCTTTGATAACATGTGTAGTACACAATAACATGTTTCACTAAACGATATATTATTATAATATTATTATGAACTAGCCGTTATGAATAGTAATACCCACTTTTTGAAAATTTATCTTTCAAAATGGAAATCAATTTTGGATTCGGAAAATCAAAATTTTCCTAGGGTGATTTTTTGGTGTTTTTCTGAAAACTTTCAATTTTTTATGAAAAGCGAAAACACTGGGTTACTATTTAAAAACCGACTTTTTATTTAAATAATTATTTATTTTATTTAAATTTATTTTAGGTCAAAATCAATTCATAATACCTATATAAGTTCAATGTAATTCATTGGAGTCATTTTATAATAATTTTTGATATATAAAAATTTTATTGAACTTTTAACTATATTTTAACCACCTCCTAGAAGAATTTGAAAATTTACATAAAACATAATTTTAACACTTCTGTGAATGGAATTTAAAAAATTTGAGAGACACAGTTGATGTCAGTAAGTAAAATGTGGTTCAATGAGATGAAAATAATTTTTGGTGAATAGTAAATTTTTACTTTTATTTACCACGGTTAAAAGTAAATAGGTAATTAAGGGTAAAAATGATATTATTATTACCCTAATACGTGTCCTAATTCTATTAGATAAGTTTAATTTGACTAAAAACGAACTTAGGAATAAAATATGGCCATTTATGTCCACCTGGATTAGATTAGGACATTTAATATTTTTTTATTTAAAGAAGAGTAAGATTAGTTAAAATCAAAGTTTAATAACTAAAACATTTTAATATAGGGTTATACATAAGATAAATTAAACTATAAATTTTCATTAGAAAGATAAAACTATTTCCTAAATAATGGTATTTTATTTATGATTTTTAGAAATTAAATAATTTATGTTATTTATGACACAATGATGATGCAGTAATTACCTTTTTAATGAAATATTAACATAATTGATGTTATAAATACCCACATAAATGTAATTTTAGACTTTTTATGAATTAAAATAATATTATAGGTTAATATTACATGTTAGTATCGATTTAAGTAACATTTTTCGAACTAATCATTCTGTTATGATTTTTACAAAAAACAAGTACCAAATAGTGTCAAAATTGACATAAAATAATTTTTAAAACAAATATTATATTATTAATTGTAATTTTATTCCTAAAAATCTAAGGTTTCACCAAATGTCTTAGATAAGGATATATAAATATATATATATTAATAATGAGCCACTTGGGGTTCGTTTGGATTGTTATAGTATGTTTATTAACCATATATTTTTAGAAAACAAAAAGACACAGTAAAAGTTAAATTATTTAACTTAGAGTTAAATATAAATGATAAGGATAAAATAGTGACCTAAACTTGTCTAAAACCTATTGGTTGATAGGATTTCGACAAATACCCACATTGTTTTAAAAATAAATCAATTTGTATATTTTTAAAACTGAATATGACTTTATTTTAAAATAATATTTTATGTTTTTCCTAAGGTACCCCTCTCCTCCCTTATAAAAGGGCACCATTACCCTCTTCTCTTAAAACCCTTTTGAGCCTTGAAGCTCGGCCGACCCCTGACCATTTCACTTCTACACATCCCTATAAACATTCTGGAGGTTCTTGTCTTCTCAAAAGTCCAACTCTAGTCCCTTAAAAGCAAGCTTAAATAAGGTGTGTCGAAGAAGAGGTAATCTCTTCTACCGATTCTTTCAAGATTATTTTTTCTTAAACTTCTTCTTCTTTATTTGTTCATTATAAAGTAAAAATAGTAGTATCTCTGATATACTGATATGTTTTTATAAATATTAAACAACCCCATTTCACCTTCTATCCATCCTATGGAAAATGAAATCACCTCGCGTGCGTACGTACGGAATACCGTCTCCACACTGTGGTGTAATCTATTTTTCCACCACCACCTTACTTGGATGGGTATAATTGTGTAAAGATTAACTATATACAGATATTATAACATCATAATGATTATGATATATTATATCATTCACTCCAATTCCATTCAAAAATTATGTTAATGATTTCATCGCTCGTGCATACGTACGAATTACCTTCTCCATGATGCGATGAGATTCAATCTCCATGATAACAATTAAAGAATAATTATAAAGTATATATAATGAATAATAAGTTTATATATAACATAATAATTCGACAGTATTTATGTATATATATATTCATTTCATCTACTTAATTCCATTCAATTCAATAAGAAAAGGAAAACAGCGTTCATGCGTACGTACGGCCTACCGTCTCCATTAACGGTGTATTTAATTTCATTTATCTATCTGTTATATATATATATATATATATTGAATATATATGATATTTAAATAATGATATACATTCTGGAAGTAATTAAATCATGATATAAGTAATTATAATATCAAGAACAACAAGTCCAAACAAGTACGATAAATAAAAAGATTTTACCCAAAACACCACTTTAACATGGAATTTACAAACGACCGGGTAATATAATGTCATAAGTGAACCATATATGATATAATAACAATGAATATGATTTTTTAATAATTAAATGACATTATTTAAATTATTATACAATTGGTTCAGATACGTGCGAATCATATTGAACATAAGTTAAGAGATAATTTTCCAATATCATTTTTATTTGAGATTGCTTATTCTTAACTATTTACTGGGGTTATATTTTTCATCCATGTCTATAAAAATGTTTTCATAAAGTGTTTAATATTATTCCATGTATATATAAAGTAATATTTACCCCTCTTTACTTTTACTTTGTGTTTTGGAAGGAATCTTTCTTTTAATTACCAAATGAGGTACTTCTTGACTTTTTCGGTAAAACTACGAGGAGCATTATTTCTTAACTTATATGGAATGAATGGATTTTTAATGTTTTATAAAGCCTTATTTTCATTATTCTTAATCTAAAATATTTCATGACTATTTTCAACAAAATCCTTTTCTTTTAAAATTTCTTGGAATTTTTTGAAAAGAAAATGATTTTGAATAAGAAAGGACATTTTCCTCAACAATTCATTTCAAGTGTTTTATCAAAACAATTTTCCATCTATGATGATATTATTTCATATGATTATTTTTCAAGTATAATGTCGATATGATTTTAATGGTTTCAATTTTTTTATGATGAAATTATATCCATTTGTTTAATGTGGATTATGTTATGATAGGATGATTTTTATGAAACCCATTTTTATTCTTTGGGTTATGATTAATGATTTATGTTTACATTGTGGCATAAGTAAGAATGATTTCATTATGAGATGGGTGGGACCTATATCTCCCTCCAATGCATTGGGTAATGATTTATATCTCATGAGATTGACATGGCTGGAACGGTAATTTAATCTGGTTTAGTGATACAGGACTGGACCGAGGAGTGAACTCGATTCAGAAAGGGACATTGTCTACTAACATGGTCTTGGCAGCAATTCTTTGGCTACTATGGAAGTCATATCATGTGCTTAATGGTTTTCCACAATTACAAGTTTTCTTATCATGCTATTTTATCATGATTGATTTTCCATTATGATATATTCCTTACATTATTCCATGATTTATGTCTTTACTCAAGATTTTGATGTTTAGATTTTATGTTCATGTTTTTGCATTCAATTGTTTATGGATTGTTTTATGTTCTCTATGTTTACCCTTACTGGGAATTTGATCCCACCATTTTTATGTTTTATTTTCCCCTGGATTTAATGAATGGTTATAGGTATGAAAAAGGGTAAGATCTTTATAGGAGATGTTGAAGATCTTTCACCATGATTAGAAGATTATGTTCCGAGTTTCAAAAGACACTAAACTATTACGGTCCTTCAGTGTTTGTTTTTTTATTTATTAAGTATTCCACATAAGTAATGTAATGTCCATGTACGTCAGGCTATGCGTATCTACAGCGGCACTCAGTTGGTGTGCGGCGAAAAGCGGTCGAGTGGAGCGGCGGCGTCGGGGGTGGCCTGAACAGCGCACCCAGTGCGCCGATGAGGTGTGGTGGCTTCCGGAGGAGAAGCCGAGCAGAGCGACGACATCGGGGGGTGGCCGGAGCAGCGCACCCGGGTGCACCTTTGAGGTGTGGTGGCGTTGGGTGGGCCGGTGGACGGCGGCACGCTCGGCTGGGTAGGAGATGGTTGCCTCAGCCGGTTACGGTCGGGGCGAAGGACCCAAGACGCTGACCTCGGGGGTACAGCGTGGACAATGACCCACATTCGGTAGGTCCTGCTAGCGCGGCGCGTGGAACAATGACCAGCTGCTTGGCTGGTCTGATTGGAAGAACCGGATCTGAGGGGTCTGGTGGTTCTCAGGTGGGTCATAGCCAGTGGGCCGCGACATGCTTGACTGGACCCGTGGTTGGGCCGTGGGCCGGTAGTCTAGACAGGGCCGGCCGGTCTCGACCGGCCCAATTTTGGTCCCCCTTTGTTCAAAGGGGAATATCTCTTAAACGGCACGTCTGTTGGATACACCGTCTATGGCCATGGGTTCATGTCAGTGAGGAAGAATTTTTTATTTGAGTTTCGTGATTTTTGAGTTCTACACCTGAGTTCAGGTGACATAAAATGCATTAATTTAATAATATTAAATTATTATTAAAGTTTTCAACAGACGTATTCGCGATCCGGACGTCCGTTTGATGCGCCGTCAGAGGCACTATTGCCCTAGAGTTGAGACGGTCCTTTCAAAGTTTGTTTGGAACCCCAGAAATTTGGTTTCATTGCTCCGTGGAACAAAATGCTTAATACGAATAATTAATTAATTAATTAATTAATTAATTATACTTACATCGAAACTAACTCATGTTTGGGATGTCTGATTGACGCGCCGTCAGTGGCAGCGTGTCCCAGTCCTCGTGTGGATTTTTTGAGACACTTTCCGAAGCATTCAGGCTGAACACAAGGTGCGGGCCCCACATGGCCTAGTTCACGCGTTTTATAGTGAAACAAAACTTTTTCACACAACATCTGTTTGGGGTGTTTGAGTACTCATTTCTGAGTGTTCTTCTATGGGGATTACAATGACACAATTTGCCCGCATTAATTTGGGCATGAGGCATGGGCCCTACGAGGTGGCTTTTGGACATATACTGCGTTTTTACGACTTATGATTCATAAGTACATTCTAGGAAAATGAATAGCCCACACCTCATGGATATCTTCAAGGAACGCTATGGTATGATCTACATGACGTGTTTCGAGTTTGAGGAGTAGGACCCACATGGCCCCATTTGTATAAGGCGATGAGTTGCATCTTCTGCATCAGGAGTCCGTTTTGGGTACCATCAGTGGTGTTCTGACCCTAGCTTCGAGACGAATATGACCAGGGTTGTTTTAGGCATTGAAGCTGGTGTAACGATCCAAAGTTTCATTAATAGAAATCCCTCTTGATCCAGTTAAATGTCTCTTTATGAAAAATGTTTTAATAAGATGTCAACTTCTTTGGTTTTATGTTATGATTTTTTACTGTTGTTAATATAGCCATTGAACAGTGACCACATGATTAGTATAAATATAGGACCTTAACAAATCCAATTTACTCAGACCAAAGAAGTGATGGACTCATCCCGTAGAATTTCTCAATACGAAGCCCATTTGTTTGAGCTCGAAAAAGAGGTGGCATCTTTGGGCTTCGACCTTGACCAAGCCCAAGCTGAGCTTCACCATGTCAAGCTCGAATGGGACCGTCTACGGGAAATGTGGAAGTTGATAGAGATTACCACTTGAGTGATGTTATCCGAGCCACCCCAAGAGTCTGTCACTATCGAACACCTTACTCTTAGGCCTTATGCGGCAATTTTAAGGGGTTATTCAACAAATAAGTAGTACTATTTTCATGTACATTATTTTTGTATATAATAATTTCTAGTCATTTTTTATACATAGTAAATAGTTTTTTAAGTACAAATGGTGTTTTTAGTTATTATTTAATTAAGAATTCTATTTTATTAAATTAAGGGATTTTTGAATTAAATAATATTTTAATGAAATGTTATTATTAATATTAAATTAATTAATATCAAATATTAATGATCTTATAATTTTATGAATGCAATTAAATTTTTTATTAAGGTTTGAAATCCATTTCTGTAAAAACCCGTGAATTTTTTATAAATGTTGGTTTTTATTTAAAAAGTGAAAATTCACATATTTAGAAAATTATTTAGATAAAATAAATGTTGTTTTTGGAATCAGGACGTCGAAATTAAAAAACGGTGAATTTTTCATAATTTTCTGAGACAGTCAAATTTTTGGGTAAAATTTAAATACCGTTTAAATATAAAATGTGTTTTATGACATCAGAATGACCCAATGGTGATGTAATAAAATACCATAATCTTTATGTTCGGCGAATATATGTTTTATCATTAAAATAATGTGATTTCGCGTTTGTTTGACATACTTTTCAAAGCATTAATGGACCCCTCAAGACATATTCAACACGTTTCCTTTTTAAATTAATTTCCATGGGTGTGTGACTCAGCTCCAAATAAGCAACCTTATTATTTTAATAATTTCGGACTAGGGAATTATAAAATATTTTTTTCCTCTTCCCTTTTCCAAAAACAATGGGCAAAAACCATGGGATGGTTTGTGGTTTGGATTAATTTAATGTAAGGGGACCCAAACCTAAATAATAAAAAATTACCTCACCTTTCCTATATAAACCCACCCAAGCTCCCACTTCCTCCTCACTAAAATCCCTTGGAGTTCGTCCAACCTCTTCCCTACTCTCTCCAAAATCCTTCCAAGGTGCCCCAATCTCCCAAGAATCCTCTCACAATCCTCTATCTAGCCTTTAGAAGCACACTTCCAAGTAAGGGTTTTTTCTTCCTTTCTCATTTTTGTCAATTTTCTTTAAGTTGTTTTACACTTTTAATTTTAATTATGAAAGTTGGGGTATGCTTTCAAACCTCCCCCATACTGCCCTATTATTTTTAGAATGATGGTAGACCCCTTTATCTCTCATTTAATTCCTCCCATGTACACCAGTTGCAATGCTGAAATTTCCAAAGGAACTTCTCTCTCTTCTTTTACATTCAAGAAATAAATTTGTATCATGAATATATATTCCATTAAAATTGTTGGGACATGAACCTATATAACATCCTTACATTCCATTACATGTAAATATGATGAGGAACCCATTTCTCTTTCATCAACCATTTTTATGAATCCTTATGTCACGTCGTTACGCTGCCGAAATCACACCGATTTTCTATGCCAATGTCATTGTGTAGTGAATACCATTCCCATTTCTCCATCAAGGTTATTCACCTTTATGCACATTTACTTATTGACTATAATGTTTAATGTATGAATTCTACATTCCTTTATCATGGAGTAAATTATTAGGTTTTATGAATCCATGTTTTATGATCCATGTGGCACACTTATGCATGAAATGAAATGTTTAAGAAGGGTGTTCCCTTATAGAGCTCCAATGAATTGGGTAAAGTATAGTATCATGATACGTCATGTACAATGAGTGTTGACTCAGGATAATTCAAGTGCAACGAGGATTTACTCGTTCTTCATGTGCAATGAGGGATTACACATGCTCCTTGTGCAATGAGCCTTGGCTCATGCTAATTCAATGTTAAGTGTTGTTGCCATATTTCCATGTTATGATTATCATGCTTTATCATGTCTTTATGTTCATGTTTCTCTTATGCTCTATTGACATGCCTATTGCCTAACATGTATTTTACTCCTCATTTTATTCCATGTGTACTCCCGTACTGGGCTTTATTGCTCACCCTTTTCTTATGCATGTCCTCAGGTTATCACATGCAATGCTAAGTACGAGGGAATGTAGTGGTCATGTAAAGGAAGTTATCAATAAAGATGTTTTATTTCATGTTATAAGTTTTTATGTAATGATCCTATTACCAAATGACTCTAATGCTCTTGATCTTCTTTGTTGTATCAAGTGAAGTTTTATGTAATAAATCATTTTTATGTTGTAATAAAAAGTAGGGTTTTCATCGTTGGTATTATAGGATAGGTTTAGTTATTTTTGGGATTTGGAGACCCTAGTAAAGCCTTAGATACATGACTATGTATAATAAAAACATCCCTATGTTTTGGTAAATACTAATTACGTGGTTTATCAAACAAATACATCCCTGTCTGGATATGAGCAAGTAGAGGTGGCTCTGGCACAGATGTATCCTAGGTGTAAAACCCGAAAACACCGCTTTGAGCTAAACTCGAATGGGAACTGGTGCACGAAAATGGGCCTTGCTGCACTCTTGGTTACGACACTCCCGGGGGATATGTTTTGATAAATTCACAATCTTAGAATAATCCCTTATTAAGGGAAAAATGCCCCTAAGAATATATGTTAGAAAGAAGATCATGAAAATCCTATATTGAAGCCTATGGACTCATGAGTTAAGGAAATAAATGTTTATTTTTGATTCGTCGACTTTTGTCTTGGGATTACCATTTATGTGTTACCCCAAAATTTCATTTTATTCCATCCAATTTCCGGTAATAGGATGACTCAGGCTAAAAACCAGTGTGAAGATCAGTGTGATGATTGTACTAATGAGATGCCAAATCCAATGGGAGCGGGAATCGTGAACTTTGTCATGCTTCTCTCTCAGCTAACTCATGTTTTGAATAGAAACACGGGTCAAGAGGAATGTTCAACCCCCCATAAGAAAGAAAAAGTCACTATTGAAAGCTTCATGAGACAAAGGCCTCCTACTTTTAGTGCATCATCCGATTCCACGATCCCTGGAAAGTGGATCGACTCCATTGAATAGATCTTCTATATCCTTCAATGTTCTGAATAAGAGAAGGTTCTCCTGGTGGACGATCGTATGGAGGGTGAAGCTGATCAATGGTGGAAGTTGATAAAAAATACAAAGCCTGAGGAGGATATTGAGGCTTTGGAATGGAAGGAATTCCAGAAGATGTTTTTTGATAAATATTTTCCGCGCACCCTCCGTCTTGAGATGGAAAGGTACTTCCTTTCCCTCAAGAAAAAAGATGAAGAATCTGTTGGAGCGTACGAGGCAAAATTCACAAGTCTTGCATGATACGCTTTCGGCTTTGTCGTTACCCCCAAATGGAAGGTTCACCTCTTCTTTGGTGGGCTGAATCCGAGCTTGCGGAAAGCATTAGTGATCCATGACTTCGACAGCTATGAGGAAATTGTCAGATGTTCCCTCAAGGTCGAAATGGAGATCGGAGAATCACAGGGGTATCATGGGGATAAGAAGCGTAAGGTGGAATTCAATGCTGGTGGGCTGATGGGTAAATCTAACGGTGCTAAGAAGTTCTAGCACCCCACCTGCCAAAAGTGTGGAAAGAAGTACCCTGGAAATTGCCTTAAGGGGACGAGAAAATGCTTCAGATGTGGAGGAGAAAGGCACCTAGCTATTAAATGTCGGCAAGAAGGACCCGCGGCTATGACAGGGGAGAGGAGCACTCTGTTTGAACCTCAATGCGTTGTTCAATGATAAAAATTCAATGAACCGGGTAATTTTGAAAATAAGTTCCCTAATCCAAGGGCTATCAAAGGAAACCAACATCCTCCAAGAAAGTAAGGAAGAACTTTTGCCATCACTTCTCCCAATGTGAACCCTGACAATTAAGTGGTGACATGTATGCTAGTTATTCATTCAATAATAGCGAATGTACTTTTTGATTCCGGTTCTACACATTTTTTTATATCTCGAAATTTTAGTAGAACAATCCCAGCACCCCCGCAACTCAAGTAAGTAAAGATGTCGGTGAGTACGGAAAATGGGGCAATCATTGCATCCCATGAATATAAGTCCTCCCTGTTTTAATATGAGGATTGAATTTCCCAGTGAACCTCATCATACTCCCTCTGGTGGAATTTGATGCAATTATTGGCATGGATTGGCTTTCCTTATATAGAGACAACATAAATTGTCGGGAGAGGGAAATCACACTCCATATGGAGAATCGAGCCCCGATTCTTTAAAAGTGTCAGGATGAAGATGAATCTCCTTTAGCTCCATCATCTCAAGCATAGATATTACTGCCTTATCAGCATGCATATCTGGCTCAGATTATTAAGTCCATGGAAGAAACCATCCTTGAAGAAATACCTATTGTGAGGGAATTCACTGAAGTTTTTCTCGAGGAACTGACTGGTCTTCCTCCAAGAAGAGATGTTGAGTTCTCAATTGAACTTATACCCGGGGCGCTACCAATATCCAAGACTCCATATAGAATGGATGTTTTTGAGATTGAAGATCTAATGAAACAACTACAGGAGAATCTGGATAAAGGGTTTATATGCCCAAGTGCTTCACTATGGGGTGCACCAGTCCTCTTTGTCAAGAAGAAGGATGGGTCAATGTGGCTCTGCATTGATTATCGTGAACTTAACAAAATCACGATAATGAACAAGTATCCTCTCCCAAGAATTGATGAATTGTTTGATCAGCTGCATGGAGCACAATACTTCTCCAATTTGGACTTGCGGTCGAGATATTATCAAGTAAAGGTGAAGAAGGAAGATGACACCAAGACTGCTTTTTGTACAAGGTACGAGCACTATGAATTCATAATAATGCCTTTCGGACTCACCAATTCTCCAGAAATATTCATGGACTTGATGAATAGAGTTTTTAGAGATTAACTTGACAAATTTGTGGTAGTCTTTATTGATGATATTATAATATACTCAAAAACCAAGGAGGGCCATGAGGAGCATTTAAAAACTGTACTAGAGACTTTGCGCATGGAGAAGCTCTATGGAAAGTACAGAAAGTGTGAGTTCTAGTTGAAGGAGGTCTCATTCATGGGCCATATCATCACAAGAAATGGGATATCTGTGGACCCCTCAAAAAAAGATGCAATTGAGGGATGGCCGAGGCTATCATCGGTAACAGATATCCGTAGCTTCTTGAGGTTAGTTGGATATTATCGATGATTTGTGAGGGATTTCTCACGATTGTCCAACCCTCTTACCAAGAATACTCGAAAGGGATTAATGTTTTCTTGGAGTGATGAATGTGAAGAAATAATCAAGGAGTTGAAAAGGAGGCTTATCACTGCGCTCGTGCTCACTTTACCCACAAGTGGGGAGCTTTTGGTGTTATTCAGTGATTCTTCAAAGAAGGGATTTGGATGTGTTCTAAAACAGAATGATAAAGTGATATCATATGCCTCAAGGAAGTTTAAAATCCATGAGTGAAACTATCCAACGCATGATATGGAGTTGGCGGTGGTGATCTTTGCCTTGAAAATCTGGCGGCATTATCTCTATGGAGCATAATGTGAGATATATAATAACCACAAGAGTCTTAAATATATATTCACACAGAAAGATCTTAATATGTGCCAGAGAAGATGGATATAGTTCATCAAGGATTATGACTATTTAATACATTACCACCCTGGCATAGCGAATAAGGTGGTAGATTCCCTAAGTAGAAAGGATCCAGTGATTCTATCAATGATGATAATTGAGAAGGATCCAATCTTCTTACACTTGATGAATATGGATGTGGGAATCATAAATAAGGGAACATCATCAATCCTTTCACAAATGATTGATCAACCATTTATTTTGGAAAGGTTAAAGGATGCTCAAAAGGATGATGTGGGAATTCAAGAAAACGTTAAAGCTGTCAAAAAGGGAAAATCCTCGGAGTTTAATGTTAATGAAGAAGGAATTGTGCGGTTTGGGAAAAGACTGTGTGTTCCATCAAGTCTGGAGCTGAAGAAGGGACTTTTGGATGTGCACATAGTTCAAATTTCTCTATTCACCCAGGGAGAACAAATATGTATTGAGATCTCTGAGAAAACTTTTGGTGGGATAATATGAAGAATGAGATCGCCGAATATACATCAATGTTCCTGGTGTGTCATCAAGTGAAAGCAGAGAGGCAGAAGTCTAAGGGGATGATGAAACCATTTCCCATAACAGAATGGAAATGGGAAAACATCACCATGGACTTTGTCACAAGACTTCCAAGGACATCCAAAGGCAACAATGCAATCTAGGTTGTTGTGGATAATCTTACAAAGACCGCACACTTCATTTCTATTCGAGAGGATTTCTCTTTGTATCAACTGGCACAGATATATATTAGGGAAGTGGTAAGGTTTCATGGAGTACCACTATCTATTGATTCTGACCGAGATCCAATATACTCCTCTATTTTTTGGAAGAGTCTTCAACATGCTCTGAATACAGAACTCAACTTCAGTACGGCCTATCATCCTCAAACTGATGTCCAATCTGAGCGGACTATCCAAACACCTGAGGATATGTTGAGAGCATGCTCAATGAACTTTAAAGGAGGATGGGATCAACATCTTCCTCTGGTTGAGTTCTCTTATAATAACAGTTTCCACTCGAGCATCCAAATGGAACCATATGAATCCATGTATGGGAAAAGGTGCAGAACACCAGCATGTTGGGATGAGGTTGGTAAACATAAGCTGCTTGGACCAGAAATGCTCGAGGAAATGGTGGAGAAGGTTAAAACCATTCAGCAACATATCAATGCAGCCCAAAGTCAATAAAAGAGTATTGTAGATAATCATTGATGAGACCTTGAGTTTAAAGTTGGAGAGATGGTGTTTCTACGCATATCTTCGTGGAAAAAGGTCATGAGGTTTGGAAAGAAATGGAGGTTGATTCCAAGGTACATCGGCCCCTTTGAGGTTCTTGATTGTGTCGGGGCTCTGGCCTATCGACTAGCACTTCCACCTACCATGGACAAGGTGAATGATGTCTTTCATGTATCGCTCTTAAGGAAGTACACACCAGACCCTTCACATGTACTCTCTTACAAGGTGGTACAATTTGAAGATGATCTTTCTTATGAGGAGCAACCAGTAAAGATCTTAAATAGTAGAGAAAAAGATCTATGAAATAAGACAATGCCCCTCATCAAGGTGTTGTGGAGAAACTACAAGATTGAAGAAGAAACTTGGGATTCTGATAATATGATGAAGCTGAGTTACCCACATTTGTTTTAGTGTGGGAAAAGGAAAATTTTGAGGGTGAAATATCTGAAGGGGGGAATATTGTATCGACCCAAAGTTTCATTAATGGAAATCACTCTTGATCCAGTTAAATGTCTCTTTATGAAAAATGTTTTTATAATATGTCAACTTATTTGGATTTATGTTAAGAATTTTGACCATTTTTAATATAGTCGTTGAACAATGACCACATGATTAGTATAAATATAGGACCTTAACAAATCCAATTTACTCAGACAAAAGAAGTGATGGCCTCATCCAGTAGAATTGCTCCGTACGAAGCCCATTTGTTGGAGCTCAGAAAAGAGGTGGTATTCTTGGGCTTTGCCCTTGACCAATCCCAAGCTAAGCTTCACCGTGTCAAGCTCGAACGGGACCATCTATGGGAAAAGTGAAAGTTGATAGAGATTACCACTCGAGCGATGTTATCCGAGCCACCCAAAGAGTCTCTCACCATCGCACACCTTACCCTTAGGTCTTATGTGGCTATTTTAAGAGGTTATGTAACAAATAATTAGTACTATGTTCATGTACATTATTTTTTTATTTAATAATTTCTAGTCATTTTTGATACATTGTAAATAGTTTTTAATGTACAAATGGTGTTTTAGTTATTATTTAATCTATAATTATATTTTATTAAATTAAGGTATTTTTGAATTAAATAATATTTTAATAAAATATTATTATTAAAATTAAATTAATTTTTATTAAATATAAATGATCTTATAATTTTATGAAAGCAATTAAATTTTTTATTAAGGTTTGATATCTATTTCTATCAAAACACATAAATTTTTTATAAATGTCAGTTTTTATTTTAAAAGTGAAAATTCACATATTAATAAAATCATTTAGATAAAATAAATTTTATTTTTGGAATCAGGATGTCGAAATTATCCAATGGTGAATTTTTCATAATTTTATGAGACAGTCAAATTTTTGGGTAAAAATTAAATCCCGTTTAAATATATAATGTGTTTTATGACATCCTAATGACCAAATGGTGATGTAATAAAATACCATAATCCTTATGTTCGGCCAATATATGTTTTTTCATTAAAATAATGTGATTTTGGGTTTTTGTGACTTAAGTTTCAAAGCATTAATGGACCCCTCAAGACATATTCAACACTTTTCCTTTTTAAATTAATTCCCATGGGAGTGTGACTCACCTCCACATAAGCAACTTTATTATTTTAAGAAGTTAGGACTTGAGCCTTATAAAATATTATTTTCCTCTTCCATTTGCCAAAAACCATGGGCAAAAACCATGGGATGTTTTGTGGTTTGGATTAATTTAATGTAAGGGGACCCAAACCTAAATAATAAAAAATTCCCTCACCTTTACTATATAAACCAACGCAAGCTCCCACTTCCTACTCACTCAAATCCCTTGGAGTATGTCCAACCTCTGACCTAATATCTATAGAATCCTACAAATGTGCCCCATGCTCCCAAGAAGCCTCTCACAAGCCTCCCTCTAGCCTTTGGTGGCACACATCCAAGTAAGGGTTTTTTCTTCCTTTCTCATTTTGTCAATTTTCTTTATGTTGTAATACCCTTTTAATTTCAATTATGAATGTTGGGGTATGTTTTCACACCTCCCCCATACTGCCTTATTATTTTTTGAATGATGAGAGACCCCTTTCTATCTCATTATTTCCTCCCATGTACACCCGTTACTATGTCGAAATTCCGAAAGGAACTTCTCTCTCTTCTTTTACATTCAAGCAATAATTTTGTATCATGAATCTATATTCCATTAAAATTGTTGGTAAATGTACATATATGACCTCCTTACTATTCATTACATGTAAATTTGATGAGGAACCCCTTTCTCTCTCTTCAACCATTTTTATGAATCCTTATGTCACGATGTTACACTGCCAAAATCGCACCGATTTTCAAAGGCAATGTCATTATGTAGTGAATACCATTCCAATTTCTCCATCAAGGGTATTCACCTTTATGCACATTTACTTGTTGAATATAAAGTTTCATGTATGAATTCTACATTCCTTTATCATGGAGTAAATGATTTTGTTTTATGAATCCATGTTTTATGATCCATGTGGCACACTTATACATGAAATGAAATGTTTAAGAAGGGTGCACCCTTATAGCGCTCCAATGCATTGGGTAAAGTATATTATCATGATACGTCATGTGCAATGAGTTTTGACTCATGCTAATTCAAGTACAGTGAGGTTTTACTCTTGATTCATGTGTAATGATGGATTACTCATTCTACATGTGAAATGAGTCTTGGCTCATACTAATTCAATGTTAAGTGTTGTTGCTACATTTCCATGTTATGATTATCAGGCTTTATCTTGCCTTTATGTTCATGTTTCTCTGATGCTCTATTGACATGCCTATTGCCTAACATGTATTGTACTCCTAATGTTATTCCATGTGTACTCCCTTACTGGGCTTTATAGCTCACTCTTTTATTATGCATGTCCTCAGGTTATCCCATGAAATGCTAAGTACGAGGGAATGTAGAGGTCATGTAAAGGATGTTTTCAATAAAGATGTTGTATTTCATGTTTTAAGTTTTTATGTAATGATACTAAGCCCTAAAGACACTAAACCTCCAGATATTCATTGTTTTATCAAGTGATTTTTTATGTAATAAATCATGTTTATGTTGTAATAACAAAGCAGGGTTGTCATAGCTGGAGATGAGGCGTGGGCCCCATGGTCCTTCTTTTAAGCTGTGTGCAGTGTACTGTGCCTTTTTCATCAGATGTCCATTTGGGGTGATTGAGTAGTCATTTTGGCATGTTTTTTCGAGAGCATCGTGATGGCGCAGTTCAACAGACCACTTTTGGGACTGAGGTGTGGGTCCCATGATATGTCGTATGAGCATAAAGTAGTGTTGAATAACTTTTTCATTTGGTGTCTGTTTCCAGTGAGTAATTAGTCTATCTAGCGTTTTTTTCCGCAAGAATTACAATAGTGTAATCTGTATGGACAAAAATATCGTCTTTCGAGATATCATTAAATGTGGAAACATGAAAGGATGTTGGTCGGAGGTCCCTTTGACGTACTCCAAACCAACGCACGGTAGAAATGTTAGAAACATCCAGTGATGGCACAGAGAGTGAAGAGTTATCAGACCAGTTCCAGGGTTACCCTCTAGCAGGGTTGGGCGTTGGGTTACTCATTGACCTTAGGGATTACCCATCAGCGGGGTTAGGCAGTGGGTTACCCTTTGATCTTAGGGTTTACCCTTCAGCGGGGTTGCGCAGTGGGTTACCCGTTGACCTTAGCGTGTACCTTCTAGTGGGGTTGGGCAGTGGGTTACCCATTGACCATAGGGTTTTCATTCCAGCATGGCTGGGCACTACGTTACCCATGCATCTTAGGGTTTACCCTCTAGATGGGCTGGGGAGTGGGTTACCTGTTCACCGTAGGGTTTACCCTTTAGCTGGGATGGGATGTGGGTTACCTGTTCACCTTAGGGTTTACCCTCCAGCTAGGATGGGCAGTGGGTTACCTGTTCACCTTAGGTTTTACCCTCTAGCGGGGCTGGGCAGTGGGTTACCTGACAACCTCTTGGGGTTTAGCCTCCAGCTGGGCTGGGCAGTGGATTACTTGATGACTTCTTTCAGACTTAGCCCTTTCTGTGAGGCTAGTCAGTGTCTTTTATCTGTGGTTACCAGAGTGGGACCCTTGGTTGTATGTTTAAGCGATGAGACAACTTTGTCATACGAGACTATTGGGCATCAGTTATGGATATCCTTTGAACTGCTTGAGACTTTTCTTGGGATGAGCTTGGAGACAGAGATCCCTTTACACACTCGTCCGGGTTTCTTGTTGAGCATATATATATATACACCCTATATTTGTTCCCACTCCTTGGGTTCGGTTAATCCCCTTCTAGGAGGGGCGATGACATGCGGGTTATGCCATGTGATTTCAGTGTCTAGATCATCTTATATTGGACGAGTCTACTTCCTTTCTTTTTTTGGGTTGAGCTACACTCTCTCTATTGTACACTTACACTATTCTTTGTTCTTTCTACTACTCTCCATTTCAGTACCTCCTTTTTTGCTCCATCGAGCTTTTGGGGGATCCTACTGAGTATCTTTATACTCACCCCTTTTTGGGATTTTCTCACACTTGGTGTGCCCTTGCAGATGACAGACAGGTCGATCGAGTCTTCAGAGGAACATAGAGAAAACATGAGTGTGGGAAGAATTCAATGGTAATAGGAGGACCTTCCGGTGTGAGACTCACAAATTGTTTACTTTTGTTAACCTATTGTCGGGTTGTGGCACCATTCTATTTGGGTGCGTGTTTTTCCCTTTCATGTCCAATTTACTTGTAAGTCCACTTTTCATCACTCTACCAGTTCTATTTTTAGTGGTCGATGCATGTGTTTCTGTTGGGATATTATAGTTCGTACTTTGGTTTCCTTTTTTACGCTGCAATTATGCATTGTGTGGGTTTTTTGGGTGTGTATATGTACTTAGGCAATGGCCTCCCCGAGATTGGTATGCCTTCGGCTCTTGTCACCAGCCCCTGGCCTATAGAGGCAACCGTGGGGTATTTGCGGCTTGATACTGGTAGAGTTGGGTCGTGACATTTAAAACCCATAGAAAATATAGATAATACATTTTGGAAACATGATGCATCATTTTCATATCACTCATTCATATAGACTAACCCTTACTATTACACATGGAATAATCGTCATGATTATACTTGGAGGAACCATCATAGTTAAACTTAAAATGACCATCATGATTATACTTGAAGTCTCTATCATAGTTACTTTTGAAATAATCATCACAATTATACATTGAATGACCCTCATAGTTAACTTATAAACATTAAACATACCCAATACATTAGAGAGCAATAATGAGGTTCACCCTTCATATAAGCTGTATCGAGCTCACTCGTGAGCTATAATGGGACTCTTCCCATCATATAATCCATATTTCGGTCACCTATTTTTCATATATATTTCTATATTACCATATAATGAAAAAAAATATATTCGTTCTCTTTTAATCATAAAACCTTTCAAAAACATTTCTATACATGCACGAAAAAGTATTTCGGATGTCAAAATATCATTTTCCTTTAAAACACCATTTTAAATACGAAAATAAATAAAAATTGAAAATGGGTTTCTCTTTGAATAAAAAATTAATTATTATATTAAAATCAAAACTTCCATTAATTGTTTTTCCAATGGGGAATGTTGTTTATGGTATATACGTTAAAATAGAACATTTATTTTGTTTATTTGATAAAATATTCCATTTTAAACACATAAAAAGGATAATTTTTAAAAACATTGAAATAAAATAAAAATTGACATAAAATTTCTTTTGTGATTATTTTATTTTCATATACATATATCCCTAAAATAATATTATGAAATCTGAACATGGAATAAAAGTGTTAAAAAGGAAACAATAAAAAAGGATTTTTAAAAGAAAATCCCTCACTTTAAGTTCAACTCAACAGGTGAATTACATAGATTATTGAATGATAAAATTGTATTAATTATTTAAATTATTTAAAACCTTTTAATATTTTATTATTCCTTTTATTTAACATATTACCATTTTATATAAAATTACTTAATCATTTAATTTCATGTTGGATGTTTTTACGATATTCAGCTTGTATATCCAAAATGACTTCGGTTGGTTGACTATAGTCAATGATGGCATTGTTCCATATTATAAAAAATAATAATCATAATGTAATTATCAATTTTATACATTAACTATTATTTAAAACCCAACCATGAGTGATAATTATGAAAAATGACCTAAGTTACAATCATGGAGACGGTAAATCGTATGTACACATGAGTAACTCTATTAGTTTCCAATGACAATTATAGAAATGAGGAAAGAATTATATTATCATTAAATAAAGATAATAATATCATAAATACCATATTAATTATTGAAATTTATTGACATATATAATTGATATTATTGGGTGTTGAAAAACTAATCACATCGCTTTGTAGATGTGGTTTTCCACACTTACGTAAGAACTATAATGACATTTTTTAGTGAATTAAAATTTTAGAAGATAAGTTTAATATTATATTTAAATAATAAAATATATTTCATAAAAATTATATATATAAATTAAATGCATCATTATAACCTATCTTAAAATATGGTGATGGAAAACAAATTATATCAGTTCATGAAGTGGTAGTCTGACATATACACAAATGATGGAATCATTTCACATTAGGACAATGTTTGAAAATGATATAGGTTATGCAATTAATATAACAACATCTTAGTATATGGGATATATTTATGTTTTTATATCTTCAAGGTAATTTGATATTTGAAGGAGTTTAAAGTATAAATAAAATTAAAACACAAGATTAAGAACAATACCTATTCTTAAAAAAACTTCTTCAGGTTTACTCTAAATGCTTTACTATATAGGATTTCTAATTTAAACCTTATAGACTTTGACGAAGGATTTACATAAGGTATTTTTTAAGTTTTTTTAAAAACCTAATGGTTTGTGAAATTTGAATAAATAATAAAATGAGGCACCCTTTTATAAGAGAAGTGAATGGTACTCTTGGAATTTCCTAAAATATTAAAGTAATATAAATTAATTATGTATTAAATATATCTCCAAATTAATATGATTAAAATATAATATTAGGGTTAAAATAAACCAAATCAAACAATAAAATTCTTAAATTTTTGGTTTAAATTGTTACACATAATGTTTTATTTTAACCCTTCGTTAACCCTTTCAAAATTTCGATGATAGCAATGTTTTTTACTCTTATAGAAATAATGAATTTAATATAAAAAGAAAAATGGTTCATAAATGGAATATAGTTAATGTCATCATAAATAAATATTTATCCTAGATAAATAATATATATTTAGGAACTTGGGTTCATTTAACAAAATATTATTTATAATAAATCAATATTAATTAAAAAATTGAACTATTACATTAATTTGAATTTGAAGATTATTAATATGCTTAATTTTATTTTTCAAGAAATTGAATAATTTGATGAATCGGTGTGGAATCATATTTTAATGTAATTATTTCATCAATAATAAATAAAAATACATAGCCATGATTAAAATAAATCATTTACCTATAGAAATAATATTTGTAACCAAATATGCCATGTAACAACCAAGGTATATATAATATAATTTGTTTTCATTAAGAAATTAAATAAAGAAATTTATTATAAATGTTTAAAGAAATAATTGGTATTTATATAAATTAAATAATCTATAATAATATAATATTAACCTCACTTATTAAAGTATAAATAAAATTCATGTATCATAAATGTGAAAATATGATATATTTATGTCATGGAATTAGTAAATAAATATCTTGAATGTGATAAATTAAATGTTGGTATTTTCAAGAATCAAATTTGTTAATTTATAATTTTATACATAATTAAATCATTGAAAATAAAATTTATTTTCATAAATTAATATTTTACTAACATATGATTATAAGATAATTTTATGAGACCTAATTAATTTTTCCAAAGTGTTTTAAAATCAGTTATAGGTTAAAAATTGGTATACCTTGAATAGTTTTGCTATTAATTAAAAATTAAAATTTTAATATTTAGAAAACTGTTTTCATAAAATTTATTTCATTTTTCTTTTATAATGATCGATAAATGGATAGGGTGAGTTTTTGGGAATTTTAGAAAATAGTTGAATTTTTTGTTGAATAGTAAAATATGTTAATTTACGATATTTAACAAATACATTATTTATTGATTAATTGGTTATGTATGGATTATTTATACCCATAATATAGAAATATCCTTTATTATTTTATTATATTTAGTTATAATTAACAAAATATTCAAAGTCTTGAGCCAAAATAATAAACTAAGAATAAAATAATTAAAAAAACACTTCTCTCCTCCAGTATAAATACCATCCCCAACCACCTCTTCTCATCACACCTAAAAGAATTTTAGATTGTTTCATTTATAATAAATTCAATTAAAAAACCTCTTCCTCATGACCAATAACTTTTTGTCTCACTAAAAATCCAAAACTAGGTGCCTCAATGAGGTTATCAAGGTGAAGAACTCAAGTGGTAAAATCCTCTTTCATTTTTTTACTTTCAGTTTAATTTGTTTTATATTCTTATTCTATCCTATAATCCCCTTATAAAATAGGAATTAAAACTCTAGTATCATATATATACTATAATTTTATAATTTTTATGGAAAAATTCATAATCACACTTCTTCTTTTTATTCTAAATTTGAGAAAATATTTCATGATTTGTCGATTTACCACCATCATGGACGATACACTTTCATTTTCCCATACCTACTTCAAGGATGATAATAAAGAAATCCTTATGGAAAAATAAAATTTTATTTTATGTATTATATTTTATATGATTTTCTCAAACCATTATATAAAAATCTTATTAAATAAAAAGATATATGTTCATGATGGTCTTAAAAACCACCAAAACAAATAAAATCATTTCCATTAATGTTTTATCTAATGATTCATCCACGTATCAAAGAAAATGATATTCAGAATCATTTATAATTACTTGAAAATATTAATA
Organism: Viscum album; assembly: GCA_963277665.1. NCBI lineage: Eukaryota > Viridiplantae > Streptophyta > Magnoliopsida > Santalales > Viscaceae > Viscum > Viscum album. The sequence goes on from OY728148.1 coordinate 791,519,533, forward strand.
CCATTTATTTCCACTTATGTAGTATTTCTTACATTCGATAAGAAAATCCATTATGAACCATTCATGGGAACCATGAAAAAACACAACTAAAATGATGAAAATAAAAAAATATTAATTAATGGGTGGAATGATGTTATAATAAAATAATATAACGAATTATGAATTTCTATATGGTTATATAATATATTAATAACACTATTTATACCATTATACATGAGTTTTAACCATGTTTTATGTAAGACAAACCCAAAGTAAGGGACTTTTCTTTAAAAATACTTTTAAGATTTTTATTCTAAAGAAATTAAAAATGAAATTTTTTATGATAAAATTATTATTATTTTTTGATTTTATTCCTATTATTGGGAGTTATTTAGGATTTAGGGTGGTACCAAAATCTCCATCCAATTCATTAGGTATTTTTATGTTACAAGTTCACTATAATGTTATTCCATGTGAAAATTTTATGGTTGTGTCATAAGGTGGTCAAGAGGGTTTCATTGTAAGGTAGTTGTGAGGGTTAAAAATCATAAGTTAGACATGAGGGATGAAATATTATGTATATAATTCCATAATTTACCTATATGGTTAAATTTCTTTTTTCTATGTTTTATGGAAATCCCTTGTTTCCCCAAATTGTGTATTTGATACTTTATGGATGAGAAGTATGTCTTTGTGAAAATGATTTCATATGTTTCAAATTATTCATAGAATAATGGATTATTTCATTAATTTTTGTTCCCTACTAATATTTTTTCTCATCCTGAGATTTAAAATGTATTTTATAAGGTTTAAGGATGGGTAAGAGAAAAAATAATCAAAGATGGATGTTGTGATGAATTCTTGTAAGATTAAAAACATTTTTATTATTTAATAAATTGATACTATTTTAGTAGTATCCAATTTGTATGATTGTGGGTTTCCATGTATGTTTTATAATCTAATTCTCTAAAACTGTAAACTAAAAAGAACCTTGGTAATTTAATTAGTTTATTCTAGTTGAATTAGCTAGATTATTTAATGTATAAGGTCAGGTCATTAAAGCTGGTCTCAAATAATGGTTTAGATATAATTAGGGGCTAATATGATGTTATTATAATACCATAAATGTTTTTTTCTCTATGGGTAACTTGAAATTATTCAGAATTAGATTATATCAATGTTACTACATCTAGGAAATGTCTGTTCATAATGGTTTTTTGCAGAAGAAACAGGGAAGTTGAAGTAGGATGAAATCAAGACGATGATATCATTCCAAATTTACAACCTAGAATTGTGGGAATTATAACCTAAAAGATTGTGATAGTGATGAATCAGTTGAAGTAGGCTATAAATGTTAGTGTAATCCATGCAAGTGAAAAACCAAATCTACCTTAAAGGAACATGGTGATAGTGAACATTTTATGAGGAAATTCCCTCCAGCTTTCAGAGGATATTTTGACCCAGTGGTGGCTAAAGGGTAAATTAAATCCCTGGATAAAATAATTGATATCACGGGGTATTCATATAAAAAAGGACAGTCTTTCTATTTACTATTTTAAAGGTAAATTTGACCAGTGGTGTTTAATGGTAAAGAATATTAGAGATACCGAGGATATCAATTCTTTAGAATGGGATGAATTTATTAATATTTTCTTTGAAAAGTATTTTCATGAGGTTGTTCAATATAGGATGGAGAAAAAATTAATTGGATTGAAATAAAAGGAGGAAGATTCAGTTGTCGTGTATGAAGAAACCATCACCCAATAGGAATGGTATGTTCTAAATCTTATTTTTCATCTTGATAGTAATATCAATCATTTTTATTCATGATTTGAGCTAATATATTTAATGGAAATGGATTCCATTGATGTGAAAAGTTATGAGAAACTTATTTAATGTGATGAGAGATTAAAAGGGTATTTTTTAGGTTCATAGGTACTTTGAAAAATATAAAAATAAATGGTCCAGATGCCAAGTAATGGGTAATAGACAATCAATGAAATCTTAATTTAAGAAATTTTATTTTCCAGTTTGTGGGATGTTTTGTTAAAAAACATCCTAGGGAATACCATAACAAATCTATAAAGGTTTTATGATGTGGTATGTTTGGAAAAAATTCCTAATAATACAATGAAAAATATATTAGTGTTGATATTTTTGATTCTAATAGCAAAACTATAATGTGTTTTAAATTTGAGGAGATGGTTCATTACTCAAATACCTACCCAAATAAAGATATTAATGGAACAAAATACATAATATAAGAATAAAGTTGTAGTTAAATCCTTTGTGACTACTACCGTAGATGTTGGGACGTCTAATGAGGTGGTATTGGGTTTTTTGTTTGTTTACTCAAATTTTTCTAATGTATTTTTTGATAAGGGGTCTACACAAACCTTTATTACTGATTAATTTTATTGTAAATTGATAATTGGACCTCATGAAATGAATCAATAGTTTATATTTAAATCATTCAGGGGAAATATTAAGAAAATATGACATTATATGAATATTTTTGTTATTGCCTATGGAAAGAAATTACTGGAAAACCATTATTTTCCCTTAATAGATTTTGATGTTATTCTTGGTATGGAATATATTTATTTTTTTCATGTTAGGACTAATTTTAGAGAAGAAGAAGTCTTTTTTCCAAAATTTGTTGTAGTTTTCTATTTAAGAATGAACACATTCCATTTTTAACATGTCCAGAAGATGAGAAAATGATAAAATATAGACAAGAAAGTTATCGTAAACATATTGATGAAAACATGTGAACTATTCTGATTTATTATGTTCCAGTGGTAAATTAATACTTATATGTTTATCTTGATGAGTTTACCAATGTTATACCCCATAGAGAAGTTGAATTTACTATAGACTTTGTTCTTGATGCTGATAAAATTTCAAACCCCCCTTATTGAATGGATCATGTGGAAATTCTATAATTGAAAAATTAGTTCTATGAGTGTTGTGACAATGGTTTCATTTGACCCAACACTTTACCACAGGGTGATTTTATTTGGTTCATTAAAAATAAATATGGTCAAATGATACTCGACATTGATTATTGATCTTTAAATAAGATTACTATTTGAATAAGTATCCATTGACTCATATCTTTAACATATTTTATTAGATTTAGGGATCTCAGTATTCTTACAAGACAGAATTGATATCTAGGTACCATCAGTTCAAGGTAAAGGATGATGAAATTCAAAAAATAGTGTTCTATACTAGATATAGTCATACTGAGTTTGTTGTTATGCCCTTAAGCTTGAAAAATTATCCTATTGTATTTATGGATTTTATGAAAATAATATCCCATAAATATTTGTATAAGTTTTTTCTTGTTTTTATGGATGATATTATGGTGTTTTTAAAAACATTATAAGGATCATGAAAACTTTGAAGTGTTGTCCTACAAACTCTAAAAGAAAATAAGTTATACGAAAAATTTAGCAAATGTTCTATTTTTTTATAAACAAGTATTTTCTTGGGAATATTTTAAGGATGGAATGATGGTTGATCTCTCCAAATAAAGTGGTTTATGACTCAAAAATACAAAAAAATGTTAATGATATTCATAGTTTTCTTATATTATGAATTTATTACTAATATTTTGTTAAAAACATTACATGATTCTATATCCTAATAACTTTGTTAACAAAAAAGGGATTTAATTTATTTCGATAAAAACTATGATGTTTTTATTAAGTAATTGAAAATAAGATTGGTAAATGCCCTAGTTTTGGTCTTACATTATAGATATTTTTATTTTATCATCTACAATAATGCTTCATTAAAGGGATGTGGTAGGGTTGTAATGCAGAATGATAAAGTAATTTCTTATGTTTCTTGAAAAATAAATCCTCCTGGGTAAAATTATCTGACACATGATTTCGAATTAGCATCTATGGTTAATGCTTTAAAATTTTTGGGGAATCATTTATAGGTAGATAATTGTGACATATATATTGATCGAAAAAGTTTTAAGTATATATTTACTTAGAAATAATTGAACGTTATGTAGAAAATATAGTTGGAACTCATAAAAGATTGTGATTAAATAATCAATTACCATAGTGTAAAAAAATAGAGTTTCTGATTCCATGAGTCAAAAACATCATGAAACATTAACCAAATTTTTACTAGAACATGACCACTTTGTAAATTATTTTTTAAAGTTTAGATTTAAATTTTTTGGTGCGGAAAATTCCTCTCTCTCTCTTTATTTAGGTGTTAGTGTAGTCATATCTCTCAGATATAATTAAAAATGAATTGAAGGAAGACTATGAGTTTCAGAAAATGGTATAATTAGTTATGAAATGTAAATTTTGGGATATTAATGTTGTTAAAAATTATGACTATAAAATTGAAAAGAGTTTATGTGTGCCTTATGATTCCTATATGATGAAATAATTGTAAATTGAATATCATATTTCTCTGTTTTTAGTTCATCATTGTAGTATAAATATGTATAGAGAAATTTGGGATTATTACTAGTGGGATGGAAAGAATAGATATATTGCTAATTTTAACATGAAATGTTTGACATGTCAACAAGTTAAAATAGAGAGACGAATACCAAATGGGACACTTCATCCATTGCCAATAACGGATTGGAAATTGAAAAATATATTCATGGACATCATGGGGGACTACCAAATACTTCAAAAGGTAAAACTTTTATTAGGGTTATTGTTGAACTACATACTAAATCTACCCATTTTATTCTTCTTTGAGATACACTTTCTTTATATCATCTTTATAAACTCTACCTTAATGATTTTTTTAGGTTACATAGAGTTTCTCTATCCATTGTATCTCACTGTGATCCCAGGTTCACTTCTAGCTTTTGAAAAAGCCTTCAGAAGTCATTGGGAACTGAATTAATTTTTTTTAAATTCTTTAATATTCAATTATATGTGTAGTCATGATGAATAATTTAGATATTGTATGATATGCTTCGATATAGATCAATATATTACCATGGAAGTTGGGATTAACATCTTTCTTCAGTTGAGTTCTCTTTTGAAAATATTTTTCATAATAGTATATAGTTGGTAACTTTTGAGGAATTATATAGAAATAGGTGTCAACTCTTTCATTTTTTGGATGAAGTTAGGGGAAAAAGTTAATGGGACCATAATTAGTAGAGGAGGTGGATGAGATGGTAAATATGGTCTAGAAACACATGAGGATAGCTTAGAGTCGGTAGAAAATTTATGCAAATAATAGAAGGAATGGCCATTATTTCAAGGTAAGGGATTATGTTTTCCATAAAATATATCCTTGGAAAAGATTTATACATTTTGGTAAAAAATTAACGTTAAGTCCATGGTTCATTGGACCTTTTGAAATCATGGAGAATGTTGGAATAGTTTCCTAGAGAGTATCTTTTCCTCTGAGTTTATCTATGTTACACAATGTTGTTCATGTTTCAATGTCATTAAATTATGTGTAAGATTCATATCATGTTTCGAGTCTAGAAGTAGTTCATCTTGAATAGATCCTTCCTTATGAAGAGAAACCCATTCAAATTATGGGTTGTAGTGAGAAAGTATTGTGTAATATGGTAAATCCCTATGTCAAGGTTTTATAGAGAAACCACATGATTGAAAAAGAAACATGTGAATCTAAAAATTCCATGAGGGAAAGGTATCCTCACTTATTAATTAAGTGAATAAAAATTTCAAGGATGAAATTTTCATAAGGGGGAGAATGTAACAGCTGAGGTACTTATAAAATATATTTTTTTCATTCTAAAATTAAATAGAAAAAAATCTTTATAAATGAATAATTAAATAAGTAGTATAAATAGAAATTATGGAATCTATAATAATTGAATAATAACCTCACCAGTTAAATTACAAATAAAATTCATGTATCTTATAAGTTAAAATATGACATATTTATATCATTGAATAAGTAAATAAATGTTATTAAAGTGATAAATTAAGTGTCGAGATTTTTTTAAAACATAAATGTTTATTTATAATTTTATAATTAATTTAATGATTTAAAAGAAGATTAATTTTGATAAAATAGATTCATAAATAAAAATTTTACATTATTATAATAATAAAATATTTTTATGAGAACTTAATTAATTTTTCAAAGGGTTGTAAAATCAGTTATAGTTTTAAAATTGGTATTTTTGAAAAAATAATGGCTTTAATTAAAAATTAAATTTATAATATTTAGACAATTATTTTCATAAAGTGGAGATAACTTTTTAATTCTACACATTGAAAAATTGTTAAGTTGAATGTTTAGGATTTTTCTAAAATAGTTGAATTTTTTGTGAATTCTAAAATAAATTAACTTATGGTATTTTACAAATACATTATTTATAGTATATAGATGATATATAAATGATGTAAACCCATTATCTAAATATTTTAGTAATTATTTTAATTTTGGTTATAATTTTAAATCTATTCATAGTCTTGATAAAAAATAATAAACTAATGAATAAAATAATCAAAAACCCTCCTCTCCTCTACTTTAAATACCGCCCTCACCACCTCTTCTCCTCACACATAAAAGCCTTGTAGCTTGTTTAATTTTTACACCATTACCTTTCTAAGACACTTCTAGATGTTTAAGACCTTATGGTATCACAAAATTTCCAAAAACAAGTTCCTTAAAGAGGTCTCAAGGGAAAGAATTCAATAGGTAAAATCCTCTTTCATTTTCTTTTATTTTCCTTTTAATTTATTTTTTATTCTTATTATCTATTAAAAAAACCATATCTAAGTGGAGTTAAAACACCATTATCTTATATATACTTTAATTTTCTATTTTTAATCAAAAAATTAAACATAATACTTCTTCTTCTCTTCCTTTTATTATAAAAATGTGATCATCATCTGTGATGTGTCGATTTACCACCATCATAGGCAATACACATTAATTTTACATTAACACCATTAAAGAAGGTCATAAATCCATTATTATGATTAAATCATATTTTATTATACATTTTATAATTAATATATTATTCTAGAACCATTATATAAAAATTATATTAAATAAAATGATATAAGTTTATGATGGTCATAAAAACCGACAAAATAAACTAACGCATTTTCATTAATGTAATATATAATGATTCATCACCATGTCAGAAAAAATGATATTTAGAATCGCTTAAATTTTTTTCACATATTAATAACATTTTTTTTACACTTTTTGAGTTTTTATTCCATTCAATAAGAAAATCTACAACGAATCCATCATGGAAACCATGAAAAGAATGCACCTAAAATGATGAAAATAACAAAATACTAATAATAAATGGGTGGAAAGATGTTATAATAAAATCATATAAGGAATTATAAATATAAATATTCTTTTATAATATATTAATAACAATATAAAAACCATTTTACTGTTGGTTTGAACATGTTTTATTTAAGATAAACTAAAGGTAAGAGACTTTTTTTATGAACAATTTTTAAATTTAAAATTTTACTAAATTCAAAAGAAATTTTTTTCTATTGAAATTATTCATATTTTATGATTATATTATGATTAGTGGTTTTTTTATGATGAATGGTGGAACCTAAATCTTTCTCTAATGAATTGTGTATGCTTATGTTGGAAGTTGATTGTAAGGGTTATTCCAAGTGTAACTCCAATGGTTACATCATTAGGTAGTCATGAGGGTTTCATTGTAAGGTAGCTATAAGTGTTACAAATAGAAGTGTAGCTGTGAGGGTTAAAGTTTTAAGTATGTAATTCCCCAAGTTACCTCTATGGTTTTATTTATGTTAAATATGTTTTATGGAAATACATTGTTTTCAAAAAGTATCTATATGAAACTTGATGGGTGTGATGTATTTATTTGTGAAATTGATTTCATATGTTTATAAGAATTCATGTACTAAGAGTTTCTTTCCTTCCCTTTTTTTCCTTACTGATATTTTTTTTATCATACCAAGTTTTAAAATATTTTCACAGGGTTTAATGATGTGTAATATAAAATAATAATCAAGTTGAATGTTGTGAATAATTCATTTTATATTAAAAACATTTGTATTATGGAATAAATGGATAATGTTTTTGTAGTACCCACTTTCTATGCTTGTGGGTTTTCATGTATGTTTTATGAACTAATTCTCCAAAACTCTAATCTAAAAAGGTCTTTGGGAATTTAATAAGTGTATTATAGTAAAATTAACTAGATTATGTAATATTTATGGTCAAGTCCTTATATGCCTTTTTTTATCATGATAATAAAAATATCTGTGTTATTAAAAATAAGAGTGTGACATTTTTTTCTTTTCTTTACATAAAAGATTATAAAGGTCACAATAACATCCGAATGGAATCAAAAGTTAATATATTATACTTATTGATTATTATGGATGATATATACTCAATAAAAAATTATACAAGTCTTAGGGTTGTTTTTTTAGTCCATTTTATTTTATTTTTAACTTTAGTTACCCAATATTTCCTTTTCTGTGGTAACAAAAATTACTAAATTTTCAATTAATATTCACCAAAAATAAAATAGACATATCTACAAAAATATTAACGTCTTCATTCCAAATATTAATTATATTTTTTAAGATTAAACACTAAATTATTTAATATTTTTATATAAAATTGAATCAGAAAAACGTGATGATAAACAATCTTTTAGAAAAATGTCATTTTTAAGTATAATATTTTTATTTTAAATTCATTTTTAAAATTAATTCCAAGGACAGTAATTGGGTTTTTTATAATAAAAAGTAATAAATGAAATTTGAAAACAAATTCACAAATAATTTTACTTTATAATTACTTTAAAATAAAATGTTTTTTTAGTAAAAATATTATATATCATTATTCAGTAAAAAATAATTTTTTAGATAATTCTAAAAACCTCACTATTATCTCATTTTGATATAAATATTTCGAAAATGATTTCCTTTTCATAAAATTATATTTAAAAATTACATAAATTAATTATAATATTTTTTTACAAAATTAAAAGCATCCTTTTTTAAGATAACATATATTTTTTGAATAAAATGACTACTAAAAATTGAGTGATCATTCAATATGAATTAGTAAATATATTAGAATTAATCAGGGTCTATATATATCATAATTTATTTAATCATATCCATACCCTCCAATTCAATTGCTAGTTTATAAAGATCACATTTTAAATATAATATTTCAAGCTCCTTTAAGCTCGATGTCGTGTGTGATATAAGCTATAAAAACATGTCGTTTAAAAAATAAGAGATTTTACACTACTATTCTAACCAACATAATTATTTCATATATTTCCCATTATTTATGAATTCTATCCATTAATCCATTACCATTTGAATTTATTCCAACCACATTCCATGCCATCATGAATCTATGAAATAATTATAAAACAACGAAACTGATCCATAACCACATAAGCACCCATCCATCACTATTATAACCAAACCACACCATATCATCATTATAAGAAACAATAATTTTAAAAAAATCAAAAATGTCAGGAAGACCTAACAAATAATAAAAAATAGTAAAAATATCAAAAATTCACATTGAAAAAACTATCCATACTCAAACATTCATATAAAATCATTATTTCACATTAAATCATTAACACCATAATTACATATTCCAAAAAATCATATTCATCATAAAATTTACATAATTTATCGAAGAATAAAAGTGAAAATAATATCAATAATGATAACTAAATTAATCATATTAATACATATCAATCATCTATATTTTTAATAGTAAACAATAAAAAATAGTAATGTAACCCAAGTTATGAAAATCAATTCATTCGTCTTCCCATATACATTTATCATTTTATATATATAAAAAAATAAGTAACTTCTTATAACAAACCAGCCTGAGTACCCTGGTAACATGATAACTGAGCTTGAACTAACATAGCCTGAAGGGAATTATCAATCCCCATATGTTGGTGTCTAGCACCTGACATCTTACAAAAATGAAAGTGGGAATGATTTTTCCACAATCATTGTGGAAACAAGATAAACTGGTAAGTATGCATAAAAGAGAAACTCTACAAGGATAAGTGTACTATAAGTAAAACATGCATAACAACCCAAAGTACTACTGAAATATACCAAAAATATGAAAACATTCCCAAGTCCCAACAGAATCAACTCACCAAGTTCACAGATCACTAGCTACGACCACCATCAAGTGGCACCATACCCTTGATCGTACCAGGATAGAGATAATCTAAAAAAACAAAAAGTCATAAGTAGGGTGTGAGATAAAGATCAGTAGGGTCTCACCATTGATTCCATAATAATTTTCCAAAAATTTATTAACCAAATAAATATTTTAATTTTGAATAAACAGATTTCAAATATCAAAAGCATGTTAAAAAATCTTGATTTACATTTTAAATGACAGAAACACTTTAAAAAACATTTCTTTTTAATTGATGAGACATTTATAAAAAATATATTAAATAGAAATTTTATATAAAATAATTTATATAAATTCAAAGGGAATGTAAAACTGTTTTCAATAATGGAATATATTCATTTCAAATAAATCAAGTGAGCCACATGGTCATATGCCTAATAGGTACAATAGTTCCAGGAAAAATAAATACGAACACTCAAGGTCACATGAGAATATGTGTATACAAATGTCCCTTTGGTACGTCCAAAGGAGACTTCTCCACCATCCCATCAGAGTTGGGACATGATGCATTGTTGTTTTAGATCATTATAAATTATAGTGTGTTGTCTGAATAACTAACTAACTACCTAAGGTTTTCATGTTTTCTAGTAATAAATCAACTGTGGGAAATTTACTTTAATAGTGTTTAAAAAAAATTCATCCCATTCTCCATTTAAAATATGAAAATTTTCCATTTAAAACCCAAATTGGGTTTTTAATAAAAATATTCGTTATTCTAAGATAAACCCTAAAGGTTTCTATCAAAACAATTTTTAATACATTTTCAAAATTTCCAACATGAAGTCAATTTCATCAAATAAATTTCACAATTCAAATACCACAATAAAATTCAAAAATTTAATATCAAACAATTTAGATAAATTTTAAAAATATAATTTCAAAAGTTTAAATTCCATAAAATTCCCTCAGTTTCAAAAACACACCCTAATTCAATAGAATTGAGGAATTTTCCAATTTCATTTTAAAAAACAACTTTAAAAATAAAATCCCCCAATTTAATGGAATTAGGTTTTTAGAAAATTAAATTTCATAAGGATAAAATCCATCACATTTAATTGAAATAAATTTGATTTTTCAAGCAATTAAGGGTTAATAAAATTTGGGCATCATAACGAAACAACCTACATAGGGATCACGGGATCACGAAACTCCAAACCCTAATTGGGATTTTCCAACAAAGAATGAAAGCAACAAAATATGAGAATCAAACCCAGATCCAAGATCTAATGTAGAGGGTATTATATCCTCCAATTCAATAAGGATATCTATGAAACCCTAGTCATGATAGAGGAGAGAGCAGAAGAAAGAGAACTAGGATAGGAAAATAAATAGGGGAAGAATGAATGTCCTTATATTTACTTCAATCCACATCCTGGAGGGTTATGTGGGGGGGGGGGGGGGGACTGCTCTTGGGATCTCTTAGGGAAGAAGAAATAATAAATGGGCTGCACAGTTCCATCGAGGGTCTAAAAAAGGGTTTAAAAATTTTAAAAATTGTTTTTTTGGATTGAAAAGCTCGCACGCATGCCTTACTAGGCAGATCCACATGGTTTGGAAAAACTGTGTTCCCTAGTAATGTACCACTTTAAAGGGTTACATGGTTTCTCATATATGGGTCCATAGTTTTTCAAACCATGTGCTAGCTATGAAAACCCCCACATTACAGGTTTGTATGGTTTCCACTAAGATGGTGCAAAGTTTTGGAAAACCATTCGCCAACTATGCACTAACCCAAATTCTAAAAAAAATTATAAAACATTAATAAATTTCACCCAAAATAACCCCAAATGAATCCAAAAAAAAGAACTAAAAATAGGGGTTGATGAATTCTTGAAAATAGTATCATGATTATAAAACCTTCCAACTATAGAAATTATATGTCCCTAGAAAGCCTACTCAGAAGCTTCAATGCCAAAAAGATGAGGCCATTACTCTCTCATCAGTTCCTCCATCTTCCATGTATCGTGATTATTCGATCTGTTCTACCATAGCACTTGAACCAAAGGTATCTTCCTCCCACAAGGTCCCTTGAATCAGAATCAACTATCATGACTGGTCGTTCAATCATGAATAAATCATGTTCAACCTAAAGATCACGGAATCAAAAAACATCAGATAGATCATATAAATATTTTTGGAGATGATATACATGAAATGTGTTATTTATAGACATCATCTATGGTGGAAGTGATAAAAAATATGCCTCTTTAACCATATGCTCAGAAACATAAAAAGGTCCCACAAAATGAGGATCATATTTTCCTTGCCTCCCAAACCATCGATGACCTGACTGAGGTGAAATTTTCAAGAATACCTAGTCACCAATAGAAAATTATAATTTTATTCATCAACGATTATCATAGGACTTGTACCAACTCTCTTAAATCATAATTCTCTAATTAATCAACTGAATATTTGGTGCCTTCTCTTAAACCAAGTTTAGTCTAACCCTGGAACACTCAACAATATTCAACCAACACAATAGAGATCTAAAAGGCCTCAAAAGGATCCATTCTGATCATAGAAATTTAATTATTGTTATAAGAAAACTCAACCAGCCCATTATGTTTATTTTAAGATCCACCAATGTCAAGAACACAAGCACAGAGCATATCCTCAAGAATTTGTATAGTTCTTTCTATCTGGCCATCCAGGTGTGGATTGTGTGTCATGCTAAAAAGGACTTGACATCCTAGTGCCTCCTGAAAACCACTATAAAAGTGATAAGTTAACCAAGGATCACTGCTAGAAACCATGGAACTCCATTCAAATGAACAATCACATTCACATGGAGATTTCGGGACACCTCAACCTTGGTTGTATCAAGAATGGGTATAAAGTGAGCTAAATTATTCAGTCGATCAACCAAAAATCATATCACACTATTCTTATTCTAGGTACATGGAAATAAAACCACAAATTCCATTGAGATCCCATCCCACTTCTAAGTCATGATAGTAAGTGGATGATGCAAACCAAAATGTTTATGGTTCTCATCCATAACCTACTAGAAAGCATAACAATGAGAGAAACAATTATCAATTCCCCATCTCATACCTGGCCACTATAATTTTCATTGCATGTCATAGATCATCATAATGTCTCCTAGAACACTTCCCACTAGGAATTATGATAATCCCCCATAACAAATTTTTTTACAAATAATGGTACCACATAGAAATTCCAAGAAAACAGAATGCCATTAGTAAAGAATTACTAACAAGGCATGGTGTCCCCACCATGAAGAAAGTATTTAATGATATGGAAAGCATCGTCACGTTTTTATTATAGATTAATCATTTCCAGAATATGGGATTCCAACTAAACACTAGCTAATGAAATCTTAGACCATGACTCTTGAACTCTAATATAAAACTATGCATTGTGATCCATCCAGTTCCACTCTTTTGGAGATTCTTTTACTGTATGGGTTTGTTGTTTCCTACTCAAATAATATGGAATAAAATTCCATTTCCATGGGGTGATGTTGATTTAAAATTTGAAATAATATAGGTATTCCACCCAACCCCTTTGGAATTGTTTCAAATATTTTTTATTGAATATATAAATCAAGCTATTGTGGACAGAAAACATGGTAAACCTTTGTCCATAATGTTAATGAAACCCACTCTTATATATATGTATCTTAGTTACAATTTCAATGACATGGGTGGGTTAATTATTATCTTGTTTCCCAAGAATATTATATCCATAAGGAACAACATGATCAACCTACATGAGAACATATCCCAAACCAAATCTAATGCATCACTGAAGACCATAGAGCCCTACCCGGCCTCGGGAAGAGTCAACACTGGCATAGTAGTCAAAAGTTATTTCATATCAACAAAATAAAACTAAAATTATACATATAAAGAAAAATTTACCCCCATATAATTTAGTGTAGTCATTAGGGAAGCTAACTTTGAGATGTCCATAACAAACCGGTTATAATACCTAGATAGACCCAAGAAGATATGAGAACTGAAAAAACTTTGTGGTCATTCTCATGTCATAATAGCCTTCAACTTTATAGGATAAACTAAAATACCATGTTTCAACACCAATTTGCCAGATATCATAACTTTTCAAATATAGAACTCATATTTTTAATTATTCACATAAAGTCAGATATTTCTCAGCAAACTCATAACTCTTCTCAAATGATACCCATGAGCCTACTCAACGTTAGAGTAAATGGGGATTTCATCCTTAAAGACTAACATGATGGTGTCAATATAATATTAAAAAATCATGTTCATTAAAGCTATAAATACTATAGTATAATTTTTTTGACCAAAAGGAACGAAAAGGTACTAATAATGATTATACCTACATCGAATGGCAGTTTTCATAATGTCAGGTTCTTTTATTTTCATCTGGTGGTAACCTGATCGATGATCTATTTTTGAAAACCACATTTCCCCTAAAAAATGATTAAAATAATCTCAAATCCATTGAAATGGATACTTTTTCTTTAATATAACTTGATTGAGTTTTCCATAATTCAAACAAAGAATAAGAGAGCCATCAGTTTTCTTAACAAAGAGAATCAGAGAAACCCATGGTGACACACATTGGAGTATAAAGAATTTCTCAAGAAGATAATTCAAATAAAACTTAAACTATTTCATGTCAGCTGGATACATGCAGTAACAAGTAATATACATTGGTTGAGTACCAAGAACTAAATTGATATGGAACTCTACCACTTTTACTAGTTGGAATCCATAGAAGTCTGAAGGAAACACATCAGGAAACTCGATAAAAACTGGAGGGATATCAACTCTCAAAGATTCTCATTCCAGAAAAAAGGAAAAACATACATTACTTTCCCAAGATCTATATAAGAGGGTATATCTATACTCAACCTCATTCCCCATTCTCCATGAAATATGCGAGAAACCCTGTTAGTTGCAGTAAAGGAGAGCTATCAAAGATAAAAATAAATCTAGGATTTATTAGAAATTATCCAATCCATCCAAAAAATGATGTTAGGAGGTTTCATGTTGAGAACCATAAAATCCCAAGAAGGTTTAATATCTAATAGAAATAATAACAAAGTGGGACTAGGTAGACTTTTCTATCATTTCATTCCAAGGGGTGTAGTAATACCCATTACATAAGAAAAATTACTTATGTAAAGATTAATAATATTAACAATATGAGCTGAAATAAATAAATGAGATACACCAGTATCAAATAAAGTAGTCACTAATGATGATGTAACATCAATGGTACCTCTCATAGTCCATAGACCCATATCTGATTCCTCTAGAGACTCTTCCACTACATAGAGAAGAATTATTCTGGATTCCAATGACTAGAATATTTTTTCACATGAAGCCTATAATTAAAGCATAGTTTTAGATGGTGTCGGTGATCCCATGCAACTATTTATAGTGAAATATATATGGAAGAACCTTTTCAATTTAATTGAGGGTCTACAAAAAACACATACATTGGGTTCCATAGTGCATACCCTCTTTTAATGCCTTAGATTTCTATAATGGTAACAAATCAAAGGGACACTTCTAGGAATTGAAGGAGATCTACAATGAACCTGATGTCGAGGTCTACAATAATAATTACAATGATTCCTCTTTACCTAAGAGTAATGCACACCGCTATAGGGAGTCAAAGAAACTCCGGATAACCCAAACCTCCCAGGTAGGTCCATTTTTGATCATCATCGATCTATCCAATACATCAGTATAAGAAGGAATCTTCAACAAGAAAACATGAAAATGAATATCAAATCAAAGACCCTAATTGAATTTTTGAGCCTTCGGCTTCCCATTTGATGCTATCTATGGTGAAAACCATACAAGCTCAGTGAAACTGTTTGTATTCTCTATCACAGTCATGTCATCTTCTGATGATTGAAAAACATAGTGGTCTTGACTAAGAAAATCAATTAAAGATATAAATGGTTAGTGAAAATAACAATAAATTATATCCACTCCAATCCCTAATGATTCTTCACTATCACCATTATGTCCCACCATCTCCTTCTCAGTACATCTAGTATGAAGGTGGAATACTTTACCATGACTTTTTTGGGTCTCTTGAAGAAACCATTCAAATTATCCATTTTACTCAACCATTATAGAACCTCTTGAGAATCATTTTAGCATTTGAAAGGTGGTGGATTCTATTGGAGGAAATATTGATAAGTAATTCATAGAACATCCCTCTAAGATTACAAAACTAGAGCCTGAACGTGAATTATTGGTGGTTCATGTCCTAGAGCTAGGACAATACACACAATCGCCTCAATCAGACATGGGTCCAAAAGAGGATTTGATCATTGTGGGTCCTTAGTAGCTTCTTCCTAGATATGTTTGAAACATATTCTTAGAGTAATGATGCTACACAACATCAGTAGAAAATATTGAAGACATCATATTAACACTCAAACGAAACAACAAGGGAATTTAATCCCAAGAGATAGAATAAAAAAGATTTAGATTACAATATTTCCAAATCATAAGAAGGGAAAAACTAGAAATAATACTCAATATTTCTTTCCCAAACGACCCTGGGTGATGTAAGGCTCATTAATGAGAGACCTAGCTAGTAACCCAATCACATCTACCTCATATGTCCCAAAAATATTTCACAAATGAATAATAACATCAATATAAGAATAGCAACATGGATCTCTGATACTACTTTGTCACAAATCTTCCCAGGTACCCTGGTAAACCAATAACTGAGTTGGAAGTTACATGAAATAAATGGAATTCCCAACCCCCATGGGTTTATAGCTAGTAGCTATTATCATAAAAAAACAAATACTGAAAGGATTTTTCTACATGAATTGTAGAAACAATATAAACAAGTCAATATGCATATAAGAGAAACACTATAGGGATATGTTTACTTGAAGTCAAATTGACATAAAAACAAAAAGTATTGTACCAAATAACCAAAAACCAGAAAATCTACCCATGTACCAATGTACAAAACTCACCAAGTCCAAGGATAAACAACTAATAAAACCTCAAAGTGGTGCCTTACCCTCGCTCGAAACTAGAAGCAGAAAATATACAAGAACCCAATTGAACAAGTTGGGTGCGATATAAAATACCAGTAGGGTCTCACCATAGATTCCATGTTAAGATTCTAACAATTTATTAACCAAATAATGATTTCAATTTTAAAGAAATAGATTTGGAATTAGAAAATCACACTTTAAAAAATCATGATTTATATTTCTAATGATAAATACAGTTTAAACAATGATTTACTTTTCCATTGATAGAAGATTTCAAAATAATAACATAAATAATATTTTTATATAAAACAGTTTATATAAATTCACAAGGCTTGTAAAATAGTTTAAAAAATGGAATATATTCATTTCAAATAAAAACAAGTGAGCTACATGATCATATGCCAAAGAGGTATGTTAGTTCTCAGATAAGTGACTCCACACACTCAAGGTGACAAGACAATATGTGTATACACACATCCCTTTGGTATGGACAAAGGTGACTTCATCACCATATCATCAGGGATGTGACGTGCTATATTATTCTTTTAGAACATTGTAAATCATAGAGTCTTGCCTGAATAACTCACTAACTAGCTAAGGATTTCTAATTATATAGTAATTAATCGACGAATGGGAAATTTACTTTAGAACTGTTTAAAATAAAATTCATCCCATTCTCCATTTTAAACATTTCAATTTTTCATTTAAAAACTAAAATGGGGTTTTAATCAAAAATACACTTTTTCAAAGATAAAAAACCAAAGGTTTATATCAAAACCATTTTTAATCCATTTCCACAAATACTAACTTCAAATAAATTTCATCAAATAAATTTCACAATTCAAATCCTGTAATTAAATATAACAATTTAATTTCAAACAATTTCTATCAATTTCAAAAATTTAAATTCATTAATTTATATTCCATCACATTCCATCAATATCACAAACATGCCTCAATTCAATGGAATTGGGGGTTTTCTTGATTTCATGACAAAAAAACAATTTCCAAAATACAATCAACCAATTCAATGGAATTTGGTTTTTAACAAGTTCTATTTCATAAGAATCAAATACCACACATTTAATTTAAATCAATTTAGTTTATCCAAAAATTTAGGGTTAAAAAAGTTTGGAATTTTTAATGGAACTATCTACCTTGGGATCATGGGATCTAGAAACTTCACACCGTAACTGATATTTTACAATTGAGAATTATGAAAATAGAATTCAAGAATCACACCTAGATCCAAGATCTGAAAAATAGGTTATTAGATCCAATAATTTAAAAACAAGATTTAATAAATCTTAGGGATAAAATAATAGAGAGTGAGATAAATAGAACATGGAGTGAAAAAAACTCTTGAAGATTGAATGCCATACTCCTAGATTCAATCCTCTTTATAGAGGATTATAAGAGGCCAAAAACAGCTCTTGGGAACTCTTAGAGAATAAGATATCATAAATGGGTCTTATAGATCTGTCGATGGTATAAAAATAGGGTCTTAATAATTCAAAAATTAAATTTTCGTATTTGAAATCTTGTACGCATAGCTAGCTTGGAAATTCCACATGGTTTAGACAAACTGTATACCCTAGTTATGTTCACACTTTAATGGGTTTCATAGTTTCTCCTAAGTGGGTACACTATTTGTTAAACTATGTCCCAACCATACACGATCCTATATTTTAGAAAAATCCCAAAAACATCTAAAAATCTCACCAAAAAAACCAAAAATGAAGCCCAACAAAAGAATGCCTAAAAAAGAGGGGTTTAGGAAAGCCTAAAAATAGTAACATGATATTACACTTCTAATTTCTACCATCTAAATTGTAGTACCATATTTAATTGTTTAAACCAATATGTAAGGAAATTAAAAAATTACAATATTAGAAGGTGTTGACTCACAAAAAACAATCATAAAACTTATCAATAACATAAAACAAACCATCAACTTATTATAAATATTAGGGAATTTTATAAAACACATGAAAATATCCCTCTTATACTCAATTTACTTTATTTAAATTTATTATCTTGATTATGATATTACTAATATCAAAAAATAGAAATTAAAAGAAAAATAATTCTAAAATTTTTATAATAATAAGAAGGATATTTCTTGATTCTTCTACCTCAATTGGAGAATCGTTATTTTTTGTGCGTGAAAGAGTATGATTAAATGGATATATCACAAAAAAACCCCCAAGGTGATCCCATAAAAACATATACAACATTAAAAACCATTAATAATATTTTATATAATAACAAAAAAACACCACCATAGTGGACTCCCCAAGAATGAAGAGAAACAGAGAATAAAGAATGATAACAAATAGAATAATAATTGATCGTAAAAAGATTGATATCTTAATGATAAGGGAAAGAAGTTACAAATGGGGTTAAAAGATTACCAAATATTCACCTTTAATCATATATAATTATATTTAAATACACCTTTGATTCATTTTAAAAAATAGGAAAACACATTATCGTTGTGTGATAGATTACAGTCACACCACAACTTCCTTGATTAAAATGAGAATTTGAAAATTAAGCTATGATCACACATTATTTCTCCCTAATTCTCACACTCAAACAAACCTGACTGAATGGATTTAATTAAGGATATATTGAATCTTTTTTAGTCAAACAATAATACATGTTCCGTTAAAAACATGGCCATAATTTTGAAAATTTCCCCTCAAACCTGATAAACCCCCAACAAAGCAGTGGAATAACAAAAGGAATTGTGGTGAAATAGACTATATATGCATAGATATAGGAAAAAAACCACCTAGGAATTAATGGCACATTAGGATGAACTAGTATACAGTTAAACTTATATAGGATTGACCAATAACTCAATTAATATTAACTCATATCACTAAAAGACCCACCACATTATAGAATTAGCAATAAAAGTTTAACAAACCTTATGTATGATTAATCTAGGATCCCATGTTATATTGAAGTTTATAATCCATTCAAAAATCTATTATAATTTTTAAATGGAATCCAAAATGGATTAACTCAATAAATTATATATGATTAACTACAAACCTCACAAGACTAACTATGTCGAGACATGATATGTCACACCATGACTAATAAGTCTCAGATAGATTTTCCAAAAAGAAATTCTCTAAGATCATTCCCTACCCTGCAACATGAATAATTCTTTTTTCATCTCAAACATTATGGTGTGGAATAATGGACTTATAAAAACCATATCATACTATAATCTATTCAAGGATCAACACGTGGGGCCATCCCACAACCCCTTCCTTAATATAAATTTTGTTAACAAACACCCTATATCATCAAGTGAACCTAATTTGTATGTTTCATGATAACTCTAGCACCAGAAAGATACAATTTAATGGTCTAAAAATCCAGTTCCATTATATTAGACAACTATGAAATATTTCACATCCTTAAGAATGAAAACAATCCTAATAAAAAGAGTTTCATAGAATATAAACCCAAACATACCTATGAGATACCTCTCAATAATTCCAATGTTATCCATGTTTCTACACTCTAAATTTAATATACAACTCCAAATATAGCTGATACACTTTTATACATATGGATGATAATAAATACACATCCAAAACGCTTATCTCAAGATTTCACCCATAACAAGTGATGCCAAAAAACCTAAGAATGTATTATAAATATATTAATGATTAATATCACCCAGTAGTTAATTTTAGTAAACATGTATTCTAAATATATTAAATCATCCATAAATTTATAAACCCATCTATATTTTTTAATGAAAAAGAATATCATTTTTTATTATTATAACTCATTCATGCATAAATAGCATTTATTATTAGTAATAAACATGTTTTAATTTTAAAAAATATACATGTAGAGTGAAGATATTTCAAAAATTATTTTAAACTAGAATTTTAATGATTTTTAAGGAGTTTTTTATGCGGGGAAAATTCATTGACTCAAAACTCACCAACTCTTAAATTAATGAAACTAGATTCACTCTATGATGACTGAATACCCATTGAAATACATCCTTACTGAGCAATAAAACAAAAACATCACTAAAAATAAATAACTCCATAAACCATTAGTCAATCAAACATTCAGTATCCCACTGATTCACAATGAAAACATATCAGCTAACCAGACATAAGACACCTTAAGATAAACATTCCAAAAACACAATGTTTTACTCAAACTCTAGAATACTTCCTCACTCTATGATTTTTCCTACCATAATACTCATACTCGAGGAATTATCACCATCTCTCCCAATACCTTATAGAAAATATCTCTATATAATATCATCATGATTCATCACCACTACCTAGGTCCTCAACCATAAACTCCCAACCTACTGTTGAATCATCATCCTCAAAGAAGACTCAAAATGTTAATCTAAAACATATTTATAAGAGAATAAGTAAATCATTGGACAAATAACATGAAAAAGGTGAATCTTTGGATCATGCACACTAGACTCCCCTTGTTGGAACTCCAAGATAAACTTCATTTGTTCATTATTACACAATATTTGAAGAAAATTATTATTAACTTAGAAAAATAAATCTTTATAAGAAAATTATTTTAACCAACCATGGTTCATCTTCTATCACTCTAAAGCTTCTTCCTAAAGAAAAATAACTATTAAACTAACAATAAATTGATTTATATTCTTTATCATTTTAGAGTAAACCTCAACATCAACTAACCACTCCGCAATATTGAGAGATGAACCTACACCGAGGAACGACATCAATTCATATCATTGAAATATAGATAACATCTTATCGTGTGCTCCATATTTATGTTTCTAAATCACAATATATATACAATACTCTGATAATATGTGTTCAAATATATGATCAAAATCATCATTATTAATTAAAATGAATAAATTGCACACCAATAAATGAAAAAACTGAAACAGACAACATGAATCATATTCACTCATACACCCAAAATAAATAAATTAAATCATGCTCCATTACAGAATATCATTGTCATTAAAAATTAACACCATCCATCCATACAACAATAAAACTTTCCTGTCAGTACCATAACAATATCTATCAATCCTTTTACAAAAAAATAACCAGTTTCTCCTCCCCCAAAATTATGTTTTCAACACAATGGGAACACCAATCCAGATTAATAAAAGAAACTCCATAATACACTCTTTGGAATCGAAAATTCTCCTTACATAATTTACATAATGTCAAATCCAGATAAAAATAATATTAAAATAAAAAAAAATAACATATAACATGAATAATTCGCATAAAACCCAAATATTTAAATATTATCAAATCAACCAAAATATTTCCCTTAAACAATAATTTTAATAAAACCAATACAATTGAAAAAACATTATATCATTCATGAATATAATATACCAAAAAAATCATTTTACAAAAATCCAACCATATTAAAGGAATACTTTTAAAATCCACACATTAATTATTAAAAGGGAATATTCCATTCAAGTACAAAAACATATTACCAAAAAATAAAAATATTTCTTTTGAAATTCATTTGAACATTATAAAAATAATCACACATTATTACATAACATAAGAAGATATCATAAAATTAGTATGATAAGATATATAAAAAAATTCATAATCATAAACTTGAATACCTTATTATCCAATTTAATTTACAATTCCTATAATTATATTAAAATTTTAATATTTACCACATTAAAAATGATAACATGTTTTTTATTATGTAACCAAACAAATACAAGAATTTCGAGATATATAGAACCCAATTACTATAATATCGTATTGATCATTTTGTTATTGATAACACAAATATCAAAAAATGGAAATGATGACTTAAATTTAACATATTTTTAGTTCAACACACAAAATTATAACCTGATAAATATTTAATCAATATAAACATTTATAACTTCCAGAAAATAAAATCTATGTGTATTCATAGAAATTTATATAAATATTAATAATTAAAGATAAGGAAAATAATATAATCTACGTAAATTCTCCTTAAGATTACTAAAATATCCAATATTTTAATTAATACACTTAGTAAAACCCCCAAATTTTACATTGTATGAAAAATATGAAGAAAAATATTAATTTAGATTCACGCATGTTAAGGTTTCCTTTTTCATTTTTTTTATTGATCATTATATTGAGAAAAAACTCATTACATATTAGAGAATTAATTTTTTTTTATATTTATAAATCTATAAATAAAAAATGAACATATAATCACAAACATATTAGTATTCAAAATGTTACCATATAGATAAATAATTATAAATAATAATTGTTCACAACAACAGAAAAAATTATAGTGGTAACATTGTTGAGACAATAGATTTAATAGATTTCCTAATTACAATAACCCATTAATATACATAAGTCTTTAACATTTGTCATATGTATAATTTTAATCTTTTATCCTAGAACATTGAACTCCAGTTAATATAATTTAATTAGCTTTATATATATTTTCTAGAATTACGCTAATTCAAAAACAAGTGTATAAATACATAATTCAATTACAATATCTATGTCACCAGACTATAGTTATGAGCATAATTTTTATTATATTTTGTGATATTATAACCCTCACATTAGATCATATGGGGCATTAAATTCGCATATCCTAGATAGTCTCCTTATTCATGTGTTATACTGAGTTTGATTAACAATATTTCCCTACAAGACCCAGGAAAACATCAATATTGTCCCATATTAATATAAATACCATATCTCATCTATATATCTTATATAATTATTTGATAACAACTACCCACTGAGAACCCCTCATGGGCCTACATTGAAGACTAGAGTGACACTCGGATCCAGACTCCAATAGGCAATTAGTTGGAAAAAATAACCTATAATATAATACCAAATAAATGTGCTAAATTTTCATTATAATCCCTATAATATAAGATATGCCACTAATTAAATCCATTTAATATATAATAGACGTTTTACCCCACAAATTCATGTATTTTCATAAAAAAAAATCCAAATAAAATACACAGAAAAACTCTTATGGTGACAGCTCATGAACTACAACCCCAAAATCCATGAGCTAGTAATGACAATTCATTACACAAACTATGCATATAATAAATAGAATATATATAGAGAGAGAGTATTGAAAGATTTTATAGGTATAGTTATTGGATTATCCTTAAATCCTCTCAAAAAAATGTGGAGTAAGTATACTAATTCCTTAGTAAATAAATAGTAGTATTGAGTCACAACTATAACAGGTCAACTATCTCCCAATATAATTAAGGGAAACTTACCTTGTTTCACATCAAAGGTATCATAACATAATATGAAAGGATATATAAATATTTTTCTTCTTACCCACTTCTCCTTCGATTTAGTCACTTTCATAGCCCAAATACATTCATCTTATGATTTAATTACTTGTATATTAGCATAACTATATAAACACATACCATACCATTATAATTACTACATATTCATAGCGACATATCACATATGAACATAAGAACTACACATCAAATCCTTTTCAATGTAGGGTGACATGAACATGAAATTCATCAACCACATATCCTCCTCCTTTTATACACATCCCCCTCTATATATCCACACCAAAATCATAGCTAATTGTCTTTTAGAATATATATACACCAAAACCTAAATCAAATATAGGTCATATATATATACCTAATGGTTGATATCAAAGAATATACTATGTCTAAATATGGAGTAAGGAAGAGGGAGTAATTAACCATCCTTTTCCAATGCAACATAATTTTAGGTGAGGCACCCAGAACCCAAATTTTTTTGGAAATTAGTTAGGATATCCAACATCATTTGTGCTAAAAATAAAAGTACAAGGGAAAATAATTTTTTTACAACAATTTCACTAAATCCCAATAAATTGATTCACATCTTAAAATAACCCTACATCCTTCGGGAACCAACCCACCATCACTATGTCATACCAAAAAATTCTACCATAATTACAACACCACCAAACCCCATTAATCCACTCCAATGTGGTATCAATAGAATTCTCCACATTCCATTGTACCATTCCATTTAATAATTCTATATTTACCATTTTTATACATGGTATACTCATTTTCAATGATTAATATAATATCTTTTACAAAACCACTTATTGTTTCAATACATCTGTTATTTACATTATTCATAATTTTTCTAGTATTCACAATTTATTAGACCAAAATAATCCAATCATTATAATTATCCCAATTATCCTGTAATTTTATCAATTCCAACCCCTTTTACATTACCAATTTCATTTATCCAAACCACATTCCTTATCACTATAAAACTATAACATGAACCCCTAAAAACCAAACATGTCACTATATAAACTACTTAAAATCCTAATAAAATTGCCACTATAATAGTGAAAACTCATATTATTTACACTCAACTATACATTCCCCCACTAACATAACAACACATCAACCCATCATTCACTACTAATGCCAAAACAAATAATATACTCCAAAGAAACTATAATCATTTAATAACACCCCCTTTCCTTATAGTATAAAAGAACTCTTATATAATGATAAGTAATAAGAATCCTAGTAGAAATTCTCATTAAATAACCTAACAATAATCATTCTTTAAAATTCAATTAAAACATCACATTTAAAAATCGACAATGTAATTCCATGTTTCCAAAAAACAGATTCGTTACCAAGTTTATATGATTTATCCATTTATAAATGGGAAAATATTATCAGAAAAAGAAACCAAAGTTATCGTAGTAGAATATTTTAATAAACTATATTTGAAACATAAAAAACAAATAGCACTGTATTAAATCATTTCCAAAAACTTATTTTAAGAATCCTCGAATATACATTTAATATTTTATGTATAAAAATGTACATCAATTACACTAAACTCAAATATCTCAATTTCATTAATATATTTAAGTGGTTAACCCATTATATAAAGTAATTATATCATATTAATTGTATTAATAAATGTGTGTAACATTATAATTCATAAATCACTTTGTAGTAACATCAAAAAATCTATTAACAAAAGAGAAATATCATGTAATTATATAAAACACTCATTAATGAACCTCTTCCATTTATTTTATTAGTGAAGATCGTTATCATATTTCAGTTCATATTGATTATACTCTTAATGAAAGAAATAAATGATAAATCATTAATTTATAAAATAATATTAATGATAAATCTCAAATCCCTTACCTCAACTGAGGCTTCAACAAGTAGTAAATTATGGAGAATGATTGGATGGTCACACTACCAAAAATACCCAAGGGAACTCCTCACCGACCTATAACACATCAGGTTGAATCAATCACTTAATCCAATATCACCCAAATAGAATCAAAACTTCTTTAATGGAATCTCTATATAGTAAGAACATGAGATATTGATGAATTAGGGGAAAGGTAATCACATTGGATATCAAAGTGTATTATCTCTTAATGGTGAGAAATAAAAGATATTGAATGGGACGAAATATCTAAAAAGATGCACCTACGATCGTCTAGGGTATTAAAAATGTAACAGAAAATAGAATAAATTTCTGAGCTACATAAAAATTATAATAAAATCACTTAGAAAATAAACATTATGTGATAGTTCATGGACAAATTTTAATGGGTTCAATTCTATAGAAACTCCAAAAATCCTATTAGGATATCCCCTTAACCCATTAAAAAATTCAAATTTAGAAAATTTTAACTAAAAAAAAATAACAAATTCCATGAAACAACAAAGGTGGTCATGTTGAAGGAATTAACCCACTGAAAAACATAATGTAAACTCTAAAAATTCCACCTTAAACACAACAAAACCTAGAAACAATTATGATGCAAAAAACATCACTACAGTGAAATAATATTTTTATAGTTAGAGATAAGAAATTAAACACCTTAGACTTCGAGTTTTAATTTCTATAACCTCAACACAATGACCCTTACATTATTATAACCCTAAACACTTATAATTTAAACTGAATTTCTTCAAGAATCATCATGTTTTGACTAAACCCATTACGAAGAAATAATCATTTTAGAATATTATTTTAGGATTAAATTTTATAATAATGAATTATTTCCCAGATACACCTTTATTATCATTGTAAAGTAGGACCCCTATATTATTAACCCAAATAATTATATCAGAATAACTGCAAATCTCCCATTACTCCCAATCTTGTGGCATGGCACTTAATACCATAAGTAGAATGAAACGTCCAAAAAGGCAAAAATCAACATAACATGTCTAACGACTTAAGATAGAACATGAATTATCATGTCTTAATCCTATCTATCATGGTGTATCACTTTGTACTACAAAAAAATCCTTCCTCAAATCAACTCACCTTGGGCCATTACATAAGGATATGCCTCTATGCCTTCCATTGGTAAAATATATCCTACAAAATCTATTTAACATCCCTTAAACATATTATATGTATTTCTAGACTCCTCTTGAAACAAAAATACTTAATGTTATTGTTTATAGGGGCCTAGGTAATAATAATTGTGGCTCAAGTTTATAGTTTAAATTATAAAATTCATAACATGGTATGATTTATTATATAGATATTTTTAATTTCTTGAACCATAAAAATTCCTTGGAATATCTTTTGATTGATTTAAAGAGTATGTTAAATCTAAAAACATATTTAGTCCTTATAAACATAATTTGATAATCCTTTTTAAAAAATATAACTTATCATGTTCTTTAAATTGATGGTTATAGAATAAAAGTATTGATAAGATGCCATATTGATTTTTTCTATGGTTCATAGAACCAAGGAATCATCTACGGTGTCTAGATATCTTTTTTCAGTTTATCAGGGATCTTTATAAAAAAACATGATGGAATAATATTTAACAAAAATGAAATGGTATATTATTTATATATGTTTTATTTATTTTAAACTAAAATTAAAATGATCTTTTATTTTTATAATTTTATTTTCTGTTATATATAAAGTTATGGAATCCATTAAAACCCATCAGTAGTATCCATGAATTATTTGGAAATTTTCTATAAAATTATTTTTAGTAAATGTTTTAAAACATATAAATAATATTTAATATCATTATTATAAATAGAGGGATATCATTTTTTATAAAAAAATTGATACTACTACAGTATCTAGGCCATTGATCTGGATAACGATAACATATATATTTGATGTTATTTTATATGATGTTCTAAGTTTTTGTATTATTAGAACTAATGATGGTAATGTATTAGCTTTATAAAAATATTTACACAAAACCTATTATTGAAATAATGTTTTCCCATACCACAAGGAGTGATATGGATATATATCTATTAATGATTGAAAATAAATCAACATCATGATACGTTTGGGATGTTCTAATTGGGATAATACATTTTATTTGGATTAATAATGGGATATTAGTGTATGCAATAAATAAAACCTATTATATTTAAATGTAAAATATTATTTTAGTTTTTTAGATGATATAGTCATGGGTTATATATTAAGTAATGATATGAGATATCATTTTCTATCATTTAATTTTTAATAAAAAATGTTATACATATATGTATGTATGATTATAAAAATTAATATGTTGATGTATATATTTGTTTATGTGTTTATCTATGTAAGAATGAGTGTGTTAAAAGTTAAATATAGTATCACTAATAATCATTATTAATATATATGTTATTTATAAAATTTTAATTGTGTTTATTTTTATTTATAAATTTTTCATAAAATAGATTAGATATATGAGTGTACATTTTCATGAATTATATTTTTTTAAAAAAATATTATATATTCCATGTAGTTATTAGACAGGTAGTATTAATATTTGAGATATAAGAATTAATTTAAAAATATACATATTTCTTAGATGTTAAATTTATTTTTTAGTTATAATTTTTTAATAAATAAAGAAATGGTTTTATTTTTTTATTTAGATATTTGAAATTTTCATACATTGATTTATTCTTATTTATTTTATATTCTCAATATATAATGCATTTAGTTTTTGAGTCCATGAATAATAGTTTCTTATTGTTTAAATTGATTCTTTGTATGTGGTACCTTTCATTTTAAAAAAAATTATGATTTTCATGACAGAATTATTTAATTTATCTGAAACTTGGTTAGTGGTATTATTAGTTTGAATTTCAGTGTAAATAAGTATTATAATTATTAATATATATTTCGTTTTAAAATTGTAATGGAACATTAAATATATATTATATAAGGATTAATGCTTAGTGGGGACCTATTCTAGACCTCTCACTGACCTATGAAATGAGGCTTTATCTATAAATGTGGGTGTGGGATAGTTTTTTCACCATATGTGCATATGAGTAAGAATTTGGGTCAATGTATATTTATTCTATAAACAAAATATTCTCTTGCATCGTTTTCATGTTATAAATTTGGATTTTGTTATTATTATTATTAAACATTAGTATGAATTCACAACATTAATCAATGATTTCATGATTAGTAATACATTGACATGTTTGAACTTTTAAGTATGGTTTATTATCATAATATTTTTTAAAAAATAAATAATAACCATCCATACAAATAAATAAAGCATATGATGTGATATACATGAGATATTTGTTAAAATATATGGCGGTATAATAAAAAACACACACAAATACCAAGGTGTTAGAATCCTTCCAAAGTAATCACTTGTTATGATATTGATAATCCTGTTCTTGTGGGTCATGTAAAATTTAGGTTCTTGTGAATTATCTTTTATAATTCTTGTAGGGTAAACTAGTTTTTCTTTTAAATGAATACCAATTTATACTCAATTATACTGAACATTTGAGTAAAATATTTTTTATAATCTTAACTAAGTAGGCCTACTAAGATTTGGTTCCTTGGAGAATAATGTATAATATATATATATAATCTAATTTTATTGGCTTCTTAGATATCCAAGTGCTATATATGATATAATTTACATGTTTTCCTACCAACATTTTAATATAATGGTTTAAATTTCAATGAAAAATCCTAGTTTTTTAAAATATGGATCATGTTTGGTAAATAAATATAATCTATCAAGGTGTAACTTTTTGAGTGGAATTATATTCATCTAATTATTTTTATTTAATACTTTTAAAATAATCCACTAATCTGAAAAAAGGTTTATTAGAAATTAAAATGATGATATATAAAACCTCAAATTGTAGAAGAGGTGTTAAAAATATGGGGGGGTTATGTTCTTCTATTTTTTGGTGGAACTATTTCCACACATTTGGGCATCTATAATATTTTCAAGTGGTGGATGAGTATGCCGATATGAGTATAGTTTCCTTGATTATAGTAGGGTTAGTGAAAATTTCTAATGATGTGGATTATTTTGGGGGGGATTCAATAAATTTGAGATATCATGTGATGGGGCAGATAAAAAATCGATGGGTGCGACAATAACCTGAAATTAATTTATATGAACATGGTCATGATGAAATGAAAAATCACACTATTTATAAATTATAAAAAATTAATTGACCCAATTTAGGATCCAAATATAGTATATCATATTATAAAATAAATACATTACTTTTTCATGGTTTATTTAAAAATATTAATAAATTTTTTGGTTTAATTGATGGAGAAATGTTTTACTGGGAAGGAGGGTTGTACTACAATTAA
The DNA here is from genome assembly GCA_963277665.1 of Viscum album. NCBI lineage: Eukaryota > Viridiplantae > Streptophyta > Magnoliopsida > Santalales > Viscaceae > Viscum > Viscum album. The sequence goes on from OY728148.1 coordinate 791,550,388, forward strand.
AACATGGCCCATGTGTATTTTTGTTTGTGTTGGAACTTTGTAAACCCTTTACCTAATATTTATAAAAATATAAAATTTGTCTTTGACATAAATTATAGAAATATAAAAAAAATAAATCGTAATAATTTAAATCAATTTTATCAAATCATGAGAATTTTTATCTTGTTAGAGGAGGTTGTTTTCTATAATTTAGAAATCACTTCTTTAAAAGGAACCCATTAATGATCATATATAAGTGGATAAATATTCAGAGAGTAAAAATAAAAAGTTTTTAGTTTATATTTCAGTACATTTATTGATTAAATTGATCTAATTTTTTAAAAATCATGAACATAGGAATGTATATGGAATGATAAATAAAATAAAGAGACTATATCATGAAAAAGAAAGTAATATAGGGTATAAGCATTCAATAATAGTAGTTTTACGTAACATGAAAAAGGGATGATAAATTTATATAAAATAATTGAATATGATCATTTATTTTATTTTATTTGGATACTTTTGATCACTGCTTATATTATATTTTAATATATACAATATTCTTTTATGATTTCCTAAGAGACTATATCAATTATTCTTTAATTATAACATGAATAATTCTGTTAAAACATTACATGATATCTTCAATATATTAGAAACTTTTGAGTAGGACATGGGATGTTCTAGCTAAAGATCCTCTATAATTTTGTAAAATGATAAGGGAAAATTTTTAATTATAACTAAATTAAAGAAATTGTTGACAGTATAGAATTTTTTTAACTTCTGAAAAAACAAAATGTGATGCCTCTAAGTAAAAGAAATGTTTCAAATAATTTAATGCAAGAAAATTAAAATATAACTTCTCCAAAAACCTCAAGAAGTTTAGGAAATGTTATATAGAGTCTATATCAGGTATTTATATTATTTTTATTAATTTATCTATTTATAATTAATTGATATATGATACATGTAACATATTACACTATTATAAAAATATAGTAATACTCATAATGGAATAAAATTTAAAATTTAGAGTTATGTTTTTGATAGAATGAAATAGTTTCATATAACAAAACAACACAGGTTGACCCGAATTATTACCTAAGATGTTCCACTATAAGGAGGAAGGCATGTTCCCAATCGCCACATTCCAGAATATAATTCCAATTTATCACAATTAAAAACATGGGAATGATTTCAGTGAAAATAAAACTAGGATCAACAATGGGTTACAACCAATAACCTTGTGTGAGTTCTCTAGACATTAAACAACTAGTTTATAATAAATAAGAAACTCTAAAACAAGTCATAACCAAACATGGAATAATAGTAAGGAATAAATAAAATATTTTTCACAATAAAATATTTTTCTAAAAAAATTAACACAATAAAGAAAACCTACATATAAATATACTCTAAAACCCATAACCATGATTAATTTTTTTTTTTAAACTGCAGGTTAGAGATTCCAATACACAACATGGATGAATTAGTACAATGAACATGGGAGAAAAACCCCACCATCGCCATATGAAACAAAATTCACCACTATAACAAACAATACAATTTTCCTAACAGATAGAGGTTTAATCCCAAATTGAAATCCATGACTTAGGAAAATATAAGAAAAATGAAGACCATATAACCACCAATATGAGTAGCAAGGGTGTGTACCAAAGGCCCATAGGATACCAATAATAATATATTAAATTCCTTTTATAGAGAAACAAAGTCCATATGTTTCAATGTAATAGACAAATAGTTTTTCATTTCCATCACACCAAACATAAACAAACAAGAAATACCTCATATTATCCTTTAATAAATTCCCTTTACAATACATTCCTTAATGGGGACTCACCTAGGTAATATAATTTCTAAAACCAAACTTTTACATTTAAAAAAAATCATATTAAAAAAAACTAGTCAAATATTATTATTTTATTTAAAGTATCCCTTTTTGAAAAAAACCACATCGATTTAAAATGCCTTCAAACACATTCTATAATGGTTTTAATTTAAATCTACTACTCAATTTTCTTATACACATTAACACACACACCCATATAAAATACATTTAAATAAAAATATGAAAAATAATATAATGTGAATCGATTGAAAAACATAAATAATGACTATATAATAAAAAATAGTCAATATTCTGATCAAAATAAAATAAATATCAATACAATAAAGAAGGAACCATCCTATAAATATGTAACACACGTGATAATAATCAATAACATGGAATAACATAATATAAATATCATGTTTAAACATATTATGGAATAATTAGACAAGTGCTAGATGGACATAGGTGGATCCAACTAATGTCATGACAACTTTCACTCCACTGATCATCTCAATCTCTCTCAACTAGTGTTATTGGTGAATTGCCGACTATTTAAGTCAAAACATTCAACTCGGTACTACTTGAGATAATGTAAATTTCAAATAGTTTAGTCATTTTCCCTAGAATCCCCACACATATTAGCCTAATAATACTCACTTAATATATAAAATAGCTATATCAATATCAATCCAATGTCAATTACATGGAAATCGCATATCCAAATAGAAATGAAATAAAATGATCATATAAAACCAATTTTTCTGACGCTTTTTCTGGGGCGCGTGAACAAAATGTCCGTCATGCATGGGAGGACGCGCGGCTTGTTTCCCCGCATTCCCACTTTCCAAAGGTGGGCGACATCTATTCCTTATTCAGGGACCACTGTTCCTTTATTGAAACCGTGATTATGAGATTTCGGTTCTTCCTTCCGTGGATTCCTCCTTGGAACTCGTCACCTAGTCCGGGTCTCCCTCATATATTTAAGATGGGTTCGTGAAGCTCGTTCCCAGCGCCATATCTACATGGACTCCAGTTAATTACGCTGCTTCCTTCAAGATGATCCAAGGGGTTTTATCGGGGCAGCAACCTTCGGTGAGGAGAATGGCCACATTGGGGTGTCGTTGGCATGTCTTGACGCTGGGGGTTGGCATGTCTGTCTTCTCTCACTTATCATAGTGCTTCTCGAGGGAAAGGAAGCCTGAGGCATCCCACATCGAACGCAGGGATTGTGCACCATATGAGTTTTTCCTTATCTTCCCATGTTTAACACGGGGAATGCCATGAGTTTAACATATTGCAGAGATAGATTGGGCTGAAAACCCCCTAGGGGGAGCACTGATGTTGGGGCCAGCACGTGGGCAGCTTCCTAGGTACCATGGAGTGGGATGGGGTGGCATGATCTCACCGGGATGTGGTGGCCCATGTAAGGATCAGGATGAATGGTGGAGTGACGGGCTTGAACCTTGTGGAGGCTTCCTACATATCACTATTGTAGGGAATCAAAGACTGTGTAGTTCGATGATGCGGTGGGACACCTGAAGAGGTGACCCATGAGAATGAACGCATGGATTGGAGCCTGGAGGAAGAAAGATCTCCGAGCTAGGTCATGAGCTTCCCAAGGCACGTGGGATCGAGGGGGAAGTCAGGATGAGATGTGGGTGTGAGGCATGGGGCTTACACTCTGAGACGGCCCAAGAGGGGGAATACAGTTTAATGTCATGCGGGACGAGACACAGTTTAATGTCATGCAAGACGGGATATAGTTTAACGTCATGCAAGAAAAGGGCATTTGGGGATTACACTCTGAGGTGGTCCAGAGTGGTTGATGAACCAACATGGAGAGGTCGGAATGACCGGGTAGTGGGCTTGAACCTCGTGGAGGCTTCCTACGTACCATGCATTAGCACGTATCAAAGTCCATGTAGTTCGCTGGGATGGGGCTTACGCTCTGAGGCATCCCATAGAGGATGTCAAGGTCGATGCGTTCTCTAAGCCCACGTGAGTCATGCTTGATGTGAGAAATAAGAGGCAGCAGGGACCAGACGATCACGTCACAAAGGGTGTTTCCATGAGAAGCAGGAAGGGGATTACACGTTTAGTGGCCCAAAGAGGAAACAGGGGCTTACGCATGCCTAGCGGCCCTTGGTGTAGGGGATTACTCCAGGGTGGAGGCCCGTGGTGCGACAAAACGTAGTGGGAAAGGGACTCCACTAGCCTTGGCAGGGGAATGTACGGAGGTGCAGGGGTGAAACCTTCTACACGAGGCAAGGGACTTACGCTCTGAAGAAGCCCTTCCCCTGTGGAAAAATGCCACTCCGACAAAGAGGATCTCATTCCATGTGAGGAAGAGTCCATTCCCATGGAGATGAGTGGGCGTAAAGAATCCCCAAGTCGGGGGGGGGGGGCCTCCGTACGAAGCACGGGGTCAGACCACAGATTAACGTCAAGTGTTAAGGAAGAGGTTCTTAGAAGTTTAACTTGTTGCATCTTGGACGAGGTGGGTTCGCTCCACACCCCTAGGGCATACATTCCCAATGCCCTCTACCCCTTGTGGGAGTGAAGGCATTGGCAAGGCCGTAGTGAAGGGGGCCGCAAGGCGAACCATTGACGAATCCACGTTAGCGTGGCTATGCGAAGAAGCAATAGCCATTAGCGTGCCTATGCGGAGAAGCATAAGGCAGAGAAACGCAACGGGAAACACCACCCAAAGAACCTTGAGGTTACCTCGTACGAGCCTGGAAGGATTTACGGGAAAACAACGCGTGGCGCACATGCACGAAAGTAAAGACATCGAGTGCCGACTTGGTCAGACAGCCAAGGGGCATCAAGGTGAGGGGTCCTGGGTTTTGCATGCAAAGAGAAGGCTTGGGACTCAAAACACCAGGATGGCGTGCAATAGGTGCGGCGGGCATGCAATACGGGATGCGAGCGCCCAATAGGAGGTGGCATGCACAATACCGGGTGCGGCGGGCGTGAAAAAGGGGATTGCGCGCAAGGGGTTCAGATTATGTGTAATGGTGGATTCCAGAGGAAGGGGCCAAGTAACTTATGCCAGTGGGGTTTTGCGCAAAGGTGAACCCCAGGGAAAGGTTGCGCAAAACGGGGAATTACCTGGAAGTCATATTGCACGTGGGGGGAGTTGAATTGCGTGCACGGGAGGTGTTCTGAATTCCGTAACCCCAAACTGTTTGGTGTCTCCATCTATTTATAGGTGTCTGTAACTCCCCGACCCCAGCTACCCAGAGTCGGTGCATTACTTCGTAACATTGGAATGATCACAAAAGATCAAGTCTCGAAAGACCGATTAGTTTAGTAGCCTTGGAAACACTAGATACATTCATAAATGTTACATTACATCATAAAGTGAAAAACTAATAACAAAGTCTTCATAGCCCACACTCATATCCTCTTCTGACTATCCCTGCCGGTCATTCATAAACTACTTCTTCACATCCTGGAAAATATTAAAACATTGAAAGGGGTGAGCTCAGATGCTCAGTAAGGATAACAATATTGTGGAAGCCTTCATAAATAAACATAAACATTTAAGGCAATGTATAACTAAAACAAAAGCCTTTTAAACTTGAACATCAACATAATATGGCAAAAGTAAAATGAGATAATGCCATTTACTTCTTCACATGGATATTCTACTGGTCGAATAATCACATGAAATATCATTAACCACTTTCATATGATGGAATGCATAATGCTAGACTATCACAACCACATAGCCAAGGCCTCGTTCCAAGACTACAAATAAGATTTTGTCAAGCCCTTTTGCCAAGACACTAGTTTGTCTCATGAGACCTACCGATGCATCGAGGAGCTATAGCGGGCTCCACCCGTCACATATTAAGTCCAATGCATTCCCATATGAAAAGGTTTAAACATAACATAAACATTTGTATTAAAACTAGCATACGAAATGTCAATAATTTCACCATAAACTATGAATGGTATAAAATAGCACATCCACAGTCAAACATATCACAAAAACCTTCAATACAATATAGAAGTTTTGTATTATAATAAATCAACTTCAAATAAGCGTAAAATCCATCAAAGGATGTTGACATAGATGAAATCAAAACACATTTTAGATAAATATCTCTTTCTATTTTTGAAATCATTTAAGAGCCATATAAAACAAAAAATTTTCTTGAAAATATTCTTATAATCTTGTAAGGAAAGCTTTGAAGATTTTATAACGGCGGAAAATAACCGCACCCGCCGTATTAGTTAAAAAACATTCTTACCTCAATTCTGTCGAAAAGGTTAAAAAGGAACTTGTTTTGAAAACGACAGAAAGATTCCTCTTATAACAGTAAAAAAGGGTATAGATGACTTTAACCCATATTCTTGTAAATAATAAAAATGTTTTGAAATACATTTTGAAGAAACATGGATGTGGATGATAACGAGGTCCCAGTAGATAATTATGTATAAACAACCTTGGATAATGAAGAGGTTGTGAAGTAAACCCTTACCTTGTACTTTTCCTTGGTTGGGTTAGGTTAACCTCCTATATAATGGTGAAATAATTGTTATTAAATTATACGAGAATCATATACATTCATATGATATCATATATGATCTTTTAACATTTCTTTGTTAACAATATCTTAGATTTATCGTTGTTTCGGGTGTTAACTTACTTGTTTTCTTATATGTTTTGTTACGTAAGTCATGTTTTTCATGGATAGGTTGTATCTTATTCATATCCAGAATGATATCATGTCCTTAAACATTATTTTTAAATTATCAAATGATAATTATACTTGAATGGATACGACGGAGAATGAATCTCATCGCGTTCGTGGAGACGGTAGTCTGTACGTACGCACGAGCGACAATATCATTATTTTGATATTAAAATAATATATAATTGTATAGTATATCATATATACAGAATCATTATCATGTTATATTTATTATTTATATTAATTACATATCATTATTATACCCATCTAAATAATAATATATTGAATAACAATTACACCACGACTTGGAGACGGTAAGCCGTACGTACGCACGTATGGTGACATGTCATTCAAATGATGGGTATAATACTGAATATGGTTGTTCCATATTTATAATAACATCACAGTATATAGAAGATACTGGAGTTATAATTTTAGAATTGAAATAATAGACAAAGAGGGAGTGGAAGAAGAAAGAAACATGAAAGAGGGTGATGAAAATGTTACCTCTTCTTCGGGTTCTTCCTTTTGATTTGATCAAAAGGACTCCTTAGGATGGCTTTCTGACTAAAGTAAAGCTTCTAGGATGAAGGGAGAAATGTTGGGAGAGTATTTGGGCAGAGTTTGGCCGAGCCAAAAGGCTTGAAAGTGTGAATAAGGTGATAGAGGTGGGGGCCTTTTATAAGAGGATAGGAGGGGCTCTTTTGGAAAGATTGAAATGTTACATTATTATACCATGCTTTACGGATTATAAAAGTCCCACACTTATATAATTCGTGGCTAAGGTGATAAGGGTTCGAAATCTATTCATCCAATAGGTTTTGGGCAAGTGTAAGCCTTGTATTTTTCATTATCTTCTCATTTTATTTAAATCGTTAAATAATGAGGTCATCGCCGCATCATAATGATGTCATAAATAATTTAATTTATTTAATGTCTAAAAATTATAAAAAAAATACTATGATGTAGTAAATCATTTTATATTTCTAATGAATATTTATAATAAAAATTTGGACTTGTGTAACCCCACTTAAAAACTTTTTTAGTAAAACAACTCATGTTTGTGTCAATTTAATTTTAACATTAAATAAATATATATTAAAGTCATTTTCCAACTAAAGTGGCTCCATGGGGTCCCGAAGTTGACCCATGGGTTTTCTTGGTCGGCCATGACTCATCCAATAGGAGTAGGACAACTTTCATGCTCATCTCATATTATTAAAATATTATTTGTACCTTAAACTACACTAATTACCTCAATCGCGATTAAGAACTTAAAAGTTACTATTCACCAAAAAATTATTTTAATCTTATTGAACCACATTTTACATCTTAATGACAACCATGTATGTAGGATTTTTGAAAATCAAATCACAGAAGTGGTAATATTTCATTTAAACGAAAAATCAGTTTTTAACAACCACTTAGTGGTTTCACTATTCATCAAAAATTGATGTTTTTCAGAATAAGGCCAAAATTTCACCCTAAGCTATAATTGATATTCCGAATTCAAAAATGATGTATATTTTAAAAAATTCCAAACATATAAGTCGCATTAATTAATTTTATAATTAATTCCCGCTGTCACAACAAATAGCGTGTTTTAAGAAACAATTTATATCAAAAGATTGGCAATTGTTTATGTCCAATTTCAATGTTAAATTAATTCTAATGACAACCATTGGATAAAATGGTAAAAATATATTCTAATTATACTTTAAAACCACTAAATAGTATAATTTATCACTATAAATTATTTTTATTAAAAAAGTTGTTTTTAAGTATTTTTCACTATTCATAAAAATTAGAAGTTCTCAGAAAAATACCAAAAATTCAACATAGGCTAATTTCGATATTCCGAATCCAAAAATGAAGTCCATTTTGAAATATAAAATTTCTATAATTTTAAAAGGTGGTTATTACTATTCATAACGGCTATTTTGATTAGTCGCGGTGTTTTAGAACTCGAAGTTGCGTATAATGCAAGCTATTGCATTATTGAATGAGAAGCATATCGTGGAAGCTCGGGGTGTTACATTCTCCCCTCCTTCAATAAATTGCGTCCTCGAAATTTGAAATTTTTTTCATTGAAAATAAAAGGTTGACAAGAGAAAATACCTTTGTGGAAAACCCACATCAGAAATAAGATTAATAAAATTTAGCCTTAATAAGAGGGAAAGGGAAATGAAAAAGTCACCACCCAATTATGATCTCGATTAGAAGAACATTGGTGGCAATTAAATACATATAATTGGAGGAAAACCGTAAATATTTGTAGGGAGTGATTGAGGTCATCAATCACAATCAACTGTCAAATTGAGGGCCTCAAAGCCTTCAATCTATGTTGATTTAAAATATCATCAGTTCAACAGGACATAAGGTATTTGGATAACACATTTTTTTGTTTTAATATCCCTTTACTAAAGTTTAAGAATTAATTCATTCATTGAATAAGAGATAGGTATATATATATTTATGCTTGACAATTAGAGTTTCAACCTTCAACTCATCTTTCACTCAAAAAGATAATAGAACTCAAAAATATCATACTTATCTTAATTGTATAAGGTTCCAAATGTTAACACATGCCATTTCGATTAGTAAAATTATTTTGTAATATCCAGGGACTTCCTGTAGGCTAGTGGTAGGAAATAAAGGCCTGTCGTACTATGATTGTGGGTTCGATTCCTGCAGCTTTGTCCGACGCGACGGGTTATGCCCCACCCTACAGGTTGTCCTTTTTCCTAAAACTATAGTATTATAATATTCCAAAAATAATCTTCAGAAATGCTTTAACCTTAATCAATACTATCCATGGTTCAACTTAATCCATTCCAACCTTAATAGTTATCCAAAATAACTCCGTCCAGAATTTCTCTAAAAGGTCTCTAAAATCCAAAATCATTTTATCAGATTCCCCAAACAAAGTAAAATTTCTCTTATTGTCACATACTAAAAATATAATTACCTTCATCATATTAAAACCTTACTGAAATCAACAAGTACTGCAGTACAATCCTTATATATATCACATTATTCTTATAACCATAATATAATCCTTGAGTCCAAAAGCACCAATACATTAGTTATTCTGATTCAACTGTAGTAACAGCATAAGATTGTCCTTGATCCCTTGGCCTTTTCTGAGGTAAGTTTCCCTGACGCTTAGGACATTCATTTGCATAATGCCCCATTTCCCTACAATTGTATCATTCAACATTTATAGACTCTTTCTTTCCCTTGCAATCACGAGCCTGGTGAACCTTTTCTCCACATTTATAACAAACTCCCATTCCTTTTAGGCATGTACCAGGGTGATTCTTCCCACAATTATTACATAATGGAAAATCCTTCTTTCCCTTTTTCCCTTTATCTGTCTCTTGTTCCACCATTCTCTTCTTCTCTTTCTTTACTTTGTTGTCATAAGACTTAGAGAATTCCTTTTCTGTCTTGATAGCACACGAGAGAATATCTTCGTATGATGAGAAGGATTGTGATACTAAAGCTCGATGGAGAAATGGTTTTAACCCATAAAAGAAACGATCAATCTTACTTCTTGGGTTACGTATGTAATCTGTAGCATACCTTGCTATCCTTGTAAAGTTAGCCTCATACTTTGCGACATTCTCATCCTCCTTCTGCCTCAGACTCAGAAATTGCCTTTCCATATCCGCTCGATGGTCTCGAGGAAAGTATTTTTCTAAGAACAGCTCTTTGAACTCCTGCCATTCCATGTTTTTTAATTCATCATCTTCCTTTGTGTTTTGAATTAGTGACCACCATTGATCGGCATCTCCAGTGAGGCGGTAAACTGCCATGACAACCTTCTCCCTTTCACTACTCCCCAAGGTATGGAATATATTCTCTAAGGAATTTATCCATTTCTCAGCTACTATAGGATTTGTACTCCCATTGAAGGTTGGTGGATGTTGCCTCATGAAACGTTCTAGCATTGATCCTCCACGTTGCAGATCAGGGTGATCCATACGAGTAAGGTTATTATTCATAACCTGAGTGAGTTGTCCCAGTATGGTAATAAGTTGATCGGCACCAGTTGCATCACCAGCCCCACTATAATTATCTTGAGCAGGAGGGAAATCCCTACATGGAGTGTGTGCATTGATACGGTTTCCATTTCTTCCACTTGGCGCCATTTCTAAACAATGGCATAAACTAGACCAGTTTATGAATCAAAATACATAATCCCATACTTATAAAACACTTAACATAAATTGAACTATTTATGGATATAATCCATAATCATAAAATGAAATGTTTTATTTGAGGAATTATATACTCATAACCTTTCATAGTGGTTTGTAAATAAAATGAGAATTATCCTAAACATATCCCTCGGGAGTGTCGTAACCAAGAGTGCATCAAGGCCCGTTGTCGTGCACCAGTTACCGTTCGATTCTAGCTCAAAGCGGTGTTTTCGGGTTTTACCCCTAGGTACATCTGTGCCAGAGCCGCCTCTACTTGCTCGTATCCAGACAGGAATGTATTGCTCGGAAAACTCACAAAATCTCTACAATAACAAAATTCTAGGAAGTTCTTATATACTAATCCTCAAAGTCTATCTTCGGGGTATGTTCTCTAATCAGATTTTATCTAAATCTAGCTTCCAAGGTTATTACTAAACTGCCTCTGATACCAACTGTAACGCCCCGACCCCAGCTACCCAGAGTTGGTGCATTACTTCGTAACATTGGCATGATCACAAAAGATCAAGTCTCGAAAGAACGATTAGTTTAGTATCCTTGCAAACACTAGATACATTCATAAATGTTACAGTACATCATAAAGTGAAAAACTAATAACAAAGTCTTCATAGCCCACACTCATATCCTCTTCTGACTATCCCTGCTGGTCATTCATAAACTACTTCTTCACATCCTGGAAAATATTAAAACGTTGAAATGGGTGAGCTCAGATGCTCAGTAAGGATAACAATATTGCGGAAGCCTTCATAAATAAACATAAACATTTAAGGCAATGTATAACTAAAACAAAAGCCTTTTAAACTTGAACATCAACATAATATGGCAAAAGTAAAATGAGATAATGCCATTTACTTCTTCACATGGATATTCTACTGGTCGAATAATCACACGAAATATCATTAACCACTTTCATATGATGGAATGCATAATGCCAGACTATCATAACCACATAGCCAAGGCCTCGTGCCAAGACTACAAATAATATTTTCTCAAGGCCTTGTGCCAAGACACTAGTTTGTCTCATTAGACCTACCGATGCATTGAGGATCTATAGCGGGCTCCACCCGTCACATATTAAGTCCAATGCATTCCCATATGAAAAGGTTTAAACATAACATAAACATTCGTATTAAAACTAGCATACAAAATGTCAATAATTTCACCATAAACTATGAATGGTATAAAATAGCATATCCACAGTCAAACATATCACAAAAACCTTCAATACAATATAGAAGTTTTGTATTATAATAAATCAACTTCAAATAAGCGTAAAATCCATCAAAGGATGTTGACATAGATGAAATCAAAACACTTTTTAGAGAAATATCACTTTATATTTTTGAAATCGTTTAAGAGCCATATAAAACAAAACATTTTCTTGAAAATATTCTTATAAGCTTGTAAGGAAAGCTATGAAGATTTTATAACGGCGGAAAATAACTGCACCCTCCGTATAAGTTAAAAAACATTCTTACCTCAATTCTGTCGAAAAGGTTAAAAAGGACATTGTTTTGAAAACGACGGAATGATTCCTCTTATAAAATTCAAAAAGGGTATAAATGACTTTAACCCATATTCTTGTAAATAATAAAAATGTTTTGAAATACATTTTGAAGAAACATGGATGTGGATGATAACGAGGTCCTAGTAGATAATTATGTATAAACAACCTTGGATAATGAAGAGGTTGTGAAGTAAACCCTTACCTTGTACTTTTCCTTGGTTGGGGTAGGTTAACCTCCTGTATAATGGTGAAATAATTGTTATTAAATAATACAAGAATCATATACATTCATATGATATAATATATGATCTTTTAACATTGCATTGTTAATAATATCGTAGATTTATCGTTGTTTCGGGTGTTAACTTACTTGTTTTCTTATATGTTTTGTTACGTAAGTCATGTTTTTCATGGATAGGTTGTATCTTATTCATATCCAGAATGATATCATGTCCTTAAACATTATTTTTAAATTATCAATTGATAATTATACTTGAATGGATACGACGGAGAATGAATCTCATCGCATTCGTGGAGTCGGTAGTCCGTACGTACGCACGAGCGACAATATCATTATTTTGATATTAAAATAATATATAATTGTATAGTATATCATATATACAGAATCATTATCATGATATATTTATTATTTACATGAATTACATATCATTATTATACCCATATAAATAATAATATATTGAATAACAATTACACCACGACGTGAAGACGGTAAGCCGTACGTACGCACGTATGGTGACATGTCATTCAAATGATGGGTAGAATACTAAATATGGTTGTTCCATATTTATAATAACATCAAAGTATATAGAAGATACTGGAGTTATAATTTTAGAATTGAAATAATAGACAAAGAGGGAGTGGAAGAAGAAAGAAACATGAAAGAGGGTGATGAAAATGTTACCTCTTCTTCGGGTTCTTCCTTTTGATTTGATCAAAAGGACTCCTTAGGATGGCTTTCTGACTAAAGTGAAGCTTCTAGTATGAAGGTAGAAATGTTGTGAGAGTATTTGGGCAGAGTTTGGCCGAACCAAAAGGCTTGAAAGTGTGAATAAGGTGATAGAGGTGGGGTCCTTTTATAAGAGGAGAGGAGGGGCTCTTTTGAAAAGATTGAATTGTTACATTATTATACCATGCTTTTAGGATTCTAAAGGTCCCACACTTATATAATTCGTGGCTAAGGTGATAAGGGTTCTAAATCTCTTCATCCAATAGGATTTGGACAAGTGTAAGCCTTGGATTTTTCATTATCTTCTCATTTTATTTAAATCGATAAATAATGAGGTCATCGCCGCATCATAATGATGTCATAACGAATTTAATTTATTTAATGTCTAAAAATTATAAAAATAATACTATGATGTAGGAAATCTTTTTAGCCTTCTAATGAATATTTATAATCAAAATTTTGACTTCTGTAACCCCACTTAAAAACTGTTTTAGTAAAACAACTCATGTTTGTGTCAATTTAATTTTAACATTAAATAAATATATATTAATGTCATTTTCCAACTAAAGTGGCTCCATGGGGTCCCCAAGTTGACCCATGGGTTGTCTTGGTCGGCCATGACTCATCCAATAGGAGTAGGACAAGTTTCATGCTCATCTCATAGTATTAAAATATTATTTGTACCTTAAACTACACTAATTACCTCTAATCGCGATTAAGAACTTAAAAGTTACTATTCACCAAAAAATTATTTTAATCTTATTGAACCACATTTTACTTCTTAATGACAACCATGTATGTCGGATTTTTGAAAATCAAATCACAGAAGTGGTAATATTTCATTTAAACGAAAAATCAGTTTTTAACTACCACTTAGTGGTTTCACTATTCATAAAAAATTGAATTTTTTCAGAATAAGGCCAAAATTTCTCCCAAAGCTATAATTGATATTCCGAATTCAAAAATGATGTCTATTTTAAAAAATTCCAAACATATAAGTCGCATTAATTAATTTTATAATTAATTCCCGCTGTCACAGCAAATAGCGTGTTTTAAGAAACAAATTATATCAAAAGATTGGCAATTGTTTATGTCCAATTTCAATGTTAAATTAATTCTAATGACCACCATAGGATAAAATGGTAAAAATATATTCTAATTATACTTTAAAACCACTAAATAGTATAATTTGTCACTATAAATTATTTTTATTAAAAAAGTTGTTTTTAAGTATTTTTCACTATTTATAAAAAATTAGAAGTTCTCAGAAAAATACCAAAAATTCAACATAGGCTAATTTCGATATTCCGAATCCAAAAATGAAGTCCATTTTGAAATATAAAATTTCTGTAATTTTAAAAAGTGGTTATTACTATTCATAACGGCTATTTTGATTAGTCACGGTGTTTTAGAACTCGAAGTTGCGTACAATGCAAGCTATTGCATTATTGAATGAGAAGCGTATCGTGGAAGCTCGGGGTGTTACATGTCAGTCGGCGCAGAATCCATGGTGGTGTGAAATCTTCCTCTCTGAGATCCGTCGGCATGAAAAACGTCACCGCGAGGAACCGGGGAACGCAAAATTGCGCGCCTCACTAACTCGATTATGTGAATCCTGGGGATGCTTTGTGCGCACAACAATATTTCGCGCGGATCCTCCTTTACTTCACACACCACTTCTCGGGCCTCCAAATCGGGCCTCTGATTCTGAATATGACTTCACTTTGTCATTTCGAAACTTCCTCCAGGATTCAAGGACTTTTTCAGCATCTATAAATGCCCCCCCTTGGAGTTGGATCAGCGAGAGGTCGCAATGATCAGATTCAGAGGGAAATGCCGAAACGCAGAAGCAGGGCCCCTCCCGGGCACGTAGTGCGCAAACAACCGATGCGACGTGAAAAAGGATGGATCTGCCCGGAATTCTCTCTTATGTGCAGTGTGGAACCCTAGCCTCGCCTATAAAAAGGGGTGTGGGGTCATGAATATGTACCCAATATTTTCTGCATGACAGGCTAAGCGCTCTCGTGTGTGAAATTGCTCCCATGGCTGCGTGTAAAAACGCTCTGGCAGCTCGGAATTCCTTCCAAATTTTGGCCATCATTGTGCGCCTACTCAGGATATTCTGCGCTTAGCATTCCGATTGCGCACAATACATCCTGATTTCACACAACTACTTCAGATTTCGCGCAACACTCTCTGATTCCACGCACTGCATCCTGATTTCGCGCAACTCCCAAGAAATTCGAGATGGCCACAAACCAAGTTGATAAGTGGGAATCCGCCACTCATAGGAGCGAAATTGAAGCAAACGAGGAGGTTTATGGTGACAAGGTGGTCGTCTCCAACAACCTGACCTTGTTCATTCTGCTGACTCCGGCCCAGAAGACGTATCCCCTGTCTGACAACCTCCAGCTCTAAAACTTTGGCATCCTGGAGGAGGTTCCCCTGTCAGGCTTCGAGGTAGACATGCCACAGTCATGGGTGAACCAGGAGGATGAGCTTCCTCACTACAACATTACCAACAACAACCATCCTGCCAGGGAAACCAAACATATGGGCGTATACGTCCTAAACCTGAGGACCAGGACCTTTACCGGGGAAGAGCATGTCACAGAGAATTCTCCAGTCTTCTATGCGAGCATGTTCCGTTAGAGATTCACGGATGACACGAAGGGCTGGGTGAAGGATTGAGACTTGTGGTCCAGGGGTATCTTCACCAGTGAGTGGGCCTGAGCGTTCTGGGTTCGCTATACCTAAGACCAGTTCGAAGATGAACTGCGGTATATCAGCCTGTTCGAGGTGGTATGGACGTCGTAGTTCCACTTCCACCATCAACCTGAGCTCGGGCCAGAGAAATTCACCAAGTGTTCTCCATACACCAATACATTCCACATTCACCATGGACAAGTTGGAATCAGTCTCTGAGACGTTCACTGCATCGGAGGTATCCCATTGGAGGGCTACCAATATGATGAGTTTGTTCCTCCAAAGAATACCCGGGGAGACCGGTCGCAGATGCCTATACTGACGTGGCACCTGTTGGAGCTGGCCAAAGAGAGGTTGGGGGTCAAGGACTTCCTGAAGTACATTGCCTACAAGGGCTGGTTCAGCCTGTTCCTTGAGAAGGATCTGTCCGTCAAGATGCCAGGACGGGGTAAATGGTGCCCAACCGCGGCTTAGAGGAGCAGGGATGGGTGATAATAGAGGACCCTGGAGGCGGGGTAATACCAATCATGGGGCTACCGCGTCATCGAGGCCCAGGACCCGAACTTCCTGTATGTCGGGTTTCTTGCTGCCTTCCTAAGCAGGTGGCTCCCACCAGTGCGGGACGCGAGGATGTCCGTCCATCCCGCAACACTAGTGATGGCGGGTACCATGGCCACCAACAAACGGTTCAACTTGGGTGTCCCCGTACTGGCCAAGATTTATGCCATCCTGGGAAGCATCTCACGAGGGGGGTATCCTCGGAGAGTATGTGGCCCCTTCCAAATCTTCCATGGATGGGTGGCGGCTCATCTCGGTGGGTACACTTTCCCAAATTGCATCCATCCATCGGGCAATGGCCTGCGACCATCCATGCTGAACATCGACTGAGTGGCGCTGATGACGCTCAATGAGGAGGGCATAATAATTTGCATCGGTAACCATACCAACTTCAACTTCAGCCCATTACCCTCCCTAGTCATCCAGATGGTGGACAACAGGAGAGGCTCTCTAGAACAGCAGGAGAATTTCCAGAGCATTCGGGGCGGGGTGCGCGTGGCTCGGATCGACAGGAAGGTGATCTGCGAGCCTTATGTGCCATCCCGATTTGCCAGGCAGTTCGGGTTCCTCCAACGAATGCTGAAGATGGTATTCACGGCTGTCTGGCAGGAGAAGAATCCCTTCTTTCTTCACCAAATGTGGTTGATGTTTACCACCTTCGTCTCCAGTGACGTCATCACCTTCCCTCCTACCGGGGTTGACTCTGGCCTAGCAACCGAGTATGCCGAACATTGGACCATCGTGTACCCTGAGGGGATTTTTTGTAAATGAGTCCGGCAACTCGAGGTTACTCGTGTGGAAACCGGGCGACGAGAAAACATGCAATGTGATGCCAGAAGGGGGGAACCAAGGGTGCGACAGGCAGCGAGGCCTGCGTAGGCCGGGACCTCAGCAGCGGGAACATCACGTAGCACTTCCGCGACCTTGTTTCTCTTGGTGGGGTCAGATGAGGCATCCAGGGAGCTTCCTGGGAATCAGAAAAGATACCTACTCGAACCTTCCCATGATGCAATTCTCCCAGCACTGTGGTCAGCCTGGATTATCATTCAGCAATCGCTGGCTATTGAATCCATATGGAAGAAGATAATGCAAAACAGGATCCACCTGCCAGAGGTCAGGCTCGTTCGAATTTCTGACCGAGTGAACTTCCATCAGCAGCATGCTTATATGACGGTCATGGACACATAATCTCACCAAAGGGGCCGACGTGCGGAGCCACCTTTCCTAGTGAAAGTGATGCTCGACCAGAAGCATGATCTGGAAGTGATGCCACCGAGAGAAGGTGACAGTGACGAGGAGTCGGAGGGGGAGGAGGAAACCAGAGAAGATGAAGGCGAAGGAGAAGATGAAGAAGAGGGAGGACCCAAGGGTGAGAGGTCGTAGGGGACACCCTACTAGGAGAGTCTCTGAGAGAGTGGCAAGATTATTAGCTCTGATCTCGACATAACCGGGATACTCGAGTTTTTTCTCTATCTTCATTCCTTTTCCTTATTCATCAATTATCCTTTTCAACTTCTAACCCATTTCTCTACCTCACTCAGGGTTGTTGAAGTGTTAATCGGGAATCCTCACTAAAGGTGGGAGTAGAGGAACTAGTGGGATGAGACGGGGATTCGACACCCATCATCGAATTAAAAAGTACAGAGGGGTCTCCCATCAGGGTAGCTCCTGCAGCGGATGAAACATTGGAGGTCGACGCTCTGGGTTCCTGTAAGGCCCACTCTTCACAACTGGTGCTTGTTATCCAATGATCCCAACTAACCAGTGTATGCCTTGCACAGTGATCTCATCATTGGAGGCTCGTCAGGCTGCAGAGCCCGGGCCGTCCGTGAGTGGACCAGTGGCGGACATACCACCTCATTCAGAACATGCTCCCTATACTGAGTCGGCCCCGAAAACTAGTAAGTAGGGGGCTACGGATGTCAACGGCGCTGTTCTTGAGGTGAGGCTGGAAGCTGATGGAGGCACCGTCGCTGTTGCGGAAAGAGAGGAAGGTTGCTCGGATGTTGAGGATCCCATTCCTCCTGAAGACATCCTTGGGGCAGATCCTGCTGCTGATCTGCGGGCTGCCTTTCCTACATACTGACCTGCTGACCCTGAGGAGATAGATGACTTAGACTCAGAGGAAGCTGAGGAGAGCCAGATGACATGGCGCAAAGGGTGGAAGTTTATCCATCACTTTCTCAGACAGCCCTAGTCGGATTGGCTGAGGAGGATGGGATCACTCCAGAAATGGCTGCGCTTCCTGTGCACCGGAGGGGCTAACTCTCAGCGCCTTCATCTGACGGTCCGCGATTACATAGCCAATAAGATACGCAAGAGCAGATGGCGTACTGACGTTACCCAGTGTAGAGAATGATCGCGGAGAACCCAAGTGTTGGTGAGGACGAAGCGGGGAGTCCGGCACCTCGAAGGGCAGACAGTAGATAAGGAGGCATTCATTGCAACATGCTCTGAACTTGTGGAGAAACTAACGGCCCAGCTGGCTAACGCGCAGGAACAACTGATGGGGGAAAATCACCAGATGACTGTACTTCAAACCGAGCGGGCGCAGGCACATGCTTGGGTTGGAGAGCTATGCTCTGCAGCGGATGATGAGGAGAGAGTATTCAAGGAGCGAGAAGCAGTCCTGCAGGCTACCATCCAAAGGGTAGCAGCGCTGGAAAGATCGATTCAGCACACTGATCCCTAAGGGCTTTGTTTTGTCCATCTCATGAACTTCTTGCTTGTACTGCTCATCGTCTCAATTCAATACATGGCCAAATCCATTCATTTGTGCCCTTGGTTTAATATGCTCAACCATAATTCTAAAATGAATAACAACTCATCCCTAAGCTCCTGTGGGTCACACCCAACGCGAGATGCAAAGGATACGCGTGCTGTCATTTCATCCAACTGTGGGGCATTGACCAAGATTCAGGCATCTGAAATT
This sequence comes from Viscum album, assembly GCA_963277665.1. Classification (NCBI taxonomy): domain Eukaryota; kingdom Viridiplantae; phylum Streptophyta; class Magnoliopsida; order Santalales; family Viscaceae; genus Viscum; species Viscum album. The sequence continues at coordinate 791,569,818 of OY728148.1, forward strand.
GGGCCTGTATTTTTGAGGAGACCTCAGACCGATCGATATATCACCTTCTCAATGTGCTCTGACACACGAGCGGACAAATGACGGGGGCATTGAAATCCATCTGAACATAGGGAGATAGAGAGGGAAGGTGAATCACGCTACCCGAATTCAGAACACTATGGGGCGCGACGATGGAGGATAACTATTAAACGTGGTGGAAACAAAACATCCATATCATGTTGGCCTAGAATGGGGACAATAAATGAGGGCTGACAGCTGACCATGTTCGCAACATGGGGCCTAACTCAAATATTGCCACTCAGTTTTCCGGAACGTTGGACCAGGAAAGCAGGCTGACCATAGGTCTATCATCCATACTATTAGGGGGTCCCGTCAAACATGACTAGTCCTCCAAAACGTTGGCCTAGTATAATAGGCAGACCATAGGTCTATCATCCATACTGTTAGGGGGTCCTGTCAAACATGAACATTCCTCCGGAACATTGGCCCAGGACAGTAGGCGGACCATGGGTCTATCATCCCTTATGTTAGAGGGTCCCATAGAACATGAAAGGGAATGAGGATCCGAATAAAGGGTCATGAAAAGCGTGGAAGGTGGAGTGGTGGTTTGTTTGAACAAAGTCCAACACTCCCTAAATTGCACCACTGTGGCAGAGGCACATTAGGCGGATGTATCGACCTAATCACGGGTCATCCCAATTTTCAGGCAGGACCTCTCTGGCGAGAGAACTACCACTCCCCATTATTACTATGGGGAATCCCGAACTTATTCGGGGTAGATTTCCAAGATTACACCACCTCTCAAGAAGTCAGACCGAGGGGCCGACAATAAGGATGGACGGGGTTTGGTAATCCCTGGGGCTGGACCCAAAACGAAATGTCTGGGCATTCCTACGTATCTCATTAGGATTAGAATCAATCCACATGTAGTTCTAGAATCATAGTTTAACATCGTGTTGGACGAAATACAGTTTATGTCATGCGGGATGAGGGACACATCTCATCTGGGGATAGGCACGACACATCGAGTAACCTGACATGAATGAGGACATAATGCCGCACCACACCGTACAATCTCACAAGAGAGAGCGAGTCGTAGAAAGCCAAAGAAAGGATCTTAGTTATAGGTCTTAGAACTCGGACCAAAGGAGAAGGGGAATGAGAGACGCACGGTAAAGTTACTACAAAACCCAATGTAAAAGGGGAAAATCCCTTCTTACTTTGTGCTCCCAGGGACGCGTTTAGGCCGAGAGACCAAGCGCGAAAAGTTAGGCTGGGCCTGTGGGGAAGTTCCCAGTCACTTTTACGTATCTCATAAGGATGAGAATCAAGACATACATAGTTCTTGAAAGGCATAATGGCGTGAGGTGGCGCCTGTGCCAGGAACGAAGGAGTCATTTAGGTCTAGCCCTCGCACCAAATGAAGCAGCATTTGATATATCTTGTTTGTTCTAGAAGGTAAATGGTTTTTATTTTGTGGGGAGACTAGCCTAGGGTGGCGTCTCCACAATAATCAATCCATAACAGGCTTTGAAAAGCGGCATGGTAATTGACCAATACCTGGCATGATGTCCCCCATGGGGAGGTCATCACAATGCAGTGCCATTTTTCGCCATGCGGCCAGGACAACATCATCGCAGTTTAAGGTCATAAGGCTTGGACCAACAGCATAGTTTAAGGTCATATGGTTTGGAAAAACAGCACAGTTTATGGTCATATGGATTGGACCAACATCACATTTTATGGTCATATGGTTTGGACAAACAGCACAGTTTAAGGTCGTATGGCTTGGACCGACAGCACAGTTTGAGGTCGTATGGTTTGGACCAACAGCACAGTTTAAGGTCGTATGGTTTGGACCGAAAGCATAGTTTAAGGTCGTATGGTTTGGACCAACAGCACAGTTTATGGTCGTATGGTTTGGACCAACATCATAGTTTAAGGTCATATTTTTTGGAACTACATCACATTTTAAGGTCGTATGGTTTAGACCTACAGCACAGTTTGAGGTCATATGGTTTGGACCCACAGCACAGTTTCAGGTCATATGGTTTGGACAGACAGCACAGTTTAAGGTCGTATGGTTTCGACCAACAACACAGTTTATGGTCGTATGGTTTGGACCAAGGGGTATATGCATGATGTGATAAAGAATACCTTATGCGGGTGAGGGCGTGATCCCCTACCATCACTGCACTCGATTCCGAGAGAGGAGCCTCGGGCCAAGCGGCCGGCGAGGGTCCAACCATCAGGAGGGGGGCAGGAGATGCTAGCTCCCATCTGTGCTGGGCCCGAAACGCAATGCCCAGGTGAATCCTCGTTTCCCATGGGGATGAGGGTCAAGCTGCATATAACCTATAAAGAAGAAAACCAAGCACATACTATAGCGCTTAGATTGTGGGAGCCCCAAGAGACACCATTACGCAGCTTGGTCTGTCTGACATGTGGGGGTGTACCGAGGGTTATTACAAGGAGTGTCAAGATTCCACCTTGAAACGGTGGGCGTGGAAGAAAATGTGAATCCTGAAACCATCATTTAGGGCCTGAGGAAGCCGGCGTGATGACTGGGGATTACTGCTGACCACATTCACAACACAACATCCTATCGTGTTAGCCATGGGGAAAAACAAATGAGCATCAACTGCTGACCATATTCGCAGTGAGTGATTTTTATCAATTTGTTGTTTCAAACCCTCAGGGGCGTTGGCTCATGAAACTAGGAGGGCCCTTAGTTGTTGTATCCAGGCCATTCTTGGGGGTCCCTCCAGGTGTGAAGGATTATGGGGGCCTGAATGAAGGGGAAAACTAATCTTCGAAAGTTTATGGGGCTTTCCTAAGTCGAATCTGACAATCCCAGTCCTAGACCATAGTACACTGAACACATTAGCAGACCACTAGGAAGGGTCAAAGGGCTCAGTATGAGAGCGTCCAAAAGATGGCAGATCCATGGGAAAAAGTAGGGCATAATGCCAAACACACTGGCAACTGGGAGATCGTGGGATCTCCTAAGAGATGGGGCTGGACCTGACATCTAGATGTTCAGGAGGTCTTACATATCCCATAAGGATGGGAATCATGCCGCATGTAGTTCTAGACGACATCTATTAATGTCATGGGGAACATGACATATGAGGGATAATCCTGAGGACAGGGTGCGCGTCGTGCAGCTATTGCAAACCTGACGTGAATGAGGACATAATCCCATACCACGCCACATGATCCTGTGCTCAAGGTCCCAAAGGCGAGACATACACGATAGCGGATCTCAAGCTAGACCCAAAGACGAAAGGTCTGGGCGTTCCTATGTATCCCATTAAGATGTGAATCAAGCTAGACGTAGTTCTAGAAACACAGTTTAACGTTACGTAGGACAAAATACAGATCTTTGTTTTAGGTCTTAGAACTCGGACCAAGGTGTAGTTTAGGGTCGTGCAGGACCGTACAGTTAAAGTCATGCAGGACCAACAGGAGGCTTAGGCAAAGTTCTTCTTGAGGAACCTGGCATTGGTGGGAGGAGTTATGAACTCACCATCCATAGTTACCAGGGAATATGCGCCATTGGGATAGACCATATGAACAATAAAAGGCCCCTCCCATTTGGGCTCCAACTTGGGTGGGTTTCTACCAGAAATCATTGGCAGTCTGAGAGCTAGCACCAGGTCACCTTGCAGGAAGGAGAGGAGGCAAACCGTATTATTGAAAACTCGAGCCATCCTGCTCTGATGCCTTTCCAAGTTATGTAAAGTGTGAAGCCTACTTCCATCGAACGCTTCCAATTTGGCTAGATGGATTTCAGAAACTCTATCCGGCATTTTCTGGTGGTAGATAGTCGTTCGCAATGAGGGAAACTGGATCTCGATGGGCAGGACGGCCTCAGCTCTGTATACTAGGGAATACGGAGTCACCTGGGTGCTGTTACAAGTCGTCGTCCCATAAGCCCAAAGGGCATTGTGGAGCATATCTCGGCAACTTTTCTTGTTCTGACCAACAATCCTTTGCAGAATGTTAGAGAGGGTTTTGTTGAACACCTCAATCTGTCCATTCACCTGTGCATGGTAGCGGTAAGTGTGGTTAGAGTGAATGTTGTACATAGCATACAATTTCTTCAGCTCGGCTGCTCTGAAGTTGGTTCTGTAATCTGTGAGGATAGTGTGAGGTACTCCAAACCGATAGATGATATTGGTGCTCACAAATTCACCGATAGTATAGGACTTGACTTCCCTGAGAAGGATTGCCTCTGCCCACTTCGAGAAGAAATCCGTAGCTATTAAGATGAACCGGCACTAGCGGGCCATCGCCGGCGGGTAAGGCCCTACAACATCCACCCCCCAGACTGCAAAGGGCCAAGAATACTTGGTAGTATGGAGAGGATCTGGTGGCCGATGCAAAAAATTAGCTTGAACTTCGCACACATGACACCTCTTGGCATACTCGATGTAGTCGTAGATCATGGAGGGCCAAAAGTATCCCAGCCTCTAAATCTGGTGAGACAACTGCGACCTGTCCTGGTGGGTGCCAAAGGAACTAGCGTGCACTTCCTACATGACCTATGGAATCTGGACTCTTTGAAGACAATGGAGGAGAACACCATCAAACCCACAACTGTAAAGGAGCTGCTCAAGGCTGGGACCGCTTTGAATAGTGAACTGCGGCACGCGGCGTCGGATTCGTTCTCACTCGACTCAATCCAGCGGAAGATTTTCATGGTGGAGATATTCAAACAAGGGCGTCCTCCAGTCAGGAACTGTCTCGATCACCACGCCTGAAGCCCCCAAGGAACCTAACATAGGGGCGCTAGTGGTGAGATGGTTCACTCGCGGTCCATGATCTCCCTTCGGAATAACAGGATCAATGACTCTCCGGTGTGCCACGTGGATGATTAGGTCATCCTGTTCGGGATCTGCAAGTGATGCGGCCAGGCTGGCCAAAGCATCCGATCGACTATTTTGCGACTGGGGAATGTGAACGACCTCTGGTCAAGAGGGTAACATAGCCATTAGACGGATGGTGCACTCTAGCAATGGAACGAGTTCTGGATTTCTGATAGCATAGTCACCATTGAACTGCTTGATGACTAGCTCAAAGTCCCCTTTTACATACAGATGGGGTACATCAACCTCGAGAGCCAATTTGAGGCCAGTGATGAGGGCATGATATTCTGCCTCATTGTTGGTGTATCCTTATGACAACAGGAATGAATATGGCAGAACGCCTTGCTCCGGGAGGATGAAGATGATACCCAGGCCCACTCTGTTAAGCCTAGTATCATTGAGCCATCTACCACTGGGGCTCCGGGAGGCACCGTCAAAGTACATCTGCCAGCATGGGATGACATGATCGACTGAGAGGATTGCCTCATCAGGAAATCCTAGATCCAGTTGCTAGTCTGTGAAGGTTGGGTGGGTAGCTAAGAAGTCTTCCAAAGCCTGTCCTTTGACAGCCTTCTGAGGTATGAACCTGATGTCGAACTGCTGGACGATCACCACCCAGCATGCCAATCAGCCAGTCAACATAGGTCGGTTCAGGATGTATTTCAACGGGTCTACGTGAGAGACCAACTATACCTCGTGGTGCTACAAATAGTGCCCCAATTTGTGCATAGAAAATATGAGCACCAGGAATCTCTTCTCAATGGGAGAATATATAATTTTTTCATCAAGGAGCATGCGAATGAGGTAGTAGAGGCTATTCTCTGTTCCCTCGTTGTTCTTCTGGGATAGATGTGCTCTGAGGGATCGCTCCAGGGTGGCCATGTAAAGGACAAGCGGATTTCCGGAAACGGGTGGCCTCAGGACCGGAGGTTGAAGTACATACTACTTGATTTCCTTAAAAGCAATCTGACACCCTTTGTCCCATCCGTAGGTGGCACCTTTCTTCATGAGCCGAGAAAAGGGATTACACTTGGTGGTTAGATTCGCAATGAATCGACGTATATAGGCAAAGTGGCCTTGGAGTCCTCGAAGCTCCCGAATATTATTCGGGGGAGGCATCTGACTGATGGCCTCGATCTTCTCTGGGTCGATCTCGATGCCTCGATACATAACAATGAATCCATGAAACATTCTGGAGGTGACCCCGAAGGCACACTTCAATGGATTCATCTTCAAGTGGTGAGAATGGAGGAAGCCGAACACTTTCTCAAGGTCTTTGAGTTGGTCCTGGCACTGATGAGATCTAACCACCAGATCATCCACATAACACTCCACCAGCGCCCCGAGGATTGGCTTGAATATGCGGTGGATAGCCCGTTGATAGGTGGCACCCACATTCTTCAGGCCGAAGGGAATAACCAAGTTGCAGAAAGTACTCTGGGGTGCCCTGAAGGCAGTGAAATCTTCATCCTCAGGGGCCATTCGGATCTGGTTGTACCGGGAGTACCCATCCATGAAGGAGAGGGCTTGGAAGCCGACCGTTGCATCGATCAACAGCTCTGTCATGGGAAGGGGAAAATCATCCATCAGACAGTGGTGATTGAGATCGCGGAATTCCATGTAGACCCTGATCTGCCCGTTCTTCTTTCTGACTGGAACAATGTTGGCTAGCCACCTGGGGTACTGGACTTCCTTGACGAAGTTGGCCTTGATGAGCTTATCAACTTCGGCCTCAACCATTGCACCATGAGAGGGGTGCATCTTTCTGGGAGGATGCTTGAACCCACGATGGTTCGTAGGGAGGCCAAGGCAGTGAACAGCTACCTAGGGATCTAGTCTCGATATCTCGTCATAACTCCAGGCAAACACATCATGGTGCTGTTTGAGGATGTCTATGTACCGTTTCTGTTCCTCGGGGGGTATAGCGGCGCTGACCAATGTGGGTCTCGGGTCACCCTCGCTACTGAGGTTCACCTGCACTTACTCGTCGACCATGGTGGAGACACCCTCCTCAAAGGAAGGAAGAGAATCTTCCATGTCCTCTTCCCCACTTGTGGAAGGATCGCCCATGGGGGGAGCCGTTTCGGGGCTGCTAGACCCTGATGGGAAGCTGGTGATGGCTTGGGCGGTAGAGGCCGACAAGTCAGGAGACTCATGCACCGCGGAGACCATGGCAATGAAGGCAGTTGATCCAATTCCATCTGGCCTTCGGCCCAAGGGGCCACACTTTACGATATCAAAGTAGTAGTGGCACGTTGGCTTGAGCCGGTCGATTACAGCCCAGCGAAACATACATGTATGACGTACTGCAGTTGCCATGAGCCCAACGTCCCGATATTGTACAGGTGTAGGAGGCTCGGGGATCACCTGAGCCTAGTTGGTGTAAGAGTACGAGGTGATTTCCCACCGTCTCTTAGACCCGGAAATAGGCCTTCCTCTGGACCCGAGACAACAAAGCGATGCCCCATGTCGGAGGTCGTGGCCTCCAACTGATGGATTCGGAAGACATATGCATCATCCAAACCTGCCTAGGGATCACTCGTGGCAGTGGCGGGCTCGTCCTCACCTGCAAGGATCTGCTTGTCCTTGCTCATGTAATAATCAACATCCAGGTAACGGGTTCACAAGAGGAAAATGGAGACGCATCTCCTTGGAGCACACCCACTGGACCCTTAAGGGAGTATTTGAGACACTATTTATACAATGAGGGGACCGCTGCGTGAAGGTGGAGCCATGGCCTTCCCATCAACGTGTTGTAGGCGGTGTCCAGAGAGACAACCATGAATTTGGTATTGGCAATTAGGCCGCCGAACTAGTTCTTCAGACAAATCTTGCCGAGTGGAGTTTGCTCAGTCCTGTTATACCCATGGATCCTGAGGTCGGAGGGAGTTAAATCATCCTCATACTACCCCAATTTCCATAGTGTCCAAGTTGGGATTAGGTTAATCCCGAAACCCGTGTCGACAAGACAGCAACAGACTTCCACCTAATTGAACTGGCTGGTGATGTACAGTGGGCAGATGTGCCCCTATATGGGATGGTGTTCATCTTCACTGGAAAACGAGATAGCCGCCTGACATTCGGTGTCCTCAATCACCTTGGTGTGGAAGGATTCTATGGCCGCTACCTTCGTTTCAAACTGGAGGGGGATTCTTAGAGCCTCTGCTGGCACCTCACGCATTTCAGACGATAGGTGAAGGGCCTCAAGGATTGAAATACTTTCCGGAATGCCATCTAGGTGCTTCAGAACATCAAAATTTTTAGCCAAATGCGATAATCTTCTTACAGGAGGCCGCTCTGCGATTGGAGGCATGAAGGGCCCTGCCGGTGGGACCGATGACTGACTGATACTAGGCACATCTCGCTGTTCACTAGCCGAAGCCCGGGAGGTGGCTTCCATGTTAGGACCGAAAGGCTGTAGTCATCCTGTGGTAGGGTAGGGCTTTTTGCGACATAGATGAGGTGGTTCCTCCTGATCCAGCAACACAAATGGTGGTGTAGGAGAACCTATTGACGCTGGGTGAGGGAGCTGCATGTGCTGCTCTCTGTACTGGGCCTACTTCCTGGTCTCGGTAGTGTGCATGGCCTGACTGGAGGTGATGATTACTGTGCCCTAGTGATTCACGTATCCACGGCTCCGCCGACGTTGGCGACGGCTGGGGACTTTGGGGAAGTCCACCTAGCGTTCCTCGTCATCGGGAATCAAAAACGGATTTACCAACTCTACGGTGTTAACCGAAGCGTACCCAAAAACCTTTACTCGAGGAGTCACCCACTACCGAATGGATTCTTAGAGGGATCCCCATCTCTGGGGGAATAAAATCGCCAAGCGTGTGGAAAGATTATGGCACTGGCAGGGCATGTTCTTTCTTCTTGTGCCGCCGCTTGCTCTTCTGGTAAGAGGTAGGCTGGGATGACGATTCCAATGTGGCGCTCGCAGACTCTGAGGGCTCTGGCTGACTCAGGCGGGCACGGATGATGCCATGGGAATGGGCGACCATCTTGCGGGACATCCAGTTGTTATACTATCATGACCCACGGTCGGAAACCTGTTCCCACTCATACCCGTTGTCATTGCTGCCATCTGATCTCATGAAGACACCTGCCACTTGTGTCGGGGCTGGTCCCAACCTGACTATGTTGTTGTCAATCTAGTCTTGGAGCCAGTATTTGAACACATAGCATTGCTGGATGGTGTGTTCCTGGATCCGGTGATAAGGGAAGTAGTTAGGGTGGTCAATGACACACGCCTCTTATGGCTTCCGACACTCAGGCAGCCGCACGATCCTCTGCTCCAAGGCGCTACATAAATAACCGGGGACCTGGGCCTTTCCAAATGAGTAAGTCTGATTCCTTCTGTCTAGAAAGGGGGCTCTTGGATGCTGACCATGGCCAGGGGCCAGAGGAGCAGGCCGAGGAGGCGGAGCCTGATTATCTCACCTAGGTGGTGGCGGTGTGTTACACGGAGGCGCCTGCCGATTTTGAGGTGATTGCTTCTAGGCCGGAGGCTGTGCCCGTGGGGGTGGACCCCTATGAGTCTCATGAGCCGGCCTTACCGGTAGAAACTATAGCTTTCTGGGGGCCTCTATCTAGGATGTAGTAGTGGGCTCGGCTCTGGCAGCTCTCCTTGCAGAGATTACAGGAGGCGGCGGGCTCGCCTGACTGGCCTATTTCAGGGCTTCTTTGAGGCGTTGAGCCTTGTCCGAGAAGTCCTGGAACCCTCCAGGGTAATTTTGGGTGATCAGAGAAGGAACCGGATCTTCCTTGACATTCCTTACACACATTGTCAGTAATTTCTCCAGAGTTAGTGGCATGTCAAGAGAGTACGTGAGCCCCTTCAACCGGGCGACAAAGTCCGCGACTCGCTGATCGGGAATTTGTTTGCACCTGAAGAGGTTTGCGATGTTCGTCTTCCAGGTTGTGGAACTGAACTGGTAGAGGAATTTCTGGTGAAGGTCCTCCCAGCTACTCATAGATCCAATATAGAGATGGCTGTACCAGACCAATGTTGGTCCTTCCAGAGTCTGAATGAAGCAACAGAGCTTGGCAGCCTCTTACTGCCCGGAGTCCCTAACATAGGCCCTCACCTCGAGTTGAAGTGGGCCAGGTGCTGTGGAGGGTCTTCGATCCCGTTAATGTTGAAAAAATTGGGGTTCCCAAATCCTAGCGGGGCCGATATATTATCTACCCATGTTGGGTATGGCTTGCAGTCCGGTGGGATTGCCACCTGCCTAGTTTCCAGGGCCTCCAAGCGGGCAATGATTACTTCCATTAGATCTTCTGAATGCGGATTTCTATCCTGACGGGGATCTCTAACCACAAGTGCATTTACAGGATCTTCAATACGGTATTCAAGCTCAGCAGCTCACAGGGCGGCCGGCGGAGCGACTCTCGGGGCGACGGGAGGAAATCGAGCAGGGTCCCCCATGTGATCCCACCACTCGGGAGGGTTCAGAGAAACATATCGCGCCCTCTTGCCATGGGATCCTCCCTCTCCCCTATCGACGAAAAAAACATGGTCGCGGTTTCCCGGTGGAATCTCGGCAAGGGGTGGGTGCTCCTGCCCCTGCTGTCCTGGTCTAGGGTTACCGTAGTCATGTTGCCGCTCTGCAATGTGTTCAGCCAAGAGATCATCAACTAGACTCTTTTTCTCAGCAAGCTGTTGGCGTAGCGTGGCATTCTAGAGATCTTCCTCTACCTTCTACACCGAGGCATATGAGTCGGAGAGTTTGAAAGACCCGACCGGATCTTTACCCTTTCCGATGTTTCGGCTCAGTGTTAGTGCCTCCGTGGGTACAGGGATACCTAGGAGGCTCCTCTGTTAGAGAGTAATCCTCCCAGATGGGTCCGGTAGCGGATTTTCCTTAGGGGTTGAGTCCCCATCGAGGGCCTCCACTCTGTTTCCCTCATCTGAAAGGTCATCCATGTTGACTACAACTGCCCTTGGCGGCGTTCCCTCAGGGCCGCCCAGTGAATCGGGCTGTCGGCGGATCGCACAGAAAAGAAGGGCAGTGTACTGCCCCCATCTGCAGACGTGCGCGTGGGGGGTGGCTTCCTAAATTACTTTAAGGAGTACATGAAAACTCTGGATGCATTGTCTCTGGAGGACCCTTGGTGGCCTAGTGTCTCGGGGTGCCGAACCGCAGGGAGCGCTGCCAGGTCGACCCGATGGAACTGCTCACCGATATCCTCGAGATGTGCTTGGCTCCCAGGATAAGGCGCTAGCTGATGGTGAAGACAGGAGTGAGTCAGACGAAGAGTCTGGCGGAAGCATTCAAACTCTCCCAGGGTGAGGGAATCTGGCATATCAAAATCCGATCCAGCGACCGGCCAAAACATCTCGGTGATGTGGCCTACTGCAAGGACGGTCCAGAAGCTCCATGACTTCGGTTCGGGGTCTGGACTTTTCTGCCCCTGCTCGTCAACTGAAAATAGTCGAGGAACTGGAAATTGCCCCGAGGCAGGCCGCCGGGCCAGTGGGGAATACGGAGAACAGGCCGATTGGCCGCCAATCCCTGAGTCGTCCTCCATGGGTTGTAGTGCCCTGGCTGCCACGTAGCGATAGGATGGGCCGGTGAATGGGCCTCCTGTCACAGCATCGATGCTTGCCGAGGGTGAGTTACCTTACGACTCTTGCGTCAGTCCCCAGAAAAGTTCCCCACCCTCCCTGACTGAGGAGGAAGGTGCTTCCATGGAGGCCAGTGACAACTGAGGGTTTGACCCCTGGGGGTAGGCCAAGTCCTAGTCCTCCTGGGTATACCTTCAGAGGGAGGAGGGAATCATAAAGATCTCACATTCAGGGAGTAGGAGACTAATGGGCCATGTCCCCATCTCTGTCCTCGACTAAAAGGGTTGGGGACGGTTCTGTCATCGAGTCATATTCCGCCTTAGAGTCTGAGAAACGGACTGGTCTAATTTCCATCTAGACTCCCCTGATATTCCTCTTACGGCGACGACGCCTCGCCTTCCTTCCCCTAGGTGGCTCTTTAGGGTAAGGATGATTTCCATCAAGGAGTACCCTGGCCATAATAGCACTAGGGCAGAGGGGATTGAAGGCTGAGGTGCGGGAAGCACCAGGACAGATGTCGAAAGGGACAAGGGGAGGAGCTCCATGTGATTGGGAAACCGGATACGCAACGGCTCCATACTCACGACCAGTGGTAGGGGGAGTGACCTCATACCCAGTGCAGTGGGAGCTGGAAAGAGTCATACCTGGAGTGTAGCCGTCGTGAATAAGCCTTCGTATTTCCAGATCAATAGCACGGAATGAGCCTTCAAGGTGGGTGGCACTACCGCGGATCGGTTCGCGGTGGCCGTTTCCTGTGCCCGTGACCGGGAGAGTCGACACAACTTGCCTGCGGGGCAGTCAGGGCCTCGATCCCAGTTGGGCATGTGACTGCCCCTACTCAACGTGTGTGGGGGTCTAGTAATAAGAGTCAGCTATGGCTCGGGCCATAGTGGTTGCTGACGTTGAGGCCTAAGGACGAGCATTCTCTTCCACTCGCACCCGACGCTGGCATCGGGTTAGATGGATCAGAGCCGATGGTGTGGGCACAAAGATTGCTTACTCCTCAGCCCTGGGAGACGGGCGGTGGCGTCGACGCAGCCTGGCAGGGGTTCTTGCCATTAACCCCTGGGAAGGGTCTCCAATTGGGAGGACCTGGACATCCCCCACCTCGTTGTCATAGGGGAGGGATGTGTTCAGGTGCTCTGGGGATAGACTCCCGAAGCAGTTGGACATCGGAGTGGGGAGCAGTGGCTCTCTGCGCGGCCCTCGGGGGCAGTGATGGCGGTGAGGTGCAGCCTCCCTTAGATCCAAATAGGCCATGCCCCTAGTGGGTATGATCCCTTCTCCGTCGTACCTATGAACCATGTCGTTGATCACCCTTCACTAGATGATCTCTGACGGGGAGAGGGGGAGTGAGCGCCCGACAGATACGTTGGTCGGAGTTGGAGAGACTGTGGAAAAGGCGGGAATGTGTGGGGTGGCCGCGTCGGTACTGCCCCTGCCCCTGGACCAGTGGGTAGGTGGCAATCGATCTCCGGATGCAGTGATCTGATTCCAGGAAGCAGGGAGATGAACCCATTAGTACTAACAAGAAAAGAAATCAACAACCATAGCCCAACATCATTTCATCTTCCATGTTTGGCAAGAGGGATCCACGCTGACGATGTCACAGAACAGAGTGGTCAATCATTCTGACTGCCTCGACCCCTGGCGGGTTCCACGTCCTGGTGTTGGGTACCAGGACCTGGTGACATCCTAATCTTCCGACACCCCAACCGCTACTATTCACTGTATTGAGGAGAAGAGATTCACATCGGGTTCACCATTTTCTGTTTCCGACGCTTTTTCCAGGGCGTGCGCGTGCAGTGTCCGTCACAAAGGTGGGTGGCATCTGTTCCTTATTCAGGGATGTCTGCGCCTTGATCGAAATCGGGATGATGGGATTTCAGTTCATCCTTTCATGGATTCCTCCTCGGAAGTCATCACCTATTCCAGGTCTCCCTCATAGATTTAAGACTGGTTTGTGAAGCTCATTCCCAGCACCATATCTACATGGACGATTGTTAATTACGATGCTTCCATCAAGACGCCCCAAGGGTTCTTTTCGGGGCAGCAACCTTCGGTGAGGAGAATGGTCAAGTTGGGGTGTCGTTGGAATGCCTTGACACTGGGGGTCGGCATGTCTGTCTTCTATCCATTATCACAGGGCTTCTCGAGGGCGCGAAAGCCCGAGGCATCCCACATCGAATGCGAGGATTGTGTACCATCTGAGGTTTTCCTCAGCTTCCCATGTTAAACACGGGGTATGCCGCGAGTTTAACGCCTTGCAGAGACGGATCGGGCTGAAGGACACCCTAGGGGGAGCATCGATGTTGGGGCCAACACATGGGCGGCTTCCCATGTACCATGGAGTGGGATGGGATGGCATGATCTCACTGGGATGTGGCGGCCCAGGTAAGGATTAGGATGAATAGTGGAGTGACCAGTTTGAACCTCATGGAGGCTTCCTACGTATCCCTATGGTAGGGACTCAAAGTCCCTGTAGTTCAGTGACGCGGTGGGACACCTGAAGAGGCGACCCGTGAGAATGAACTCATGGATTGGAGCCTGGAGGAAGTAAGATCTCCGGGATGGGGCATGAGTTTCCCAAGGTATGTGGGCTCGAGGGGGAAGTCCGGATGAGACATGGGTGTGAGGCATGGGGCTTACGCTCTAAGATGACCCAAGAGGGGGAATACAGTTTAACTTCATGCAGGACGAGATATAGTTTAACCTCATGCGGGATGAGATACTGTTTAACGTCATGCGGGATGAGGGCCTTTGGGTCTTATGCTCTTAGGTAGCCCAGAGTGGTTGAGGAACCGACATGGAGAGGTCGGAATGACCGGGCGGTGGTCTTAAACCTCGTGGAGGATTCCTACGTACCGTGCATTAGCACAGATCAAAGTCCACGTAGTTCACTGGGATGGGGAATACGATCTGAGGTATCCCATAGAGGATGTCATGGTCGATGCACGATCTAAGCCCACATGAGTCATGATCGATGTGAGAAACAAGAGGCAGCATGGACCAGATGATCACGTCGCAAAGGGTGCGTCCGTGAGAAGCGGAAAGTGGCTTACGCGTTGACCATCCCAAAGAGGAAACATGGGTTTACGCGTGGATAGAGGCCCTTGGTGCTGGGGCTTACTCCAGGGTGGAGGCCCGTGGTGCGACAAAGCATAGTGGGAAAGGGACTCCACTGGCCTTGGTAGGGGGAAGTACGGAGATGCAGGGGTGCAACCTTCCGCAAGAGGCTAGGGGCTTACGCTCTGAAGAAGCCCTTCCACAATGGACAAACGCCACTCCGACAAGAAGGATCTCATTCCATGTGAAAAATATTCCATTCCCATGGAGATGAGTGGGCATAAAGAATGCCTGATTAGGGGGGACCCTGCGTGCGAAGCATGGGGCCGGACCACAGTTTAACGTCATTTGTTAAGGACGAGGTGCTTATCAGTTTAACATCCAGCAGCTTGGATGAGGTGGGTTCGCTCCACACCCCTTGGGCTTACATGCCGAATGCCCTCTGCCCCTTGTGGGAGGGAAGGCATTGGCAAGGCCGTAGTGAAGGGGGGCCGCAGGGCGAACCATTGAGGGGTCCACATTAGCGTGGCTATGTGAAGAAGAAATAGCCGTTTTCATGCATATGCGGAGAAGCATAAGTCATGGAAACGCAACAGAAAACACCACCCACGGAACCTTGAGGTTACCTCATACGAGCCTGTAAGGATGTACGGGAAAACAACGCATGGCGTGCATGCCCAGCAGTGAAGACATCAGGTGCCGGTGCGGGTAGACAGCCAAGGGGCGTCCAGGTGAGGGGTCCTGGGTTTTTCACGCAAAGAGAAGGCTTGGCACGCAAAACACCGAGATGATGCACAATAGGTGCGACGGGGGTGCAATACGGGATGTGGGCGCCCAATAGGAGGTGGCACGTGCAATACCGGGTGTGGCAGGCGCGCAAAAGGGATTGCGCGCAAGGGGTTCGGATTGCGCACAAGGGTGGAATCTGGAAGAAGGGACCAAGTCACTCAAGCCAGTGGGGTTGCACGCAAAGGCGAACCCCGGGGCAAGGTTCCACGAAAAGGGGAATTACCTGGAAGTCATATTGCGCGTTGGGGGAGTCAAATTGCACGCATGGGGGGCGTTCTAAATTCCGCAACACCAAACCATTTGGGGTCGCCAGGCTCTGGTCGACGTGGAATCCATAGCAGTGCGAAATCTTCCTCTCCGGGAACCGTCGGCATGCAAAACCTCACCTCGAGGAACTGGGGCGCGCACAATTGCACGCCTCACCGACTCGATTACATGAATCCCGGGGGTGCTTCACGCACACAACATTATTTTTTGCGGATCCCCCTTAATTTCACACACCACTTCCTGGGCCTCCGGATTGGGCCTCTGATTCCGAATATGACTTCTCTTTGTCATTTCAAAACATCCTCTGGGAGTCACAGACTTTTTCGGCATCTACAAGCATCCTCTAAAAAATCCCTATTAAATATGATTCCCAATCCCAAAACTAGATAACATGAATCATAATTCATTTAATCACTACCACGTGATGAGAATCATAAACAAATGAAAATTTTAGGGCGCAACTGTGGTGTAAATATTAAGAAATAAAATCTATCCTTATCAAAAGATTAAAAATGGGCTTATTCCTTTCAATAAATATTGAAATCATTGGAAATACATTTCATAGATCCACTATTAATAAAAATGTGTAAATACAAGGTAAAATACAACAATACCAAATTCTGGACATAATATGTTCAATGAAATTAGTAATGAACCCATTAATCATTAAATCTCTTTAACCAGGAGAACCCCTTTAAAACATGGAAACCATTTTTTAAATAAGTAAAAGACATTTTAAAATAATGAAACAACTTTTGAAAAGGGTTCACTTTCCATTATAATTCAAAATTGTTCATTTTTATTTGGGAAACCGTCAATGTAATTTTATTAAACAATTTTTGTGTGTAAAATAACATTATAAAAGAAAGTATGATTGATCTATGAAGATGAAACCTTTTATAAAAGTAATTCCCCATATAATCCTGGAATAAAATTGAAAAAACCAATCAAAATATCATATACATCACTACATTAATTCAAAAACACTTTTGAAAACTCAAAAATTCAAGGAACTCTCTATAAAAATGAAATGGAAAAGAAACACCTACATAAAGAGATGAACCCAGGTTTCACTTAATGGAAACCACCAAATTAGGTCTCTTAAAATGTTCTAAAACCACTAGAATAAAAAAACACAAATACAACATCCTGAGAATCAAAAATTGGAAATCCAAGGACACAGGGGTTGGAGGAGATGGTCAGAATGGGAGGAAACATATATGGGAAGGAACTAGAATCCAAAAACTTTTGATCAGTGTGGAATGACACAAGAAACTACTCCAAATTCACCATTTAAGTGATTTGAAGAGAGGGAGAATCCCTTGGGAGGTAACTAGGTAAAAGGGTTCAAGTGGGTGAAATATTTGATGTAATACTCAAATAAAAACAACATTAAATTACAAATACCCCAAACTAAGGAGGGTTTATTGGTTACTAGCATTGTTTACCAAACTATGTGGCTACAGTGTGATCATCACATACCAAAATCACATAGGTCACATGATCACTTGTGATCAATTACCCATACTATTCACTTTATCATTTCCCCCTTATAAATATCTAAAAACAAAAAAAATCAACCCATGAAACCCTAAACTCTATGGAGAAAACCACCATATCAAAATAAGAAAGAAAGTTGTATTTTCTAGTGTAACAATTATACACTCCAAGTTAGATTCTTTCCATTAAATTAATCCAAAAAATTGGTTAAATAAATCTTCAAGACCATCTATGAAGAAATGAATTATTCGCCTCAAACAATACATTTGTGGAGTTCCTAGTTACTTTAATATCTAATTAACTATAGATAACCTCTTTTTCACCTCTTAAGATCCGTAATTATCACTAAACACTAGAAGATGATTATTCCAAAAATTTGGTGCATGATCAATGGATCATAAAGAACATGGACCTAATGATCGATCAATAGTTATGAAAGAGTTATAATAGTGGAATCCAACTTCAGGATAACTAACATGACTACCCAAGAGACTCCCTTCATGAATTATTGATTCTTTCCTGGGCGGAACATTCTGAAACATCATCAAAACATAACATTTAATAAAAATATTATAAATTATAAGATAATGAATAAAAATCACAAATCAAATGAAATATTATCATAAAAACTCTTTATAATCATGTCCAAAATGGGGAAATGGCCTTACATTCATTTCAAGACACCATGAAGGGTTATAAAAAATCCACTTCTTGGATCCATTTTGAAAACATTAAATCAATTCAAAACTAAAAATTAAAAGGGACCCAATTATTTAAAACCAATTTCCACACTAAACCAAACACACCCAAATCATTCACTCTTTCATAAAACAACTCATTCTTGGGAAACTAACAGAACCAAAATCATATTTAAAAAATACAACTTTACATAAAACCCATGAAATTTGTTCATTGGAATCCTTTATAAACCAAATATCAGTTCATCCACTCAATTAGTTTATTTTAATGATTAAAAACATGTCATGAAAGTAATTTTCAATGACTAAATCATTGTTTTAAAAAAATATTCTTTTATTGAAGCATAATAATGTTATTTAAAATCTAATAAAACAACTTAGAAACCCAAAATGAATCCCTTAAACGTTGATAAAAAAATTATACCCAATCATAATATATGTTTAAATAAAAAAATTAGGAAATTACAAACATTATCCACTATGAACAGATTGGTTGAGTGGTATATCATACAATAGAAGTACCATTGGAGGCTATATTGGAAAATCCATGTGGCTAGTGTATGGTTTGAAAAACCATGTGCCAAAATATTGTTCTAATGGATTGCATCCATTTTCACTCCAAAAAAAAGGAATTTCTTGATACTACTCTCAGATCCTTCCTAAAACTCATATAAGAAGAAACCAACATCCAAATAACTCATAAATCGATAACCATAAATAATGAATTGAAAAAAGAAAATTAACATCCTCACATAGAATCATGAGGTCTTATAGGAGGAAGAGTTGTTCAATCAGCCATCTACCACCACTCAAGTTCTGATAGTCTTAACTACTATCAAAAATCAATCCAAAAATAATAATAGGGATATAATATAATATTTTAATGAATCTACCTATAATTACCTAACTCATCACTTGATATGTTCTTTTATAGGGCCAAAGGCTTGTTCTTGATCACCACATACTAGAAACTAGTGACAAAGTATCACATGTTAACATCTGGGAACAATTTCACAATCAATAAAACCATTATAAACAAAACGTTCTCACAAGGAACAATGCTTGAGGTATTCAAAACTATACTAATAATTAAACAATAAATAAGTAGCTCAAATAAAATGGAAACAAAACATGGAATAATAATAAAAAACATAAATAGTTTAAACATATACTCTCTCATGAAAAATGAAACTATCATATAAAAATATTTTAAAATACTTAACAAAAAATTTAAAAAAAAAATTAATGATGTTATAGAGAATAATACACCATAGAAATCAACTAGTCAAACAGAATCAATATACAAACATCCACAAAACCATGTGAAACTCAAGTCAAAACCATGAGAAAATACACCCACATCTGAATAAAGAAGGATAGAAACAGAAGTTGAAAGCCAATAACCATGATCTTGTAGAAACCATGAATATTTCAAAACCACTAATGTGATTATATAGAGTCTAAACCAAAGGATTGTGGTATACCACCATAAGTCCATTATATTAATTTTATAATGGAAAAAAATCCACTTGTTTGAAAATAATATAAATATATATTTTAATTCCCATTATTCCATAAAAAAATAGACAATCAATACCTCATATTTACTTTTAAAACACACCCTTTAAAAACATAACTTAATGAAGCCTCACCAAAATAATGGTGTTTTTTAAAATTACTATTTAGCTTTAAAAACCAAACATTTTATGAAAAAAGTTCAATGAATATCTTTTAATTTAAAATATACATTCTCTTGGCAAACCATTAACACCAGTTTTCATTTAAAACAATCATATATTTCCCTTAAAAATTTTAATGTGAACACACTCCTCATATAAGGGTCAATAACCAAGGGATATAATAAAATTATGTGAATCCATATAAATCTATATATAATAAAAAAACATAAAGTAGAAAAATTATCCAATATCAAGAAAAAATCCCAAGAAATATCAATAAAATTATTTAAGATTCATATAAAAAATATGAAACAGAAAATCCAGAAAATAATAGTGGAATGACATGTGATACATGTCAATAGGGAACCCCTTATAGAATAATTGGACAAGTAATTGATATTCATTGGTGGAATCAACTATAAGCATATTAATGGTCCCAAAACTCATCACCTAGATCACTCTCAACTAGTATTATTGGTGACATAACCCAAGACAATTAATAAGAATAAACTAGGGACAAATAGTTTGTGTGAAAATATTAATTTTTATATCCATCATCACTCAACTCCAGCATTAATATCCTTGGGTTACTCCTTTCATAACAAACTATGGTGGACCACTATCAATCCAATTTCACTCACATGAAAATAAAATTTCACAAAGGAAATAAATCACAAAAATAATATATATCCCAACTCTAACACAAAACCTTAAAATATGATTCCCAAACCCAAACCATATAACAAAAATAATAATTCCTTTAATCATTAACATGTGATCTTAAGGATTAACAACTGGTAATAATGAGACTCAATTAGGGTGTAATCATATAGTAATAAAATAAATCTTTCACAGAATATTATAAATAGACATTTATAATAAAATCAAGAACCACACCTTTTGAAACCCCTAATTTATTACCACTATTGAAAACAATGTGTATATACAAGGGATCACATAGAAAATCATGGTCTTAATCAATTTAAGTAATGAACTAAGGATCACATAAATACTTACATCCCATTTTTAGTACAAGGGAAACCCTTTTAAAACATGTAACCCCCCCTAAAACAAGGAAAAACAATTTTAAATTAATGAATCACCTTTAAAATAATGGAACCCTCTCATTTATAAAATTGAATTAGTCCAAATCACAATGTAACAATAATTATTTTCTTATGGAAAACATCAATTAAGTTTTTTCAAATACTTATAATTCATAAAATAAAATTTGAAAACAAATCCCTATTTAACTATGTTACTCATACATTTTACTAAAGGAAAACCCCACCCATACATGGAAAAACATTGAAAACCCCAAAATAAAATCTATATACATCATTAAATTAATAAGAAAAATAAAATATTTATTAATATAAGGAAAAATTTAATAAAATTAAATGGAATAGTAACGTCTACCTTAAGAGATGAACACATTATACCCTAAACTTAAACTACCAAATTAGGTCTCTAAAGATGGGCCAAAACACATTTAAACAAAAACACCCAAATAGAACAGAAATAAATATAAAAATTCTCCAAATTTATCAACTTGGGTTAGGGAGGATTGGTGGAAAAGGATAAAACTTATATAATAATTAAAAATAAGACTAAACCATTCTATACGGACGTAAACCAACCAAAAATTCACTTGAAATCCACTATGAATGTTCTTAGAAGTGGGAGAGAATACCTTGGGAGGTTCCCAAATCAAAGGGGTTGGGGGGGATTCTTTTGGAGAAGTATTAAATAAATATAAATTGAATTAAAAAATATAATAGAAACCTAGTATGAGACATGGTTTATATTCAACATTTACTATAACATATAGTGATTATGTGATTTACACATCACAAAACTATATAGGTTATAGAGTTTAGTACTATATAGTTTTAGAAAATATTTTCCCTACCATGAATCCCTGAAAAAGTTCCATAAATATTAAAATTTTATCCTGGGACACCCTATATTCAAGAAGGAAATTAAACATACAAATATATTGGAAAAAATGAAATTTTGGGTAGTCACATTACATCATTGGAAAAAGTAAAACATTAACAAATATAGCATAGTTGATTTTTTTTTGAACCATAGTGACTTTTTATTGGAATTAACTATCACTTTTTTATGAAGAAAAAATAAATTTTATATGGATTAAAAAAACAATATTCTATGGATGGAAAAACATTCCACAAATCATATAGTGCATATTATTATAATATAATATAATAAATAATATGGCCAATATAATTATAAAAAAGGTACAATAATTTTTCTTATTATTTTAAATTTGAAATTTATTAATGACAAATCAATAGGATATTATATGAAGAGTCAAATAAAAATGTAAATATATTCTTTGAATGTGTTTATATAATATATTGTCTTTTTTTTTGAATAAAAATTTATTTGGAAATGATATAATTTATTTTAATTAGTATAATATTTTTTTGGAAAATATATTTCAAAATTATATTATCATGGTTACCCATGTGAGTGGAATTAGAATTAATAAAGTTCTAATAATAAAAATATAATGTAAATGATAATTTTCAAGGTACCATATTGAAACATTTTCAACTTTCTGGATAGTTGTAATGGTTATTCAAATAATATGAGATGACTTTATGATAAATTGGTAAATTTAATCACTTTAAAAAGGTAATATTGATAATTTTTACCAATTATTTCTATATGAAATAGTATTGTGTTAAAAATTTTAATAGAATGAAACATTGAAATGTTAATTTAATTATTGATTTAAAAAAATAGGTATAAGCATAACATTAGATGTTATGATGAATAATTTTTTATAATTAATCCAAATATAGTCTACAATGAATGAAAATATATTTTTTATCTTTATATTGAAACAATATTCAAAATAAATTATATAATTAAAGATTTTAGATGGAAATTTCATGTGTTCATTTTAAATATTATTGTATCATGGTTTTTAAGGAGTTACTAGTTCATATAAGTATCAACAATTTATTTTACATGTTTTGTAATGATTTATAAATGTAGGGAAACATAAAACAATTCATGATCCCTACTTTTTACTATGTTGCATGATTGAATCTAATTTATATTGTATTTTTATAAAGACTCCAAATTAATTATTATTAAAATATAATTAGGAAATAAATATATTTCATGTTATTAAATTAAATGAAATTTAATCTTTACCATTCATTATTATATTCTACATTTTTACATGATAGTTGAATTAATATTATTCAATCATAATTAAACATGTGAGTTATCCCTAATCAATTATTATCCTAGAAATAGATGATTTCTAAAACCATATTAATATTGACATGTGTAGTGGATTATAAATAGATATGGTGTTCACTGATTAGACAATATTGTGACTTATTATATAGGTTTATTTGTATTAGTGCACCAAAGTGAATGTTATAAATAATTTTATTAGTATACATGGGGTGCATGTTTCATAGCATTATCCATTACCTAATGTTTTATGAGTAGCCTAAATATAAGACATTATATTTTTAATACCATTATTATGATGTCATTGAGTCTTAAATAATCTCATTTTGTCATTATGTTATTAATTAGGTAGTCTGATTTTTCATAACCATGCTATGATTTTGACTCTAATATCTTTGGTGTCAAATATATATTGAAAAATTCTTGTTTTAAAATTGGGAATTACTTAGATTTCTATTTTTTAATTTTGGTCCATTTATAATCAATTATATTCATTTATTCCCTTATATGTTGTATAGTATTGTATTATGGTTTAATTAAACACCATTAGAAACAAATATGTGGAAACTCTTGAGCTATTCCCTATTATTTCGTAGACCCATAACACAAAAATATTATATAAATAGGTTACATGTCCGCAATTGGAAATTGACACTATTATGTATTCTATTAATGCTATAAATTTTATTTAATATATTTTTTCGCAAAATTATATTCAATTTCGATAAATCTAGATACAATTCTTATCAATTAATAAATTTAAACAAATCATGGTAATATTTATGTTTTTATTAATCCTCTGATTAAATAATCGATCAAAAATAACACTTACTATGAAAATAAGGGATTTATAAGACCACATAGGTTTTTATGAATATTTAGAAATGTGAATAATGATTTTTAGAATTTATTTTACAAGGATTGTTTCAATGAAATTTCGTTGAATATGTAGCTGGAAGATGTTATCCAAGTGCTTCAAATTTCTTGATGAAATGAATTGAGGTATTTTTTTTGATAATGGTAGATTCAAAAAATATTTTCCGTTATCTAATGATAAAAATCACTTATTTATCATAAAATATAATAGTAAAATATTACTACAACTCATAATATCTAATTCAATATTATTTCAATGTATATCATATATATAGAAAACGAAATTTAACTTTTGTATCTTTAGTGATCATGGTGGTTAATACAAGGAGTATTATATGGTATTATTATTTTAATAATAATCCACTTTGATTAACCAATACAATATGAACATAAAACTCTTGTTTCATATTGTAATAATAGTATTTAGGCCTATGAGTGTAATCTATATGTTTAATTTCAATGTTTTTTAAACATAAGTGTCATAGAGAAATTGTGGGCAAATTTATTTCACCTTGATTATGATGAATAATTTTCAACGATAATTTGATGATCTCTTATATGTTCTATTATTTAACTTTTTTATTACATATATGTATAAAACTATGAATTTATAGTCTATTTTACTTTGTTTAGTACTCAAGGTCATAAAATATTATTTCATTCAATTCCACCATAAATAATTTTTCCAACCAATAATATTCCTACAATATTTTATTTTTTCCTTTAATATTTCCTTCCCATTATACATTAGAATATCTAAATACTTTATTCTCAACTTCTCTTCCATAAAATATCAAATAATTAATAATTCCAATGATATAAATAGAAATACTTTTAGTGTACATCATGTGTTGTTTATTAAAATAATACTGAAATATTTTAAAATGAGTTATACAATAAAGATTATCTCGACTACTTATTGTAGCATATAATAATCATCTTATCATCATCTTTAAAGTCTTATGATTTACAATTTTGGATATATTTTATTTATACAACTTCATTACATTAGTAATTAGTATAGATATCACTTTATATTCCTCAATACAAAACCTATTGATTATTTCTCTTAAATATGTCTTTGGGGATAAAACATTACACATATTTTCATTTTTTAATTTTAATATAAAGAAAAGGTAACCCTACCAATCATAATAATTTCAAAAATTTATTAATTATTTAAAATATTTTTTAAATGTATGCTCTATATAACAAAAAAATATTTCAAGAATGTCAAAAATGAAAAATATTGTTTTTTGAATCTTTCCTTTCCATTCATATAACCAACATTGAATCAAACAGATGAATATTCCAATGACTGCCTTCAGGATATGGTATGTTCACATCGAGTTATTTTTAGTGTCGTTTCGATTAACTAGTGCTCCTAATATCATTATATACTTAACGAATGGAATATTCCATGGGTATCTTGACTCTATAATTTTTCTATTATTGGTTGACATTCCAGTGGATTGTATGAGGGAAAATGAACATTTGTGTCACATGCTGTGTGATTTGAGAATTCAGAGGAATCATTATCTTAATGATAAATTATCAATGTGATAATTCTAAATCCATTAACACATGTTCATGGGACATGTGGTATTGTAAAATCATACTTCAATTGATCTAGAAAATTTGAAAGTTTTTATTTCATGGGAATAACCATAAAATATATATGAGAAACATAGCTTATTGGGATAGTATGATACTATCTCAAAGACCTAAACAAATTCTCAAATACTATGTCTCATATGAATGCTCTCACTTATAAAGGGGTGATGTTTTTATGGGATTCAAATTTTCAAACATCCATCGATGTGATAAAGAGGCGTTTGACCTTAAAAACAAAACTCAATTTTCCAGAGGATGGTGAAGGGTATGTGGTTTATTGTGATACTTCCATTTGGTTTTTTGGGTCGTATGCTTATAAAACAAGATCATGTAGTGTCTTATGGAACATTTGAACATCAGACTCATGAGATAAATTTCCCCACTCATGATTTTGAACTTATATGTTTTGTGAATTCTCTCAAATGTTGGCATCATTATCTTTTTGGGTAAAGGTTTACCGTTAATGTGGAACATAAATTTTTGGGATATATATTTTTATAGAATGAAATTAATTTCCAATAAAGATTTTTTATTGATTATATATAGTCGTTCAAAACCAAAATTTCTTATACACCTATGAAAGGTAACATAGTATATGACACTCTTAGAAGGAAGTGGCCTTCTTAGGATACAAAGGATGTGAAGGATTAGTGGACCTTTAGGGACCTCTTACATAATTCACATTAGAGTCTGGGAATATGGTCAATACCATGTCCTAAAAGGTGTTCCTATGATATCCTATCTTCTAAAGATTATTCTTTATGAGAAATGATTATATGATTAATTTTAGGGTATCATGGATTATTTTTATGGTTGGGAGACCCTTCATGAGTGGTCTCTCTTCTTAAAGGATATTCCTTGCATTAGAAGATAGTATGTTGTCCCTTCATCTATATGAATGTCCATTTTATGGGATTGTGAAAATTATTTTTTGGATTCCCACCATGGCACTACAAGGATGTTATATGACATGAAGCATGATTTTTTGTGGCCTTATATGAAACGAGACACATATAACTTTGTAACATGATCTTATACATACCAATTGATAAAGGTTATGCACCATAAGCCTTTATGTTTTCTTTATATTATTTTCGTTCCAAGATAGAAATTAAATTTTAATTTGATGGATTTCATTTTTTTGGTTACATAGGAATCATAGAGATAATAATTCCATCTTGGTGATGATCGATCGATTTACCGAGACAATTTATTTCATACAGACCCTTGACACTACTAAATTTGATGGACTGTGAATGTTGTAAATGTATGAGATTGAAATGATACATGGAATTAATATGGTCATTACCTTATATAATGACTTTTATTTTAGCTCATGGTTTTGGAATGGCATGTTTGATGAAATGAGAACTTTAGTTATGTTGATCAAACTAGATGATCCTCAGATGGACGGGTAGAGAAAAAGGGATAATCAGAATCTAGAAGTTATGATTTCAGCATGTGTTTTAGACATTTTAGGCTCTTGAGATAGCCATTTGGGGATGGATACATTTTATTATAAAATATTTTACTAATAATTCATAATAATATAACCATTATTGGCCTTGTACAGACATATTTGCAGCTCTCCATGTTGTTCTGGTGCGTATTGAGAAACTTAATTGGTTTTACCATGTTTTTTTAAGAGAAAACATAGAAGATCTAGTTGTTTTGAACACATCTGGTGATGGTTCAGATCTGTTATAAGTATTTAGTGGATTGAAATCATCGCTCTTTGTATTTTTCATTTGGTGATCTTTTGTTTCTTGAATGTATTTCCATGGCTGGATAACCGACTACTAATTAAGAAAGGAAACCACATTCCTTAGATTGTGGGACCATTTGAGGTCATAGAATGGCATAAAAAGATAGTGCATCACATGGATTTACTACCATATATGTCTTTGACCCTTTATGTCTTAACTCAAAAAGTATCATCCTGGCTCTTCTCATGTTCTGGATTAGGAAGAGCTGGACACAGAACATGATATCTTTATAACTGATAAACCACTTCAAGTTGTTTTTTCTCAAGTGAAGGTTCTTCATGGGAATTCCATGGTGTTGGATCATGTTTTATGGATGCAAGGTTATGATAAGCATGTGACACCAAATCAGGTTTCTTTAATGAGGTATTAATGGCCTCAATGATTTGAAGTCTAGCCTTGTTGGACATGACTTTGTGGGGGTATAATGAAATATGGTGGAAAAAATTATAACATTCACTTATGGTTCTTAGGTACTACACTATTCATGATCTTATTTTTCCCATTATTTTCATCATTTTCATCTTGTATCTTTTGTTTTTTTGGATTGAGTTTGAATAAAGGGTCTGATGTGAGTTCTTATTTCTATTTTGATAGTTCTAAAGGTGACCTAGGATGTTAGTATAGTTTAAAACATAGACATGAAGCTAAAATAAATATATATTTTCTTTCAGCTAGTATGTGGGGGGAATTATTCAACCAGTGGATGGATATAAGAATGGTTTTCACAATATTTTGATTAGCTATATGGTGGATTCCCATCGAAAAGTTGGTAGGTCAGCCAGTGCCCCAGTTCTGGTCAGGAATCATTAGTGGTAGTTTTTTATTTCCTTCTCCATAAACTCCCCTTATAATTCTTAATAAACCTATTTTTACACAATTTCAAATTAGTCAACTTCGATACTCTCTTACGGAATTCATGGCTCTCTCAACTAAATTTCATGGTGTATCAAAGGGTTGATCGAATCCATTGACCGCTCTTGGTAAAATGAAATTTTGTTTTACCAGGGATATCTTTTTTACTAAAGTTCCTCTTATTTATCTCTATTGATTGTATATGTCAATTATGGGGATTTTTTAAATTTTTATTATATTAGTATTTTATACAAACTTGTTATAGATATGATGGGTCTTTATCAGATCTTCAATCTATGTGGATCATTGATCGGGAATTGTAGTGGTATGTGATCATATTGGTATTCATTAATATATAGAATGTATAATTAGATATTTATGATTGGGGTTACATGTTACAGGATCCAATATTTATTTATAAGGAACTTTACTCATATTTTCTTGTTGGGTACCAAGAGCATTGTTAATTAAAAGTGTTTCAAGGTAGGTGTCTTCTTGATTCAACATTGTATAATGAACCTTTCTTGCGTTCTCTTGAATACTGTTTTATAATGTTCGTTAATGTAATGAAAATTGTTTTGATAATATTTGGGGGTTTTGAATATGTTTTTGTAAATGGATTCCACCATAATATGTTTAACAAAAAATTTCAATATAATAAATTTTATGGTTTAAATAATAAAATGGGCCCGAAAAATATTTCTTTATTAAAATCGATAGATATCAATGATGAAGCAGGGAGCCAACCTTTGGGATGAAATAATTCCCCCCCAGAACAATTTATATAGAGAAATATGTGCACCATATTTCCTATGTTTTTTTCAAGGAGAAATATACAGGATTATAGTCTTGCCCACTAGATATATTCTGATAAGGTAATGTGCACCACTGGTAGCTTACTAATCACAATAATGTAAAGAGGATCCTCATTTACCAAGAATTTCAATACTCTTGGTATTTTTTGATTAAAAAATAATTGAAACCGTATTGAAAGAAATGGTTTCCAGATGAAGAATAGATATAATGAAAGGAAACACATATGATTCTGGAGCAAAATTTACAGATTATATCAATGTTTCTCACTACTCAAAACCCCATCCCAAAATGGGATAATAAAGAGGTTGAATCACTATTACACTAACCACCATAACTTTTATTATTCTATAGTGAATGCTGGATGGATGTCATCATTGCTACAGTGATTGGTGGCTACCCAAGTCAAAAGTACAGTAGTGGAAGTTGACTGAATGACCAAGAAGCTATATTACTATTACCCCCAATGACCGACCTACAACTATAGTTCTACCAAACATCATCTAGAATGGATTAGTCTAAAGTAATTCAACATGTTTCCTCTAGTGTTTATATTTTAAAAAATATTTGGAATATTCATAAAAATTATTTAGAAACCCATTTATTTTAATGTTTTTTATTATATGAAAGGGGTGATTTGTCCATGCTTTATATCAAATTTGGTTGAATTGAATTTCATTCCTTGGACCTATTTAATTGTTCATAATTGGTTTATTTTATATATTCTATTTAAGGAACACATGGTAGGATCCAATTATGATCTTTTGATTACACCCTACATACCACTTTGAGAGAGATAGATCCACCAAAAGAATTTTTTTTATTAAAATAAAATGGCAAAAAATCCTTTACAAAGATAGTTAAGGGGGACAAAAATTGTGTAAGAAAATTGAATCAACACAAAAAAACTGCAAACCCACTTGGGGGAAAGGAACAATGACTATAAGAAAATACAAGTTGATCATCTAAGGAAACCTGAGAAGCATGGAAGTTATAAAAAACATTACCCTCACGCCGGGTATGGAGGATAAAAATCTAATTGTTCATTAGATGCTTTCACCTTCTAATGGAGTACTCAATAGTCCAAGAAATTGGACATTGGATGGATATAGTATTAAATATTATCAAAAAATCAGTTTGAACCTCCCTGATTAAAATATTCCTTTGACCACAATGGGAAAGTCCAGTGATAATAACGAGAGCCTCTTCTTGAAGAGAGTAACCATTGCCAAAGGAACCTAAAAAAGCTTCTACAATAGAGCCTTTGTTATCCTTGACAACCCCACCCCTGTGAATTAACCCCATGAAACCAGACATGTATATGTTTAGATTGTTCCCTAATAGTGGGGCTTCCATTTGACCCAACTCCCATTAGAAGATAAGTCATTTCTAATACAAGGGATTTGGGGATGAAGGGCCATGATGAGAGGTCCAATCACTGAATCCCGACATAACATGTTTAAACCAAACACTAAGTTTCAAATGTTAAAGTGAATACCCATAATAGTCCCTAGAGATGAATGATTCCACCAGAAATTTTTTGTTGACCAGAGGACCCCGCACCCTACTGTGAAAAGTAGTGATTTGGCCTTCCACTCCAGACCAGGTTTGTCTGCATATTCAAACCAAAGTAGGAGGAAATAATCTAAAGGGTTAAAAAAATATAGTTTCCTTGAAAAATACCCAAAATAAAACCATTTTTATATATAACATTATCTATTTAAGAATATTTGGAGTGTGGATTCACTGTTAGGCATTCTACAACACCGTCATATAAGGGAAAGGTTGATCCCTCTGTGTTTAATGCACTCCTCGGTTGGAAATGCATTATTTCAGACATGCCACAAAAGGAAGAAGAAGTTAATAGGGATATCATTTCACAAGATAATATCACCCAAAGTATCTTTAATAGTAGGAAATGTTTGAATATATTTGAAATCTTTGATTTTAAATGCACATGTAGCCACTCTAGTAAATACAGAACAATCCGGACCATTAGACAACTATATGTTGTCAAAAAAATGCTTCTGATTATCATCCATGGTGAAATTTATGAGGAGGGGATGTGCATAGGATTCTTAAATATTGATACTAGTATCTGGGAATAATGGAATGATGAGAACAGAGCCTACCCAATTCTGGTTCCAAAAGATTAGATCACTATTTCCAATAATCCATCATGCATGCGGTTTTAGAAAAAGAAGAAATTGTCTTACCATCTTCTAGATTATGGAAGGATTGCATCTATACTTAAACCCATTATCACCATTAGTATGTAGAATATGATTTTACCAAAGATATGTCCCCTCAATAATATGCCAATCTAGTATGGCGTGAATTTCAGCCATAGTTCCAAAAATATTCTTTAGACTGAAACCACCTTCATTAATTAGTTACCCAGTTTTCCCCAAGAATCCCAGTGATACATACCATCCAAGTTACCATCCCAAAGAAAGGTTATCAGAGTTATCTCTACTCTCTCAATAATTTTCTTCAGAACCATAATTGTAGATAGAATTTGAATTGAGATAGAGGATATAACATAATGAATCAGTATAATTCTCCATCCACCAGATAAAACCCTATTACTTCAGTTTAGAGTGTTCCCCACAATATTTTCAACCACAATATCATAGATTTTAATAAAAAGAGGATTAGATGACACCATGGTACTCATGTTTTTCATCGGAAATGAGCCTTTTTTCATTCCAAGATTGGATTCCAACACCCTTATTCTCATCGAAAAGAATTCATTAGGGACATAGAAAATACTTTTCTCACGATTAACAATATAACCACTCAAATTACAATACACCTATAAATATTTATTAAAACCTTGAATTGACTGTATTCTACCATTAAAAAGAGTATAGTGTCATCTGTAAACCTGATATGTGAAATACCTCTAACCAAATGTTTATTACGAAACGGAATCACCTTTCCAACCTCAATGAGTGACTAAAGTACATTCTAAAGGAATCTTGGGAAATAATAAATAGAGAGGGGGAAAGGGGGTCTCCCTACCTTAATACACTGATATATTTGAAGAATCCAAATTGTTTTACAATAAAAGAGATAAACACCCTAGGAGAGATAAACAATGAAAAAGAATATTGATGACCCCCTCTGTAAACCTGATTCTTCGATGAACCCTGATTAGAAATCACCACTAAACTCAATCATATGCCTAGCCCATGTCCAGTTTTATAGAAACATTACAATGAAAACTTTTCATATTGATATCATTAATCTCTTCATGAGCTAAATAAATGTCCTCTTGTATGGATCTTCCTTTCACAGACCCATTTTGTTTCTCAACTACCCAACTAAGAAGAAGAGGGCCATGTATTTTATTGATGAAACGAGCAAGAACTTTCTAAGAAAAATTACATGATCATATAGGATAAAATCGATTCATAGATTGAGTTTTTTAACTTTGGGAACTGGCACAATTTTGGTATCACAATCCACTCTAGGGATATTTGCTCCAAGAAATAAATCTTTCACTACACCGATCAAACTCCCATTAACAATATCTCAAGTAGCTCTGTATAAATAACTATGAAAAGAGTCTGGCCCTACACACTGTCGGTCTTCATGTCCCAAAAAACCTAACAAATATCACCCTTGCCTAGAATATATCCCAACATATATTTAACCTCTTCTAATGTGATTAAGGTAATCAAGTCAAAAATATCTGAAGATCCACTCAGATAACCATTGACCATGCCTAGATTACGGGAAATGATGGGGGACCTAAAAAAGGAATCCTCCATATGAACACCAACTTCTCCATCATTAGTATAGGAACCATCCTCCATAAGTATGTTGGGATTCAATAGTACACATATTTCACTGAGACATACATGAAAATAATGGGTGTTTGTATCACCTTCACATATCCATTTGACTGTAGAATTTACCTCAGAAATGTGCTCTTGTTTCAGCACCAACTCTTCTAGAAGGTACACAATCTGTTAGACTGTATTTATATGTTATATGGTAATGTTATGATACCATGGATCATGTTTATTATTTCACGTTTTGACTTCAAATTTAATGTAATATGTTTGATCATTTGGGATGACATGTATTTCAATTATTCCTTACCCACAACTCTTATTATTCAAGGTTTTTAATAAAATACTTCTCCCTAAATCATTTTTTCAATTTTTTATGATCTAAATATTGATGATATATTGATGGGGATTCTAGTTGATATTTTCTTAAAATCACCCATTCATTATTCTTTCATTCCCTAAGTAATGAAGAAGAGTATAACTTATGGTAAGTCTAGAAGGGAGTTCAGTGTGGTTTAATTATAGGGAAATGTTAAACAAAACATGTTAGTAATGAAATATGTTGAAACAAACATTTTAGTGATGAAAATAGGAAACCAAATCTTGATAAATTTATAAAAAACACAAAAAGGTGATCCCATAGAGATGAAAAACATGTCATCAATAAGAGGATCCTCTAATAGACCAATTACACATAATACATTTTAAAGCACTAGACTAAGGAGTCTCAAAATTCTTTCATGATAACAAATATCATATATAATAATGATGAAATCATCATATGAAATTATTTAAATCTCTCATAAAATCATAATAACATCTACAAAAACATAAGAAACACATTCTATCCTAACCATAAGAAAGCAATAACAACCACTTTTTCTAAACTGAAGCCTGTGAAAATAGTCCGAATTTATGTCACCCTAACATATTCCATTTGGGGGGGAGGATTTCACAATATTGACCTAAAAATAATGGTAAATGGGATCCCCTTAAACAAGAAATCATAGATCTATTATGAATCATTTAATTGATATCTCATAGACCCAAAATAGACACATAGTTCAAAAGTTATATCCTTGTAAAGTTATGACTCAATTTTTTACATGAAAATGGACATTTGGTTTGTTCAAAGACCATAAAAAATATTAGAATAGTTTTTATTGTAAAAATAGTGTCCAAAATATGTTGTTCATTTACTTTACACATTTTATAGGGATTGTGTATTGGCCTCATGCCATACACATTACCAATGTAATATCCTACCACCAAACATGTCATTTTTTAAAATATATTCATGGGTAAAATGAATGAGCATCAATTTTAACCATGACACTCACAGTCATTGATAATATCACCCAAATACCCATGTATATGAATAGTTCCAATTCACCTTTCCAAAAAAAATTCTATCCAATCTTGCGTGTTGTTACAAACACCCTGTTTTCTTCTAATTTTTACTTAATTAATCAAAATTATAAATTTATGATTCCCTCATAAATATAAATAAATTATTTTTTATCCATTGAAATGAAAAATGAATGATATTTTAAATGTTTAGTAATAAAAACCATGATTTTCATTAAAATTATTACTGAATTGGATACACTCAATATCCAAAACCATAATTACGATTTTATATCAACCAAACAACATCCTAATCATCCCCATGAGACTAAATAGACATGTTTTATATTAGAGGATGTGATTTCCACATTTAATTTTAGGTATTATGTCATCTTGGATATTAGGTCTACTCTCCTCCATTATAAAATGGTACCAAAGGATGTTCTCTGACACTAACCTTTTTATAGTATATTTTAGAAAAACTATGATATTTTTCATCAATGGTATGGCTTTAGACAAAGGGAATTATTTTTAGTCCCCCCTCATCATTAGCCCCATGTCTCACCACCTTCCCAGTAGCTGCAGAAGCCCTTCACATTGTCACTGTACATCATCCATAGCACCATGCCTCCCCTTACCATTCTAATGTTGTCACCACCATGAGCATAAAAACATCCACCACAGTCATAGTTTTCCTAGCCCATTGACACCACCTAAACAACCATCATCATCCATTTTATAGCTCACCCACATCCACCACCTTTGACAAAACCCAGTATGCCTGATAGGTGTACTTTAGGGGTATATTTTAGAGTGTTTTAGTATATTTATTTTTGGAGGAAATTTAATAATCATGAATTTTTTGGAATGTATTGTGTTGTTTTATGTTTTATGGAAGAATGCATTTATTTTTCAGAAAAGGAAAGAAGGGGGGAAATGTTGGAGAAAAAAGACACTTACGCTGCGGGTGATGAGAAGTGGTGTGACACCAAATTTTTGACGATGTGGATAAGCTGTAAAATTGAGCTTACAACAACACATCCTATAATGTAGATATACATAGTGACATTTTTAAAAGTATTTTTCTAGGAAGAACAATTTGGACATGAGAACAAGTTGTTAAAGTCAACAACACGTCATTGAACTTCATTAAAAAAGCATGAAACTTTTTGGGACATTTTTTTAGAGAATAATGATGTCAAGATTCACTGGATATTAAGATTTATATATTAAATGTAGATATTCCTAACTTCACATTGTGAAATGATTCAATTATTCAAATCTGTGTACAAGATTCATGAAAACTCAGAAATCAAGTATGTAAACTCAAATCTGGATTACACAACATGTTATCTAATTATACATTGTGAAAAGCCTTTGGTAGGTCCCATCGCACCCTATAAATTAAAACCGTAGGCTACACCATTTGTTCAATTATGGACATGTGCTTCGACAAGTTTCAATTGTCGAATGAAAGTTCACATGTTACCCCCATTCATTAAATTTTTATTTATTATTTTTCTACACCTTCTCATTGTTAACATGAGAGGGTGATTTCTCTATGTTGTGGAAATCATGATGAAATGGTAGTAAATGAATAAGGTATTTTATTCCTTATTTCAATTTATGTTGGGATTTCACATCTTCTCTTCAATTCAATAATTCTCTTAATTTCTTCTTGAATGATCTCTGTGAATGAAAATGGGGAATTATTTTAAAATCATTCTTTCTTCAACCATGATCATTGCTTGTGTCGATTGAATGCATTTATTTAATGTGAGATCTTGGTTTTAGACTTCCTCCATGACTATTGGGTTTGTCTTTACACTATGTTTAAACAATGTTTTGAGTTACACATCCTTTATAATTTTAATTACTTTACCATGAGAAAAGGCATGTTTGTGATGGAGTGAATTTATCAAGAACAATTAATCCACAGAGTCCAAATTCTGATGACCGGATAATTGCTAATTAATTATTCAATACCTTTTCATCCTATGAACTTGGAATCATTGCTTCAAAGCACCAATTTTTATATTTTCTTCTCCCACATCATCCATAAATATAATGTTCAATATTTTTCTATTTAATTTCATCAAAATCATAATTATTTTAGGTTTATTTTATTTAATTGATATTTTCTCCACCCCTATCTATGTGGGTTACACCTCAGGAATTAAATTTTTATATAACCCTATATTCTAGTTATTTTTTTGTTTTGTGTAATGAATTTATAAATTCGATAATCTAGTGGGAATAAATGATGCCCATGGGGCTATAACTGCCCTCCTTTTGCCAACCAGAAATGGTCCGGGAAACGTTGTCTAACACAACCCAGCCATAGATCGCCTACATCAGCCCTTTTCTTCTTGTGTTCCTTCAATTGCTTCATCCACATCCCTACATATCTCCCTTCATGGACATCTCCTTAATCATATTTTCCTGATCTTCATCATGCTTGAATACACACTACAGAAAAATGTATTATTTTCTTTGATCAGGTTTTGTTTCCCCTTTTCTTTAGAACTTTGATGTCAACCAAAATCAATTTAGGGTCTGAAAAGTCGGATGTTGTTTGAACTGGGAAAATTTGGTCTGTAGAGTCAAATGTTTTTCATCTCTGTAATTTAGGTCCATAGAATTGGATTCCATTTCACCTCTGAAATTTGGGTATTTAATTCAGATGTTTTTTACCTCAACAACATGGATCCGCAAATTTGGATTTCGTTTCACATAAGCAATATGGGTCTGCTAGTCGAGATTTATTTCACCCAACTATTTTGAGGTCATTTGTTGGTCGGAATTTTATCTATAATCTTTAAGAAAGGTTCATCCCCATCATGGTGGCATGATATTTATTTGATGGTCATCTATTCTTTAGCATCCATAGGAATGAGTGTAACAGGTGGACCACAACTAGCAGGAAATGCATATGGGGATGGTATTCTTTTTTTCCTTTTTTGTATTCATGTTGGGAATGTCTATGTTGAGGGGGAGTATTAGGAATATGGTATTGTTTATTTATTTTATGTATCCAAGTTAGTTACACCTATCTTGATGGGGAGTATTAGGGGATGTGACTCTGACATCAAATTTTAGGTATTGTGTCATTGTTATTATTCATTATAAATAAACACTAAGGCCTTTCTTAGAGAGGTATCATGAGTATTGGGTAAAATCATCTCAATTTTAATAGTTCAAATCTTAATTATTAAAAATTCAATCCAGCTGATCAAAAAAATTAATCTCCCACATAAATAAACTCACTATTCTCCTCTTAAACACTAAAACCACCACAGAAGGATCTAAATACCAAGAAAACTACCCAAATCCAAAAAAACAACCTAATTTCATCCTATAAAAATTTATATAATGGTTTATTTCATAAAAAAACTATTTCAAACCACATCTCACCCATCTAAGAAAAAACATCAACCCATCAATTTGAAAATATTGAATTTATATATTTTAAATTCCAAACCAAATATAACCAAAAAAAATTCAATCCCCCCTCAAACCATGAAAATACTATTCAATAATTACTAAAAGAATATATATCAACCAAATATTATTCAGTATAAAATATAGTATTAATGAACCATTCCAACCATTGTGTTCACCATAGAACTGACAATATTAAATAGAATTCATATTAGCTCTACCAAATTGATCACAAAAAATAAAATTTAATGAGTTTCAAAATGGATTTTCAGAGAAAACTTTTATTTTAAATAAAACCGCATGTTTTTAAGTAAAACAACCATTTAAATAAAGAAATTTTAAAAAGAACCCAATTTTAAATGATAACTAAAAATTTTAAATAGTATAAAAGAAACACAATTTTTGACCCTTAGATAGTTCCCAAACAACTATCACCAAAACATTTAAAAAAATAGTAAATTCTTTATAAACATATATTTAAATAAATTGTGTTATCCAAAACACCATTAAACAAAAATAAATGGTTTTACTTACACAATTATCACCTCAACAACAATAGTGAAATAATATTTCCAAAGTAAATAACTAAAATCCCTATTAATGAAACTAAATAAAATCAAGAAATAAATTATATATTCACAACCCTAATTATAATAAATATTTATGAAAGGAATCAATATTTATAAAACTAAACTATTTTAATACATTCATTTAACTAATTACTATCCCTTTATCATATTCATTAAAATACATAGAATTATTTTTCAAAAAAACTCATATTTTGATAAGACCAAATTTTCTATACACCCGACATCATAAAATACCAATTTAAATTGAACCAAATATATACCAAATACTATAAAAGAGTTACCCATCAAAAAACACAAAATTTAATAAAATATAATCCAATAAAAATTATCTATCTAATTATATTAATTCCAAGATCTATAATACAAATTTATGCAAAAAAAACACAGTTGATATTGAAAGTCAAACTACTCAAGTTTAAAATCATTTCAATAATTTTCCTTACAATTATTTAAATTATGAACACCCACTAAAATATTAATAAAATAATTTTCATCATCCAATAAAATATATATATATATATATAATAACCCATTTTTATATAAAAAAGAAAACATTTTCCCAGTTTAAACATTCTACAAGCCTTTGAATAATTTTTAAAAAATAATTACACTCCTAAAAAGATATACATCATGATGTGACCAAATTGAGTGGTGAATATGTCATCTTATTTGTTGTAAATGTGATTCATACAATGTCAATATATGATCATTGAGATGCTTCCACCATAAATTTTAATGTAGAATTTGTTCTACTACTTCAAGAACATAGCTATACATAAACAATATGGTAGCCTTTAAATGTGAGCATTGTTGAACTAATCGTAAAGGGAAAAAAGAAATTTTATTTTATGATGAAGATACAATGATTACTATGGTTTTAAATATGTTTATAAAAAACATACTAATAAATAGATAATAAATAACTATTATTGATAAGTAAAGATCTAGTTTAAAATGATAAAATCACATATTTAAATACCATAAATTAAACGTGTTTTAATACTGGAAAAATACACTTTTAATGACATTCTATGTTGGTTATAAGAGATGAGGAGTTCCTTTTGATGATTCTAGTTGACTTGATGTCATTTGATAGAAATCATGAATTTGAAGCAATAACCAAATTTGGCTAAAACCTAACTTCATAAGAATCATTATTAACATTATAAAGGTAAATGATGACTTTAGAATAGTAGAGATTAAATTTTTAATAGTATATGAGGACCCAAAAAGTGTACATGAGTATATTGGAAGAGTAAATTGATACAATAAGAAGGTATAAAAGGACATCAGAAGGGTATTGTCATCTTTTGAAGATTATGACCTTTAAGAAAATTTAGTTAGTAAGCTCGCAAGATGTTAGAGGATATGATTTTCCATATGATAGTCTATATTCATATGATACATGACTTTGTATGATAACTGATTTCGTATGATATCATATATTTAATATGAAACCCAAGGTTCTTAAGTAGTTGGTTTTCATGTGATACATATGTCTAAGATGAATGGATGTTGTAAGATGTGAGGTTTCATAAGAAATAATATATCATATGAAATGAGATCTTAAGATTATTTTGAGGTCATTGTAAGATACAAGGAAGAATTATTGGGTACATGAAGCCTGCATTGAAGAATTCATAGGGTAAAATATCTTCATGTTTCAAATAAACCCTAAAAGTATTCGTAGAAGTACTTTGACCATAAAAAGACATTAATATGAAGCTGAGAAGTCTCCATAAAGTTCATGAGGGACATCATACACTATATTATTAAAGAAACATATGAAATAGAAATATAAGAATGAAAAATGTGATATTTCTAAAATAATAATTGAAATGATTATCATAAGGATTTGTTTTTTAATCAAGTTTAATGGTCATGGTTGATGATTCGTGTAGTATAATTACGGAGTTCTAAGATATTTTTACATCATAAACAGGTATATTCACATGGGATAGTTTCATGCTTCCATTAACACATGAATTAAATCCAAATTGAATTTAATTTTTAGGGTTCATATGGAGTGTTTAAGATGGAAATATATAGAGTATTATTGGATTTTAATAAATACATTGACCCTGAATTCAAATGAGTTTGAATGTGAAATAAAAATTAATATATATATTGATCAATTTAACATTATGATATTGATACTACCAAAAATCATAGAGTTTATAAAATCCCATAATTGAAACTAATATTTAAAATTTCATTAGAAATATAAAAGATCTAAAAACAAATATGTTGTGGTGTGATAAAATCAAGAAGCTGACTAAATAAGATACATTAAAATATCAAGGAGAGAAAGGATATATCAAAGCCAAATATAATTTATGAAAGGGGAGAAATTCAGTCCTTAGTATTCAAGGAATTGTGAGACTCATATTGCTGATGATCTAAAGTGAGTGTTTGAGACTGACTTATTATATCATTAATTTCATCTAAAGTTATTGTTGAAAATAATATAAACTAGAAAAACAGTTGATCCTATATTCTCATGGAGGGATATCTACATCAAGAGGTGCTGAAGAGACCAAATAGGTAATGTGACATTTCATTTTTAAAATCCTACCTTTGAAGTGGGGAGTGGGGTTTTTCATTCTCGTGTGGGAATCTATAGGAGGAGAATAGCGGGACTCTATGATGATTATATTGGGAAGTACATTGATTTGACCACTTCAGTATATAGTGGTGGATCCATGAATAGAGAGACAAACCAATGATGGTAAGAAGTTGGAATTTATTATTGAATCATATAAATTCGGATGTTTTATACATTAATTATTTATTTTTTATATGAGGTGGGGATGTGTTAATTAAATTTTAGAGAATATTGTCTTTAAAATCATATAGAGGTTTGTTCTAAAATAAATAATTGTAAAATATTTTCCAATGCCATCCATATATCTTAGTCATACCATCCTACCTGGGCACTACATGAGGCATTAATGAAACTCTATCTTCTCAATGAAAGATCCAAGGTGTTCCAAAGTTTATAAAATATAAATAATTTTAAAAGCATTTGTTCTTCCATATTTGATGAAAATTACTATCATAATTGGAGCAATATGATTCAAACATACCTATGATGAAATGGAATAAAAGTGAGTGATGCAATAATTGCTAGGTCTCTAACCATTCTTGAGGATGCTCCTATGACCCTTCCTAGAGAGGGAAATATGGAAGAATATGTAATGGATCATAATTCAATATTGATGTATCTCAAAAAATATGTACACAAAGGTTATATAACCTCAAATTTAAATAGATATTTTGGGTAAAAGAATGTTAAATTATAAAAGAAACCCATGATGAAAATATTTATGACCACTTCATTAGAGATAATATGATTTTCTATAATATTCGTTGGTTTGGTTAGAATCTATATTATTTGAATTTTTTTAAAAATATAATGGTAAACTTTCTAGATCAGTTTGATCCAAATATTTCATCTTTAGTGGATAAAGTGGATATTTTCCTGGACGACATTTATAATTAACTTATTTCTTATAAAATGATAAAAACTATATCTTTCATGAAGTTAAAAAATGATTAGTTTCATTTGGGAGGCTATGTTAATGGGTAATGATAGAGATGAAGAAAGTATATAAATTATTTAATGTATTAGGGGTTATAGGAAAAGAAAATACACACACACCTTCTAGGATTGAAAAGCTCATACCTCATCCCCCATCCAAGATAGTACACATTCAATAAATCCCATTAAAAATTTTAGGGGCCCAATGTCCTAGTGGTCATAAAGCCAAATACATAGAAAAA
Organism: Viscum album; assembly: GCA_963277665.1. Lineage (NCBI taxonomy): Eukaryota > Viridiplantae > Streptophyta > Magnoliopsida > Santalales > Viscaceae > Viscum > Viscum album. Next base: position 791,611,375 of record OY728148.1, read on the forward strand.
ATCCTATTATCTAGGCCAATCACCTAGTGCTGCGTCATCCCTACATCATTATGCCTACTTAACCATGAAGACATCATTCTTTTGTCAATGCATACCTACATCATGCGTAATGTCTACATCACTTCCTACGAATGTCATCATGTGTATCACATCTTACATCAATTGTTGTATAGTATTACCACTGTATACGTTCCTATTAGGGAAAGAAAAGAGAAACTTCTACATGTGTAGCTCAGTGGTTGATTGCCACTAAATAATAGCATTAACCACGAGATGATTTGGAAAAACAATCAAGTGTCTCTAATGATGACACAGTTAATGTATATTTGACCTATGTTGTTTCTATTTTATAAAAAATGTTTAAATAGGGAACGGAAAAAATAAAGGTAAAGAAATCACTAGTAAAGAATAAAAATATTTTGAGACACGATCCTCGAGTATACTAGGCCAAAATTAGTTAAACAAGATCAGAGAGGCCTTATTTAAGGTTATAGAGGTTAAAGATGAATCTTATCATGTTGGTGATATATTAGGTATTAATAGAAAAGATGAATCTTTACCTAAAGAGTTTTAAAGAAAATATTTATAATAGTATATGTGAAAAACCCAAATATGATTCTCTATGGACTAAGAAAATAGGTTAGATACACCGTTACATATCAGAGAGAGGGGGAATCGTGCCATGAAGAGAATTTTCAGTACAAAAAAATTGGATAAATTTATAGTATGACAACAACATTTTTTTGGAAGAATTTATTATCAATATGCAATATCAATGTTTAATGGATTTTGTTTTTTATACGGAAGGTATGGAAATATATCCTACTCATGATGCTATAATGTGTCAATACTAGAGAAGTGGCATTAACCATAGGGGGTCTATAGACAAAAAATGAGTACATGTTATTAAAAAATAAAAGTTGTTAACAAAAATTCAAAAAATATATCATTTTCAAATAGATTTTTTTCTTTAGAATAAATATATGGAATATTTTAAAAAAGTTTCATAGGGACAATAAATACATGAATACCTTACCGATAATGGATCCTCAGGGTGTGAAATAGAAGTATTTTCAAAAAGTAAAATGTAGAAAGTTGTACTCCTCTATGCCTACCTCAATGTTATGTGTAAAATCAATCAATGTTGATCGTTTTAGGAATTAATAAATACTATTTTGGATAAATCAATTATCAATATTTAACCAAATGAGGAGTATAGAAATTGGTTCTAGTTCTTAAGGAAAGAAGGTTTTTTAATATTAATAAAATTATTTTCCAAATGATTTTTCTGAATGTAAAAAAATAACATGATTCAAGGAAATAAATCTATAAAACTTAATCAACTAGAGATAGTTAGAAGAAATGTATTCCAATCCATCAAAATAACGCAATATTGATATGATATTTGATGCTAGAATTATGAAATGAATTTTCATTGATGAATAATGTGATGAAAAACTATTCATAAAAGGAAATAATATGATGGAGGAGAATGAGAATGAAATATTAAAGGGAAGATTACAGGTTAAAGAGTAGGATTAAGTGTTTCCAATCTGATAATAAGAGGAATGAAAGGTCTTGGTTGAGAGTAAAATCTCAGCCTTATTATATCCACTAGGGATTTAAGAGGTCCCTCCACATTCTCTTATTTGACTAACATGTGGGGATGTAAAAGAGGTGGAAATGGTTCTCATTGTTGGATTGAAAAAATTATCTCCTCATTGTGTGTTAAATCTTCTATGAATATGTGTTAGTGAGTGCATACCTTGAGGGGGTAAAAATAAGGTGGAGATATCAAAAATATATATTTTTTCATAAATTAGGTATACTAGAAAGGTCACATTAAATATGATGTTTTATGTAAAACAAGAACACTTTCATCCTTTAAATTATTTATAAATAATATAATTTAGTATAGAGGAGTTCTTGTTGAATTTTTAAAATAGGATAAAAAATTATTTAACTTTAACATTTCAAATGGATTTGGTGAAGATGAGAAAATGTCAAAACTCTAGGTAAAATTAATTGAGAATCCCATGTAGCTCGAGTGATTTTGAATAATGTATACGGTTGTATACACAAATACCTCACTACCATATTTATTCGACCTTGTTTTCTTTACTAGGATAACCTACACATGCTTAAAATAAACCTATTAAAGGCTCTTTTAAAAAGAGTCATGTGAATAAAACCTTGTATCAATAAACAAATCAAGATATTATTGTGAACTAATGGGGGAGTAGAAGATGTTGAAGAACTGATGAAAAATCATGAGGAATAGATGACTGAGATTCATCTTCTATATTCCATTGAATTTAAATTTAATATGTGCAAGACTATAACATTGGAAATTTGAAGATGTTGGAAGATGTTTTTTATTGGTAATAAATCCAAAGGGGAGATATTGAATTTATTAAATGGATTGGTAACATTATAATAATATTTCTTATTTTACTGGTTTATAGAAAGGATATTTATAATGAGTAAGATGATTACATTTCATATGGAAAAGGAGAATATTTTTATACTACATAAATATCCCTCTTGGAATGATTCAATTCCACATCCATTAAATTAAATGATTATGGATCTGATCTTCATGTAAATAAAGGGAATTTTTTATTTAATGATGATATGCTTTCAACTAAATTTTTTAATTTGATTATAAGAATTTATCTTTATTTATTAAATTGAAGAACTATTTTATTTTGAAAATATAAATATAAAAGATAAAAAAATAAATTTATTGAGTATTGGTTATATAAGATGATATAGCATGGCTCAAATACTCATTAAATGATATTTTATGATGTATAAGGAATCTGATGAAGGTCAGGTGATTATTTTATTTGGGTTGATTTCATTTGATATAATTTTGGAATATATAATTGATGTATTTTTTTAAGTGATATATTTGGATGGGTGATTCAAAAATATGGGAAGGTGAATAATATCTCTATAGGATTAAATTAATAGTTTATAAGAGAATAAATGGAAATCAAGAGAGAGACTGGGTAATTTATAAGAGTAACTTGATACTTGGAAATATAATAAAGGTCTTTCGAAGTGTAGAAACAACTATAAAAGGAAACGTCCTATGAATATTTTGAGAAGGTTGAGACATTAAAAATGATGATTTCATAAGATGTTAGTGTCTATGAGTTTTTTTATAATATCCTATCTTCATATGGGACATGAGTTCATAAGATATCTGACTTTGATTTATAGAGTCCATTTCATATAATACCAAGACTTTGTAAGATGTGATTATTAGTAATAAAATGTAATGTAAGATGAAGATATATCGTAAGATATGAGGATTTTTAAGATATGTTATGTATAACGAGATAAGATCATAATATGTTAATGAGTTATGAATAAGATAAAAGGAAACATCATAGGTTATATAAACCCTTAATGGAAGACTTTAAAGGGTAAAATTATCATAAGAAACAAATTAACCCTATAAAGATTTAGTGAATTCATTATACCCAATTAAATGGGTGATATCACTATGAGAAGACTTTTTAATGTTCCATATGGACTTCATAATGTAAATTCATAAGGATTCTAAAGAAATAGAAATATCCGAATAAAAATGAGAGATTTTTAGAAGAATAACTTAAACATTGAGTATATGATCTTCTCCATTTCTCAAATATCATGGTCTTGGATAGTCATTCAAGCATGAGAATTGGGGAGTATTTAAATGAGTTACATGATGCAATGGAGAGCGATGTTTTAGTGATGCATAATTCCATGCACAAATCGATTATTTTTATTTTCATTTTAATTTTTACAGACCATGTGCTGTTTTTATGATAGAAATATCTTGAGTCACATTGGACATAAATGATGATACTAACCAAGAATTAAAATGAGTTTCGATGAGAAAATAAATTCATGATTTTTATTAACATGTTTAAATAGATAAGATTGTAGAAGCTGAAAGTCAAGGAGTTTCCCAAATTAAAATATGCAAATTAATATTCATGATTTAACTATTAATATAAAATTAATATTAATGAATTATATATGGTGTTCATAAAAATATAGTCAAAGTGAACCTAATACACTATAGTATCAAGGAGATAAATAAGATATCAATGTCTATAGACATTTTAGAAGGATACATACATGATAGTGTTTTTAATGAATTAAGATACATGGATAGATGATAATATGATGTGAGCATGACAAGAATATCTGATCATGAATATCAAATGTAAAATTTGATGATGATATTTTATTTGGGAAAAAAATTCTTCCATTGTACTCAAGGAGGTAGATATACATCATGTTGTTAGGAATAATCCTAAATACAGAGATATTTCCTATTATAAATATGAAGTACCTAAGGATCGTAGAACAACTGAGAAGGGGGAGTCAGATCAGTTGTTATATTTTTTAAAATTTCAAGCTCTAAGTAACTTAATCCCTAGAACATCATAGTTTTATTTTCTTATAACCTTGTAGTAATGTCACATTCATCAAAAAGTTGGAATATAAGAAAATCATACATGATTTACAAGGTTTTTTCTTTAGTGTGATAACATACATCCTTGTCATTGTCACTCATGTGGGTCCATGGAAATTCACATTCAGAAACAAGTAAATATAACTTTTGAGTCAACTCTAATTAGTATCCTTCTATCTTTTGATAGGTAAGATTATAATTACTCTTGTCAGTTTACAAATATTTCTTACATTACTTACACACAACAAAAAATGTTTCTTTGGAAATTATTCTCCAATAAAGTTTTCCTAGAAAATTTATCTGATTGCCTACCAAATTTCTTCATCTTCTATAACTGATTTTGGTAATATTTGTTTTATTAAAATTTTCTAAACTAAATCTTAGAAAAAACATCTATTTTTTCTTATTTAACACAACATAGTTCCTCTCAAACTTTTACATGGAAACTTTGTTCGTTGTACTCTATCTGGTAACTCTACTAACCTCGGTCTGATTCTTATGATCAAAACATTTTTTCTAGATCACTACTTCAATGTGAAACTCTATATCAGTTAGAAACTCACTCTGAAACAAAGTCATCAGAACTTAAACGTTTTTTACAAATTCACACTTCCAAGTACATGTACTTATGCACACCTATATATAAGTTGTCCCTAAAATCAAAAGGCAGGAAAAAAAATTTCATTTCCCCACTCACTAAAAATTATAAATCTGAATTTTAATCTTATTTTACATTTGTTGGGATACTTCTCAACTCTTCTAGAACATTCTTGAATCTTCATGAATCCTCCAGTGTTCCCAATTTGTTTTGTATTTCATTAAAATAAATTATTACAAATCACATTAAAAATTGTAAATTCATGAATCTTCAACATTTTAACTTATAAAAACTTCAAATTTTTATCTTTATGAAACATCAACATTATATCTCAATACAAACATCAATTTTGTAACTTCATGAAGCATAATATTTGTCTATCTGTACAAACTTCATCTTTGTAACATCATGAAACATCAAAATTGTATCTCTAATCAAAATTAATCTTTGAAAATTCATGAATGATAAAAATTTTATCTTTGTACAAACAATAAATTTGAAACTTTTTGAAAATTTAAAATCTCTATCTTCTAGAAAATATATTCTTTTTACATTTGGAAAACCTTATTTGTCTGGTCATATTCTTTATACGCATTCTATATCCGGTTGTATTATTCGTCCAATCGTACTGATCTGCACTTTGTAAAACTTTATGTTCCAATATTTCAAATAACTCATTGTATAGAATATTTTTATATAAAATGTCTATCTGATTTTATTTTTATATGATGATCATGTACGAAATTTTGAACAAAAAGTTCATCTAGGAACTTGAACATTGTAAACTCTATAAATTTTTACATCTCTTTTATTCTACTAACTTCAGTTCGTATCATGACTTCTTCATGAAGTATTAGGAACATGAAAGTGTTGAATAGAATCATATTACTTATGTAAGATAATTTATTAATAAATTAAACTTCCTAACTTCTTGAATTATAACTTTCTTCATATCAGCAGTTTTCTTAACTACAATCCTTAATAACATTTTGCATCTAATGATCATCATCATTTTACAAACTCAAAAACTAAAAACCACACTTTATAACCAAAGAAACATTTTAACCATCTATCGGGACGGATTATTAGGTCATGTTAATCTAATTAAAAGTTGTATATCTCTTAAATTTAACAAAAATTAGATCTATTTCACCCAATTAAAAACATTACAATTCTAGTTTTTCTTACTATAACCCAATCTAAACTATCTATCTAAAAAATTGCATTTGGAACTTGGTTCTAAGAAAACATCAACTTCCAATTTAAAAATAAAGCATGTATCATGATATTTTTCATAGTGTAACGAAAATTGATATCTGCACAGCATCATCTAACTCATGGTTAAAAATTTAAGAAAAAATTTATTTCATGAAATTCTCACTTTCTTCTTCTTCACCAACTTTTCACACTTGTTTATATATATACTTCCAACAACATCACCTATTTTACAAAAACATTCATTAAAAAAATTTCATTTTCAACAAATGAATAATTATTTTAGCATAACATATCAAAGGATCTTCACCCCTGCCCCTTTTTATTTTGGACTATATTCATTAATTTTTTTTAACACTCCTCATTTTTATCACATATACTTTTTCACAACTAATTTTTATAACTCATTTTTTAACTTTTTGCAAAAAATTGTCCCTCTATAAAGATATTTTCTTAAAACCACACTATTGGATAAAGTAATTTTTTTGAATGAATTTCATCCCTCAGTAATTTTTTTGTCATATTAAGACAAACTCTTACTCACTTTTATCTTTTCTACTTTTGTTAAAAATTCTCATCTTATAATTTTTCACTATTTTCACTCCATCATTTTATGATAACCATAGATTTCGATTGATTACAGAAAGAAATGTTAAAACTTCTTATAAGGTTGTTTCTTTATCTCCTAATTTTTTAAAATTTTCTAAATCATTGTGGGATATTTCATTTGGAAATTTATGAATTCACAAGCGGAGGCGGAACAAGAATTTAGAGCCTCAAATCCACAAATAATTATTTTGGAAACTTTTTGGTAATGATATCATAAATATGATACATCAATGAAATATATTCTAGAAAAATATTTCCACTAGTAACATTTACTATTATGAAGTGAAAATCGTTATCAATGTTCTTTTACCCTAAGTGTTGGACATGTTTTTTATAAAGTTCAATTGAACTTTGATTATCACAAAGTATCTTCAGTGGTGTCAAAACATTCACTTTTAAGTCCTGTAGATGAACATTCATCCACAACATTTGAGTACAAGATGGGGTAGGTGAAATATATTTTGATTATTCTATACTCAAAGTTTCTATGGTCTATTTCATATATTCCAACTCACACAACATTCTCCCATGTAAAATGTTCCTTCAGAAGTTGATTTTATATCATTGCAATCTTCATCCTATTTAGCATTAGTATAACCATGAATGTTCATATCCCAAATTCTTTTGTATCTGAAGTTGTTCCCTTAAAATATCACATAATTATATTTGTTTACAACTTAATAGATTCTTTTGGGTCACTTTAATATATGTCACATAAATTCACAGCATAAACAATTATAGTTCTTGAGGCGGTAAGGTTATGAAAACATCCAATTAGCTTTTGAAAATCATTCTAATTTTCACTTTTTCTGGTTTCATATATACTAAACTTTGGGATCACTGAAAAAAGTGTAGAAACATATTAAGAATATATCATGCATAACTTTTGTAACTCTTGAGCATACTTTTCATGAGAGTGTAAAATGAATATTTCCTTTTGTTAAACTTGTTAACCTAAGATGAAATTCAATTATAATGACGTTGAAATCTCAAAAAAAAATTCATTTCGTTAGAAAATTATTTAAAAATATTTTCTCTATACCAAAAATATTTATATCATCCAAATAAACAATTACAATTAGGGAGCATGAATCCACTTCATTGACATAAAACATTCTGTCAACATTTTCTTTAGAAAAAATAAAATTTTTTAGACTACAATAATGTTTGGAGTATCAGGACCGTGGAGATTGTTATAATCCATATAAGGATTTTTTTTAATTTTTAACCCATTATTTAATTATTATCAAGATGAAAACCACAAGTTTTATCAATTTATACTTCTTCCTCAATCTCCCCATGTAAGAAATTTGACTTTACATCCATCTGATAAACATTATAACATTGATGTGAAACCACTGCTAAGAACATTTAAATGGTTTATAGTATTGAAAATGTGGAAAATATTCTTCAAAGTCCACACCTTCAACCTATTCATAACCCTTATAAAAAATCATACTTTGTCACTTGAAATTTTTTAATTTTTATTCAACATTCTTGTAAACTAATTTTGTTCCAATAACATTTTTACTTGAATGAAGAGGAACATGTTCCCATGTTTCATTTTTCTCAATTTGGTCAACCCTTCATTCTTTACATTCACTAATTATTTGTTTTCATATTATTTAGAAACTAACCCAGTTTCAATCACTAAAAAGAGTGATATTTGATTTTCAAATATCAACCCTCTTCTAGTCTGAATGAGATATTTTGGATTTTTATTTATATTTGTACATTCAACTTGTTTCTGTAGGGTAGTAAATTTAAATTTCTTTCCTTACATATTCAGTTTACTCATTACATGATTCCTTTTAGTCTTGATATATCATTTTTTCATACATTATCCTTACTTGTAAATATTAAGTTTTTCTTACACAACATTTCCAATGCCCTTTATTAAGGAATTTTGGTTTTCAATAAATTTAAGATCATATGAATTCAATAACTTTTCTCATCATTTTCTATAACTTTTGTAACTTATTATGTTAGTTTAATATCCCATGAAAGTTTGTTACTCATCTTTCTCATCAAATTTCCCAATATCTGAATCTTTTATTTTTAGTAAATAGGTACTTCCAAAAACCATGAAATATTTCATCAATGGTTTTTTATACCACATTTCTAAGGAATTATTTTTTGATTCCATCCATAAAAAAATCTTTGTTGCACATGTACATCATTAATAATAGCATTTATTCAGTAGCTTTGAATTTTTTAACCCAACCAACATGCTTCATCCCATTTTAACAAAAGATATATTTTTTATTTTTACTAATTCATTTTTATACAGTGTATATATAATTATATTGATGTTTGATTCCATTCTTCTTTAGAAATTATTAAAAATAATTTCATGTGAATTTTGTACCATTATTAGCTCCCAACTATTTTTAAACATTCATTCTTATATCAATATCACTTATGATTGATCAAACCATTTTTACAGCCTCTGATTTATGTTTCATAAACATAATGTTGGTTATCTGAGTGAAATAATGAATAATAGTTATAATATAAAAATATACAGTTGTTTATTGAGGTATTATCAGTCCATAATAATCTACGTGATTGATCTCAAGAGGACTAGTATATTGAATTTCTACATTTTTTTTGTATTTTACTAATCATCATTCTTTCTAAAAAGTTATATAAACATAATATTATTTTTCTTCTCAATGATGGAATATTTCATAATGACTTAAATTCATAATTTTTGTTCATAAATTTCTTCCCAAGATGTCCATGCTGACAATGCCAAAACTTGTCCTCATCTTCAATACTCATGTAACATGACACACCATGTTCCCCAATCTGAAAAATATTTTCACTGGTTCATTCTCCTCTTGTTACAAGTTTTTCTTCTTCCACATTACTAATGATGCAAGAATCATTTTAAAATATCACTTTCTACCATCAACAAAATTTTTACTCACATTAAGAAGGTTTTGTTTAATCTTGTTAACAAATAGAACATGCTTATAGATTTCAGTTTTTTAGGTTATATCTCAGTGGTTCCTATCAGTCTAATTTTCTTAGAAACATCATTTCCAAAAGTAATTTCTCCACCATCAGTATATTTATCATCAATAAATATATCTATATCTCAAATAATGTGTGAGGAATTACCATAATCAACAATCCATGGCTTTTATTATTTTCAATTTAAATCCTTCTTGACAAAAAAAATATCCTTCTTCATATTTTTTCTATTCCAACCTCCATTTTTTCTAGTACAAAAACTTTTCCCTAATTTTATTTATAAATTTTTCAGAAAATTGACACAGTTAATCACATCGTCCATGAACTTCATCTAGGATGTCAAAATAATTTTTTGTTTAATATTTCCTATTATCTTGAGATTTTGTTTTTCTTAATTCATGTTGCTTTGGAAATTATCTAATCTTGCTTCAATTATTACTTACCCTCTATTCATGTCTCTTTCCTAGAAGAGGCATGTTATGCCAACAGTTGTATTTATTATGCCCATAAATTCTATATCACCAACAAAAAATATCAAATCTTTGTTTTTTTGTAGAAGTGTGATTTAAATCTATAGAAATTTTTTTGAGGTTCATACCTTTTTTTTATTACGTTTTCTAGGCATGGTCCATCTTTCTTATAGAGTGTATTTTAAACTTTCAGGGATGTGATAGGTTTCTCACATCCCTTCTCAACACAAGTTTTACCAATACTTTTCTTAACACCTAAAATGATATAAATTCATAAGAACATTTACATTTAGAGTGTGAATATTAAACCTGATTCTTAGAGTAACATTTTTCTACAGCTTTAGCCGATTAAACAGTAAATTCTGAAGACTAGGAGAAATTTTCATTCAACATGGATAAGGTACATTCAGCCTCCAGGGGTTTTTTATTGACTTTTGTTAACATCATATTCCATGGATCCCAAACTATGGCTGAGTTCTTCGACCATCTTTCCTTATTCAGAAATTCTCAGTTTGTAGTTTGAAATTTCATGGATGTACTAGACTTCTTTATTGAGTACATATTTTCTTCCTTCAACTAATTTTCCACTATATTCCCTTATCATTTTGATTTAATTTTTAGGATTTATGCTTTTCAAACAACATTCAATAAGTTATTATAGGAGCTGATGTTCTCTATAAGGTTCTCCAATTCATTCTTCCTCATTGTTTGACGAATCATCCTTTTTATAATAATTTATAAAGAAGGTTAAGAGTATTTCTTAATATTCATCTTCTGATGAATCAATATCATCTAAGATAGATTTCACTTTCCTACTCATCATTATTCTTTTATTTCTAATGAATTATAGTCCACTAGTATAATTATTTGTTTCCTTCAATGTTTTTTCCAACCACTTTCATGTAGTCTTTTATATTTGATATTCATTAAATACATTAAATTTATACTTAGGTAAATTCATAGAAAAGTGTACATTTCCACCACACTCAAAACATTTAAGAAGAATTTTTCCTACATTCATTCCTCTTCCTCCTAGATATTTTATGGAGATAAGATACCTTATTTTTTTCATTCATCTCATCATCCTCTTTATCTTTATAATCACAAGGATCGACATATTCAGCATCTAAATTTTCAACTTTCACATAACATTAAAATCCATTTCATATTTTTGAATGTTGGAGATTTTATCATTTCATAGGCAATAATAATGTTATAAAATTAATCCAGTGATAAATATTCTATATATTATAAAGTATATATTTTAGAATCATACATATCCAAAATGTTTCTCATGCATTTAATTATGATTATATAACCTTCCAAGACATCTCTGAAACCACTAATGTTGTGTAAACCTTCATTCACTTTGGAGAATTACTAAAAAATATATTCTTCATATCTAATTTTATTTCATTAATCTTGATATGATATATTTGAATTTTAGCTTCATTCACTTTATGTATTTTATTTCAAAATACTTTTGAGGTTATCCCACATTATCTTTCTTGTTTTGAGACTCATCACCTCATGTAAAACATTTATAACCAAGAAAAAAGAATATAATTTCTATCTTTTTCATCAACATCAATGTTTCTATTGTTAACAAAATACATTATATATTCTTTCTCAATGGGTGGAAACTTAATATTTTATACATCTACAACCTCCAAGATAATATATACAAGATAGGTCATCATTAATTTATTCCATCCATGCTAATATCTTCTAGGAAATGTAAGAATCACTCTGATGTTGAAGAAAATGAGTTTTTTCATGATAAATATTTGATAGGGGAACCTCCCTTGGATACCACTTTATGTTTTTAAGGTTCATAAAACAACTGAGAATGGGGATTGAACCAATTTTTATCTTTTTTAAAATTATCCTTCTATAAAAACTCAAACTTTGCTACTAGTTAGAGTTATTTCTTCAACACATTTTAGTAAACTCACATTCAAGAAGAAATAGGAATGTGAGGAAAGCACAAAGGATTTATATGGTTCAACCTCAGTGTGAGATCTTTTATCTTTGTCATGTTTAGTCTCATAGGTAAATTAAAATTAATAATTAAAAAAAGTGAATGAAACTTTTGAGTCAACTCACATTGGTGTCCTACTATCTCTCGATAGGTAAGATTATACTATGTTGTATCATTATATTAGAAGTATACTGATTAGGATCAAAATAATGTATTAAAGATGGACTAATTACAAGAGTGGGTGAATTTTATATTTCAAAACATTAGTTTAAAATTATTTAACTAAACAATTAACAATACCTCTATATATAAATGTTCAAATTCTATCTTGGACTCAATCCAAATAAATCAAAATATCATAATTATATTGGTTATGATAATATTAGAGTGTGATAATAGTAATCACAATAGATTCAGTATAATCACAGTAAACATATCATATTCATGATAGATACGATTGATTTAGTATATGTCATATTCACAGTAGATTGGATTAGAAATAAATTGATGTTTATCATAATGACAGTCAGTACTATAAAATCTAAACATAAAATGCACATCAGAATTTAGAACATGTAAGAAACTAGAATGAAAATATCTATGTAGAGTAACAATAACTTATAGTTATTTGAAATTGAAAGGATCACTTTTATCCATAAGAGTAAGGTACACAAAAAACATGGTTAAAGGTATCCCTTATTTTATACTTACAAGAATGTATTTCCTTACACACCCATGAAATCCCTATATTTGATGAGCAATTTCTCAATCTACCTATCCATGAAAACCCTCTATCTAATGTACTGAATCTATCACTCTATCACCATAATCCCTCAATCAAAATGATTATTAGTGTCTCTATCTTTTTATCCTCAAAATTCATCGATCATATTCACATAATCGAACGTACAATGAAATTATAAAAAAATTATTAAAAAGAAAATGTGATAATGTTTTCTTAAGAAGTAATATCTCTAAATAATTATATGAAACAAAGAACAAGTTTTTCATGCTCGTTATCCCTTATAAAAATTGATGGTGAAAATATAGTCATCTAGCAGCTCCAAACTCATTAATTGACCGTATATATATAGGTAACCCTTCAGTAATCATATTTTCTCTAATGGTCATATTTTATTTGATTCAATTTCCACGACTTGGAAAGCTGGAACTAAAATTCATATTTCATTAATAAATGTCCTACATAATTTTTTTAAAACCATTACAGTGTAGAAGATTTTCCATTATGATATAATTTTTTTTCCGTATTCTGAATTTAAACTTAAGTCAATCTGATGGATTTCATTATATATTTCATTATAATGATCTTAATGAATTTTGATTCGATGTTTATCTGTTATGATATCAGTCCAATAATAAAGAATTTTTCAAAATTTATGTCAACAAAGAGTTTCTTATAACTGGTCTGATAAGGGGAATCAAATTGTTATCGGTTCCATACTAATTACAATAATTTTAATTAAAAAATTTCGTACAAATTCATGAATTTTTTATAACTATTTATAAGTATAGAAAATGTTTATTTTTTCTGTAAATATATTCTATAACTCTTTGGACATAGAAATTTAGTGATCAAATATTTAAGAAATAGTTTTTGATTTCCAAAATAAAAGGAATGGAAAATTCATAAGTAACACTTTTTACTAAACAATCTCCCCTTTTTTGGAAAGCATCAACCATAATCTTAAATAAGAAATAACTTTGAAAAACATATAGTCTATTATCTTTAAGGTAATTTTCATCCATAATTTATGATTGAAAAAAACATACCTCCCCCCAAAGTTTTAAAACTAATCTAAATACAATAATGAATATGACTACCCCCCACCCCTTAAGATAAGAATCCCTCTAAAGGCCATATTATCTTCTTTAAATTTATTTCTCCCACTTAATTAAAACATCTCCCCATTTGTGATTTTGAAAAAGTATTAGAGAAAAGATTTTGAATATATGAAAAGGTTTAGAGAAACAAATATATGATATAATATAATAATCTACTTGGTCATCTAAAATAAATGAATGATCATTCAACCAATCAGAATTGTCATATATTCAAACTATTTGTAAAGAGAAGAAAAATTCATTCATTGATAAATAGTTTTACAAAAATTCAACAAGATTTCAAAGTGAGAACGATTTTCATCCTCCTTTTGCGTGAATATCACAATTTTATTTAACATCTTAAACTTTTTTCTGGCTTCCTTTATCTTGGAAATAAACTCTTATTAAGACAATATTTTATTTTCTAGATCTTGTAACCTTTTATCATGAGTCTGAATCAATTTATACATATCTTCATTCTTATTTTTCAAAGAAATAACTTCTTATTTATGAGGATTCAATCTAGAGACATTAAACTAAATATATTTTATCTTCCAATGTAACTATTTGACATCTTTAGATCATTTATTGATTATGTATTTGAACTTATCAACAATCATCACCATGTATCCCATGTTTTTGGATAATTCATTGAAATCATATGCAAATTCATCCCTGTATTTATTTAATTCTTCAATGTATTATTCATTGGAACTATTTCATAACTTTTTTACATAATTTCTTTTGGTATTGACATCTTTCTTGGAGTATTGGGAGGTATAAATAATTTTGAACAACTCTATTAGATAAAACATTAACTAAATCTGATTTTTGAATTTCATTTTCAAGAACTTAATCTATTTTTTCTTCTAGCCTAGTAATGTAAGGAATTGTATCTTAAAGTCACTTTAAAGCTTGATCAATATAGTGTAATTCTATATTTGTAATCATATCCACTGATTTAGATATATCAATGTCATTTAGTTTAGGTTGAGAGGTTCTAAATTCTACTTCTTTTCTCTTTCCTTCGTCAGTTTTCAATTATACTAATTTTTTAAATTTTTGTCCAACATTATTTCCATCATAAATCTCAATGATATTTTCATAAACATTAATTTTTTTACAAACCAATATTTTTTATTTTTGATCTTAATCACCCTTCTTGGATGAAGAATCATATTATTTGATTGAGGGGAAACTTTTCTTCTCAATAATGATGGATTTTTCTTTCTGATCGTCAATTGAATGTAATTTTGATGACGATTCTTGTGTTGTTCTTAAAGAATGTTTCTCAGATGCATCACCTTATTATTTATAATTATCCACATGATTTTTATCCACATAACCATTATTAGTTTACTTTATTTTATTTTTTTCTTTTTATTGTTCTTCTTCATCTTCAACTTTATATTCTTCCTCTTCTTGTTTTTATTATTCTTCTTCAAAAGAAGACTCTTTAATTTATTTGTATTCACTACTTTCTTCAACACCTTCACTTGATTTTTTCTAAAACATAAATATCTATAGTACCTTCCTCCATTTCTTTTGGAAAATCCTCTTGGTTTTTTAATTAATATATTAAGTCACCTTAACCAAGAGGGGTCGACTATGATGGTTTCTAAAGATCTTTTGATGGTACTGATTATTTTTCAACAAAAATAGCATTTTCTCTATCTATGATAGGGGGAACATTGGAAAAAACAACAGTCATTTCTTGAAGTGAAAAACCAACATTAGAATTTGGTAAATCAGTTTGAGTATGAAGTATTATGGAATTTTCATATTAGACCTCATTATATTTCTAATACCTTTCACTAAGTCGAGTTTATGATAATTATTTCATTTCCTTATTTTGTTTTTTGATTTTATTGGGTTTCAACACC
Source organism: Viscum album (assembly GCA_963277665.1). NCBI lineage: Eukaryota > Viridiplantae > Streptophyta > Magnoliopsida > Santalales > Viscaceae > Viscum > Viscum album. The sequence goes on from OY728148.1 coordinate 791,627,429, forward strand.
AATTAATATTTATAGCTAAGGATTATAGTAAGTCGAGTGTGATATAATGATAACCTTCTTTTGTTTCATCCTTTTTTCTTCTCCACTTTTGAGATACTTAATTAGAAAACTTCTTTTTTCTTTACGTTCTGAGGTGAGGAAGTTTTATTTTTTCTCTTCTAACCCTAACTATCTTGTCCAGTTTCCTTATTATTTTTATCAATATCTTTCACTACTTTATTCTATTTCATTACAAAACCCTGTTCATAATTTTTAGAATATATATCTCTAGAATAAGTAAAAAATAACTTTGATTTACTCTAAAAATAAAATTTCATTCTTTTCCAGGTTTCATAACAAAAGAAGAGGATTTAAGTCTTAAGCCTTTTTGACTTATTTTAAATCCTGAGATAATTCATAAATTCTGACAATAATTTGCTCAAGATAGTTAGAAACATTAAAATCTGATCCTTAACAGCTCTAGACATGATGTTTTTTATAGTCTTAAAAATGAAATCTAAATATTTTATTTTTCACATGTTCACAAGGTAATCCAAAATGATTACAATTGTAAATTTTATGGTATCATGGTCTTCTTTCCTCAAAATTAAGAAAACCTTCATCCACAATGATATAATCTGATTGTTTTAAGTTTTTTGATGTACTTTCCTAAATTTTTTTAATTATCAAACATGGAATAATGAACCTTTTCTCTATTTAAATTACCTATGAAATCAAGTAACTAATAGGGAGGACAAAAGGCATCTGTATCCAATGAAATTTTATGAAAATTCACAGCCTTTTATAAATCATTATATAAATTTCTTTATATACCATGAATGAATATATTTTTTCTACCATATTCTATGAAAAACACACCGGGATTATAAAAAACATGAACAAGATCCAGATAAACATGATAAAAATTATACTTATAATCTAATAATAAAAGATATTTTAATCCTTATAACTCTATAATTCTTTCCATAGAATATTAATATTTGTTACATAATACTTCATCAATGAAAATTTTATAAAAAACAAGTCACTCATCCAAATCATGGGCTGCATACATTGTATTTAGAGATGAAACTGGTGATTCTGACATATGGATTGATAAAAATCATACTCGAGTCTTTTGATGGAGAAGTACTTTGACTCATAGAGATATAGATTTTTGATGTGGTAAAAGGGGTTACCCTCCTTTATATTAGCAACTAATGTGATGGTTCGAATTCCAGAATCAATTAGACAGTTGGGAACTAGTTTTTCAGATCTGATGGTTGTGATTGATCCAAGAGATATTTCATTAAATTCGAACTCTTGAGGTTTCTATCTTATTGAATGTGAATACCATTTAAAAAATTTTGAAAACTAAAACAAAGTTTATATGAAATATAAATGTAATTGTAACAATAACAAAGATAATGAAATGTAATGAAATAATATAAAGGTTAAAAGATAAGAAGAATACATTTAAGAGTTTCAAAGACTTAGGAGTATGGTAACTACATTCTTCTTAAATATGATAGTTAAAAATAAAAATATGTTTTTTAAGAAAACATAAAATAGTTTTTAATAATTAAATAAATAAGACTAAATTATCTCATTCTTAAAATTTTATGAATAATGAAATTTTTACCAATCTAAACTCCAAAAAAATTTAATGTTTTCCTAAGTCCTATGATTCATATAGGAATACTGACTCAAAAATTATTATAAGAAAACATGAATTTAGAATTTAAATTATCTTAAAATTTTGAAGAACTAAAATTTTGAAAAATAACAATCATATATACTACCCCTATGAAAAATGAGCAACTTAATATAAGGTGATGCTTTTACAAGAAGTGGATATGAATGATTAATATATGATGATCATTCCTAGATTATATTTAATGTATTGAAATCTATTGTAATGTAAGTGTTTTTTGAAAATATCATAGTGTTCTTCTTCTTTTTTCAATGAATTGTAAAATGATATCTCCTTTAAGTGTGTGATACCTGAGATTTTGATGCCTATTATCTATTTCTTTTTCACAATAGTGACAGTCAGGGTTCTTACATAAGGAAACATAACTATTATTATCACAGAGTATTTGTATTTTAGTAAACATCACTCCAAAGTTTGTGAGTGTGTGTTGCATCCAAAACACATTAGCATAACAACATCGAACTGCCACATATTTGGCTTCAGTAGTGGTAAGTTATATCAAGTATTATTTCATACAAGACAAAGAAACTAATGATTCTTCTAAGAAATTAAAAGTTCTAGATGTACTTTTTCTATCAATTCTACAACAACAAAAGTCAACATCTAAAAAAAATAGTTAAAAGACATTTCAATAAGACTAGAAAATCCCTAAATCCATAGTTCCCTTTAGATATCGAAAAAATCATTTTATAGTTTATAGATGGGATTCCATTGTATATTATTGATATATTTCATATAATCATAGAGAAAAAATTACTTTAGGATGGCTTTCTATTAAGTTTTTTAGGCTTCTTATCATACCAATAAATAAAATTCAACTAGTTTCCCAGCCTCATCAAGATCAAGTATATATGAGGTATCGATGAGGGTAGTAATACATTTAGTATTTTTTTATCTGAACTTTTTTAAAAAATATTTTATATACTATTATTGAGATATATAAGTACCTACTATTTTTTATTAAATTTTAAGTGAAAGAAAAAATGTTAATTCACCCATCATGCTCATCTCAAACTCAGATTTCATAATATCTTCAAGGGAACCAGTTAAAGATTTTTGAGTTGATATGAATATAACTTAATCAACATAAATTTGAACATTCATGATTTTTTTGTTAACTTATTTTATAAAAATAATTGGATATATAGCTCCCTTAACAAATTTTTTTTATAAAAAAAAATCTTGTTAACCTATCATACCAATCTCTAGGGGCCTGTTTAAGGCCATATAAAGATTTGGTAAATTTATAAAAGTATTCCTGATGTTTTCAATTTTCAAAATTATAGTGTCTTTCAACAAAATATTCATTCTGAAAATATATTTTAGGAAAATCACACTTCACATCTATTTGAGAAATGTTGAAAATGAAGAATTTTTCTAAGGCTAGTAGAATACAAATAGCTTCTAATGTTGACACTGGTGCATTGTTTTCTTCAATGTATATGTATTCTTGTTGATCATAACATTTTGTAACAAGCCTTGTTTTATTTCTAATGATTACAAAATTTTCATCAAATTTGTTTCTTAAAACCCATTTTACTCTAATTAAGGAAGTCTATTTAGGAATTTCAACTATGTTTTAGACATTGTTCCTTTTTTTAATTCATTTAGTTCATTGTTCATAGACTTAATCCAATTATCATCACCCAAATACTCATCATGGTTCTTAGGTTCAAATCTGGAAACCAAATAAAGTTGATCTATTTCATTCCTTGAATAAAATCTAGTCCTAACAGGTTGATCAACATCACCATTGATATTATTACTAGGATGCTTCCAAAGAAACAACTAGCTTGGGTTTTTTAAAATCTATTCATCAACATAAGGTAAACAATATTCTGGAGTAAACACTTCAGAAACAATTTCATGAGTATTTTCTTTATTATATGAGTTTTCTAATGAAGGTTGAAAATATATTTTTGGAAACAAATATAACGTTGTTGGTAGGGATTTTTAAAAAATAAAATTATTGGTTTCATCAAATTTAACATGTATTATTTCCTTAATTGTACAAGGGTTTTTTAAAAAAAACTCTATATTCCATAGAATTAGTTGAATAGCCTAAAAATTTTACTTTATTGGATTTGGGTGTGAATTTTTTTAAATTATATTTTGTATTATAGATGAATAATTTGCATCCAAATTCTCTGAAGTAATAAAATTTTGGTATTCGTCTTTTTCACAATTCATATGGTGTTTTCTTAATAAAATGTATTATTTGAACTTGATTTATAGTATAGTAAGAAGTACTAACTAATTCATCCCAAAAGTGTTCATCAATTGAGTATTCAGTTCACATGGTTCTTATTATTTCCTGAAGAATATGATTTCTTCTTTCAACAACACAATTATTTTGAGGAGTTATATGAGCAGAAAAGTTATGTGTAATTCGATTTTTACTACAAAATGTTTCTAAATTGGAGAATATAAATTATCCACAATGATCTTAATGAATATTTATAAATGGAATATTTTTATCCTTTTTAACATTGGATTTAAATGATTTAAAATAAAAAAAGGATTCAAATTTTTTTACTATAAAATAAAACCATGTGTATCCGGTGTATTAATCAACCAAAAAATATACATTGTATTTTCCCCCAAAACTCCCAGTTTGTGTCAGACCAAATATATCTATGTCCACTAACTGTAAAGCATCAGTAGTTGAGAATTCACTAATATAATTAATTCTTGACTTATGTTTCTTACTATATTGACAAGGTTCACAAGAATTTTGAAGAATCAAATCTAAGCTTTGGTACATCCTTAACTAGTCATTTCAAAGTCAACATTAATATATTTCTAAGTTTAGAATGTATTAACCCTCTATACCAAAACCAATTTTGGTCTTCAATTTCACTAATTCTAGGTAAATCTTGGATCTTAATGTCTTATTAGTTATGTGTGAAAACTTTCTCAAGTAGATGGTAAGAAAGAATGAATTAACCCTTGGAATTTTATACTACACATTTTTAATTCCTAAAATTCACAAGGAAAAATTCATAACATAATTGACATGTGATTATAAAGTTGTTATTAAAAACATTAACAAGAAAAATATTTGAAATTAAATATTTACCAAGAAGAACTATGTTACCTATACAAATAATCTCTCTTTAAGCATTAACTTCAAATGAAACTTACCCACCTTCATCTTGATAATATTTTTAAAGAAATATTTGTTTCCAGTCATATGTATAGTATACCCACAGTCCATGTTCAATGTATTCTTGTTGTTGGTATGCCCATTTTTTCCTAAAAACAAAAACATTAGGATTTTGGCACCCAAAACATCTTGGGTCTGGAAATATATGCAAGTAAATTTTTGGAATCCACATTTGTTTTGAAAAATATGCTTTTTAGAAACCTAAGGATTGAATTTTTTAAAGGAATAATTCTTTTTCTAATTTCCTTCACTTTGAAACTAAGTGTAAAAGGGGGAATGTTTTGGATCAAACTAATTATTACTAAAATCTAGTATTTATAGGTATAACTCATTCTGAAAATAGTTCTATCAGGAAAACGTTTTTTATACATTTTATCAAAAAAACCATTAGAAAAGTAAATTTTGAAAAAATAATTCATAAATAAGAAATTTCATATTTTAGTTTAACAACTAAATAATCTTACTCTTGAGTAGTGGTTTTGGAATTGACTTTCAAAAATAGTAGTTAAATAATTTTTTTAGAAATTTATTTTTCTAAATATTTAGAAATAATATCATTTTCAAAACTAGATTTACCAAGATCTTTATAAAAATCTTATGATTGTATAGATGAAATACTAATCCATGAATTTTTCTTATCATGGTTTTTAATAGATTTTCATTTTTCATTTTCAAGGGGGTTTTCAAAAAGAGATAATTCTTCTTAAAAACGAAGAGTATTATCATATGTTGAGGAAGAATCTTCATATGATGTTTTTGAATTTTTAACGTTGTAAAAATTCAGATAATTTTCTCTCAAAGGTTGATTTTTAAGGTTTCCTAATGTTTGTACCTTTCCCATTAAACAAATATTCTCATTTGGTATTATGGTAAGGAGACCTAACATCTTTTTTCTAGAACATTCTTGATCAGATGATTTATTTGATTAATCTCCTCCACTAGAATTCCTAGAATAATTTTCTTTAAGAAGTTTCTTGTTCTTGGATTTGTAATATATTTTTTTGATTCCTATCAGAATCTCTTACAACCATAACATGTAAATGAAGAATCATTCTGTCCATTATAGTCCTTGATACTTTTCTTATATCAAAATTTAAAATCTTTTTTCTGGCTATCTTGTTCATCCATTGAGTAAGATTAACGTGTTTATTTTCTAAAAGCTCAGAATCACTTGAATCCAATTGTATAATAACCTATATCTTTCTGGAATACATTAATACATTTTTTAGTTTCTAAACATTAGTAGGAACTATAGTTCTATTGAAAGAAACACCTCCATTATTTTTCTTCACATTCATAGCATATCTCTTTAATATTCCCTTATACTACATAAGAGTACCAATTAACTCAGCAAGGGTATGATTTTTTAACTTTTTTATATCATCAAAAGCTATTCTCTTAGACTCTCATTCATTTGTAATGATGTTAATAATTTTATTCACAATAATCTCATCATCTAGACCATTTTACCGAATAGATTGTAAACTATTTATGATATTCATATATATTTGATGCATCTTGTCCACTGGTTCTCTAGGTGAGAATTCAAAATCATGATATTTGTATCTTAATATATCCCTCACATTTTCAATTACATATGATGTACCAAATTGTGTAATCTCTTACTTTTTCCAAATATTATTTTCTTCTTTACATGATTTAATTTGATTGTAGATACTATTAGTCATTGAGCATAGTAAAGTATTTCTAACCATGGGATTAGGTTGATAGTCTAGATTATGATGAATTAAAAATGTAATAACTTCATTATGAAGTATATTGTAATTCTTAGTGAGCATCAAAAAATTTTCAACTCCAGTGTTCATTACAAATGTCTTCATCATATCTCTCCTGTACTAATAATCATTACTATAAAAAATAGGTGGTCTATTAGGATTCATATTATCTATGGATTGGATGTTAATTCCATTCTTCTAAAAGAAGAAAATTATTTCCCAAAAACATGTTAGCGTGTAAAATATTAATAAACAATCAAAAGTAAATATTAAAAATCTCAACAAGTATTTATGAATTGAAACCTACTCTAATACCAATTGTTGTATTAGTAATTTAATGTATACTGATTAAGATCTAAATAATTTATTCTAGATAAACTAATTAAAAGAAGGGTCAATTTTATACACAAAAACATTAGTATAAAAGGATTTAAACTAAAAAATTCACATTACCTATATGTGTAAAATTTTAGATTATTTATTGGACTTGGTTCGGTTAAATCAAAATATTGTAATCAAATTGGTTTTGTTAAAATCATATTATGAGAGTCTTAATCAAAATAGATTCAGTATAATCAGAGTAAACAAATCATATTAAAATAAGTATGATTGATTTAGTATGTTTCATACTCACAATGGATCTGATTAGTTAAAAAAATTATTTTTATCATAATTTGATTCATTATGAAAAAATCTCAAAATATAATGCACAACAGAATTTAGAACATTTAAGAAAAAAGTATTAAAATGATTATAAAATGTAATATTGAGTTATACCTATTTAAAATTGAAATTATATCTTTTATCCTTAATATTACGGTATCCAAAAACCATTGATAATGGTATCCTTTGTTTTAAAATTTCAAGAAAACTTGTCATTCCTCAATAAAGAAATCCCTTGATATGATGATCAGTGTCTATGTTTTCCTATACCTAACAGGACTTGATATAATAAATTGGCTTTGTCTTACTATCCCTGCAATCCCTTAGTCAAAATGTTGATCAGTGTCTTTGTCATCCTAGCCTCTGAATCCCTTGATCGTATTCACACAATAAGATGCACAATGAAATTTCAAAACAAGACATCAAAAGACATCCAAATAAGGATTTCTTAAGAAGGAATCTCTCTAAATAATTACAATAGAAAATTAACAAGTGGTTCGCACTTTCTATACTTTAGAAAAATTTAGAGAAGAAATGTAATCATTTAGAATCTCCAAACTCTTCAAATGAATGGTTATTTCTATAGAACCCTTCCAACAGTTATATTTTCTCTAATAGTCATATCTTATCCGAGTTTGTTGCAATGACATGGATTGTTGGCACTAGATTTTTTATATCATAACTGAAAGTCCGATGTCATTTTTTACACTATTACAGTGTAAAATATGTTCCATTATAATTGAAAATAGTTCTCCATATCCATAATTTAACCATAAGTCTATCTAAAGGATTTTCTTACAAATTTAATTATAGTGATATTCATGAATGTGGATCTTATTTATCAGTTCTCATATAAGTCTAATTATAAATACTTTGTCAAAACAGAAGACATGACAGAATGTCTTACAACTGATTTGATAAGGTAAATCTGATTGTTATCAGTTCCATACTCACTATGATAATCTTAGTCAAGAATGTTATTAAAAATTCATGATTACTTAAGAACTATTTCTAATATTGGTAAAAGTGTAAGTATTTTATAAAAACATTAAAAAAAAATTGGACATAAAAATTTAGAAATACATTATTTAAGAAAGTGTTTGTGATTTCCAAAAAACAGGAATGAAAATTTCATAAATATAACTTTTGACTTAATATACTGACTCCCTTCAGTTTACAAATATTTCCTACAAAACTTGAGCAACAAAAAAATGTAACATGATGAATTCAACTCCTGGAATGTTCGTCCAAAATTCATTCTAGTTCCTCTATCTGATTTCTCTATCTGATATGACTGCTTCCGTAAATCTCCGTTTGATTCACTTTTATAAAACTACAGTAGAAAACAAGTTATGTTTTATCTGATTTAGTGAAACTAAGCACCTGACAAACTATTTTTCATTGAAACTCTATCTGTTGTACAATATCTGGTAACAGAACTAACCTCTATCTGATTCTTCTGATCAAAACATTTTTTCTAGAACTCTTCTTCAACAAGAAACTCAACTATGGTTTTAATATCACCTTGAAAGATGCTCTATAGCACATCAACTTCTCACATGTGTGAATTGTGTTATGTACGATGTACGTTTACACTCTTACTTATCGGTGCACCGGAAAAATAAAAGGCGGGAAACCAATTTAATTATCCTGCTCATTGAAACTCATAAACTCAAATTTTTTACTCATTTTAATTTTTTTTGGATGATACCCAACTCTTCTAGAACATTCGTGAATATTGTATAATTCTAAAGTGTTTTTAAATTTCTTATAATTTTAATAAACCAGATGATTAAAAAAATTTCAGACATTGTGACTTTATGAAACATCAACATTTTTACTTGTAAAAACATCAAATTCATAACATCATGAAACATCAAATATCTATCTCTATAAAGAAATAAACATTATAGATGCATGAAACATTAACATTGTATATCTATAAAAAATCAAATTCGTAACTTCCTGAAACTTTCAAATTTTTATCTTCTAGAAAATAGAAACTGTGTACATATAGAAAACATACACCATCCGATCATACCACTCATGAACATTATCTATCTAATCATACTATCCATCCAATCATATAGTTTGTTTGATCATATTTTCCATCCACTAGAAAAAATTGAATCTGATTATAAAAGGTTGTCTAATATGCATTTGTAAAACTTGAAATTCTAGGCTTTCGTAGAACCCACTGTTTAGAATGTTTTTCTAGAAAAGTTACACCCAATTCAAAATTCATATGATGCTAAATTGAAAACATTCTATCAAATATTTCTTTTAGAATCTTGAGCATTAGAAAATCAAGAAATTTTCAACTCTCTTTTCTTCTACAAACTTTATCTTGTATCATAAGTTCTTTATGATATTTTAGGAATTTAAAAGAATGAAATATCATTGTCTGACTTACGTATGAAATTTTCCTTACATGGTAAAATTTATATATTCCAAAAAAATTCTTTATTTATCTCAAAAAAATTCTTAATTCCTAGATTTTATCACTTTCATCATCTAATGATCTTTATCTATGTACAAACTCAAAACCCACAAAACCGAGCATTCTAACAAAATCATCATCCAAACCATCTTTCTGGATGGTTTGTTTTTTCATGTTCATCTAGTTAAACTATGTACATCTCTCCACTTTTACAGACATTATATCTAATTCCTTTGATCATAAAAATTTTAATTATGATTCATATTACAAAAACTCTATTCAAACTACTTGTCCCAAATACTTTGTCCAGAACATGGTTCTCGAAAAACAACAACTTTTTCTATTTAATAGGATATTGTATCTTGAGATTTTTCTGGACTTAAGAAACTTTGATATCATCATAACTTCATCTTACTCAAGGTTATAAATTTAAGTACTTTCTAACTTCTTGACTTTCCGACTTTATTCATCTTTAGAAAATTTTCACAGAACAATATGTACGGACTTCTAACAACTTCACTTGATTTATAAAATAATATTTAACAAAATTTTGTTGTCAAAAAATGGAAATCTATCTTATAAAATAATCACAAATGCTCTTTAAAATCACTCCTTTTTAGTGGGCAGTGGGACATTCCATTCTTCAATGGGACTATGGAGAAAGATCATAATGGGACTCTATTCATAATTGGACTTTGTAGTTCCTTGGTATAACAATATCAATATACAGTGAAGAATACACGATTGGATTGATTAACTAGTCATTGTAAGAATTGTTGTTTTAAGGCTGAACATTGTAAGTCCTTTGTTGATGTGATTTATAAAAAAAAAATTGGCATATGAGACGAGGTTGAGTTAATTAATGTTGATAACATCTGGACCTTAAAAGGCCATATTGATTAATTTTAAATGAAATAATTGTAAAAAAGATTACCACTGATTTATCCTCATCTGAATGGTACAATCCCACATTGGTTGTACACATCACATTAATAAATTATATTTTTATAAAATGAAATATTTTTTATATGACTAATAAAATTAAATAAATCTCTCAAAAAATGTTATCAATTTACAAATGGAATAATTGTATTAAAATATCATATCATTAATTCATAAAATAAACCCACTCCATTATAAAACTACACTTTTGTATATTTATATATTTCCATTTAAATAACTTATTTTCCACCATTTTAACACTCTGAAAATAATAGTAAACCATTAAAATATCTTTAAATATTGAAAATCATAACTAATTTAATCATAAAATTTAAAAAATAAAATCTAAACTCTAGATTATAAAAACAATTTCATTAAATTATATTTTTTATCATTTGAAAACAAATAATTTAAAATTTTGATGATCAAATTTAACACCATAATAAAGAAAGAAATTGTGGTAAAAATATATTACAAGATTCACACTACCCATAAATTTAGCTATAAAACATGGGAAATTAGGTTTCCATTAAGAACAATATTTTAACAACAAGTATATATCATTTCTATGTCTATATAATAGGATGAAGGTCAATAAAAGTTTATAGATTTTTGATAACAACCATATTAAAGCATCAAAATAACAATACAATTTCGAACAAAATACGATTTACATTGAAAATTAAAAAAGAAACAAATCCAAATAATAAGAAATCAAATGAATGTATGCATATGTTATTGAGTAATATATTAATATATGATGTTTGAGAAGAAAAAATACTATCTTTTAGCAATTTATGGTCAAAACACTTCACCATGGTCTAAATAAACTGAAAATTAGAAACCTTTAAATTGTAGCTAGATGACAATCACACCCCCAATATACTAAGGTAACTCAAGGATCATTTCTAATGACATAGGCCCAACATGAATAGTAATATGATATCATTTGATATTCCAATATCGGTATATATAATAAACTCAACCACCCAAACCATTATAGATACTATTTTTAATAAAAATTCCTTGAATTACCTGGAACCCACGATAACCCAAAATAAACATTAGGCAGGCTCCCCAGGATCATAAGAGGCAACTAAAAAGTGGAAAGAGATGATCTAAAATCATGGGGAGAATGATAAACTAATCTATATAAATGATTTAAATATTTTTCAAAAGTAAAATAGTGATATAATAATTTTACATGAGAATAATAAATGTCAGCCATCAATAACATATTCATCCAAAATAATTCCCTATAATGAAATAACAAATAGAGATAAAACATGTGGAAAAAGTGTTTGAGATCCTCAATGGAAAATCCTCAACCCATCTTCGGTATCCAATTTGTAACATTCTCTATAAATCACCAAGAGCGTTAACCATGCTAGTCTATGATGTAAAAAAACTAAATAACAAACCTATATATACACTAGAGTTCGCAAGCATGGGGTGAGTGGGCACAATCCCAATAATAATTTATTTGAAGTGTTCTATAATAATTCAATATAAGGGAAACTCAATCAAGATAGTTTGATCAATAATATTGTAATTTATATATTAAAAATTACAAAGATACTTTTTATTTGTACAATTTACAGATGTGCAATGAAAACATGTGAGTGGGGAATATGAGAATACCTAAACAGTTACAATAATTTCATGGGAAAAATCCATAAGGGACTAAGGATGGGAAAAAATCAATGCTCCATAATATACTTATCAAATATCTCATAAAATATTCATGGTAAATTTATATCATGTCCTACAATTCATCCATGTTGGGAAGGATATTTGTGGATTGAAATATCAAATATTTGTGGCCTACCACAAACTAGAGTAACCATGATTGGTCATTACATTCATCATGCTAACTAGGAAGGAAAATCCCCTAACCTAGCATGCATAGGAGTATTGATTCCCCCTAAGTACCCAAATCACCACATGAGTTCTTAATATATTCCAAGGTTTCCATATTACTGACATATAATTCATGAACCCATTTTTATTAATATGGATAAAATTTCCTCAAACCCTTATTAAATAAGCATTTTAGTGACAAATATAGTTAAAATGGGTAAACAATTTTTTATAAATCAAACAATTTCTTAAACCCTCACTAGAAAAACACGATATTTATCAACAAAAATGTAATGATAGATAATATAACTATTAGTGAAAATGAAAAATTCTAAAATATAATTTTTTTTGTTGGTAATGATTTTAGGAACCAATAGTAGTTTTTAAAAAAAGATATATCTGTCAATATTGACTGTTTAATATCAACAAATATTTTAATGATAATTAAATTTATTTCTCTATTATATCAATATCAATAGTTTTTTACATGAATATGTTATTAATAATTATTATTAGTATCCATTATTTTCATCAGAAAACTATTTTTCAATAAACTATTCTATAACAATAAACCTTTTTCAAATAATTTTCCATATATTTATAATAATTATAAAGTAGAAACATATCACTTTTCAATAAAATCACAAGTTTATACATTAGATAAAATATTTAAAACATTATAAAATTTTATAATATATATATGTAAATATTGAATTAATATTTTTGATGATTTGATCCAGATAAAGAGGTTATACATAATGTTAAAAACAAATTGAGATCAAGTATGCCAGTACAATAAAGACCAAGTGATTTTAATTTTCTTGAAATGTTACAATTTTAATAAGTTTTTTCTAAAATATAATTTAACTTAATTTTAAATCCATAATAAATAAAAAACTAATTTTGAATGAAAATATGGTCTCAAATGATTCAATAATTTATCATAAAAAACTATACATTCCCCTCTATAGGTGTCACCTCCATGGTCAACATTTACCTATTCCCCACTTCATCCAAAAAACTTTTCATGCATAGAGAACCCCATCAGTCCACTAACTTCCATCTTCCTTATCAAGAACCCAAATCAGGCATCCTCACCTCTCTGACTATAGAAGATAACAGAGATCAATAACCCTTATATTCAATCTCCCCACATTCATCAATTTTTTCAGTTTACCTTTATACAGCTAATTTATTTTTCAATATTCAATTTATCTCTCTCAATTAGATTCGTATATCATCAGTTTATTGGTGACATCCGGTTCCCACGACCCCACCATACATGATATGTTTCCCACTTGTTGTCAAGATCACTCATCATGCTCGTTGTTCATCATTTATTCATCTCAGCTATTATTCATCCTTAAGAAAAACCAAACTGTATCCAATATCCCATGTTTATGAAAATAATAGTGACCCTGATTACACTTTATCTCAACTTAGTTCAATTAAACATAATGTCTTCATAAATTTTCTATCATATAATGTCTTCAAACAATTAAAGAATCACTTAAAGATTCACATTTCGAAATGTTCTTCTAGGTATGATATAATGGTTTCCCCTATATTCCTTTAAAATTCAATAATTTGTTTGATCTCCAATTAAATTTTTATTGATGCCTTTTATCAAAACTCTAAGAATACAATCTATGTTATGGTTCTTAATTTTTGTTGATGTAATGTGATATGTTAAATTTTAATGTTACTAATTCATCATTAATATTGTAATATTTTTTTATCAGGAATTTGTAGACCGTGTATATTAAAATTGTAATATTTTATTCATATACACTAACTATTTATATGTTGTGTGTAATAGTTTACATGATGATAAATTAGTTTGGTTGTTTTTATTTAATGTCAGCTTCCACTTATATTTTATGTTATCTCTTCACATCAATCTTAAATATAAATTTCCATAAATGTTAAAGTAAAAAATCACTGGTTATTGTTTAGCTTATGAATAGATATTTTTTTCATAACTGTATCTATTTTTTCATGCAATGGCCATAAAAGACCCAACGTAATTTTTCATTATGGAAATGGTTTAGTTTTTATTTTCGTTTTCATAAAAATTTGAGATTAATTTTATAAGAAATGTTATTTATATTTCCAAACATGCTTTCTATAGTGATCATGATACCATTATTGTATTCAGGGATTCAAAGTATAGAAAATAATTTTATCATTCTTATAATTTTTTTATAAGAATGAAAAATGTGGTTCATTGTTTTTACTTTTCCCTATTATCTTTTCCTATTAATTCTTATTTAATTTTTGATCCGTTTATTTCCTACTCTGATATGTAAAATTACATTCCCCAACCATTGTAAATTCCATCATGTTTGATTTCATTCTATTTCAATGATGCCTTTATTCTAGGATATTGGTTTCTATTAAGTGTTAAAATGTTTCTTAATTTTTTTATGTTACATTGGTATGAGTAACCCATTGTACTCATTTTATCATTTACAAATTAAGAACCCTACCACATTGTAAGGTACATGTTTCCAATATAATATGGTATCGAAGGGCTTTGTTAATATTTCCGACCCTCCCTCCCAATGCCTCATGCATACCGAAACCCCTTGTGTGCTGTTACTCCCAACCAGGCAGGCCCTCCCTACCGTATGAGCCGCATCCAAAGAACCTCATGTGCATCACCCTCCACTCATAGATTTCATCATGGGTACCAGAACACCTTGCAGTTACCTCTCTCATTGGCAGTATCACCCTCATGGCCCCCTCCCTCCTAAGCAGTAGGGCCCCTCATAGCAACCCTCCTCGGTAGAAAACACCTCGCATCACCCATGCATGGGTGACAACCCCTTACGAAAATCACATACAATAGATGTGATTCCCATGCCACACCTCATACGGCATAGCGGTTCCCCTCCACCAATCATGGTCCTCCATTTTTCATGGACCTAATTCGTACCCAGATATTCCGAATGTGCATTTTCAGCACTAACTATTTGGCCTTCCTCTACTATGATTGATCCTCTTTTTTAACAAAACAGACAATTTTTCTACCTTTTTTTACCCTTCAACACCTTATCATCGTGTGTTTTTAGCACCCAATATATGGCACCATCAACTACCAATGATGTTCATTGTGACACTCCAGCTGCATGTCTATCCCAATTCTCTACCTCATGGGTTCTTGACTCTGGGGCCTCAGAGCACATCACTGGAGATGTAGGTATTCTTTGGTCTTACAAATTTACCTCGACTGGAAGTAATATTACTGTGTTCAATGGTCAAATAGTGCAAATTTCTAGTTATGAGAGTTGACCAACTACACCTTCCTTGACACTATCAGTGATTGCCTTTTTTTCCCAGTTTTTCCTTTAATATACTATCTGTTAGTAAAATTAAAAATGATTTATAGTGTTAGGTCATATTTTTAAATGTTTCTGTTATATTTCTGTATCATTTGATGACTCAGGTTCTTGGTAGGGGACAAATTCAGGTTGGGGTGTATGTGCTTGACTCATCCCTCATTCTTGCATGTCTTGTCACTTCTGTCCATTTCCTCAGACTTCATTATCAATTTTGTCATCATTATTTCCCCATTATTCAAAGACTTTTTCTAGGTTTGGGTTCACTTTCAAAATTTAATTTTTATTCATGTCATTACATAATGAGTCCTCGAGTCACCTGTGTTCTCTATACAACCCCCATGCATCCACTCCTTTTCATTTAGCCATTCTAAAATATAGGGACCCAGTTATAGTACATACAAACTGGTCTATCGGTATTTTTCACTTTCAATGGTGATTTTTCATGAATGAATTGGGTCTATTTGTTTAAAATTTTATTTATAAATCCTTCCTGTGTCATGCTCCTATTATCAAGAAATCACAACACAATTTTCTATTAAACATCAATGTTTCCATTCTAACAATCATTGTGAATATTTATCTATACCATTTTAGTATTTTCTTGATGATCATGACATAATCCATTAAACATATTGACCCAATACACCTCAAAATAATAGTGTTACAGAACTAAAGAACCTTCATCAGTTAGAAGTTTCCCATTCAATTTTATTTCCAAAGAAAGTTCCAACCATTTTTTGGGAGATCACATTATCACATCCACATATCTCATCAATATACTTCTATAATTTTTTCTTTATGGGGAGAAACCATTCCATTATTTACTTCTAACATCACCACCTCACTCTATTTTTCTCCGCATTTTTGGTTGTGTGTTTTATGTTCTATATATTCACTCCTCCATTACCATGTTTGATTCTCATGCTCTAAAATGCACCTTTATTAGATATAATTTCACCCAATGTTGATATTGATTATTTTATCTAGATATATATCATTATGTTGTATCTTCCAAAGTTTCCATAGATGAATCACCAGTTATTTTTGTTCTCAAGATCCCACAACCATCTCCAATTACCAATTCCGAAGTCATTTTACCATATTCTCTTAATAAACCATCATCCCCTCTTCCTAGTGATGTTATTCGAACCTGGTTTGTCTAAGTATATACTTTCAGATCAAGCACATCTGCCACCCCGACACCTGAGGTTCCTACCAAACCTGATGACTCACCTTCTCTTGATATGCCATCACCAAAATTTTCATTTGGCAACCCAATGGATGATGTCATGTTATTATTATCATGGATTATCTGCATCTACCTCATGAGTTATAGATATACTTACATCTCACTCTATGACACACACTATTGTGGAGGACACATCTCATCCTTATTGGTTACAAGAAATGCAGGACGAACATCGGGCTCTATAATCCCACCATATTTTGGATCTTGTTCCTTTTCTTTGGAATAAGTTTGTGGTTGGTTGTAAATGTATCAATACAATATGCGTCAATGTTGATGTCTCTCTTAATATTCTCAAGGTGTACCTTGTTTTCAGAGATTATGCATAGACATATGGATTTTATTATTTTGAAAAGCTCTCTCTAGTGGCTAAAATGGCCTACATTCGCCTACTTGTCTGTCTTGTTTCCTATTCTCACTGTTATCTCTATTAGATGGATTTTAAAAGTGAATTTATTCTTGGTTCTCTTAATGAATTTGTTTATATGGAGCAACCACCTAGGTTTTTTTTCTGAAGGGAAGTCGTCCATGCTTTGTCATCTTCATAGATCACTTTATGGACTCAAGCAGTCTCCATGGGCTTTGTTCGGCCATTTTTACACTGTTACACTTCGTTCTATGTGGATGAGAATTTTACTACTGACATTGATGCTACCAGAATTGATCGACTCAAATATTTTTTCATCCTAATTTTCAAACAAAATAATTGTGTTCACTATGATATTTTCTAGGAATTGAGGTCTCCAAATTAAATAAAGTAATATTACTATCTCAGAGAATGCATTATCTTGATCATACGTAAGTGACTGGCCTCAATTGAGCAGAAGTTATTGACTCACCCCTCAAACCTTGAGGAAGGCCACTTCATACTAATAGTGGGATATTTTCATCACATGATATATATATAGGCAACATGTTGAAAA
This sequence comes from Viscum album, assembly GCA_963277665.1. Classification (NCBI taxonomy): domain Eukaryota; kingdom Viridiplantae; phylum Streptophyta; class Magnoliopsida; order Santalales; family Viscaceae; genus Viscum; species Viscum album. The sequence goes on from OY728148.1 coordinate 791,645,442, forward strand.
TATCGACTACATGATGATGACATGTCTCGATATTTCTTGTGTCATTAGAAAAGTGAGTTCATTTATGTATTATCCAAAAAAAATAGTGGTAGGAAATTCTTATCATTGTTAAATATGTGAAAAATGAACCAGGATTAGGTATTCTATATTCTGATCAAGTGCACACAATTATTGAGTTAATTTTATATATAGATTATAATGGATGTCTCTTCTAAGAGATCTACTTTTAGTTTTTCTATATTTATTGGAGGAAATTTGTTCTAAATAAGAATCAGGAATCAAACAGTTATTTCCAAATATAGAATAGAGTTACAATATTGCACAATGTCATATGTGACTGCATGTATTATTTGGGACAAAACAATTTACAATACAGCAGGTGTCCTGTCAAGAAATATGCACATATATGGTGTGACAATCGAACTACTATCAAGATTTCCATAAATCCATTCATTCATGAGTGAGCCAGGAATAATAAAGTTTTAATTTGGTTTGAGAAAACATTGAGAAGCATAAGATCACCTTTGGCAGTGTTCATAACTATAATTAATTTAAAGATGATCTTATAAAAGGGGTATATGGACTGTGTGTTAGATTTTTATGTAACAAGGTGAGCATGAAAAATATATATGTATTAACTTAGGGTTCTTAAGAGTTAAGATATTTCTTAATATTTGTATCTCACATCAGTGTGGGTAACCCATTTTAGTTTTTTGGTCGTCTCTGATTTGAGCACCCAACCTCATTATAAGGTATGTGTTTCTATTATAACTATTTTAATTAATTATTTTTACTTCTACGAAATTTTTTCCTACATATTGTTAGTATGAACATTCACCATAAATATAACTTTGTTGTTAATTTTCAAATTATCTATCTATTTAATAATTTTCATATAAAGAACAATTCCATAGATATATTATATTCTCTAGTCTTAATACCATTGTTTTATTGCTTAAAATTCCCACTATATACTAAATATAACATATATAATTTTATTATTCCTGTGAAACAAATACATACAACAAAAAAATCTTGATGAGAGTCGTCAAGTCACCTAACTAAAGTTTTAGTACACATTCATTTATTTATATATTATTAATTATTCATTCCTATAATCCGTATTCATTCCAACAGTTCTCATACATCAAGATATTAATTAAAATAGTTTCACTTGTGCATATTAATTTATACATCTACACCTACCCCCATTCAATTCAATGTGTCTTTAAAACTATAACAATATTTTTTCATCAATTATATAGTTAGACCAATGAATTTTATATATTTTAATAGTTTTTCCTAATGAACATGTTATATAGTTTATATATGGTAAAAGTTTTACACTTTATATATGTTATTCCACCTCACCCAGATCTATCAAAAACACATTAATATTTTTTTCATAACATATTAATTTATTTCTTTACTTTTAAATCATATTAATTTTCTTATGTGAAATTTACTAAGTTGTAAATTAATTTAAAAAGGCTATCGAGGATTGTTTGTTAAACTCATACCTCTGAATTCCTGAACTACATGGAGAACTTTATGTCCACATCATCTGCTAAAGTCCCCTTCAATAGTGAAAGCTTTCCCTTCTGCTCCAACAACTTTAGAGCTCGCATAAAAACCCTGGGCTCCATCCCATTAACTTCAAATCCTTTAGATTCAATCCCATATCATATTTCAATGATAGACCTGATGTTTTTCTCCAACCCATTATCTTTCACCCTATGTAAGATTATATCAACCTAGTCTTCGATTTGATGCCAAAGTACCAGACATTTACTATGTCCTTTTTCTATCTATTCAACGGTGTTGGAGTTTAACCCGATTTATTAGATGTAATGGTGCCTCCATTAATTGATGATGCATTTTTGAAAAAGATAAATTTGTGTTAAGGCTTCATGAATTAAATCAATGTATAAAAATATTTTTTACATGGGAATACATGCATATAAGAAGGGAAGGTAGCAACAATGATTCATTATCCACAATACCAAGAGAAGAGGGGGCGCACAAGTATCAGTTGCATAGGGTGGTGGATTGTGCGAAAAAAGTGGAAAATGGTTTTCACTATGGGTGGTAGTGGACCATAGTGAATTGGGTTGTGCAGTTTGGTTCAACAAAAAAACCGTGTGTTTTTTTTGATCAATGAAGGCTGAGAACATATCAAGAACAATTATCAGAAAGGAAGAGAAGGCGTATCTAGGTGTGAATTTCACATAGGTTTTTCTGCTCTGTATTTTCAATTCATGTTTGGGATATTACTTGTATTATTTTAATTCTCTCATTCATAGTGGATATTTGGGAGTTTCCCTATGGGTTTTTAATCCTCTACAAGGAGGGTTTTCAATGTTAAAATATATGTCCCCTTTATTATTCTCATTTTTGTAATGGCACTACATTTTCATTGGTGATTCTCACAAATTATTGTTATTGCAACTGATTTTATATTGAAACTAATCCGCTTCCAACCCAATATCTAGTATCATTGGAGGTTATATTTGTTTCTTGATGATTAAATATTTGTGATTCATGCAATGGGATTCCTAACCATATTGAACTATTTAACATGAAAATTGATTTTACACTTTAGAAGTAATGAGTGATAAATATTCTAGTCTATGAGAATACAATGGAGGCATTGAAAAAAAATTCAACATACTAGAGATTATGAACATTGGTGACTCATTGGATATGAGACAGTTGGAAAAAAGCATGATTCAGTTGTATTTAGGTGATAATACACTATGGGAAGTGATGAATATGATATATCTAGAGGTGATCTAGGTGAATAATTAAATCAAATATAAATAAAAATCCCTCAAAAATCATTGATATTTGAAGAAATGGTTGTATCATTTGTGAATGCAAGAGAATGGAAATTTATGTAACCATGTGGATGAGTTCACCAAACTTTTGATAGAGATTTCCTCGATGGTAGTTAATATTGATGATAGAGGTAACATAGTACCTCTTTAAATGGAAGGATAAGAAAAGTCTTTACTTCTTTTGGGTTCGTTTCTCAATTAATATGATAATCTCATCACCATACTACTGTTTGTGAAAAATACACTAATGTTAGATGATTTTATTTTTTCATTTTTGTTGAACGAGATTCGGTGAAAGGAAAATGATTGTGAATATTCATGTTATAGTGGTATTCTAGAGGTGGAAGACGGATCTGGGACTTAGAGAGGTCTGTAAAGTACAAGAAGAGATTTCATGTGCATCTTTTGATATAAGTAGGGTCATGTGTGGAGACACTACTATGGATTGAAAAGGATTAAGGAGGAAAAGAACATTAATGACACCAATTTTGTAGATACCAGCATAAGTCTTATTCAGGGTGAGGGCGATTTACTTCTAGTTGGATTTGATTGTCACATGTCAAATTTCTACACTGAATGGGTGGTTGATTCAGCAACATAGTACCAAATTTCACAAAGCAGGGACTATTTTATTTATATAAAGAAAGTGAATATGGTAGATTGAAGATTGGAAATGGATATTCATCTGATTCTATTGGTGTTAGTGATAATTTTATCACTAAAAATGAAGGTTTTTCATTGACATTGAGGGATGTGCGACCTATGCCACTTATACACCATAATTTTTCATATACTTGTGCTCTTGATACAGATGGATTCAAGAGTTTGTTTTTTGGTGGAAGATTGACTTTTTCCAAAGGTTTGATGGTTTAAACACAAATAAAAATGGATGAAACACTTTACAGGATAGATGTAAAGTCATGTAGTGATGTGAAAAATCCAGTTGTGAAGAGGTCATTGTCAGATTTGTGGCACATGTGATCATCATGCATAAGTCAAAGACCATATTCTAAGTGGAAGAAGGTTTGGAAGTCGAAGCATGTCAGGTCTGGTGTTTCAGATATTACACCTAATTCTTTTTATTTAAAGACTGTCACTATTTAAGAAATAATAAAAATCAAAGATCGGGGTGATTTGCAGAGAGTTTTTGACTGCTCAGAGGATGTTGAGTAGATGAAGCAATTAATTCATGCAGGTTATATAGATTATGTGGAAATCACAATTATGGGGGATCCAAATATGATTTATTATTTTATTAGTGGTACAGACACAGATATGACGAAGAATTCAGCATTTGGATTTTGGATTCACGGGGAGCTTTTAGGTTTCCATCAGAGATGCAAAAATGGGAAGTCATATTTTCTATATAGGTTGATGGTTGGTGTGATATTAACCGATTTTCTTTCCAGCTAAGTCTTTTGTATGTGATCTCTTTCTTTGGTGGGATAAAGGGGGAGATTGTTGGGGTTTAGCCCAATATATTAGAAGTAATAATACCTCTGTTAAATGAAGAGATGTTCTTGAGAAATAGGAACATGATTCATGGTCGAGTGGATTAAATTCATGTGGATAAGTATTTTTTACTTTGGAATGAGTGCCTATAAAAAGGGGAGGTAGCGACCATGTTTCATCATCCACAATACCAAGAGTAGAGGATGAAAAAACACTAAAACAATATATGGTGGAGGCTTGTGAGAAAAATGTGGAAAATAGTTTTGAGTGTGGGTGGAAATAGACAGTAGAGAATTGGATTGTGCAACGAGGTGTTATAATAATGGCGTGTGAATAGTTTTGATCTCAAAAGGGTGAAGACTTGTCAAAAACTATTATCAGATTTGCAGTGAAGTCATATTGGGGTCGGAATTTCACACTAGTTTTCTACAGTTTATTTTTAATTCATGTTTGGGTTATTATAGGGATTATTTGTATTCTCTCATTCATAGTGGATATTTGGGTGTTGCACCGTGGTTTTTTATTCCTCTTTAAATAATGCTTTTCCATGTTAAAATCTATGTCTCTTTATTATTCTATTATTTGGTTTGGAACTTCATCAACATTGGTGATTCTCAAAAATTGTTACTATTTAAAATGAGTTTATTTTCAAAACAATCCTCTTCTGACCCAACATGTACGCCCTTCTGAGAATAGTGTAGGGAAGATGTCCACTCCGGATTCAAAACTTAGAGATCATTCAATTGTCAGATTTGAAAATAGGGAGAATTCATCTTCTAGTACAATAAAAAAATATCTTCTAACATGTACTATAATCAATAATAAGTCCTTTGAAAAGATGAACTTTCTTCTCTTGGGTGACCTTGACTATATGCAATGTAATTTATTGTGTGTAGATGATGATCTAGGGTAATTTGAAGTCTCCCAATTTCTCAATTTCAATGTTTCATTATCCAAAAGGCAGTGACATAAGATTATATTTCTAACATTAACAGGGTTCTCTTATAATTCCAAAGAAGGCCCTAGGGAATCAATAAATGCCTCAAACTAATATCGGTGTGTTTTACTGAAACACTTCTAGGATGCGAAATCAACCACTGGTGCTAAAAAATAGTCAATGAATCTGCTGAATCCACTGCCCCACAAAATGATTGAAATTTGTTCCCAAGTCTTGCATGAATTTCCACCACTTTGTGAGTATAATGAACTTAATAAATTCTAAATGTGTCATTGAAATGTCCATTTTTTGTGAGAAATCATATATTTTCATTGGAAAAGGGTTTACTGCCCACAAAAAATTGTTTATTATATTTTTTTTGTTGTAAAAAAAATAAAATTAAATTTTTGTGAATTAAAGTCTCATAATTATATTTTATTATTCAATTTTTTAATTTGAATAAAGCCATTTATTTTGTTCACATCATGCTTTATATGTTCAATTATACATGTTAGATCCTTTATATGATGTTCGGGCCAATTTTTGTGTGTACCAGTTTTACTGGTACACTTATAATGGTTGACTTGTTGGCTATCTAGGTTATATTGTCTGCTTTATTTTTTCACCGTTGATCATTGCATCACCCCTATGCATCTGTTCATGTACTTGTTTCCTTGTATACATGAGCCGCTGCATTCATTTCATCCTTTTGGTTTCATCGCTGCTCCATGGAAGCTGTGGATTGGGCATATGGTTATTATGAAATAGTCACACATATGTGTATCATCACACATGACTGATTCTTCTTGAAATACCTTTCATTCTTGGCTTCTCAGCTCCCCTTCGGTGTGGTTCTCTCTGACTCACATGTGAAACCCTAGCTCATCTTTCTTTCCTATGTCAAAATTTTTTCCTATATTTTCTCACTTCACCACCATCCCCTAATGGTTGTTCTATAGTGGATACACATCCTTTATCATTGGAAGAAGTTTATCCCCTTTGTTGATAGATCGTGGAACCTAGAAGGAGGAGTTTGAGATAAAATTGTTTAATCCAGAAGATCGCGATGCCTGTAGTAGTAGGTTTGAAGACATCCGGACTACCAGACATTTTTTCATCCAGCATTGTCAGTTTGATTTGCAGTTTCAGTTTCATTTGAAATTTGTAATTCTTGCTTTATGTTCCATTCCTTCTTGTTTTACTAGATCCTTTGTAGTGCTTCCCATTTCCAATTTTGAGATTAGTAAAATTTTATTCATGTTTGTGGTGTTCTTTCTGTGCAGTAGGACCCCTAACGGTCTGAAGAATGTTAAGTCATTATGTATATTTACATTGTTGCATTCTTGTATTATTTTCTGGTTCAATTAATATCAAATTCACAGTTCCATATTTGATCTTCATTCACATTGTGGTTTTTCGGCTCTATTTGAGCTACTTTCCAACCACAAAAGTGGTATTACTTCATCTCTGGATTAGTGGGTCTTTGATTCCAATAATCTTCTTGCCTGAGATCTGTTTACAACTTCTTTTAATATGTTTCCCTTCCTTCAATTGACAACTTCATTATATCTATTCACTGGTGTATTGATTTCATTATTGTTAAGCCTTTTTATGCTTATATATTTCATCTGTTATCTTTTTAAATACATATCAATTAAAATTGATTACTATTTATAGTTTCGAAAAATTTGGTTTTGTGGTTTCTATTAATAGCCTCCTTTATTCAGTCTTTTGGCCTTTATATTCAACATTTAATTCATTGTTTAATTCTTTCTGTTTAATTTATTTCAATTGTTTTTATTAAAATCGTTGAAGCCATTGAAATTCATCACTTTTCCTATCTCATAGTGCACATTTACCCAATGAAATCGGTCAGTTCTTGGGGGTGTACACCTAATGTTGTCCCCAACTACTCGACATCAACTAATCTGGATAAAGATGTATAAAATGTGATATAAAATCAAGAAATTAAATAGAGAAAATGACTAAAATTTATGGTGAATTAAAATTAAGCATTAATTTTTCAACAAGTTATAATTTATTCTCTATCTGGACCCATGAAACATGTCACAACTATAAATGAAACTGGCTAGACCATAATAGAATACCAACAAGTTCCCTTTGACACGATTATTAAGTCCCACGGTTGATTTTTTACTTTCCTTGGGTGATAAGGTTCTTAGAGAAGTGGATTCTGAGTCTACTACTACAAGGATATGACTTAAACATGAAAAATAATACATGGCTGCCTCCCTAGTAAGAAGAGTTTACAAGAAGAACAATATGTTAAAATTTAAAATGAAACCTAGTACTTCTATAAAAACCCATCTAAATGAATTTAATAAATTTATGTTAGAAATAGCCAATATCAATGTTTTTGTAAATGATGAGGATCAAGAAATGATCCCCTTAATCTCTCATGACCATAGTTATAGCACATTGGTTTAGACAAAGATGTATGGTTGAGACTCATTGACAATAGAAAATTATATCTTCCATCATTTCTAATAAACTTTATTGTAGACCTAATATTAATGGTCTGGATAATAGCATGTTTACCAGGGGAAGACCTCAAGTTAAATATAAAAAAAAGAGTTCAATAGAGTCAAAAGTATGATTATTAAAGAACCAAAACTTAATACTAGTTCCAAGGATAGAAAAGTCACATGTTTTCACTATGTTCAAACTGTGTATATTTATACTGAGTGTAGGAATCTAAAATGTGAGTTATAATACAAACATCCCACTAACCAGCCTCTTATGGATGATTCAATATATAGCACTATTTAATTATTGAATGTCTCTATCCACACAGTCAATCAAGAGTGGGTACTTGACTCTGGCTATTCTTTTCAAATGTTTTCATATAGAGAGTCATTTTCAGAGCTAGTTGAGAAGGTGAAAGAGGATTTCCTCTTATGGAACAATAAGAGGTGTATGGTTTAGGGGAGAGGATTTTTTATAATAGAGTTAGATGATCAATCCATCATCACAGTACTTGATATAAGGTGGGTCCCCAACATACAATGAAATTTAATCTCTTTTGGGGTCCTAGATCAGAAATGATTCACATTCAAAACATAATTTGGATGTATCAAGATCTATAAATGATCAAGCACCTTCATTAATGGATCCTTTACCAATGGGTTTAAAGTCTATAATGGAAATACAACCTCAAGATAATTGGGTAATTTTTACAATACAAACACTGATAATACTATTCTTCGACATAGATGACTGGGGCATATAATCTCTAAAGTCTTAGAGGAACTCATCAAGTAGGGGAAGTTGAGTGAAATCACACTAGATAGTCTTCCTTTCTGTGAGGAATGTGTGATGGGAAAATCCAAAATGGTTCATTCCAATATGTCCTACTTCAAAGCTTCCACTCCACATGAATACAACCATTTGGATTTATGGGGGCCAAGAAGGTCTTCCTCTCATGGTGGAAGATCCTATTTCATCACCTTCACTGATGATTTATCAAGGATATTTTAGATGTACATCCTAAAGAAATATTTTTGGTTTTTCCAAACCTTCATGACCTATAAATATCTAGTTGAAAATCAAAGTAGAATGAAAATTAAAACCATGATATTGGATAATGGGCTTAAATACCTGTCTATAGAGTTCATTCAGTATTGTGAGTCTTAGAGAATTAAGAGGCATAAGACTGTTAGGGAAACCCCCAAATAGAATGGCCTTACAGATAGGATGAATAAGACAATACATGAAATATTTTGGAGCATTATTGAATTATTAGGACTACCCAAAAAATTTTGGGTTTAGGACACCGATACTACTGTCTACCTCATCAATATGTGTCCCTCATCTTCAAATCATTTCAAAACGTCTGAAAAACTACGGACTGGTATTCTCCAAACTTATTCCTACAAATGTGTATTTGGTTCTATAACCCATGATCATGTCAAGAATGAAAAAATAGAACTAAGACTACCACACCTGGAAGTATTTTTGCAGACCTTGATAAGTCTGATTGAGATTATCCACCAGATAATTTTGAGAATAATGTTCAACCTACTCCACCTCCTCCCCAGCCAACTAATGTAGCATATTCTAAGACCAATTCTCAATCATATTCAAATTCTAAACCTCATGCCACTCACCAAGATCATCATTTAACCCTTGATAGGAAGAGGAGATTCCCTAGACCTCTAGACCATTTTATCGAGCATGATATGGATTTTTATTCATTTCATGTGGCCTTGGATTTTATAAATGATCATCCTCAATATTACAGGCATTTTAAAAACACAAATTCTAAAGGTGGTTGGTATTTATTGGGAATGAAGAAATGCAATAATTAAGGAAGAACCATACATGGAATGTTGTTAAAAACCATTTAATTCGAAAGTAATTGGTTCTAAATGGATCTCTAAATGAATGGAGGACAAAACTAAGGGAAGTTAAATCAAATTCCATACTAGGATAGTTGAAAAGGGATTCCTCTAGATAGATGGAATTGATTATTCAGAAATATTTTCCCCAATTGTTAAGAATTGTTCCATTTAGATCCTATTAGTCCTTACTTCTTATCAAAACCTCTATATAGAGAAACTAGTTGTCAAAAAATTCTTTTCTAAATGGTGTTTTGAATGAAAATATTTATATGAATCCACCTGATGGTTATCCTTATGAATTCAATCCAAATAATGTATTAATTTTGAATAAATATTTCTATGACTTAAAACAAGCCTCAGTGAAAGGGTACATGAATTTTGATTCATTCATGATATGTTACAATTTCATTTGGGGTAAGTATGATGCTTGTGTTTATTTTAAATCAATGAAAATCTGCATCATTTATCTATTGTTTTATGTGTATGATATGCTCATCATATGAAAGGGTATACATTTTATCTCTTCTATCAAATCCAAATAGTTTTTTTAAATGATGTACCGAGGTACATCTCAGTAAATTATAAATGTTGAAATCATAAGAGAGGGAGAAAAAAAATTAATTTATCTATCTCAACATGCTTCTGTTTTATAATTTTTAAAGAGTTATATGTCTGAAAATATAAAACCTCTTAATATCATTATTTCTCAACATTTTAAACATTATTTAACTCAAAAACCAACCACTGAATAAGATATTGAATTTAAATTTAAAATTTTGTATGCTAACATAGTAGGAAGAATAATGTATTCTATGATTTTCACTCACCTTGATATTCCATTTTCTATCTTCACTCTAAGTAGGTTCATGGACACTTTACAGAATCCAAATTGGAATTACCTTAAGTAGATCATTAGATATATTTCATGTACTTATAGTATTTCTTTGTGTTATGGTAGAAATTTTGATTCTACTGAACATTTCTACGGTTTTTTATTATAACTATTTGGGAAATGTAGACACTCGGAAATATTTAATTGGCTAAATTTCTACTAGATTTTGAGGTTCCATTTCCTGGAAGTTCGACATGAAATCTATTGATTCACTTTTATCTATAGAATCTGAATATATTTCTTTAATTGAGGCAGTCAAATAAGACTTGAGGATCACAGGTGTGTATTTTGAACTTTTCATTTGATGTATAGTTATCAATTCTTATTCTAATAGCTAGTCATCAATCCAGTAATCTAAAAATTTATTTTTCTATGGTATGTCTAAGAACATAGATATTAGATTAAATTTTATTAGAGATGTCGTAGAATCAAGAACTTTGTGTTTAAATAAGATACACCCTGACATAAACCCAGTAGATAGTTTGAATGAAGTTGTGGTTCATTCTATGATTATATTCTGTTTAGATAGAATAAATTTTGTTCTATTTATATGACACGTTGTTGAACAAACATCACCAAATTTAATTGAAAATGGTTGAGATTTATAAATAAAGGTCTCTTAATTCTTGTTTTAGTATTAATTTTTTTAATATGAATGTTTCCATTTATTTTTTTTTTCACCACGATTTTTATGTTAAATTATACATGATGGATCCTATATATGCTACATGGGCCTGTTTTGCTGTTTGTAAAGTTATAAGGGTCCTCTTGTTTTGTGGGACATGATGGATATCCGAGTTATATTTCTTTCTTAATTTTTCATCATTGGTCTTTGAACCACCCCTATGCATATCGCCATCCAATTGTTTCCTTGGATTTTTGGGCCACTTAATTTAGTTAAACTTCTCGGTTTCGTCACTTCTCTATGGATCCCATGGATTGGGCATACAGTTATTGGGAAACAGTCACTTTTATGGTGTTTAATCACCAATTCCTAGTGCTTCTAGAGATGCCATTCATTCCTGACTTCTTGGATCCACTTTGGTTAGGTACTCTATGTATCACGTGTGAAACCCTGGCTCATTTTTCCTTCCACTACCGAAGTTTTTTATAGGCTTTTCCTTCTTCAAAAACTTCACCTTGTGGTCATTCTATGATGAAGATGACGTCTTTACTCATTGGAATGAGTGTATCCCCATCAGTGACAACTCATGTAACCTACAAGAAGGAGTTCAAGTTAAAACTATTTGATCCATATGTTCGTGAAACATGCAGAAATATCTTTGAAGAGATCAGGACCGCCATGCATTTTTTTCAAATTAAATTTTAAGTTTGATTTTTGGTATCAATTTCATTTATAATTTTTAATTTTTTCTTCTTATTTAATTCCTTCTTACCATAATGCATCCTTTGTATCATTTATTGTTTCCTCTTTTGAGATTATTAAATGGTGTGTAGGTGTGTGTGGTGTTCTTATTGTGCATTAGGACCCCTAAGGGTCTGAAACATGTTAAATCATTGAGACAATTTTATTTTTTTCATTATTGTATTAGGTTTTGGTTCTTTCCATATCGAATCCATTATTCCAGATTTGACCTTCATTCTTATTTTTGTTGTCCATCCCCATTTTCACTACCCTCTATCCACAAAAATTGTACTAAACCTTAGGATAAGGTTTAATTAAACCCTCATTTCTAACAAAACATTGCTCCCAATGAACATCACATGTGATTTTTGGTGCTGAAAATGTGTCTCACGCATTGAAAGGAAGTACTCACAAACCATTTTTATGACCCACACTGAAAGAACATTTTGGGGTTGAGGAGCAGGTTGCACACAAATTTTAAGTGTCACACCCAAAGAAGCAGTTCCGCACACAAAAGAAAGTACCATAGAAATGGGTTTTCATAGTTCCACCAATTAACATTACTGATAAAATGTACCTTCAGTAGTGATAAAAATCATTGTTGAAAGAACCCCTTTATTATCACTTTTTTAGCACTAATAAAGGCACCCCTTAAATAGTAATTTTTAGCACTATTAAATCCACCCCTATATCTGTGGATTTTTAAAAGATATGATAAAGACACTCACATTATCATCACTTTTTATTAGCACTGATAAATGGTATATTTCAAAAAATTATATTTCATTAAAAATAATATTTTAATATACAATTATATGTATATTGATGTGAATATAATATTTATATCTTAAATATGTTTTAAAAATGGATTAATAAAAATTTACAAAATATATAAGATATTCAGTGAAAATGACGTATAAAATAATTTAAAAAATATTTTAAATGATTTTTTTCATGTTATTCTAGAGTAACATATAATAAAAATTTGAAAATAAAAAAAAATAAAAAAAATAAATAAAATATCTAACATCGGTTAAATATGTAACTCAAACATCAAACAGCCATAACTTTTGATCTAGGTGTCTGTTTGGACTTTACCACATATCAAATTGAGGATTGGGATGAGATTTATGTTCTCTAGATTAGGGAACCTCAATCACTCTTTTTTAAAAACCAAAAAGGCCCAAAATTCCTCCAAATTGAGTATTTAGTCCGGGTAACCCAATTTTATTAACATCCGATGGAATACCATCCTTATTTACAGCGGTCTTCTTATATTTTTTTGGTAGATACTCAATTTATTTTCAAGTATTACACATATAAAGATATAATGACATCTAAAATTTGTCATTTTTTTAAATCTACTATTATTTATAATTATGTATTCACACATATATAAATAAATGTATATATTTACACATAAAAATTTAATTTTATAAGTTTATATGTAAAAATATTTAAATGTATATTATATTAATAAATATATAAACCATATCTGAATAAAAAGTAATATTCATTTTATTTAAAATAAAAACATGTGAATCTTTATATACCTATATAGTTTGTGTGTGTTTCTGTTTGTGTGTGTTTCTATTAAAAAATTGATATATATTATCGTTATATTCTAATATATGTATGTAAATATTAATAAATAATATATGTAAATAAATAAAAATATTTCTAAATATATTTATAGATACACATATAATATATATATGTGTGTGTGTATGTTGTATATATTTTTTTACTTATTTAATTATTTATAAACACTCACACACACAAACAAATTTTATTAATGCATTTATAAATGTATTTAAAAATGATCAAGTAAATATATATTAATATACGAATAAATATATAAATAAAAACTATAACAAGATATAAATATATATATATATATCATATAATGGAGAAAAAAGAAACAAGAAGGATTGGTAAAGGTCCAAGCATATAAAGGAGATGTCTCGGGTAGGAATCCATGGGGAGGAAGGGGTGCATGCATGGTTAGGTTAAGGGGGGTGCCCATTACTATTAGAGGGGTGTTTGAACTCTATTAAATGGGGGATCGAGCATTGATAAAGGGTTCGTGTCACCTTCAATTAAATTTTTTTAATTTTTTGATTTAAAAATTGACTTTTGTTATCACTTTTTTTAGCACGGATAAAAGGAACCATTGTCAATGCTTTTTATAGCACTCATAAAAGGGACCCCATTTTTACCACACATATATTAACAACACTGTTTAGTGATATTAATGCCTTTTTATAGTGCTCTTAAAATCCATTTCTACAGTAGTGGGACTTGTGCGCCCAAGGTGACACTAAATTCCACAGATACTCCTGAAGTTTGAAGTGGTGTCCAAGGCATGTGCGCATAGATAGAGAGTATTGTGTGAAAAACCATCAAGAAATCATCTAGTTGTGCATAAAAGGTGATGTTGAAGCACATATGTTGTGTGGTCAAGCCTCGTCAGCAGAGGGTTTGGAAGTGTGCAACCTTATTCCACACTTGAGTGAAGTTTGTTGATATGAACCTCCAATTTCAACTATAAATACAGCCTCCGCAAGAAAATAGAGTACAGATCATCTAAACATGAAGTGATGCTCTCACTCGCAAAACATTTTAATCTCATGGACCCTTACAGCTATAGAACTTTTGAAACTGACCACCCATGAGCCCTAACTTTTCTTGGCATACGGTTGAGAGAACCTCACACAAAACCTCTTATGGTTGATCAGATTCATGTAATAGAAAATACCTTTGTGAAAACATGATCAACACATAACACAAAATCATTCATGAACCCATGACTCTCGAATCCATGTGTTTTACATATGCTAGTTCCCATATCTCACACAACTCGATTTGTGTGCAACACAGTAAAGTTGTGCACAACAACTTTTTGGTCTCTGACCCAACGTCCCCTCATCTTCCAGTGTTGATAAAACCATTACAATACCTTTTTCTCATAATCATAGGTTTCTTAATTATTTTTTCTCTTTAGAATAGGTATTCTAACATCAGTAATTATGATTTTCACTCCTCCACTGTAGTGTTTATGCCATGATTCACCATGATTCACCATGACTCGCATGATCAATAGACACGTAAGCCCAAAAGGTGTCGTCACCGAGGGAAAAAACACAACTATATCAACAGAGAGTATTTTATTCTATATCATCCTCATATTTTCATGATCCCCATCATGGAATAAGTCTCATCCACATCTTAGAATCATGACATAAAACTACAGAGCTTCACTTCTAATTCATATGACGTTAAACTACACAACAACATCCTTAACACATGATGTAAAATTGTAGCCTTATCTTATGTGAGGAAAAAATGATTCCCCATGTATGATTGTCTTGGGAAGCCACTCCTCCACATCTATGAGAAGTCACCCTATAGCTATCACCCTCATGTCCCCTTCCATCGGATGTCAGCACCCTTACGTAGCTTTTATCTGTAACCTCCACACTATCCCTCATCGATGCTCCTCCCGCAACACGAGCATCCATAGCACATGATGTCAAACTGCATGGGTCTATCATATCACATGAACATAAATTGTTACAATGAACTATGTGGGTTTTGTCCTATTTACTGAGAGGGTATGTAAGACACCCTCATTAGGTTCAATCTCGAAAATGTTGAGTGTTAAATTTTTTTGCCTGGGGACGCACATAACTAAAATGCCAAGTGTGAAATATCCCCCCCCCCTTGGGACACACATAACCAACCCAATTAGTCCCTACAAGATATTAACCCTATTCACAAAATTTCCCCACCAAAATTTAAATCTATTTCCAAAGTGTCCTTGTAAGATGTTAGACCTACAGTCAACATGTCCCCACAAGATGTTAAACTCACACCCAACTTATCCCGACAAAACGTTAAACATGTACCCAACCTGAATTCACAAGAAATTAAACCTACACTCAACCTATCACCGATAGATGTTAAACCTACGACTCAACTGTCTCCATATGAAATCAAAATCAATACATAATCAATAATCCATACCACATACAATAAACATGGGAGGCCTGAGGTAAAACCACTCCTAATACTAACACACCTGATGTCAACTACCTTGTGGATGACAAGGGATGCATTGGGATCAAAGCTTAAGATTCCTCATATGTGATATTTTCTAAAAAATAAGAAGTATTTATAGTTTCCCAAGAAACCCAATGTCCAAACATGACCAACATTACTACCTCCATTGATTGAAGGTTGCTTCCCTACCAAGACAGAAGCAGTGTAATTAACCAGCATCCACCATAAGATGGCACCGAGAATGAGTTTCAGGAATGTGATGTAAATTTATGAATTAAACCCATATTAGGTGATGTGATCTAAGGAGGAATCCACAGAGGGAAGAACCAATATTCCATCATCCCTTTTCAATCAGGGAGTTGATATCACCAAATAAAGTGATGTAAGTCACTCACCTTTGGAAAGTGGGAATAGAGGTTAGTAGGAATCATACATGACGTGATGACCCCAATGAAAGCCTCAAAACAAAAATGGTGAACCAAACGTGAATATACTCTCCTCCAAATATGTGGACTAGTAGCGCTTGGGGAACAATCATATTTTCATGTCACTGGTACCAGATATTTGAAGGCAATCCTCAAAAAGGATGTGGTGGGACCAAAATGAAACACACCTGTGACTCGGGGAAGAAAACATTGGGCATCCTTATTCTATGAAAACTTTTGCATGGCCTCTCAAAAATTTCGGGAAGAATGGATGAATTTAGGGTATTTAAAATTGCCTTCATTGTATCTATACTTATGGATAAATCTATATTCTTTACAAGACTCGGGCTATAGGAAGATAGAGACCTAAATCCAAGAGGTATAGGGGTAGAGGAAATGTTGGTTTCGAAATCCCTCAAGACTATTCGTACATCATGATAAACACCATGACCTCTAGTTTTCGGAACTGGTGCCCTATTTCAACCCCTAGTCTCATTCAGAGGAGGGAGATATATTCCCCTGTTCACTGATATATGAGTGGGAATTGGTCATTCCCACTAGGGATATGACCTGCCAAGATCTCAAGGCATTGATGCCTCACCGAAAACACTTCCCCCAAGGGACAAAAAAGTTGAAACCCCCATTCATTATAATGATGAACCTCTATAAGAACCTCTCCCAAAAGAACTCTATCATCTCACTTCCCTATGATGAGGAGGTGTAGGGGATGTCCAAGCCTTTCTTGTAGCGGCCACCACTCAAGAGATCCCCGGGAGGGGTTCCACCAGGCCACATCAACACCAAAACTGACTGGTTTCAGGCATCGATGAGAGGGCTGACTTCTTCCCTAGTCTTCCAGCCTTGGTCCAAAATACCCTTCACTGATGTTGTAGAAAAACCTAGAAACTTACCAAATAAGAGACATTTTATACAGCTCCAGTGGACCCTTCCACCACCAACGCATCCTATCACCTCCCCTCAATAGTTTATTGGGGATCCGTCTTCACCTGACTGGGATTGAGACCCCAACCACCTGTTAGGAATGTTAGGTTTAACCTTTCATTAATTAAAACCACCAATATTCATTAAAGTCCATATCATGATGATTAAAATCAATGTGGAGATCCTCCACATGCTACCACTAATTATTATAAAGGTCCTCCGCACACCTCCATCATCCAATGCGGAGGTCCTCTATACACAATCGTAAAACAACATAGAGGTACTCCCCTTTCTAAAGACATTACATTATCTGAATAACCTTCCTAGGAAAAGAGGGGAAAAACCCATCATGGGGGTTATGCTTGTGATGCTGGCCAAAACATGCAGGGGGAATCCCAAGGGACATTCAATAGTTCTCACTTTGAGAAATCTTGAATTGTCAGAGGCGGAACCCTAGGAAGTTTCATGTCAATCTTGACCACCCAAACTTCAAAGAAATGGATTAATTAATTAGGGAACCTTCACTTTCACTTCTAGAGTATAGGTTATAAGTCTATAATTTGAATATTACAATCTTGGAAGCTGAGGTCCATAAGATCCTCATATACCTTTACAAATACCTGGGGGTGGAGGATGTCCTAACCACATTTCAGAGACTCACAGTGAATCCATATTAATCATAATTATTTTTCATCTTCTCTACCTTCTGGCTATAAGTTATAGATAATTCAATTCCTAGGTTGACACCTTCAGATGATGGTGATCACTTCGTAGAGACTCAAAGGGATGCTACCTCTCTCACTCATGAGCACCATATATACAATTACTGGTCAAAGTCATCATATTGATAATCTATTAAATGTTAATAAAGATATAAATATAATATATATCAATTATATTAATAATTATAATCATCCATAAAGGGTTGAGATAGAAAAAGAATTATGCCTTTCATGGGGATTGTAGTTTGTAAGTATGCATGAACTTTGTATTCGTTTTCTAAAGATACGATAGAAAGGAATATAAATAATATTTTCTCATTATAAAATATAAATTTCATCATAAAAATCATAAATATTTTTTTAATCCATCGTAATAAATATCCATGTGAGGTGGTGATGGAAAATTCATCATATAACTTCGTGGAGGTGGTAGTCCACGTGTACACACGAGCAATACTTTTGATTCCAATTTTATAGAAAAATGATATCAATAAGGTTATTACATTAACATAATAAAAAATAAATATATTTAATTTATTGATGTTATTATATTTTAATCGTTAGGTTAAAATTTAAGGACGTATAAGAAGAAGTAAAATGAAAACAATCGGTTATGGTGATTACCTCCTTTTTTAAGAACCTCCTTTGTATCTATCCATATGGAACATATAGATGGTATTTTTAAGATAATAGTACCCTCTAAAACATGGATAAGGATGTTTAAAAAATATATTTCTAGTTTTTGGTTTAGAGACATGGCTCATGATGGTGCGATAAATAGTGGAGTGGTAGTATCCTTTTATAGTGAAAGAATGGACATCGTTGTAATTTATTAAAATATTTAAATATTATAAATTATTTTTCACATGAAATCTTGAAAGATTTTTTATATTTAAAATATCAGATTCATATTAGTCTAAATATTCTCATAAACTAAAATTTATACAATTTTAGGTGATTTATTAACCTTTATCTCTTAGTTTTATCCCCTTGCCAACTCTTTTGATGATTACCACAATATCATTGTTTTTACTCATTGGGGTTGAGAAATTTGAAATAAAAGGACATGTGACCCATAATTGGATAATACATGATATTTTAGAACATATCCAATTATATTTTCCAATGATAATTTTATTAGAAAAATAAATTCATTTCATAAAATATTATTTAACATAGGATACCATTAAAGTCATTTTTTGGACTGTTCACATTGTTTCACTTTAAAGACAACAAGATAGATATGGAATTCAAAAATAAACTTTTATAATATAATAATATGTTATATTTACATAAAAAATTCATGTAAACCAATAATTAATCCAAATTTTATTACTTTTAATATTTAAAAAAACATTTATTTGATTTCACTATCACGTGAACAAGCATTGTGTTGGTATTGCGTTAGAATTTATTGGAATTATTTCATCACTAAATATAAAATTAAAATTAAAATGATATGAAATATTTATTCAAATTTTTAATAAACATTTATAATTGAATAGAACCACTTTTTTATCTCCATAAAAAATATTATAGATATTGGGAAAAAGGTCTATCTAGAATCCAAATCTCCTGACCATTTATTAAAGGTGAAAGAAAAAATAAAACAAGAATGAAATAAATATAAAAGTATTATAAAAAGAAAAATTACCTCATAAAAAAATAAAATCTAGATCATGGAATGTAGGATCATTCTAATAATTTTAATCAAAATCATCATCATCACCAGTTTTCCACTCTAATTATGAATTTCCTTGATTAAGGATCCCAAGAATCCTCTACATTGACCATTTCTTCTCCAGAGTGAGATGGATCATTAATGCCTCAGAAGATTACTCAGTAGAAAAATTCCTAGGAAGGTTGGAGTTATCCTTCCATGGACTTCATTTTAGAGGAACTAGAGAAAAACCATAGTCGCTGACCATCATTCCCTTTCCATTTAAAACAACACCCTTAAAAAAACAATATCATCACTACCCTTAGATTGGATATGAGTGGTTTCCAAAAAAACCAAAAATTATCCGAAACATTACCCCATTTACTATAAATTCTGGAAGAACTGATGTTATTATGAATCTTTGGAAGATATTCAACACTCTGTTGAACATCAGATTTCCATGTCCCATCTTCTTGTAAATCATGTCCTAAAAAGTCTGCATCAATCTATTTCATAATATAGACTTAATCATAATTGTGTGAAGTAGAACACCTAGTAACAACACCAAAAAAACATATGAATACTAACCCAAATCAACAGTGTGCATCCAATTTTAACCATAATATTCCATTATAATCAAATTTGAGCTTCCAACCTGCTGAATAGGTTTAAAGGTAAAATCATTACACCTGCATGTCGGTTAATAATTTTCCAATATTTGACTCACAGATACAATTTTCAAACTGATTTTTTTTATCCCAATGCCTTCAATGGTCATTTGAGACCTATTTATATTCTTATCCTTCGATTCAGACATAGAAAATGAACTAGTAGTAGCTGAAAAGGTTCTTAGTTGTTCTTGATTCACCCCCAAGGATTTATTTTTGAACACTACAGCCCATTGATTTCAAGAATTCTTATCCATATATTCAACTGGCTACTTCCTTGGCTGCCTAGGTACTAACTATCCATGCATCCAAGTTGAATTTTTCTTACCATTTACGTCACACTCCTTTGAAGGATTCCCCTTCAAACCACAAAATCACAAACTTTTTCTAGAATTTCTCATCCAAATTGCCGATTGATTTTCATCTTTTATAGAACTCCGGATAAATTTCATACTTAGCCATGATATGAAAATCATTAGGGGGAGTAGTAAGAGCCACATTTTTAATAAGAGTAGAACACAAATAATTTCAACCAGCATTCTCGCAAAGTGGCCATACCTGACGTGTTCAGTTTTATTATCCTGAAGAATTAGAACGCCAATGGTAGTATCAATATCATGAGATATTTTAGAATTCAATAAAATTTAATTTAGGTCCTTAAACATGATCCAAACCTTTGGAAAATCATTCTTGACCTTTGAAACATTAAAATACATTGTCCATTCACAGAGATGAAGTGCGCCTGACTTCAAAAATAACGTACTAGAGGACCCCACAAGGATCATGAAATCATTCGATTGAAATAATAAATGAAAGAAATTTATTGCTAATGAAATACTATTATAATAATAAAACCCCTGTAGAAAAATGATCCTACAAATAACATCTTCAAGCCTCTATGACTTCTGGCCTATGGAAAGAACTACCCTACAAATTAACGAGTTCTTACCCAAATCCATACATTCCAGGAAGGATTTATGATTAGCTTAAACAAGGGAGGATAATCTTTTCTTGAGTGTCTTACAAGTAGAGGAATCTTTTAACACCACCAGCGGATGCCGAACAAGATCATTCATTTCAACAGAGGCATCACATGATTTCATTCCTATAGCTAATACCCCTTCTATCTCGCATCAAACTGTATAGACCAAAGGTGACAGTTAGTCCATCACAGGTCTACACACAACATCCTCTCTAGTCACCACTACATTGAAAGAATCTATCACCACCAATAAATGCACACTTCCCACTCCTGTAGACATCACTGAAACCCTATGAGATATGAGAAAATTGGAACTATCCATGGAAGATAAGTAGAAAGAATTCTCAAATGCCCAAGTCACTATGGGATCATCCCACCAAGCACTATAGATGCTGAAGTCGTCTATATCCACATCGTAAGACAAACCCCTATGAGATTCAGAAAAATTGGAGCCAACCATGGAAGATCAATATGAATACTTCTTAATCATCCTAGTCACCATGGGATCGACCCACCAAGAACTATAGCATCCAACTCCATCTACATCCACACCGCTGGACAAACAAACTGACTTAATGAAGTGTGGTATTATAATTTAAAAACCCTAAAACCATATTCCAAAATCTCTTTTGAAGAGATCCTCCCAAACCCTTTCTTCCACCATAAATAGAGATATTAAAACAAAGAGAGTGACATTTTTAATTTTTTATTTATTAAAAATAATATTAAGGTCATCATCAAAGTAAAGTGTCATAATGTTTTTAAAACATCAAATAGATGATTCTTAAGGTCAAAATAAACATATCCAATTAAATAAATTCATCTTTTTGGATATTTATAGGACTTATCTGATAGTTTTAGCCTTTTTTGACCTTTATTGAGTTGGAAAATAATTACCATGGTGGCTATTAATAATATCCAAGAATAAAATGGTTCTATTTACCAAATTTGAACCACATGATTAAAAATATAGGATCCATTTTCAAGATTAAATATTTAAAAAATTTATATATAACGGTTAATATTAATTCATAAAGCACAATGAAAAATGGTTTTTAGAAAAATGTGTTTTAAGCCTAAAAATTAACTTATACCAAAAAAAAAAGTATAATAATGAAAACTATATAATTAATTAGATTATATAAAATTAAATGAGGTTTATTTGACTATAATATCAAATTAAAAACCTTATGAGACTTTTAAATTACATCAATTGATGAAAAAAGGACAATTTTAAAAAAAATCATTATTTTCACGATTCATTGAAAAATAAATGTTTTTAGAAAAAACTCAAATATCCAACCTTGTATAATATTGAAACATTAGTTTATGAAATTATATTCATTTCCTAAAATACATTTTCAAAAAATTGAATAAATTATTTATAATTTTAATATATAAAATTTAATAAAACCATTTTTTAATTAAATATATTTTTGAATCATAAATTGACGTTCTGAAAGTTGAGTATTTATTTATTATGAATTAATCAATACATTTTCACTATATAAAATCTTTATAAATATTTTTCATAATTTGTTCACTCTTTTTCATAGCAATAATTTTACAACTATGTTATAATATGTCACAGTTCTTTTTAGGGTTCGTGTTGCATGTTAAGAAAGATAAAAAACACTTACAATTTTTTTAAACTGATACAAATTCTAAAATCTTAGGTTTTTAATTTATATCCACTACATAAAAAACATTTCTTCATAATTTTAATTATCACTTATAGTAATTATTGTATCATAACCTATTAATAAAATATTATATATATTTTATCATTATAACAATTTTTTAGGTCACTTCTCAAAAACATAGTAAATCTAAATCCAAGTATATATCATTATTATATTCATGAGTTTCCAAAAATATACCTTGATAGATAAGTGATACTTTCTATATAAGATTAAATATATTTATCTTCCTCTTACTTTAGTTTAGTAAATCATTTACTATCAACATTTATAATACTAGATGACATACTAACATGATTTCTTTCAATACTATAAGCATAATTTCATCCTTTTATTGTGCTTCGAGTTGTTTTCCATCCACGTATCATCTTATATTCCATATGATAAATAACCATGAAGAATTCATTTTTTCATATCTGAACAATTAAAATTAACTTTTAATGGTTCATAAGATCGACACAATAATGGTAATTCATTACTATTATATTTAGATATTTACTAAAATCAAAATTATTGGAAATTGTTATCCAATATGAATAAATATTTATTCACCAATATCTAAAATGTCTATAATAACACAAAATGTTAAACATAAGTATTTCTATAAATAGTTGTCCTCGAAAATCATCAAAATATGGAAAAAATAGTATCCCATTGATTATAATGATTTGATAGCATATTATTCAATTATGAAATTAATATTTAGTAACTCTAGTTTTTTTGGATTAGTATTTTGAAAAATTATATATATAAATATTGATTTTCCTGTGGAGTCAGCACTGTAGTTGGGTTTCGTTGGATCCAAGAATTAATATTTTAAAAATATTTATATATATTAAAAAAAATGAATGCATATTCTGAGAATAAATGATGTTCGTATGGTTGGGCACCCCATATGAGAAATTAGAGACCATGTTTATTTCTAAAATGTGGTGTTTACCCTATGACCGACATAAAGTTTGTTATCATTTGATGTTGCATGGAAGACGGACGTTGGTCGATGTTTTAAGTAAAATGAATAGAATAAATTATTAATTTATTTAATTTTCCTAAACATGATAACTCCCCTATAGAAGTGATATCATTTAATATATCCCTGGTTATCTACATAACCATATGATATTAGAGAAGAGGAATAATTTTTATTCATTAGAATATTGGGATAAAGGATCCATGGAAAACAAATCAAGGTGAATCGTGAGATGGAAAACAAACATAGTTGGATCATTATCTTCGTCACTAGAAAATGTGTTATTCACTAGTTAATGATCAAATATCAATACAGGTCTCATTATATTATATATTTACACACTTATTTATTTTTTAACATGGATTATAAAATAACTGATAAATTTATCTTTGATCTCATGCATCACACGAACCGGAAATAAATCTTTTTGAGATCTTGATTTATTATTTCATTTGTTGTTCCATGTGTCACCCCTAACTTTCACACTTTGTGATCATTGTATGGGATCACAATTGTAAATTATGGTGTTCACATATTTCTTATGTATTTTTCTGACTTCACTTTAGATTTTTTACAATTGGCCCATAGGGTTAGGGTTTGATGTTATCGGGTTGGATTCGAGTGAGATCGAATCCCCAAATTCATGGTGGATGCATGAACGACACACAAATTAGTGTTTTATGGAAGGATTGTGATGTGATATGAGTTCAAGGTGTTGTTGAAATGGATCAAAGGTTAGTTCTTGGTTATTCCTCCAGGGGATAGGTGTAGTTCAATGGCATGAACTGCATCAGGTTTGGGTGGCCGAATTTCGGCCACCAATGACAAATCTGATATATTAATCCCTAGATATGAGTTCCCTGACATGAATCATGGATCAAGTGGTGGTGAAAGAGGTGTAGGATAGATTCATAAATACTACATTAGATCCTGTAAAATATCAGCATACATGATGTGTAGTCTAGGATGTGTAGTCCCCTGGCTATAGTGGCTTGTGTTTCAGGAGATGTTTAATATCACACATTGTGTATGACCTATACATACCATGTAAACTAGTGTTGGTAGTTTGGTGTGTACCCCATGGGTATATGTTCATTGATATGACCAGACACCTGGGGATGGCCAGTGTACATTAGAATTACAATGCACACGAGTATAGCTAGAGTATAAGGGAACACCCATGCACTCAGGAAAACTAGAGTACATGTGAACAACCATGTACTTGTGCATGACCATGAACATGGGCATGACTGATGTACATGGGCATGTGCCTATGTACAATATCATGGATAGAAGCACATGGGAATGACCAGGAAAAAATCAGGCAAACCCAGGGTGTCCAAGACATGTGAAGGTGAGGATATTCTTGAGTGACTAAGGGAGGTCATCGGTCATGTGACACCATATACATGCTATATACTTTTCTCAGGGATTTTTACCTTATGTATCTCTATCTTATGGACTATGATTTGGGGATATGAGTATCCTATCATATGAAATTTTCCACATAGAATGTGATGGTTACCTTTTTTGTCCTGAGAGATATTACATGATGTGTTACAAGAATGATTCTAATATCACTGATGCTTGACAATGGTATCGGTTGGGTGTGATCATAAGTGGGATTTAGGGGATGGTACTACCTTGTCACACCAAGGAATGGGTTCCTTATACCCGCCACACATGTAGATCCGATACTCCTCCATACTATATTAGGGTATGATTCATATATCTACAATTTTAAAGGTGTTAATAATAGTGTATTCTTTATTATTTTGATTTTTTTTGAATTCTTAATTTTATTTAATAATTGTTAGAAATGTTAAATTACGTTATAATATGATCAATTTTAATGTTATGTTTATTTTATTTTTGAAATTATAAATCATTGAATTCTTTATTAGTTGGGTGTTTTTATGTTTTAAGATTCATTTTTATATCATTATTATAAATTATTAATATTTTATTTTTGACATTTTAATTTGAAATGTTTATATTTATTATAGGTAAACCGTTAATTTACTAATTACATTTGATACATAGTTAATTTCAAATTAGGATATTTTAGTTTTTGTTAAATTTAAATATATGTTATTTTATTTAAATTTTAAATTTATTCATTTAATTTTTGAATTCACTTTGAATTTCTAACATATTTTGTTAATTTATTATAATTTGATATTATATTTATTTAGATTTATTTATAGTCATTAATTGTTTTATTTAATATATTTGTAGTAAATTTTTGTAAGATATTTAAATATTTCATGTAAGATAGATATCAACTATATGAGGAATATAATTTGGATATGTGATGTGCCTATAATAATTTAAATCAAATTAGTTCGGGTGCCGATGATAAAGAAGATACGCCTAACAGAAACCAGCTCATTTTTTGTAAAGAAACCATGACCAAGGCCCGCACTTATGACCATAACAACACCGACTATCTTGATATAAACCAAGGATTTACATGTTTTCCTTCTACAAAGAAATTTTGGTTTCCAAATCATATTGGTGATGCTTCAAAGCCATTTTTTTATGAATATGATGTATGATCTACATGAGCCAATCATTCCCTTCAAAATTCTGACAAGGAAGAAGCTTGCTGAAATTGTGTTGGATTCTAGATTTGGTTCAATTGGTAGGAAGGATGAGGTTGAAAAGGTGATGATTTCACCTAGTGGTCTTTCCCCTAAAATATAAGCACTAGAAAAAGATAATAGTCTATTTGGAAAGAAGGAAAGAGACTAACACACAAATAACAACAAAAAGAATGCACATCAAACATAAATTTTATATTCCTCCAAACATTCATGAAAAACTAAAGTGGATGTTTGATGATCAAATATATGCATGCAGAAAATAAAGTTTGACACCAAAAATTTTATTGTGGAAAACCCCAATGAGGGAAAACCCCGCAGGACCTAGTTCATAAAGAACATACACTATAATCAAAATTAAAAATAAGAGACCCCCAAAGATGAGTGGGATATCCCAAATAATATTAATATAAGACAGTGGATCAAATTTCGAAGGTAGATGCAGGATAAAGGCATCATGAAATGAAGAACACAACCTGATAAAGAAACCAATATAGATCTGACAAGGTAAAGTATGTGTTTGCTGTCTAAATAATTGGCGTGGATGAAAAGGTACCAGGATCAGATCAAGGACCACTATATATGAAATCCAATCAAAGTATTACAGTTTCTCTGGTTTTAGATCTAAAATCCATTGGGTATAACCTTAACTGCACTACGCGGAATATTTTGTGGAGTGCCTCACTTCTGGGATGGACAGACTGTCGCCCATATCAAACCCATCTCAATTACATATTGTTGGCTACATCATACTATCACACATTCCAAAAATATTTAATTCCATCCACTTTTATAGACACTAGGTCCATTTCTCCAATTATTTTACTCAATATTAATTAATTCCATCCATTAATGTTGATAATAAACTCTCCATTAATATTGGGACAAACTCCCCTATTAATGTTGATAAAAAATTATCTATTAATTAATTTCTCTCTCCTCAATAAATTTTATGAATACCAACACATACATTATAAAATAAACTAGGGTATGTTGAATAGAATGATAATCCAATAATTGGGGTATGTTGAATTATATTTAAGATGAGTCTGGGGGTTAAGATTTTGAATAATTATAGTCCACTATGAATTTATGGGTTGTGAAATAATTTTACAGATCTGATCTATGGAATTTGGAAAGAATTCTAAAGTATCCACTGATGTAGCCTTACAGATGGTGACACATTCATATTTAGTGTTTGATGATGTGCATAGATTAGTTTAGACTGGGTGTATATTTATTGTTGATTAGAGTTGTTAGAGGTTTACAAATTGAGGTGAAGAATAATATCAAAGTCCAATTTTGATTTTTTTCATGGATTAATAGATATGGTGTTAGTTAAAAAATTTGTTTCCTATGTAGATGTCATGTTTTTTGAAGAAAATATTAATGTGACAAGACTCTGATAGATTTTCATATTGAAAAAAATGATGGATGAAATAAATGGCATGTCACATTATAAAATTAAATTAGTGATATTATTGAAAGTAAAAAAATAATTATGATATGAAAAAAATACGGGAGATTTATTTATAGATGGAAAACAACAATTTTTTAGAGATTTCAAATAAAGAAAAATAGGAGTGGAAGTAGGATATTTTATAGAAAACTGCTACTAGCCCCAAAGATGATGAAGACAGTGATCAAAGCTTAAATATACACGTCATTGATGTATGACTAAATTTATAGTGGGTGAAGCTAGTGTATTCTAAAGGTAATTTCTTTCTGATTTTTAATTTTTCCTTAATTTCAAAATTTTAAAACTGTACAGAATATTGAACTTCAAAATATGAACACTATTTTATGTTTTAATACTCTAGTACTTTAGAGAACATTTTTCTTCCATTATGAGTGCATAACATTTCTGTTTGAAGTGTGATAATATATGAATGCGTCCTTTTAGTTCCATCCATATAGATGTTTGAAGATAATCCTCACTGTTTAAATTTATCAATCATCCATTGTAGATTGTTAGTACAACTAGTTTTGTTTGTATCACTGTTCTCAGTGATCGTTGAGAGCATTGATTTAATATTACATAAAGGGTATATGCTTTCAAGATCTAGGTTTTAGACTAGATTTAATGAACTGTTTGAGATGAAAAATTATAGATTTCAGTATTTTCATTTATATAGTTAGAGTTTTGAAATCTAATTAAAACAATGAAGTTAGACTAATCTATAAAAATTACTAGTAAGTATTATACTTCTTATTGTTAAATTTTCTACTGCTTGATTTATTTTTGATTCATTTTAAAACTCTAATTTAATTTATAAATTATAATTTTTTATTTTATTTTATTAGATTCCACTTTAAAACTAATAAAATTTTGAAAGTAGAAAAAAATAAAAACAGGGTGATAAATTACTCTTTAAGGAATGTATCATTAGAAGGAAACCATGATTGATACTATAATATAGTAATTAGGTTAAAATTATACTTCGGATTAAAAGAGACTATTAAACCCCATTAATTCAATTTTTACTGTTACTGTGAAGAAATCATATGGGTATAAAAATTAAAAAAATTATTAATCCGGAAATAAGTATCAACAAAAAAAATCATTTTCGTTAATGTTATATGTCCTCTAACCTATAAAATGGCGATTCTATAAAATATTATATTCCTAGAAAAATTATAATAGATAAAAAATTAAAAAGCTTTATAATTTGAAAAATTAAAAAAAATCCCACAAAAAGAAACACCATGAGGAATTTTTATAGAAACTGAAAAAATTTCTAAATTAAAATGGATAAATAGAGAATGCCAAAAGATCTCACTACTCCTGAACTTAGAATCAAAATAGTTTTTTGGGTACTCGAAGATTTCCTTAGGATTTCAACATAGGTTAGTCTTTATTCAAAATCATCCTAATTTTAATGGGAATCCAACTGTGGAACCACATAAACATTTATAAGAGTTTCATATGGTGTCCATCACCATAAAGCCTCAAGTGGTAAGTGAAGATAAAATTACGATGAGGGATTCCCATTTTATTTGGATGGATTGGACAAAGAGTGGTTTTACTACTCATACTCCACTATAAAAGAATGTTTTCACTGACTAAAGAATATTTTATTGGATAAATTATTTCTAGCCTCATGGATTCCCTCACATATAAAATATATCTATGGTATTAGAAAAATAAAAGGTGAGACTCGTCATGTGTATTGGGAGTGGATTAAAAAACTATGCTCTATCTTCCCCAATCACCAAATTTTCAACCAACTCATTATCCAATATTTCATTGAGGGAATAGTTTTAATGGATATGATTTTGATTGATGCTACTACTAGAGGAGATTTAGTTGATAAGACTCTTGTAGATTCTAGGAACCCGATTTATAATATGGAATAGAATTAAAATCAGTTTAGTACTAGGAAGTTTTTTCATTTAAAGATAGATATAGATATGACTACTTCAAATTCTGATAGTATCCAAATAGAGATTCAGATGAGTGAACATACAAGCATCATTAAATAAATGTTTACTAACTCTATGACTTCACAATCAGAACCAAAAATATATTATCCCATTGAAATGAATTATAGTATTTGTTCTACAACTAATCATTTTACTGATCAATGTATATAATTTTAAGAATCTTCTAAATAATTAAATTGGAATTTTCAATCCAGGACTTTTCAATATAATCCAAATTTCAAACAAGACTAGAACAACCAATATAACAATATTCTTAGGCCTAATTAAAAACCAACCTAGAAGTTCTTGCCCCAAAATTTGGATTAGTATCCTAGCTATATCTAAATATATATAGAAACAAATTTAGAGGAAATTTTATAAAAGTTCTATAATAAATAAAACCAAGAACAAAAAGTTAATCACCAAAATGATTCACACATTCATAAAATGGATAAAAGAAAAATAATACTACTCAACAATATAATGTCTTTTTATAAAACTTTATTACTCAAATGGGTAATATGGAAACTAAAATTAGTGGTTTAAATAATCAAATAAGTTGATATTTTCTATCATGTTCTAACGTGAACTCAAGAGGAAGAGAGATTGTTAGTGTAATTGTATTGGGAAGGGGAACTAAAAATCAAAACCCCCAAGAAGAACATAATGAATAAGAATCTGAAAAACACAGTTCTACTTCTCAAATAAATGGAAAATCAAAGGAAGAAGTGTCAAAACCGTTTTCTTATTCTATTAAACCACATGATGAAACTATTTTACAAACCATAGAACATATTGTACAACCAGGAATCCACACAATAGTGTAATAATAAAATTCAAATAAGAAGAAATAAATCCACCTTCAATGTACCTATAGGGATTTTAAAAAACTAATGGTCACTTAAAAATGGATAATCCGAGTTCATGATGAATAGAAAATGTATAGGGAGTCATTTCCTTATCCTTTAGGAAACCCTCCTATCAAGAATATTGTTGAAAATGAAATAGAAAGGTAAGTACATAAAAGATTAAGAAAATTATAAGTCAGTATTTCTTTATTAGACACTATTAAACAGATCCATCATTATACTAAATTTCATAAGGATATGTGTACTCACAAGATGAGGATTAAGGGATTTGAGATGTTTAGTATTGGAATAAATGTTTATTCAATGATCTGATATTCCTTCCCTATTAAATAAAACTAATTAGGTACATTTATTATTACATGTGTCATGGGTATTCATTTGTTTTAATATGAAATGTTATATTTAAGAGCCTCTATTAATTTTATTCCTTATTCTTTCTTTTCACCTATGTAAGTTGGAGAGATCATTCAATCATGTACTATCATCAATTCAGTTAAAAGGATCTTAGCTAATCTTGATAGAGTTATTGAAGATATTTTGTTAAATAAAAAAGAGTTAGTTTTCCCTTCTTATTTGTATATGTTATACATAGAAGAAAATTGATTTAGTAACCATAAACCATTAGTTTTAAGAATACCATTCTTAAAAACTACTAAGTAAATTATCAATGTTCATAAAGGTAGACATTCTTGAGAGTTTTAATGGAATATGGTTAATTTTAGAAACTTAAAATCAATTAAAACCCTATGGAGGACCATTATTCACACCAAGTTAACATGATTGATTAGTTTTCTAAATATTTTTTTCCTAATTTTATTAAAGATTTCCAACATCCAGATTCATTTTAAAATAATGTTTTGGATGAAAATGTGTCTTCTAAAAATTGTAAAATCTCATATGGTTATGAATCTGAAATTGAATCTATTTTTAAAAGCATTTAATGCTGTTTTGGAATTTTTGAACATGAGAATGATAATGTTTTTTTGAAAATACTATTTTAAAGGATAATAATTTTTCTAAAACTTTTGAAACATATACTACTACGGGAAATTTCTGAAATTGTTGAAATTGATTTAGATTCTACTAAAATTAACAAAACTTCTACTGAAAATGTCATAGAAAATTCTGCTCATGTTTATGAAATTGAATTTGAAATTTATTTTGATGAATAAATAAATTTTATCAATAGAATTTATTTCTTTTTAAGTATATAGGTCTGTAATTATTGTATTCTTGGGTATGTTCTAATATCAAAAAAATGAACATAAAGAACCCATAGTACTTATTTTTTCTAAATAAGACAACCAACCCACACATTAGCATAAATACTTGAATAAAAATTTGAAATATTATTACTTAGAAGATGAAAAAATCTTTATTATAATTAAAATTGGTATTTCAATGAATAAGAAAATATACCTTTAAAGGTTCTTAGGAAGAATATGATGACCGTAGGTTGAAATTTAGATTATTTTACAATGATTATTCCATCTGTGTGGGTGCATAAGATTATTCTAACGGTTGATTCTGAAACTATAATAATATTTTAGAAGAGATTGAATCATAAACTTCTAGAATTTGTTAAAAAAGAATTTATCTTTTTTAAAATTTAGGTATATTTTACCCCATTGTTGAATGTCGATGGGTTGGTCTAGTTCAAATTGTTTATAAAAAAGTTTGTATTTAACATTGTTAAGATTGAATGTATATTATTAGTTCTTTTTATGTTTTCCAACAAATGTAGGGTATGTATTGATTATAGGAGGAAAAACTTAGTGACTAGGAAATACCACATTCCCTTTCATTTTCTTGATTAAATACTTGATAGGTCAACTGATTAATCCCCTTAGTTCTTCCAAGATAGTTTTTATGGATACTTCCCGGTTTGTATAACTCTTGGGAACAGTGATAAAATAAATTTATCATGTGCTTTTAGTACCTTTCCTTATCAAATAATTAAATTCAAAATATTTAATTCCCTTTACAACTTCTACAGATACATGCTTAGCATTTTTATAAATTTCTTGAGGAATGTATAGGGGTTTTAATAAATGAATGTACAGTGTATGGTCAATCTTTTATGAGTTTTTTAATGAGTTTAAGTGCTATGATTAGAGTATTTATTGAGAGGAAACTTGTTCTAAATGTTGAAAATTTCCATTTTATGGAATTTAGGTTGAAAATTATAAGATTGAAATCATCTATTCATTTCTTTTTCGTAGTACTATGAAAAATATTACATATTCTCTTGTCTATGCAGGATTTTATAAGAGGTTCATAAACGAATTTAGTCAAACTTATATACCATTAACAATAATTCTTTAGAAAAAAAATTTCCCCTTTTCTTTTGATGAGAAGTGTAAAGATGCCATTAATGAACTCAAACTGAATCTAGTGTCTCCAATAATAGTTCAACCACTTAATTGGGACTTGAAATTTGAGTTTATGGATGATTATTAAGAATTATCATTAGGTTGTATTCTTGGAAAATGAGTGGATAGTAAATAACATGACATTTCTTAAGATTCTAAGAACCTAGATATTGTCCAATCCAATTTCTCCCCAAAAGAGAATGAGTTATTAGATAGGAAAAAACATCCCAGATACCCTAGTAACTTGATAAATGAGCTTGTTTTTACATCACCTTAATGGTGTTCTTGAACCCCATGGGTTGGAAACTAGCACCTGACATCAAAAAATATGCAAGTGGGAATGAATTTTCCATAAACACAATAAAATCAAGTGATAAATGTCTATATTCATATAGGAAAAACATTATATGGAGAACTATACCAAACGTCAAACTGGTTTAAGAAACCCAATGTACTTCATCAAAGTACCAGAAAATAAGATAACAAACCATGCCCCAACATACAAAACTCTCCCAACCCAATGATCAACAACTAGAACCACCTCCAAGTGGTGATTTACCCTTTTTTTGGAACTAGAAGAATATAATCTATAAACTCCAGAAGGCATAGGTAGGGTGTGATCTAGAAGCGATTTTGGGGTCTTATAAAGGATTCAATAATAATATTCCAACATTTAATTTACCAAATAATTCATTCAATTTAAAATAAATTTTCAAGGAATTTCAAAATAATATGATAAAAAGGAATGCTTTACTTTTAAAATGAATGAAATACTTTAGAAATATGTCTTATTATACATTCTCTATAATAATTTTTATATAAATTCATAATAAATGCATAAAAAATATGCAAACAATGGAATATATTTTAAACATAGACAATGAAAAACAAGGTTATCTTCTATTTGGTATGATAATTCTAGATTATGGGATCCTTACACACTTATATAATGAAAATGGAAATGCTCACACACATCCCTTTGATACTATTCAAAAGGGACCAACCAAAATCTTCTTGGGTATGAGCTATGCCTACATGATTATGTTAGAGTTAAAAAAATTTAATCCTTTTCTAGGGAATTACCATCCAAAAGTGTTTTTCCCTAACAACTTACTATCTAAATAGGCCTTCATGCACTCAAAAAATAATAAATAATGGAAAATTTATTTCAAAACAATTTAAAATACAGTTCAACCCATTCTTCCATTTCAATATGCCAATTTCTATTTAAAACCAAAAATATTGTTTTAATCAAAACATGCCCTTTTTCTGGATAAAACCACTGGGTTTCTATCACAATAATTTAATCCATTTTTCTCAAATATTAATTTTAAATAAATTCCTCGCAATTTAATTTCACAGTTTAAATTGGAAAATTTAAATTAAACAATTTCTATCTAATTTTCACAATCAATCCGCAATTCAATGGAATTGGGGGGGGGGAGTCCACTTTTTTCCAAATCCAATTTAAAACCCCAATTCACTAAAATTGTGTTTCAAAAAATAAAATCACGGAAATTAAATTTAAATAATAAAATGAATTTAAATATATAAATTTAGGGATAATCAAATAGTACATCATAAATAGAACCACCTACCTGTGGATCACGGGATCCTGAAATGTGAATCCCTAATTGGGAAACTCTAATAAGGAATGATAGGAAATAGGATCCACGAATCAAACCAAGATTCAAGATTTGAAGAAATTGAGATTAGATCCTCCAATTAAATTGAGATATATAAAACCCTAGGGAGGAAAGAGGAGAGAGTGGAAGAAATAGAACATAAATTGGAAACCTACTGAGAAGATATCAAATGTCATTCTCCTAGCTTCGATTCACTTATGGAGGGGTGTATAGGGGCAAAAATTACATCCTGGGAGATTATAAGGAAGAAAAAATGCTATAGGTTTGTACAATACAATCAGGTTGTTAAAATGATGGTTTTCAGTTTTTAAAAATAATTTTTAGATTAATTATTTTCCTTATGCCTGGATAGTTGGGTAGGTCTGTACGGTAAGACAAACTGTGCTCCCTAACCATGCACCCTTAATGATGGGATTGAAGGGGTTCTCTTTAGTGATTTCATAGTTTTTCAAACCATAAACCAATCATCCATACCCTCAATATCTTATTTTTCATGGTTTTTTTGGTTTTCACTAGCAAGGCCCATATTTTGGGTAAACCATGCACTAACCATGAAGATCCCAAAATCCCTTTAGAACTTCCAAAATTTCACCCACAACATCCCTAGCCATAACCCAACCAAATAATGATTATAATAGCCGCATTAAAATACTTGGAAATAGTAACATGATGCTAAAACTTCCCCACCATAGAAACATTCTTTCCTTATAATGATTGTTAAGAAGATTCTATGTCCAAAATATAAGGTCACTGCTCTCTCATCAGTGCATCCATCTCTCATGTCTCATAAGATCCATAATTGTTCTATCAAAGAAATCAATCCAACGATATCATACTCCCATAACACACTTTTGTTTTAGAATCAACTATCCTGACTAGATTTTCATTCCCAAATAATTCATTCTTGACCTCAAGATCACTCCATCTCAGAACATGAGATGGATCAGAAAGATACTTCCAATTCTAAGATACATGGAACATGTTATGTATAAATTTCATATGTTGATGAATTTATAAGTGGTAGGAAACCTTCCCCACCATCTCCACAGCATTAAATTTTCCCACAAAATGAGGACCAAGTTTCCCCTGCCTCCCATGCTGTCAGTGACCAAAACAGGGTGCAACTTTCAAACAACACCAGGTCCCCAACTATAAATTCTAATGGTCTATGATGATGATCAGCATAATACATATACTAGCTATTTTCCATCAATATTCTTTAAAAAATCAATTGGATATATTTTGGTCCACTCTTGAACCAAGGTTGGTCTATCCCAGGAGCTTTCACCAATCTCTAACCAACATAAGGAATATCTATAAGCTGACCATACAAGGCCAAAAAAGGAACCATTATGATTGTGAACTTGTAACTATTTTTTAAGAAAACTAAATAAAACCCAAATGATCATCCAAGCTCAACCAAAGTCAAGGACATAAGCACGAATCATATCCTCAATAATTTATATAGATCTTTTTTATGTCCATCCAACTATGGATGGTATTCCATACTCAAATGAACCTAAGATCCATGTGCCACCTAAAGGCACTCCTAAATCGAGAAGTAAACTAGGGATCTTTATCAGGGACTATAGTATATATAACTCCATGAAAATACACAATCTTTTTCACAAAGACATTTCACATCTCTTCAAATTTTGATGTATCATGAATGAGTATGAAGTGAGCCCATTTGGATAGCCTATCGATCACCAACCATTTCACATTATTAATTTTATGGGTTTGTGGAAACCCCACCAAAAAGTTCACAGAGATATCATCCCTATTCCATATTAGGATTGGAAGTGGATGAAGCAAACCTATTGGTTTTTGGAGATTGACCTTGACCTTCTGGAATATATAACAATGATAGATAAAATCAGCAATTCCCCATCTCATACCTAGACACCAATATTGTCGTTGTATGTCATAGAACATCTTCGTGGTTCTAGGGTGCACTTCCCACTGAGAACTAGGGAAATGAACCATCACAATATTCTATACTACTAACAGCACAAAAACTGACCATGATAACATAGAATTCCCTCGGTAGGGAATGATCACTTAGGTATGCTCTCCCAACCATAAAGAGAGTCTCTAATTATATGGAACTCATCATAAAGTTGTTGTTCCATAAGAATCATCTTGAGAAGAATTGATGTCAACTGAACACTGCCAAAAAATACCTTGGCCCCTATTTCTCGAACTCCAACATGAAACTATGAAAAAAGAGTCATCAAGTTACACTATTTTGTCAATTCATTTAGGGACTGAGTCAAAATATTCCAACTTAATTCATCTGAAATGATATTCTCTTTCCTCGAGGTATAGGCAACGTTAAAGTCAAAATATTTCAGCTATTCCACCCAATGCCTCTAGTGGTGGTTCAAATATTTTTGAGAAAAGATACAATTAAATATCTTGTGGTCATAAAAAAAGTTAAAACTCTATCAAAATTTTAGTTCCACCAACTCTTAAGTGATTGCATCACAAATATGAGTTCAAGGTCATGGGTCAGGTAATTATTCTCATGTGACCTAAGATGATGATAGATTTAAGCAATTACATCATCACCCTGCATAAGAACACAAACCAAACTAAAACCCAATGCATCACAGAATACCAAATAGCCCCACCAGACCTCTTATAGAAGAAACAACATTTCATTACTCAAAAGAAATTTTAGATCAACAAGAAAATTTGGAAATTTCGCATCCAAAAAAAACATTACACTCTTCTGTGTTAGAGTAGTAATAGAAGAATCCAAATTTGAGAATTCCTAAAAGAACTAATGATAATACCTATCTAAGCCCAAGTAGCTACAGATCTTGAAAACATTTTGTTGTGTTTCCCATTTCATAATATCTTTTACCTTATCATGATCCATTGATATACTGTGTTCCTATAGCACGTGACCTAAGAACATCGCTTCCCAAATCTGTAAATCACATTTCTATAGATTAGAAAAAATTCAGTGATTTCCCAACAATTCGGAAACTACTCTCAGATGATACAAATGATCATCCTCAGACATAGAGTAAACAATTAAGTCATCCACAATGACCACCATGAAAATATAAATATACTCATGGAAAATCATGTTCATCAAATCCATAAAGACTGTTGGACCATTAGTTAGACCAAAATGAATGACAAGGTACTCATAATGGTTGTACCTACTATGATAGGTAGTTTGATGAATGAAAGATTCTATTATCCTCAATTTATGGTAACCAGATCGATGATCAATATTCTAGAACCACTTTTCCCCTTTCAACTGTTACAATATATCATCAATCTGTGGAAATAGATATTTTTTATAAAACATGACTTGATTGTGCTTTTGGTAATCAACACATATGAAAAGTGACATATCAAATTTATTAGCAAAGAAAAATATTGTAACTCAAGGTGACACACTCAGGCATATAAATCCTTTATCTAAAAGATCATCAACTAAGTATTTTTCTCTTTCATCTCAACTGGTACCATACAGTAAGATGGAATAGAAACTGGTTGAGTATGAGTTACAAAACTGATAGAAAATTCTATCTATCTTGTTTGTGGAAAAAAATAAGCAAAAAAATATTTTGGGAAACTCGACAACAAATGGAGAGAGATCACCACTCAAATATTCTCAATCTAGATAAAATGTGAACTGAGATATTACTTTCCCTAAATTTGGATAAGAATTTCCATCTCTACTCGACCTTGGCTCCCATTCTCCTTAAAATACATGAAAAACCTCATTGATTGCAATAAAAAAGACCAGTGGAACATAAAAATCAACCTAGGATTTATTATCAATTAGAAAATTCATCTAGAAAATTAAATAAAGTGGTTTTATGTCAAGAACCAAAAAATTCCTATCAATATCGATATATAATTATTTTAAAACACAGGTAGGACTATGGAGACCATTTTATCACTTTCTTCAAAGGGTTGTAGTATTATCCATCACATAAGATAAAATATCCATATTAATATTTATAAGATTAACAATATGGTTTTAAATAAATGAATGAGATACACTAGTATCCAATAAATTAGTCACTTGTGATGAAACTATAGTTATGGTACCTCTAACAGTTGCTGGACCTATATCCACTATGTGAATAAGTATTGTTCAAGATGAATGTGGCTAAAACCCATTTTTCATTGTTTCAACTATTTTACCCATAATTTTAAATGGTGATGATTTTCTTGTTCCACTATGAGGAGTGAAATAGATATGTATGAACTTTTTTTAGTGACCTTAGAATCTGAAGGAACTACATACCTTAGGTGCCTCAGTGAAAACCCTCATTGAGTACCTTATCCTTCCATACTGATAGAAAATAATCAGGCCTCTTCCTAGAACTATAGGAGGTCTATAAACCCCATGATATTGATAATTTCCATGAGAATCATCATGATTCTTCTTTCCTCTAATGGAACTCATGCTGACGACTGGAGAAAAACGAACTTCCTTTAACCCTAACTTTTTATCCATGTTCATTTTGGCCATCAATTCTCTATCCAACATATCATCATAAGAAGGAATATTTAGTATGAAAACCTCAGAACAAATATCATATCAAGGTTCCATCTCGAACAATCGATTATTTGTCTTCTAATTTGATAAAATCTTACTTGAGAACTGCACAATCTCATCAAAGTGAATTTCATATTCTATCATGGTTCTATCAAGCTGCTCGAGTTTTACAAACTCAATATCCATAGACAACACCATCAACCATGGACAGAACTATTCAATGAAAACCCTATTAAATTATTTCCACTATAATCCCTCATGCTTCTTTACCATCACCATCATGTCCCACCATCACCTTCATGGTCCCTCTAGCATGAAGGTGGAAAAATTCAAGATTATTTCATCAGATGTCTCAAAGAAACCAAAACAATTATCATTCATACTCAACCAATCCTTAACCTCTTGAGGACCATTGGAGAATTTGAAAACTGGTGAATTCTAGTGAATGATATACTGAGAATGATTCTGAAAAGTATCCCTATGAGGTTACATAGGTAGATAATCAATGGGAACGGGGGCTGGTTCCATTCATAGTGTTCAGAAAGTAAACACAATCACCTCATCCAGAAAATGGTCCATGAGAGGATTTTCTCACTGTGGTTCACTAG
This sequence comes from Viscum album, assembly GCA_963277665.1. Classification (NCBI taxonomy): domain Eukaryota; kingdom Viridiplantae; phylum Streptophyta; class Magnoliopsida; order Santalales; family Viscaceae; genus Viscum; species Viscum album. The sequence goes on from OY728148.1 coordinate 791,685,470, forward strand.
TAGTTTCCTCCTGGATCTGATTCACACATCTTCTCGGAAGCATGATGCTAAAAAATATCAACAAAAAACATTGAATACATTATATTAACACTCAAACATATCAATAAAGGGAAATAAATCCAATAACATGAGGAAAAAATATTTGGATTCCCCCCAATCAAAATAAAAATCAAAGATAAATACAAGAACTAATCCTCAAGAAGCCTTTCCCAAACAACCCCTGGTGACTTCTGGTTCATTACAGTGAGAGTTGTCCAAGCCCTCTATCGCAAATACCTCCCACTGGTGGAAATCCCACCTATACCAACACTGTATTTCCAATGGTTTAATAACTGTTGGAATAAGTATCCTATACCAATGGTTATAGAAACCCATTGGTAAGGATGGATTGGTGAATGTTTTTACCAAATATTTCAAAAAATGTTAGGATATATATCCTTTTTCCAACAGTTTATATCAACTATTTGTATAATGTCAACTATCCCATTATCCTAATGGTTTTTAGAAATTGTTGTGATAGAAAATCCCAAAATCCCACACATGCAGTGGCCTCCAGAACTGATCTCAAATATTTATCCCTAAACAAGAGATCCAGGATATTGAGAACCCTACTTTTCAACTGACTATTTTGGTGCTAACTCTACTTTCCAACCAGTCATCTATCTTCGATTCAAGTAATTTTTGTTCTTACACTACAAATCAGTACATTCTCCTTTATTTATTTTTGATTTTTTTCATAGGTTTTGATACAATGTACTGTGTATTATGATTCCATATGAAAACAATCATATATCATTTTAGGTTGTGGTTTCTTTTTGATTTATCTTTATGGACTATTTTTTGTTTTGGTTTTGTTGTGTATTATAATTTTGTTGTGGTTTTTTTGTTTTTTTGTTGTTTTGATTGTGGTTTTGGTTGTGGTTTTGATATGGAAGAGGTCAATTTGATCCTGAGTTATTTTATCCTTGGTTTATTTTATATTGAAGGTTTATTAAAATGATTTTGTTGGTTAATCCTAAATATAGTTATAGAATAATTTATCCTAAATCAACGATGAGATACTCATCCATTATGAATGTACCACTAAATTTTGTCTTCAAAATATCAAACTCTAACAATAAGATGATGATACCCTAACAATAAATCATTCAATGAAGTGGCGGATCCACCTGAACCACTATAGTGGGGGTAATGGCCTCTCATGTGCACTATTCACACAATAAACCATAAGAAGCCTTTCATCCTTAATTATAAATAGTTATAAATAAGAATAATTCACCCGTGGAACACTTTTCTTTCATGATCAAAGAGAGACATTGCATATGCATTCCTGTTAAAAAAAGGCAGTAACCTGTCATGTTTTATTACGTGAAGGAGGACAAAAAAATGTTTTATATAGTACATAAATTCAATATATCTTAAGTTAAAACATTGAAACACTTCAACCATTAGGTCAAAAAAGTATAGAATATGTTTTAGGGTGATTGAGTTTTATATAAAAGTCAACGAAAATAAAATATTAATTATAATACCAGATATGTTCATGGGATTACATGAGATTCTATACATGTCACATGAAACATGATTTCATTAATAAACATAGAGAACCGGACTCTTAAAATTTAATATCTCATGTTTATTAATAAAATTTAATGTTAGAAAAATAATTTGTAAAAAAATTGATATATTCCAATCATTATTTGGATTGAATATAATCTTTGATATTTCCTTCCTACTACACATTCATATTATTATGACTAAAGAAGAAGAGATAGCCAATTGATTAGTGTATATGAGAGACAACCAATTCATTTCTATATTTAAGTTATCTATTGAGATTTTTTTTATTTTACAGTATTTGATCATAGATCATTGGTGTATATTTAAGAATAATTTAGCTACGCTACTGACCACTTTATGAATGGAAAGTTGATATCTTATAATTTTATACTTAAAAAACAATTTTTCATTTTAAATGGTTGGTTCTATGAAAAAAAAATCAAGTCCATTCCATTAATTGTACATTTCTTGATAATAAATGGAATATGTGTGGGGGATAATAAACATCATACACCGAGGACATAGTCATCCACACTATAAGTGAACCATGTTAAAAATTCTGGTCTATTTTCTTTTTGCTATTTTATGTTCATGCTTTCTAACAATAGTTTAAGAATAATAGAATACTATTTACAGAATAAGTGATATAGGTAAATAAAGGGGATAGAGTTTAAAGTGATAATACTCAGCCCACACTGATTCCCCCACCCCTAAAGACCCCAAAACCCCAAACATCCCCCCTGAAAAGCCCCACCCCATGCAAAATCAACACCCCCTAGACAGCCCCCACCCCCTACACCTCCACCCACCCCCCTGCACACCTCCCACCCCCTGAAACCACCCACCCCCTGGACATCTTCCTACCCCACTCCACCCCCTGGATAGCCGCCCACCCCATGTACACCCCCACACCCTTGGAAAACCCTCCATCCCCTGGAATTCCTCCACCCCACTGTACACCCCCACCCCCTTGATAGCCCCCCCACCCCCAGGACACCCCCACCCCCTTGGATAGCCCCCACCCCTCGGGACAGCTCCCACCCCTGAACATCCCCGACCCCACTGCATACCCCCACACCCTAGACTATCCCCAACCCCTAGATATCCCCACCCATAGAAATCCCCATATACCCCTAGACATCCCCCCCCCCCCACCACCCCTACACACCCCCTGGATAGCCCCACACCCCACCCCTAGTCATCCCCCCACCCACTGGACAGCCCCCCCCCCCCCTTGTACAGACCCCTACAGCCTAGACAACCCCACCCCACTAAACAGCCCCCACCCCCTAAACACCCCCTCTACACCCAATACAAACCCCCACCATTAGACAACCCCCACCGTACTGGACATCCCCCACCCCATTGCACACTCCCACCCCTAGGACTACCCCTCCCCCCAAAACCCCTTGGACAGCCCCCACCCCCTACACACCCCCACCCCATTCACATCACCCACCCCCTGGACATCCCCCCCTACAAATCCCACCGCCTACAGACCCCACCCCCTCGACAGCCTCGACCTCCCCTGGACCACCCCTACACCTCCCCTGGATATACCCCGCACTAGAAAACCCCCACACCACTGGGTAGACCCACACCCATGTATACCCCCAACCCCCACCACCTAGAAAACCCCCATGGGAACCCCGAACCCCATGGATAGCCCCAACCCCTCTGGATAGACCCCCCCATTATCACCCCCCACGTAGACCCCCACCCCCTGGACAGCCACAACACCCCCCACTCTGCAGACCCCCACCACCTGAACACCCCCTCCCCCTCCCCCACACCCCCTGCACACCCCACCCCCTGGATAGCCCCCCCCCCCCCCCCCGCCACCCCACTCCACACCCCCACTCCCTGGATATCCCCCCACCCCCAGGTGATCCACCATCACACATTCTAGTATGACTCCAAACATGAACACCATAAGATGAGCCAAAATCTCTCTGTCACCCAAATTCGATACCACAATCACGAAATTTCTTTTTCTGAACACACCATACTATCCTAAAATGATTCCTCTTAAAGAATCAAGAAGCTCACCAATATAGGAATCATTATATGAGATAAGATTCTATAACTCCATTGGAATTCTGAGTGCTATTTAGCTCCATCCCACATTATCAATGAATGACACAGGTGAATTTTCAATACCCTAACCTCATTCCTGGTTTTGAGCTGAACCAATGGCTCGCTACCAACAAATGAAACTTGAATCACATGAAGTTCCCTTAAAGGAACTAGATTATTATTACACAACTTAGTCATACATGATATGTTGAGTTTGATGCAGTTAGAACCAACATCATTTAGGTTTATAATAAATATTAGTTAGTTCAATTTAAATGTTTATACATCATATAAGGGATATGGATGGATAATATAGACCCCATAATCATAGGAATAGTATTATACAATATTCATATCTAATTAACTTCTAAATTCAGAATTCAATTATGTATGTGTTATATAGAATTCAATTCGGTATGTATTGAATTTTTTATTGAATTCACTATACATAAAATATCTCAAGTGGTATAGTTCTTCCTCAAATATATGAATATTTGAGAACAACATGCTTCTCATCCTTGTAAGTTTCCCAACATTAAAAAATATATCTTTCTTTGATATACGATGAATTGATTTCTTAAACTTCTAATACAGTTTCTGCATGTTCTTTAAAAATCCACTACATTCAACTTTTTCAACTTGGATAACAAATTGACACAAAAAATAATTTGACTAAAATATTCCATATTCAAAATATATATTCTTTATGATCTTCAATAAAGGTAATATTTTCTATTTTAAATATTCAAAAAATATTATTTATTTATTCTTCCTTGAATCCTGGTTTTGTGTTCTCGTTAAATTGACCCAAATAATTAAGTTTTTCCTTACTTTAATCCTAAAAAATACACATCTTTAAACTCATTAAAAATCTCCATGATCATGGAATAATGCATTTTTTCACAATGGAATCTTCATATTAGGACATCAAACTCCTATTAGTTCCATTTAATCCTTCTTCGATCTAAAATTTACCCATTACTTCTGAATAATTCTCCACTAAAAGTGTACAAGATATTGTACACTCATGTATAGTTATTTAATGATAATCCAAAACTTCCTTGAACATTTATTTTGCTCTCTATACACTCTATATATCTCAGGTGATCATGTAATTACTTAGTTCACTTTAAACTTGAGAATAAGGGTATTCTCTCTTTCAAAGGCTCATGGGTTCAAAATCTATCCTTCCCTTTGACACAAGATGTATAGCACCCTCAAAATTCTCCCATAAATTATATATGTTCTCTCAATATGTATGAAATTCCAGGAATTTAATTATGATTGATGTTAATATCATGGATTGATATTAATTTATATTATTTGGTTATAAATATAGTATTTTTTTGTCTTTTATATTATGATTCTCATATAGAGTAGTGTATTAGTTATGGTTTCATATAAAGTAAAAAATTCTAGTTTACATAAATATATTAACAACTAAACATCAATCTTATTGAATAACTTTTGAAGAAATGACTTATAATTTTTTTTTTACAAAATGGATAGAAGTTGGATGTATGAAGTTTATCGAATCTCAAGTAATTTTCAAAACAATTTGGAGACGTTTTTAGATTTTTCATTTCGCAATGCTTCATATAGTGGTCACATACAATTATCATTTTACAAATGTATGGGAAGACCTTAGATGATCCTTGAATAAGTAAGGTACGACATAAGAAAATATGGTTTTCTTGAAAAATACTATCTTTTGTATCACAATGGGGAGAAAATGAAATCTCAAAATGCTAATGATCCAAATGAGAGGACTGGAATAGAGAATATGTTATATGACCAGTTTCTGTTTATTCGTCCTCATGAAAAATATAGTATTTTGACCTAATAAGACTTCAATTTGAGCACACATGAAGCATATAATGAAAATGATGATGATGTCAGGAAAAAACTATTGAATGATGATGTCGCGAATTCAGTATATCGAAAATTTGGAAAAATGAAAAAGCTAGAATTTTTAATCAGATTTTTTGATGAGAAAACTATGTATGGGATTTCTAATACATCCATTGAGTACATTATTACATTCTTAAAGCACTTACCTCTAAATGATGCAGATATTATTTCAAACTACTATATGGAATGGACGTTAGTGGAGGAAATTGGATTTTCATGAAACAAAATTCATGCTTGCTTAAAATATTGCAGTTTAATTTGGGAGGAATCTACTGAAAAAATGATTGTATAAAATGTGGAACATCCTAGTGGAATCTGAATGATGATGGAACACAATCTTGTGTGCCACAATAATTAATGTGGCATTTTACATTGATCCCCATACTCCAGAATCATTTTATGTCTGAAAAAATATCAATAAAATTGTGATGGAATGATACCGAGAGAAAGAAGACTAATGATGAGTTGGCTCACCCTGCAGATGAGTTTTTATGGTAGAGATGTGATGCTCGATATCCTAATTTTGTAGTTGATGTGCGTAATTGAGGCTGGGTATTTCATGTGATGGTTTTAATCCATTTTTTCATGTTCTTACTTTGCATAGCACATGGATGGTTTTTATACACATTTATATCCTTCCATAATGGTTGTGTATGAAAAAACCTTTCACATTCAGAAGTTACACTTATCTAGACCATATAATCCATGAAATGATATAGACATATACATGAAACCTTTAATAAAATATTTGAAACTTCATTGGGATGTGTGTGTCTGCACATATGATGCATGCTTGAAAAAAATGTTTCATATGCTTGTTGTGCTTATGTGGATGATCAATGATTTTCTAGCTTATGCAATGATGTCTGGATGAAGCATGAAGTAAAAAATGTCATGTCCTATTTTTATGAAGAATATAAGATCCATAAGACTAAAACATCTTTTCAGTTTTAGTTTTACGGTACATCGGAGATTCTTGCCAATGGACCATCCATATAAAAATAATCGTCAAATATTTGACAATACCATGGAGACCGATGATCCATCTCAGCGTATGTCTGGAATTTATGGTGTTAATGAACTGATTGATATTAGTTTTATATTTGGGAAGGGTAATATGAAATCTAGAAAGTGAAATAATGTTTCCACTAAAACCTGTAACAATTGGTATAAGAGGAGAATCTTCTTTGAATTTCCTTATTAGTCAATCGATTTGTTATGTCATTGTTTAGACATAATTCACATTGAAATAGAGTATATGTGAAATGTTAAAATTTATTCTTCTAAATTTATAGGGAAAAACAAAATATGATTTATGATCTTGGCGTTACTTGGTGGATTGGGGAATCAGACCAGAATTGCCTCATGTGTGTATTAGTGATAATAAATGGAATGTTTTATGTGATTTTTATGTGATGTAACCTACAGAAAAAATATAAATTTCTAGAATAACTAGAGACGATTTGATTTCATGATGGCTATTAATGCAACATATCTAAAGGGGTCAACAGAAGCGATTTAAAGCTAAAATATTTGAAGACTCATGATTATCATGTACATGTGTATTAGTTGATTCCAATAGAAATCTGTCAAATTGTTTCCAATAATATAAGGGTTCTCATTATTCAGTTGTGCCATTGGTTTAGATATTATTGTGCTAAGAATTTTCCCAATTCTTATTTTAAAAAATGTTGGTAGATACCCCATTAATATTTTGTGAGTTAGAGAAAAGATTTCCTCCATTATTTTTCACATGCATGCTGCATATGAATATCCATATTTAAACTGAAATACTTCTCTAAGGACCTTTTTATTTAATTTAGATGTATCCAAATGATATAAATATGTACAAATTGAAGTCTTATGTCTGAAACAGGAATCATCCCGAAGTTTCAATCGTGAACGGTTACTTGTCCCAAGAATATATGGATTTATGGTTTACGGATTTGTCTGAACATACTACAAGAATGAATAGACCAATGAGAAACAAAGAAGAAAAGTATGGGAAAATTTATCCCAGTTTCCCATCACATTCTCAAACTTGAGGAATTCATGGATCATATACATTGACTATATTTGGCCTTTAAGAGCAGGAGATGGCACATAGTATAGTTTTTTTCCATTATGATTTGATCGATGGCTACATCAGGTAAGTAAATTGAATATTTCTCTTACATATCTATTAAATTAATACTATTTTTGTCTATAGGGTATATAAAGTAATGATAAATACAAATCATTATTCTTTATCTTTGAGAAGGAGAGATACTTTTCATAACAAAGATTTTCCTACTTGGATAAAATTGAAGGTAAAAATATTTCAATTTAAAATAATGAAATCATTTTTTAATTAAGTTTAATATTCATTTATATTTAATGTAATGATCTTTCCTACTGACTCTATCTCTTAGGAAACAAGAGCTCTAGATTTTGGTCATAATACAGTTGTTTGTCACTATATATCAATTGTTATCAATGGGTAAAAATTTATTATCACTGAACGAGAAAAAAACGTGAGAACACAACAAGATAGTGATATGGTAACTGACATAGTAGACTATTATTCCAATGCATCAGATATTAAACCTTGATTTGAAAATGTATGTCATTATGGATTCATTGACAAAATAATAATATTGGATTATTACTCTCATTGACAAGTAACTATGAAAAAATCCTAGTGGTTTGATTCGATGATGAGGTAGGGAAAATTTAGTGATTATTTTGTATTTCGACTAATTAATATGACTCACACTCTTACTAATGATGAACCATATGTATTGTCATCAATGGTGTAACACATTATTTATGTAAAATATCATATTCAACCTAAATTTGATGTCATTATTGAAGTAATTACAAGTTATTTTTTAATGATGTTGATGATGGGATTGACACCATCTATACTACCATAAGAACTAGTCCATTTATTTCTTTTGATGACTCCAATAGTAAAATTTTCATATTTGACTATGAACCAAAAGTTTTGGGGGAAAATATATAGAATCAACCATTCATGTTCTCAATTAATTTGGATTAGATCAACTTGGGTTGTTAAGGATGGTACTATTAAAATTGATTTAATATTGATTAAAAATATGTTTTATCTGACTTACCTTAATGTGGTTTTCAATATCGGTTGGAGATTTATTTGAATTTAATTTTCTTATTTGGAATTGAACTATATTCAAACCTACAAAACCAAAATTTCTATCTTGGTGAACATTTCAATGTTTTATTGACCATGGCTGCTTGAACCCAAAACCCATAAATACCCCTATCCCCTCTCTTATATTTTAATTTGAGTTAATCATTATTTATCATTTTCTAATTAATTCTATATTTGTTTTCAAATATAGGAAATGAAACAGATTGAAGAGGTGCGATGAAAAAGGATGACAGACAACAATTGTTGTATGGATTAGAAGGGTGTTCTTATACTATTTCTTTTTGTGAGTATTTTATTATATATATATATATATATTTAAATAACATATAATGTTATGTGATTAATTTTGTTTTAAAATTATTTGTAGGATCCAGCACTTTGGTGACAGTTATTTGATGAGTATCCTAGTAGTGGTCGTAGTTCTTAGGCCGGTGGTGTGAGTGAGGGTTGTATGAGAGATAGCTGATCCAGTCAGCATACCCGATTAGACCATGCCCCTCCCACTAATATGCCCTTTATCCCACATTCTGATCCCTATGTGTCATTAAGGACACATGGGATATTTTTTCCTCCCATGTTTTCACCGCCCTTTTAATCTAAGCCCTTCCACCAATCTTTAACATATCAGATGATGATTTACACTCTCCAACCATATCTGGAATTTGGCCATCCATCCATGTCTTCTTCATTTACTTCTACTTAATTCTATCTAAGATTCTATATTCCATCTTCTTTGACTCTTTCTCTGACATATTATGTGCTTGTAGAGCATAAACTAGGACCCACTCCACCTATACAAGGGGTTCCTTCAGTTTTAGTAGATCCAACAGTGTACACAGATTACACATCCCTAGGTATCTTTATAGAACCCTAAAAACATATTATATCATAATTTATTGTTATTATAACATGTATTGATTTGTTTTTGGTTTTTCATTCATAACAAGTAAATCTACAGATTGGAGGAGGGTGTGGGGACATACACGCATGCGTGAGGTGTCGAACCACCGCACAGAGTTGATGGTGGACTACAATGAAGATATCAAATGGTAGAAAAAAGTGGGTAGTACCATCAATGTTTTTTTGTGATGCTTTCGAAATACTTCAACATCATTCCCGTCTGCCCGCTCTTATGAAGAAAGTTACCAAATGAAGTCAAGGATAAGGCTTGGGCATAGATATGGGTAGATAATTCTGTTGAATTTAATGTAATATATTATTTTTTTATTAATTTAAATTAATATTTTTGTGTCACCATTAGTTTAATTTCCCCAATGTCGGGGGTCCACGGTCATCACTTCTACATGAATTAGTTTAGATTTGGAGAGGCTAATAACATGAGTTATATATTGAATGGGGTACTATATTTGGTACAAAGTTAGAGGTAGTAACTGTCATGGATGATTTTATAATATAATAGTATCAACAAATGATTACTCATTAGATCACAACCATGTTTAAGGTTTTAATAACATTTGAGATTTTTAAATGAAAAATTTCATGATTTCCATTAATACTATCTTTTTTATTATTGAAATTTATTTTGCAATCAACTGGAAAATATAAACAAAACATTGATGCTAAAAAATATATTAAACACCATGGGGTATACTATGATGTCATATCATGATAGGAATCATGTACGAACATTTATAATTTTTAGTACTTGCACTTTCTATTAATTCCTCCATAATTTATTCAATTTCTACAGCTTTAATATAAATTTAGTTATAAAATTAATTATTGGTACCATATTTTCAATTATTTTTTCCCACATTAAATTTCATTGTAGTGTAAGACATTTAATATTAAAGGATGTGTTCCTCAAGAAAAACTATTTTGCTCGAGTTAAAAGAAAAATGATGGAAGTTTTGTTAACGAAGCAACACAATAGCATATTGTATGTTTTACTTCGATGATTTAAAATTTTAATATCTATTATGTTACTTAATAATATATTTAAATTTGTAATAGATCACTTTAGACGCTCTTGATTCCCAGGAACCTGACCATTTTGGGCTAAATGATCATTTACATTAGGCTTTGGGAGATGATAACTCTATAAGAGTACGCTGCCGACCTGGGAAGTATATAGACTTGATGAGGTATTGTCCCTCTTCAGGAACCAGTTGTACTTCCAAAAAGTTGGAAAAGGTTAAGGCTCATATATAACATGCTGAAAAAGGGACACAAAGGTGGAAGAATGAGTTGAAAGTGAAAACGTTGAATTCATGAAATTGATGCAAGTTTTTGGTTCATCACTTCCACCAGATGCCAGTGCAGCCTGTAATGCATATATGTCGTCGATTTTTTCATTATATAGAGTAACAAGTGGCAGTTCTTATGGTAATAGAGATGATTTTTTTCCTAGATATGGTGATGGATATGGAGAGGAAGTGGTCATGGGTGAGGATGATGCAGAGGATTGGGGCGAGGAGGAGGTTGAGTCGAAGGACAATGGTGAATAGGTGGTCGAGGAGGTGTCTGGGGATATGGACGGGTATGAGTATGGGGAGGAGGGCAGGGGTGACGATGGGGATAGAGATGAGGACGAGTATGAGGCTGATGATTATGGTGATGAGGGACAGATTTATCAATTACATTTTTGACTGATATTACTGATATTTGATGTTTGATTATTTAATGTGACTGATATTACGAAGATTTTATGTTTTAGGATTTTCTATGACTAAATATCCATTAAATTTTTTCCCTCATTTTATTTTGTATTTCTCATTTGGTTTCACTATTATCTTGATTATTGTATCTCCTTTGATTCTAGTATCTCCTTTGGTTAGCATCATTTTAGTGATATTCTTGTTTTATTTTATCATATGATGGGACATTCCAAGAACTACAGATATTTGGATTGGAATATTATAGTTTTGATGTTTTTGGGGTTGTGTGTAGGGGGTGGGGTGTGAAGAGGGTGGGGGATGTCCAGGTAGTGGGGTGTTGTCCATGGGGGGGGGGTATCCCAGGTGGTGGGGGTGTCCAGGGGGTTGGGGCTTCTAGGGGGTGGGGTGTGTAGTGGGGTGGGGTGGGTGGTTGCAGGGGTTTGGGGGTGTAGGGGAGGCTTTCCAGGGGTGGGGGTTGTCCAGTGGTGGAGGATATCCATGGGTTGGGGTGTGTAAGGGGGATAGGTCTGTAGGGGGGTTGTTCCCAGGGGTTGTCAGGGGGGGATTTAGGGGGGCTTTACATGGAGGGGGGCTATGTAGGTGGGGAGGGCAGGGTGGGTTGTGCAGATATGAAGAGGTATGCTCAGGTATGGAGGGGGTGTGGGTTCTCTAGGAAGGGGGATTGGGATGTGCAGGTGAGGCGTGGGGGTGTTGGCTATCTGAGGGGGCTATGTGCAGGGGGGGCTGTGGGGGTGGGGGCTGTGGGGGGGGGGTTGTAGTGGGATAGTGTGGCTGTGGTGTGGGGGGAGGGGTTATGCAGGGTTAGGGACTTTAGGGGTATTGGGGAGGGGGATATAAGGGAGGGGGAGCTGGTAGGGGACTGTGAGAGGTGAAAGGGGTTGGCGGCTGTGGGAGAAGTGGTTTCTCACACTACACTTATAATAAAACAAAAATAATCTCATGTTCAGGAATACAAATGATCCTTTCCTCCACTACCAGGCTTGATACCAAAGCATGAACACACAAGTAACTTTCATTAAGAAAACTAATTCGTCACCCTAACAACATAATATAATTGATAACACCTTTGTTCATTGATTCCATATTCTAAAACATTTACATGTTCCCCACACATATAAAACAACTATGATATCGGTTTGATCCCTTTCATGGATATCCTCAATAACCAAACCCACCCACTCAATATTATCCTAATATGTTCATGCTGATATTTTATTTTTGATGATTTTATGTGATTGAATATCGGTTACATCTTTTTCCTCCATTTATTTTGGGATTTTTCATTCGGTTTCCCAGAAATCTTAATTCAAGTCTGTCCTTTAGTTAGAATCATTTTAGTAATTATCATGTATTATTTTATCATATGTTGGGCCATTTAGTGAAATATTTTTATTTAGAATGGAATATAATAGTTTTGGATTTTTTTGGGTGGTGTGCAGGTGGTGGGGGATGTCTAGGGGTGGGGGTGTGTAGGGGGGATATCCAGGCGGTGGGTCGGGGGTTTAGGTGGTTGGGCTGTCCAGGTGGGTGGGGGTGTGCTGTGGGGTGGGGGTTGTCTAGGGCATTGGGGATGTCGAAGGGGTTAGTGGTGTGTAGGGGAAGTGGGGGATGGAGGGGTGGGTGTTTTTAAAGGGTCGGGGTTGTCCCGGGGTGGGGGTTGTCAAGGGGGTGGGGGTCTATAGGGGGTCATCCAGGGGGGTCTGCAGGGAGGGTCTGTAGGGAGGGGTGTGCAGGTGGGGAGGGGGTGTGGGCTGTTTAGGGAGGGGGTGGCTATGCAGGTAGTGATGCAAAGCGGGCTCAAGACCCATTGGCTTTGCATGTATGGGGCGGATGTGGGGTGGGGTATGCCTAAATATATTTACTGTCTAGAGTGCGGGTCAATGCCGGTTGATCTCGCACAGGTGCGGGCTTGCACGCGGGCCTGATTTAAAAAAATATATATTATTTTTACAATATATGTTTCTTTAAAAAAAATTTAAAAACATGGTTGAACGGTGACATATGATTTCTCATCGTAATGGTCATATTAATACACCATTTACTCACATGTGAATTTTAAATAGTCATATATTTATTGTTTTAATGTGATATTATATTATTTATATAGTAATCATTAACCATATTCACAATTTGTGTCAACCCATCTCTCAAAAAATGGAACTCATGGACACTACACATGGTTTCAATTCTATAAGAGTTATTATAATCAAAATATTTTTTAGGTTTATTTAATTTTTTTATTATTTAATTTAATTTTTTTATTAATAGAATAGGATAGAACCTCGTGAAAACACTAATAACTTCCTCTGAAACTAATCATTACCTACAGATACTTCATTAATTCATAGGTTTAGTTGTTCACATCACCACACAACCATCATTATCATTCATAACCCATCGTCGATCACTCATCTACTTTCTATCGCAATAGTTCTCCACCACATCTGCACTACCTCATTCCACCATTAACCCACAAAAAAAATTCATCACATTCTTTAAAACACTAGTTATTGTTAATTCATACTTCTCCCCACAAATACCTTTAAGGATGATAAAAAATACAGTATTTAAATCATTATAAATAATATTTTTTTTGTAAAAATGGGTAATCCCACGGGAAACCCATGGGTTTATTCAGGGCAGGGCGGGCATGAAATATTTTTTTCACATTATATGTGGGCTTTTGAGGACAAACTTTCATGGGCTCAAACCTGTGCGAGCTTGGCCCGCCCCACCCCGGCCTGCCTGTTTCGCATTACAATGTGAAGGTGGGGTGTATGATGGACAGGGGGGGCTATGTGTAGGTAGGGGTGGGTGTTTCAGGGGTGGGGTTGTGAGAGGGTGTTTAGTGGGTTAGGGGGTTGTTCTAGTGGGAGGGGGAAGCAGGGGTGGGGGTTGTGGGAGGGTGGATGTAGTGGGAGAGGGCTGCTGGTAGGGGTTGGGGGTTGGGGGTTGGGGGTTGTAGGAGCTACAGTTTCTCACACTTCACTTAATATAACACAAAAATAATCTCAGGATCATGCATGAAAATGATCCTTCCCTTCAATACCAACCTCGATACCAATGCACTAGCACTCAAGGAACCTTCCTTAAGAAAACTAAGTCATCACCCTAACAACATTATATACTTGATAACACCTATGTTCATTGATTCCATATTCTAAAAAATCTACATATTTCCCACACATCTAAAATGACTGTGATATTGGGTTTATCCGTTTAATGGATATCCTCAATCACTAAATGCACCCACTCAACACTATCCTAATATGTTCCTACAGATCATTGGACTCTCCAAACTAGTCCATATGTTCCATCCTCAAACAATCCACTTCTCGTGTGTGGAAATCCTACCCGTATTCCAAAACACATAACATATAATACTCTATGGACAAATACTTTCTCTATATCACAAAATCCCATTGATAAACACCCATTATCGTTATCAGAAAATTCAAAGACACGTTCTCTAGGGTTTAATACTTATATAGTTTTCAACTCAACCACCATACCCACTCTCAGTTTAGTTATATTCTTATAAGGTTCACGAGAAACTATGATATAAAATGATATCTCACAGCTCCTAAGGTTGCATCTCAAACAAAATATAGTGGTTAACATCCCACTATCTTGAACATCTTAAATCCATGGGTGATGTATGCTCAATAGATTCCTTTGAGTGAGGTATGTTCTTTGTTCCAAGTCACCACACATGCTAACACCCCCTTAATTGGAATAAAAAATTTCAATCCTTTATTAGTTTATAAAATTATGTATATGGTATTGTTGAGTTTTTGGAAATGATTGTTTATGGTATTGTATAGTATTTTCCATATGATTTTGGTATGAGAAATTTATCCAATTTTTGCGGTCGGTGTATGAAATATTGGAGGGTTCTGTATATTGGCTTCTATGTGAAGTTTTATGTGTGCAATGCAAGAGATTCTTTGGAGAGTTGTTGTTGATCTAGAGAGTTATTGTGGAGCTAGAGAGCTATTGTGGAGTTGCAAATATGGGTGAATACTATACCAAAAATTCATAATCATTGGTATAGTGCTGAAAGTGCATGTGTTTTACAATGTTTATGTAAAACCGTTGCAAAAAATATATACAAATGGTTACTAAATCATTTTTATATCCCTGAACATGTAATGTATACCTATGGTTTTATGTAACTGTTGAGAAAACTCTATGATAATTGTTCAAAACTATTAGTATTACATTGTTTCCTTTAAAACCCAATGGTTTTAAAAAATTAGTAATTATCTATCCCAATGGTTCTAAGAAACCATTGTGAAACTATAAGTTTTGTACCCTATAACATAATTATTTATAAATTGTTGGTATATGTGTATCCCGATGACACACTACCTGACGCTTTGTAACTGTTGGTATAGTTTAACTTTATAGCAATGTCTTATGTCCCGAAAAGATTACACAACTACATACTAACAAAAGGGCAAGATGAAAACCTACACCATTGATACCACATTGTCATGAACCATCCTGGATACCCTGGTACCCTGATAAATTGGCCATTCCATAAATGGATTGAAGGGTTTTCCCGAGCCCCACAGGATGGAGACTATAACCTAACATCAAACTGTATGAAATTGGGAGCGAATTTGTCATAAACCCAAAAAAACAAGGGATACAAGTCAGTATGAATACAATAAAAAACATCTATGTAGAACCAAACAAGAAGTAAAATAGGTATAAATAACCCAATGTACATCATCACAGTTCTAAAAAAATTGGATAACAACCCAAGTCCCAATAGACACAACTATCCCAGCCCTTGGATCTGTAACATTAACCACCTATAAGTGATTCTTTTCCCTCTCTCGATCCTAAACGAAGATAATCTACAAACACCAGAAGGCATATGTTGGATGTGATCTAAAATCACAGTAGGGTCTCACTAAAGATTCCATAATAATATTCCAAAATTTAATAAACATAATAATGCTTTTATAATTAACTAAATAGGCATGGTATTTCAAAATATTATTTAAACAAAATTCATTTACTTTTCAAATTATAGAAATACTTTAAATAAATGGATTAATAACCATTATATATAATATAGTTTATAAAAATTTATAAGGAATGTGTAAAATGGTTTTCAAATAATTGAATATATTTAAGACATAAACAACAAGAAACAAGTTCATCTACCTATAAGGACGATAACTCTAGGTTATGGGATCCCCACACACTTATATAATGAAAATGAAAATGTGCACACACATCCATTTGAAACTTTTCAAAGATTACTAACCAATATCCCACTTTGGATAACATTTTACTATAAGTTTATGTTAATGTTATAAAGCATCAAACTTTTGATAGGGAATTAAAATCCTACCATTTTTATCCCTAATAATTTACTAACTACCTAGTATTTCATTTTCATGAATAATAATCAATAATGGGAAATTTACTTCAACACTTTTCAAAACTCAATTCAACCCATTATTCCATTTCAATATGTCAATTTCCATTTAAAAACCAAAATTAAGTTTTAATCAAAACATTCCTTTTTCTAGGATAAAAACATATGGTTTCTATCACATTCATTGAATCAATTTTTCTCAAATATAAACATGAAATCCACTTCACACAATTCAATTTCAAAATTTAAATTAAATAATATAATCTAATTTCCACAGTTAGTAACCAATTCAATAAAATTAGGGGATCCAACATTATCCAAATCAAATTTAAAACCCCAATTCACTAGAATTGGGTTTTAAAAAATCAATTGAATGTAATTTCTTTTAAATCTAACAATTGAATTTAAATAATGAAATTTAGGGATAATCAAATTAGCCATCATAAGCGAAACAACCTACCTTGGGATCATGGGATATCGAAATGAAAAAACCCTAATGTGGAAACTCTAATAAAGAACATCAACCAGGAGGATCTAAGAATCAAACCTCGATTCAAGATCTAAAACAACCAATATTAGATCCTTTAACAACATGAAGATATATAAACCTCTAGGGAAAAAATAGGAGAGATCAGAAGAAACATAACTGGAAGAGGAAACCAATTATGAAGAGATAAAATGTTATTTTTCTAGGTTTGATTTGATTCTAAAAGGAGTGTATAAGGGAAAAAATCACTTATTGGGAGATTCCAAAGAAGGATAAAACAAAATATGTTTTTATAGGACCTAAATGAACTAAAAACAAGGGTTTGGGGATTTTAAAAATATTTTTTCGATTAATTATTACTCATACGCATGGTTAGTTGGGCATGGTAGAATGGTTAAACAAACCATGTGCCTTAACCATTATCCCATACTGATGTGGGTTTTTGGTTTATTCTTAGTGGGTGAACGATTTTTCAAACCGTGAGCCAACTGTAAAAATCCACATTGTCTTAGTTGGCATTATTTTCACAAGCATGGTGCACGGTTTGGGAAAACCTTGCGCTAACCATGAATATCCTAAAATCCCTTAAAAATTTACAAAATTTCACCTACAATATCTCCAAAAAACCCATACAATGCATGATCAAAATAAAAGTTTATGAATACCTGGAAATAGTAACAGGATGTTAAATTAGTTATTATTTTCTCCCTTCAAATGTTCGGGAGATATCATATGGAATTTAGAGTTGCGGTTTTCATTGAACATTCTGCTATTTGATACCTCATGAAAAAGAAAGAATCAAAACTAAGGTTGTCTAGATGGATCATTTAATTAATAATTTAAAATAGGGATCTAGGATATGAAAGAAATTTTTAACATAACGAATGATCAATTGAGTTGGATACTTATTTAATTTTTTTAAGATAATTTATTTGTTTAACCAATCAGTGAGTTTTTTAATATAGATGAATTATATTTTACTACTGTTAAAAAGATCCCATGGTTCTCAAATATTGTAAATTACATAGCCACTATAATTTTCCGCATTGTTTTTATAAGAAATATGTAATAATATGGTTTTTTCACTCAGTTATGGATCCTTTTAAATTCTGTTTATTTCCTTATTTTGGACCTATTACGGATACTCAATGATTTCATAGTGGTTATAGGAGTGTTCAGATCCTTTTCAAATCTCAAAACCCCAACTGGTGAGAAAATTTAAATGGCCACATAGTTAGTAGAAACTCTGTGATCCATTCCACACAACTACCCCAAATTCTGTGGGGATATATAGAGGAGAAATTAGGGTTCAAAGTTATTCCAAATCATTCTATAGGGTCCACACACCCACCTGAGCATCTCAGCAAAATGTAGTCGATCCAGGCACTCTATTGGCACATGATTTCTCAAACCATGAAGCCCTAAACAAGTGTGGTATCCCTTAACATAGTGTGTCAAGCACGGTTAGTACACGGTTTGGACAACCATGTGGTCAAACTATGTTCTCCATAGACATTGTGTGAAATGACAAAACTTTCCTCTGGTTTCTATTAAACATAACCCACCTCTACTATTTTTCATTCCCAACAAATGAGACCCCCTCTTTTCTCATGTTAGAACTCCAATGATCTATTTAACTTAGTTATGGATCCCATATCTTCATTTAGTGTCTAATAAAATCATTTTTTCTCTCATGGTATTCCTCCAGAAAAGAGTTATAGTCCTCTTGAGTTGTTCTTAATTATTATTTCGCTCGATGATTCTATTCAGATGTAGGGTCATATACCGTATTTTCAGGTTGTTGATCCATTCATTACATATATTTTGATCATATTATTTCATCTCTAACATCATGGACCAGTTGTAGCTCTCTCATCAGCACTTCTTCTCAGCGTATTCGTGGCATGCATCATTTTCTAGTAGTAGCATCATGTGGGGATGACATTCTTGGAAAACCGCATAATTTTCTGCATTTCTTCTCACCTTATCCATCGATTTGAAAAATGTTTTCTTGATGGCATGGTGATGGTCCAATGTTAGAACTCCAAATGATGTGGTATGGGGGTTTTTACCACATTTCATGTCAACTGTCAATGATTTGGGAGGATCTAGTCTCTGTGTGGGGGTTCGAGGGTGGAGAGGAGGTCTGTGAATCTGGCTTGCAGTGGGGTCTTCTTCTAATGAGATATGGATTTTGGAAGGCCCCTAATTCAGTATAGGTTTGTGATTTATTTTCTTCATATTCAGTTTTTTGTTTTGTATGTGTGATGGCTTTGGTTTCTTTCGATGTCGATGACAGCGGATGGTGTGATGACGATTCTTCTACACTAGTTCTTTTTTGTTTTTTTTGTGGACAAGGATGATGTATTTTTGTTTGTTTTTGAGTTTGATGTCGAGTATGAGTTGTACAAGGAGGATTATCAATTTGTGTACTGGTCCTATGAAGGTTTTAGTTTTTGATTAATTTTTTTTGTTTATGGAATATTGTTTATATAAATGATTACATTTTGGCATGTGGTTTGTGTTCAAGGGAATTTTCAACCATTTTAACTACAAGGGGGTGCTCTTTAGGGGATTCCGATTAGAGTTTTTACCTATTCATTAATTTTCATATTCGGACATTTGAGAGGGTATTGCATTTCCATCAGTTCCTGGCCCGTGCATCTTTGCATGGGATTGTTAGTTGAACAATGATGAGAAGGTGGGATCTGGTCTTATTGATTTTGATGCTAGGTAGGGGCATCAGTTTGTATCATTTAATGAGATGTTTTTGCCGTTAAACTGACTATGGAGTCTTGGTTGTTTTCCTATTCATTGATTTCATGTTGGGTTCCCCCTTATCCATTAAAAGGGGGTATATTATAATAATAAAATATTAATTTTTAGTCAATATATGACTCATTCTTCAATGTTCACTATTTTATAAACTGTCGCTATTGTGTGTGCGCTGATTCATCAAGAATCACCTATTAAATTTAAGTGCCATTAATATAATCATTATAATAATATTATAGATTCCTTTTTATATGTTTCCCTAATTGTTAGAGGATATTACCTCAATGATAATCAATCGATGTAGGATGATTCCATGGTTATGCCTCTTATGGCTTGTTATGACTATATGTACCATCGTTTGGGTGAGCTTGACTTGGCCTCTCTAAAGGTAAGTATTATAATTATATGAATGAATTTTTAATGGATATTATATCATGTATAACTTGAAAATTCTAAGTTAAGTTCTTATAATTAGTTAATGAACCTCTTAACGGTTAACTGACAAGTATACTATGTATATCACTGGGCTTAGTAAATCGAATTAAATGGAATGGGTTGAATGCCCTTATCCCACCTTGACATTATTAGGAAAAGTAAAGGAATAAACCTAATAAATGCAATGTAATTAAATTAATAAATGTTGTGTGTCATTTTTATCCTTTCCACTTAATATGGAAGGTAATATAATGAACCACTTGAATTATAAAGAAATCATGAGTATTACATGGCCTAATTTATTAAATGAATCAAGTATAATGTGACTATTTCATATGGAAATTTTCATATTTATAAGATTGGTCAGAAATGGGCCATCCTTGGATTCCTAAGGGAATTCCTTGATCACCCATGGCTATATTCCAATTCAGTTATGATGGTTTGAAATGGTGATACTCACCTTGGAACATGGTCATTGTCTACTAGTGGATGACTGATATAATGTTGTAGGATCCCTTAATTATATTTCAAATATTAGTTTTCCATGGATAAACTCCATGGATCTAGCTAGAGGTATTTGAAAATGTGGTTCCACGGTTAAACCCATCGGGCCCAATCATTTCATATCTTATGCTTACCTTGGAAGAGTTATTTATACTTAGTTAGAATCATATTTGAGTGGAATTCCATGGGGATGCCTCTTGGATTATATGAAGAACCTTATAGCTGGGATACATGTTATTGCTAAGTTGTATCAACCCTAAAGGTAAAGGATGCCTTGGTTATTACATTAGATTATTTTTATGGTTATCACTAGTATTATAGGATTCCTTGTTACATATTTGATACTTATTTATTATTAACATCCTGATATAATTTTGGTACTAGTTTACCTATCATGACTTAATTATAGAAATTCGAACGTTATTAATTTAATAATACATGTCCAGAAACCAGATGAGGATGAAGAATTTTTCAAGGTATTTACATTTCAATAATATCCTTACATTCATATATATACCTATACACTATTTCATTTAATAATACACTAGCTAGATGATATAGATTCCATTAGTGATGGAATACTGAGATTTATATCACACCCTATTCATGATGCCGATGGTACCTAAGAAGATTACAAAAATTTAGATGTTGAAAAGGGGAAGCATCCCACTTTGGACACCAGATCATGACTACTTTATTTAGGAATAATATTGGTAGAAGATGACCGGGCCAGTGCTCGGGGTGCTGGATAGTTTTTTCTTCTTCTTTTTTATTGTCTTATATATCATGTATTATCTTCTTCCATTCATACCATTATACAGTTATCTAGATACATGAAATAAATTATCCACAAATTTTTTATGTGATTCAGTTTCTATTTCTTTAGTGTTGTTATTAGTTTCTTATGTTATTTATTATTTCTTTTTGATTTTTCTATGGTGGTTTAATGGTCAGGTTTCATAGTGTCTACTCCTGCTATGCCTTTTTTATTAGTAATTACTCTATTTAACTATTATTATTACTTATCTAATGTGCTCCACTCTAGTAATGAGGGCATTTTCTCCCAACAGACACTCACTATGGCCTCACTGCTAGTTCACAACCTTCGAAATTAGGGGATATGCGCTTGAGGTCATGTGTCCATCCACCTTCGAGAAACCTATGAATGGTACATAGGTTTGGTATGTCACAAAGAGGTATCAAAATGGGTTCCTTTATCACATTACTATTTTGAGAAAATAACCCGAAGAATATGAATTCATTGGAACTTGGTTTTAAGTCATTCTTGGGTGTAGTTGACCCACATTTGGGGTAAATGTCAAGTTTCTTGAAATAAGAATTTTTATTCTATATTTTTCTTAATATATTTTATATAAATTTCACTGTTTTTGTGACACACAAGTTATGTGATGGTTATTTTTCTTTTATTGATTGAGAATTTTATTTTATCCTTGGCCTAATGAGATGAGGTAAAGGGATCATCAATTATACATCATTATAAGAAACTAGAATTCTAATTCCATACATATGCTATATCATATAGGTGCATTTTAATTCATTCATTTTCCTATATTGCCTATAATTTTTGAGTGATCCATGATTTTTATATATTATTATCCAACAAACATATATACGTTTGGTTACATGGGCTTCTAGTTGGTTGTGATTGAGTGATTTATGGTTTTAATTCATGAGGTGTATAGGGCACTCAGGAATTTAAATGGTTAATTAATTGAGTTGAGCCACAATATATTAACCTTTACATTCTAAGACCTAATGTATACATGGTTAAATAGAAATTGAATGGGTGTTTATTTCAGTGATAAGGTGTATGTGCTCCGATTCACTAGGAATGATAATCCATTTTAAATCAAACCATGATATATGTATATAAGAAAATGAAAACATAAAATTTAAATCCTTACTTATAAAATGACATGGATTCTAGTAAATGAATGGA
The DNA here is from genome assembly GCA_963277665.1 of Viscum album. NCBI lineage: Eukaryota > Viridiplantae > Streptophyta > Magnoliopsida > Santalales > Viscaceae > Viscum > Viscum album. Next base: position 791,708,381 of record OY728148.1, read on the forward strand.
AAGGAATATTTTAACCTTCATCTACTGAAACAACTAAAAATTAAACTTGGTCACTTACCAATGCCTCACCTCAGAAGCATATATTTGGGGTAGTAAACCTTATTTAGTGAACCATTTCCTATGTTATGATTCTATTAGTGATTATATCTATTCTTAAATATTGAACTAAGGAATTTTTTTGAAATTTGTACTGATATCCACCACGAAGTCCTCATGTCATGTGTTGGAAAGTTGGTGAATACCGTGCTCTAGAGATGGTGGGACTTGAGCCGCTATTCATACCTCTAAGAGTGACACTTGACGCACCACCCATTACACCTAATCTAGGAAATAACTCTCTTATTCGAGATGGTTTTCTATAACTGAGGCAGTCCATCTAGGGTTCTCTAAGACCTACACCTACTATGTCTAATTAGACTCCTGTGTTTTAGTAGTAGTATCCTCCCATATTTTTAGGGGATGGCGGTCCATAGGCTTCTGAGTGTTGACTGGAGACTACTCTATCTATCTTTGATAATTTAGAGGTGCTTCTAGATAAGAGGGTCAAGTATTCCACCTACATGGTGTGTGATTTAGTCAAGTGCTATTGGGAAATGATTAACCATGTTGGTCTCTATTTGAGCATGGTAGGGGATGATTTCCATACTACATTCTATTTCCAATTCATCCCACAAATGATGATAGTTGACTAAGACAAAGAGTTCATGCATCTATAGTAGGGTTTTATGTAAGTGATAGATTAATCAATTCATTTTACTGATATACAGTGCATTACACTACTTTAATATGATGTTGAGCTATTTCATGATAGATACTTCAAGGATTAAAGTTAGTTTTCCATCTCTACTTAGGTGAATTTTTTTCACCTACCTTCTTTTTATGAAATCTTGAACCATTCCCTTATTACAGAGTACAACCACAGGGAAGGTGATAATAACAAGAATATAGGTTCACCATTGAGGAAGGTAAGTAGTTGTTCCAATAGCAAGAAATTCCCCTTTAATTTTTCTCACTAGAGTAGTAGTGGTTAGAGTATCCACACCAACATCTCTGTTTACCGGGGAATATGACCTCATCGTGTGATAGTCACCCAATGTATGATCGTGTTTGATGACATATGAGGAATATTTAGAGAATCTATCTAACCTTTCCATCCACTTCTAGTGGAAGAGTATCTGCCATAGATCCACCTTCAAGGGTAAGATATTTTCCTCCATGTCAGGAGGGGAGTTGGAGTAGCACTGGTAGGATTAGATGAGGAGGGGGTCATGGGTGTGCTAGCCAGACTCCTAACCATCAATGCCGGTAAATCCTTCATACTTTGGGTAGTCCATCTGTAGAACAGGAATATAGATCAGGCCAACTTCTTGCTTTACAGCTGATTCCCAAGTATTAGAGTGTTACGCTATATAAAGTATAAGGTACTATTAAAGTATCCTCCACTATACTATCTATTTAGTTAAATACAAGTGCTTCACAATCCTTTTTCTCTTTATAAATTGTGGGAATTATCAAGTTGGAAATTCAGTATTACTGTGGTGTAATGTCTCTAGATTAGATGTTGGTTGTATGGTCTGAGGGAAAACACTATTGTAGGGACTGACCCTTAGATGTAGGAAGTTATCACTCCTTATGGGACACTTTCATCATTAAGATGATTAGCTTTTTTGTCATTATTAGTATCGGATTGTTGGTCCCTTACCATGACTTTATAGAGTGCTATCATAGCAGGGTATATTTTACATTAACAGAGGGAAACAGTTCTCTCCACAAGGGTGAGTGGGATTTCAATGCTAGTAGAGTTGGACGAGAGAATCATTTTCTATGTGGAGTGAACTTAAAAATTGATAATATTTTTATGGAAGAGTAGGTCTTTCAAAAAACATATTTTACTCCAATTGTATATCAATTCATGGATGTATTTCCTGATGTTTTTTCTAGATTACTTATTTAGAGGGAGGTAGAGTTCCTGATTGAGCTCATTCCTGGAGAATATCAAATGTCCATTACTCCATATCAGATGGAACTTACTGACATATAGGATCTCAAGTCATAGTTGGAGGATTTAAAGGATAAGGGTTTTATCTAGCCCAATAATTTTTCATAGGGATTTCCCATGCTTTTCTCTAAGAAGGAGGATGAAACCCTTCATCTTTGTGTGGATTTTCAATAGTGGAACTGGCATATGTTTAAGAACCAGTATCCACTACCATAGTTAGATGATCTTTTTGACGAGATCCAAGGAGCTAGGGTATTCTCAAAGATCAAACTAAAATCGGGCTTTCATCAAGTGCGAGTTCAGCCTTTAAACATTCCTCAAACAACTTCTCATTGTAGATATGGTTTATATGAGTAACTCATTATTCTATTTGTTCTTGAAAATGCATCTTCCATTTTCATGGAATTAATGAATAGTGTTTTCCACCACTATATATATTCTGTTATCAAGGTCTTTATGGATGACATCGTAGTGTATTCTCACACATGTAGAGACCATGCTATACACATTGATATCATTTTGAACACACTGAGAAGGTTAGTACTGTGGTTTCTTGGGAGTATCAAAAGAATTTATTTGATATATGGAGTTTCTTGGGGATAGATAGATATTATAGTAATTTTATATATGACTTATTACACCTTGATTCACCTCTTACTAGTCCGGCAGATAAGGGTTTCAGGCTCCTGTGGTCAGAAGCGTGTGAGAAATCCTTTCCTGAGATGAAAGGAAGGCATGTTTTGGCATCTATTTTGATTCTCTCGGTGCCTGGAAGAGACTAAGAAACGTTATTTGATGCACCCAACATCATTCTTGGAGAAGTGTTAATATAGAAGGGTAGAGTTTTTTGTATATGGATCTCGGTAGGGTAGGCCCCATAATAGAAATTACCCTACGCATAACCTTGAGTTAGAATCTATTGTCTATGCCTTAGGTTGCTCTAGACCCTATTTGATGGGTGAATTCTATGTGGTGTATAAGGACCAAAAGATCCTCAAATACATCCTTTCACAACACGACTTGAATCTCAAATAGTGGTGATGGGTTGAATATATTCAATACTTTATCTTTTACCTTTCCTATATGCCTCTAAATGGAAATGTAGTAGTAGATGCACATAGTTTAAGAACATCATCACATGCCATAAAAGAATCCCGTGATAAATGGAAATTTATGGCCCTCTTATCTATGATACATCTTTATTTTCATGATATTCATGAGAAGTAAAATCTCACAGCCCTGACAATTACCACTTCCCTCCATGTTAATGTAAGGATTAGGCAATTTTTTGATCTTGGTGGCTTGGTTCATTGAAAGAGTATTTCAAGAGAGGACCCCACTCTCGATTATGCTGTGGATGGAGATGATATCCTATGTATTGATGGTTATATCTAGGAATTTATTGATATTATAGAGGAATTGATGTGAAATTCCCGTGCTTATCAATGGAAAATTTATCCAAGAATCTCTAATTTGTATCAAGATATGTGACACTAATATTGGTGTCCTAGGATGAAATTTCCAAAATATTTATCACTAGGTGTTCCACCTGTCAGCAGGTGGAGGTTGAGCACCAGTGACATGTAGTATTGTTACAAGCACTTCTAGTCCCAGAATAGAAATGGAAATATGTTTCTTTATATTTTGTATTCATCTTAATAAATATGCCTTGATTAAAAAATGTGGTTTAGGTGGTCATGTATTGAATGACCAAAGCAACCCACTTCCATTATATATGGGAGACTTTCTTAACTGATGAGCTGGGAAGACCGTATGTCCAATAGATCATACATCTTTTGGGGTCCCTTGTACTATCATTTCAAATAGATATTCTCATTTCACATCTAGATTCTGGAAGCTGTTATAGAAGTATATGGGTACGCAGGTGCTTCTCAGCATAGCTTTTCAACCTCATATTGGTGGTCAATCAGAATGGACAATACCAGTGTTAAAGTAATTCTCCAGGGATGAATCCTTGATTCCATAATTTTTTTGTAGAAGCATATAACTCTCATCATGTTTACCAAAATAATAAAATTATGGTGATGATTCAAATGGATCCCTTTGAGGCCAGTTTTGGTAGGTCATTCCAATCACCCTTGTTCATGTTAGAGGTAGGTTAGGCAGTGATACCGGGTCCTCATCCTGTTTAGGGGACTTTGGATTAGGTTTAACTGACTAGGATGTGTAATTCTACCGCTTTCTCTATACATAAATATTATGTTTATCTCTACCAAAATCCTCTAGATTTCATGGTTGGGGATCATTTTTTTTATGCGTAACACCCATACTTGAGAATAGATGGATATGGAGGCAAGGGAAGTTGTCTTCATGCTTTTCCAGACATTTTTAGATTCTGGAGAAAGTTATTCTAGTATTATGTCTGTTTCTATTTCCTCAAAGGAAACATTCCGTGCATGATGTCTTCTACATGTCACAACATCTCCATTATCATGCTGACCTGTCTCATACTTTTGATATTGAGGATGTTGAGCTAGATGCTAAGGATTTTTTTCAGGAGTACCCTATATGCATAATTGACTAGAGCATAAAGAATTCTCAAGGTTGGACTTTCCCTTTAGTATGGGTGTTATGATATCATGACCAAGTATAGGATGAGACATGAGAGTGGAAGGCCGACGTACATTAACAATGGATGGAGTTTTCCACGGATAGTGTTTCTCTACCTTTGGAAGGTGAACTCAAGGATCAGTTCCTTTAATGGGGGAGACTGTATGAACCCAGTTTTTTAGGCATGTATGAATCCTTTTAAATTAAATCTAATTTTCTATTTGGAAACATTATTTATGTCTAATGAGTTCCTGGTGTTAATGGGGGTATCTAAATCTTGTTTGGATCTCAAAACCCTGGCTAGTGGTAAAATTCTAAAATCCACACTATTAGTAGAAACCTTGTGATTTGTTCCACATGGTTTACCCAAACCATATGGAGATATATAGAGGACCAAGAAGGGAATATGGTTTTCCATAACCTTACTATAGTGTCCACACACTTGTGTGATAATATCAGAAAATGTAGTAGATCCATGTGCATGGTTGGTGCATAGTTTCTCAAATCATGTAGGTCTAACCATTTAGGGTCTCCCTTAAGTCAATGTTTCAACAATGGTTGGTGCACAGTTTGAAAAAAAAAGTGGCCAAAAAATTTCCCCTTAAATGTTTTGGTGAAATAACCAAATTTCCCCTAATTTATATTAAACATAACCCACCTCTCTTATTTTTCATTTACAGTGAAGTAGACATCCTATTTTCTCACTCTAGAGCCCCCAAATTTCTTCCAACCATGTTTTTGATCCTTTCTCTTCATCTGGTGTCTGATCGATGCTCCATTAGTCTATTTTGATTCCTCTAGGTAATAGAGACGGTCCACTTGATTCATTATTCGTCCATATTTCCCTCAACAATGATATTTAAATGCAGGATTATTCCATATTTTTAGGGTCTTGATCCATTATTCATATTTATTATGATCCAGGTTGAACAAAAGGATGATACAAGACGAGGAGATATGTAGGAACTTAAGTTAGGTAGTCTATAACTCATCCCTCAAGTCTCACCATTTTATAAACTTTTTTCATTGTGCGCTTGCCACTTTCATCGAGTTTCACCTATTAAATTCAGATTGCTTGATTAAAATCACTAATCTCATATTCTAGAGAGATAAATATACTTATCCCCCATTATATGAGTTTATAAACTAAAAAAAGACAACCACATGTTGGGGGATTCAATGTTCATGCCTCTTATCACTTGTTATGACTATCTATACCACTGTTTGAGTGATCCTGACTTCGTCTCTCTAAAAGTAATAGTTATAATTAAATGAATGAATTGTTAATGGCTATTACATCTTATTTCACTTTACCCTTATAAATTAATTTCTTTCAATAAATTAATGAACCTATTAATGGTTAATTGGTATGTATAATATATATATCTCTTGTCCTAGTAAATGGAATAAAATATAATTAGGTTCATTTTTTAGTTGCATTGTCATTATTAAGAATGTAAATGAATGAACCTAATAAATGAAATTTAATTAAATTAATAAATGGTTTCATGTCATTAATAGAATTTTCACTTAGTATGGAAGGTAATGGAATGGGCCACTTGACTTATTAAGAATGAAAGAGTATTACATGGACTAATTTATTAAATTAATCGAGTATAAGGTGCATATTGAATATGGACCTATTCATCATTATATGAGTGGTCAGACTTGGGCCAGCCTTGGATTCCTTAGGGAATGCCTTGAGAATTCATGGGCACCATTAAGATTCATGGATTGTGGTTTAAAATTGTGATACCCACCTTCTATCCTGGTTCTTATATACCAATGGATTCCCATCATCACACCGTAGGATCCCTTCGTTATCTTTCAAATATTAGGATGCCTTGGATACACTACTTGGATATAGTTTGACATCGTTAGACACATGTTTCTATGGTTACACCCATCAAGCACAGAAATTACATATCTCATGCTTACCTTGGTTGAGATCCTCGAACTTGGTTAGAATCACATTTTAGTTGAATTCCTTGGGTGATTCCCTTTGGATTATGCACAGACCTTTATTGATATGCTATAGGTTATTACTGAGTTGGGCCAACCCCTAGGTCAAGGATTCCTTGGTTATTAGCTTGCGAACATTTTATTATTATAATTAGTATTATATGATTCATTATTACATCATGGATACTTATTTATTAATAACAACATGAAAATTTCTATTTTGGTTTACCATGCATGACTTAATTATAGAAACTTTAACCTAATTAATTAATTGATACATGTCCAGACACTAGTTGAGGCTGAATTAGATATAAAGGTATTTACATTTTACTATTTCCCTTAACTTCATATATATACCTGAACACTATTTCAGTTTATATTTGACTGACTGGATGGTATGTATATTATTGTTGTTGGCTTATTATGATTTATCTTACACCCTATCTAGGTCGTTGATGGTAACCGAGAAAATAACATGTATGCAGGTGTTGAGAAGGGGAATAATCATTCTTTTGAAACCTCATATTAACTACTTGAATTAGTATGGAGTTTTGTAGTAGATAGTTAGGCCAATGCTTGAGACACTGGATAATTTTTCTAGATTGTTTTCTATTCCTTAATATAGAATGTATTTCCAAAATCCATGTATATACATTTTTCGATTTTATAGAGATATGAAATACATTATCATCGAGTTTTTTATGTCATTTAGTTTCATGTTTTTTAGTATTGTAATCAGTTTCTTCTAATATTTATAATCTCTATCAGCTTCTACTATGTCAGGTTACTAGTCTAGTTGTATAGTTTATGCTCCTAATTTGACTTTATTTATTAATTCTTCTACTATTTACTTATTATTATTACTTATCCAAATTGTCATACTCTGGTAGTGATGGAATATTCTCCCCAGAGACAATGCCTATGCCCTCACTACAAGTCGGTAGCCTCTGGCGTTCAGGGAGATGTGTTTAAGGACATGTGGCCAACTGGCTTTGGGGAAGCTAGGAGTGGAACCTAGGGTTGGGATTTCACAAAATAGGTTTATAGATTAATTTGTGAGCCAGGGAAATATTTCTCTGATGATACTTATTAGTGACACATGATGAATGATCAGATTGTTTGCAGATATGTCATGAATTCTAAAATTTCTATATTTATTAAATTTAACCATAATTTGGGCTATAGAGGCCACTTTGGGGAAAAAGTACTACTAGAAAAGTTCTATATTATTGTTTATTTTATACCACCATTTTCAATTATTCTCATGAGTTCTGTAGAACTAGTAAACCATTCTAAATCCAAGGAAACATTTCTCAAAGAAATAAGATTCCAAAACAACCTTTGTTGTTTTTTGTTGTCTTTGATGATTGTGTAATAGATTTTATGGGACCTTTTCCTAATTCCTTTGGATATTTTAAAACTCTTTTTTCAATTGATTATATGTCCAAATGGATTAAATCCATTATAATTAGGGAATATAATGCTAGAGTGGTTTCTCAATTTGAAAAGATTAATATATTTTTGAGATTTGGGATGACAATATTTATTCTCAAGGACCATGGAACACATTTTTGTATTAAGAATTTGTTATATTTGTTAAATAGGAATGGGCTAGTCATAAAGTGCATAAACAATATCACCCTCAAAGTAATGGTATGGATAAAGTTTGAATCAACTAAATTATGCATATTCTTGAGAGGCTGGTTAATCCAAATATTAATGTTTAGAGATTAAGGCTACATGATGAACTTTGTTAATATAGAGCTCCCTATAAGAATCCAACATGGATGTTGCCTTATAGGATAGTTTTTGGAAGATATTTTCATTTTCCCCTGGAAGTTTAAAATTACGATTTTTGGGATGTTAAATCACGAAATTTGAATTTGTTTGAAGCTTATAAAGAGATAAATATTTGTTTGAAATATTTGGAAGAAATAACAAACAATTCCTATGAAAATGTGACTATATGTTAGGAGAAATCAAATGATTTTCATTACAAGATGATTATCACAAAATAGATTTATATTAGAGATAAGATGATAATGTACAACTCCAAGTTAAAGCTTTTCCCATGGAAATTTTATTTCCAACGGGATTGTACTTTTATTGTAACTCAAATATTCCCATTTTGTGTTGTGAATATTTGAGATCATGGGAAGGATGTTCCATTAACTATTAATGGAAATCAGATAAAACTATTTAGAGAAGGTAATAAAGAAACTCTAGTAGATGAATTGTTTTTTAGAAGTTGAGTACCACGGAATAATCTAAGTCGTTTCTTCCCATGTTGCTTGTTTTATTTGGAATAAGAGCGGAAGAAGGTACTAGCCTTTTATATTGTTATAATTTTCATTTTTCTTCACAAAATTTATTTGTAGAGATTAAAATTATCTAGTTATAAAGATAATTTTCATACTGATCACCATAAAAAATTCACATGGATTTACTCTCCACTTTTTGGAGAAGTTACTTTATACTTAAAAATGAACAAAAAAACCTCAAGATGAAGAATATTGGATCAACCCAATTCATTTCTAAAATCTGGTTCCATTTTATTTGATCTTATATTTTGGTAATATAATGTAAATTTCTATCTTTATTTATAAAATTTTGAAGATTATTGGAGGTAATTTACTAGATGTGAGAAGGGGTATATTTTATTGTATCTAAAGAAGAAGAAAAGCCTATTTTAGGGGAGTTTATTTGTTACAATTCTGCTTCTTTTCCATGTTGTTTTACAATCTTCCAACAACAAAAATTTTAAATTAATTGGTTTTAAGAAAATTAAATGAATGAGAATTTTCATACTACAAATTAATTTTCAAAAATTCTGGTTTCTTTTATTAAATTTTTTATTTTTTTAATATGTATTAGTGTTTAATAATTTCATGGTTTCCTATAAATATTTCTAATCACATTTTATAAACATACATTAGTATAAATTTTACTTTTGAGATGAATTGTTTGAGTGGTAAATAGTATGTGTACTTTTGTGCATTATTTTTATTTTAAATTATTTATGTTTTGTAGAAATATAACATTGAGCTTCCTCGTAACCATTTTAACATGAATATATTCTACTCAATTGTTAAATAATTTTGACCTTTAAATTGTATTCACATGTTTCTCCACATTGAAATAAACATGGAAGATAATGTTAAGTCTTAGTCTGTGGGAAATTTTCATTCAATGTGTTAAACTGTACCTCAATCAGAACCCATCAAAACCCATTTTTTTTTTAAATTTGATTATTTTTCAAGATTCAATGTATCATTTCCAGTGGATTTTAATTTTTTATAAATATTTAATTATGTTTATCTTCTTCAAGGCGTTCAATTCTCTAATACCACTTGAACTTAGTTGGGTAATACATTTTTTATATCCATCTTCAAAAGAGGTTGACTTTAGAAAAGGATTTTGTGAATCATTTACAATTATAATATCATATGAATCTTTAAATTTGGAATCAAAATAATAAGATATGAATTAAAATGGATTATAAAATAAAAAACCTTATTCAAGTTGAACTCATTATTTTACTCTTAATGTTGATGGATGATTTATTTATATTTTTATTCAATTATTATGTTGATCATCACAAAAAAGTCTCTAATTTATTTGCATTGCTATTAAAGTTATTCAATTCTACGATAGATAAAGAGATGTTCACACATTTAATTGAATGAAAATTGAAATGGGATTAATATGAATTAAGAATTTTAAGTTCAATCATCTTTATAAAATATAAATTTTTTTAAACTAAAAATACTTAATTTCTTGAGGGTAAACATTTTCACTACATAAAAAAATCCATTTGTAAGATCATTTAGAAAACAAGTTTTTTGGCCATATATTATTTCAAACATAATATTTATTTCATTCCTTTGAATTTGGAATATTTAATCATATTGAGAATAATGTACTCAATGTGGGTGAATATTATGTTGTATTATTTGAAACATTTTCTCGAATTATTTAATTAATTTAATGTGATTTTGTAGTCAAATTTATCCATAATAGAGTTTTTTTAATTATTTTTACTTTTTAAGTATTAATTTTTTTAAATAATCATTAGTAATGTTTAATTATGTTTTAACATCATCAATTTTAATGTTTTTTTATTTTTCTGTTGAAATGATAAATCACTGAATTCTTTGTTTTGTTAGTTTTTTTCATGGTCTAAGTATCATTTTTATTTCATTCCTTTAATTTATTAATATTTTATTTTTATATTTTTTTAAATGTTAATTTATAATATTTAAATTTATTCTAGGTACATACTAAATTTAATAATTACATTTGATACTTATTTAATTTGAAATTAGGATCTTTGAGTTTTTTTTTCATTTTTTAATAAATTGTAATTTTATTTATTTTTCAATTTATTCATTTAATTTTTTAATTAAATTAGAATTTTTAATATGTTTTAAATTTATCTTGTTTTTATCCACTTTTATTTAAAATAATTAATTGTATTATTTAATCTAATTATAGTATATCTATATAAGATATTTATATCTTTCACATATAGTAAATCTCATCCACATGTGGAATAACATTCAGATATGTGATGTTTGTAAAATAATTTAAATCATAGATGTCATCGTGTGAATGATAAATAGGATATGTGCCATCAGTGGGATGGTTAACAATAGATCAATCATTTTTGAGAAAACCATGACTGAGGCCACTATTGATGACCTCAACCACTGATGAGTTAGTTCTAAACTAAGGATTTTCATGTAAGTCTCTGATGATGATATTGGTGTTACAACATATTGTTGGAAAAGATTCTAACCTATTTTTGTGATGAACATGATGTAATAGCCATATTATACAATCATTTCATTCAACCTTATGATAAGGGAAAATCTTTTTGAATTCAACCTCAATACTAGATCTGGTTCTATTTAGGGGTAGGAAAAACATGAAAACGTGATGAGTTTATCATATTTTGTTTCCGAGACATATTGAAGACTAGATAAAAAACCATAAATCTGCAAATAAATCAGGGTATGTTGAATAAAATTATTATTGAATCATTTAGGGATGTTTAATTTTAGTTTAGTTTTAGTATGGGGTTGATAATTTGAATAAGCATTGTCCATTGTAAATTTCTAGTTTTTAGGCTGTGAGAATGTTTTGTGTAGGTATGATCTATCAAATTTGGATAGGATGGGGAAAACCCCACTAATAAAACATGAGGAAGATGATACATTGATGTTTTAGTGTTTTTTGAAATTCCTTGATTTGTTTAGACTAGGTGTAGATGCATCATTTATCAATGTTACTAGAGAATTAAAAATTGAGCTAAACCAGAATGTTGAAGCCCAATTCTGATGACATCATGTTAGAATAGTTGTGGTGTAAATTGGAAAATTAATTTAACATGTAAATTTCATATTTTTTTAATGAAAATATTAAATTTAGAAGGCTTTTTCATATGGCCAAAGATGAAAAAATGATGGAATTAAGGATAGGAATATCACCTTAGCAAATGAAGTAAGTGAGCATAATAAAAATAAAAGGAATTAGGAGAAGAATAAAATAAATTGGACTCATTTGGATACATACAACAATATTTTTTTGGAGATTTTGGAAGTATAGAAATGGGATAAGAACCAAGAGATATTCTAGAAAGTTGAAGTTACTCCCAAAGCCAATGAAGATTGAGATTGACGCTTTCTTTTTCACCATGGTGATATCTGGCTAAATTTCTAGTAGCTGAAGCTATTGTATTCTCATTGTGACAAATTTTTGAGTTTTTATCATTCTGTAATTTCATAATTGTAAACCTCTCTAGAATCTTGAGCATTGAAATATGATTTTTATTTGATGTTTTAATGTTCATTTATTTTTTTTCAAAACATTTTTCCATCTTGAGTACATAAAATTTTAGATTAGAGTGTGATGATCTCTGAATTAAACATTTTATTTTAAGCTGGGAAGGATTTTATAGATTATCCCCACTATTTAAATTCCTCAATCATCGATATAACATTGTTATTATAGTAGATGTTGTTCATATCACTGTTCTCAATGATCAATGCGAGGATTGATTGGCTCTTATAAAAAGGATATCTAATTGCAAGATCTTAGTTTTAGACTCAATTTAATTAAATGAATATGATGTAACATTATAGAATTAATTATTTTCTTTGAGAGAGTAACAGTTATGAAATCTATTTAAAATTATGAAGTGATATTTATTATTAAAATTTATTATTTGGGTGTTTCTTATTCATGGTCAATTTTTTTTCTTCTTTATTTTTTTTATTTTTACTTTTTATATTTAGTTTAAAAATTACAATATTTTTTCCTTTTACCATATTAGTTTCACTTATTAAAATTAGAAATAATTTTTAAAACCATGACATATATGTCTTTAAAGGAATTTTCATGGTGAAACAATCTTGGTTACTATTGTACTACAATAATAAGGTTTGATAATTTGAATTATGTTTAAAAGATACTATAAAACCTAATTAATTCATGTCAAATAGTGTGGATAAAGACCCTCAAATAAAATTCTTTTGAGGTTATGTATGGTTCTTAGCATCGAATATGGACCTTTGGACCTTCATGCCAACTCATCATTATTAACTTGGATGTGCATATAGAGATCCCCTTTCTCTCTCTCATTGGTTTATTTCTAATCATATATTTTGTGTTTTGGTTTCTATCTTTCGTATCTTTTGAGATGACTATTATATCTTTCTATTCTCTCTCTTTATGGTTTTCATGGCATCCTACTGAGTATTCATGTACTCACAAGTTAATTGGATTCACCCATGTGTGTTATGTCTTATGTAGACGGTAGTAAGATCAATGGGGAACATGGTGGATTAGGTTTTGGAGAAACATTGTTATACCTAGTAGAGATGAATATGTTCTCATGGTTGTCCTTGTAGATTGTGATTTGGGATATCTTCAGTCTATATTTAATTGTTTTTTTAGGTTGTAACTTCATTTATAGTTTGATGTGTATTTTTCTAATCACTATGCTATTATAGTTTGATGATTTCCAATAGGTTATTGTTTGAATGGTTTATACACAAGGGTTTCAGTGTTTTATTATATCATTGCACTATTTTATGGAGATGGTTTTGTGTGTTCATATAGGTACTTTGGCTGAGACCTCTCATTTTGGTATTGCCTACCCGACGCTTGTCACTCGTTTCTAGCCTATTGGAGATAGTATTGGGGTGTCACACTCATCCAATCACTGACTAGGCAGGCCTTGGTGGATCGGGTCATGACAAAGTGGTATCAAATGCGGTTTCCTCTGGGTAGAGGTTTATAGTTTGACCTGGTCTTGAGGATTATTTGGAGAACATAAGGAAACTATGTTAGAGTGTCTCAAGTGAGGCTTTTAGGCAAAAAAAACCATAGTGTCAGTATAGCAGATGCTGTATCTATTCACTAGGAATCTAAATAATTTATTTCCAACTCAGCATACCGATACATAAGATGCAGGGAAAAAATGTTATATGAATAATATAGGATTTAGTGTTTGGACATTCATATCATTCGTGAGTCATCTCCCCATATATGATTATATAACTCTTGTACATATTTATAACTTTTAGGATGCCTCCACAATGATAGCCAAATAGAATTCTAATACAGTGTCCTATAAATGATTAGTTGAGTGATTAGGCCTCAATTCAGGGACCTATTAATGATGTGTTTCCCCCATTGGTCCAAGTCGAGGATAAACCATGTGTGGGATAGTCGATATGTCACGAACCGCCCTCTAGACCCATGTCGTGACTACCCCAAGACCGCCTTCCATAGTCCAGGGGCTGGCGACTAGCACCAAGGCGTATAACCTGACAAAAGGGGAAGGAATTGACTTTATAAAGTAAACAAACACCATAGAGTAATCCATAAGAAGTAAACACTAAGTAAAACAGGTTACAATAATATGTGCGGAAAAGTACGTGGGCTAGAATATAAACACAAACTGAAGGTAATTTACAACTCAAGGACAACAACTGAAAGGTGACAAGATTCTCCTGGATCGTCCTTCGGCTTCCTACCTGAAGGGTAGGTATAGATCTCCTCATCAGCACTCCACGCCCGTCCGTCTCCACCGGGTACCGACTCATCGTGAAATCCACCTCCGGCACCAACTCGATGTGAAATCCACCTCTGGGCACTGACTCATCGCGAGATCCTCCTCTGAGTACCATCCAGATCTACAAACCTCAACCACGATCAGTGATGTCCGTCATCTGCAACCAACACAATGTAGTGCAGGCAAAGCCCATGTAGCGGTGAGTATACGCTACTCAGTAGGGACCCTGAGACCCCCGAATGTCTCCCAGAATCCACAAAGGATAATCCACAAAGGAAAGATACAGTCACAAAGTAACAACCAATACTACTTAGGTATATTCCCATACATACACTTAAGTCATAAATTCCAGTTTGTCTCTAGCATCCGAGCCCATGTTCGATCACGTCCACCCAGGATAGTACAACCCAATCCACACAGGAAAGCACAACCCAATCCACATAGGAAAGTAAGTCAATCATATCAACGATAATGATTGAATGTCAATACACAGCTCACATAGGTATAATTACTCGTAAGGTGATAAAGATGATCAGATGTAGCCACTGATTCATCTTAGATGGGACCCACATAGGATTATATCCCAACTAAGCTGGTGAACCCACGTAGGATACAAGAATGGCTACTCTGTCGGACCCACGTAGGATACAAGTACAGAGTTAGATACTACCGGAACCACATAGGATACAATAACAGTAGTACTACCAGACCCATGTAGGATACAAGAAGAGTAGTTATCGCCGTCAAACCCATGGAGGATTTCAGTATGGTCGTCATCACTGCCGAACCCACGGAGGATTTTAGTGCAGTCTTCGTCGTTGCCGAACCCATGGAGGATTTCAGTGCAGTCATCTTCGCCGTCGAATCCACGGAGAATTCCAGTATAGTTGTCATCGTTGTCAAACCCACAGAGGATTCTAGTATGAAAGTCTTCACCGTCGAACCCACGTAGGATTCCAGTACGAAAGTCTTCACGGTCGAACCCACGGAGGATTCCAATACGGTTGTCATCGTCGTCGAACCCACAGAGGACTCTAGTATGAAATCCTTCACCATCTAACCCATAGAGGATTCCAATACAGTTGTCATCATCATCGTACCCATGGAGGATTCTAGTACGAAAGTCTTCACCGTCTAACCCACAGAGGATTCCAGTACGGTTGTCGTCACTGCAGAACCCACGGAGGATTTCAGTGCAGTCGTCGTCACTGCAAGCTCTAGGATTCCTACACACAACATGATCATTTCCGGGAGGGTCTTCTCCATGAGCCAAGGGGTCGATACATCAACTAACATGTAGTCCGGAGTTGATGTATCTCAAAGATCCACCTCGACAAAAGGAACTTAACGTGACAGACGGTGCTTCAATCGGACGCCTGGTCTGAGAGTTATTGGCTTTTTTGTCCCAGGAGCCCAGTTGGGTTTTAAGCCAAAACCAACCGAACCATGCACCAACTGCGTCCAAGCATCGAGTGGAGTCAGCCAAAAGGTCCTTATCCCTAATAGGAAACCAACAAAGTTGACGGCACGTCAATCGGACGTCCGGAGCTCAAGTTATAAGCGTTTCCGCTCTGAGGGCCCGGTTGGTTTTATGTTCGAACCAAACCAGTCGTACCCCAGGTTCTCCAAAACCTTGAGTGTAATATAAAAAAATGACGTCTCGATCCAAGGATCACATTGCAATTGAAGGTGCGTCGATCGGAGCTCTGTAGCCCATGTTACAGGAGTATGAATGAACATGTCCGTTTTTAGGGGGTTTTGGGCCCGGACCGACACAGCCCGAGACACTCGGGGTCGGCCCGAATTGGGTTGACCCAACCGGGGTCCAGGTCCGGGCCACTAGGGCGCGGCCCAACCCGGCGCGACCAGTCCGTGCGGTGCGGCCGGTTGGCCAGACGACTCGGCCATTTCGGCCAAGCGGGAAACGGGGGGGGGGGGGGGGGGGGGGCGTTGCCCCCCCCCCCCTTGATTGCAAAGACCCAGCATTAAGCCGCGCCCTGCCCCAAAACCTGAAACGACAAAGTTGTTCTGGTCTGCCCCATCTCATCTGCGGCGGTCTCCTCTGGTGGCGCACTGCCACTTCTCTTCACGGACCACCGGACGTGCACCGGTGGTCCGTTTCACCCTCCGTATGCGCCTGGAGTCCTTATGGGGCCCGAACTTCACTGCGGAGTATTCAAATCGCATCTGCCACCTATTCCGCCACCGCTCATCGATCCACACATCAATGAACAAACTGTGGAGGGTTTTCGGGCCATGTTTGTTCGGCCCACACCCTCCGTGTTAGGTGTTTTTAAAATGAAAATCATTAAAGGACATGATTTAGACGAGGGTATAATTTATTCAAGATAAATTATTCAAATACCCTATAATTAAAATACGCAAGCACGAGGGGATAATTCACATTTACACTTTATACAAAAACCCCCTACCTTGAAGAAGTCGATGAATGAGGATCGTTGCATAGAATCGGCGTCGCGGAAGACGGTGTAGCAGAAGGAGGCTTCGTACATCGTCAGTGCATGCCCGGTGAAGGATGCAGCATCTCGCTTTCTTCGATGCGGGAAGAAGGTGAAAGGATGGTACGGCTTTCTTTGTTGATGCTTCGGTGTTCATTGTGATGAATATGAAGTTATTCAAAACCGTGAGAGTTCTCTCCTTGCTTCCGCACAATGAATCAACCCCCAATAAAATAAGACATTGTCTTATTTTATTCACACACATGCATGCCATTATTAAAATTGAAATTTAAAAAGATCCCATTAATTTAATTAAATTAATTGAATAGCCTTTAATAGTCCATTAAATTTGGAGAGTTGACTTGTTAATTAAAATGGGGGGTGCGGGTGTGTTACACAATTAAATGCATGAGGGGGGTTTTAAGTAATTTGAAGTGGTGGGGATCGTGTGGGCCCCACCTCACTATTACCTGACCAAAGGAGTTAGGATGTAGTGGATCCCACTCCAACATCCATGCATAGGTTAAAAAAACTTAGAATAAAAAATAAAAAGTTTAGCACAAATTTTTATTTCATTCCATACTTAACACATTTTTTTAATAACCTCACCCGAGTAAATGCAACTCTAGAAAAGGTGTTCCTAATAAATTACCGGCACTACGGTTTCATCGGTGCCCTCCTATTTCGATTCTGAGCACCAGTTAAAGAGTTAGGAAAACCCGCTCATTCGTTCACAGAACGTACCCGAGCTAAACTTTGGAAATTGATTCTGGGAACAACGTTCCTCGGAATCAGGTTCCGTCAGAAATTGTGTGCTCGTAAAATTCCAAAAAAAATAGGAAAAAAAATTCATTGAAATTTCCAGGTCTTTACATTACTCCAACCTTAGGGTTTTACATCCCCGTAAAGATACAAAACAAACTAGGGGAACAAAAGAGTGTATTGAGCACGCATCTGAGCCTTCCACTCCCAAGTGCTCTCCATGAGGTTCTCGTGCTTCCACCTAATGCCGACTAGAGGAATCGACTACCCACGTAGGACTCGCTCATGTCAATCCTTGATCTCCACCGAGACCTCCACGAAAGTCACCCCATCGTTAATTTCCACCTCCCCATGGTCGATGATATGCGTCGGGTCAAGCACGTATCTCCTCATTTGAGATACGTGGAAGTCGACATGCACCTGGTGCAACTGAGGTAGATGAGTCAAGCGGTAAACCACCTCACTTACCCTGTTGAAGACCTAGAAGGGTCCGATGAAGTGCGGAGATAATTTTCCACCTCGGCCAAATCTCCGAAATCCACATCAAGGTGAGACCCATAAGAAAACGTGGCCGCCATCCTCGAACACTAGTGGTCTCTGTCTCTTGTCGGAAAAAGACTCTTGTCGGCTCTGAGTTGTCCTAATCCGATCCTGGATGACCCGAACCTCCTTTAGTCCTACAAGAGCTGCTAAGATTTCTTCTTTGCCGATAAGAGAAATCTGGTCTCATCCCCTTGATGAACCACGTTATTTCCCTAATACAGTCAATTCTGACATGGATGATACTAATCCATACCAAGGATGACGTCGTAAGGCCTTGACGCTACTACCAAGAGATCCAACCGTTACTCTTGCCTCCAAGGGTTGAGTCACACTGTCGGCATCAGTGTGTGGTCACTGGGTCTCCTCCAGTAGGTATCTCAAAAGTGAGGTTCAGGTCAACAGTTTTAAACTGGAACCTCTTAATATCAACTACATAAAAGGATAGGGAACAAAACTTCACAAGAACAAGTGACTTTTATTACTACAGCTCACAGTACAAAGATACATAACATCAACAAGGCTAGAAGCAGTATGAACAAAAGTCCCCATGTCCGGAGCTAGTCCTGCTCCAGTCCATCTACTCCCGAAGCACCATGGATGTAAGCCTCAAATGCCTGAAGCTGAGCACTCCCCTGTCCACTTGTTCCCTGCGGTCGGGGTGGTCTCCCTGGTGTTGGTGGTTGTAGGGCCTCAAAGCGTCGCCCACCACCCGCTGCTCGGCCAGCTCCTCTGCCTCATCTGCCTGCTTCCTGCAGACCGCCATGGTCAAACCTCTGCCTGGGAGGTCCCTCTACCGCCTTCTGCTCGTCTGCAGGATGGGTCAGGCTGTCACGAGCACTGTGAACCTGCCCGCCGCATGCATTTCACTGCCTGCTCCTCATGTAGCTGGCTCTCCTTCGTGTGCCCCACACAACGGAATCTGCATCCTGAGATTGCCCATCTGATGGTCTGGCCCGCTTAGACCTCTGTGTCACTTATCTACTACTAGCGATACAAGACTCCTCCATGGGTCGTCCTGCGAAGGGTCCCGCCGCTGGTGACTGCTCGACGAGAAAACTCTCCACTAGAAGGGCTCTCTCTAACACCCCTTCCTGCGTTGGAATATTGAGGGAGATCATCGAATCCCTGATCTCATGCCTCAGTCCCTGATCGAAGGTCCAGGCCCTGAAGAACGGGTCCCGTACCATATGTGTGGAGTAGCACAAGATATCAGTAAATATCTCTGAGTACTGGGCTACCGTCATGCTGCCCTGCCATAACTGTAGTAGCTCCTGAATGCGCACTACACGGAGGGTGGCTGAGATGAATTTTGAGTGGAAGAGGCTCTCAAAGTCCATCCAAAGGAGTGATGCCTCGTTGTTCACCTGGAGCATCAAGCTCCACCATCTGCCTGCTGCCGCGTGAAAGAGGCTCGCTGCAAGGATCACCATGAGGTCAACTGGGGTCCCCACTAACATGAAAACTCATACAACCGCCTCCAGCCAATCCTCGGCTGCCTAAGGGTCTGTCTCCCCATGGAACCTGGGCGGTCTCTGATGCTAGAACTCGTGCAGTTCTCTAAGGTGACGTGCACTCTCAGCGGATGGGGCTGGTGGCAACGGTGGCCCGGCAGGTAGAGGTATCTCCAGTGCCTCCACTGAAAAATGGCCCTGCATCGAGGCCTCGTCGCTCGGTGGGTGGTCGCCCCACACTAATCTCTAAACCCTAGCTGGCTGCCATCGTGGGTCCATCCTGAAAAGAAACAGGTGTTCCATGGTCAAAAATTATACCTGGTGAGATGACACAAAGTAATCACAAAGAAAACTTTTGGAATACACATGCAATCAGTATTTTTGTGCACTGAGTCGAAAATTAGAAGTCAGGGTCCGGGTGTACAGATACGTCGGCCGCCGCACCAACACTGGACTCCCTGGATTGATAACCATACTCAATACCATTAACAATATTTCTTCATATAGATGAAATATCAGATTCCTGAGTTCTGTGATAGAACCGAACTCCTCTGATACCAATTTTTCACGTCCCTTCCCCGGGACCTGTGTCGTGACTACCCCAATCCCGCCTTCCATAGGCCAGGGGCTGGCGACTAGCACCAAGGCGTAAGACCCAAAAAAAGGGGAATTCATTTCCTTTATAAAGTAAACAGACACCACAGAGTAAGCCAGTAGAAGTAAACACTAATTAAAACAGGGTACAATAGTAAGTGCGGAAAAGTAAGTGGGCCAGAATACAAACCCAAACTGAAAGTAAAGTACAACTCAAGGACAACAATTGAAAGGTGACAAGACTCTCCTGGATCGTCCTCCAGCTTCCTACCTGATGGGTAGGTACAGATCTCCTCCTCAGCACTCCACATCTGTCCATCTCCACCGGGTACTGACTCGTCTTGAAATCCGCCTCCAGTACCAACTCGACGTGATATCCACCTCCGGGCACCGACTTGTCGTGATATCCTCCTCCGGGTACTGTCCTCCTCTACAGGCCTCATCCACGACCAGTGATGTCCGTCGTCTACAACCAACACAACATAGTGCGGGCAAAGCCTATTCAGGGGTGAGTATACTCTACTCAGTAGGGACCCCGTGTCCCTCGAAGGTCTTTCAGAATCCATAAAGGATAATCCACAAAGAAAAGATACAATCACAAAGTAACAACCAACACTACTTAGGTATATGCCCATACATAAACCTAAGTCATCAATTCTAGTTCGGATCCAGTATCTGAGCCCAAGTTTGATCACGTCCACCCAGGATAGTACGACCAAATCCACATAGGAAAGAACAACCCAATCCTCATAGGAAAGTAAGTCAATCGTATTGAAGATAATGATTGAAAGTCAATACTCAGCTCAAACAGGTATACTTCTTCATAAGGTGATAGAGATGATCAAATGTAGCCGTTAATTCCTCTATGTTGGGACACATGTAGGATACTAGACCAGCTAAGCTGTCGGACCCACGTTGGATACAAGACCAGCTACTCTGCCAGACCCACATAGGATACAAGTACAGAGTCAGATACTGACGGACCCACGTAAGATACAAGAACCGTAGTACTGCCGGACCCACGTAGGATAAAAGAACAGTAGTCATCATTGTGGAACCCATGTAGGATTTCAGTACGGTCGTCATCGCTGCTGAACCCACGGAGGATTTTAGTGCAGTCATCGTTGCTGCCGAACCCACGGAGGATTTCAGTGCAGTCGTCTTCACCATCGAATCCACGGAAGATTCCAGTACGGTTGTCATCGTCGTCGAACCCAAAAGGAATTCCATTACAAAAGACTTCACCATCGAACCCACGGATGATTCCAATACGGTTGTCATAACCGTCGAACCTACGGAGGATTCCAGTATGAAAGTCTTCACCGTCGAACCCACGGAGGATTCCAATACGGTTGTTATCGTCGTCGAACCCACAGAGGATTCCAATAAGAAAGTCTTCACCATCAAACCCACGGAGGATTAAAATATGGTTTTCATCATCGTCAAACCCATAGAGGAATCCAGTATAAAAGTAATCACCGTCGAACCCATGGAGGATTCTAGTACGATTATCGTCACTACTGAACCCACGGAGGATTTCAGTGCAGTCATCGTCGTAGCCAGCTCTAGGGTTCCCGCACACAGCATGATCGTCTCCGGGAGAGTCTGTTCCACGAGCCAAGGGGTAGATACATCAACTGAAACGTAGTCCGGAGTTGATGTATCCTAAAGTTCCGCCTCGACAAAAATAACTCAACGTGACAGACGACGCGTCAATCAGATGCCCGGTCTGAGAGTTATTGGCTTTTTCGTCCCAGGGGCCCGGTTGGTTTTTAAGTCAAAACCAACCCAACCATACTCTAGCTATGTCCAAACCTCGATTGGAGTAAGAAAAAAAGTCCCTCTCACTAAGAGAAAACCAACAAAGTCGACGGCACATCAATCGGACGTCCGGAGCTCAAGTTATAAGCGTTTCCGCTCTGAGGGCCCGGTTGGTTTCGTGTTCAAACAAACCCGGCAGTAACCCAAGTTCTTTCGAAACCTTGATTATAATATACTGAAACAACCGTCATGATCCAAGGATAGCATCACAAATAACGGTGCATCAATCGGGGGTCTGTATCCCAATTTACGGTTGTTTGAACGAACCTGTCCGTTTTTAGGGGGTTTTGGGCCCGGACCGACCTGGCCCGAGACCCCCTGGGACGGCCTGAACCGGGTCGACCCAACCCGGGTCCAGGTTCGGATCTCTAGGGCATGGCCCGGCCCATCCGGCGTGGTGCGGCCCGGTGCGGGCGACCCAGCCCGGCGCGACCGGTCCGTGCGGTGCTGCTAGTTGGCCAGATGACCCGGCCATTTTGGCCAAGCGGGAAGCGGGGGGGAGCGCTGACCCCCCTTGATTGTAATGGTGTGGCATTAAGCTGTGCCCTCCCCCAAAACCCATAATGGAAAAGCCGTTCCGGTCCACCGCTCCGGGGTGGCGTGCCGCCGCCGCTCCCCGCGGACCACTTGACGCACACCAGTGGTCCGTTTCACCCGCCGTCTACGCCAGGAGTCCTTACGGGACCCAAACATCAATACAGAGTATCCAAATCACCTCTGTAGCCTATTCCCCCATCTCCCGTCGATCCGCACGTTAATAAAAAAAGAGGAGGGTTGTCGGGCCGTGTTTGTTTGGCCCGCACCCTCCGTGTAAGGTGTTTTTCAAATGGTAATCAGTAAAAGAGATGCTTTAGAATAGGGTATAATTTATTCCAGATAAATTATTCAAACACCCTGTAATTAAAATACACAAGCACGAGGGGATAATTCACATTTACAATTTATACGAAAACCCCCTACCTGGAAGAAGTCAACGAACGAGCATCGTCGTGGAGAATCGGCATCACAGAAGACGGTGTTTCAGAAAGAGGCTTCGTACGTCATCGGTGCACGCCCAGTGAAGGATGTGGCGTCTCTCTTTCTTCGACGCGGGAAGAAGGTGCAAGGATGGTACAATGTTCTTCGTCGAAGCTTCGGTGTTCTTTGTGATGAAGAAGAAGTTCTTCAAGACCGCGAGAGTTCTCTCCTTGCTTCCGCACAACGAATCAACCCCCAATAAAATAAGACATTGTCTTATTTTATTCACACAGATGCATGCCATTATTAAAATTTAAATTTGAAAAGATCCCATTCATTTAATTAAATTAATTGAAGAGCCTTTAACAGTCCATTAAATTTGGACAGCTGACTTATTAATTAAAAAGGGGGGTGCGGGTGTGCTACACAATTAAATGCACGAGGGAGGTTTTTAAGAATTTGAAGGGGTGGGGCTCGTGTGTGCCCCACCTCACTATTATCCTACCAATGGAGTTAGGATGTCGTGGGTCCCACTCCAACTTCCATTCATTGGTTAAAACTACTTAGAATAAGAAATAAAAATTGTAGCACAAATTTTTATTTCATTACTTAGTTGTCCCATTTTTTTAATAACCTCACCTGAGTAAACGCAACTCCAGAAAGGTGTTCCTAAGCAATTATCGGCGATGTGGTTTCATCGGTGCCCTCGTATTTTGATTCCAAGAACCGGTTCAAGATTTAGGAAAACTCACTCGTTCGTTCACTGAACATAACCGAGCTAAACTTCAGAAATTGATTCCGGGCACACCGGGCCTCAGAATCAGGTGCCGTCAAAAACTACGTACTCATAAAATTCCAAAGAAATTAGGAAAAAAAATTTCCTTCAAATTTCTGGGTCTTTAAACGATAACTCTAGAAACTTAGGATGATTATTTGTAATAGCTTAACATATTGCATGAGCTCCAGTAATTGAGACCGATGCGGTTTCAACGAAAGCTAGATTGTTAGGTATTATAGTATTGGTTCAAGTCAGCAATCTGAGACTTCAGGCTGGTTCAGAACTAGGCCAATCAGTTGGTTTCACTTTCATCTTGTATTCTTCTTAGAATAGTGGGGCACTAATGAAGTCTATTAACATCGGCCCATCATGAGATGATTCTCACATGGTTAGACTTCCAACAGTTATTCCACAATGATTATTACCCTTAACTACTATAAAAAACACCTTTAATAGCTCTAGTATTTATCATTACGAGAAAATGTACTGATAAATAGATTATTTATCAGTGCTAAAAAATCACTGATAAATTTAACATTTTATCAGTTCTTTTTTTGCACTAATAAAGGATCCCTTTATCAACGCTTTATTTTTAGCACTAATAAAAGTACCATTTATCATCGCTCATAAATGAATCCATTATCAGTTATTTTTTTAGTAGTGATAACAAACTAAATAAATAAAATGAAATTATAAAATAAAAAATTAAAAATGATTTTATTAGAAAAAATATTACAAATTTTATTATTTAAATAATTATTGATAAAAAATGAATAAATTTTTTCTACTATATATAAGTTTTAAATGACAATAAATAGTATTTATTAAATATATAGAAATATAAAAATTGTAAAATAAAAAATTAAAATAAAAAATATGTAAATTTAGATGAATATTAAACATTTTATTAATTAAATAATTGTTGATAATAATGAAAAATTGTATATATCAAATATATAGATATATATGAATGTATATAAATATGATTTATATATTACAAAATGTTTATGCACTTTAATTAAATAGTCATATATTTAGTGAATAATGGTTTATAATTCAAAATTAGTATGCATTACAAATACTGACTAATGGCATAAAGTAATGGACATAAATTTGAATCTTGTTTGATTTTTCAATTTAACATAGATCAAATGTGGGTTACACTGATTCCATATATACATAATTAATGCATTTTTATACACAATTCCCACACAAAAAACATATCAATTTTTTCAATATTGTTAGTGTATGTATTTTTAATTTATTTAATTTCACTCATTTTAAACGTGCATGAACTTAAAATTAGATGTTCATTAATAATGATAAAAATATATTTTCAAAATAATATTTGTAAATGTACAATTACTATATTTATACAACTATATATTTATAATTATAAATAAATAAATATTTTTTATAAAGTATTTATTTAATTATTAATAATTACTTATATATATATAAATAATTAATAAATGTATAATTAATTTATTCAAATAATAAATATATTTACTATATTTATATTTATATATATTTATTATATATATATATAAGTATATAAATATATATAATGATATAAATATTATTTTTTAAAAATATTTATATAATTAAAAATAATTATATATTTAAATACTTAAAAAATTATAATAAATTTAGTTAAATAAAGAATATATTAACTATAAATATATATTAAATATATATATATATTTACATAAAATATATTTGTAATTATATTTATAAATCCATTATCAGTTATTAAGTGAAATGCTCTGAAATGAGGATTTTTTTCAGTACTAAAAAAATGGGAGAGATTTCTTTTATCAATGCTTATTACATAAGAACTAATAAAATGCATCTTCATCAGATCTTTTTTGGATGCATGGATAAAAGTGTCCTGGTCTATTTTAAAAACCCTAACCAGTTGTGAACCCGTCATGATATGAGAAGCTTTCTATGGAATCCACTCACTGTTGGCACTCCTCTTTGGTGAATCTATGCTCTAACCATGGCTCAAACTAATAAAAGTCTCAAATTCAAGGCTCAAAATATTCATCGGTCGAATGAATCCAAGGCTTGAATTTAATTTTTTCTCTACATTCTCTTGAATGTATGTGTTTCTCTACGTAATAATTCTTTTCTTATAGAGGTGGATAATTTTGTTCATGTTTGGGTGGTATGTCCATCTTTCATTAATTTCTACCAGAAAACTTCAAAAAAAATCTTCTTCCATCACCCCTTTAGTGTTTCATTTTTCTCTTTCCTTCATGTTCTATCCACTTCATTTGTAGGAAGATCAATGACACTGCCTCTATTCAGTCACAGAGCCAATCTTGATGTTTCCATTGTAAAATCATTATCCATAGAATTAATGTATTGATTCATATTTATGTTTAATTTATTTCATTTCAGTTTTACTCACATAAAAATAATTTTCTTATAGAGGATCATTCTTTTGTTCCAGTTGGTTAAATCTCTCCATCTTTCATGCCTTTCAGGCACCAAAACTTCCACAAACTTTTTCTCCCTCAAATACATTCACCACTTCAGTGTTGACATTTATCACTTTCCTTTGAGTTCCATCCACTACTCAATCACAGAGTTATTCTTGTTTTTTCCACTATAAAATCATTTTCCATATAATTAATTTATTATTTCATATTTATGTTTAATTTTTTTCTTTTAAGTTTTACTCATATAATAATTATTTTCTTATACTAGTGAATTGTTTCATCCATGTTGAGGTGAATTTTCGAAGCAATTCATGTAGTGTTGGAATTTCAAAAAATATATTCAATGTAAATTGTGGTAAAATTGATAGTTTGTATTTTTTTTGACATTCAGATATGTTGGAATCAACCACACCTCGATATGACACAAGGTGTTGCCGATATGACTCAAAGTACATCTTTCTATTAAAAATTGACAATAATTTTATGAAAAACATAACAAACATACTAAAAACAAAGAAAATATATTCCTATTATTTTTATACTTTTATATCATTTGTTATGTGTAGGAATCATCCTAACCTCAATTTGATACCTGATGTACCTGGTATGACTTAATGTGTCTTTTATCAGTTTAAAATTGAAATTTTACTTTAAAAAGTTTCACTCACTAAAAATAGAGAATACATTCTCAAATATTCGTTATAATTTAGGGAATTGATTCAAAAAAAAATTGTGACATGTAGGAATCATTCTTAAATCAAAAAAAATACATGATTTAATCTGTGTGATTCAAAGTGTGTGTTTCAATTTTAAAATTACATTTTAGAAAAAAATTCAAGTGACATACACAAAATTGAGAAGAAAAAAATTAATTTGTTTTCATACTTTTGGAAAATTATCCATTATCAATTTGGGACATGTTGAAATCAGCCTCAACTCAATCTGATGAATGGTGTGACCTATATGACTCTAAGTGTGTCTATATTTAAAGTTGACATCAATTTTAGTAAAATGAAAAAATGACCTAATCAATACCAAAAAAACACATTAATACTATCTTGATACTTTATTAAAATGATCCATAAGTCATTTGAGATATGTAGGAATCTACATCACCTGAATATGATACATGGTAGGACCGGTATGTATCAAAGTGTGCCTTTTAATTTAAAATTAACATCAATTTTTTTAAAAATGAAACCTGACCTACTCAAAATCAAGAAAATGGATTCACATTATTTAACTTTTTTTGTAAAATAATCCATATGTCTTTTGTGATGTGTAGGAATTAGCCTTAACGTAATTCTATACGTGATGTGCTTGGTATGACTCAAGGTGTTCGTTATCAGTTTAAAATCAATATTTTAGATTAAAAAGTTTCACTCACTAAAAATTGAGAAAAACCCCCTATATTTTTATTGATAATTTATGAAATCAATTTATAAGTCATTTTTGATGTTAAATATTCAGTCTCACATCAAAATGATACATGATGTGATTGGTATGAGTCAAAGTGTGTGTTTCAATTTTAGAATGACATTTTAGTAAGAAAAAAATGACATAATCAAAACCTAGAACACAAATTAATATTATTTTTATAATTTAGTAAAATGATCCAAAATTCTATTTTGCGGTGTAGGAATTATCCTCACCTCAATATGATGCACGGTGTGATTGGTATGACTATAAGTGTATCTTTTTTTTAAAAGTGAAATCAATTTAATAAAAATTGACAACTGACCTATGAAGAACCTAGAAAATATATTGATATTGTTTTGATACTTTACAGAAATGATCCATAAGTTAGTTGTGTATGCATCATCAATCCCTCAATTTGATACATGATCTGACCGATATGACTCAAAGTCTCCATTATTAGTTTAAAATTGACATTTTAGTTTAAAAAGTGTCAATCACTTAAAACTGATCAAATACACTAAGGTTTTATTTATAATTTTATAAAATTATTCATAATTCATTTGTAATGTGTAGTATTTGTTCTTATGTTTCATCAATACATGATATGATCATAATGAGTCATGGTGCATGTTTTGAGTTTAAAATGACATTTTAGTAAAAAATACAACTAACATACACAAAACCAAGAAAAAACATTTTTATTGTTTTTATACATTAGTAAAAATATCCATAAGTCATTTTTGATGTTTAGGGACCACCCTCACCTCAATCTGACCCACAGTGTGATTGGTATGACTCAAAGTGTGTACTTTTATTTAAATTTGATGCCAATTTTAGTAAAATGGAAAACTGAATTACTCAAAACTAATAAAACACATTCAAATTGTTTTTAAAAATTATGTAAATGATACATATGTCATTTTTGATGTGTAATAATCAGCCTCACCTCAATCTGATGCAAGATGTTCCTGATATCACTCAAAGTGTCCGTTATGAGTTTCAAATTGACAGTTTAGTTCAAAAAGTGACACATAATCAAAACCAATCAAATTAGATTGGATTTCCTCGATAATTTAGGACAATGATTCATAATTCATTTGTGTTGTGTTGGAATAAATTCCACTTTAAAATGATACATAATGTGATCATAATGATTCAAAGTGTGTGTTTAATGTTTAAAATGACATTTTAGTAAAATAGAAAACTAACCTACTCAAAACCAATAGAACACATTCAGATTTTTTTGATACTTTAGAAAAATGATCCACAAGTCATTTGAGAATTTTTTAGAATCAACCTCACCTCAATTTGACTCACAATGTGACTGGTATGACTCCAATTTCTTCTTTTTATTTAAAATTAACTATAATTTTACTAATATTAGCAATTTTTCTTTATGTATATCATTATATTATTACTAACATAAGAATTTTTTTTATATAGGTGCTTTATTTTTCTCTTGTATAGGTGGTTTGTTTGGTAATATATTGATTTGAGATCAGGATTAAAAGAAAATGGATCATTGATATTTTTGAGTGTATGTAATAATTTTTATTTATGAAATTGTATAAACCAATGTTTGAAATGTGGATAATATAGTGTTTTTTTATTTTATTTGTGTTGTAAATTTCACTTCATTTAAATTATATATTGGTACCTATTTTTGTTGATATATGGTGTGTTTTGGGTTCTACGTTGTGTTGTTAAAACAGATTGAAACGGGTGTTGTAGTCTGCAAGTACAACACACTACATTATGACCCTTTATTGGTTATTTTAAAAGCATTATAAATTTACCCATTATAATCTCTTCTATAATCATGGATAAATTGGACCTTTAGAAGTGCTACATAAAAGAACTGATAAATATGGTCGTTCATAAAAAATTTATAAATGCACTGATAATGGACCCATTTATTAGCACTTTTTAGTGCCAATAATAGACACTTTTATCAGTTCTTTTTTAGTGCAGATAAAATATCAAGTCTTTAAATCACTCTCCAGTGGGAAGCACTTCTCTAGAACTAATAAAGTCTATTTATAGCACTTTTAAATGCCTACATTATAGCATTGTTTTGATGATGTGATTTGTAAAGATTCATGATTTTATCAAGCTAGAACAATGTTTCATATAAAATCGTAACTATTTCATGAGGTTTAACAACCTCATGCATAGTCTAAGATGGTTACATCATGGGGAAGATGGTTGATCAGGGCCTCTGCAGACACATTCATGCTAGCATAGTCTCTTTGTGAATTCTTACTAACGATGGAGTATTAAATAAGGGTTTGGTTATAGAGAGAATCCTAGAAGGGGATGTTGGATAGCTGGAGGATATATTGGACATCATTGGGCTATGATATCTATAGTGGCTAGCCCACAACAAACATTGGGATCTATTCCAAGGAGGCACACACATTCTTGGACCCAAACCCATGGATCTATGGTATAGGGTTTTTGCAGAGAATCCAGTCAGCCAGGGGAGGGGGGATACTATTATTGTGAGAGGTGATGTGATATAGATTATGATTTCCCAACTTGATATGATGAGTTGGATATGTAGGAAACGGATGGAAAACCATGGAAGAGGAAAAATAATGATCAGTGATTTCCCAGGTGTGGACTAGGCAGCCCCCAAGGAGACGGTGCTAATAGAGGAATAGGTGGAGCTATAAAGGGAGTATTTTCTAATATAGAGACAATATGAGATACTTACGCCACCACCACCAAGGGGCCCATTACAAGATTAGAGTGCAGGTAGCAGAGGTCCTTGGAAGCTATATACTATATAGGGATATGACCTAGCCACTCACAAGATGATTCATTGTGCGATAAGTGCCTTTTTTACTATAGATCTTGTACTTGTAGACACAATCATGAGTCATTCCACAATCACTATATCACTTTTGTAAGATCTAGTTCTTCCCATTTAGACCTTATCCCATAAAATTTGTTTATAGGTTCCTAATATGAGTGATTCTTCTATATTGAAAACCTACAAGCATCGTGAGTTAGTGTTCGGTGGATAGAGTTTCTCATGAGACCTGTAGTTCATCATGATGAAACCATATTATTTCATATTAGGGATAGACTAGTTTTCCATGG
The DNA here is from genome assembly GCA_963277665.1 of Viscum album. NCBI lineage: Eukaryota > Viridiplantae > Streptophyta > Magnoliopsida > Santalales > Viscaceae > Viscum > Viscum album. The sequence continues at coordinate 791,739,329 of OY728148.1, forward strand.
TGCATTTCCAGATAGATTTTCATTTCAAGAGAGTTTCATGACTTCAAAAAAATGGTACAAGATACTCCTTTGTGGGTGAGTGATATTTCATGGAAGAGTGAGTGGGGATCTTGAGAAGGAAATTACAGCCCATCACCCAACAGTTGCTGAGATTATCCCTTAGTGTAGCTATTTCTTCAGACATATAGATTCCATTTAGAGTGTAGGACTATATAAACGTCTTTCCCAATGTTTCTCTAAGAATACCTCCAAGGTGGGATATAGACTTCATCATCAACTTACACTCCTGAGATAATACCAATATCTTTTGTAACATATCCGATGGGCCCTAGTAAGCTCCGAGATATGAGGGTGAAGTTTGATGAACTTCAAGAGAAAGGTTTCATTTGACCCAGTGTGCCTCCCTAGATGGATCTAGTTATATTCATGAAAAAGGTGGATGGGATTTTGGGGCTTTTTTAACTATTATCACATTATTCGGAAATCAATAAAAAAAAGTGCTCATTTTTTCAAGTATTTATGACCTCTTTTACCACTTGATAAGTGTGTGTTGGTTCTCCAATATTGATCTCAGGTCCGACTACCATCGGTTGTTCTTTTGAGAGGCTGATAGTCTAAATAATTTGTTTCAATGTCACTATAGACACTATGAGTTCCTGGTGAACACTTTTAGTGTGATAAATACCCCCACCATGTTTGTTGATATTATGAAATGGATACTTCTACTTTACTTGAACTGATTCATATTCTTCTTCATCGCTGACATACTCAGTTAATATGCATTAGAGGAGGGTCCTGCATAGTATTTGAGGATTGTTCTAGACTTACCCTGGGAGAACCAAATTTATGGTAATCTCTTGAAGTTCTGGTTTTAGGTAGGTGAGACTTAATTTCTAGGGAATGTCATATGTGAGCATAGTTAGTCTATGTATCTAGTGAATATTGATGTAGTGATTTCATAGGATCCAACCAAGTGTGTGTTAGAGGTGAGGAGTCTCCAAGGTCTAGTTGGGTACTACAAGAGGCTCATGGAAGACGTTTCTATGATAATAACTCCTTACACAACCTTGATATAGGAATTGAATCTTTTTACCTGGACTGAGTAGTTTCAGAGATTCTTCTAGTAGTTGAGGATGAGGTTTACCAGTGCTCCAATAATAAGGCAACATATGGAGGGTGTTGATTTCATGGTGTTTTGTGATGCCTCTAAATCTGGGATCTGTTTTTATCGATGGAGTGGAAGGTATTGATTTCTTATGGGTCAATGAAGTTTAAATACAATGAGTATAATTAGATACCCAAAACATATAGTTTCTAGTTGTAGTCATTGACCTGAATATATGGAGGCATTATCTTCTAAGTGAGTGTTTTGTTATTTACTCAAACCATCAGATTCTTAGGTATATCTTCATGCATATAGATCTGAACCTAAGATAATGGTATTGGTTTTAGTTCCTATTGGACTATGACTCCATGATATTCTATACCCCTAGGAAGGGAAATGTGGTTTAATATTCAATTAGTAGAAAGTCTCATTCTACCTTGGCAGAGGCAGCATCTGATTAGTTGGATTTATTATTGCTGACCCTAGTAGAGGATAGTGGGCTATTTATTCTTTAGTAAATGGTGGTGAATAGACAAATTATTTAACGTGTGATAGAGGTTAAATTTTGTGACATAGACTATGAGGTTTTAATGACCCTATATCCTTAGGAGATTCACTGGATGGATTTTATAATAAATGGGAGAATATTATCTATTTTCCATGATAATTATTGGTTGCACTCATGTTGCGAGAGGAACAGATGAGAGAGTTCATACATATCCCCGGTCTATACATACCATTGTATAAAATATATATAGGGACATTTAGTGGATGTTTTTGTGGGCTGTAATGAGGTGGATCATTGCCGAGTTTGTCTCTCAGTGTCTTAAATGTCTGCAGGTAAAGGCTAAACATCATGTTCTAGTAGGTTTGACTCAACCACATGAGATCATATAAAGGGAGTGGGATGTAATATCAATGGATTTTGTGATGGGTATTTTATAGATAGTAAGATGGTACAATGTTATGTGGGTGACTATTGACTAAATTACCAAGTGGGTACACTTTATTACCATTAAGAAGTATAGTTTTCTGGAGTGTTTGGGGAAATTGTAAATTTGTGAGATTGTCTGGATTCATTAGGTACCCACGAGGATCATCTCCAACCGTGATGGTCAGTTTATATCATGGTTGTGGAGAGTTCTGTGGAGGATTTTGGGACCCAGTTACATATGAATATGACATTTCAACCTGGAATAATGAGAGGACTATCTAGGTATTATAGCATATGTCGACAGCCTTTGTATTGAACATCGTTCTGAGCTAGGATGATCACATTCCATTTTTAGAGTTTGATTATAATATTTTTTATCACTCTATTACAAGCATATATCATTTTTATTCCCTATATATAAGACCCCAGAGGTCACTGTTATATTATATTGATATTGATAACACTTCTCTTATTAGGATAGATATGGTGTAATCAATAAATAAAAAGGTTCTGGTGATCTGATAGCATATGATCACACCTCAAAGCTAGCTGAAATCTTATATGGATCAACGTCTTAGGCCTTTTGTGTTTGAGAAGGGATACCATGTTAACCAAATAGTCTCCCCCACAATGAGGATTTCTAAAATTTGGATAGATAATCAAGTTACCCCTAAGGTTCATTTTGTTGTTTAGGATCCTACGGAGGGTTGGATAGGTTGATTACTGCTTGAACATAAACCCAAAGATGGACCAAGTTCATGAAATATTCCATGTGTCAAAAACGAGAAGATAAATGCATGCACTTAAGAAAATTATTGACATCGGTGAGTTGGACAACATGTATAGAGACACCTTCATGGTGTTCCCAGTGGTGATCGGGGATTGGAAGGAGAAGATCCTATGTAGATGGAAAATTCCATGGTTTTGAGTGATTTGGTAGCATGATATTAAGCAGGTGAGATCAGGGGATCATAATAGTAAGATATGGACTCAGAACCACCACTTTATTATGTAATTTCATTATTTTCAAGAAAAAAAACCTTGAAGGATGGGATAATGTATTCACTCTGGTTTTTTTGGATTAGTCCTTTGAATATTTTTATATATCCTCAATGGAACGAAGGCCTTATATTTTTCTTAATTTTGGATAATACCCATTTTAAAGGTTTATGGGGAAACCTTACATGGATCATAGTGTTTAAAAATGCATTAAATGACCCAATGGTCTTAGAGGAACAAAGGAAAAAATCATCCTAGAAACTACTTGTAACTACCCATCCCCAACATCAATATACTTATAAATCTCTCCACCTTCACCTGAATGGTCGGCTAGCTCTCTAATGTAGAGGTGAATAGTCTTGGTACTAATGGAAATTTACATACCCTCTCATTATTAAAAATCCAATTAGGCCAGCTCTAGTGAATATACCTGCTCTAAATCCTCATATGGAGCCTTTTCTTTATAGTGCTTGAATCTACACCTCAGGTGGCCTGAAATCCATGGGGTGGCCCGAAGTCCTTGAGGTGTCCTGAAGGCCTTGAAGGGGACCAAAACATTACTTTCTCAGAGGCCATGGGTGGGACAAAGGCCTTAAGAACTCAGAATACCAAACTGCTGGCCCAAAGGCTAAATCGGATGAATAGTTCCATCTGCTACACTACCCAAACATTTCATTTTAAAACAAGTACAACAGTACCCGAAAAATATGCATCATCTCGGATTTGATCCTAGGTCTTGTGGATGAACTTGAAGAGTCCCCACTAACCAAGATGAGTCTTATGTACTTTATATATATATATATATATCTATGGATTTTTTCATATATTTGGTAGCATGTTTGGGTGTCATGGGAACATGGAATTAATATTTTAAGAATATTAATATATATTAATGCACATAAAACATATTTTGAGAAAAAAAGGATTTTCCCATTATTTGGGACCTCAAATTTGATTCTGATATCATGTGTTTTTATATAACACATGGTTTACCCTAGGCATCACAAAAAGTTGGTCGATGCCAGATCTTTCATGGAAGATGGTTGTTTGTGGGTGCGTTATGTAAAATAATTAAAATTAGTTATTTATTTTTTTAATTGACAAAAACAAAATACATCCTCTATAACTATGATTTAATAAAAAATATATAGGGATAAATTCCTTAACGTTATAGATTATATAGGAGGAGGAATAATTATTTATTAGTGGATCAGGATTTAGGATTGATGTTGAGCAGATCGGGGTAAATTGTGAGATGGAAGGAAAACATAGTGGGATCATCATCTTCATCACTAATGAATGTATTCATCATGAAATATTGATACAGTCCCCAGGTAGGACACATTATTTTATATATTTCTACCCTTTTTTATTTTTGAGCATGGATTATTAATTACCTACTTAATTTATCTTAGATACAATGCATCACTTGAACTGGATTTAAGTATTGATGAGATCCTGATTAATTATTTTATTCATTATTCCATGATTTTACCCTACATTCCACACATTATTATAATTGGATGAGGTAATAATTTTGAGAAATGTTTCTCACATTTTTTTGTGAATTCTCGCTATTTTATTTTCATTATTCACCATGGGCCCAAGGGGTTGTAGTTAAATGTTTTCGGGTTTTATTCAATCAGGATTGAAACCGTAGATTCATTGAAGATGCCGAACAATGTACATATCAGTTCTAATAGATATATCATGATTCTATGTGTGTAATATGTTTTGAAAACATGGATTAAAGGCCAGTTCTCGTTTATTCATCCATTAGAGAGGTGTGGTGTGATGAGATGAACCACACGATGATTAAGTGTCCAGAATATAGTCACCAGGGATGTTTCTGGCATCGTAATCCCCATATCTAACTTACTCAATGTGAATCAATATAGATGTAGTAGTAGGAGTGAATGGGATGAGTTGCATGGAGAAATCCTTATGTTTGGGAAAATCATGACATATATGGTGTATAGTCCAAGAACACACATTGTGTACTCCCCAAGATGTGGTGGATAGGGGTTTAGGTGAAGTTAAATATTGCACACCATGTATGACCCATACATGTCATGGAACCCAATGCTAGTGGCTAGGAATGTACTATAGGGGTACACAAGCACGGGACGACCAGGCCCACATGAACGACCAATGTAATCATGTAGAACCATGCACATGGTCATGGATAGTGTACACATGCATGGCCATGTAATCAAGAAAGACCAGAGTACATAGGAATGACCATGTACATGTTAATGACCATGTAGTCGGGAATGGATGACCTATATGGGAATGGGATGAAGTACATGGGCATGGTTTGAAGTACACAAACATGGTCCAGAAGAACATGGGCATGCCCTGGGCAGCGAAGACATGTGGTGTACCCCATATACACTTTGTGTAGTCCAACATTTCAGGGAAATCCATGTGAAGGTGAGGAAACTCTCATGTGTTTAAGTGGGGTAACACGCCATGTGACCTTATGTAAACACTATTTAATTTCATCGTGGATTGGTACCTTACATATATCCTTCTTCCAGATATCAATTTTATCCGAATAATAGACTATCTTGAAAAAATATCTTTCTAGAAATTGATGGTGGACTTCATATTGGCATAAAATATAAGACATGAGGTGTTGCAATTTTTCACTTCTTTAAATGATTCTTGATGGATGGTAGCAGTCGAATGTGATCATCAGATAGATGTCAAGGTTGTTACTCACTTGTTTCACTAGCGCACAAGTCCCTCATACTCATTATATAGGTAGATTTGGGACTCCCCTATACTATATAAGGGTGTAGTTCCTCTATCTACAGCGTGGTACTACCCTGTATTTGAGCTTCAGTAGAGAGTGGGTCCTCCATTGGAGTTAGTGCTCCATTATATGTGAATCATAGTATAATATAGTGGGACCCTCTATTCATATTCTTGTGAGGTTTCATATATTTTTGGGCACACATATGGACCTTTGGAGCCACATGTTAGATCATAATTCTTTGATAGGATATGGGGATGGGTATCCCCTTTTTCTCTTACTGGGGTTTCTTTATGTGAATATATGTTTGGTTTTCATTTCGTTCTAGCTTATGTGTAGAGATCACTGTAGTATCATTTCATTTGATCCCTTGTTGGTTTTAATGATGTATTACTGGGTATTTATATAATCTACCCTAAATGTACTTCACCATCTTGTGTATTTTGTTATGAAGATAACAAATATATTGTTGGTGACATTGGTGGATCAGGCTTCAAAAGAGAATATTTCTACCTAATGGAGTTGACTGTGTTTGATGTTATTCCCTAGAGATTGTTATTTGGTATCTATTTTGTCCCCCTTTTTCCAATTTTTCTTAGGTTGGGACCATATATTGGGTTAGAAGTGTATTTTCACTCTTTATACTTTTGTACTACGCTAATGTACTTTGATGCATTCTTAGAGGTTGTTGCATGCATTTTTTACACTCTAGATATTCTTTCTTTTATTATATCTCACCACAATTTCATGGATCTAATTGTGTGTGTGAATACAGGTACTTAGGATAAGGACTCCATTTTTAGTATTATCTACTTGTTACTTTTCTCCAGTACCTACACTATTGGAGGCAGGCTTGGGGTGTCACACTCAGCTTACCTCCAATCGGGCGGGCCCTAATAGGTCGAGTTATGACATAGCAATTATCCCAAAATAATATAAATATTTCATAAGTTCATATACCAAAAATGTATTTACCCTAATCATTTACTACACAAAATATGAAAATAATTTATAAAAATATCTTAAATCACTATAAATATAAAATAAAATCATATATGCTTCCAAAAATTAACTCTATAAAAAATATCCAATTTACTTTATCAATATCAATCATCTATTTATTCAGACTAAAAAATATTATCTCAACATAATTCACATATTAAAGGTCATCTATCCCTCAATCAGATGTTTTCCAAAAATATCACCTTACCAGTAAATTACTTTTTTAAGTGATTGACACCATTCAACACATGTTTGAATATCCTTAAGGAAAAACTATTATTGAGAAATCCTTCAACATTTTATGATTTGTATAACCAAAATATAATTAATAAAAAACTTTTATAACATAATTATAAAATAAAAATGCATAAAAACTTCAATCAATCCACTTCAATGATTGGAATATTATAGACACTTCCTTGGTCTAGGAGTTATACCATATATTAGGGCATTTACATGATGAACAACCGATTTACCCACAAATAAGACCTTAAACTATGAATGGATACTTTGGATGCATTTTACTTCCCTCCATTGAACTATTTATTTTTTTCTCAGAAAGTAGTTACTTTATGACCTTATTTTACAACAATAAAACATATTTTTTCTCCTTTCAATTATTTCAATGAGTGATTCTTCCCATACTATTGACATATAAGAAGATGGATCTTTTCTCCCCCCAGTCTTCATGAAACTCAATTTTTCTATCATTTTGTTTATTTGTAAACTCACCTACAATCAGGTTGTTAATTATATATCATTATAGATAGTTAGGAATAATAATAAAACCTTTTTATTCCATCCCCAATTTCATTTGTTTTCTATTGAGGACAATAATTACATCATACATCAAATTTAGTTTTAAAATGATTAATATCAGTTCCATCCATTAATAAATACCAAAAAGCATATTTTTAACATAAATAATCATTGTAAGGAATCACATCATCCTAAAAATCATCCATAGGTGTTTAAATAATGACACATTATTATCAATCTGTGACACATTGTGATTCTCCTAGGTCATCCATGGTCATTATCTTCTCAAATTCTTTATAATGGTTCATTAAGAAAATTTAAATTGACCTAATAATATACCATAGTAGTGTATATATGGGTGTATTTTCTTAGGTTCACTCATTTTTAACCAATGATGATCGAGTTAATACCAAATCTCCCCCATTCAGAGCTCTTACCCCTTGGTGCATATGTGGCACAACCACATCTACTTTCTAGTATACAAATAGGGTTTCGTTTTCTATTATATCAACATTACTTTATTTAAGATAACATAGGATGTTATCTTATACTTAGGAGTGTCCTATGGATTATCACTAATGATTTCTCATCCTAGTTTCCAAAAATAACTAAACCTTTCTCTGGTACCAACCCTAGTGACCTACACATTACATATGTAAATTTTACATCTTATTATATGAATATGCATTAAATATCATTATGATCCATACCATAACCATATAGTTTTAGTTTATTTAGAAACATGGACACATGAACCACTGGTACCTAAAAGATCTATATCATCTCACACTAAGTTCTTCACAACTAGAAAACTTTTTATGATATCATACTTAAAACCATTTTTCATATCTTGGTTAATAGAATACACAATAACTGGTGATCTCAGATTCATAGTAAAGGTAAATAAGGGGGATATTAATGATCATTTAATAATAAAATTAGAATAAGGTTATGGGAATATAATCTTAATATTTGAAAACCATACCAATTAATTCATAGATCATAATCATGAGTTGTGGAATAAGTATTTGTAGTTCATAAGACATCAATCACAAAGAAATCAAAGAACATGATCCATGAAAGCATATCATTAACAAAAAATCATATCATAACTGAGTTTCATATGTGTATAATTATAATAATAATATAATTATTTTTTCAAGGCTACCCACCAAGACATAATTCACAGGTTAGGGTTGGGATAACCTTTTATATACCTGTTACGGGCTTCGTATAACCTCCAAAATACCCACTTTCTGGTTTCAGATAACTTCTCATTTACTCTTTCGTATCATAAAACATTAATCTTTACCCAATGACATATAGGGATATAATATACCCACTCACCACATAATCATAATTCATTCATATGTATGCCATAAGATCATGAATGTTTTTTATTTCATCATAGCATAACCCGTGGGAAGAAAAATGAGATTCATAAATATTTCCTCACCATAATAATAAACTATATAGATGTATCACTAGATTATATCTCATGTGAATGATATGTGAAAACAATTTATGTATTCATATATGAAAATAACTTTAAAAGAGCCATGAAACATTTTCTTAATGAAAACTCTCTTTTTAATTGGAAATCACCTATTTAAAAACTAAAAAATAACAAAATACAAGTGAATTATTTTCATTGAAATGATCTATATAATATTTCAAATTAATATTTAATGAAAATATTAGTTATGATGGTGGTAAAATTTGTTTGTGAAAAAACGTTAAAATAACGATTTCAATCACATTTTTAGTAAAAATTAAAAAGTAACTAATTTAGAAAATGGAAAAAGGATTAATTTAAAACATTTTCATAGAAATTAAACCAACGTTAAAAATTTCTTTAATTAATTATTAGATAATATTAAAAACATTATTAAAAATAGTCTCATGAAAATTTAAATATAGAAGGAAATATTCTCAACTGAATAGAAAACAATGTCATATTTTATCAGCAATATTATTTTAGAATTTTTAGTATTTATAGAGAGGAAAATTAAAGAAAAAAAATTAATTTCAATATATAACTTCGGTATAATAAGATATATAATATTTTTTAGAGATATATCATATAATTGCATTTTTTAAATTTATTCATAACAAATCCAACTAAAAATGAGAATGTAACGTAAAAACCATTCTATATTGGTAATTGTTGAATCATAACCCCACCATCATGAATGAAATAACATCAAATTAAACATAAAATACCATGAAAATAATTTTATACATTATAAAACAAATCAAAGGTGTAGAAAATTAATCTTATAAAAGAAAATAGGTTAATAAAATAACATATTCCCCAAAGAAGGCATTTTGAGATGATAAACCCTTACCACTTTGAGAACATTCATATAAAAAACATTTGGTGAAATATATTGAATTTAAAATTTAAATACCATTAATTAATATTTATAAATAATATAACATGTCAATGTTTCAAAATATAAACCTTATAAAAATAAATAGGTGTATAACATCAAATATGTATCAATGAAATAATATTGAGATAAAGAACCCTTACCATATGTCTAACTTTATTGGAAATAACTCTAACCTCATATATAAAAAATTTATATTTTTTATTATTATTCAAAATAACTACCTATATAATTTAAATACCATATATGGTTTACATATAACATATTATCTCTTATTATTTAACATTTTTTAATTTAAATCACTCTTGTCGATGATAGTTGTTTCATTATCCATGTATGTTTTGATTTGAATGCTGTAGACCTTTCATATAGATCATGGTTACATAATTTTAATAATTTTAATAATGATATTAATATTATATATACTCATTATATACATATTTAAATCACTATTGTCGGTGAAAATTAATCGCATCGCTTTGTGGAGGTGGTAGTCCAAATATAAGCTCTAGCGATACTTACATTTACCACTTGATGTAAAGATAAGATGGATAATGTTATGATATTAAAACAATATCACATGAAGATATGGTAGATATAGATTTCATTATATTTTAATAGTTAGTATAAAATTAAATGAGGTATAATAAGAAGTAAAATAAAAATGAAATTTTAAGACGATTACCTCCTATTTGAAGAACCTCCTTTAGATCTCTCTTTATAGACCATCGGGATGATATTTTTAAGATATCAGAATCCTTAAAAACTATATATGAATTTGGGGAATTTTTTTTGGTAGGTTTCATTTATATAAGTGGATCAAGGTGTTGTGAGGTAGAGAGGAGGGGTAGTTTCCTTTTAAAGTGAATGAAAGGACACACTTGGAATTACATAAAATATTTAAATATAATAAATTATTTTTCATGCTAAAGTAGAAAAATGATGATTTATTTCAAATATAAGATCATTATGAGGATAAATAATATCATAAAATAAATTTTGTACAAGTTTTTTTGAGGTTTTAACCCTTATCTATTAATTTTAACCTCTCGTTATCCCTTTTGATGATTACAGTGATATCATAGTTTTTTTACTCTTTATCGGTCTAGAAATTTACAATAAATGAAAAAGTGGTCAATAAGTGAACAATGTTCTATATTATTGACCATATCCCATTAAATATTTCAAATATAAAATTATTATGAATTTTAAATCATTTAACAAAATATTATTTAATATAAGATACCATTAAAGTCATATTTGGGACTATTCACACAATTCGAATTTAAAGAGAGAAAGATAGAAATAAAATTTGAATATAAAATTTTAAAAAATAAATAATATGTTATATCGTTCTATATAATTAATGGTAAAAATAATTCATCCAATTTTGTTTATTTTTTTATTTTTGAAATAATTTTTTTGATTTTTCTATCACTTGAACAAGGACTATGTTGGTGTTGCATAATCATTTAATGTAATAATTTTATCACTAAAAATTAAAATTAAATTAACAATTTATAATAAATTAATTAATCTTTAGTATAAAAATTTTAACAAACCATGAACGCTTTTTATTCCTATGGAAAAAATATTAGAGATAATAAAACAAATAAAGTTTCATTTTTTATTTATTCATTACTTAAAATAATATTAGGGTCATAATAAAATAAAAGTTTAATAAATTTCCAAAATTTAGAGTAGAAGATGACTATGTTCAAAAGTAACATATCAAATAAAATAAATTATTGTTTTTTTTTTGAATATTTATAGGTCTTTTTTTATAGTTTTAAGCTTATTTTAACTATTTTACCCCTCCCACGGTAAAAAATATTTTCCACAGTTACTATTCATAATGAAAAAAAATAAAATGGTCATATTTAAAAAATTCACACCTATTGATTCCAAATATGGAATAAATTCTTAATTATTCAATTTCTATCAATGGTATAAATTAAGTTTATTATAACTACAAAAAATGAAAAATAGATTTTAGAAAGAATCCTTGTTAAACATAAAAATGATCTTTTACCAAATTCATGAATAATACTGATTTCTATGTATGTAATTAGATTATATATAATTAATGGAGAATTATTTCACTTTTAGATCAAATTAAAAAAATAATGATACATTTAAATTACTTGATTTAAAAAAATGAAATGGGAGTTTTAGAAAAAAAAATATTTTTCGTTATTCACTAAAAAATAAATCTTCTTAGAAAAATCTCAAAAATACACTTTATGATAACAATTACATACATATTTAAAAAATGATATTAATTTCATAAAATAAAATTTCTCTATGAGTTATAGTTAATTATAATGACCATGTAAAAATTTTAATAAAACCATTTTTGAAGAAAACATATATTTGAAGCATAAAATGTCTTTACTAAAAATTTAATAACAATTTAATATGAATTAATCAATAAATTTTTATTAAATAAATCATTTATAAATTTTTTCACAATGTGATTCTCCTTGATCATATCATCAATTTAAAAACTAGGTTATAATATATCACTATTCTCTTTAAGATCTGTGATGCATGTCAAACAAGCTATCAAACATTTAAATTTTATTTAAAGAGAAATATATTCTAAAATATTAGTGTATTTAAATTTCCATGGTTTCCTTGAATATTTTTTCAAGTGGGTGATTGTTAAGAATGTGAAACAAGATTCAAGTTAGAACAATGTCGATCGAAAGGAGAAATTATAAAATGTTCTATTCATCTTTATGAGATAAGTGATAGTGGTAACTCTTTAGCAGAGGTAGGCAGTGAAGAAGATCATGTTCCAGACATTTTTATGTGCAGTGGTCAATGTTTCCGAGTGATAATAATAGAATTTATGGTTCTATGTATAGATTTCATAATGATTTTATGTGAAATTCATTTATTGGGTCATGAAATTAAGTTCTAACATTAATCTAATGTTAGAGATTATATATGTACTTTCGATAGGTAATCAATAATCACCATGCTCAAGGGAGGGAGTTCCATGAATATAGGAAGTTGATTGAACCGATTTCCAGACTGGGACTAATATAATATGGACGCATCACTTTTACATGTGTGATGATTCAATTGGGAAATTACTTGAAATTAATGATCCAATTTGATGACTTGGATAAAGTGATTATAATTCTTTTAACTTATATGGGAATGAAAATGCAACAATTTTATCTCATAGTTGTATATGTTAATTTCCAAACAAAATAAATAAATAGTTTTCTTTTCAATTCTATAATTTCCATTTTTTTAGTGTGTGTGAGTGTTCAACTTAGTGCAGTGATTTAGCTTGTGTTATTTTCTTATAGGTTTTACAACAATAAAAATCATGGGGTTTTTTTCAGTCAAGGATTCCCTAAATCTTTTTCTACTATGATAGGATTTTCATTTGGCGTATCTTATACAATTGGTGGGGTCTTCCCTCAACACTAACATTCTTTATTTCCTTTTTGGACACCATGTTTATTCCAATTTTCATCTTTTTATAGCGAACCATGCATTATGATTCATTTTTTTTTATTTTTTAAAATAATTTTGTGTGTTTGTCTTCTGTTTTACTCATACATATAATCATATGTGTGTAGCTTCTTATTTTAAGATTCTTAATTTCATGTGATCTATTTTACTCTAATTGTATTATGATACACTGGAGGAGTTTATTTGGTATAGTGTGGGAACTTAATCCAATGTAGCCCGAGTGTATTATTCATATATAGCACATATTGTGATCTATTCCATTGATTGTATATATATAATGGATTTGAAGGGGACTTCATGTGTTTCTTCACCATTGATTCTTCATTCTCTAATCTGGGGTGTGATTCATGTCATAGAATTGACTACTTTAGTCATCAGTACTGCTGATCAAACTTTTTTAAAGTGCATTAAATTCTAGTTTTCTATGTTGTTTAGCTAATAAATGTTAAAATCTTACCATTATACCCCCTAAGAAAGAACTGATAAAGGGTAACTTTATTAGTGTTTTATTTGAATTGTTAAAATTTAAAAAAAATTGGAGCACCCCTATGTCATTTCCTGAAATGAACCTTTTTCATAAATTTTTAAAATGTCCCCCGCACAACCAAGAACCCACAATTCCCATTCTCTTCCCCCTTGTCATCACTTATAATTCCAATTTTTTAGAGATTTTTTAAAGACTAACATCATATTTATCTTTTCAATTCACTAGAAATGGATAAAGACCAGGTGTTTGGTCCTAGGGTTTCCATTGATTATGAAACTTCGAAATCACATGTTTCCCCAGGATTGAGAGCCCTAAATTTCATTCTCATAGCCATGTGAAATGAGAAATTTTTTCTGAATCATTGATCTTTTAATGATATCATATAGAACCTTTAATTTACATCCCAAAATATCACAAATATGGGTGAAACTAATTTTATTAAAGCCAGTCAAGATGTCATTGCAGAAAAGGAAAGGGATTTTAAGCACTCTATCATTGAACATTTATCATTGAAATCCAAATAGAATATATGAAGTCTATCTAATCTTAAGAAAATACTTCTAGAAATATATTTTTTTAATGATTATAATATTACTTCATTGAAAAATTGTTTTTTCCATATTGTCTTTCCAACTTCAACTATGAAAACTAGGGCATGGGGGTTTTGTCTTGTGAACCTGAATCCCGGTTTCTTCAGAATACAAGACTGGGACCCAATTTTCAATCATTTAAATGTTAATAACTTTCTTAATCATATTTGGAAATGAATTTATTGTTGAATCTGGTTTCTATGGAACCCTCAGATATTATGGGAAATTTCCTTAGTTATTAGTGCTGTAATTAAGATGGAAAAGAAGACGGAAAAGGAAATATATGGCCATTTTTTCATTTTATTACGGAGGTTGACCTATCCTATACTTTGATAAAAACAGTGGTCTTTCAAGAGATTATTTTCAGTTGGATCTGATTTTTTATTATGAAAATTTTCCTGGTCTTGGTATAGGCTTCCAGAACATTGAAATTAATTTTGAAAAATGAAGAAGAAGACTAGTTTTCTACTCATGTGAGGTGAAACATAAAACAACTAATATTTTAAGGCATTCTCAGGTCAAGTGATCCTGATCACAATGATGATATATGACAACATGGTAATTTGGATCCTGGTATTGTGGGACAAGAGATTGATACTTAATTAGAGGATAGTGAGCAGGAACCTTCTCATATCCAGAAAATGAACCTAAATAACAAGGTGCATGAATAATGAGATATGATAGGACATAATATTTCTATTTATGAGGGTGATTAATATGATTATCCAAAATAATTGGGCTCCCCCATTTAGCAATTTCTATAGACATTATTGGGAATTCTACTTCTGAGTAAGATTTTTAGGATGCATCAGACTTCTCATTTGCTATAGTGGATCAAGCTAACTAGTACTTGTACTCCACTTCTAGGAAACGGAATGATTATATTGATATTTACATTCATTCATCTACTCATATCCTTCCTATAAAATGTAAGTATTGTTTTAATAAAGGTGAAATTGATGGTCACCCGTCTTTGATTCTTAATGATTTGGTGTCATTCCCATCGGATGCTTCACCCACCATCACTATTGGCATGAACCATGAAATGTATGAAAACATATCCCTTGCATTTATGGCACTTGAAACCTCTAAAATGGGTGAAAATTAGGGTTATAAATCTCTTATTGATCAACCTTCTTTTTCAGATGTGTCAGAGTATAAGAAGATAGGGACTCAAACCCAAATGGCATCACAACCTCCTATCTATGATGGGGTGGAACCTAATATAATGGGATCTATTGGTACAAATTATACAAATTATATGGAAGTAAATACCATTAAATATCTTGTGGATGTTCACCAACCTGAAGATGTTGGTTGTAAAGGATCTTTTATGAAGGATGCAAATATTTTTGGATCTATTAAATTTCATGAAATTTAAAATAAACCAATAGTAAGTAAGTCTTCCATGAAGAATTTGGAAATGATCATGTCACTTTCTATAATGAATAGAAAGCCTCAAGTGTTGAGACTATCAAGACATGGATAAAGACTAATATAAAAGATTTTTCATAGGGCCCACATCTGGTTAGCAGGCAGGTGCCTCGTACCCTTGAGGATCCCATCCCAACAGATGACATTTTTGATCCCCATGATGATGATGATGATAATACATGGAGAAATCCCAAGATATTGAAGATGGTCCTTCATCGGAGATAGAGGGTGGTAGTAGATTCAAAAGATTATTTCACATATACTTGTATATATTATAAATATTTTTATATATGATATTTAAGGATAATGGTATATATGAAAAAATACATTTATATATGATGAATTTACATAATACCAATAGACACACATACAAATTCATATTTCACACATACACACAAAAATATTTACACACACACACATATATACAAATATTTGTTCAAATAAATATATATTTTTTATTTACACACACATATTTATATATAAACATTACACGTATAGGTATATATATATATTAATAAATTTTTATAAGTAATAAATGGATAGTTTTTGTTTAAAATAAAATTAACATTTAATATTTATTTACATATAGTTTATATATTTAATACACTACTACATATCCCCTTTTTATCAGTGCTAGAAAATCTCTTATCATCACTAAAATAGCACTAATAATCTATGAAATATTAAAATGGATCCCTTTTATCAACACTCAAAAAGGCATTGATAAGGACCCCTTTTATCAGAACTAAAAAAATTGATAATAAAAGGGCCCTTTTATCACAGCTTACAAAAGTGTTGACAATCGTAAAAAATCCCTTAATTGATGAGAGATTCAGAGGGAGATCACACCATCCCTCCATCCCCCTTTTATCCGTACTTGAACCCTTTTTTATCAGCAATCATCTTGGTCCCCCTTTACCTTTATTAGTGTTAGACCTCCCATACCCTTTATTAGCATAAATAAAATCCTCCCAACCACATCTATGTGAGCCTCCACTTAGATTCGAAGCTGGGACCTCCAACGTCACACACATGGGGCTTTAAAAATACTCTATATGTTGTTCTTCTTTATTTTATGATATATCTATTAATGTATGTATATATAGTTACATTTTTATACATATATTTATTCATATTTTTATATATATCTCTAAAAAAATTAAAACCCTTATATATAAAATATATTTTTGTCTCTTTATGAAGATATATACATACATACGTACATACATACATACATACATACATATATACATATGTATTTATATATGTATATATATTTATACACATGTGTGTGTCTATAAATATAATTATGCAAATTTATATTTATTTACATATATAATATAGTAATATTTATATACATATATTAGAATATATAGACAAATATATATGTGTGTCTGTGTGTTTGTCAATACAAAGACACACACACACATATTTATATATACATTTAAACATTATATAAACATTGTGAGGGGATATAAATATTCATGTATATAAATAGATACACACACAAAAATATTTATAATGGTATTTTATATCAAAATAAGTTTATAATTTTATCCACAAAATTGAGTTTCTATACTTAAATATATACAAATATGTATATATGTGCGTATATTTAATTATAAATAATACTAAAATATGAAAAATGATAAAATTTTAACACCATAATATTCATATGACTTTCATCCCTAAGAATAAAATGAGCGACCATTAAAAATTATAATAAGATCACTTTAAATGTGGTTGAAATTCAATCAAATATTTACAAATTAAGGTACCCTAGTAAAAAACTATGTTTTGGGGACCTTATAGACCTTTTTTGAACTAGATAAATCACTTACTAGGCTATATCTAGTAACCATTACTTAAATCATTTTAATGGCTTCGATTTGATATGTGGTGGATCTCAAACAGACACATTAATCAAATGTTCTGATCATTTGAAGATTGAGTCATGTTTTTAACTTAATTTAGACCATTTATTAATTTATAGACCTTCTTTATCATCAAAAAATTATTAAATGAATATTACTCAATAATAATTAGTAAATTTTTAATGAATATTAATATTTAAATATTTTATAAACAAATTTTCACTAAATATGTTATATATTGAGTGTGATAATATATTTAATATTATAAAAATCTTATTTTATAAAATAAAATATATTTATGTTCACAAAAATATATTTATATATTAATATTTCATTATTAATTATATATACATGTTTTTATAAATTATACATTTTATCAATGCTAAAAACAATAATTCTATCACTGATAAAAGAGGCATTTTTATTGGCGTTAAGAAAAATGATGATAAAAGTAACCATTATAAGTGCTAAAAACACTGATAAAGGGGGTGATTTTATTAGTATTTTTCAGTGCTGATAATTTTAAGAGATTAATAAACCCAAATCTATGGTAGTAAAGATACATTTTTATGTAAATATGTTAAAATATTTATTTTTAAAATTTACTTATTATATGTATATATATAATAACATGTATATATTAATTATAAATAAATCTAAAATATGAAAAATGATAAATTTTCAAAACCATAATATATATATATGAATATCTTACCTGAGAATAAATTCATTCTCTAGGGAAAAATTATAATAACACCCCCTTGACCAAAGATGAAATCCCATCAAATATTATAAAATTAGAGTATCCAAACTAAAAAATCAGTTCTTGAGGCATTCTAAGCCTTTTTTGACCTAAAAAAGTGATCAAAGTCCTCTCAATCAAAAAAATGTATATCTATATATAAGATTCAATTTTATATGTGGTAGAGATCAAACAGAAACCAAAATCAAAATTTCTGTCCATTTTAAGTTCAATTCATGTTTTCAACTTATCTTACATCATACATTCATTTATTTAATTTTAATTTCATCCAATTTATATTAAATGACTATTACTGAATAATAATTTGAAAATTAACTATTAATATTACAATTTTTAATTATTTTATAATCCATTTTCACAAAATATTTTACACATTAAGGGTAAATGAAGATTTAGTATTCCATAAATCACATTTATTAAAATTCATTATATTTATATAGTAATATATAATTTTTAAATTTATTTTTTTCTAAATTATACATTTTTCAATGCAAGAAAAAAGTGCTAATAAAAGATACATTTTATCTGTTTTAAAGAAATAATTTTTAATGGGTAGATTTTATCAGTTCTTTTATTTTAGCACTGATAAAATGTCACTTTTATCAGTTATTTTTAAAGTGATAATAAAATTAAACATTATGAATTCTTTTTTAGCGCTGATAAAGCCCAATTTTTTAGTGTTAGAAGAAATCACTAATAAAACGTGACATCTATCAATGGTTTTTTTCTAGCACTGATAAAATTAGGATTTATCAACCATAAAAAATAATGATATAGGGTACATTTAAAAGTGCTAAAAGAAAAGCACTGATAAATAGTAATTTCATCATAACTAATAAAATCACTGATAATGGGGGGTCTTTATTAGTATTATTTTATCACAGATAAAAGGTAACCTTTATCAATGGTTTCTAGTTCTACTAAAGGCCACCTTTATCAATACTTGAAAACAACACTGATGATGGATAACACTTGATGAACACAAATCTATAGTTCTGCTTGTCTCTTGTCCTACTAGTTGATCAAATATATTTTAATCACTAATCTTAATAATAATTATCACCATCTGTATCTCCATAAGAATCCATGTTAACATCTATTCAATTAGCCGTCATGATTAACTCTTACTTTTGAGTTTCTGAGCTAGATTTTTCATTTCAATTGAAATTTTTGATTCCTACAGCTATTGTGCATCAAATGAATAATTAAATGAGAGTTTTAGAGAGAAGAAAACCCTCACATGAATATCAACACCACTGATCTGCTACTTCATTTATAATGGATACCTTATAGTTGGATGATGAAATTGACTATCATGATCACTGGTTTCAAAGGATAGTGTCTGGTTCTGGTCGAGACATGGTGTTTGGAAGCATGTTCCTATTTTTGTCATCAGTATTTTGTTTGATCCACTATTTTTATTATGCCCTGGGGTGTGTTTAAGTCTTAATAGTTTTCTTATATATTTTTTATCATGTGGTTTATTCATCACTAATCATAGAGCTCTTTGAAAATGATCCTTGGATAGTTTCTCTTCCCATTCTTTCTTTGTATTTTTAAATTGTGCCTATTTTTTCATAATAAAAATAATATGTGTTGTGTTCCTTTCATGAACGTATTTTCAAATCTAAATGAATAACATAAAATAACTTCTATTTTTTACTGTTTCCATTTATGGCACATGTTATTCATTATTCTATATTTTTCATTAATCTTTTATATCTTCAGTTTTTTGTAATGAACATTATCGAGCTAAAACATTTTCATCTTTAGTAAGTGGATTAATCCATGTTATATGGTTTCAGTCTCCAAAAATTGGTATATATAATATTCATAAAATATTTGTTAATTATAGATTAGTATTAGAAAATTGTTCGTCCACATTTGTGGAAGCATGTGCCACTAAATCAGTTTCACTAATATCCAATGAAAAATCAATCATATTTTCCCTCCACTACTACAATATTCCCCAAGACCACCACTAATATCTTCCACAATCACTTCTAGTGTAACCCAAAACACTCCAAGTGTTCCTTTAATCACCCCTGATGTCCCCCCGTGGCCTGTTGACATACCCCGTCATACCCCGCCTCTCTCTCCGACCACCATGTACGTTACATGGATGGTGGTCAAGGATCTCAGGGTATCTTCACCTCACCCCAAGTTTCCAATTATGTATTTCACATCATTATACACCGAAAAATAACCCATTCATTGATAGTCCAATGTGGATCCATCTAGAAATGGAATAGATAAAGTAGCTCTACAAGAAGGCAAATCCCTGGGTTTTGTTGTCCAAATTCCTAGTGGAGGGAACCTACATGGACCCATGGTTGAAACCAGAATCATATTCGAGTATTCAAATCTCACATAACATAACTGTAATGTGTACTATATTTATTACATCCATTCAGGTTTCCCATCAAATTTATTAGGAAAAAAATATGAGATAAAGTGAAGGATCATTAATAGAAAATAAATAAGTGGGTTGAAATATTGGCAAACTCATATTAAGAATGTTGTTTCAATCCATGAAACACTATCTGGGATTCTAGAAGATTTTGAATCTTACGTCAGTGTCTTCCCTCATTCACTACTCCATTTTTTGGATTCACTACCTATATTTATTGTCTTCGTATATCTCCATCAATTACAATTGGCTACAATTATTAGAGGGTAAGATATATAAGACCTTGTGCTTCCATGTGATCATGGATCATCCCTCCACCATAAAATCGGGAAGGATGGAAAGTTAAGACCACAAAAATGAACAAAAAAGAAAACATGTAGTGGAAATAAACTTTCTCTCCCTTCAGACAAGCCTAAAAAATTAAAGTTAATGAAAAACAACCAAAAATATATGTATAATCATAAATGTTGACACCATAAATTTTTAATGTGGAATAGACAATGAGGAAAAACTTTGGGACCTAGTCAAAAAAAGTTGATACACTATAATTAGGGAGTACATTTTTGAGAATCCCAAAAATGAATGCGATCTCAATATTATATCTCTCTAATACAACAAGAAATATAAAAATATATATGATAGATATAAAAATATCTTACAAAATAACATCATTTGCAAAATTAGAGAAAATAATTAATATGAATGTACTAATATTAATATTTCATACTAATTAACCAGGTGCTAAAAAACACTAAGATTATAATAAAACTTATTTTAGATCAAAACAAATCACAATATGAAACCTACTCCTCATATAGATGTCACACACATGCCAAAATATAGACACCTCCTCCACAAAAAACTATCCAAAATGAGAATTTTTTAATTACTAAATTCATATCTATTTTATTAAATATACAACGAGCATCTCCACATGTGGAGGAAACCCAAAAAATTACACGTCAGACTCAAATAGGGATCACCACCAACCAAAAAATTAGTCTGAAAGTCTAAAATTTACCTATGGGTAAAATATTGGTCAATAGGTATGAACCATTTTCATATGTTTGGATCTTATTGAGCTCAAACTATCTCAAATAAAGGACTTATCTGATCCAATGACATCAAAATTCAATACGTTTCAACCTTCCAAGAAATGTTGCATTCTTCCCCAAAAATATGTTTCTCTAACTATCAAAAAATAAAACATACCAGTCGTAATTAAAATTGAGCTCTCAAATAATATTTTTAATCAACAAAAATTCCTTGCAGGCCTCTGTAGATACGATAAAATCAAATTCTGTGGTAGATAAAGAAACACATCTCTGTAATATAGATTTCCAAGATAAATCTCCCCTGAAAATTTGATCAAGAAACCTAAATTGGACTTCCTAAAATCCTTATCTCCTTCCATATCTAAATCTATAAGGCCACAAATCATATGTTACCCATTTCCAAAACAAAATCTTATATCAGACATACCATGAAAATAACTAAATACATACTTCACTTCCTAAAAATGATATCTACCAAGATTAGATAGGAAATGACTTACCACACTAACTGTATGAGCTATAAAAAGTTTAATACATACCATTAAATACATCAAACTGCCAATGGTAGATGTATAAGGTATGTGATGTATCTCCCCTCTCTCTCACTTCATTAATATAAGGCAACTAACTAGAACTGAGCTTAAATAGTAAATAAATATGAATATTGAACACTTTTTCTCTATCCATAGAATTTTTTGAAGAACATTCTCAATATATCTCTCCTAAGATAACAACAATTTCTTGGCCTTTCTATCACAGGAGATCAAAATTACAAAAATCAGTGATTCTTCCCCCAAGTATTTCATCACAAAAGACTAAAAAAGTTCATTCTTCAATCTTCCAATTCTAGAATCATCATGGTCAAAAATAATTATATCATCAACATAAAGAACTAGTATAATAAACGCATCATAAATAAATATATATAAAAATAATAATGATGAGAATATGTATTCTAGAAGACTGGATGAAAAATGATAGATCTAAACTTCTTATATCACATTCTTAGAGCTTTCTTCAAACCATAACAACTCTTCATTTACCTAAAATCATAGTTATTTTTTTTATTTCAACAAAACTCTATGGGTGTTCTATAAAAATATCCTCCTCTAAATATCCATGTAAGAAATCTCTATTTACATCCATCTACTCAATCTATAGATCCAAACTAGTGTCCATACTAAGAACAAAACAAATGAAAGAAATTTTGGTAATAGGTGATAATGTATCAGCAAAATCCATACCTTTCTTTAAATAAAAGACTTCAATAAAAAACCATGCTTTATATCATGGAAAAATACTAGATTATTCATTTTTAATATAATAAATCCATCGATTATTGAATGATATCTTACATGTAGGTAATTTCACCCACTCGGAATTATACATGTGAAGAAATAGCCTCATCTCATCATCTATTGACACAAACCATATTTCCTTCTTATCACATTCCATTTCCTCATCAATAGATTTCCCCCCCCTTTAATAAAAAGTATATACTCATCTGGTGAATACTAGGAAGATATGGTATGATGTCGAGATGCTCTCTAAAGTAGAAATTTGGGTTCATTGATAACACCTATAACCAAATCAATAGAAAAAAATGTACATAAAAACATAAATTCCAACGTATTCACCCAAATATCATTTTTGAAATCAAAATGATTTTTAGAATCAACAACATAAGGTAAATGTGGCTTAGAAACTAGATAAATTTAGAAAGAAACATTAAATTATAGAGAATAATATTTACTCCCCTATCAATATATTAAAAATTATTATCCTACTTAAAAATAGCATCATGGCTTCTAACTGGTTTCTTCAAAGTTGTATTATTGAACCTTTACCTAATCTCATTGTGTGCATACCCAATAGAAAAACACTATCACAAATTACAATCCAATTCAGTCATCTCATCACTAAGGACATGAAATAATCATCGCAACCAAAAAATATAAGTGATCATACCTGATCTCTTTTATATACCAAAACTTGTTGGGAGTGTCTGTCTACAAATACAGAATAAGTGATAAATTTATAATATAGGAAATAATAAATAAATCCTTTCCCAAAAATTTCTAGGAATATTTTCTTTCAAAACCAAACATCAAACCCATTTAAAAAAAATCATTTCAACTTTTTCCCAGATTCCCTCTCCGCTGATACCAAAAACTGATTAAAAACACTTAGCACCTGACTTTTTGCATTCAAAACAAAAATCCCAAGATTATGTGAGTAGTAATAAGTAAAAATCACAAAATAAAGACCAATAATAATGTTATTATATTTAAATGGACCAAAAAAATCATAACGAACTAATTCAAGTACATGTGACTTCCTATGAAAATGAAGGCTACCAAAACATTCCCTTCTCTAGTTTCCATCCATAAAATGATCACACATGTCCAATTTGACACCCTTAAAACCTGGAATAATATTTTTATTTACCAAAAAACCAAGACCCATGTCACTAATGTTGTTTTTCCTATTATACCATAACTTGGAAGACACATTGAACTCAACAACGCAAGAAGAATCACATGAAATATAAGCTATAGTCCAGTACCAACCTTGCTACTTCTTATATCAAACCACAATCAAGGTACCCTTAAAAAGATTCCATTATACATCACTAAAAGTACTGATAAAATCATAATTATCAAGAATGATGATAGAAATATGATTTAGATGAACCTTAGGTGCACGTCAAACATTCTTCAAAACTATCATTCTTCTTGTGATACTATTTAAACAAACAGTCTCGATTCATAAAATATCAGTATGACTATCTTAACCCATCTTCAAAATCCCAAAATTACCTAGGATATAAGATGTAAATCATTCCATCCTTGATGTCACAAGAAAACAAAAACCACTACCAAAACCCCAGTAAGAATCATCAGAAGTAATATTAATATAGTCATAAATAATAACAAGATCACCTCTATAGTGGAAAAAACATGATCATCTCTGTCACCAATTTTATTTGGTTGAGTTTACTTTATTTTTTAACCTTTTAAAATGAAAAAAAATCATAACATGTCATTTATTACTATGATGAGGACATTAAAACTCTATCTACTTTGTACTAGATTTTCCTCTACCATTTCTCTTACCTTGACTACTTTGTCCCTAATTAATTTATGAACTTCTCCCATATTCTCTATGAATAAAATATTAGAATAACGTTTCTCCTATTTTATTCTCCTAACCAATTCATTTAAAATAGTATATTTACAAAAATGCAATGTCATAACACCATTAGTTGCAGAATCAGTTTGAGTAATAGGAAAATTCTCCCAAGAATCTAGTAAAGTATCAATAAACCAAAAAAAGTAAATTCTCATCTTAAAAATTAATACCCATACTATAAACTTGATCAAAATATCCGTGAGATTTACTCAAATTGTTATTAATAGATATATCTTCTTTTGACATAAAATTCATCACCAGTTTGAGGAGAAACAATTCATTCATCCATATATTGAAAGCATGGGTAGTATCAATCATCTCCCAAAATTTTTTGGAAAGAGAGATGATGAAAATAAGGTGCATCACATTTTCTTCAACCCAATGATGAGTGAAACTATAAATCATCTCAATCTCAAACTTCAATTATTTATCAGACATTATTTTGGATTCTATGTACTAAACACCTAAATATTATTCACGTGAAAAAAAGTAGATCCATAATTTTTAATCGTGACATAAAGTAGTTGAAAACATTATTAAAAATCCTCTGACTATAATTCACCTACATAATTTATCTGAATAAAAACAAAACCATCTAATACAAGATGTTGGAAAAAATAGAAATATATGAATTCACAAACAAATTACAAAATGAATGTGCATCAAAAATAAAATTTATTTCCATTTATTCAAGCCTCAAAAATAAAATTGGATGTGTAATGACAAAAAATTTGTATATAAAAATAGATATTGACATAAGAACTTTTTATCTTGGATAACCTAATAAGGGAAAAACCCCTAGGACATTTTAAATAAATCTGATCCACTATAATCATTGAGTAAACGGTAGAGACTCCCAAAAATTGAATGGATATCAGTATTATATATCTTCAATATAGTATAAAATATACCTATGAGAAAATGAGTTTGAAATAAAATATGATAAAATAGAATCATCTGAGAATGAAGATAAAATAATAAATCTAACCATATAGATATAAAGATCCCCGACTAAATAATCGGGTGCAAAAAATCACCATTATCAGAAGAAAATTGATTATCAATAAAAACTAATCTAGTTATAAATTCCACTACTCATATGGATGTTTCACACCCACCAAAACCTTGCCACCACCTATTTAAAATAAAATATTAAAAATGAAATGTCTATAAAAACACATTAATATCTATTTTCTAAAGAGGAACATGATGTATCCCCATGAGGTGGACACACAAAAAGCACACTGATCAATCTAAAGTGATCAACCTATCTCCAAAATACCATTGATTTGGAGATAAAGGGAGATTCCAAAAATCTGTACATGAATGGGACTTTTTGCTACAACATCACTAAAAACACTTAGACAGTCAACCTGATCATCTAAAAGGAGAAGCTGATGAAGATTCTTAACCTTGTTTGGTTGTTCCTACAGACTATAAAGGATCTCTAGAAGATTCTCCTTCTATATAGCATAATTTATATGATGGTGGAGTTCACCATAATAGTGGGGGTCTTCATGTATCAAAAGATAAGTCTAAACTTCCACTAGGGAATGCATTGGGTCAATGATGGGTTTTAGAGGTTGTTGAGGTTACTAGTTTACTAGTTTACTCCCTAGGTGAAGGAGTATTTTTCAACACAAATTAAAAATTCACACGTATAAGCAGATAAGTAAATCACTAAAGGTGGTCGAAGGAATAATTAATTAAAGTGGAAAAACACTGGATTTTATTACACTACCATGGAATTATTTTGAAATGCACACAAAATACCTTATTTATATGGATATAAGAACACGTTAATCAATAATGGAAAAATAGGGAGAAATAAAAAATCTACAGATCTACTGTAGTACATTCCTCCCAATCATTTGAATCTAAACACATTAAGTAGTCTATAAAGCCTACATAGCAGTTTTAGAAGGTTAGTTTCATCTAGATAAAATAGGGTGATTCTTTAAAATTCCCCTTAACATTTTTTTCTTATAACCCAGACATTTTCATCATCTATCATCACATATCTAGGTGGTTGATCAATGCGTAAAAATTATTCACCATAGTCAACACCTTCCTTATGAATGTAGACTTTTGCAGCATCATTTGAATGGATTTCCACATCCAAAAATTGCCTCTATAGATCAATAGATTTACCTTCTTGCCTACAACATATAAAGAATTTAATAGTTTTATAAAAAGGCTTTGTTAGTGTAAAACAAAATTTGAAAATATGAGGGATCATAAAAGACATAGGCCTTTATAAGCACTAGAAAAGTAGTGATGATCACACCCTTTATCTTTTATTTTTTCAAGAATTGAAAAATAATCACTTTATCAACACTTTTTCAAGTAGTGATAAAAGGGAATACTACTACAGTGTGCTATTAAAGTTATTGCACACTTTAGTAGTAAAAACAAGGATAAAATAGTGGGATAAAATATATAATTTAATTAAAATAAAACTCATAGCCAATATAAAAGAAAAAAAACTATATTATATTCATTTCAAAACAAGTTTTGTACAATTAAATATGTACAATTTATCATAGATAGTGGAAAAAATTAATTTTGTTTCCCTTTGTCCCCAACCCTCTTTCATTATATTAATTGCCAAAAAAATACCCCAAATCAAGAAAAATGATTTAACTATATAAGAAAAAAATTCTTAGGTTTTTAATAATATAAATAATTAAATTAGACAAAAAGTGTCAATTTTTATCTAAAAACATATACTTTGATTCATACCATGAACATCGTGTATCAGATTGAGTTGTGATTTGTAATGGCCCAGTCTAGTCCACGATCATGATATTGTCCGCTTTGGGCCTAGCCCACGCGGTTTGGCTTTCCTTGGTATCTTCCCATTAGTCAACCCCCAATAAAAGGATGCATGATGGGAGAGGTATCCACACCACCTTATAAATTGGTGTTTCATGATCCTCCTCCTTCGATGTGGGATTTCCATAACCCACCCCCCCCCCCCTCCTCTAGAAGGGACCAGCGTCCTCGATGTCACATCAAATGGACACCAGCTCTGATACCATTTGTAACATCCCAATCTAGCCATGATCATGATATTGTCCACTTTAGGCCTAACCCGCATGGTTTTGTTTTCCCTGGGCTCTGACCCTTAGGAATACCCCAGGAAAAGGTCTCAAGATGGGAGAGGTATCCACACATCCTTATAAAGGGGTGCTTCATGCTCCTCCTCCTTCGATGTGGGATTTCCATAACCCACCCCTTAGAAGGGCCCAGTGTCCTCGCTGGCACCACAAATGGACACTATATCTGATTCCATTTGTTACAGCCCAGTCCATCCCACGATCATGACATTGTCCGCTTTGGACTGGACTAGGTCGTTACATGATTGATTCCTACACATCACACCATTTCTTATTGTTTTCCAAAGTTGGTGATCATGAATTTGATAACATATATGGTGATAAAAAAACACACTATGAATGCTTATCCAATTCAAGAGGACTTATTTTTCTAGAAAAATCATTTAACTATCACATTATTCATTGTTCGTATTCATGCTTTCTCTCTGTCAATATTATCTGAATAAGTAACAGATAAAAATGATAAAGAAATTAATTAATTAATAGAAGATAAGATTATGAGAAAACAATATACAAATTTTATTCTCCGTTTTTCTTATGAGATATGCATTTTACACTAAAATGAACCTTATATATTGAAAACATGTACTCTGACTCATACCGACAACATCGTGTGTCATATTGAAGTTTTTCAAATTTATACACATCACAAATGTATTATGTATCATTTTTTATAATGTTTTAAAATAATGTAACCTCTTTTTATTTGTTTTTTACTAGGGACATGCATTTCAAACTAAAATGACACATTCATATTGATAATACACACTATGAGTCATACCTGTCACATCATGTGTCAGATTGATGTGTGGTCAATTATTACATTTCATAAAATAATTGTGGATCATTTTCCTAATGTTTTAAACAAATTGATATCTTTTTCTTGGTTTGGCTATTTGATGGGTCTTTTAAACTAAAATAGCACTTTTGTGTTGAAAACACACACTTTGAGGCATATCAACAACATTTTATGTCCAATTGATGTGTAGTCAATTCCTATACATAACAATAAAATAACAGATCATTTTCCTAAATTTTGAAAATAATACGATCTCATTTGATCATTTTTGGAGTTGTAACATGCATTTAATCAAAAATTACACTTTTTTTAAACACATACTTCAAGAAATACAAACCACATCAAGTGTCAAATTTATGCACAGTCAATTATTTCATTTTAAAAATAAATTATAGACCATTTTAATAATTTTTTAAAAACAAATATGAGATTTTTTTTCTTGGTTTTTTTCAATTGATTTGTGTTATAAACTAAAATGAATCTTTTTTTAAAACACGTACTTTGAGTCATACTGACCACATCAGGTGTTTGATTTATGTGTGGTCATTTCTAATAGGTTATAAATAAATAATTGACAATTGCTCAAAATTTTAAAAACAATTAAAGATCATTTTATCATTTTTTCCAATGTAATTTTTTTAAACTAAAATTAAACTTTTGTATTGAAAACACATAATTTGAGTCATACTGACCAAGTCATGTTTCAAATTACTTTCTGGTCAATTCATACATGTATAAAATGAATTATTTATCATTTTTCCATGTTTTGAAATCCATCTATGATTGTTTTATTAGTTTAGGCAATGTCACATGTGTTTTAAACTAAAATGACACTTTTATAATAAAAACATTCACTTCGAGTCATACCGACCACATTAAAGAGGCCAAGTGGTTTGGTGAAGTTTAAATTTTGTCAAAAAAATAAGAATAAGAAAATTCAATGAATTCTAATTATGATGATTGTTGAACTAGTATTAATTTTAGAAAACATGTGTTATGAATATACAAAAATATTTTTATTGGATATTATTTTTTATTAACTTGAATTTATTCCTAGAGTAATATTTTATGTTAGAATACTAAAAAAGGTACCAAATCAATAGAAATCCTAGTGGTGATCATGTAAAAACCATCTAATATGTTTGAAAAATATCTGATTTGTCTAATCCCCATTTGCATGTTGTCTTTTCTAGTAAGTCGTCGAGGACTCCTATTCACTGAGATCTCTATTTTATGCTGATTAAAGATTAATCCAATGATTATATTCATCATCTCATCATCTCAATGATCTGAAATAGATCAAAATTATATGAAACTTAATTTTCATATAATAATTGAAGATCAAACTAAAGAAATTAAGAATTGGGAGTTCTTTATATTATTTGAAGATGGTGATGAACCACAAAGAAAGGTAGTGTCACATGGGAAAATAAATCAGATGGTTCTCCATGATTTTTAGGTCCTTATTCAGTAAAGTTTGTCTATAAATACATCAATTTAGATTATTTGTGTGTGGGTAGCTCATCTCTCATTCAAATCAATCCAAGCACATTTTTGTGGGAGAAACAAATATATTTTCATGTTCAGTATCTAAGAAGGAGCTCCCATTTGTTTGTGATGATTCATCTACAATTAATTTTCCATGATGTTTCCAAAAACTTCTTATTTTATTTAATTATATTTTTTGAAGTAGAAGGTAAAAATGTGAAGAAGGAAGATTTTCTGCATGACTTTTATTTGTGGAAAGGAGATGTAATATCATGAGAAAACTATATGTGTTTATCACAATAGTTTTTATTTACAATAAAATTTTTTTTGTGAAGAATTTGTGGTGGAAAAATTAAAATTTATATATTTCTTTATTTCCTGTAGATTTTGAGGAACCAAAAATATCTATAAACTGAAACAGTATTCTGTGAAGAAGATAGAAGCAACCAGTATGTGTTCTCACTTGATGGTTAAACATCATATTCTCTCAAATCAACTTTCTAAAAAACCATCATTCTTGTGTAATAAAACTATTATGAAAATGATTTTAAACTCATTCTTGATTTTTGTTCATGTGAAATAGAA
Organism: Viscum album; assembly: GCA_963277665.1. Classification (NCBI taxonomy): domain Eukaryota; kingdom Viridiplantae; phylum Streptophyta; class Magnoliopsida; order Santalales; family Viscaceae; genus Viscum; species Viscum album. The sequence continues at coordinate 791,770,567 of OY728148.1, forward strand.
TCTCATGACACACATTTGTTCTTCATATATGAATGCTTCATCATGTACTATCTTTTGAAGAGAAATATTGAGTTTAGAAGACTATGTAATTTAATTTATTAAGATAATGAGTTCCTGCAAAGGAGTGTGGGGATAAGAGACATTATAACTCACTATTTTATAGTCTCCTTCCATAAAGAGAAGTAGTGGAGCATGATAATTAAACAATGTGTGTGTATAAATTTTTTGTGTGAAGAAGGAAAATTAAGGTAGTGTATTTATTTGTGCATGTGTATCATTATACCCATGCAATTATGTAATCGCTTGAAGAAATAAGATGGTAGTGTATATTTTATTAGGAAATATACAGAGTGTTTCCATTCTCATTAATTAATTCATACATAAAATGATAAGGCCATGCGGTGTATTAAATATGCAAATTATATTTGAATAAGAGCATGTGTATATATGTTGGATGATTATTTTGAAGTAATTTTTGAGAATGAAACCAGAGAAATATTTTTATTTTTGTGTCAAAAGATTTTTGTATATGATTTTTTTGCTTTTAGTGGGGTCTAGTCCTCAGCAAAAGAAAGAATTTTTTTCCCGGACCAGTTTTGTCCAGAGAGAGTTGATTATATTCAATTATCATAATTCTTTTAGCATGAACAACATCTGTGAAAAGTTACTAGAATTGTAAAAGACCCAGTTTAATCTAGAAATATCATGGATGAGGGTATTTAATTGATCATCCTATTTATGGATCAGATATTCTAAGAAGAAAAAGGAGCACGAGACCAGGGGGTCTACCAAATTGAAAAAGAGTCTCTAAAGACTTGGGGTTTAAATGGTTGAACCGTTGGAGTGTCTATCCATCTGAGAAATAATAGTTGTATTTCTAGGACGGTATAACCATAATCATTTAGATGATTTATTACTAAGGGTTTATAACTAGTTACTACTTAAACCATTGTAATTTATAAAATTATTATAGTGGTAAATCCAAGTTAGACGGTCTAACCAACCTGGAAAGGATGTTGGTATTAGTATCACACCTTATTGAAAATATTATGTGTTGTGTTACATTTACATTCATCATTTCTGGAATTATCTACTTATCATTATATGTGATAAGGTTTTAAATTAAAATGTGAAAAATAATTTTGTAAAAATAGGTCACACATGATTCACCCCCCTCTCAGTGCGACTACATGATCATTTGGACACTTTAATTGGTATCAGAGCACAGGCCACCTTTGATTAGATCTACTATACTTGTACAGTTGTTTTTTATTAGAAATATATGAACTGTATATTTAAAATTGATGAAAATTTAGAAGATCTAAAAATGGAAAAGCCTGTATATTTTCATCATGGTAGAAATTTTGAAGTTTTCGTAATGACTCAAAAAAATATGAATTGAATAGTGGAAAAGAATCTGAAGAATAGTTCAAAGATAAATGAAAATCAACTGCTAGCTAAAGGCACTTAGAGTGGAAATAGTTCAGCAAAATCATTTGGTTATAATACCGTTAAATTAAGTTCATGATGTGATGTTGATATGATAAATTCTAAATTCATAAATCATATGAAGAAAATTCCCAAAGAAGTTTCCACATTTATGATAATACTTCTCAAGTTACTTCACGATGAAGAATTTTAACATGATGAAGTCACTAATTTTATGGAACAAGCATTGAACAAAAATTTTATTATATCCAACACTCTCACTAAACTTTTGAAATCAAATAAAGAAAAAATAACACTTTTGAAATAAAGATATATTGGAGATTTTAAAGAACTAGAATGTAATTCATATGACAAAGATATTTTTGTAATTGTTTTTACCAAATTTATTCATGCACATGAACACTACATATTAAATCTATGAATGTTAAAGAGTCTTAGCTGAATTATAGGGAAGAAAGAATTACGAAGCTTGAAAAATTTTTACTAAAGAAAAATTATATGGATGAAGAAGAGATTAAAAAAATAAATATTTAATGGTATAAGTTTGAAATATATTAAATATGAAAAGATTTCTCTAAAATTAATGTGACCAAAACTATAATTGAAACAGAAAAATATGGAAGAGACAAATGTTGAGACATTTCAATTTGATGAGAAAATAAGTATTTCCAAGGATTCATATGATAAGAGTCATATTTATGAAAATGATCAATCCAGTGGCATAAAAAACTTCATATTGTCTAAAGATAATTATACTACTGGCTCATTAGATAAGGTAACCATTCTTCCTGATAAATATATTTTTACTAAAGTTGTTTATTTGACAAGTGTAAATTAAAAATTTAAATATAGAAAAATACGGGTGAAAAAAAATACTCAAGAATCCCCAATAACATCAAATATGGATGTAAAAAATTGTGTTTACTCTCATTCCCCAAATAAAGAAGAGAAAAAGAAATGTGATACCCATAATAATGAAAATGTCAAATATAGTTAGAATTTTTTATAGAAGAAGAAGTCAAGACTTGTTGGCTACTATTTGTGTTATTAGAAGTTTGGGAATCAAGTAATAAATATTTGGAATAATTTTTCATTGAATTAAGATTAAATAACACCTGCATTTAGGGGGATAAAAGGTGAAGACAATTAGAAACCTATAAAAAAGTCAAAACTCACAGAAATTGAATCATTTTATCAAGAACATATATGATTACCCTACACATTTATCTGGTTTTTTAAATATAAGTGGTCATTGTCATAATAAGTGCTAGTATGTACCAATCATGCAAAAATCATCTATTGATGATAATATAAGACTACAAAAAAAGTGAATCAGTTAAAAAATTATGATTACAGGTTATCCTTGGGTGGTGAACCAAAGAAGATGTTTGATAAACAAACAACTCCAAAGAAGATTGTGAAGGATTATGTGAAGAGTGTCTCACCAAAGAAATGATATTTCTATTGTGATATGAAAGTTCACATCAATGACCATTTTTAATTTTCAAGGAAAATAAATAATAAAGGAAGAAATCTAGAATAACAGAAAGGGACAATCCAGAAAAGAAACAATAGGATTGCTTTGGTTAAATACAACTCTGATGAAATATATGAATTTACTAAAAAAGATGATAATTATTGAATAAGATAGGGAAATAATTTTTGACTTAGAGTGTTATGAAAAATAATACAACACACAATGTAAATATGGAGCATGTTCCTAAATAATGTTTGATCATCTATCAAGAATAGTTGGAAGAGGCAAGAAATTTGGAAAAATAATAGAAAACTAAAATTAGTTTGCTATCAAATATGAAGAAGCCTTTTTCATCTTAAAAGATTATTGGATTGAGAAGAAACACTCATCCCTGTTTATCTATCTTGGCATAATTTAAGAACCATATTATTCCAAAATATATTGTGTTTGTTTTTTCATGTAGGGAATTTAAGGTGAAGCATATATTCAGTGGGAGACCTAAATTCATAAAAGATGATAAGATCTTTAAGATATAAAGAAGTAAAACAATAAAGAATATTGACGTCATGTTGCATCTTGGAAATATAAAATTAATCTTAGAAGATACATGGAATTTACTTTTGAAGAAATTCAATCATGATGATGAAGTATTACGTGCATCTCTTGAGGGGGAGTAAAGAAGATCAATCACCATATATTTTTATTTACAATTGATATCATATAAATATTAGAAGTAATGCTGAGGTATGCATCAGATAATTATAAACTCTAAATATATGGAAATTGAAGCCTTTCATCATTGATGTTTGTTGGTTACGAACTTTTATTTTCATGATAAAAAGATCATCAATATTAAAAGGAGAGTGATTTATTATTTGATAACAAAAGGGAATTATAATTTAAAAGGGTAAATAAATTATTACACATGAATGTTTCGAATCTTTTGGGTGAGAAGTATGCATGGGATTTCTTTAAAAAAAATTGAACAATTAATTAAAAAGAGTTTTAGTGAATGGTATTATATGAAAAAATGTTATTAACAATATTGATATTAAATTTGATCACACTTTTTTCTATACAGAGTACTGTCAACATAGACTTAGATTCGATTAATTTTAACTCTTTGTTAAGCTAGTACTGATTCCATCCTTCTCAGAATAAAATCAAACAATATTAGTCATAGTCAAAGAGTATGTTCTTATAATTTGAATTATTGGAAATGATAATTCATTCCCATACTTATATCTTTGGATTTATTACCAATATGTGGGAGAAGATATCATTGAATTTTAAAATTAAATGGGAATTGACAATAAATACAAAGGGGGAGATTGAAGAGGCCTAGTGGTTTGGAGAAGTTGAAATTGTTATCTATAACTTAATAACATTAAAAGTCATCAAATTGTAATTGTGATGATTTTTGAAATGGTCAGAATTTTAGAAAACCTGTTTCATTGGTTAATTGAATTGACATAATTTTTACAACATTCAAAGAAATAGAGAGTTGATTTTGATGATTAATTTTATATGATAATGTGAAGATGTATTGGTTTTACATGTGGTTTTCACTGTATGTGTTTTTATATGGACATATATTTTTTTGGATATTTTGTTTTGTTGGATTCAATTTAATCTAGGAAAAATATTTTTTTGTAATAACACTAAAAAATTGCATAAACCGACCACATCGGTTGTTGAATTGACGTGTGGTCCATTCCAACACATCCAAAATTAATTATTGATCATTTTTGTAAATCTTTAAAATAATAAAAGTTCATTTTCTTAGTTTTGACTTTAGGATGCATGTTTTAATCTAAAATAACACTTTTGTATTTAAAACATGCACTTTTTATCTTACCGACCACATCGTGTTTCATATTGATGGGTGGTTGATTCTAACAAGTCAAAAATGAATTATGGGTGATTTTACTAATGTTTTAAAATAATCCTAGATTGGTTTCTTAGTTTTAGTTATGTGATGTGTTTTAAACTAAAATGAAACTTTTTATTGAAAACACATACTTTGAGTCCTACCAACCACATCATGTGTCAAATTGATATAAAATCAATTTTTATAAGTGAAAAATGAATTATGGATCATTTTTATAATGTTTGAAAATAATATGAGATTGTTTTCCTAGTTTTGGAGATGTGATGTGAGTTTTAAACTAATGTGACACTTTTATATTGAAAACAGGCACTTCAAGTCTTACTGGCCACATCAAGTGTCATATTGGATTTTGGTCGATTACGACACAACAGAAATGAATTATTATTTTCTGTTCTTTTTTTTTTGAAAACAATCTTATCTCTTTTGCTCATATTTTGGACATTTGATGCGTGTATTAAACTAAAATGACACTTTTAGATAGAAAACACGTACTTTGAGTCATTCCAATCACATCACGTGATAGATTTATGGATGGCCATTCCTAGATGTCAAAAATGAAATATGGATCACTTTATTAAGGTTTGAAAAAATTCCAAGATCATTTTCTCAGTTTTGGCTATGTGGTTCATTTTAATTTAAAATGAAAATTTTATACCAAAAACACAAACTCTATGTCATACCATCCACATTGTTTTTAAAATTGGTATGTATTCAATTCATACATGTGAAAAATGATTTATAGATCATTTTTTATAATTTTTGAAAATAATCAGAGCTCTTTTTATCAGTTTTTGGCGATGTGACATGTGTTTTAAACAAAAATGGAACTTTTATGTTTTAAACACACACATTGAGTCATACCACCCACATTGGGAGTCAGATTGATGTGTGGTGGATTCATTCACATAAAAAATGTATTATTAGTCATTATCCTAATGTTTGAAGACAATATGATCTTTTTTCATGGTATTTTATATTTGATTCATGTTTTAAACTACTCACACACTTTTGTATTGAAAAAATTCAATTCAAGTAATACTGGACACATTTGGTTTTGGATTGATGTGTGGTCAATTTCTACAGTTCATAAATGAATTATAGACTATTTTAATAAATTTTTAAAAACATAGATATTGTATTCTTGTATTTTCTTATGTGATGCATTTTAAACTAAAATGACACTTTTATATTGAAAACACATACTTCGAGTCATAATACCCAAATCATATGTTGGATGAAGTTTGGTAAATTCGAACACATGAAAGATTAATTATGAATCATTTTTCAGATGTTTAAAAATATTCTGAGCAAGTTTTCGTAGTTTTATTGATGTGATATGTGTTTTAAACTAAAATGAAACTTTTATGTTGAAAATTTATTATATGAAATCATTGATGTTATCTTGTTTTGGAAACTACAGAAATAATGACAAAAATAAGTAATTTTTTTAAATATGTTTTTATAGTTAATCCTTATATATATATACCTTTAAATATTTCCATTTGAAGAAATCTGTAGGATTCTTATATTGAGGGACCAACCTCATACCATGATTAAGAATATATATATATATATATATCCCTATCAGATCTCCCTATCATAAACATATTCTCCTTCTAAACAAACTAAAACATATAATTCAATTTTCATCTTTATAATATTGATTATAGTGATTAAAAATTCACAATAAACATCATGTGTGGTTAGTTTAATGAAAATCCCTGAATTGGATCCAAAAGATAAATATTTGTTGTATCTAAATTATTGTGATCATAATCTAGTCATTCTTAATTAAAAAAATAAATTATTATTGAAAAATAGAAAAATATATTTTATATTATTTGAGTGCAGAGTTTTACCACTTAATTATAGACATCAAGAATAGTCTATCTTCTATAATATTATTCTCAAACTCCTCTCTTATTTTTCCTTTTTCTAATCAATTTTATTCACTTTCCATGAAATGTTTTGCATAGAAATGATACAGGGATTAATGAATCCAAATCATGTTTCGAAGGGTTTTCTCTTTATTTAGTATTAATATAAACACATATATACAATATGAATAGTTATTAACTTTAATGAACATAGTAGATCATTTTTTGGATAGAAGGATTATGAAAATGTACCTCATGTATATATTCACAACTGAGAATCCCAGCCATTAAAACATTAAAATGTCATTTATACTCTAGAGAACAACCATGTATTTAATGAAATTTCCAAATATTTCTCCATTATATTGAATATATAAAATTCCTCTATCTTTGAATGTGGTTTCTATATAAACTTGTAATGTTAATATATGTTTTATTGAATCTGGTGGGGAGAAGGTACTCTTGAAAGGTCCTTTTGTTTTCTTGGTCGATTCACTAGATTGTCTTGATCTATCCTTCCATTCCTATGTCATTTTATCTATCTGTAATATCATACCATACTGGATACTTTTTCTCATCAACCGTTATAGGTTATTCATTTGGTTTTTCTTGTCTTGATCATTATTCCACTACCGATTCACTTTGATCCTTTCACATATATTGGTATTCCAAACTAAATCAAAAAACAATATCTTAAAGAGAATCTATTTTGGCTTAGAATCCTTGTATCATCTGATGTGTACCTTCTCGTGGTTGTGTCTTCTCAAAATAATTTCTTGGTGAAACTCCAAAACCTAAACCTCTATCAGGAAATTATGGTTCAAGATGCATCAATACTTTTGAAAGTATTTTTTTCTTTAGATACATTCACTTCCAATTCTTATGTATAAACCATATAAAAACATATGAACATAAATAGATATTTCTATATAATACTGTTATAAATCATAACTAATTACAATTATTTCATACTCACACATGTTTCTCATATTATTTTTCTGTTTTCATCAACTAGTTTACCTTCATTATTTATGTGTGTCTCCTTATAAAGCACATTATGTGAGATGGAAGTGGTTTCAGATTTTGATTCAAAAATATTAATATAAAAAAAGGAACATATGTTGTCTCATATCACATAATAATAATATTATATATTCTAAATACATACAATTTTATTCTCTATTTATGTATCCACCATCCTTTCTTTGAGACATGGGTACATTTGTTTTAATGAATATTATTTATTTTCATCACTCATTTATTGTTTTAAAAATTTATTTTTTAAATCAAATTGGATAAAATAAATAATTTCAAATAATATATCATCGACTATAATGCACCTAAAATTATTTCACAATGTTACTACTGATGAATGAATTCCATGTTTCCTACTTTATAATGTGTTCATAAATAACTAGTGGGTGGGTTTTAAATTTCCCCTCATAATTCATAAGATAAAACTTGGTCATAAGTGTTTGTAAACCTCTATGGGGTTTTCTAGTGGCCACTAAGAAATATTTACTATAGAAATAATATAAAATAAACAAAATCTACATGGGAAAATGAAAAGTAAATCAATATTTCATTATATAATTTTTTTTGGTAAAATAGAGAAACTATATCATAACATTACCTTAATATCTTTCCAAAGGGTTTCCTTCATTACAGGTTGTACATGAAACCATAAATCTATATCATTCTGAACATTCATTGTCATTGTGACCCTAACATAACGAATGAACATTGAGTTTTTGGGGTCTATAGGATGGACTCATTGATTCTAACCAACCTAACATTTTATACCCTTGTTTCTTTCCTTGATAATTTTAGTCAACACAGTGATGCTATTTCAATCATGTTTTATTCAAAAACATGTTTTTGATCCCCTAATAATTATACAATTTTAGCATCAACCATTTGTTTTTCCACAAAATTAGTAACATCATGATGTGAAAAATTTATTGTCTACATGAGTAGTCAAACATTTTATCTAGATTATGTTAATATAGTATATAACACATCATATTATGTGGAAAATCATAGATATTTTAACATATTAACCTACTCAATGAATTCTCTTTATTTTAATTAATGTTTGAAGTGATTTATCTCCTCTGTAGAGATTTCAAATCCAATCTTTGTGGTTCCCTCTAACGTACGAGACATTTTAAACCTTGGGACTGCTATGAAATTATTTTGATCTCCCAAAAAAAAGGTCATCCATAGTATAATTTTAATCTAAACATTAATCGTTTTAGTCCACAGCTGGAAAATTGAACAATTATAGTTTAGTGGATCTAATACATAAAATACATGCACTACTTGTGATTCCATTATAAACTACTCATCTGTATACCCTTCAACTCTGAAATTCATCTTCATGAAGAACATTTCTTCAAATTTCACTAGACTACTATTTTCAACCCATTTTCAATAGAAAATTATCACTTGAAATGTCGTATAATCTAACTCATATATCTGTTCAATGATTCCTAAATATGAAAAATTCACATAAATTGTTTTTCTATCCATGGAATCATATATGTGAATCACTTCTAATAATAATAACTCCACTATGTTATTTTAGATATAATTTATAACCATTAATTACCAAACTAGTGTAAGATATAAATTATTCATTTACCCCCTTGGATAGCCATCAATGTTGTTTGGAAATTCAACAGAGTTATTTTGATAACTCATTATAAATATGATCTCGAAACCATCCAATAATCTATTGATTATGTGTATTTGATATCCAAACTTCATCCTTTGATGGATTTAAATGACTAAAAATTTTATTAGGGGAATAAAAAGATAGAAAAAATCATCACAATTATATAAAATGTAAAGGTGAGATTACTCCCACTCTTTGATGGTAATTATAACAACATCTCTTTTGAAAATCACCTCTCACATAAGTTATCCCATGTAACGAGACTTTGGGTGACTGGTGATAGCTACATCTGATAGGTAATCGGTACAAAAGCCAATATCTTCTTCTATAATATATTGTTTAGTAATACACTCTTTTGTCCAGCAAAGATTCTTGATTCACCCTTTCAAACTCTTTGTATACCATTCAGTGGGGGACAATCATTTGTAATAAAAAATTTTCATAGCTGAAATTCAATAACCAAGTGAATCATCAGGTGGACTGTTATATCAAGTAATGATTCTGGAAAGAACATATCTAATTGGCATAATATGACTACATCCTCCTTATTCATGACTAGAAACCTCTCTATGTATCTAAATTTAACACAAATGGAATTGAAAAAGAATAAATGGTTGGTTAATGTATGTCATGCATTTTTAGGTAGAATGAGATATATAGTAATGTGCATCAAATATTTCATAAAAATATGAAATTTATGTGATTTTATTGTTTGTAACTTCAAATACTTCATTGAAATAACATTATTGATATTTTATTAATACCCCTCGAGAACTTTTACTTCATTAAGAAAAATTAAAAAATGAAAATTTTCTTATTTGGATAGTATGTAAGCTGCTAGAGGATGAAATTTCCACCTTTTACCCTTCATCAGTGCCAACTCTTACCTTATCTCCATATCAATCAGTTATATCCTTGTATTTATGCCATATTCTTTTTAGGAACATTTAGTAACATGTCAGTAAAGTAATCAAATACATTTTTTATACCTATATGGAATCAATAAAATGACTAATATACAAACAATCCATTACAATAATTCATGAAAAATTTATCTCTTTTACCATCTTGATTCTGTAATATTTTTCAAAAATGGTTTTCGAAAAATAGTTTTAATATATTTTAATTTATCTAATGGTTGATCACCCATTAACGAAGATGATTATTTAACTTGTTTGGTATTCCCATTGAATTTTTTCATCTTGGATCAATATTTTTGTCATCAAAGTAAAAACTTTCTAATGTTATAAAAACACAATCTTCAAGGAATGTTTCAATCAAACTAAGTGTGTGTATTATTCACAAATTGGTCACCCATAAAATACTTTAATTATATATCATGAAAAATTTCTATAATCAGGAAGGTCATTTATCATCCCATAAAATATGGTCCTTGTGTGAACTCTTCACATCTATGAGAATTATACATTTTAACACCTATATTCAAAATCAATTTCATATGTTTGATCAATGTATCCAAATAGACATAAAATTAATTACAGGTTGTTTTGGTCCAGATATAATTAGATAAAACATATTGTATTTTCCCTTCATGAATAACCATGGAGGAATGTTATAATTTACCAACATAACTAGTTATGTATAGTGATTACTGCCCTATACACCAAAATAATTTATTCTATTTATATATAAAGAAAGATGGAATCTTCTCAAACCATTTCCAAATTAATTATACTCATAATCAATTTTATTCCACAGAGGAGAGTCTACTGTATAACTTAGTTTCCCATATTTAATTCTTGTATCTTCGTGCCATGTCATTTGTCTCATGGTTTTATGACATCCATATAGTCTTCTAACCCATTGAATGATAGGAAAGTACTATATAAATTTTGAATTAAATGATTTATATTTCTTGTATCAATTCATACCTCACTTAAAGAATTTATCCATGATTAATGGTCCTTGAAAAATAATATAGAATAATTTAGACGGGCCTGTATTTTTTAGAAATAATTCCCATTTAATATAGAATTCATTTAGCATCATATATTCAATGAGAAAGTTCATTTTCTTCTGGTAACATATCAATCAAGAGATCAAGTAGTTCTATAAAGCTAGTTTCACTCCATCCACTGCCACATTTCAAATTATATACCTTAAATATAGTTAACTATGATCTATATTTAGCACAACCTGTATAAAATGGTCTCTTAGCATAGCTATTTAACTTCTAAAACAACATTTTACAATCATGAAATTCATCTTCATTTTTCATTGTTATTTCATCACTATGAACTCTATTATCATTTAAACTAGTATTTATATCATGTAATCCATAAACCATAGTATAATTTAAATCTTCATATACATCTACTTTTTTACCATGTTTAGTATAAGATTTATACCTCTAAATTATTTCATGACAAATAAAATGTTCATCCAACTCTTCTGAATTGATATTTATTGAATAAAAACAAGGTAAACAAAAAAGGATTTTGGAAGGGTCGTATGCATGATCTATTGCAAAAAATATTAATAATTTATCTCCATCTTCATACTTTTTTATTATTTAATTATTATAAATCCATTTTAAATTCATATCCTTCTTATTATGTTCATAAAAATTCATTATGTAAAAAAAATACAAACAAATAAGATATTCACAATTAAAGGAGAAAGTTATTGAAAAATAAAATAACGAGAACCCAATATTTGAATGTTATCAGTTATAATTTCTAATAAGTTATAATTTTACACAAGGGTGGCCTGAAAAGAAACAACTTGGTGTAGACATGTGGTTATTGGTCCAACTTCTAGATTTAATGTTGTGTGGGAAAAAGTTGGTATTAAATATGTTGGATAACAATATTTATTTATTTTTTAATGACATACTTACACTAGATTTTATTTTTCATTATTTTCATTTAATTGTGACCAGGATTTCTGATTTTTTTGTAAAAATATATTTCCTCTTGAAATACAAGGTCATGTAATCACTAGATTTGGACACAAGGTCAAGGATATTGAAATTTCATGAAACTAATGGATGAATCTGTTATTGAAGACATAATAAAAGTTTGATTTCATGTTAAATATTTTTCTATAGGATTTTTTCGACCATTTATTATAGGAATACCAATAAATATATTTTTAGTATATCCCACTAACAGACTCTTATTTGAAAAATATTAGAGTTATCAATATTAGACATTTTTCACATATTCTTGAATATCCAAAAACTCTATTCAATTTCCTTCAAACCACCACTGATACTTTTCATTAATAAACATTCCAAAAAATATAATTAGCATGGATTCACATCATTGAGATCCAAAACATTCAGATTCCACCTCTAACAATGACATAGATAACTATAAGCTATCTCCCACATATTGCCGTAGAAACCATCATAGGTATATCCAATGTAGTGTACACATTATTAACAAAATCTATAACACATTTATGGTTAGGGGTATTATAATACACTATATAAAATTCTTCCACTATCTTCTAATCCTATATGTGCCTGAGATAAATGTGTTTTATATTAGAACTTTCTACGGGAGACACTCAAACCATTCCTAATGATACAAAATAGTTCAAAAGGTTATTATTATTATATACGTGGATTAATAAATATAAATAATGTTATAAATAATTAGATTAAACCTATACATACTCACATCCCTCAAACCAAGACAAATATTTCCTTGTCCACCCCACATATTTAAGGTAACTAGATATGAAATTATAATATAAAAATAATTTTCTCAAAATCTATATTAACTAAAGAAAAATTACAACACCTCTAATCTAATGAGTCCTATTCTAATATAAAAAATAAATATAACAATCTAAAGCAACCTAAAACCTCCCTAGGAATTGATTAGTCCATTATATAACCATTTACAAGAATATAAGGTGATGACATGATTAATAAAAAAAAATTTGTGTCTTCACATAAAGGGAAAACCCCATACCTTTTTAATTTAATCGGAATGTGATAAAAACCTTATAATAAAATATCATAAATCATATACCTCAAATCGTATATATTAACATGGTCATATAATAAATACCTAAAACAAAACACACTCTAAACCCCTAGAAGAAACCCATTTAATAGGTCTATCATATCATATGTAATATTAATCAAAACAATGTGTTCAAATTTAAAGCAACATATTCTTATTTTTTACTCTAAAATTATTTATGTCAGTGTTTATTTTCAAAAAAATCGACTATTTACCCATTTAATCAAGTAGTCCTTTTATAGATCAATATTATAAAATCTTTGACTATTTAGATTAATTTTTAAAACAAATTCTCCAAAATCAATTTTAAAACCATATCTTATAAATCACCATAAAACAAAAAAAAATTACCAACCTATTTTTGAATTTCAAAACCCTCAAAATCCATTCTTCCTTTTAAATATTTTTTACCATAAATAATAAAAACTATATTGAATTTTTAATCTATATAACTAAAAACTAGATTTTTATAAAATTTTTAAATCTACCTTAATACTTATAAAAAACCCAATAGAAAGAATAAAATGATCCTCCCTTTAATTAAAATTACAATAATTCTCATTATTGTTTTTGAACAACTGAATAATAAACACATCACTGAAATGAAAATTAAATGTTTCATTATGTTATGATAAATAGATTATAATTAGGTAATTTCAATTCAATTCATGAGTGTATAATATCTAAATAAATAAAATATGTTTAATTAAAAGGACAATTAAATCAATAGGATGTCTATTTATCACACATCTATCTCAAATCATTAAGAATAATAATTGATACACACTTCATATCACATCTATTCACTGATTTACTTCAAAAACAATTTATCATAATCATCATGGGATATCACCCTTGTAAAAAATATTAAATCTAATAATAATAATTGGTTGTAAATTATATACTTAATGGTAAAATCTTTAAGCCATTGCCTAATGTGAAATGGTAAAATCATTAATCCAATCTCCCACTGTCTTGGATTACAAAACAGTTTATTCAAAAAAAAATAATGAGGCAACGATGGTGGTGAGGCGGTCATGAAGGGAGTGGGGGATGCCTCGCTTGTTGGTCAGCTGAGGGAGTGGAATATGGGGAAATTGTGGTCACTGGAGGACCATATTGCAACAGTGGGTGGTCGAACTGGGAAGAAGATAGTGATGGGTGGAGGAAAGCAGGAAGAAAGCAAGAAATAAAGGAGAAATAATAACATGTTTTGGACAAAGTATGCATGACAGAGGTGATCAAGGACACTGATAAATGAGAGGCAAGGAAAAATAATAGCATACCTTAGATTTGAGAGAGTTGATTTTCCCGAGAGAAAATCCAAGGAGAGTAACGGTAGAGTTGAACTTTTGTGAGAGCCTGAACAACATGAGAGAACTCTGTTGGGTTAGGGTTTTATTTAAAAAACATGAATCATTTTATTAGCCCTTCCCAAAAGTCTCTAATAAATACCTATATAATTATTTTTAGTAACATAATTAATATAATTAAAACTTTTAAATGCTTATAATTATAAATAAAGAAATATAAATGTATATAATTATAAATATATTAAAATAATTATAAATATGTATTTATAAATATATAATTATGAATATTTATATAATTATATATATAATATATATTAATATGAATATGAATATAGTAAATATATTCATTAACTAAATATATTTATTATATTCTTATAACTATTTAAATATATAAATTTTTATTTATAATTATATAAATAATTTTAAAAAAATTTAATTGTTTTATAATAATTATAAATATATTATTTTATAAATATATTAAATATTCATTAAGAAATATATTTATTTATATATAATTACTTAAAAATATATTATTAGCATTACTAAGGAATATATTATCTTAAATGAATGGATGTCAGAAATGTGTGAAATTGAATAATTAAAAATGAGTAGACATTAAAAATATTAAAAAATAGATAAATTTTATTAGTTATACAGACTATTAAAATAATAAAATATTCATATATATTGAAATGAAGATGGATATATTTTTAAAATATTAAAACTTAGAAAATAAATATGTATAAGTAAATATTAAAATATGATTAAGTTCTAAAAAAATAAAAAATAAACAGTATTAGAAATGAATTAATAATACTAACTCAAATAATATTAAATATAAATAAATAAATATCAGTGATTCCAAACATAATATATTAAATATATTATTTTACTAATTTACATTCTAAAATGAATATTAATATTTGAATAAATTACATAAATTTTATGTGTTTGTGTTTCTATATAAAGTTTCACTAATTACATAAATACTTTTTTTGTGAAATTATTGAGTGTGTATATATATACACATTTGATATATATTAAATTGAATAATGAAATTATATAATATGTATCATCTATTAATAAAATAAACAATAACAACAATGAATAAATTTAAAAAATGAATAAATGTTATAAATTATATATATTTTTTAAAAAAACAAAAAAAATGAATATTTATATTTATTAAATTCAAAAGTAATACAATTTAAATATATATATTACATCCATATTATGAAAAAATAATTTTAATGAATAAACATATATAAATAAATTTTATAAAATGGATAAAATTAGAAAAATATTGAACAATGAATAAATTATTAATATAATAAAATTATTAATTAATAATTATGTATAAAAACATTAAAAAGGAATAAATTACATAAAAAATAAATGAATTAATATTTAATATCTATAAATTATAAAGAAAATAAGAACACACTTAACATTATTAATGAATAACTTATATTTAACGAATGTGTTTTAAAAATGAATGAATTTTGTGTGAGTGTGTGTGTATATAAATAAATAATTAATACATTTGCAACAATTAATAAAACTGAACAAAATTATTAAAAAAATAATGATTTTAATATATATACATATAGTAATAAATAGAATATCAATTATTTAATTAGTATATAAAGTAGTTAATTATAATATATAAATATATAGTATTTTAGTTATTTATATATTATATTAAGTATATAAGAATTTCGTTAATTTTTTTTAATTATAAATAATATATTAATTATTTAATTATATATATATAATCAATATACTACTTATTACTCTATATATTAAATTAAATAAATTTAATTATAAATAATTAGGGAGTTGGCCCATTCTAGCACATGAACCCTTATCAATATATGTTTTAATAAAAATGAATATCTATTAATTATGTAGATTACAACATTATTTGAAACATTAAATGCTTAAAAAAGTATTAAAAAATCATTAATGATAATTTTTTAATAAAAATGAATAAATTTAATATATATTTATATATACATATATATTCAATTTAAAATATTTTATTATTTATTTATTTATTATATTATGTTTTTAATAAATTTATACATTTTCATTAATTATAAATAGTTTATTATTTATTAATTATATATATAAATAATATTTTTGTAATTTATTAATTTTTAATTATAAAATTAAAATATTATTTATTAATCTTAATATTAAATTTAATATATATATATATGTTTAATATACTATTTATTAATATATGTCAATATATATTATTATATATATGTGTATATATATATATATATTAATATATATATATATATATATGTATATATATATTAATACATATCAATACTTAATATATACTAATATATTTTAATATATATATCAACATATTTATATATCAATATATATTTTTATATATTAATATATAATATATCAATATATATTTTTAAAAATGATATAAGAATTTATTTATAAAAAAACAATAAATATAAATAAATATAAAAAACAAATATATTTTTTAAAAATATTAAACAAATAAAAGTTAAAAACAAATAAATTTAATATATATATATATATATATATATATATTTATATTGAATATAATCATATATATATATATATATCAATATATATTATTACATAAGAAATAATAACTTAATTATAAAAAATTAATTAACTTGGTTAACCCTCAAAAGGGAAGGCCTACTAAGCATGGGCCACGACGAGTAGCAGGTGGGCCAATGCTCATGGGGGGGGGGGGGGTAATAGAGAGTAGATCATGTTAAGTATTAGGTGGGTCAAGGCCCATGTAGGCTTGTGCGTGTAGTCACAAACCCATATATGTGTGTAGAGAGTATATGTGGGAACTCATACCCACAGTAGGATTCTGGTGTTCTACTATCATACAATGATATAAAAAACATGTGGCTAACTATCCATAGGTTCAATGTGGGACTCACACACTAGTTTTACTAGTGATTTTACTATAACAGATAAAGACAGTCTTTATCGATGCTAGAAAATTCACTGATTAAAGATATCCATTAGCAGTGCTAAAAATGTGTTAATAAAGGGAACCATTTATCAATTATAATAAAAAGCATTGATAAATGTGTTATTTTATTAGTGCTTTCTTAGCACTGATAAATGAAACCTTTATCAGTTATTTTTTCATGTATTAAAAAAATATTTCACTAAATCAAATCAAATATTTAGTAGTTCCTTAAAGCTTACTAGATCGAAAGTCACCAAGAAACAATACAGATTTACATACTCCTCAGTTGGTTCTATTATCTCATATATATCTATATGGAATCAATAAATATGGGGATGTATATGAGAAAATTATCATTTGATTTCTTTAGATGTAGGAGTACGCGGTGATGACGTTATTAGTTCTTTAATTTTTTTTTCATCTATTGGTACTTCATCAACATATTATTCATCTTCTAGAGTAAGTTCGACCTCTCAGGAATCATTATCTTGATTCCATTTCCATGTCTTTGTTTCATCAGAGATAAATTCTCTACTAAAAATAATCTTATTTATGATGAGGTTATACAATTGGTATCCCATTACAGAGTCTTTGCATCCCATAAGGATACACTTCACTCATTTTTCCTCGAACATGGGTCATTTTTCCTCTAGGGTCCTCACATATGCAATGGAACCAAAAACTCTAAGATGGATTAATCATTGATTATGAGTACTCCATTCTTCATGTGTCATCTTTACATAAAAAATTTTTTGGTTACTATTTATTAGATACAACACGCAAAAATATATTTCATCCAATAGATTCATGGGAACTCCTTTGTCTTTCAACATGCTTCTTTCTATTTTGAGAATAGTTTGATTTTTCCATTTAGCTACTTCGTTGGGTTGTGGTGTGTAAGATTGACATCCATGTTCCTTGAGGTACTCTAGAAAAATATTAGATGTTTAATCCCCTCATCAATTAGATTGTAATGTTTGTATGTTATTTTTGCTATAATTTTCCACCAACTCTTTGATTTTTCGAAGATGCTAAATAGTTATGACTTCATTTAGAGAATGTATATCCATGTTTTCCTACTATGATCATCAATAAAATTAAAAATGTATCTCATTTTCTGATTTGATTTTTCTATTCAATGGGAGACACATATTGGAGTGAGCTAGCTCCTGTGGCCTAGAAACTTTCAAGTTGGTCTTCCTTAAAAATATTTTTCAATGTCATTTTTTTGGAACATAGCTTTAACTGTTTTCATTCAAGTGTCTAATTATAGGAATACCATTTACAATCTTCTTACTTACTAATAATCTAAAACCTTCAATGTTTGAATTTATGAACCTGAGATACCATATCCTTTCTGTATCATCATGTACCATCATCAAAAATCATGGTACATCTGGTTAGATCATAATTAGAAACATGTGGTTCTTCTTTATTGATACTTTTATTATTTTCCTTCCATTATCATCTATAATAACCATTTTTTTATTTTTTAGGATTATGTGAAATCCTTTTTACACTAATTTCCAATGAATACAATGTTGGAATTCATGTTAGGTATATAGTTGACGTCATAATTGAAATCATTATTATCACCTTTTTTCTAAATCAGGATATCTCCTCTTCCTTGGAAAAATATTATAGAGATATATAAAAATGAAATCTCTCCTCAAAACATCACATATAGGTTCATAAAAAAGTTATTGTGATCTATTATTTTGTTTTTGTATCTAGTGTTAGGACACCACATACCTTGTTTTTTTGTAAATGTCTATTCTATCAACACATGGGAATCTTAAAAAATATCTCCTCCATCAATGATATGTTCTTACAAAGTTTAAATCTCCATAGGCTGATTTATCCAACATTAATTGATATAATTTATGAAATTTTGAAAATTATTTAACATTTATATTGTCTGTTAGATTGTGATTATTGAATCCTCCGCTTTATTCTTTATCCATATTATCATGTAGTATAATTTTGATATCCTTGACCTCCTGGATTTGGGTTTCTCCAACCTAATCCTTCTCTTTATATCAGGATCATTTCCACAGTATCATCTTCCATGGCTAATTCAAAATATCCCCCTTTCTCCTTTTTAGTGTTGTTGTTAGACAACATTGATTGAATGTAATGATCCACTCCCTTGGTATCACTCTCGTGATTTAGCTTCAGTTTGTGGTCTTGTAAATACCCCACATGTTCTTATATATATATAGTCTCTAGGTCTTTAGATTCATTCCGGGAAATGACTATGTAATCAAAATTTTATATGGATCAAAAATGTTTCTCATATATATACATGTCATAAATATTTTCATTATTTCTTTATAGTTGGATTACTATAAACATTACATGATACTGATATTCGATAATGGTTTTAGATGATTTCATAAATAGGGATTCAAATTGACCTTGTAGATATTTTAGTTTTATCCGTTTTATATTGTCAGCACCATTGAATTCTTTGTAAATATATTCCAATATCTCCTTCAAATATTTTAATGAAGATATTATTTTGAAATTTACTTTTTCAAGGCCCTAATAAAAGGTGAATTTTCCATTGTATTCTTAATTTTATGCTACTCAAAGAGTTACCTTTTGAACATCGAAAAGAGAATCCCCAAATTTTTTGGATTATGGCTCATATTCATGGATTCATATGTAGGGGGATAGGATATTAATAGAAGGTAAAGTTCCACCCAGGAAAGAAATTGTAGATTGGTTCGATATAGAATGAGGGAATAAAGAGAGGTGGAAAAAAACGATATCCCATGGGAAGATCAATGGGGACTACTGGGCCATTATCATATAGTGTCAGTTCTAATAGGCGATGAGGAGGTTCCACCTGATTTCCACCATCACAGATCTAGAGGATATAGAGTGTGAGGTAGGGGATTTTACACTATTCGACTAGTTCCTGATATCAATGGCTATGAATTATTCTGGATCCCTCAAATCATTTGATGTAGACCATCAGGTGTAGGTATATGGTTTAAAGGAGGCTGTGTCTTGCAACTAAAAGAGTGGGTTCCCAGCATTGTAAAATATTTGTTTTCTTAGTGTAATTAAAGAGTGATCCCTAACTGTAGGGATTCTGGTTTTGGGAGGTAATTTGTTTTTATACATTTCATAATATTTTTTCCCTCTTTTGGTTTGGGTTTGACATATCTAGTAATGGGAATTTTTAGTTATACTACAATCAAATTTTATGTGATCTAAGAATTTATATTTTTTTATCAATGTTCCTTTTTACTCATTAATATATAATAATCCTATAGTCCACATAAAAAAATGTGGTTATAGGTTATAAAACTGTCTCAATAATCTATAGTCACAGTTTAAAAACCCGTCAAAGCACTCCATTCCATGATATGCCTATAGTCCTAGTTACAAAAAACTACCATGTTAGTTGGGTTTATATAATCATAGTTTTTTCAAACTGTAATGATATATTTATAGATAAATGGTATGGATTCATCATATAAAATCATGCGTTTAGTAAGAATATAGTGAAAATTTATAAAAAAATATTTTTGTATGTATACATAATTATGGTATTCATAAACATGACCATTGATTAACCATTTAAAAAAATAAAACCAAAAATCCCCAAAAAAATTTTAAATAAAAAAAATTAAATATCTATTATCAATTAAACAAACTAATTGCATCCACCATCAAATAATAATTTATGCTACAATAATAAATAGTCAATATAAAACTATATTCTACACATAAAATTTTCTATATATATACACATAAGAATTATCATTTTACACTCAGTGAAATATATTTTCAATATGTGGAAAACACATTATTATAAATACCATATAATTAATAACTCAGCATTTATCAATAGTCTTATAAGCTTTTGAAAGTCAATATAAAGAACTAAAATAATCCAAAGTCATCATAAGACATAACTTAAAATATTCATTTCAATTAAAAAAAACAAACTCATTGATATATTTATTTTAACCAAATTAAATTAGAATGCTTGTAATACATGTGAAATGAAATTATTACATATATGATTATAACATTAAAAAATTATGTTTTCTTGAACTAATTTCAATCGCATTCTTCAACAACAAGTATTAACAAAAAATTAAATTTCTAAATGTCTAAATTGAATTGTAAATGAATTTTATATTTATAAAATAATCATTTTACTTATTCATATAGGATCTCTTTCCTATTAGGTAACAATGTTGTCAAAAATTCAGATTCACAACATTACTTTTCAGCTCATTTTACTTATTTATATATACTTTTTCATAAATATAGAGAAAAACTGCATGTTACAAAATTAACAAATACACACCAAATCAAAAAATCAACAACATATTAACATAATTATATGTCATACTTTCATAATATTCTATATATGTATAAATTTAATATTATATGGAATAATGGTATAAAAAATTAGAAAATGTATGAAAAAACTAAAAATACATGTCGGAATAAAAATTTATCATATATACATACATTCATATAAAAATATTTTTAACACTAATCATAGAATATTAATAATATTGGGACATTATAAGAAAAAACATTTCAAATTTATTTCTTTTTTTAAAAAATCAATCATGTAGTCAATTCGACCTACTTAAATAAGAATAATAGAAATAATTTTTCAATATAACTAATTTACCAACATATTTGATTTTAACATTGGAAGTTGATGTTATAATGAGTTATTTGTTTATCACATTCTTCACTTGAAAAAAATATAAATTATTTACTTACTCAATGTATTCATTAAATTGAAAATGCATTCTTTATTTATATCATAGATAGTTTACTTAATCATAGAAAATCTTTTTCTCATTAAAATGAAATGTAACCAAATATTTATACACAAAAAAAAATTTCAAGTCATTACACATAATAATTAGATATAATTATATATATAAATATATATTAAGTTAAAAATATAAGGTATAAAATGTAAAAACCTCATGTTACTATTGTTATATTTTTTACTAAAACACACTTTTACTGGATGAAGCGACTTTTTAGTTGAGACAATTTTGAAACCTGAATCACCAATATTAGTGATATAATTACTCAATGAAATTTATCTTTTAGGGGATCCTCATAATACATTTTTATTTCCAACTAGAATAATATCATTTTATGCCTTTTATCCTGATTTATTCATCATTTCGTGAGGATTGGTCAAATATCTCCACCAAAAAAGATTCGAATATCATAAATTATTTGAGCCTCATATGGTTTAAATTAGATCTTGTTCCAGTTAAAGAAAATGAGTCCCAATACACATATAATCCTTCCAATAAATAATTTTACAATTTGGACCAGTTTAAAAAATGGTATACCTAAGAAACCAATGTGAAAAAAATAAATTTAAAATATAGAGTTAAACAATTTTCACATTAATTTCCAAAATAGAAAAACAAAATTCATAAAATTCATCTAAAAATAAAAAAAAATGGGGAATAAATTATTGAAATACACATAAAATTTATTGAAAATATTTTTTCTATCAGTGGTCCTAGTTCAGTGAAGGACTGTGACACAATGGTGAAGAGATACATTGTAGAGGGTGTAGGCCCCTCTTCCCATTTGGTGTTCCCTACACCATGGTCTAGGGAACACTCTACAATTTTCCCCTTTGAATTATCTCTATAAAGTGGACCCTCGGGTTATGATGTGGAGGGTTCTAGGAGAGATGGTGTCATGTCATGGTGGTTGAGGCCATGCTATAGAACAAACTACCTATTAAACCCTGAAATATTGAGAATTGTTTTCTCAAATAAATTTAATCTTTTTGATATTTTGTGTCACACCAAGTTGGTCTTGCACTAAATTCAACACAGTGTTTATATTCTGTTATATGAAACACTATTTTTATTTTTTATTATATGCAATACTGAGGTTATGTTGTGTTACATGTGACATTGAGTTGTAAATACCCGTGATATATTATTAATATGGTTATTTAATTTGCTAGTTATCACCTAACCATTGGAATAATGACTATTAATAGGATTAAATAAATCATGAAAATATGGTTTATACATGTATATAATATTAAATCTTTGGATACCAATTAATTATAAATAAAAATAGGAATAATTTGAAAATAAGAGAAAACTTTTTTTGAATAACTATTTTTAGGTGCATAAATTTGTTTTAAATTAATAAATTAAATATATAAGTTATTTTTAATTATTCTAATTAAATTTATATATTATATATTAAATTAAAATTTTAACAATATAAATATTTGTTTTATGGAAATTACATAAGAATAAATCTAATTTTAATTTTGAAGGATTATTTTTCCAAAATGATGTTTTGTCACCTTTGTCACACTTAATTTAAAATTAATTATCACATATTTTAGAAAATTAATTTGATAAAATAAATTTTATATTTGAAATAATAATTTTAAAATTATCTTAGAGTTAATTTTTTTGATTTATCTTAAATGTTTCATTTTTTGATGAATAGTGAAAATACAAAATTTTAATTGAAAATAGCCTTTTTGTTTAATGAATTTTTAAAGTTACATTATATTTTAAGTTTTTTTAAGGTAAAATTTCTTCAATTATTCACCCATTAATTCAATTCATTAAATTTGAATCAATTTAATATTGAATTTTGATATAAAAATAATTTTAAAATTTTGAACATTTTCTTTTTAAAGCACAGCTTTCTCATCGCCTCTACATGATTATTTCTTCAATAAAAATTTTCCAATTATGTAAATGTAATTTGAAAATTTTATTCCAGATTTGAAATAATAATAAATTATATTATCTAATAAGTTCAAAATTATTTTTCACCAAAATGAATAGTTAAAAAGTAAAATTTATTTAATATGATTATGGTAAAAATGGTTTTACCAGGTGATAAAACTAAAATAATAGGGGTTAAAAATAACCAATAAACATCTCCAAAATAAATTTTATGATCATATCTAGATATTATATCATCTATTATTTGTAATTTTATATTATTTAATATTTTTTAAAAGAAACAAATATATGTGGAATTCAATCTTTCAAAAATTACAAGTGTTCCACTCAACTCAATTATAAAAGACCACCCACTATCCTCTCATATTTCAACATTAAAATAATTTTGGTTCAAAATATACTAGAGAAAATAACTTCCCAACTTCCCTTATATCATCCATTAATAATTAGTTTGGATAGAAATCAACCATGGAAGGCTTTTGGTGCCAACCTATTGAGGACACTCAAAGAAGGGGTAACGTTCATCAAAGATCATTTTTTTCTTTATTTTTACAAACCATTCAATTATAATTATAAAATGATGATATAATAACCTAATTATCTTAAATATACTTATATTATTTTAATTTCATTTCATTTCTTAAATCCATCCATCAAAGGGGTTACGAAATCATCATTCATTTTTTTGGTAGACTACCTCCTCGCAAACTAATGTCATTAATTTTCCCATTACCACCTATCACGATTGGACATAATGATTTATTTATTTTTTATATATGATATTTATGATATTATTATTATTATTTAGTAATTATATAACAATAAATTCTTGGATTCCATTTTGTTGGAATACGATAACTTCACTTGTGTGGATGGATGACTACCACCACGTGAAGTGTTTTGATTCATTTATGCTTTACATGTAAGGTAATAAGAATGTATTTAATAAAAATATGTGATATATATGAAATGAAAATTAATTTTTAATGATAATATATCATTTACCATCTTTTATTATAGTCCTACAAGAAAATGGAAATAATATTTATGTGCACGTACGACTTATTATATCCATAAACATTGTATTTCATTTTCTATCACTAAATTTTATAGATTTATATAAATAGATATATAATGAATATATATGATATTTATATCATAGTTTAAATTCATGAGATTTTTAATCTATGATCGATGTAATAAGACCTCAAATAACAAATCAAATCATATATTAAAAATAAAACAGTTATTACCTAAAATGTAACTTTAACATAGAATTTTTAATAAATATGTAATAAAAGATCATAAGAAAATCATATATGGTATGATATCTATAAATATATTTATATAATATATTTATAATAAACTTCTATTTATTATGAATTATGTTTGAACATGTATGATGGAATTTAATAATTATGTTACTATATTTCTTGTCTCTTATTTCTGAGAGACTTATTAGAATTTACCACTTGTTTCTTTTATATGGTGTGTATACTACCCCCTTTTAACATGAAATAAAATTAATTACACTATTTTAAGGATATTTAAAGTTTCATTTTATGTGATTGTTTATTTGGGATTATGATTAAAAAAATTTCTAACAAGATATAGGATTTTTGTCTCAATTTTTCTTCATTGAGACGTATGTTATGTTATTAACCAATATTCTTTCACAAGGTGTATATAAATCCCCATTGACATATAATATCCTATATTTATTCATCCTTAATATATTTTAAGATCTATTTTATTTTATTACTTCTTTAGGCTTAAGATTCAATGATATCAAAGTGGTAATGATTTTATGTCACAATCTCATTGTTTATTAGGATTACTTAGGATAATGTTTCTAATGATAAAATATTATGATCTCTCTCTAAAAAAACACATGAATTTTATTATTATTTATTTAATAATGATATTTAAAATTAATATTACCATTTTCCCACTCTATATTAACTAAAATAATTGGATAAATGTTTTTCATATAATAAGACTTTATTTCCCTCTTCAGCCGAAAATCCATTTTCTTCCAAAACATTATTTTCTAAAAATGTTTTCAAATTTTTTATTAATATCCTATTATTTTTAAAGGCAATTTTACCCATCTTTTATTTAATAAAATTAAATTTATTTTCATTTTTTCCAAACAATGCTCATTGGTATTTTACCAAAAATTTGAAGGGAATCTAGATTTTAACATGTACGACCTAATTGCAACTTCCCATCTCCATGAAAATTACTTTCCATGAAGAATCCTTTACATGTTTTAATGTTTATTTTCAATGAGAAATATTTTCAAAATATTTTATGTTTTAAAAATAATTTTTAAAACCATAATGGATATTTCTCACAATAAATGTTTTAAATTATCGTTCAAAATCATTTCCCATATAAGATTTCATCTATTGATGATAAGTCGGGCTTCTAAGGGATATTATACTAGGATACCATTATTATTCTTTCTTAAAATGGTTTATGTTTATGATGGAAATATGTTTCTGAAACTATATTCTCTTCCATGGGTAATATCATTATAAAATTTTTATAAAACCAACTATTTTTTCCATGATTATATTATGTTGATTATAAAACCTTTTTCTTTTCCATAGGTTATGATATAATGAAATGACTATAAAGCCCATTTCTTTTCATAGGATGGCATATGATGAATGTTTTATGACATTTTAGATAACATATTTATAATTTTCATTATGTGACAGGAGGGACCTAAATCTCTATCCAATGCATTGGGTAATAATAAATATACTATGAACTCCGAGGGTACAATGGTGGTTATCCCATGCCAGAAAGGGAGGGTACATCATTGGTTATCCCAAGACTAAAGATAAAGGTACATATGTGGTTGTCCCAATACCAAAATAAGTTACATGAGAGCTCATCCTAGGATCATTGAAGGTACACGTGTGGTTATCCCCATCCTAACATGTTATGAATGTCTTGGGGGTATAGATGACATAATATTTTATATGCTTATGTGTATGCTAAAAATCTATGTATTACTCCAATATTATTCTCTTATAACTCATGTTCATTGATTTCTTTGTGATTCTTGTCTTATTAACTTACAATATTTATGTCATGACTCAATATTTAGATCTTTGATATGAAGGGTATGGTTTTTATATGTTGTTTTCACATTCTCATAGCCTTATGACCATGTTGTGTTTATGTATTTCCCTTGTTTCCCCTTAGAGAGCATATAATATCACCATTTATTTTGTTTCCTTTCCCCTGGTTATAAATAACTATTTTATATAGGTAATTTCAATTATGATTAATATATGGGAATATATTTGTGGTAAATATAGAAGACATTTTACCCGATCAAAAGATTTTGTTAAAATCTTCCGAAGGCACTAAACTATTATGATCCTCAGGCTTCTATTTATTTAATATAATGAATAGTCATCTAAAAAGATGTAATATCCATGTATCAGAAACCTAGTTCCATATAGATTAAATCATAGGAATGGATTATTTAACCTTTGTAAACATGGATGAGAAAACTTTAGTGAGATCTATAGGGATATTTCTAAGGATATTTCTTGGGATGTCACTAAGGATATGTCTAAGGATGAGTCCAATTATAGGAAAATGTCCTGGAATTATAGTAAAAGATAGAGTTAGTGGTTTTTGTTAAATTATATCCCTCTCTATAAATTACTAGTGGATTTGGTCCTAGGACTAAGTTACCTAGGGGTAATAACTCTGAAAATGGTGCATTGAGTTGGACTCTATCATTAACTGGTGCATGAAAACTGACCTTACTACACACCTGGTTTGACACTCCCAAGGGAAATTATATGGAAATTCATAAACTCATTATGAACCATCATAAATTATTTAAATAGATGTTTACTATGAATGTCCATGGTTAATCCTATAGTATCATAGATTTAAAAGAAGGTTACATGATTTAGACATATTATTAGTGTTTTTCATGATTATTCGGTTTCCAACTATGATTAGTGTTTCTTACAATATAAATTTTGGTTTTTTAAATGTTAAGAACCAGAATAAAATAGTATAACATTGAATTTGATGGACAATGAGTGGATGAGAATCCAAATTGGAAGTAAATTAGAGTAAATTATGTTGTGATTATGACTAATCAATTATCACAGAACAAATTTCACAATATGAACTTCCACCAACTCCCAGACTCTCTAAAGAAGATAACGATACAGTTTGTTGATAGTTTTATAGTGGAGGCCATGAAGGGATGAAGATTAAGTTTCTCCATGTTGAGAATTTTGGAAGAATAACTCTATGTAATGTTTCAAAGGGATGAGAAAATTTTTTGGTTGTGAAAAATGACATAAATAAATTAATTAATAATTAAAAAGTTATGTCAACGTAATGGATGGGAATAATGGTATCTCTATGGTATCATCGAATATTAAATGTTAAAAATTTGATATGTAGGGGAATTAAGAAAATTTGTTATTAAAGGAAAATCTTAGGAATATAATTATCATGGTTTTATGAGTAATGGTTATATTTTTTATGATAAAGAGACTACATATGGAATTTGAATTGATGAAGGAATTAAGGAATAAGATTATTATTCCAAGTAAAAGGATAAGGGATGAGGTGGATTAGTTGAAGTGTTTATGTATTATAATTCAAGAATTATGAAATATATAATTATTTTTTTGTATAACTCTTTTATATATATTTTCAAGAATATTTTGAATGGTACTGATGACCTAGAAAAGTGATTTTAAGAAAAATGTGACATTTTGATTAAGGGAAGGTGACCCTTAGTATATCCCTAATATTGTGAAAATAGTTTTTACTTTGGATGAAGATGTGGTGGATATGTATAAAGTTAACTGGATAGTATTGATATCTTTGGAAATGATTACAGATTTTTGGACAATGTGGGTTATGCTATCATTGATGGAGATTTCAATTTTTTTGGATGTAAGTAATATGTATGATAATTTATGTTTTATATAATGAATGAAGAAACATGCATGTTTTCAATAATAGTTTATGGTAATTCATGTTATTATCCTATTTTAATAGAATACAAGATAAGGTATTAACATGTTTGGTATATGAAAATCAAGTTCTACTTTATGATATACAGGTGATTGATGTTAAGAAATGTACTGAATTTGTTTCTAATGTTCTGTATTTTAATATTTTGGAAGGGTTGTAATGTGAATAATTTATTAAATGGATTAATTTGAACATTATATATAGTTTTAAGGATTATTTTGTATGAAAATTTATATGTATTAGTTAAACTATGTTGACCATTTTGTTGTGATGATAACTAGAGACAGAAAAAATGACTTATCATTCAATTATAGATCTTTTGATCCATTAGTTCTTCAGGTATGACAAATTAATATTCATTTCTTGGAGTAAGATACAAAGTTGAAATTGATCATGTCATAACAAAAGGATTATATTGTTCTTATAAAATAGAATGAAATCAATTAAATATATATTCATTTGACAATTCTCCATCATTAGGATCTTGAAATAAATTGTTTCCTATTACGATCATTGTTGATTTTATCAATGAACATTTTCACACCAATTTGGTTTATTTTTATTCTTTTGTCATTAACATTTTCTAGATCACCCAGTTTATTTTGATCAATGATCTCTATCAGTATCTATAAATATTTACAGTTTCCTCCCATGCACAAATCTTTACTTCTGGCCTACAATTTCTTTTGTGGAAATCTAGTTATGAAATAATTTAAGTGACCTTTATGTTTAAAAATTTCCCTTTTATGGGAATTTTTATCATTCATTTGTAATATATGAGTTTCTATAAAGTAATATTAATATTTTATTCATTTTTATGATTGAGATAAATTTAAGGGGAAAATTCATTTTAAGGGGGGTAGAATGTAACACATCGATATTATGTGAAATTCTTTTTGAAATAAATTTAATGTTCCCTGAATTTTTGAAAATAGTGAGTTTTGATTATGTTACATGAAAAATTTATTTTAGAATGTGTTACACACAACAATAAATTTAGCAATCATTATGCACAATAATATCTTTATCTTGCATTACATGTGACATTGAGTTTTTACAACCTACAATATATTATTAATATTATTATTTAATATGATATTTATATCCAAGATATTGGTATAGACAGAATGAATAGGATTAACTAATTTATGAAAATATGGTTTATATATGTATATAATATTAATTATTTGGTGACTAATAAATTAGAAATTAAAATTTTAACCATTTGAAAATAAAATAAATCTTTTTCTAAATAACTATATTTATATGTACAAATATGTTTTACATCAATAAATTTAAGAAAATCATTTTTATTTTAATGATTTTTATGAAATATATATATTTTAGGTTTAATAAAATATTTACTATTAATCTTATTTGTTTTCTATACACTAGATAAGAATAAATCCAATTTTATGTTTAAAACTATATTTCTCTAAAAATAGTTTTGTCAACTTTGGTGCAGTAATTTTAAAAATAATTTAAAAAAGTTTTATAAAATTAATTTTATAAAATAAACATCATTTTTTAAATCATATTTTCAAAATTATCTTATGATGAATTTTAGTGAATTTTCAGAAAAGTTTCTTTTTTTTTGTAAATAGTGAAAATACCGAATTTCAATTGAAAATCAAGAATTTTAATTTAATTTGTTTTTGAAGCTAAATTATATTATAAACAGGTCAAAATTAGTTCAATTATGCATCTATTAATATAATATAGTTTATTATAATCAATTTCATATTGAATTTCAATATAAAAACATTTTACATTTTTTTAACATTTTCACCTTAAAAACCCGCCTTCTCATCGCATTTGCGGGATTATTTTTTAAATTAAAATTTTCCACTTATGTGAATGGAATTTTAAAAATGGGTTCCATATTCAGAATCATAATAATTTATTTTATCTAATAAGGTCAAATTAATTTTTTAACAAAATGAATCTTAAAAAGAGTAAAAAATATTTACCATGGTTAAGGTCAAAATGGTTTTACCAGGGGGATAAACTAAAACGATAAGGATTGAAAATAAGTAAAAACGTGTAAAATAACCATATTATGGAAATATCTCGAAATTATAACTTCTGTTATTGATAATAGTACACTATTATATCCTTGTAACATGAAAAAACATGGGATGGATTATTTCATTCAAACATTTATAAGTGTGACACTCACTTCTCATTTAGAAGGCCACCCCCTATCCTCTCCTCTTCAAACCTTAAAACCTATTTGGTCCATTCAATACCTAAATTATTATTTCCCATATTAATTCCTATGATCCTAAAATCCTTATTTTTGTCAAAATTAAAACTAAAGAAGGCTTTTAGTGCGAACCTAAGGAGGATACTTGAAAAAGATTTGATGTTCATCAATGAGTGTTTTTTTTTTAAATCTTCCTCCAACTCCGTCAATTATTATTACAAAATGATGATATAATAACCTTATTTTCCAACATATAATGATATTTTTATTTTTATTTCATTACCTAAAACCATCTCCACTTCAATCGAATGAGTTGCGAAATCATAGTTCATGTGTACGGTGGACTATCGAATTGTGAAGTGATGTCATTCATTTCTCTATTACCACCTCTCGTGATTTTAAATAATGATGGATTTATTTTTATATTTTATATTTAAAATATTATAATGATTCTATCATTATTATATCAAACATACCTTATTTATTTTCATTTAATGGGAATACGATAATGACACTCATGTGTATGGAAGACATCCACCATGCAAAGTGGTGTGATTCTTTCATGCTTCACATGGAAGTTAATTAGGATTATTATAATTAAAATATGTGATAAATATTAAATAAAAATTAATTTTTAATGATAATATATCCTTTATAATTCATTCTTTATATCTGATATGAAAATGTATACAATGCCCATGCATACATACGACTTACCACCTCTATGAAAAGTGTATTTCATTTTCTATCACCAAATTTTATGGATTAATCTAAATAAATATATAATTAATATATATTATAATTATATAGAGGATAAAATCCATGATATTTTGAACCAAAATCAAAATAATAGGAGAAAATATAAAAAATAAATACATATACAGAAAACAAATTGGTTCTCACCGGAAATGTAAATTTAACATGGAATTATTAGTAAATGTGTAATAAATAGTCATAGGAAAACCATATATGGTATGATATATGTGAATATTTTCCAGTAATATATATATAATAAACTTATATTTATTATACTTGAGTTTTGAAAATGTAAAATGGAAGTCAAGACTTAAGGTAAGGGATTTGTAGTCTCTCTTTTATTTCTGAGAAACATATACAAATTCACCACTTGATTCACTGGTGTGGTGTAAATAATACACCTTCAACATGTTATATCATTAATTTAACAATTTTAATGATATTTAATGTTTCATTTTATGTTATTCTTTATTGGGTATTTCAAATCAAAACATTACTAAAGCGGTAATGGTTTCTTCCTCAATTTTCTTTCATGAGATGTCCATTATGTTATGCACCTATATTATTTCAAGATATTTATATACTGAACCTTTTACATGTAATATATTGAATTTATTTATCCTAATGATATTTTGTGTTTCATTTAATGTTAATCCTTCTTGGGGATTACGATTTAAAGATACCAAAGTGGTAATGATTTTATGTTACAATCTCATCATTTATTAGGATTGTTTATGATTGTGTTTCCAATGTTAAAATATTATGATCCTGATCTTAGGAAACACATTATTTTTATTATTATATAGTTATTTATGATAATTTCATTTAATATTACCCTTTTCAGTATTTTCTACTTAAAATAATTGAGAAAATGTTTTTAAGAAAATATGACTTTATTTCTCTCTTTGTTCGGATATCTGTTTTCTTCTAAAACCATGTTTTATAAAAATGATTTAAAAAATGTTTGATTATTATCCTATGATTTTTAAAATAAAATTTTAACTATTTTTTAATATTAAATTTTTTTGAAAGGAATCTTCATGTCTTTTTTCATCAAATTTTTGTTAGTATTTTATAGAAAAGGTGAAAGGAATCTTTGTTTTTACATGTGCGACTTGAATGAAACACCTCATCATAAAGAACATTATTTTATTTGAATATTAAATTATATGTATTAAATTTATTTTAAAAGAATTTTTTTGAAATGGTTTATCTTTTAAAAATATTTTTTCAAGGTGTAAAGGAAATTTTATTCAATAAATTTTTTAAATGATTGATAAAAATCATTTTATATATATGAGTACATTTATTGATGTTACCTATAACATACTAAGGATATAATTCAAGGATACCATTATTATTCTTTCTCAAAATGGTTTATGTCTATGATGGTATGATTGTTATGAAACTTGTTTATCTTCCATGGGTTATACCATTATATGGTTATAATAAAACCCACTTATTTTTTCTTGTTTTATGCTATGAAGATTATGAAACCGATTTTTTTCCACATGATATGATATAATGAAATGTTTATGAAGATGATTTATTTTCATGGATTTTGATATGATGAATATTTTATAATATTTTGTAACACATATGTATTATTTCCATTATGTGAAGGGTGGGACATATATCTCTCTCTAATGCATTGGGTAATGAAAAATGTTTTATAATCTCATAGGTTACACAGGTGGTTAGCCCAATCCCAAAAAATAGGGTACATGGGTGGTTAACCAAGGCCTAAAATGATGGTATATTGGTGGTTATCACAAAACTAAAATATTTTACATGGGAGGTTATCCAAATCCCAAAGAAGTTAAACATGTGGTTAGCTCATACCTATCATGTTATGAATTTATTGTTGGGTGGCCTTGACATAATATTTTCTATGATTATATGTATGCCAAATATCTATGTCTTATGCCAATGTTATGCTCTCATAACTCGTGTTTTTTGTTTTCCATAAGATTTATGTCTTTTTAACTTCTAATCATTATTTTATGACTCAAGATTTTGATCTTTGATATGCAGGGCGTGAATTTCATATTTTATTCTCATGTTCTCAAACCTTATGATAATGTTATGTTTATGTATTTCTCTTGTTTACCCTTTTTGAGAATCTTAGACAACCCTTTATATTGTTTCCTTTCCCCCAGTTATTTATAGAGGTCTTATGTAGGGTATTTCTCTGAATAGTGATAAATAGGAATATATTTGTGGGAAACATTGAATATCTTCTACCATATTAGAAGATTGTGTTCCAAGTTTGCAAAGTAACTAAACTATTATGATCCTCCGGCATGTGTTTGTATAATGTAATGAATGTTCATAAAAAAAGATGTAATATCTAGGTATGAGAATCATGTGTCATTATACTAACTAGTTTTTTAAGTGAACTTTCACATTTTCCCTCTTCAGGTTTTAGTGATTTTAAATCATTCTTCCCCTCATTCTAGTTTGGTTTACACCTTGGAGAGTGAGTGAAAAGATATCACCCTCCTTACTTGATTTGGAGCCTCCCAACCTTAGATTAATGAATATTTATTAAGGTAAACTCATATTTCACCAACATTCTTCCTTTATTTTTCACTTTTCCTCCATCTCCCCTTGGTTTACTTTCACTTAGGAACCAAAATTAGAGTTCTTGTAGAAATTAGGGTTCGAGCTGAATCTATTCAAAGTGATACTATTTTTTAGTGATTATGGATAGATTTTCATTACATAGTTTGATGTTCTATATCTAAAGTTATGTGTTGTAGCATGTTTCAAGGGGTTTACACATGGATTGACATTTGTTATTTTGTGATATTCCTTCATTTTTTATGTCATTGGATTCTTGGTGCTTCTAAATCCCTTGTTTATAAAATTAGGTCCATATATGATAACTATAATGGATTTTATAAATGTTTTCAAGTTATTTTACCCTTGAAATAAAGGGTATTTTGATGAATTTCCATATTTTCAAGTGTTTTTGAATTCCATGTGTGTGAAAAAATTATTAAAGGGTTTAAATTAGATGAAATGTGGCATTTAAAGGTATTTTACCCCGTTTGGGTCATAAAATGGGTGAAAATATGGATTTTCGTGAAATTTTCAAATAATAAGGAAATGATTTTATTTATAAAATATATTGAAGTGAATAATTTTTATGTTCTAAATGATTTCAAATGTGTCCTACGATGGCTGATTTTAGATAAGGTTTTAATATGGGATTGGAAATACTGTAAATGACTTGGCATTCTAAGTCTATTTTACTAAAGGAATGTTTGGAATGTTATAAATGATAATTCTAGGGTTTGTGTTTATGAACCTAAGTTTTTCCCATTTTTGATTATGATTTCTATGTATTTTGACACTCAAGGGTGATATGTTATTATAAATTATGATTTATGTAAAAGGTGGTTGTTTCTTGTAAGGGAATTCTAAGTGAGATAAGAGTTATATTTACTATGGATTTAATTAATGATCATGTGATTTAGCTGTTTACTCAAATCCAATTGATTATTTTCATTGGAACCCAAGGATTATATAGAGGTTAATATTTATATATCAATTATTTTTAAACACATGACTAGTGTCCCCTAAATTGTGAAATATTAAAGGGCATGTGGGAATTTGTCTTCCTGATGATGTTGGTGTGGGATAGTATGATATCTAGTGTTATTTTGGACACGACATAGGCAAAAAATTGGTCATGTGTTACATTCTGTCTAGGAATATCTCTTTTTTTATCTATAGTACTTACCATGATACATAGTGTTGTTTATGATACCATATATGGGCCTTTTTTGCGATATTTTCACCCTCGATATTGGACCATAGAGTATCATTGTACATTGAGTTTATTTTGATCCATTATTGACATGTTACCACTTTGTTTGTGTATATATTTTTTTCATGATGTGTTTCATTATTTTAAATGAGTAATTTTTTCATAAATTTATTTTTAAAAGGTTATTGAATATAAATAAATGGCTATAAATTGATTTGTAGACTTTAAAATTATGGTTTAAATCATTTTCTAAGTGGTATGTTTCATAAATGTTTTTATAAAATAAAAAATAAGGTTTTATAGAAAAATAAAAATTAATGGTTATTTTTATTATTATGCTTACTCATGAAAACTTATTTGATAGATATATTTCAAACTATTATAAATGGACTATATTTTAAAATTACTTTTTCTAACTCCTTAGTGGGATCCTACTAGGCCTGTCTTCACTCATACCCTGTATACACCACCATGTTTATGAAGTTATCATGTTTCTATTTTAGGTGACCAAGTTGATCTCTTCCTTTTGATATTTTTTCATTTTGATGGGAATTTGTTTGGGATATGATGGGTAACCATGGGTCACATGAAGGTGATCAATATTTACTCAGATTGGTTTTATTTTATTCTTAGTATATTTATGTATCAACCGTGCCATTTCAGAACGTTCTTTTAGTTTCTTCTTTCAAGTGGAATTTATTATTGTTATATTTATTGATGTTATGTTGATGTGATTTATTAGGTTTTTTATAAATTTATATTATTTATACTCTTAATTGTTTTTTTCGGTTTATTTTATGCACTGACATCTAATATACAGATGATTCATGCCATATTTTTTAGGCTAAATCCATGTTTTGAGGATTTTGGTTTCTAAGGGTGAAATAATTTCCATTGGTTATGTTTTGAAACTTTTTTTTATCACCATCTTATAAATATTGGGAATGAATTTCAGTTTTTTCTATATACTGGAATAGGTGGTCGGATCATGGGTGGCTTAGGATAGTTTATGAAAAAATGTTATTAGAATTTTCTCTTGTTATTTGGGAGTTTAGTTTCAATATATGTAACAGCCCGAGATTTTATGAAAAATATTATTTTTAATTTTATTAATGTCTTGTGTTTTACGCTACATCAAAAGGAGCTTTCACAACACACATCCTTGACTTGCCTTGCATTACACGCAATCGCGACCTTCCTCGATAGCGTGTGTAGTACGCAATAACGAGTTTCATTAAACAACAATATTCTATTAAAATATTATTAAAACTAGCCGTTATGAATAGTAATAACCACTTTTTGAAATTTTGTAAATTTTATTTTTCAAAATGGACTTCATTTATGGATTAGGAGTATCGAATTTAGCCTAAGGTGAAATTTTGGTAATTT
This sequence comes from Viscum album, assembly GCA_963277665.1. Taxonomy (NCBI): domain Eukaryota; kingdom Viridiplantae; phylum Streptophyta; class Magnoliopsida; order Santalales; family Viscaceae; genus Viscum; species Viscum album. The sequence goes on from OY728148.1 coordinate 791,808,135, forward strand.
TAGGATAACTTTCATATTTTAATGAATAGTGGAAATTACTAAATTTTAATTAAAAACAACTTTTTCAATCGAAATAATTAATAGTTATAAATTATTAATTTCAGTGGTTTTAAATTATATTTAGAATATATTTTTACAATTTAATACAATGTTGGACATTGGATTTAATTTCACATTTAAACCAGTTATAAACAAGTGTCAATCTTTTGATAGTTATTATCTCTTAAAAACACGCTATTTGTTGTGACAGCAGAAATTAATTATAAAATTAATTAATGCAACTTATATGTTGGGAATTTTGTAAAATATAAATCATTTTTGAATTCGGAATATCAATTATAGCCTAGGGTGAAATTTTGGTACTTTTCTGAAAACTTTCAATTTTTGATAAATAGTGAAACCACTAAGTGGTAGGTTAAAAACTGAATTTTTCATAAAACTTAATTTTACCGCTTCTGTGAATGGAATTTCTAAAATCCGACAGACACGGTTAATATGAAGGACTAAAATGTGGTTCAATGAGATGAAAATAATTTTTGGTGAATAGTAACTTTTTACTTTTTTTTACCACGGTTAATAGTAAATAGGGTAACTAAGGGTAAATATGATATTATTATTCCCCTAACACATGTCCTAATTCTATTGGACAAGTGTAATTAGACCAAAAACAAACTTAGGAATAAAATATGACCATTTAGGTCCACTTGGATTAGATTAGGACATTTATTATTAATTTATTTAAAGAAGGGTTAAAATAGTTAAAATCAAAGTTTAATAAGTAAATCATTTTTAATATGGGGTTATACATAAGATAAATTCGATTGTAAATATTCATTAGAAAGATAAAAAGATTTACTACATGATGGTATTTTATTTATAATTTTTAGACATCAAATAATTTAATTTATTTATGACACAATGATGATGCAGTAATTATCTTATTAATGAAATATTGACATAATTGATGTTATAAACACCAAAATAAATATAATTTGAGACTTTTTATGAATTCCACTAATTTTATAGGTTACTATGATATATTAGTGTTGATTTAATAAACTTGGTTCGAACATATAATTCTGTTATGACTTTCACAAAAATCATATATCAAATAGTGTCAAAATTGACACAAAATAGTTTTTAAATCAAATATTATATTATTAATTGTTATTTTATTCCTAAAAATCTAATGTTCGGCCAAATGACTTAGATTAGGATATATATATTAATAATAAACAATTTGGGGTTCTTTTGGCATGTTATAGTAAGTGTATTAACCATATAGTGAAAGAAAACAAAAAGACACGGTAAAAGTTAAATTAATTAACTTAGAGTTAAATCTAATTGATAAGGTTAAAATATTACCCTAAACGTGTCTAAATTCTATTGGTTGATAGGATTTCGACGCATCCCCACTTTAGCTTCGAAATAAGACCCTTTGGAACCATTATAAACCGATTTTGACTTTAATATAAAATAATATTTTGAGATATTCCTAAGGTGCCCCTCTCCTCCCTTATAAAAGGGCACCTCATCCCCCTCCTCCTCACACAAATTTGAGCACTCAAGCTCGGCCAACCCCTGACAAAATCTCTTCTCCAATTCCCTAAAAACATCCTAGAGGTTCTGGTCTTTCTCAAAGACCAATTTTAGTGCCCTAAGAGGAGGTCTCAAAGAGGCACTTCAAAGAAGAGGTAATTACCGTTACCAATTCTTTCATCTTTATTTCTTCTTCCACTTCTTCTTCTTAGGTTGTTTCATTATGAAGTAATAACATAAGTATCACTAATATACTGATATGTTATTATAAGTATGAAACAACCCAATTTCACCATCTATCCATCCAACGGAAAAAGAAATCACCGCGCGTGCGTACGTACGGAATACCGTCTCCACGCCGTGGTGAAATCTATTTTCCACCACCACCTTACATGGATGGGTATAATGGTGTAAAGAATAACTATACATAGTTATTACAACATCATATTGATTCTGATATATTGTATAATCCACTCCAATTCGATTCAATATTTATAGAAATGATATCATCGCTCGTGCGTACGTACGGACTACCGTCTCCACGACGCGATGAGATTCATTCTCCATGTTAACCATTTAAGAATGATTATAATGTATATATAAGAAATAATAATGAAATATATGACATTATAAAGCTACTGGATTTATGTATATATATACATATGTATTTCATCTACTTACTTCCATTTCAAGACAATAAGGAAAGGAAAACAGCGTTCATGCGTACGAACGGACTACCGTCTCCATGAACGGTGTTTTTCATTTTATTTATCTACCTATTATATATATATATATACTGAATATATATGATATATAAATCATATTTTATATTCTGGAAGTGAGTAAATCATGATATAAGTAATAATGATGTCAAGAACAACAAGTCAAAACACCTACGATAAATGAAACGATTTTACCCAAAACGCTTCTTTAACATGGAATTTACAAAAGAACGGGTAATATAATGTCATAAGTGAACCATATATGATATCATAACAATGAATATGATTCTTTAATAAGTCAATAACATGATTTAAATCATTATACTGGAGGTTCGGACACTTACAAAGCAAGTCGGACCTAAGGTAAGGGAAATATCACAATCTCATTTTTATCCGAGATTGTTTATTCGTAAGTATTTACTGGGGTGTATTTTATCATCCACATCCATGTTTCATCAATATGTAATATTATTTCCATCCACCTACAATTTTTTAAATCCAATTTTACCCTTTGGTGAGTTTTTAGTAAAAGATATGAAAGGAATCTTTTGTCGTTTTTTGTACGAGGTACTTTTTGACTTTTCCGACAAAAGTACGAAGAATGTTTTTTTTAACTTAAACGGCACGAACGGATTTTTACGGTTTTATAAAGACTTATTTTCATGAAGCTTCGTCCAAAAGATTTCATGACTATTTTTAATAAAATCTCTTTCTTTTAAAATTTCATGATGTTTTGTGAAAAGAAATTGATTTTGAAAAAGAAAGGATATTTTCCTCAAGAATTCATTTCAAGTGTTTTATCAAGATTATTTTCCATCTAAGATAATAAAGGGTTCTGTTTTTATCCCTATTATTACATTTATTTGATTATTTTGTGATGGAATTATTTTTATGAATTCCTTTATCTTATATGAATTGTTTTATGATGTCACAATGTTTAAGATTCCCCTTTTTATTACATGGGTTATGAAATGATGTATGATTTATGATTTTGTGGCACACATAAGAATGGTATCATTATGAGATGGGTGGGACCTATATCTCCCTCCAATGCATTGGGTAAAGATTTTATATCTCATGAGATAGACATGGCTGAAATGGTAGGTTATACCGGTTCAGTGAAACAGGACTGAAACGAGGGTTACTTGATTCAGAAAGGGACTTTGTCCACTAAGATAGTCTTGGCAATGAGTCTTGACTAACAAGAAATGATTCTCTATGATTATGTGTGAATGCCACAAAGTTTCATGTTTTAAGTTATGATTATTGTGATTACATTTCACTGCCATGATTTATCCCATGTTATGAAATTATGCTCTCTTTTGCAGGTTACGATTTCCAAAAGTTATGTTCTTATGAATATGATGTGATTGATTTTTCTTTTGTTTACCCTTACTGAGCATTTGAGCTCACCCTTTTATGTTTTATTTTCCCCAGGATATAAAGAAAGGTTTTAGGTAAAAAAAGGGAAGATCTTTATGGGAGATATTGAAGATCTTTCACCGCGATTAGAAGATTACGTTCTGAGTTTCCAAAGACACTAAACTATTACGATCCTTGTGTGTGTGTTTTTGTTATGTACTAAGTATTCCGCAAATGTAATGTAATGTCCATGTACGTCAGGCTACGGGTCTCTACAGTTGGTATCAGAGGAAAGGTTTAGCCAACCTTTGGAAACTAGGATGCGAGAACTTTAGTGAGATCCCTAGAGATATTTCTAAGGTATGTCTAGGGATGTCCCTAAGGTTAAGTATACGTATAGGTTATAGTACTAGAATTACGCTAACGATCATAGAATTAAACCTAAGATGTTAGATATTGAAGGTACTCCCCCTTTACTATGTTGTTTTCTCTAGCATGATTTTTGCCTCTCAATTAATTCTTTTTGTGTTTTAGTTAATGGAGGGAACCAGACGGAATTCGGTTAACATTGAATCCAATGGACAAATTGGTGACTATAAGCAACAAAATTATGTAATGCCTAGAGAGAATGATATTGTGATTATGCCGAATCAGTCATCGCGATATATGATTAACAAGGTGAAATTTAGTGGTATACCTAATTCATCAAAGAAGAGGAAGATAGACTATTATGCATGTTCGCATGTTGAGCAGCATAAAGAAAGGAAGATTGAGATTTCTAAAGAAGGGAAGAAGAACCTTGAAGAATACCTCAAATGGAGGGACCGATGTTATTTGTGTGGAGATAAGGGTCATAGAGTGACAGACTGTTATGGAGTTCAATGTACTATTTGTGGAGAACATGGGCATTACCCAACTCAATGCCCTGACCTAAAAAGTTACTTCTAAATCATGGAAGGACTTATTCTAGGACAATAATTGAAGAGGATGGATTGAAGTGTATATGTATTGGTATTCAAGAATAATTTTGTTGAGGTACTTTTATTGTTTATTATAATATTTTTGTATTATTGTGGTTTTCAATAATTTTAAGGTACTGGTAACCATGAAAAGTGATTCAAATATTTTGGAAAGCAGATGATATGTGCATAATGAAGGGATAAGGAGAAAATGAAATGTTTGACAGTATTCATGAGCTCATGATTGATATAAGGACTAAGTGATATCATGGTTTGAGTATATAGAATTTTGAGGATTTTGATATGTGGAAAGTGTTAACTTTTAACTGCACTCATGTTTTCACTAAGGTATTCAAGAGAATACACGATTAAGGACTTTGAATGTTTGGAATGTGACCAACAAGACATATCTTATGATATGTGGGGATCAATGACAGTATTAAATCTCTGGTAATCGTTGTCACTATATTATGAGAGTGGACTGCAGTATTATATATAAGCCTAAAGATTAGACTGGATTATGTTGGACATAAGTTAGTATTGTTTAAGGATAGAAGATTTTCGAAATTATTGGTGGGATGTTATAGTAACGTAGTTTTAGAAAAAGGACAACCTGCAGGACGGGCGACAACCCATCGCTTCGGACAAGGCTGTAGGAATCGAACCCACAACCGAAGTGCGACTGGCCTTTATCGCCTACCACTGGCCTACAGGAAGTCCATGTTTAGTATAAACTAGTTTTATTATATTAAGCAGTATGATATATGAAGTATAAGTCCATTTTAGGAACCATATATGATTAATCCCACTATAGATCGACTTATGTATATAAATTTTGCTAACCTTTTGAGACAGATGGAATGACCCGTCATTCTATCACATGATCTGCTAACACTTCACGAATAACAAATTCAACTTCATTTATTTAAGAGAAGAAGTGGTAATTGTTAAAGGCACGAACAACAGTGAGATTGTACCAAAATAAAGTAAGTATTTATTCTAATTCAAATTCTTTAACTTTAGGGAAATGATCTTGAAAACCAAAAATGTTGTCCTAGTGCTCTTATATCTGATAAATCAGATGGTACCTTATATTGTCACAAATTTATGGATTTGTGATTACTGGATTTTCCATAGCCATGTTCTCTACCACTCTCCATCAGAACATGATGGTAAGATTTCTCTTCCATGTCCATATTTTCACCTATGTGGAAACCCAATGATTAGTTTATTTGGGTAATCGTTACATTTCATACTTTAGTTTTTAAAGCCATGTTTTGGTATTCCTTTTTACGATGTGGGTTTCTATTAAAGAAACTTTCGAATAGTAAACCATTTATAACCCCGACGAATTTCGAGGGCGAAATTCATTTTAAGGGGGGTAAAATGTAACTGCCCGAGATTTTATGAAAAATATTATTTTTAATTTTATTAATGTCTTGTGTTTTATGCTACATCAAAAGGAGCTTTCACAACACACATCCTTGACTTGACTTGCATTACACGCAATCACGACCTTCCTCGATAGCGTGTGTAGTACGCAATAACGAGTTTCATTAAACAACAATATGCTATTAAAATATTATTAAAACTAGCCGTTATGAATAGTAATAACCACTTTTTGAAATTTTTTAAATTTTATTTTTCAAAATGGACTTCATTTATGTATTAGGAGTATCTAATTTAGCCTAAGGTGAAATTTTGGTAATTTTCGGATAACTTTCATATTTTAATGAATAGTGGAAATTACTAAATTTTAATTAAAAACAACGTTTTCAATCGAAATAATTAATAGTTATAAATTATTAATTTGAGTGGTTTTAAAGTATATTTAGAATATATTTTTACAATTTAATACAATGTTGGACATTGGATTTAATTTCACATTTAAACCAGTTATAAACAAGTGTCAATCTTTTGATAGTTATTATCTCTTAAAAACACGCTATTTGTTGTGACAGCAGAAATTAATTATAAAATTAATTAATGCAACTTATATGTTGGGAATTTTGTAAAATAGAAATCATTTTTGAATTCGGAATATCAATTATAGCCTAGGGTGAAATTTTGGTACTTTTCTGAAAACTTTCAATTTTTGATGACTAGTGAAACCACTAAGTGGTAGGTTAAAAACTGAATTTTTCATAAAACTTAATTTTACCACTTCTGTGAATGGAATTTCGAAAATCCGACAGACACGGTTAATATCAAGGACTAAAATGTGGTTCAATGGGATGAAAATAATTTTTGGTGAATAGTAACTTTTTACTTTTTTTTACCACGGTTAATAGTAAATAGGGTAACTAAGGGTAAATATGATATTATTATTCCCCTAACACATGTCCTAATTCTATTGGACAAGTGTAATTCGACCAAAAACAAACTTAGGAATAAAATATGACCATTTAGGTCCACTTGGATTAGATTAGGACATTTATTATTAATTTATTTAAAGAAGGGTTAAAATAGTTAAAATCAAAGTTTAATAAGTAAATCATTTTTAATATGGGGTTATACATAAGATAAATTAGATTGTAAATATTCATTAGAAAGCTAAAAAGATTTACTACATGATGGTATTTTATTTGTAATTTTTAGACATCAAATAATATAATTTATTTATGACACAATGATGATGCAGTAATTATCTTATTAATGAAATATTGACATAATTGATGTTATAAACACCAAAATAAATATATTTTGAGACTTTTTATGAATTCCACTAATTTTATAGGTTACTATGATATATTAGTGTTGATTTAATCAACTTGGTTCGAACATATAATTCTGTTATGACTTTCACAAAAATCATATATCAAATAGTGTCAAAATTGACACAAAATAGTTTTTAAATCAAATATTATATTATTAATTGTTATTTTATTCCTAAAAATCTAAGGTTCGGGCAAATGACTTAGATTAGGATATATATATTAATAGTAAACAATTTGGGGTTCGTTTGGCATGTTATAGTAAGTGTATTAACCATATAGTGAAAGAAAACAAAAAGACACGGTAAAAGTTAAATTAATTAACTTAGAGTTAAATCTAATTGATAAGGTTAAATTAATACCCTAAACTTGTCTAAATTCTATTGGTTGATAGGATTTCGACCCATACCCACTTTATCTTCGAAATAAGACCCTTTGGAACCATTATAAACCGATTTTGACTTTAATATAAAATAATATTTTGAGATATTCCTAAGGTGCCCCTCTCCTCCCTTATAAAAGGGCACCTCCTCCCCCTCCTCCTCACACCAATTTGAGCACTCAAGCTCGGCCAACCCCTGCCAAAATCTCTTCTCCAATTCCCAAAAAACATCCTAGAGGTTCTTGTCTTCCTCAAAGACCAATTTTAGTGCCCTAAGAGGAGGTCTCAAAGAGGCACTTCAAAGAAGAGGTAATTACCGTTACCAATTCTTTCATCTTTATTTCTTCTTCCACTTCTTCTTCTTAGGTTGTTTAATTATGAAGTAATAACATAAGTATCACTAATATACTGATATGTTATTATAAGTATTAAACAACCCAATTTCACCATCTATCCATCCTACGGAAAAAGAAATCACCGCGCGTGCGTACGTACGGAATACCGTCTCCACGCCGTGGTGTAATCTATTTTCCACCACCACCTTACATGGATGGGTATAATGGTGTAAAGAATAACTATAAATAGTTATTACAACATCATATTGATTCTGATATATTGTATAATCCACTCCAATTCAATTCAATATTTATAGAAATGATATCATCGCTCGTGCGTACGTACGGACTACCGTCTCCACGACGCGATGAGATTCATTCTCCATGTTAACCATTTAAGAATGATTATAATGTATATATAAGAAATAATAATGAAATATATGACATTATAAAGCTACTGGATTTATGTATATATATACATATGTATGTCATCTACTTACTTCCATTTCAAGACAATAAGGAAAGGAAAACAGCGTTCATGCGTACGAACGGACTACCGTCTCCATGAACGGTGTTTTTCATTTTATTTATCTACCTATTATATATATATATACTGAATATATATGATATATAAATCATATTTTATATTCTGGAAGTGAGTAAATCATGATATAAGTAATAATGATGTCAAGAACAACAAGTCAAAACACCTACGATAAATGAAACGATTTTACCCAAAACGCTTCTTTAACATGGAATTTACAAAAGAACGGGTAATATAATGTCATAAGTGAACCATATATGATATCATAACAATGAATATGATTCTGTAATAAGTCAATAACATGATTTAAATCATTATACAGGAGGTTCGGACACTTACAAAGCAAGTCGGACCTAAGGTAAGGGAAATATCACAATCTCATTTTTATCCGAGATTGTTTATTCGTAAGTATTTACTGGGGTGTATTTTATCATCCACATCCATGTTTCATCAATTTGTAATATTATTTCCATCCACCTACAATTTTTTAAATCCAATTTTACCCTTTGGTGAGTTTTTAGTAAAAGATATGAAAGGAATCTTTTGTCGTTTTTTGTACGAAGTACTTTTTGACTTTTCCGACAAAAGTACGAAGAATGTTTTTTTAACTTAAACGGCACGAACGGATTTTTACGGTTTTATAAAGACTTATTTTCATGAATCTTCCTCCAAAAGATTTCATGACTATTTTTAATAAAATCTCTTTCTTTTAAAATTGCATGATGTTTTGTGAAAAGAAATTGATTTTGAAAAAGAAAGGATATTTTCCTCAAGAATTCATTTCAAGTGTTTTATCAAGATTATTTTCCATCTAAGATAATAAAGGGTTCTGTTTTTATCCCTATTATTACATTGATTTGATTATGTTGTGATGGAATTATTTTTATGAATTCCTTTATCTTATATGAATTGTGTTATGATGTCACGATGTTTAAGATTCCCCTTTTTATTACATGGGTTATGAAATGATGTATGATTTATGATTTTGTGGCACACATAAGAATGGTATCATTATGAGATGGGTGGGACCTATATCTCCCTCCAATTCATTGGGTAAAGATTTTATATCTCATGAGATAGACATGGCTGAAATGGTAGGTTATACCGGTTCAGTGAAATAGGACTGAAACAAGGGTTACTCGATTCAGAAAGGGACTTTGTCCACTAAGATAGTCTTGGCAATGAGTCTTGACTAACAAGAAATTATTCTCTATGATTATGTGTGAATGCCACAAAGTTTCATGTTTTAAGTTATGATTATTGTGATTACATTTCACTGCCATGATTTATCCCATGTTATGAAATTATGCTCTCTTTTGCAGGTTAAGATTTCCAAAAGTTATGTTCTTATGAATATGATGTGATTGATTTTTCTTTTTTTTACCCTTACTGAGCATTTGAGCTCACCCTTTTATGTTTTATTTTCCCCAGGATATAAAGAAAGGTTTTAGGTAAAAAAAAAAGGGAAGATCTTTATGGGATATATTGAAGATCTTTCACCACGATTAGAAGATTACGTTCCGAGTTTCCAAAGACACTAAACTATTACGATCCTTGTGTGTGTGTTTTTGTTATGTACTAAGTATTCCGCAAATTTAATGTAATGTCCATGTACGTCAGGCTACGGGTCTCTACAATATAGAGGTTATGATCATCATCAAGAAATAATAGGTAGATCATGAGTATGTTCTTGACCCCCAACATTCATTATGAGACATTAGTTTCAATTTGTAGTTCTAGTTTTAGTTTTTAATTTATTTTATTTTGGTTTATTGAATGTTTTTTTCAACCCTATGGGTGTTTTATGAGTATCTTTATGATTCTTTCGGATTTTTGGTGGGAATGGATGGAAATACATTGAAGTATGGTTGAATTACCTAATATGGAAAACTATTTTGGTCTCTTAAACATGTTTCAATGATTTTTAAAAGGATTTTCACATGATTAGAACAATGTTATCCAAGCCATAAACAATACTACTTTTTCCAACATTTATATTTTTTTTTTCTTTTAAATTTTCAATTGGTTATGATGATTTTTTTTCTTTTGACTTGTCCAAACTAGAGATTTATAATGTGATTATGTTATTTTAATTTATTGGTTTTGATGTTTTATGGTTCATTTTTCTATTTTTGTTTTCTAGGAGATTTTTGTTATGAATAATATATATGAAAATTATGTAAAATATTTTAACCAAAAAATGGGAAATTTTCATAGGTTATTTGGGTTTTAGAACCAAATTTTGAGGGTTAAAAATGAAATCAATTTATTTTTTTGAACAATAATCAAAATAGGAATGGGGTTTTATAGTAAAAGGGGAAACATATTTCAAAATATTGTTCCCTTTAAAATTTTAAATGAGATGAATCTTATTTATATAAGGTATTTTTTTTGGGTGTATAAGTCTATAAAGAAGAGGGTTTTTAAAATTATTTAATGCATGTATAGTTTTTGAGATATTTTTTTCATGTGTTTTATTTATGTGACATATATTTGATATTGTTTTTTGTTTATGATTTAATTTTGTGATTGTATTTGTGAAACTTGAGTTGATTGGGTTTGTGTTTCATGTTTTTTAGAGTATAAAAACCAGAGATTATTTGAGGAAAGGTAGTAAGTTTGTTCATTGGGATGATTTTAAAGTTGAATTATCTTATCACATATAATTGGTTCCTCTAATTTTCAAATCCACCCAGACATGGGATCATGTTTTGGAGATAGAATTCTCCGTGCATTTGGGCCCTATCCAAGACTTTATGAAATATTTGTCCACCATATTTTCATTTCTATAGAGGTCCCTTTAAATCAATGTATTGGATGGATAATGATTTCATGACACCCTCCCTCCAAAGGCACCCCTCCTAGTATGGAAATGAAATAATATATATAATGAACCCTGAGACCTACCTCGACTAGGCCTCAAGATAGTGACTAATACTAAGCGTATAAAAATCTCACATATAGGAGGCATTGCCCTCTCTATAATATATGATAAAGAGATTATATAAATCTACCATGAGAAAAATCCATGAAACAATATGAATGTAAACCCAAAAATATCCTACAATTCATGTATAAAGTAAGAAAATATAAATAATCTTTAAATAAAAAAAGAAAATCCTAAGGTAGTGAGGCTATAATAGCTCCAATGCTTGAGCTAGTAATCTCCAATACGATCCACGATTTCCTCCTAGAAACATGTAAAATAGTTTATATATTTTTTGGCTGAGATTAACATGTATACTTAGTATGACCATACCCAAAGTCTCTAGTGAACATTTGAAAACTTAATACTAATGCACCTATGAGAAAATAGTAGAACCAACAATGACTAAGCAGGTCAACTGTCCGATCTCATACTCCCCAAGGAACTCTCAACAAATAATGCATCTATGTATATTAACATAATAATAAGTGTATCGATAAAAAGGGTACCTCAAACCACTTTCCCATTTATTTTTACCTCTCACACCCCAAATTCATACATCTTCATGCTACCATCTATACCTTACAATAACCCACTAGAAGACAGTTGGGAAACTGCATCATGCCAAGAACCCCACATGAAACTAGACATTGCATCAGATCATAACCACTACCATAAAAAAAATATTTGGTTATTATAAACATAAAGTAAATCTACCTCATGCCCTCCTCCAACCATGCATGACCCCACCATGAACCACCTCACCATGAACCACCTCATAATATCATCAAACCAAACCACTACTTCACTTTTGGATTCTATCCATCATGACATATTCCTAAGAACATCACTTGTAAGAGAGAGTGGGGAAGAAGGGGTAGCCATCTATCAATCCTCATCATCTATACTGTTAGGAAAAACACCACCAAAATATTTGTGTATCATCACATAGTTCTCAAAGCGGGTGGGTGCGCATATAAATCAAAATGAAAATATAACAAATAATAGTCAAACACGTAGACACAAGCCCAACCTATGTGACCTCAATAAAAAAAATCCCAACTCAAAATATCACATGAGGCTATACAAACTATTGTACTTTCATTTACAACTATTAATGCATTAAACCTCAAAAAAAGAAACAACTCTAAACCAATTTCAATCTTTTCTTTTCAATTTAATCCAGTTTTCAGATTTCCTCAATTACCAACCATATTTATTTATCAAGAACATTCATTACATATTATAAAAAAACCATTTAATAAACACTTACCATTTCAAATCTGGTGTTAATTTACCATTCCAAAACATTTCATTTACACTTAATAAATAAATAGTTATTCTAATACTATCAGGAAACTAGAGAAACACATCAACAATAGAAACAACCAATATTTCGTAGGATAACAAGCCCCACATTACTGCCACCACACATCATAAACACTTCCTCATCATTATTTCCACATACCATAACCATATATAATTAGATAATCTAAACACACCACAAACACACATCGAAGAAACTTTTTACATATTTCATTTCAGTTTAACAAAAGGGATTTAATCACATTTACATTATTTCATTTGAACTGAATTCTCACAAAAAATGATATTTCATGGTCAACTAATTAATTTTCCACATTTAAGTGATTATCCATTTAATTCAAGGTGATATAAAATAATTACACAATAAAATTCTCATAAACTTATTGACTACAACACAAAAAAACCTTCAATGCTAATGGTTTTTAGAAATGGAATCAAGAATGCTTAATCTAAACATCAATAACATCAAAAGAAGTAAAAAAATGTGTTTCCATTCCATTCCCATTAAATATCAATTAAATAATTTAATTGCCTTCATTACGTTAGTTCATACTCTATTCCTAAAGGATAAGAAAAAACATGACCCCCCCCACCCACACACACACATGTATAATTAGAAGAATGATTAAGGATCACCTACTTCAAACAAAGCTTCTTAAACTATCACAAAAAGATAAAAAATAAGGTAGGCAACCATAAAGAACCATAATCAAATGGAATCGATTGATCATCCTAGAAATCACTTGTACAAATAATCCCTTTATTCAAAAAATAATAAAACAAATGATTTCCTTGAAAGTATACTTCTCTAGACAAATAATAGCGTGAAAATTAAGATACAGAAAGAAGTAAACTCAACTTGAACATCGAGGAATATATCTCCAAAGGATGGGGTTAAAAGGAAATGAAAATGGGATGATATAACTCCTAGATAAATACTTAGGTTTCTTAATAATTGAGAGAAAATATACAAGGATGAATGGTTTTGTGGGGGTTCATGATATTAAAGGAAGTTTGAAAAACATAACATCATGTTGGGGAATACCTCATGATGTAAAATTATTACAAATGTTCAAGACCATGGTGAAAGTAAAAGGACCATTCCATAGAGGGTATGTTTAATCTACATCTTAGAAAAACTATGATGCCAACACCATAGATATGATAAAATTAGAAAATGACAATGACATAGGAGAAACCATGGTGCCACAGATACAATAACCAAGAAAGTGGCCACACCACATCCCAAATCCAAAAAACAGCTACTCCAAAAATAACATAAAATATTGACTAGGACTAGAAACCCTAATCCATGTTTAAACTATGAAAAAAATAGAATAACATTATAATTCACCCCTCCATGACTCCATACCAAAGCTACATGACTATGTCGTAGATGGGAGATCATGCTGTAGCCATGCCAAAAATGGTAGAACCATCAAAATTCTGTCTTTAAGCCTCTATTCCACAACCAAACCCTCCATGCCACTGAAAAACCTTACTATGTAGTATAAACATCCACACTGCATAATCCTTTTTAGCTTATTTTTTTTCTACAACTCCTATTTTTACTATCCATCTTCCTTAGAACTTCTCCTGAAAAACTCCACCCTAATAATTTCTGCAATGTAATGTGTTGTATTGTATGTAACATTAAATTAGATACCTATAAAACAACTCCCATCCTTGAAAATCAAAAGAAAACCTCAGGAAAAAATAAGTAGATGATAGCCAAACAACCATCCCATGATATACCCCTCAGGGATCTCATTACATCCCAAACATAACCACACCATATCATACCAACTAAAATCCTTCTCTACTCCACACAACCATCTGATATTCCATTCCAACCACCACACATATACATATAATTATTATTATAACTAATGCATAGAACAAACCTGTGTAAAAAAATCAAGTAATTCCACTTTCCATATCAGGATATTATCCAATTTGGGTGGAACTAACTCACCCACACATTTTTAAACATGTCATAGTAAAACAGACATGGATTTGGAAAGGATGATAACATTTTTTATGCTTTAAATTTTAATTTCATACACAACATTAAGGTCAAAATAACATCTCATAAACTAGAAAGATTTAACTATCACCACATCAAGGAAAAAAAAGAAATAAAAAAATCAAAATACCTCTGAGTACTCAGAATTAGTCTATGACTCACACTCACAAGTAGTCTCTTCCAAGCCACAATGCCTCCACAAAACACAAACCTAAGGAATAGAATATCCACATAGCCCCATCACTCAGAAATCCTAGATCTCTAATGACCACTCCATGAATGTTTCATCATCATGGATAACCAACCCTCCCAATATAATAGAATGGGATTCATTGTGAATATACCAGTGGATATAATACATGTGAAAGATTTCATGGATCATATCCATCCACAGTGGAAGTGCCAACTGATATGCCACCAAACCAACATGATCTAACACCTCAAAATGACCCACAAACCAACTTCCATATGAAAAAGGTGATGATTTCATTATATTTGATGGAATGATTGATTATAGAGGACCAAACCATTAGGGTTACAGATAATAGAATTATTTTTCCCATCAACTTGATTATCTCAATGGAGAAGCTTTTTCCTGTGGTGAACCTTGTGGGGTTTTTCCTATAGACTAAGAAGGTTCCCTAGCTAGCTCGACTTCTCCTTAGCCTCATGTCCATACTATTGGAGTTCTCAAAAATAATAAGAACTAATACATATATTCCCTTTAACAACTTAATAATAGGGTTGTATCAGTGATAAAAAAGAATTTTTTTCATAATATACATTAAAATTCTACTAATTTTATCAGTGTAAAAAATAGCACTTATAAAAGTCATGACATTGTAGTGTGCTGAAAATATTATAGTATAATGTTGTAAAAAATATAAAATTTAATTGAAATTAATTTTAAATAAAAAATAAAAAAAACACTATAAAATATACATTTCAAAAATATTGGTTTGTTAAATTACATCTGTAAGTACAATTTGTCACAATCACTCAAAAATAACAATATTCCAATATCTTTGGGGCCTAACCCCCTATCAAAAGTGAACGATCATGATACCAGTTTCCAAGAAAACCACTCTATCTTGAGATGAAGAGTGAACCTATATAAAACAATTATATGTTAGTAATAGTTCAAATAAATAAATTAAACTTAAAAATGAAATAATAATTTTATATAATTATATTTTAAATATGAAATCACTCATTTTGAGTCATACCAATCACGCTATAATATATAAATTTCAAACATATTGAGTATGTGATGTGTGTTTTGATCTAAAGTGTTTATTTTAAACTAAAAACATATACATTGAATCATATTGGGAACACTGTGTATCAAATTGAGGTATGGTTGATTCCTAAATCTCAAAAATGACTTCTGAATCATTTTGATAAAATATAAAAATAATTGGAATGTGTTTAATTTTTTTTGAATTTATGATGTGTGTTTTCAACTAAGGTGTCGATTTTATTCTCAAAATAAACACATAGAGTCATACTAGACACATCATGTAACAGATTGAGTTTAGTCTGATTTTTACAAGTCATAAATGAATTAAGGATCATTTTACTAATTTATCAATAAAATATGAATGTATTGTATCAATTTTGAGTATGTATGGTGTATTTTTTTCTAAAATGTCAATTTAAATTAAAAAACTGCACTTTAAGTCATACCAGTAACTTCATGTATCAATATAATGTGAGATTGATTCTTACCCATCTCAAATTACTTAGGAATCATTTACCTAAAATATCACGATAATACAATAACGTTTTATTATTTTTCAATGAGTGACATGTGTTTTGAACTAAAATGTCAATTTTAAAATGATAACATACACTTGTAGTCATATAGATCACACCATGTATTAGATTGAGGGGAGGATGATTCCTACACATTAGAAATGAATGATAGATCATTTTCATAAAGTATCAACAAAAATATAAATGTTCTTTCTCAATTTTGTGTAAGTTATGTGTGTTTTGAACAAAAATTTCAATTTTAAATAAAAATTCACACATTGGTTCATATCGGTCACATCTTGCATCAGATTGGTGTGAATTTGATTCCTAAACATCAAAAATGACTTGAGGATTATTTTTTATAAATTAAATAAACAATATGAATGTGTTTGATCTGTTTTTATTATGCCATGTGTCTTTTTTACTAAAATGTCAATTTAAACTAAAAGCACACACATTGAGTCATACTGATCATATCATGTGTTGGTTTTATGTGATACTAATTCCTACATGTCAAAATTTACTTATAATTGTTTCCCTAAATTATAATGACAACATAAAAAATCGTGGTTTTTGGGACTGACATGTGTTTTGAACTAAAATGTCAATTTTAAATTAATAAGATACACTTTTAGTTATACTAGGAATACCATCTCTCAGACTGTGGTGTAGATAATTCTTAAAAATAAAAAATGACTTATTGATAATTATCCAAAATTGATAAAAAAATCTAAATGTGTTTCCTATGTTTTGAGTTTGTGATGTGTGTCTTGAGCTAAAATGTCAATTTTAAATCAAAACACATAGTTGGTGCCATACCAGTCACATGATGCATCTAATTGAGGTGTGGATAATTTCAACACATAAAAAAATAATTATGTATCTTTATACTAAAGTATCAAGACAATATTAATTTGTTGGTCTATTTTGATTATGTTAAGTTCCTTTTTCACTAAAAATTCAGTTTTAACTAAAAACACACATTGAGTCATACTAGTCACATTCTATGTTGGTTTAATGTGAGATTGATTTCTACATGTCATAAATGAATTATGAATCATTTTCCCAATGTATCAAGACAATATGAGTGTTTTTTCTTTATTTTTAGTGATTGAAACACATTTTGAACAAAAATATCAATTCTAAACTAATAGCATAGAAATTGAGTCATGATAGCAACATTGTGTATCAGATTGGGGTGTGGATGATTCCTAAAAATCATAAATTACTTATGTAACATTTTTAAAATGTATAAAAACTATATGATTTTTTTCTTAATTTTGAGTATTTGATGTTTGTTTTCAACTAAAATGTCAATTTTAAATAAAAATACACACTTAGAGTCCTGATATTCCCAACATATTTCATATTGATGTGAGGTTGATTCCTATATGTCACAAATGACTTATATATCATTATACTAAAGTATAAAAATAATATGAATGTTTCTTCTTGGTTTTCAGTATATCTTCGCTCTTTTTTATGAAAATTTCAATTTGAACTAAATTTAACACCCCATTCTTCCATGGTACACTTCTCTTTGAATAATACAGTAGCGTGTGTTGTACGCAACTTTGAGTTCTCACACCCACTACAACCAATCAAACTAGCCGTTATGAATAGTAATACCGAATTTTTGAAATTTTATAAATTCTATCTCGCAAAAGGGACTTCATTTTTGGATTCGGAATATTGAATTTATACTATGCTGAAATTTTGGTACCTTTCGGATAAATTTTATATTTTGATGAATAATGAAAATTACTAAATTTTAATTAAAAACAACTTTTTTAATCAATATAGTTAATAGTGATAAATTATGAATTTTAGTTGTTTTAAAGTATAATTAGAATATATTTTTACCATTTAATAAAATTTTGGTCACTGAACATAATTTCACAATTAAACCGAACATAAACAACTGTCAATCTTTTGATAGTCATTATATCTTAAAAACACGCTTTTTGTTTTGACAGCGGGAATTAATTTTAAATTAATTTCTGCCACTTCTATGTTTTGAATTTGGGAAAATAGATTATATATTTAAAATCAGGATGTCCAAATTGTGTAAATAGGTAACTTTTATTTTTAGACATTTTGAATAATTACTTCGGTAAAAAATTTATTTACCATGGTTAAAGGGTAAATCCGGTAAATAAGGGTAAAAAAATATTATAATAAAAATAAATTACCTTAAAACATGTCCTAACCTTATTGGTGGATACATTTCTGACCATGGGAATCTTTGGGTCAATTTTGGGACCCCATGGAACCACTTGTAGGTGATAGGGACAGTTTATATTAATTAAGTTAAAGTAAATACAAAAATGATATAAGCTTATATCTTTTAGAAAAACAATTTTTACATAGGGTTATATATATTATATTTTCGAATATAAATATTCATTAGAAATCTAAATTTATTTCTATAAGGCCCTAGCCTTAAACCTTACTTAATCTTGAGTTATTACAAGATTACACATTGAGGATCTTTTCGGGTTTAGAGTTTTATAGAATTAGATCATAAAACTTGCATTACATTCCACATATAAACAAAGTGGTTACATAAAGATAGTATTCTTCATTCCCATCAATGGAAACACATTTAAAATAAAACATGGATTATTTCTTGACACATCCTTGACTCTATCATCTTATCATGTACCTTTCCCTTGACCTGTGAAAAACATTTCAAAAACATGGGATGAGCATAAAAACTCAGTATGGGTTATAAAACATGGAAAGGAAACATGAGTTCATATATACATAAGAATGAAATCATACTTTACCCATAAAACATAGGCACTTTAACATACCTCATAAAATCATGAATAAATCATAGAAATCATAAGACATAAAGGTAACTTGAGGCATTCATAACATTCTTACGTAGGGAGTAACCCTCTTGGTTACGTTTGGAATACCCATCACAGTATATTCCCTAAAATCTCTTCGGAGAAACCTTAACGTTTCACTCCTTCGCGTTACCCAATGCATTGGAGAGCTATAACGGGCTCACCCGCCCTTAGTTTATCACGGAACCACCCGTCTTCATAATAATGCCCAAGAACCATAACATTATCATATCACATAAAACATACATAAAGGAAACATAAAATTTCCACATTTCAATCACGAGATATCAATACAACACATTGATATAATAAAAACATTATGAAAACCATTTTCAATACCAAAGTAAAACATGGTATTTATTTTTCTTTTTAAAAAAAAGTATGGCTTGTAGAGGAAGTCGAAACTCAAATAACGGTTACGACGGCGGAGAAGTCGTTGTCGCTGCATACGTACGACAAAAACATTCCCTTTTTTCGTTTAGTAAACGCTTCGTATAAAAAAGATTCCTTTTGAATAAATGTAAAAGTCAAAGGGGTTTATACACCGTATAAAAGAAAGTTGCGTATAAAATAAAATATGTCTCAACGAAAGGAGATTGAGACGAAGTCCCATACAAAGATAATTTTTAAAATAAAATAGATACATTATGTGTATTCACTATAAGTACACATAAATAAAGTACAAATAAAAGATACGACATAATAATATAATGACATAATTTGAAAGTAGGAGATTAACCCAAAGAATGGAAATTGGGTTAAGAAGTTCCCATACCTCGTATCTGACATGACCCGACCGTTCTTTAATATCCTGAATAATAAACTTGAGTTAATTTCTACTTTATTAAGAACCCTTTTTATAGTTCATTATTCCTTTTAGATCTCTTATTTCAATGTTATAAACATTATTTAACCATTTATGTTAATAATGTTTGTTTTGTCGATATTTGGTTCTTAAGTCGAAAGTGGACTTCTTACAATTACATGTTGTTGTGTGGTCATAGGTTCTTTATATCCAGAATGACATTCCTCATTTGGATATCATATATATCATATATATCCATAATATACATGTTTTTAAAATATTACATAATCATTTATAGGTAAGAAATGAAATGCACCGTTCATGGAGACGGTAAGCCGTACGTACGCATGAACGCTACTTTCATTTCTTTGTCATATTAATGGAATTAAAACTAAATGAGAGGTATGTATATTTTAATTCCAGAATTATATTCATCATTTAGATATATCATTAATTATATATATCCATTATATACATGTACTTTTAATAATACATTACATTTGGGGATAAGAAATGAAATGCACCGTTCATGGAGACGGTAGTCCGTACGTACGCATGAACGCTACTTTCATTTCTATCTCATACTTTAATGGAAATAAATGATAATGATATATAGGTATATTATAATTCCAGTATAACATCATATATAATAACTTTAAATCCATCCTTTACACGTCCCACATATGGCATTAACGAATCACATCACTTTGAGGGGGCGGTAGTCCGCACTTCCTTAAATGAAGATATCGTGTATACCCATAATGGAAGCCATAAAGGTAAGACACAAATGAAAAATACAGAAGCATAAGTAAAACATAAACATATTACATATCATATATAAAAATAGTGACATCATAATGGCCACCTTTGAAGGTGTTTAATGAGTGTTGAACAATCATCGTTTCGGGAGGCAGAATTTCACCATCCACGGAAACCTTATGTTCTTTAACCATTTGATGTAGTTGTGTGAGAGTGTAGCTCAAATAAATCTTATAACAACATCCTAGTATATTTAAGATACTGGTGTTGTTACAAAAGAAGTAAATAAAAAGAGTTTAGGGGGTTGGAGAAGCAAAATAAAACAAATGAACAAGAGAGAAAGAATTACCTTGAAAAAGTGTAACTCCTTTTGAGTTGAGCCTAAAGGCTTCCTTTGAAAAGATTCTGCCCAAAGGGAATCCTCTAGGATGAGTAGAGGGATGTGGAGAGAGCAAATGGGCAGGGGTTGGCCGAGCCAATGGCTTGAAGAGTGTGTGAAATGAGGTAGAGGTGGGGGCCTTTTATAAGAGGAGAGGAGGGGCACTTTTGGAAAGTAAAGAAACATTACTTTATTTGAAAATGTGTTTCGGTTTTAAAAGGTCTCACATTGATATAATTCGTGGATAAGGTTATAAGGCATCGAAATCCACTCATCCAATTGGTTTTGGCCATGTGTAGTTCATAGATTTTATATTATCTTTCCATTTTATTTAAATCGTCAAATAATGATGTCATCGCTGCATCATTATTATGTCATAAATAATTAAATTTATTTAAGGTCTAAGAATTATAAAAAAAATACTATGATATAGTAAATCTTTTTAGATTTCCATTGAATATTTATAATCAAAATTTGGACTTGTATAACCTCACTTAAAAATTGTTTTCGCAAAACATATTATGTTTGTGTCATTTTCACTTTAACATTAAATAAAAAGTAATTTATGTCATTTCCCAACAAAAGTGGATCCATGGGGTCCCCAAGTTGACCCATGGCTTGTCTTGGTCGGCCATGACACAACCAATGGGGTTGGGACATGTGTCTAGGTCATTTTATATTATTAAAGTATTATTTATACCTTAAACTACACTAATTACCACTAATCACGATTAAAAACTTAATAAGTTACTATTCACCAAAAAATTATTTTAATCTCATTGAACCACATTTTACATCTTAATGACAACCATGTATGTCGGATTTTCAAAATTCAATACACATTAGTGGTAAACTTTCATTTAACTGAAAAATCAGTTTGCTTGATTACCACTTAGTGGTTTCACTATTCATCAAAAATTGAAGTTTTTCAGAAAATTACCAAAAATTCACCCTAAGCTATATTTGATATTCTGAATTCAAAAATGAAGTCTATTTTACAAAATTAAAATCATATAAGTCACATTAATTAATTCAATAATTAATTCCCGCTGCCAGAGCAAATAGCGTGTTTTTACAAAACAATAAGTATCAAAAGATTGACACCAGTTTAAGTCTAATTTCAAAGTGAAATTGATTCCAATGACCACCATTGGATAAAATGGTAAAAATATATTCTAATTTTACTTCAAAACCAATTCAAAACATATTCTAATCATATAAATAAATTAGATTAAAAAGTAGTTTTGATGTAAAATGTAGTATTTTTCACTATTCATTAAAAAATGAACATTGTCAGAAAATTACCAAAAATTCACACAAGGTAAATTTTGATGTCCCAATCATAAAGGATAAGTTTATTTTGAAAAACATAGTTTATAAAATTGTCAAAATATAGATTCAAAAAAATGGTTTGCCATCAAAAGGCACTAAAACAATCTTTTAAGATTATTAGTGTATTCCATGCATAAGATTGTATTTATTTTCATTTTAAGCCTCTATAACACTATCTTAATCATTAATAGACATAGATAAAAATATCTATTATTCATTACTTACTTGGTATGTTACAATTTCCTACATAATGGTATTTTATTTATAATTTTTATACATTGAAAAATTAAAAATATATATGACACAATAATGATGCAGTATTTTCCTTGTTAATGAATGAATAAAATAATTGGTATTATAAATGTTAAAATAAATATAATTTCAAAGTTTTGATGACATACACGAATTTTATTGGCTAATATTCCATATTAGGATTTCTTAAATGAATTTGTTTCTAATTAATAAAGTTGTTAAGTCATTAAAAAATCAATTATGGAGTAGTGTTAAAATTCACATAAATGAGTTTTTAAAACAAATATTATATTATTAATTTATATTCTATTCCTAAAAATATATGGTTTGGCCAAAGGACTTATATCATTATTTTTGTATCATTAATGGACCAATTTGGTGTCGCTTGTATGTATATAATAAGTTTATTAACTATATAATATAAAAATACAAAGTGATGTGGTAAATGTCAATCTAATTAACTAAGAGTTAAAACTAAAAGTTAAGGTTAATATAATGACCCAAACCTATCTAAAATATATTTGTTGAATATATTTCGACCCATAAAAACCATATAATTTTAATAATACACTTTTGAGCCATTAGAAACTTAATATGAATTTATTATAAATTAATACTTTAAGTTTTTTCTACAGAGCACCTCCTCCCCCTTATAAAATGGCCCAACTTCTATCCAATTATTAACACCTTGAAAGCATTTTGGATCTACCAATACCTACCCAAATACTCTCTAAAATTCTCTCACTTTATCCTAGAGGCCTTAGTATGCTCATAAATCCATCCTAAGGATTTCTTTTGATCAAATCAAAAGGAAGAACCCGAAAAAGAGGTAACGTCTTCACCACCCTCTTTAAAGTTCCTTTCTTCTTCAACTTCTTCTTTTCTTTTTATTTCCATTATAAAATAATAACTCTAGTATATTCTATATACTGTGATGTTATTATAATTATGGAACAAACCAATTCATTATTCTATCCATCCCTTGAATTACATGTCACCGAACGTGCGTACGTACGACCTAGCGTCTCCACGTTGTGGTGTAATTGTTATTCAATATATTATTATTTATATTGTTATAATAATGATGTAAAATTCATGTAGATAATAAATATAACATGATAATGATTCTGTATATATGATATACCATCTAATTATATTTTATTTTATTATCAAAAGAATGATATTTTCACTCGTACGTACGGACGGACTACCGTCTCCATGAACGCGATGAAATTCATTCTCCATCGTATCCATTCAAGTGTAATTCTCATTTGATGATTAAAAATAGTTTTTAAGTACTTGATATCATTATGGATATGAATAAGATACAACCTATCCATAACAAACATGGCTTATTTAACAAAACATATAAAAGAAAATAAGTAAGTTAACACCCGAAACAACGATAATACTAATATATTATTAACAAAGCAATGTTAAAAGATCATATATGATATCATATTAATTTAAATGATTCTTTTATAATTTAATAAAAATTATTTCACCATTATACAGGAGGTTAACGTACCCCCAACCAAGTAAAAGTACCAGGTAAGGGTTTATTTTACAATCTCTTTATTATCCGACGATGTTTATATGTAATAATCTACTGGGACTTCTATATCATCCACATCCAAGTTTCTTAAAAATTTATTTCAATTTTTTTTACTATTTACTAAAATATGGGTTAAATTCATGTATACCCTTGTTTGTAGTTTTATAAGAGGTTTATAAAGTAATCATTCCAACATTTTCCAAACAAGGTCCTTTTTAACCTTTTCGACAGAATTAAGGTAAGAATTTCTTTTTTTAACTTATACGGCAGGTGCGGCTATTTTCCGCCATTATAAAATCTTTGAAGCTTCCCTTACAAGATTATAAGGATATTTTTAATGTAAATGTTTTATTTTATAATTATGTAACCTTTAAATAATTTAAAAAAAGAGATATTTCTATCAAATAGTTTTGATTTCATCTATGTCAACATCCTTTCACGGATTTTAAGCTTATTTGAAGTTAATTTATTATGATACAAAACTTCCATATTGTAAAGAAGGTTTTGTGATATGTTTGACTGTGGATGTGTTATTTTTATACCATTCATGTATTGTGGAGAATGTATTGTCCTTTTGTATGATAGTTTTAATACGAATGTTTATGTTATGTTTAAACCTGTTCATATGAGGAATGAATTGGACATAATAAGTGATGGGTGGAGCCCGCTATAGCTCCTCGATGCGTCGGTAGGTCTCATTAGAAAAACTAGTGTCTTGGCACAAGTCCTTGACAAAATCTTATTTGAATTCTTGGCATGAGGCCTTGACTATGTGGTTATGATAGTCTGGCATTATGCATTCCATCATTATGAAAGTGGTTATTGATATTTCATGTGATTATTCGACTAGTAGAATATCCTTGTGAATAAGTATATGGAATTGTTTAATTTTATTTCTGCAATATTATGCTGAAGTTCAATTTTAAAAGGATTTTGTTTTAGTTATACATTTCCTTAAATTTTTATACTTATTTATGAAAGTTTCGGCTATATTGTTATCCTTAATAGGCATTTGAGCTCACCCCTTTCTATGTTTTATTTTCCCAGGATGTGAAGAAGTATTTTATGAATGACCAACATGGATAGTATGAGGGGATAAGTGTGTGGAATATGGAGACTATATTGTTGTAGTTTTCATTTTATAATGTAATGTAAGAATTATGAATATATCTAGTGTTTCCAAGGATACTAAACTAATCGGTATTTCGAGACTTGATATTTCTTGTGACCATGCCAATGTTATGTAATAATGCACCGACTCTGGGTAACTAGGGTCAGGGCATTACAGTTGGTATCAGAAGAAGTTTAGCAATAAACATGGAAACTATATTTAGATATACTCTGATTAGAGCACATATCCCTAATATATACTTTGAGGATTAGTATAAAAGAACTTCCTATAATTTTATTATTGTAGATATTTTGTGAGTTTTCCGAGAAATACATCCATGTCTAGATACGAGCAGGTAGAGGCGGCTCTGGCACAGATGTAACTAGGGGTAAAACCCGAAAACACTGCTTTGAGCTAGACTTGAACGGGAACTAGTGCACGACAATGGGACTTGCTACACTCTTGGTTACAACACTCCTGGGGGATATGCTTATGATAACTCTCATTTTCATTACAAATCATTATGAAGGGGTTATTAGTATATACTTCCTCAAATAAAACATTTCTATGATTATGGATTATATCCATAAATAGTTCAATTTATGTTAAGTTTTTTACAAGTATGGATTTATGTATTTTGATTTATAAACCGATCTAGTTTATGGTATCGTATAGAAATGGCAACCAATAGAAGGAATGTGAACTCCAATAATTCCTATGATCCAAAGAGTAAGAAGGATCATATCTTTCATGGTATTAAGCCAACATTTAGAAGGTAAATAGTCTCCTATATATTCTCAACATATGAATAAATAGTATCATGTGTTAATAAGATAAGTAATGAATTCTCTGAGTCCTATGTCTTTGAAGGGAATCAAGAGAAAAAATTATGGAAGAGAGAAAGATGGATAAAGGGAAGAGGTAAAAGATGAATTTTCCCATATGTGATAACTGTGGAAGGAAACACCCTGTAACTTGCTTGAAAGGAATGGTAGTTTGTTATAAGTGTGGAGAAAAAAGACACCATGTACGTGACTACAAGGGTAAGAAAAAGGTTTCAAATGTATAATTCTTCGTCTGCAAGGAGTTGGGACCCTACGCGAACCGCTGTCCAAATCATCAGAGTATGCCACAAATAACGATATTGGATAATAATCTGGTTATGATACTACCATAGATGAGGAGTAATGATTATATTTCTTATGTTTTTATTAGATAATTATTTCATTTGAGTGTTGTATCAACAATGTACTGGTTATAATAATTATGGAGTATATAAGGATTGAACTGTAGTACTATTTCATTAAGGAATTGAGATTGTGTGGAACAAAGAAAAGTGACTCAATTGCAGGTTAAATTTTAGGAGAATGATAAACCATAATATGTTTCTGATACTGAGGTAGTGATTTTGGAATAATACATGGATGATTTGGATAAATTGGATATTCATGACTACCTTGAAACTGATTAATGATTTGTATATTCCATCATTTTTGGAGTTTACAACATTTTTGGATGGATGAAGTATATCCAGAATTCTATTAGGAATAAGGGATCATGAATGAAATCAATAAGGTTTTATAGTAATTTAGGATGTTTGAGTGTTTTAAAAGAATACATGATGAAGTTATTCACATGCTATTAAGGGGTAAAAAGGATCTACATTATATTTAACTTTCATATATATTTTGGACTAAGAGTTTATAGAAGTATTTTGGATAAGTATAATGGTTGGAAAGGATTAAGTTTGAAAGGTTATTTTTGGATTTTTATAAAAGGATAGCACACAGACCTTGTGATGACCTGTCGTGTCGGACAAAGCTGCGGGAATCAAACCCACAACCATAGTGCAATTGGGATTTATCATCTACCACTGGACTATGTGAAGTTCCTGGATTGTATAATGTAGTTTATTTTCAAAAAGGGTATAATGTATAAATTATAAATTCATTATATTTGGAACCCTATGCGATTAGGATAAATATAGTATTTTTGAGTTGTATTATGTTTTGGGGTGAAAGATGAGTTTGTGGTAGAAATTTATTAATGGATAAAACTCTAATTATAAATTAATTATATCTCCTTATAATCTTATCCAATCTCATAAATAAATCCCTCAACATTAATAAAAGGAACTTAGAACATAAATGTTGTCCTAGATGGTACCTTAGATCATCACAAATTTATGGCTTCGGGATTGTTGTCCTTTTCATAGACATGTTCTCTACCACTCTCCATAAGATATTGATGGTCATATTTCTCTTCCATATCCATATTTTCCTACATGGAACCCTAGTATGTGTTATTTTCGGTAACCTTAATACCTACCACTCTTTATTTTAAATAGAGGCCTCATTAATTCATTTTTCAATGTGGTATTTCAACTAAGATATTTTGAAATGTCAACACCAAGTTTTCAATACTAAGCATTAATTGCGAGGAAGAAATTTATTGAAGTAAGGTATAATGTAACACCCCATGCTCCCATGGTACGCTTCTCTTTTAATAATACAGTAGCGTGTGTTGTACGCAACTTTGAGTTCTAACACACACTACAACCAATCAAACTAGCCATTATGAATAGTAATACCTACCTTTTGAAATTTTATAAATCCTATCTCTCAAAATGGACTTCATTTTTGGATTAGGAATATATAATTTATCCTAGGGTTAAATTTTGGTACCTTTCGGATAACTTTTATATTTTGATGAATAATGAAAATTACTAAATTTTAATTAAAAAAAAAATTTAATCAAAATAATTAATAGTGATAAATTAAGAATTTGAGTGGTTTTAAAGTATACATATAATATATTTTTTCCATTTAATACAATTTTGGAAATTTGACATAATTTCCCAATTAAACCAGACATAAACAAGTGTCAATCTTTTGATAGTTATTATATCTTAAAAACACGCTTTTTGTTTTGACAGTGCGAATTAATTTTAAATTAATTTCTGCCACTTCTGTGTTTTGAATTTGGAAAAATTGATTCCATATTTTGAATCAGGATGTAAAAATTGTGTAAATAGGTATCTTTTATTTTTAGAAATTTTGAATAATTACTTCGGTAAATATTTTATTTACCATGGGAAATGGTAAATCTGGTAAATAAGGGTAAAAAAATAATTTTATAATAATAATAAATTACCCTAAAATGTGTCCTAACCTTGTTGGTGGATACATGTCTGACCATGGGAATATTTGGGTAGATTTTAGGACCCCATGGAGCCACTTGTAGGTGATAGGGACACTTTATATTAATTATGTTACAGCAAATACAAAAATGACATAAGCTTATATCTTTTAGAAAAAAAAATTTTACATTGGGTTATATATGTTATATTTTCGATTATAAATATTCATTAGAAATATAAAACAATTTCATACATAATGGTATTCTATTTATAATTTTTAGACATTGAAAAATTAAAAATATAAATGAAACTATAATGATGCAGTATTTTCCTTATTAATGAAAGAATCATATAATTGGTATTATAAATGTTAAAATAAATATAATTTGAAAGTTTTCATGACATAAACGAATTTTATTGTTTAATATTCCATGTTATTATTGCTTAAATGATTTTTTTTTCTAATTAATAATGTTTTTTAGACTTTAACAAAAATCAATTATTGAGTAGTGTTAAAATTGACATAAATGAGTTTTTTAAAAAAATATTATATTATTAATTTATATTCTGTTACTAAAAATATTTGGTTAGTCCAAAGGACTTATATAATTATAGGTGTATCATTAATGGACCACTTTGGGGTCTCTTGGATGTATATAGTATGTTTATTAACTACATAATATAAAAAATACAAAGTGAGATGGTAAATGTCAATCTAATTATCTAAGAGTTAAAACTAAAAGATAAGGTTAATATAATTACCCAAAAATGTCTAAAATCTATTGGTAGAAAATATTTCAACCCATCCCCACATTATACTTTGAATAATACACTTTGGAGAAATTATAAACCGAATATTAATTTATTATAAATTAATACTTTAAGTTTTTTCTAAAGAGCCCCTCCCCCCCCTTATAAAAGGATCCAACTTCTAACCAATTCTTCACACCTTAAATGCCTTTGTGTTCGGCCAACCCCTATCCAAATACTCTCTCAACTTCCCTCAATTCATCCTAGAGGCATTATTATGATCATAAATCCAACCTAAGGAGCCATTTTGATCAAATCAAAAGGAAGAACCCGAAGAAGAGGTAACGTCTTCACCAGCCTCTTTAAAGTTCCTTTCTTCTTCAACATCTTCATTCCTTGTTATTTACACTATAAAAAAATAACTCCAGTATATTCTAAATAATGTGATTTTATTATAATTATGGAACAAACCAATTCATTATTCTATCCATCCCTTGAATTTCATGTCACCATACGAGCGTACATACAGCCTGCCGTGTCCACGTTGTGGTGTAATTGTTATTCAATATATTATTATTTACTTGGTTATAATAATGATGTATAATTCATGTAAATAATAAATATAACATGATAATGATTCTGTATATATGATATAATATTTAATTATATATTATTTTAATATTAAAAGAATGATATTTTCGCTCGTACGTACGTACGGACTACCGTCTCCACGAACATGATGAGATTCATTCTCCATCGTATCGATTCAAGTGTAATTCTCATTTGATGATTAAAAATATTGTTTAAGGACATTATAAAATTCTGGATATGAATAAGATACAACCTATCAATAACAAACACGACTTATGTAACAAAACATATAAAAGAAAATGAGTAATTTAACACCCGAAACAACGATAATACTAATTTATTATTAACAAAGCAATGATAAAAGATCATATATGATATCATATTAATTTAAATGATTCTTGTATAATTTAATAACAATTACTTCACCATTATACAGGAGTTTAACCTACCCCCAACCAAGGAAAAGTACAATGTAAGGGTTTATTTCACAATCTTTTCATTATCCGAGGTTGTTTATACATAATAATCTACAGGGACATTATTATCATCCACATCCATGTTTCTTAAAAATGTATTTAAAAAAAATTCTATTTACTATAATATGGGTTAAAGTCATTTATACCCTTTTTTGACTTTTTATAAGAGGTTTATAAAGGAATCATTCCGTCGTTTTCTAAACAAGGTCCTTTTTAACCTTTTTGATGGAATTAGGGTAAGAATGTCTTTTTTTTTAACTTATACGGTGGGTGTGGATATTTTCCGCCATTATAAAATCTTTGAAGCTTCCCTTACAATATTATAAGGATATTTTCAAAGTAATTTTTTTATTTTATAATTATCTAACCTTTAAATTATTTCAAAAAATATATATTTCTATCAAATAGTTTTGATTTCATCTATGTCAACATCCTTTTATGGATTTTAAGATTATTTGAAGTTGATTTATTATGATACAAAACTTCCATATTTTATTGAAGGTTTTGTGATATGTTTGACTATGGATGTGTTATTTTTATACCATTCATGGTTTATAGAGAATGTATTGACATTTTTTATGCTAGTTTTAATATGAATGTTTATGTTATGTTTAAACCTGTTCACATGAAGAATGCATTGGACTTAATAAGTGACAGGTGGATCCCGCTATAGCTCCCCGATGCATCGGTATGTCTCATGAGAAAAACTAGTGTCTCGACACAAGGCCTTGACAAAATCTTATTTGTAGTATTGGCACGAGGCCTTTACTATGTGGTTTTGATAGTATGGAATTATGCATTCCATCATTATGAAAGTCGTTATTGATATTTCATGTGATTATTCTACTTGTATAATATCTATGTGAATAAGTATATGGCATTATTTCATTTTATTTTTGCAATATTATGCTGAAGTTCATGTTTAAAAGTCTTTTGTTTTTTTATACATTGCCTTAAATGTTTATACTTATTTATGAAAGTTTCTGCTATATTGTTATCCTTACTGGGCATTTGAGCTCACCCCTTTCTATGTTTTATTTTCCTAGGATGTGAAGAAGTATTTTATGAATGACTAGAAGGGATAGTATGAGGGTATAAGAGTGTGGACTATGTAGACCATATTGTTTTAGTTTTCATTTTATGATGTAATGTAAGACATATGAATATATCTAGTGTTTCCAAGGCTACTGAACTAATTGGTCTTTCGAGGCTTGATCTTTCTTGTGATCATGCCAACATTATGTAATAATGCACCAACTCTGGGTAACTGGGGTTGGGGAATTACACTAAAAATGTGCGGTTTGAGCCATACTGGTAACTTCATTTGTCAGTTTAATGTGATATTGATTCGTGGACATGGTAAATGACTTATAAATAATTTTCATAAAGTATCATTCCTTTTGGAGCATGTTTTATTGTAATTTATTAAATAATAAATGTTTTGAACTAAAATGTAAATTTTAATGTGAAAATATACACTTTGAGTCATATTGGGAAAAATGTGTATCATATTGAGGTGCACCTTATTATTAAATATCAAAAATTACATATGGGTAATTTTACTAAAGCATAAGAAAAGTTTTAATGATTTTTCTTAGTTTTGAGTATTTGATAGTTTTTTTACTAAAATATCAATTTTAAATAAGAAACACACTTGGAGTCATACAGATCACATTGTGAATCAGGTTGAAGTGTCATTGATTCCTACACATAAAAATGACTTATGGATCATTATAATAGTGTATCAATGTATTCTTGATTCACATTTAACATAAGTGGTTATGAAAAAATTGATTACCTTTTTTAGGGTATCTATTTGATAGGAATGGATCGCTTCAAACCTAGTATGGGATCATCATGTAGTTGTCATTGTCATGTTCTTTCTTCTTTTGATTCCTTACCATATCATTGTCTTACAACTTAGTCTGTCAATTATGTTATTTTTCTTGATAACCTATTCATTTTTTCATCTCATCCAATTTCTTTTCTTTATACCCCTATTAATTTATATTCTCATAATATGTTAGGGTGACACCCCAAAACTAGCAACTTTGACACAAATGAATTGTTTTGGATTCTTCAATTTCACTAATAGTATTCATTCATTGGATACAACTAATGATGATTCTTCTTTCTAATATAGAAAAAAAATATTGGAAAATAATTCATCATTTTTATGTAATACTGATTTAAAGGTGAATTTTTTTATTATGTCATACTTACACATTATTCACATAATAGTTTTTTATTTTCATCAATTATTACACCATATATATTTACACGATCCTCCTTATAGAGCACATCACAAATAAGGTATGTGGATTTTGATTTTGATTCATAAATATTTATATAGAAAAATGAACATAATTATGTCGTTGTTGCATGTCACTTAGAAGCATTACTATAATTTTAAAATACATACCATTTTTTCAAGTGAATTGTATTCCATCCTTGCTTTATGGTTTTGGTATGTTGGTTTTTCTACACACTTCTTATTTTCATCACTCAGTTTCAATTTCATAAATTAAAAATTCTTAATCAAAGTGATTAATACCAATATTTTTAGGTAATGTATTATTGATCTCAATGTACCTGAAATGCTTCCTTCTTATGATGACCAAGAAAAAAATTCAACCTTTTTGGGTTTATTAGCTATGCATACATCTGTGGTGGGTGCGGGTTTATTTTACCTTAAGAATCTCTTGGATGATACTTCATAAGAATTTTCTCATAGCCTTTATGAGATTTTATAGAAATCATTAATAAAAATTTCATTCAGCAAAAATCTTGAATAAATATACTCTGCATGGGATAATGAATAGTAAATAAATTGTTTTTATTTTTTAGTAAAATAAAAAAATCCTTTCAAAATGTAACACTATTCACATCCAAATTTTATCCCTTAAGCACAGGCACAACATTTTTTTATATATCAAAATCAACTTATATAATAATTTTCCTTGAATTACTAATATAACTACTAAACATGGCATTGCTGGGGTTAACACGAAGGTCACGTTCATTCCATCTAACATTAAATTTTATGCCTCTTCTTCCCACCATAATAATTTTTGTTAACAACATCAAGCTCTAATGCTCTGTTAATTTTTGGTACATAGCTTATCCACCATTTACCATTTCCTTAACTTCAAAATCATCAATATGTTGTTCCTATAGATTGGTAGAATTAGCATGTAAAAAAACTATTTCTCCCTCTGCATTGGGAGAATCTGCATGTCGAGAAACCTGTTGTTCCTCATGATTGAGATCATTGACATGTACAAAAGTCTCTACCTATAGAAGTGGTTTAAAATTTAATTTAGATTACTTGAATAAAGAAGTGAACTTATAATAATATATTGTAACATAATGTATATTAAAATATATATAAACTGATTATTGAACATTTTTTAAAATTTTGAAGGGATTTAACCACTCTATCAGGTATCTAAGTCCCCTATTTGTGGTTTCCTCTAATATACAGGACCCTGTCCACATTTAGACCACCGTGAAATGATTGTGATGTCCCAATTAAAG
The DNA here is from genome assembly GCA_963277665.1 of Viscum album. Lineage (NCBI taxonomy): Eukaryota > Viridiplantae > Streptophyta > Magnoliopsida > Santalales > Viscaceae > Viscum > Viscum album. The sequence goes on from OY728148.1 coordinate 791,842,266, forward strand.
GGTCATACTTTGTTTAATTGACATCTAACCCTTAAATTGTGTTTTTTGATAATAATAAAAATTAACCACTTTGTTTTTTATAGGATATAAAATTAAAAATACCTTTATATCCTATGATTCCATTCTAAATATTTCATCTTTGTACACTTCCTTACAATAATATAATTTCCCATATTCCAATACATCGATTTTAAGTGAACACTAGTTATAAACCCACTTCCATTAAAAATTGCCCACATTGAATGTGGTATAATCCAACTCCCATATCAGTTTAGTGATGAAAAAATATGACATATTTTTATAAATTGGATCTCTTTACTTGGTACCAAATACATGAATCGCTTCATCCACAGGTGCAACTAATTATTTTTAATGGTTTTTCATTCATAATATTAATTTTATAGAAAATATAACTGTTAATAACATAACCATTATAAGATAATACATGAAAACTTGGTCATTGGCTAGCCATAGAAGTAATTCTATAATTGAATCTGGATTTGTAGTAGACCCTTAAAAATATAATCTCAAAACCATCCTATAAACTATTTATTATTGGTATTTGATATCCAACTTTCATCTGTTGAAGATTTTAAATTCCCAAGAATTACTTTGTCGATTAAAACATATGGCACAACCTCTAAAATGTTATGAAAAAACAAAAAGGTTATCCTTCTTCGGATATGTAATTGTAATTGTGATAACATCTATTCTAAAATTTCCTTCACCTATAAGCCTCTTGGTGTGATAAATGTTTGGTCGACTAGTGATTTCCACATTAGACAGGTAGTTGGTATAGAATTCAATGGCTTCCTCAACAACATGTCTCTCCACAATACAACCTTCCATCCATCTTAGATTTATGACATACCATTTCAAAATCTTCATATATCAATCAATAGGGTATATCTATCTAAAATGTATTATAACACATTGTTGAATCTCACTAACCAAGTGAACCATTAAGTAAACCCGCATATTAAATAATTATGGTTGGAATAACATATCCAATTCACCTAATGTTATATAAATTCCCTTTTTTCTTAGCAACCAATTTCTTCAGGTCTATTTCATCAATTCATGAAGATTTTAAAAGGAAATAGGTCTTTGTTAATGTATGATAAAAATTACTAGGAAAAATGAAATGTAATGAAATAGGTATTAGATATTTCAACAAAACATGACAATCATATTATTTAAGTCCCTTTAAAATACTTATTTATAGACTCTACATCATTCAAGTTGTTTTAAAACTGATCTCTCTTTTATGGAATGAGTGTAAATAGCTGGAAGAATAAAATTCTATCATTCACCATTCACTGGAACTAAATATTCTTGTATCCCCAAGGAAATCATGTCCAACCTATCCTTAATTCAATCATTTTAGGTTAATTTTGAAACGTACCAATAAAACAATCACACACATTTTTCACACATGAATAACATCAAAAAATTTCTGGAAGTACAAAAAATTGCAGTAGCGTAATTAAAAAAATCTCTATTTCCACCTAGTTTTCATATTATTTTTTGAATATTGTTTTCCAAAATTAATGCCCAAGTCTTTTACTTTTTAAAATAGTTTATCACCTATTAGTGGATACAGTGTTGTACCTTCTTCTAAACTCCCAGGGATTAATTTAATTCAAGATCTATATTTATTTCATTGGGGTATAAATATATTATGTCCTAGAAACATAGTCTTCAATGAATGTTTCAACCTAATTGAGTTTCTTCCTTATTTAAAAATGGTACACCCTTGAGTTCCTTTAATGTTATATCTTGGAAAATTACCAAATTTTAAAAATTAATTTATTGTCCCATGCAACATGGCTCTCAACAAGAAATGTTCATTTAATTAAGCATCATACAATATAACACTTGAATTCCACAATAATTTAAAATCTTTGATCAATGGATCCAAATAAAAATCAATATCATTCTCTAGTTGTTTTGTTCCTTGTATAAGAATATATAACATAATGTTTTTTCGTTTCATGCATAACCACATAAGAAAGTTATAATTTATCAACATAACTAGCCATTCAATGTGTGTACTGATTTTAAAACAAAAATTATTCACTTAATTTATAGATAGTGTTTGATGAAGGTTTCTCATTTCATTTTTAAATTCAGTATACTTATGATCAATTTTCTACAATTTAAGGGAGTCTATCGAGTGATGAAGTTTACCATGTTTATTTCTTTTATATAAATGCCACATAAATTACCTTGCAGTATCATCACTTCCATTTAGGCACCTAGACCATGAAATGATTGCAAAGTACCTGAGAAAATTCGAAGGAACTAATTCATATTTATTGTATCGAGACACCCCATTATTTGGGAATTTTTTAACTGACCTTTGTTCCTTGGAAATAGTATGCAGTCATTTGTACATGCATTTATTATTTCATAGATCATACCCATTGAACGTTGTATTCATTTAACATTATATGTTCGGAAATGAAGCTCATTATATTTTAGGATATTATCATTCAAGAGAGAAATTAGTTCAGTAATGGTGGTGTCACTCCATCTACTTCCATATTTTATATTTTATATCTCTAGTTTGGCTGAAAATGATATATATTTAGTAAAACTAACAATCTATGGAATATTTTCACAACTCTTTAACTTTTGGAAAAAAAATTTATAATCAATAAGATCATATTAAACTGTTATTTTAATTTACTCAATAGGATCTTCATCATTTTTCACAGTGGTAATCATATCCTCAATACATTATTCATCAATTTTTACACATGTAATTATATCAAATGATCCATAAAATAAAGTGTAATCGAAGCCACTATCTACATTCATTTTTCCCCATGTATTGTCAAAATTTAATAACTTTGATATATTTTGTGAGAGTTCACATGTTCTTAAAAATCCTCTAGACTAATTACTCTTTAATAAAACCAATATAAACACACTCAAAAAATAATTTGATAAGGGTCGTATGAATAATATTTTGAAAACATGAAAAACATTTTCACCCCATACACATGATATTTTTTCATATGATTGAAATATATCCATTTATTATTCATATCCATCCAATTTGATTTCTTAATATTGATTTCTAAAAAAATTAAAAAAAACACAAACAATGTGACCTTATAACCCATAAAATTATATACATAATGAATTTTTTAGGCCACATGAAGCAATTATTATAAGATAATAAGTGTCAAATGATGTGTATTAAAATTACTTCCTAGTTATGGAAATCATTAATGGAAAGGAATGTGGGATATGAAATAAGTTACATAGAATCCGATTATATTTTCAACTGTTACAAAACAAATAGATCTATGATGGTTTATGTATCTTTTCTCGGTGGTGGTACAATTAGAGGGATGAGTTTATGTTTATATGTTTCTTTACTTGGAATATGGTGGGTCGGGTGGTGTTTTAGTGACATTATGATTAGGATAAAAAGTTGATCTTTTATTAGATGATGAAAATATTGATAGGACCCCAATCAAATGGTATTGAGAACACAACATTTTAATAAAATTTTGAATTTAAATCCAATGAACTAGAAGTATCAGGATGGAGTTCACAAGATGATGAAAAAACCAAAGAACAATATAATTTGGCTTTAAAAAATTAATAAAATTTAATCAAATCACATGGATAAGATGAATCCTCATTAAAAAAATTAAAAACTCTTATAGGTACTAGAAGGAGCAATCAACTTTAACATAGGTTTAATAAAATGATACAACTGAGAGAGAATCATGAAATATTTTCTCAAGCATTTAGTATACAACAAATTAGTTTTTAAAATTTTATTTATAACAATTTTACTGTTTATAATTCCATTTATTTTTAATGATTAAAAACATCCAAAACATGTAATTATATCCCAATTTTTATTTATGTCTTCATCAATTTTCTCCACTAAGAGATTTAATCAACCACTGTCAAGGATCCATGTTCTTTCTACATTGATTTCTTTCAGAGAATATTTAACAAATTTTACACCACTCTATTTATCATTTTCACCAAATTATTATAATTTTTGGGTTTATTAATATTTACTTCATATTATCAATTATAAGATATGATATCATATTCATTTAAAATATAATATTGATTCTTTAATTTGAGATCATACATAGGAACCTCTAGTTAAATTATTCTATGAGTGATAATTTTTCTTTTCACTGGTAAAATCTTTGTCCTCCTTAGAGAATAATGTATATACTTTCAATCATATCTAGAGTGAAAAACAAAATGTTGATGAAAGAAGTTTCTTTTCGAAAAAATAAAATTGAAACCTTTTTCATTTATTATTTTTCTTTGGAATACATATTGATTGAGTGACTGTGGATTCCATAATAAAAACATCTAATTCATGTTATGTTGAACTAGATCTTTTTTTTGATAGAATCATCTTCTTGTATTTATACAACTCAATATTCATCCCTAGTGTAAAAATTTCATGTTTAACTTTAATTGCATCCTCCTTTAGGATTCAGCAAAACTCAGACAAGATTTATTTCAATATGAAATATTTTCTTTCTAGGAAATTTTTAATGTATTCTTGAGGATCCTTTTTTACATTAACATTTTCATTAGATAAGATTATAAATTCTATATAATTCATAATAGGAATGGGGAGTCTTATTTTATAATCAAGTTTTCTTATATTCATAGTCACTTCATCCCTTATCATTCCTTTCCACTAACTATTTTCTCATTATTGATTTTAATGCATACATTATTCTATTATAATCTTATATTTTTAGTATTAATTCAATAAATATCATTCGGTTTTTAGATTTTAAAGATTTAAATTTCCAACCTCTTATTTTGATCCATCAATCACTTTGTTTTGTTATTTTATTTATTGTTTTTAATATTTAATAATGCCATTTGACTTCTCCCATGAATCATTTCTATATATATGTCTTCCAAGTAGGATTCTAGTATAATACTAAAGTCTAATTAATAATGATACCATACTTTCTATTTTTTTTCTCACTTTTTGTAACCTTATTACAAGAATTTATTTTTTAACTGAACACGAGTTATGTAGTTTTTGGTTCAAAATTCCTATCATGGTTTCCCATGACCATGGAAATGGTACAAGTATTGGGGTTCCTCTCTCAAATAATGTATGAAAATGAGTAGAATTATTTGATTTTAATACATGTGAGTAGGAAGAATTCTTGGAACTTAGATCAGTAAACTATCAACATAATAAATGTTTTTGATTACTTGTCATTTGAAATCACCACCATACATGATAGGTGGTTAGAGTTTTTATAGTGAACAGATGATTAATTCATTGATGAAGGATTTTATATCTCATCAAAAACCTAATTCATCTAGGAGCTCCTTGAAATTTGAGTGTGAAATTTACAAAATAAGATCTTACATATGATTAATTAGAAGATATCTCATATGATTAAATTGACAAACAAGATCTAGAACAGGTAGTTGGAGAATGGAATCAAAAGAAAACACATAGTGTTATAAGAATAGATTTGAATCTGATGAACACTGATACATAAGAGAATAGGTGATTATGGAAAAATAGGATTAGAAATAATCAAATACCTTAGGTTATGATCGATTTGATTCATCTAATATGTTTGAGGGGGAGCGGAAGCAGTGTACAACTTCTACGAGAGCTTGAACGATGCGAAAGAAGTGGGTTCAATTAGGGTTAATTTATAAGATTGATAATAGTTTTATCATTGCTAAAAAATCAAGTTTTGATAAATATACATCTTTATTATCCCTAAAATGAGTTGATAAAACATATAATTATCAGTGTTTTTCGAATTCACTGATAAAAAATGTTTAATGTAAAATAAAAAAATATTAAAAAAAATATACACTAAAAATGAATAAATTATAATTAAACTAAAACATAATTACCATTATTAATGAATATATAATACTAAATTAATGAATGTTATAAATTAGTGAAATTTAATTATTAAAAATAAAGGGACTTCAAATATATTAAAAAATGTATAAGTTTTATTAATAAATCAAATTGTTAAAAAAATTAAAAATGGGTATATTTTTGGAGGCAAAGAAGTAACTCATATATTAAGAGATCATTGATTTGGTAAAATAGGTTAAATCATAAAATTGGGGAAATAGTCTAACTAGGTAAGAGAGTTATAAGAAAGGATGTTAGTTTACATATAATGACTTAGTATATTTTCTTCCCTTTTAGAATATGAGAAGGTTCAGTTCAAGAATCCTTTCTCAAGAGAGTGGATATTCACAACTAAAATCCCAAAAAAATAGAGAATAGACTCCAAAAATGAGATAGAATTGATAATAATTAGGTAGTTCAGCTCTAGTGTGATGGAACCCCACACACATTTGAGATAAAATGTCTTTCCCATGATGATTTCTTGCACTTCTGTTGTCACTGGGGATAAGGACGCCTTGAGAGAAACTTGGGATGCCATGATTAAAGACCCATATGGGTCATGAAAATTAGTGAAAAAACTCATGATATATTTATTTGAGGGTGAATCATCCACTTTAATTATTAGAAATCCAACAAGGGGGTACGTGTGTATGGAATGGACATGGCTGAAGGACCGTCACACTGAAGTATGTTCTTCTTCCATGAAGATGACCAAGGGATGCATGGTCACTCTATGAGGTTCTCTATCTAGAGACCTAGTTAAAGATAAAACCATTAATCCTATCCTAGATAATCCATTCAATATTTCATATATCACTTAAATCATAAGCAATGAGAAAATATTCTTATTTCTTGAGAAGGTATGATAATTTGGAAGCCATGTCCAGAAGGTGATCAAAATTATGACTATAGGAAAAATATATGTTCCTAGATCATGGGAAATAAAAAATATCATGCATGTAGGGTTCAATAAAAGGAATGAAAATGGAGAATGTTGGTCTCTCTACTATATAGTGGAAAACAGAGAACTCCATGGATGAATGAATTTGAATGTATTCCTACCAGTAAACATACCATTGTTTGGGAGGGATTAGAAGCCACCAAGTAATTTTACAGGGATCATAATTCTCCGTGTTTAGGTAGTAAATGGTGATGGAGTAAAAAGATTTCATAGTATAGACATAAATTATTTCCATGCTCTAGAAGAGGTGGTCCGGTCCAGAATATTTCGTAATCTGGATGATAAAAATGATGCTTCCATCTCTTTCATTAAACCGTGATAAGAGATTATTAGAAAAAAAGTATTTACCTACATCATTTAGGAGACAGAGAACTAAAGAATCATCATGGACTTTAGGTTTGGGGGATGTTTTTTATGACCGTTATCATCAACAAGCCATGGGTCAGTCCAAATACAAGTTGAATCACTATACCCATTCTCCAGTAGAGTTTTCACAGCATATTATCATGTTCTCCCCATAAACTAGGCCAAAAGAATCTTGGTCAGGTACCTAGATGCAAATTTTGGAGATTTTTAAATGGTAAATATTTAGTTTGGATTACCCTCAAATAAATTGATTTAGGTTGTTGAAGGAATCTCCCTACATGTTTGGTGAGGATGACATCGTAGAAATAATGAAACTCCCAGAACCCAATTCCCACTTTAACATTAGTTTGCAGAGCTTGTCCCAATCTATCTGGGGCACTTTTCTTCCTATTGTTGAGATCCCACAAAATTTTGGAAATATTTGAGTTGATCTGGTTGATGAATAATCAAGGGATCTTTAATATGATCATAGAATATAAGGGGATGGCTTGGGTGACATCCTTGATGAGAATCTCTTTGAATTATTTTGTAAACAATTTTAAAATTTCATCCCTGAATTTCATTTCCCACTCTATCCATCATAATAGATAATACCTACCTATTTGAGCGAACATATATTGTTAGTAGTCTGAGGAACCAGCAGTGATTTTCAACCATCTGAATGAGAAATCCATGTTGGAGGTAGTAATTCCTACAAGATAGAACACTTGTACTAAAATAGATATCTGATTTGAATAGGTTTACTGATTTCCTAATTTCCTTATTGTAAAGCCAAATAGGAATGTAGATATAATTTCATTCCTCCATGGTTTCCCTGGTGACAATAATGTATTCATTGGCGAAAAATATGTGGTAGATAGTGAGTCCCTAGTGGAATGTTTTCTCCCCATGTATGAGGTTATTTATTACTATTGAATCAATTAGATTTGAAAAAAAATCAGCCATTAATAGGAAGATGGAGGTAGAAAGTTGGTCTTCCTGATGAAGGCTGGTGGAAATATAAAATATCTGTGTGTATCAACCATTGATTCATATTTTGAATAAGATGAAGGAGATGTAATTCATGACCATATCAACTCGTTAGGAGAATAAGCCCATTTTAGGTAGCAGAAATTGGAGAAATAGAAATCCCATCATTTAATAATCCTTTCTCATATCAATTTTCCATGACATAACACCATTTTTGGTTGTGGTGTTGGCCTTTATGGAGTGTAAGGTTTCATGGGAGATAATTAAATTATCAGAAATAAGCATGTATGAGATGAAGTCTCTTTGAATTTCCAAGATAATGGAAGGGATCTAAGTATGTAGTCAATTAATCTGGATCTTTGAGAAGATGTTATTGGTTAAATTTCAAAGGATGATAGGCCTAAATTTGGACAAATGGAGGGTTTATAGGTTTTGGGTATGTGGTTTATGAGGGTTTTATTAATAGAATAAAAGTTATATTTTCCCACTCCATAGGTCTCTTATTGAGAGTAAAACACCTTCTCCAACATTGTGCTAGTAATTTTTAATGAGAAGGGCATGGAAACCATCATGACTAGGGCCTTTGGTGGGATGTATATTCTTACGGGAAAGAAGGATTTTAGTATCTGTGATTTTAATGGTGAGATTTAGGTTCATAGAATCTATCACAATAGGCATAATTCATGAGGCAGTCTCATGGGAAATGGATGACTCACCGGCTGTGTAGATGTCTTGGAAGAATATTTGGATAACATAATGAATTTCGTATACCATCGAGATGGTAGTTTCACCTGATGAGGTAAGGCATGATATGCAGTTGTTCCATAATCTCTGTGATGATTTTTGATGGATTTATTGTGTGTTTGATTGGGTGATTCATTATGGACAAAATCCAACGTCGTGATTTTAGGGAGGGTTCTGTTTGTGGGTGAAAGGGAGTTAAGCTTCTCAAGTCTTCTCTCGATAGCATTGAAAGCTCACTCAGGTTGGAAAAACCTATTGCATGTGCATCGCTAAATTTTAGGAGGAAACCTGGGATATTTTTTAGTGAACATTAGCATCTTCAGTATTCCATCTTGATTTAATAACCTATTCACAGTCATTTTATCTCATCTAGTAGATTTATAATCCTAAGCTCTGTTATCATATTGGTTTCATGTTACCAGTATTAAGGTTAATTAGGATAGGGAAATAGTCTGACATGGATGGGGTGAGGTGAGAGACATGGAATATATTAAAGATGTTGAACAATTCAGGGGAATCCAAGAATTTGTTGGGGAGCCTCCTCATCTGGCCCCGAGATGTTTTTGATATCATCGATGAGATATATTTGATATCTTTGAGGAGATATATCTGATATCTTTGTGAAGATATTCTGATAACTTTGATGATATATATTTGATATCATTAATTATATATGAGATATATTTCAGGAGATACATGAGATATCATGTGGAGACTCTCTTATATATATATGAGACGTGTGAATCTTCTCTATTTTTTTGGGGGGCTATGAATTTGCAATTTCAAGGAGTGGCTTACAGATCTTTAATAGGTGTAACTACACTTATTTGATGGTATTTAATCTACGGTGGTTTTTTATCTGATCCCGATGCTTTTTCAACTGAATTTTTTTTAAATAGTAATTTTATGGGTTCACGGTCAGATCTATTTGGGTTTTTTTCTTGATCCATTATTCTTTTCAGGCTACCTTTAGACTGAATATTCTCTCGGCCTTTGAACCACTATTTTATCAAAGTATTATTTTTGAGATATCATTCGTCTTTTAGAGTCTCTACTTTGTACTTTTTATTGTTAGTGGATCCCTCTTTCTGGACTAGGTCTCATGGTTTTCCCCTTTTGGGTTTTCCACGTAAAAACTTCTCATGTCAAATTTTATTTTTTGCGCATTTATTTTTTGGTTATTGCACATTTATTATTGTTTTAAGGGAATGATTTTATTTCTGATGCGTGTTCACTTTTCTATTGTTTGTGTGTTCATCGCGTTGTCATCGTTCACAACATCTGGTATCAGAGGGCTTGGTTTTTATTTCATATTTATTATGGAATACAATTATAGTCGTATGATTTTATTGAATGGTACCAGTTACCATATGTGGAGAATAAAAATGAAGGGTCTTCTTTTCTAAAGAGAATTCATCTTCCAGTGTTTAGTACCTAGAGAAAGAAAGGATTTTAGATGAATAATGGGAATTCGAGCATGATATGGTTGGTGGCTTCATTCTCCAATGGTTATAAGACAACGTGATGAACCAAATTGTCAACATCTCTCACACCATAACATTATGGGAGCTGATTGAGACAACCTATGCTTCCAAGACAAGAAATAATAAATTTTCTCTTCTCAAAAAATGATGAATTTGAGGTACCAAGAAGGTATGTCAATTTCAAAATATTTAAGTGAATATCTAGGATGTTTTTATCAGTTTTCCGGTATGTGTATCAATTTTAAAGATGTGGTGTTAGCACATTGTTTTTTGAACACTTTACTGGATTCATGGGAGAATTTACGTGTTACTCCAACCAGTTCTACTCTTAATGGTTTTTTGAAATTTCATTTTGTTAAGTTAGTTGTTTTAAATAAAGATATCAGGATACATAATCAAGATAAATCTTGTTCAGAGATTTTAGTCATAGTGAAAAGAGGGAGAAACTAGGACCGAAGACAGAGTAGTCGAGGTAATAGCAGAGGCAGAAGAAAATATAGAACGAAGAAAATAAAATTTTAATTTCAACATTATAGTAATAAGGGAAATTTTAATAGGTTTTGTTATCAAATGATAGGAGAGAATATAATGAAGTAAAATCCTCAAAAGAAAAGTGGTGATGTAGATGATCTTGTTGTTGCCGCTATAGGGGTGATCTTATTATTTTTTATGAATCTATTAAAATTCCTTCTAATGATTCCTAGTCCGTTGTAGACAATGGTTCTAACTTTAATGTGACATAGAAGAAGGGTTTATTTACATTTTATAACCCAATTAATTTTTGGATATTGAATATGGGCAATGATGGTCATGCTAATTTTTTAGGTATCAGCATTGCTTGTTTAGAGACCAGTACATAAAGTAAGATGATTTTGAAGAATGTTCGACAGGCACCTGAGGTTCACTTGAATCTTATTTATAATAGTGTTCTTGATGATAATGTTTTTATCAGTACTTTTGGTGATTGAAAATGGAATATTTCTAAGGGTTATTTGATTGTGGCTCAAGGGGAGAAGTAGTCAGGTTTGTATTGGATTAGAGCATATATTTCTTATGATACTACTTGTGTTATTATGTGAAGTGTTTCACCCATGCTATGACCCAAAAGGATAAGTCACATCAGTGTTAAAGGGATAGGTTTTTTTGGAAAAGATAATTCTTCTACCAATTTTGAAGAGTGTCAAATTAGACACATGTGATCATTGCATGGCTGGAAAATAGAGAAGAGTGAGTTTTGGTAGTCACCCTTTGCACATGAAGTCACATGTACTTGAATTAGTACATTATGAAATTTTTTGTCCTGTGAAATCTAATACCTTTATATAGGTATTTATTTTGTGACATTTATTGATGAATACTCAAGAAATCTATTGGTTTATGTTTTGAATGTCAAAAGTCATGTGCTTAGTGTTTTTTAAGTAATTTCGTGTTTCTGTTGAGAAGGAATTAGAAATGAAATTGAAATGTATTTTCACTGACAATGGAGAGAGTATTGTGGTTTGTTTGATCGGTATTAAAAGTAAGAATGTATGTGGCATCAGAAAACACCTCCCAATATACCTCAACTGAATGGTGTAGCTAAGCGGATGAACAGGACTTTGTTGGAAGGAGTTCATTTTTTTCTTTCAGAATAAATGTTTTCTGGAGATTTTTGTGAGGAGTCTTTACATACTGCCACTTATATTATCAATTTATCACCTATCGCTTATTTTCATACAGAAACTTCCGACAAGTTATGTTATAGAAAAGAGATCATGTATGGTCACTTACGTGTTTTTGGTTGCAAGGCTTCTTTTCATGTGCCTAAAGATGAGATATCCATGTTATATGGTAAGACACACCAGTGTATTTTTATTGGCTATTGACATGGTGATTTTTTGTATAGGTTCTATGGTCTTGTTTTGAAGAAACTTTTCATTAGTCGGGATGTAGTGTTTAAGGAGGATTAGACTATTCAAGACATTGATAGGGAAGAAAAATATACTTCTCCTACTTCTGATGGTTTTTTCAGTCTTGATCCAGGTTCTGATTCACATTCACCACATATTTTTATTCTAATCATCACATTAATGTATATAATGATGCTCAGACTGAACAAGTTAGAGTTAATGTTTCTAATGCACTTCTTTTACTAATGATCTGGTTCTAGGGTTTATTAATGTACCTACGGTTCCACTTTGGATGTCATCTCTACACCATACCATTTATACTCAGTATTCTCTTGAGGAGTATGTGCTCCTCGTTGAAGGGGGAGAACCATATTATTTTAATGAGGTAATGGAAAGTGAACCGAAATATAGATAGGTTGCACCAATAGATGACGAAATTACCTTATTGCATGACAACCATACTTATGAGATGGTGATGTTACTGATAGGTATAGAGCCTTAAAAAAATTGGTAGATTTATCATATTAAAAAATGAAAAATCGTGTTCTATACCATGATTCAAATAAATGTTGGTCATTAAAGGCTTCCATCAGATGAAAGGTATTGATTTTGATGATATTTATTCACCTATTGTCAAAATGTCTTCCATTTCGTTTTTTCTTGGTTTTGCTGCTAGTTTAGATCTTTTGATTGAGAAGATGGATGGGAAGATGTATTTCCTCCATATATATTTAGAGGAGGAGAGTTATATAAAGAAACTATAGGGGTTTTTTGAAACAGGTAAAGAAAATCATGTTTGTGGGTTAAAGAAGAGCTTTTATGGTTTGAATTTTGCTCTGAGGTAGTGTTATAAGAAGTTTGAATCTTTCATTTCTCATCAAGGTTTTAGGAATAAATATTTTGATAATTGTGTTTTTTTATATATTTAATATTGTTCATTTTATTATAATGTTGATTTATATTGATGATATGCTCATTGTTGGCTATGGTACTTCTAGAATTTACTGATTTAAGAAGGATCTTTGTGATTCTTTTTCGATGAAATACTTGTGGCCAGGATGACATATTCTTGGCATAACAATCTCTCTAGACGTGAAGTCCAAGATATTATAGTTATCACAGTAGAGATACATTGATAATGTTCTTTAGATATTTTCTATGGATAGCTCGAATGTGGTTAGTACTCCTCTTGATTTACATTTTGAGATCAGTACCAACCAGTCACTTTCTACTAAAGAAGTGAGAGAGGATATGCAGTACATAAATTATTCATATGTTGTTGTCTATTTGATGTATTCCATAGTATGTACTAGATATAATATATCTCATGATGTTAGTGTGCTCAGTTCTTTTCTATCTAATCCAAGTAGAGAGCATTGGAGAACAGGGAAGTATATATTGTGTTATCTTTGTGGTACTTCAAATCTAAGATTGTTTTCTATAAGTGTGAAACCTATGATTTTTAGTTTTACTAATTCATATATGGAAGGAGATATCAATTTGAGTAAATATACTTTGGAATATTTGATCAATTTTGTAGGGGGAGCTATATCTTGGCGGTCTAGATTGTAGAGATGTGTTGTTTTACCTACCGTAGAGTCTAAGTTTATTGCAGCTATAGAGGCTTGCAATGAATTGTTTTGATGAAAACTTTTATTCGGGAGATCCATTTTAATTAGGAAAAGTATGTATTAGTTTTTGATAGTCACAGTGAAATGTTTTGGGAAATAATTCTACTTTTTAGGGCAGGTCGAAACATATCGATGTTTGGTATCATTGGATCTGTGATGTCCTTGATTCGAGATAGTTATAGCTTGAGAAGATCCACACTGATGAAAATGGGTCAAATATGTTAACGAAGAGTTTACCTAGAGTTAAATATGAAACATTCCATATGATTTTAGGGATGGAAATTATTCCCAGTTTAGTCAAAGGGGGAGTTTTTTGGAGACCCTCCTCATCTGGCAACCATGATATTTTTGATATCTTCAAGAAGTTATATTTTTTATATATTTGACGAGATATATCTTATATCTTTGAGAAGATATTTTAATATCATTGATGAGATATATTTGACATATTTGAAAAGATATATTTGATATTTTTAATGAGATATGTTATATCTTTCAAGCGATAGATGAGATATCTTGTGGGGACTCTCTGATATATATACGATATATAAAGCTCTTATATCTTCAGTTTTGGGGATTGTACAGTTTCGATTTCATGGATCGTATTTCAGATCTGCAACTGGTGGTACTACTAGGATCTAATCTGCATTCTTCTATGCTGATTTTTTATCTAATCCCGGTGTTTTTTCATCTGCACCTTTGTTCGCATAGCGATCTTCTGCTTTTATAGTCAGATCTATTTTGGTTTCTTTATCGGGCTACATTTTTCTTTTAAGGTTTCCTTCATACTTCATATTCTCCCCTCCTTTGATCCATTGTTTTATCAAAGTATTATTTTTCATATCCCATTCATCTTTGGGACTCACTACCTTGTACTTTGGATTATTACTGGATCTCTCTTTTAGGACTAGGTCTCATGGTTTTTCCATTTTTTGTTTTCCCCGTAAAAACTTCTGGTGTCAACTTTTATTTTCGGCACATTTATTTTTGGACTTCTATGCATCAGTCATTGTTTGAAGTGAAAGATTTTATTTCTGATGCACTTTCTCTTTTATGTTGTTTTCTTGTTCATAGTTTTCTATCTTTCCCAATATAATCTATCAAAACATTTAGATATTCAGGTGTTCTCTAAGTATCCATGGAACCAAGTGAATAGGTTTCCAATATGTCCTAGGTCAGAGAGTCCCACACATTGAACTACCTCTAAAAAAACCTTCATCTTGGAAGAAGTCCAACATGCACCATTAATCTTTTATATTTGAAGAATAATTTTATTGAAATATCTTCCCATACGAATAGCCTATGTAATTCTATTCCTTAAGAAATTTATCTATTCCCAAGATTTACATTTATCATTTTATGAGGTCCAACTATAGAATCCAACAAAACCCCAAATAGGCATGCCAGACAAGTGCAGAGAGATGTAATATGGTTGGGAGAGAAAATGTTAATTCTTATAACCTCCTCTTCATTATAGAGGAGGTAGAAGCTACTAGAGTGGCGTTGATGAGCAATAGGTAAT
This sequence comes from Viscum album, assembly GCA_963277665.1. Classification (NCBI taxonomy): domain Eukaryota; kingdom Viridiplantae; phylum Streptophyta; class Magnoliopsida; order Santalales; family Viscaceae; genus Viscum; species Viscum album. The sequence continues at coordinate 791,857,740 of OY728148.1, forward strand.
CAATATTGAAAGTCCACCATAGAAGTAATTTCTCACATGTCCATGTTTTTTATCATGGTTTTGGATAAGAAAATGTATCTAGGGAAACTATTGGCACATCTGTACCAGAGAATATAAACTGTTAGTGGGTTTCTAAGACCATGATAGTTCCCACATAAAATATTCATTGGGCTACTAGGAATGGTTCAAAATATCATATGCCTTTATACATTAGACTAAATAACCAACCTCAATCTTCTTCCATCTCATAGGTAGTCCTTCCCATTTGGGTAAAGACTCACAGTTTATTTTGGAGTAACTATGTTCTGATATAGGGAGGTTAAAAATTGTAAGGGCACAATAGAGATGTGTGTAAATTAAAATCACAAAAAATAGAAGGTAAATGAAACAACACTCGGATTTACATGGTTCGATCGGATGACCTATATCCATGGGAGAAATGATGTCCAATCTTTATTCTCTCTAGATCACATCCTTTAGAGGGTCACAACACACCAATTACATACCATGGGATTTGATCCCATTTTAAAGAGGAAATAAAACAAATGATGTCAAGGGTTGGTTCGGGTAGCTCATTTATCAATGATTTTTCTATCACCATCGGTTTCTGTCAAATGTGACAGTTGCTCCCCAAAAAAGAAATGCACGAGTTGTTACTGACTTCAAAGACTTCCTCTACTACAAATTATCCTCTGATTAGGAGTGGACCACACAAATCTACCCCTCATAGCCAATTTGGGGTAGAAACCAGACCTTCAGTCTCCTTGTAGGCGTTGAAAACATCATCAGCAAATTGAACACATTTCTTCACGCCTGATGATTTGGAACTTCCACTATCTTCAATAGATCTTGGTTTGATGGTGGTCCCCATAAAATTATACAACCCTTGGGACACTTTCCAAGTGATAATTTTTGTATCTCCATGTGATAATTCCAAAACTCCACCTACTATGGTATTCATCAACACTTTTACATTAAGTATACTTAATGATACCAAGTTTTGTCTCATTCTCAGAAAGAATTTTACATCTGATAGTTTATGAACTCCTCCATCAGGTGTCTTCAATTTCACCATCCCAACTCCTCGAACCTTTCATGTGGACACATAACCAAGTCTCACCAAATCTTGCACCTACTGAAAGGTAAAAAACACACCTTTGGTTCGGCATTTGGGTGTCGATCTCCCTGAATCCAAGACCCATCCATATTATTTTGTATTTTGTGCTTTCTCATTCATCATCTTCAAAAATTTACATTTTCATTTCATGTGACCACTGCACTCCTCCCCATTCAAGTGTCTAATATGAGTTCAAGCTTCTCATTATCTTGTAAACTTCATCATCTTCTGATAATTCTATGATGTTCACATCCTTCTCTTCAACATTCTATTTCCCTGCTACATACCATTTGGGGTCTCCATTTTCACTTTTATAGTGACCCTTTTTCTCACACTAGAAACATGTGATTTATTTAGGATCATGCCCCCTTAATTTTTACTGCCATTATTTACCTCCTGACATCTAATATCATCTCCCCCCACTTTGATCATCACACATCACTATGATTTTCTTGCCTGAATGCATCACACATTTTCAGAATGCTTTAGAATCTTGAAGTGACTCAATCACCTCATACATCTTCAATGTTTCCTTCCCCACGAGCAATGTAGTAAAAATTCAATTAAATTATCTTGATATATATGGAAAAATAAAAAGTGATTTTTCATCCTATCCAACCTTCACATAGAGACCTAATAATTGTGTTAGGATCTTGTTGTATTTTTTGGTGTGATCTAACAAATTTGTTCCCTAATCCATGCACAACTGGTACAATTTCCTTTTTAAGAATAATTTTTTTGTGAGAGACTTCACCATATATCATTACTATAACTTCTTCTAGATATATTTCAGTGATGTCTCATTCAACAAAGAGTCTTTTACACAGTTCTCCAAACATATTAAAATTGTGCTAACAACCAACATCTCGAGATCTTCCCAATTATTGCCAATGGTTCTCTTGGGTTTTACTCTGATCAACGGTCTGAACATTCTCTACAACACAAAAATATAATTCATTGTTCTTTACCACAAGTCAAAATTGTTCATTCCATCGAACTTATCAATGTCAAAATTTGGTTCTGTACCACAACCAGCGACCATCATTGTTGCAAAACACAATCACCACTATCGATGTATCACCCCTTTGAAACCACCTGATAGAGTGCAAATTTTGAAAATCTAAGCATACAGATGTGTCTGAAATAATTGAAATAATGGGAATCAACTCCTAGATCATCAAAATCAGAGTTTGATTGGTTGAGATATTGCTAAAACAAATTCCATGGTCCATATCGCCTGCTGACATGGCGATGATGTGGTGCTAATGTGGCACGCCATATAAGCCACCATAATTTCACCATAATATCCATAAATGTTGTTAATAGTACTATATTCTTTAGTACGTGGTTACTATTCACCTGTGGTTTGATCGGAACTTTGACTGGCTCTACAGGTCTCATTTCAACTTTGTTTTCAATGTTGCTTGTGCCATTAGAATCATCTTGTCTTCCTCTTTGCAGATCTATATTCGGGAAAAAAATTGACCTCATTCAATTATCCGGTCACCAGAAAAACCAATCATCGCTTCCCCATATTGAACTCCCTCACTCTGGCTCCCTATTATTCCACTTGTAAGGGTGAATTGGATGTGAATAGTAATGCAAATCACCTAAAATGGAAGATAAATGGAACAACCCTTGGATTTATGTTTCTCGGTCAGATGACCTATGTCCATCGGGGAAACAAGGGCCAATATTTATTCTCTCTAAATCACAACCTTCAAAGGATCACAACACACAAATTGCACACAATGGGATTTTATCCCATTTTAAAGATGAAATAAAACTAATGATATCAAGGGTGGGTTTGGGTAGCTCATCTACCCTTGAAGTTTCTCTTACTGCCATCTTTTGTCAAATGTGTCGGTTGCCCACCATTAGAGAAATGCACCAGTTGTTTCCAACATCAGATGCTTCCTCTATTTTAAAGTCTCCCCAGATTGAGTTTGGTCGCCATAAAATAATGATCACCTTTGTCTCTCCTCTTTTAGGTCTATTGTTTCTTGGTTCCATGCAGTGGTAATTTGGGAATTTTTTTTAATACAGTGGGTGGAAAGGGGGAGTGAGGGAGGATCTAGTGGTTCATGTTGTCCGACCTTTGGGTTGAGCAGGGGAAGTGTGGGAGCATCTAGTAGATAAACTGCATTTGGTAGAAAAGTGGGGGAAGTGAGGAAGGATATGGTGGTTTAGGCTGTATGAGATTGGGGTTGATTGAGGGAGTGGGTAGACCTTCACTGACTAAGGGGGGTGAGTGGAGGGGTGGTCACTCTTTTTGAATGATTTTCCCCTCTGTTCAAAGGATTCTCCAAATTTTCAGTCTTATGGAAGGTTTTTTTGTGTGTAGCCTATGACAGGGGGTTGGAGGCCTAACATGATAACATTGGCGCGGTCCGATGCAACTTGTATATTAATGGCATTAACGAGAGTTTCTCCCCATCCAAAATGTATATTTATTAAAATGAAGATTAATACATATTGAAAATATAAAAGCATAGTAAATAAATATGTATAAATAAAATTTATAGAATGATTAAATTCCAAAAAATATTAATAAATAATATTAATTGAAATAATAAAAAAAATTAATAAATAAGATTTAATAGATAAAAAATACTATTTAAAAGAATTAATTCATACTATTAATTGCATGAATTGTAAAAACATACATAAAATGAAAAAATTAATAAAAAATTAATAAAAATTATTTTAAATTGATTAATTATATTGATTTTAAACATTTTAAAATTATTATAACTAAATATATAAAATTGAATGAATATTACTAAAATAAATTAAAAATATGATAATACTATTATAAATTAGTAAATAAATATCTATAGACTATAAGATTGATGATTGTTGACACGAACAAGAATGAATAAATTATTAAAAAATGCATTTAAATAATTTATTTATATAAATTTCAATCTTTTTAAAACTATTAAACCTTTATAAATATAATTGAATAGATATTAATCATATGAATTAAAAACACATTAATAATAAGAAAAATTCACAAATAACTATATATAAATAAATATTAAAAAATGAATAAAACATAAACATATTAAAAATTAATAAATATAAAAAATTAATTATTAATATTAAATGAAATAATTTAAAAAATTAATAAATAAAATTGAATAAATATTTAAAAAACTAAATATTTGGAATTAACAATATGTATTATAGACACATAAAAATGAATAAATATATATTATTAATTTTATATATAACAAAATTATTAAAAATTATTTTTATTGACTTTGAAAATATTAAAATTAAAATTAATTTATAAGATTCAATAATATAAATTTCAAACATATTAAAAATATTAAAACATAATAAATAACAATGAATAAATATTTATCATATAAATTAAAAACATATTGAAAATATTAAAGCTTATTAAATAAATACGTATAAATATTAAAAGATGAATAAATTAAAAAAATATTTATAAATAATAAATATAAAAAATGTGAAAAATGAAAATAAATGTAATAATATTAAAAATTATTAAATGAAATTAAATTAAATAAAAAAATATTAACTACTTAAATTAAAAAAATTATTAAAATATATATTAAAATGATTAGTATATAAATTTCGAACTTATTTTATATTTTAAAACATAATATACAAAAACAATTGAATATTATTAATATAAATTAAAAACATATTTAAAATATTAAATTGTAAATAAATTTATGTAAAAAATAAATATTAGAAAATAATTAAATTCCAAATAATATAAATATTAGTAAATATTAAAAATGAATAAATAACATGAAATGAAATAATATTAAAAATGGATAAATAAGATTCAATGAAAAAACTATTTAAAAAAATGAATCCATACAATATTAACTACATGAATTGTATACACATATAATAATGAATAAAATAATAAAAAAATGCATTTCAAAAACTTAATTATATATATTTCAATCATTTTAAAATAATTGAAACCTAATAAATAAAATTGAATAAATACTAATCATATAAATTAAAAACATATAATAATAAATAATTAATAAAAGTATATTTATAAATTTTTAAAAAATAAATATATTACAAAAAATATTATATAAAAAAGGAAAAAAATATACATTAAATGTTAAATAATATTAAAAATGAATAGTACATATCATACATATACATATACACATTTACTATACATACACATACACATATTTTTACATCTGACATACACATGTGGATATACACATATGCATGTATACGTACACATACAACATATATATAAACACATGCATAAGATACACACACAACATAATTCATACAAATATATGCACATAAATATATTTATAAATATAAAAATTCAACTATCACATATTAACAAAAAATTATTTATATTTATATAATTTTTTAAAATATTAAAAAATATATATTAATATATCATATTTATAACAATTTAATGCATTCATTTTATAATTAATATAAATAATTAACCATTCAAAAATTAATTTAAATATTATATTTTTATATGTGTTTGTAATATGTTTTTATGAAATTTTATAAGCCTTTTATCAATGCTAAGAAAATCGATGATAAATTGACACCTTTATCAATGTAAAAATTGTGCTAATAAAGGGTACTCTTTTTTTAGTGTTTATAGCACTGAGAAAAATAACCTAATAAATATTCCATTTTTATCATGGATTTTAACTTAATAGTGATAGAAATTAGTATATCAAGCTATGTTTGATAGTTGAGGGTCTTCATGTATTCCATGATCAACCAAATATTCTACCGGGGCAAGCACTAGGTCTACAACAATCAGTGGAGGTCAGTAAGGAGGGAGGTGTACTCCATGGGGAAATGGGTAGAGAACCTGACTCCCTTCAATGAACTGATTTTGAGATTGGTGTAGGGATGGATTCGTTCAGTCATTGGCGGGGGTTCTAGGCTTAACATCGAAGGATTAGTTATGTTTGAAGGGGATGGCGTGGGCTGGGTGGATTGAGAAAGAGGTAATGGGGAGAGGAGGCCGAAAATAGAGGATGTAAATTAGAATTGTAGGACCCTTACATCACAATATTGTCTTATTTAGTTCACAACCACACAAGTTTTTTCTTTAGTAGGGCTCACTTTCCACCAGAGTGGTTCACTTCCATCCCCCTTCTGAAAAGGCCTTGTCTAAAGGGGAATGATAGTGAGCCACCCTAGCGAGCAGTGATCCCTGATGAAGAATGAACTCGTGAGGTTGTGAAGAAAAGTGGACAATATTGCAATTTAGGGTCCTTCACACCCAATGTAGATTCTATAATTGATATCAATGGGGGTAGTCAATCCTCTAATTCAAAGGAAAAGCACTGCGGGGATATTATTGGAATCCCAAATGAATGCAGTGTAGCCCCACAGGTCAAGGTTGGTGGGTGTAGGGGACCTATCTCACATTAGATTTTGTAGGGGTGTTGTGAACCATATATAATCCCCAACCATCCAACTCCCATCACAAGACATTATCTTAAGGGGGATGGTAGCAAGACACCCTAGTGGGTGGTGATCCATACTGATGAAAAAACCCTTATGGTAGTGAACCAAAGATGAGAATATTATGATGTAGGGTCATGTATCCCCAATGTAGATCCTACCACAAGTATATGGGGGTAGGAAAGCCTATTATTTATTGTGAAAGAACTGTGGAATATTTTTGGAATCCCAAATGAATGCAGTGAAGCCCTACTGGTCAGGGATGCTGGGGGCATGGGCTATATCCCACATTGAACACTAGAGGGGTTTTGGGAAAAATATATAATCCCCAACCATCCCTCATCCCATCACAATACATTTTCAGAAGGGTGTGGCGGTGAGCCACCCTCATGTACAATGACCCCATCCAAATAATAAACCCATGAGGTTGTGAACCAAAGAAGAAAATATTGTGATAAAAGTGTCTTGTAGCCCCAATTTAGATCCTACAATCAACACCCTTCTAGTACATCATGGGTTTCTTCTTTAGTATGTATCACTCCCCACCAGGGTGTCTCATTGAAATAACCCTAATTAAACGGACTTGTGATGGGAGGGGGTTTGATGGGGATTACATATCTTGCTCATCCCCCCTCCCATCATTTTTGGAATCCCAAATAAATTCAGTGTAGCCCTACAGACCAATGTTGATAGGTGCAGGGGCCCCATCCCACATAGGATACTAGAGATGTGTAGGGAACCATATATAATCCCCATATTTCACCCCTACCATTATAAGGACTTTTCATTAAGGGGTTGGTAGAAATCCACTGTAATGGGTATTAAGCCCTACTGAAGAACAAACCTGTGAGGTGGTGATCCAAAGAAGAAAATATTGTGATGTAGAGTTTTACTACCCCTGTGATGTTCCTACAATTTGTATCATATGTGGTTAGTAAATCCTATGATTCATAGGGAAATAACTAGGGTGGAGATGGTTGGAATCCCAAATGATAGTAGTGCAGCCCTACGAGTCAAGGTTGCAGGGTGTTGGGTCTCTATCCAACATCAGAGACTGGAGGGGTGTTGGGCCTGATATATAATCCCTAGATATCCCTTGCCCATCAATTTTAGGATTTTCATTGGGGCTTCAGGACCCTACATCACAATATTATCTACTTTGGTTCACAACATCATGGGTTTTTTCTTCAGTAGGGCTCACTGCCCACTAGGGTGGCTCACTGTTATCCCCCTTCGGAAAAGACCTTGTGATGGGATGGGGATGGATAGGTCTTATATATGATTCCCAACACCCCTCTAGTCTTCAATGTGGGAAAGGTCCCCTGCACCCATAATCCTTATCTTGTAGTGATGCATAGGATTTATTTGGGATTCTAACAATCTCCCTAGTTCTTGGCATACAAATCAAAGGATTTCCTACCCCCCCCCCCCCATGATTGCAATTTTAGGATCTGCATTGGGGCTACAAGACCCTTACATCATAATATATTCATCTTTGATTGACAACCTCACATGTTTTTTCTTTAGTAAGGATCACCACACAGAAAGGTGGCTCACTTCTACCCCTACCTAAAAGGCCTTGTGTTGGGAGGGGAGAGGACTAGGGTTATATATGATTCACAACACCCCTCTAGCATCTGATGTGGGACAGGGCCCATGTACCCAGAAACCTTGATCTGTAAGGCTACACTGCATTCATTTTGGATTCCTACAATTCCCCCTAGTACTTCTCTTATGAATCATAGGCTTTCCTACCCACTCTAATACCAATTCTAGGATATACATTTGGGGTTTTAGTACCCTACATCACAATATTTTCTTCTTGGTTCACTACTTTCCTAGTTTTTTCTTCTATAGGGATAACTACCCACTAGGGTGGATCACTACAATCCCCCTTCTAAAAAGGCCTTATGATGGAAGAGGGGATGGTTGGTGTTTTTATATCATACCCCAAACCCCTCTAGTCTCAAATGTGGGACAGGTCCCCTACACCCAATAACCTTAACCCATAAGGATGCACTACATACATTTGGGATTCCAACTGAAAACCATACCCTATGGGATGATCGATGATAATTGCAGATCTATTGAAATCATTTTTTGGTTCAACAAGGCTAGGAGGAGGTTCCACCTGAGGGCCACCACTATAGTGGAGGTGGATGTGGAGTATGAGGCTAGGGATTTCATGTAGCTCTACTAGATCCAGAGATGTGTGGATAGGAATCACTCCATCTCCCTGAAGTCGTTAGACTTCAACTATTGGGCACAGGTCCAGGGATTTAATGTGGAGGTGGCTTGCTAATCCAAGAGTAGGTTCCTACAACTGTATTAGATGGGTTGTATTGAGTTATTGGGAGTGATCCTCATCTATACAGATACTTGAGTTAAGAGGTAATGTGTTTTTCTTCATCTCAAAATATATTTTACCACTATTTTGGTTTGGGTCTGAAATATAATGTAATGAGTCTTTTCAATAACACTACACTCAAATTATGATTGATATAGAAAGTTTTCCTTTTGTCATCCATGTGAAATTGTAGTCATTACTACCTAATTATCCTACAGTCACCAATGAAAACTATGGTTATAGGTCATAAAATCGTCACTGTTGGCTATAGTCAAAGGTTATAGAATCATCAAAGTAGTCAAAGCTATAATATGTATATAGTAATTATTACAAAAAACAATGACAATTGAGTGTAAATATTCACACACCACTATAGATTACGGAATATCAAGGGCTATATTTTATCAATGATAGCAAAGAACACTGATAAAGGGGTACTTTTATCACCCATATAAAAAGTAACTATCAAATGGTGATTTTATCAGTGTTAAAAAAAGCTCAAATAAAAGAGAATAATTATTTGAATTTTTGTTTTAGAGCTGATAAAATTCACCCTTTATCACTGTTTTTTTATAGAGAAGATAAAAGGTATTTTTCATAAAAAAATTATATATCAGTAGAAATCATATATTAATTTATAAATGTATATATATATATATTGATGTAAATATAATATATTTTATTAACTATTATTTATCATATACACTACCATATTTAGCGCTTTTAAAAGTTCTATAAATCGCTTTTATCAGCACTAACAAAGAGTTATTAATCTAAACACCATTAAAATGGAGTCCCTTTTATCAGTGTCAACAAAACCACTGATAAAGACCCCGTTTATCAGTTCTAAAAACACTAATAAAATGGGTATTTATTTGTGCTAAAAAATCGATGATAAAAGGTTACTTTTATCAGTACTTTTTCTAGCATCTATAATAAACCCCTTTTATCAATTATAAATAAATCACTATAAAAAGGCAAAAAAAATATTTTTCTATAAATTTAGAGGAGGATACAACCCCAATTATATGTTCTTTGTAATTACTCTATTTCCATTTTATCAGTGCTAGAGGAGGCCCTTACCCTTTTATTAGCGTTAGAACTCTTCCTGGATATGACAACATGCCCCTACGACCTCCCCTTCACGGATATATGCCTTAACCACTTCCATATATTGTTTTGATCTCTATTGTTTTATATCTATTTATTTTTATATATATATATTTTAAATTTTTTTCTATATATAGGTATAATTATTTTTAAATACATTTATAAAATCTGTTGTGCAAGTGTGTGTGTTTATAAATACATACATACAAACAAACACATAAACATACATACATATCTATATATATATATATATCTGTGTGGGTCCATAAATATAATTATACATATTTATATTTAATTATATATATTTTATATTAATATATATATACATAAATTAGAATATATAGAAAAATATATATTTGTTTTGTTAATACGCATACACAAATATATTTTTATATATATAATATATGCATTTTATATGCATATAAATATTAGTATATTTTTTGAAAATAAAATCAATATTATTTTATATTTAGATATGGGTAATATATTTAAAAAGATATTTTATAGGTAAATATGTTTTCATATTTATTTATAAAATTAAATTTTTATGTGTAAATATATTAATATATATGTATGTGTATATATTAAATTATAAATAATAGTACAATGTGAAAAATTATAAAATTTGAACGTCATAATATCTTTATGTTATTAAGACTTGAGAATAAATTGGTTCTCCACCAAATAAAGATAAGAATACTCCCTTAAAGAAGGATGAAATTCCATCAAATGTTAAAAAATGGGGGTACCCAAGAAAAAACACATTTTTGGAGGCCTTTCAGGCCTTTTTAAACCAAACAAATGATTTCCAAGGCTCCTTATGGATATTGTGGTGTAGATATTTTTTTGTGCTTTGATTTGATATGTGGTAGAGCTGAAACAGACACCAGGATTAATATTTAGGGTCGTTTGATGTTTTAATAATGTTTTAAAAATATCATAGATCCTTTATTAATTTATTAAAATTTTATATCTTAAAATTGTTATTAGAAGACTATTACTCAATAATAATTAGAAATTTATTATTTAATTTTTATTTTCTAATTATTTTATAACCCATTTCCACTAAATTACTTATATATTGAGTGTGATTACATATTTCATATTATATAAATAATATTTTAAAAAATATATTATGTTTATATCAATATAAATATATTTATATATTTACTACAATTTTAAATGATATATAAATTTTCTTTTTAAATATACCTTTTATTAGTGTTAAAAAAATTTATTTTAGCATTGAAAAAATACATACATTTATTTGTGATAAGAAAAGAGTTGATAAACGTACTCTTCATCAACACTACAAAAAAATATATAAAGGTGGTACTTTTATCAGAGCTAAGAAAAGTGCTAATAAATGGTTCCTTTTATCAGTACATTTTTTAGTCTTGATAATGGGAAGTATTAGATAAATCTAAATTTGTGGTAGTGAGACTAAATAAATATTTAACGTTAATATATAATATATTTAAAACAAGATTGTAAATTCAAATGGTCGTGACTTTTGATCCAATTTTCCATTTAGTCTCTTCCAAATATAGAATCGGAGCATGTAAAGAGATCTACACCTTATTCATTGTGGTACCTCAATAATTATTTTTAAGGTAAAAAGGCACAAAAGGCCTCTAAAATTTTGTTTTTAGTTAGGATACTATAATTTTCAAATATTGGATGTGATTTCAACTTGTTTTAAGGTCATCTTTTCCTTTTTAAGGAGAGACTAAATTAACACCCAGGGATTACATCCCCCCCCCCACCACACACACACATATCTTGGTTTTGAAATTTTATTATTTTTCATATTTTTGTTTTATTTATAATTAAATATAAACATACATGGTAACATTTACATATAATAAATAAATTGTACAAAAAAAATATTTAAACATAAGTACATAAAAATGTATTTTTAAATATATATAAACCATTTGGAAATAAATATTTATTATTATTTTTATTTAAAATAAAAAATTATCCATTTTATTAAACTTATAAAAATTAATTAATATATATATATACATGAACAAGTAATGATTATATGTAAATTTGGGTGTGTTGATAAACAAATATATATTTATTCGTATATTATAATATATGTAAACAAATATATATATATGTGTGTGTGTGTAAATACTTGTGTGTGTATGTATAAAATATAAAAGTGTGTGTGTATGTGTAGATATGTGCATATGTGTGTGTGTGTCAATATTGTGTAAAAAATTTATATATAAATGTATTTTTATAAATATATAATTATTGTTTTATATAGTATATAAATGTATATATAATAAATATTTATAAACACATTATAAAAAAATTATATATAAATATATATTTCTATGTAAATATTTATAAATATATATATAAATCTATTCACATATAAATATATATGTAATGTATAAAATTTATATCTAAATATACAATACATAAACATATTATAAAATTTCAATTATGGTTAATCATGGTTTGTTGTTAACTAAGAAAGAGAGAGGGATGAAATTAAGGTTATTAAGGATTATACGACCAAAAATGCAAATCCTATGAATGCTTAGGTTGAGGATTCTACTCATTGTTCAATGATTATTGGTGCTGAATTTCCAGACTAGAGCTGCATAAATACTCGTAGTCTTGAATCATCTCATGCTTCTCATAATGATGTTGTACTTTCTAATAACATTCAGCGGACTGATAAAATGAATAACTCATAAAAAGACTTAGTATAAGAAAATTAATTAGCTACTTTATATTTTTTATTCAATGATGTCTTAATTGGGGGAATAAGAGACGATGAGGATGAAATTGATTCAGATGATAGTTAGGTTGCTAAAGTAATTTCTACACAGGTTGAGGCTAATGATAGGGTTTGGCAGGAGAAAATTGTAGTTTCCTCAAAATGTCGTAAAGGGAGGACCAAATTGGTTGCTAATACTTAAATGAAATTCATGTCCAAAAGGGCTCACACCTCTATTCTCTAAGTTCAAGATAAGCCTACTCCTAATAATGGGATGGAGAAGGTTTTGTAATCTCATTGTGAGACTAAATTAAATGAATCAGCGGCTTCATCTGATTCATTTGATACTGGTTGTAAGTCACTAATTTGGAATACATCAAGTGGTTTTTAGGGTTTTGTGGAATCTGGTAAATTAGAATGTCCTTCAATTTCTATATTTTCTCTGAAACCTTCTCATAAAATGAATGTTTTAAGTTAAATGGTTAGTAAATCTTGTGTTTTGAGGAATTTTGTGGATAATAAAGGTTATGGGGCTATGAAAACCACATCTGGCATATAGACTATTCATAAATTTAGAGTTTTTTATGCTCAATAGGGATAGGGTATGGTATTAGAATGTGATCTATGTAGGGGACTCATGATGTTTCTTTGGTCACAATGTTTGATCCTATAGAAGGAGATAGAACAAGGGACGCGACTTTCAACATTTTTGGCCCTATTGGTGGTTCTTTTAGTGAGCCTCAAATTTCAAATATGGATGTTATTAACCATTAAAAATAAAATATTATTTTTTCTTATATAGGGTTTGATAATACTTATCCTATAAGAAAAATCAGCTTTTAAGTTGACTAAGTTACTGTAAGATCCTACTTAGGGTAGGGAGGGTATTGAGGATGTTTCTTTATCTTCCGCTCCAACTTCTGTGTAGTAAAGGGTTGTTTTTTCCTTAGTTATAGTTGTAGAGATGAAAAGGGATGTTGTGGCCTCTATTAGGAAATGTGATAGTTCTTCTTCAATAGGAAAGATTCATATTCATCCAAACTGAAAAGTTACCACTCATAACACCTTTGATGTTCTTGCCTCCAGAAGTAGTGAGGAGATAGTGCATCACAATGATCGTATTCCTGATATGGAAGTGTTGAAGGATTCCAGTGATGATGATCTTTTGGATGATTTCAGTAGGTCATGGTTTCAGGTCAAAACATGGAGAAGGGGGAGAAATCCTCATGGTCAGGGTGGCATGTCTACAATCATATCATAATCACCAGATCTTGAGTTACATGATTTCAATTGGTCTATTTTATGTATTTCTACGTATGAACTTTTTTTTCTCTATATGTTCCCCTTATTTCCTCTACTTTCTGTTCAATAAAAGGGGCCTTCATGAATCAATATTTTTAGAAAAAATATTTAAATAAATATAAGTGGGCGTGTGTCTATCACACACACAAAAATATATTTTATATATTTTTTAAAAATTAATTATAAAAATATATACAAATATATGAATAAAAAATATTGATCTAAATATATATAAATAAATAGGATGTTATATTTTTTATTCAATGTGTATATATACTCATTTTTACATAATCAATTTGTAGTAACCATTAAAAACTCTGTTTATAGAATATAAAACCATAATTATAAGTTATAGACATGGTTTACAGAACCATTGAAGTATTTCATGCCATCATAGGTCTATAGTCACAGTTAGAAAAAACAATCATGATAATTGAGTGCGTATAATAACAGTATTACAAACTATATTGATATATCTCTAGATATAAGGTATAGTTGAGGCTTAAAAAACTGTTAAAATTATAAAAATATAAATATAATTTATAAAAAATCATCACTATATTTACTCTTTGTCACCGTTTTCTAAACAGTTGATGTACATTAACTATTTAAAAAGAATAAAACCAAAAACCACTAAACAATTTCAAACAAAAAAAATGAAATTCCCATAATTAATTAAATCATTTAACATTATCCAGCATCAAATAAAAATAAATTTCATAATCCGTCTGATCGTACCATGATTCACTGTTTTATTCCACCCTTACACTGCTGTTTTAAACTAGTTTTGTAATGAATATTCCAAATTTAATAATAAATTAAACTTATTGTTTGAATCATTTATATAATGTTAATAAATATTAGGATTGGTAATTTTACATGTTTTTATTATTTCAATGTGGGAGGAGATGATTTGGAAGGCCCTTGATGAAGTGGAAGAAAAATGGGCCAAAATTTCATGGATCCATGAAGACCTGTCCATTGTTGTGATTTTATAGGATCTTATGTGCATCCAAATGGGCTCATATATTTTGTACTAGTACAAAATATAATGGGATAAAACTCTTATGAAGGAAATCGAGCCCAATTCGGTCGTCAAGGGGCCCAACCAAACTGATCTGTCCAAGGAATCAAATCTGCACAAAGTCTAATGTTGTGTTCTGTAATCTGTCCATATCTCTAGATCCACTTTTCCAATTGATGCAAAACATTCAGTGGAGATAGTCAGGAAGTGGGGATACAACTTTCCAGTTTTTTCAAAAGGGAGATGCTGGTGTCTCCTAGTTGAAACGCATGGTAAAAATGGATTGAAGAAATCTGTGTGACAAAACCACCTTCCAAATTTCTTATAAAATGGAACCTTGGGCTCCCCATTTGGGAGTTTTGATAGGATGCAAGGTGCTGCCATTTTGGAGTCCCCGCGTAGTCTTCTCAACATCCCTTGAATTTTTGGTGTCTATGGGATGTTCTACCCCAACATCTTTCTCTTCCTCCTCTCCCATGGGTTTCCAAAACCCTTGTGATCACCCAAGGAGGAACGTGATGTAATCCTGAGCTTCATTTTGTATTATATTTATGAGTTGTATGTTGTTTTTATTAATAATATATTTTAATTTTATTGATTTATGTACTGGTATGTCATGATCAACTAATATGATCATGTTTGGGGGTACCCATTCATGTGATGTTCCACACACACCATTCACCACTTTGTTTTCCCCTTTCAATTGCGGTGTTTGTGCCATAAATATTGGTCAATTGAACTCACATAAGAACTGTCAAGTCCATGTAAATTTATGTCATTGTATCACAAAGAAATAACATACAAACCTGGATAGCGCATCAAGTTCTTGGTGTGTTGCCTTGGTGAGTTTCGGTTTTGAAGTCAAACACAAATCACCCAATCATCGGCGGTGTCCGGTGAATCATTGAGTGTTTTCGACTAAACTCTAGGAGGTATCCTTGTATAAACATAGTAAATGTATGGTTCTAGGTGTTACAAATCAGGGATTAAAATATCATTACCCTATAGCATGAAGTGATGAAGGATAAACATCATGAGAGTACCCTGGGTTGATCACACTTAATTAATTATGTTCATCTCTAAAATGTTTTATTGCTTTCATTTTATATTTTCATCATTAATCATCAAACCCCCAAGGATTAAAAAACCACATTCACCTTACAATTTCATAATCAAAACCCACTTTTTAAATTAATAATCTAAGGATCCATCGAGAGATGACCTATGGTTGCTGCTATACTGTAGAAATTCTTGAAAAATTAAACAACTAATTTGATGCACTCGACAACGCGATCAAATTTTGGCCCCATTTTCCAGGGATTCGTGATCAATTTTTTCTTTATTTCCTTTTATTTATTTATTTTACTTCTAAATTATCACTCTTTTAAATACCCCACCCAAATTTGATTTTCTTTAATTTGGGTTTTGTCTTTATTTTTGGTTTTTTTTTGGTGTCTTATTTCTCTCTCTCTGTCTTCTCCATCTCCCTCTCTATGATTATGTATTATAACATTATATTCTATTTTCACACTTCTTAAGCAATTTTATCCTTATTCAAAAATAAACAGACTCCACAAATTATTTTCGTGAGCCGATCTGGTAATGAAACACTACTTGAATTTCACCCTGAAATTGAAAAGTCACTTCACACACAAATCAAGGCATCTAGAGAAGGTCAATCAAGTAACATTGAGGAACCCCTATTGAATCCTAAATTGGTCCTAATGAAATACAAAATTAAACCTAATCAAACCCAAGAAAACATGTATGCAAATAATCAAACTTTAAAAGAAGTGATCACCCCTGATGTGGAGTACCAACCAGCGTACATCCAATATCCTGAGGAAGCAGCCAACATTGAGCTAAGATTAGGCCTCATCCACCTACATCCCAAATTCAATGGTCTTCCTAGTGAGGATCCTCACAAACATCTCAAAGAGTTTCATATAGTCTACTACATCATGAAACCCCAAACTGTGTCTGAGGACCTAATTAAGTTTAGGGCCTTACCTTTCTCCCTTAATGGTGTAGCCAAAGATTTGCTATACTATTTGCCTACCACAGTTGGGGCTGGAATGACCTAAAAAGACTCTTTTTGGAGAATTTCTTCCCTGCCTCCCTAACTGCATCAATTAGGAAACAAATTTTTGGAATTAGGCAATCACAAAGAGAGACCCTTCATGAATATTGGGAGAGATTCAAAAGACTTTTCTCAAGCTGCCCCCACCACCAGATTAGTGAACAACTATTAATACAATACTTCTATGAGGGACTTATTCCCATGGATCATGGAATTATTGATGCTACAGCTGGTGGTTCCCTAGTTGATAAAACTTATTTTGCCGCTTGTGACATAAAATCCAACATGGCCCAAAATGCACAACAATTTGGTACACGGGAAATTACACCACCCTGAGGAGTTCATCGGGTAAGTCATTCAACCCTAGAACAAAAGGTAGATACAAAACATGATGAGATGCATATCCTTATAAGGAAATTAGCTCAAGTACAAGGTAACTCTCACTCTACTTCTATTCCATTACATTGTGGTATTTGTTCTGATAACACTCATTTTTCTGACCAGTTCCCACAACTTCAAGATTCATCTATGTCTTGTGCAGTTGTGTTCCTAGGGCATCCATTCCAACAAGCACCTCCATTCAAGCAAGAACAATTCAGGCCAAATCCAAATCTAGGGTGTCAAGCACAACACCAGTACCGACAAGGAGGAAACTCAAGCTACCCCAAGAAGAACTGGTATAAACAAGGCCAAGGTATGCAACCTTTTCATCCATCAACATCTCAAAAAAATTCTCCTCCTCCTAAATCTGAACCAATCCTCGAGTATATGGTGAAAAAAATTGAAACCCAGAACCTACAGTTCCAACAAACCACACAATCGGAAATTCGAGACCTACGAACTCCAGTGGGACAATTTGAAAACACCATCAGTGAGCTTAAGATGCAAGGGTATGGACAACTACCATCCCAACCCATTTCCAATCCGAAGGAAAAAGGTAATGTATGTGCAATTACGCTTCGTATTGGTAAAGAAGATTCTCCTTCTAATGATTCTACTCAACAGGTATGTCCCCCTTTTGAAAACACTCTTTCTCCACCCATAAAATATTCCAACAAAAAAATATGATAAGAAAATTATCATTAAGGATTCCCATGAAAAATCAATCACTCTTCCTTTACCTCAAAGACTCTCTAAATCTAAAAAAATCTTTGATAATGAGATTGAGAATGAAATAATGGATACATTTAAAAAATTCAAGTTAATATACCATTGTTGGATGCAGTCAAGAAAAATCCCTATTAAGCCAAATATCTTAAAGAACTTTGCACCCATAGAAAATGCTGAAGGGGAATGAGAGAGTCAACTTGGGGAGGAATGTCTCTACCTTGATTAAACCAGCAATCCCAACCAAATGCAAGGATTCAGGAACATTCACAATACCGTGTACCATAGGGGGGACTTTATTTTATAATGATTTTCTAGATTTAGGTGTTTCCATTAATGTAATGCCTCACTCCATGTATACTTCTCTGCAGGTTGGAGAGATTCAACCAACCGGAATTGTCGTGAAACTTGCCAACTGGAGTACAACACATCTAACGGGAGTGATTGAGGATGTCCTTGTACGAGTGAAGAATCTCATCTTCCCTTCTGTTTTCTACATTCTTGAGATGGAAGATACTTGAACCTAAGGACATTCTCCTCTCATACTTGGGTGGCCATTCCTACAAACAGAAAAGATGATCATAAACGTTCACAGTGGTACACTGTCCATGGAATTCAGCATAGAAAATGTAAGTTTTAATATCCTTGAGGCTATGAAACACTCCGTTGAAGAGCACTCCACTCTTCCTGTCAATTCGATGGAAGTTCTCTCAAACGTTGCACACACACAAGATTCTTTCCTCAACCCAAACTCTAATTCATTTTGGTTTTCTTCACCCTTGGATGATTTGATTTTTGATTATTGTTTTGATTGTTGTGTGGTTTTTTAAAAGTGTAAATTTTGTGCTTTAATTGATGACTGTGTTCATTCTGAGGTACCCATGGTTGTCGATGATTCTGCAAATCTCATTTTTATAGATTCTATATCTTTAGAGAATAAACATGAGCAGATAGAAAGTTTAATGGACCTCACACCCCCTAAATCCCCTCCCTCAATCGAGAAACCACATGTGTTAGAACTTAAAAAACATTCCTTCTAATTTAAAATATGCATATCATGAGGGTATTGACCAATTACCCTTCGTTATTGCCAATAACCTCTCTCTACAATAATAATCAAAACTGCTCAAACTTTTGAGAGAGTGTAAAAAGGAAATTGGATCAACATTGGATAATATTCTTGGGATTAACCCATCTATTTGTATGCACTATAAACTTTTGAATAATGAGAATATTCCCGTAAGACAATCTCAATGCCGGTTTAATCCCACTCTCCATGAAGTGGAAAAATTGGAAGTTAGTAAATTACTTGTTGCTGGGATCATTTACCATATATCTGATAGTAAATGGGTTAGCCCTGTGAAAATTGATCCTAAAAAAACTGGAATAATCGTTGTTTTAAATGAAAGGAATGAATTGGTTTCAAAACGTGTGCAAAAAAGTTGGCGAGTCTGTATTGACTACCGTCGACTGAATCAAGCCACGTAGAAGGACCACTTTCCATTACCTTTCATTGACCAAATGTTAGAACGATTGGCTCATAAGTCACATTATTGTTTCCTTGATGGCTATTCAGGTTATTTCCAAATCCATCTATCCCCTGAGGACCAAGAAAATACAACATTTACCTATCCATTCGGCACATTTTCATATAGAAGAATGCAATTCAGTCTATGTAATGCTCCTGGTACTTTTCAACGATGTATGCTGAGTATTTTTCTGAGTACCCTGAGAGATGTATGGACGTCTTTATGGATGATTTCATAGTATATGGATCTTATTTTGATGATTGATTGGAACACCTTGGTTTTGTCCTCCGTTGCTGCATTGAAAAAGATCTTGTATTAAATTATAAAAAATGTTATTTTATGGTTGAGCGGGGGATAATTATTTGTCATGTCATTTCAAATAAGGGAATTAAAGTTGATAAATCTAAAATTGAATTAATTTCAACCCTTCCATGTCCAAAATGTGTTCATGAGGTACGATCTTTCTTAAGTCATGCTCGTTTTAACCAATGATTCATTAAAGAGTTTAGTAAGATTGCACTTCCATTGTCCCTATTATTTTAAAAAGATTATGAGTTTGTGTTTGATAAAAATTATGAGGATGAATTCAATTCACTAAAAAAGAGTCTCATATCACCTCCCATCATCCAACCACCAAGGTGGGATCTCCCCTTTGAGATTATGTGTGATGCCTCTAACTTGGAAGATGGGGAGATTTTATCAAAAAGGGTTGAGAAGGCTCCATATGTCATTGTGTATGCCTCACGTACCCTTGACCCTACTCAGGAAAACTACAAAACCACTAAAAAGGAACTTTTTTCTATTGTGTTTCCTTGGAAAAATTACATTCATATCTTATTGGGTCAAAAATCATCATCTTCTCTGATCATGTTGCCCTTTATTTCCTCCTAAAGAAACCTAAAGCCATGCCCTGCCTAATTTTGTGGATGAACCTCCTCCAAGAGTTTCAAATTGAGATTAGAGATAAGAGAGGAGTGGAGAATGTGGTAGCTGACCACATTGGTAGGATTTATCCACCATTGGACCATCATGTTGACTCACTCCAATCCATTGGAGAATTCTTCCCCCATGAGAACCTTTGTGATGTTGTGGACCTTACCCCCTGGTATGTGGACATTGTGAATTTTCTAGCAACATCTAGGGTCCCCACTAATTTCAGAATTTCACAATCCTAGATACTTAAGCATGATTCTTGTTGGTACATTTGGGATGAACCAAACTTGTGGAGAATTTTTAGTGACCAAGTAGTTTGTTGGTGTGTCTCTGACCATGATTTCACCTCTGTTTTGACCTTCTGCCACACTTTTGTCTGTAGGGGCCACTTTGGCTCTCAACATATAGATCAAAAGGTCCTTGACTCAAGAATTTATTATCCAACTTTATATATGGATGCCCATATATTTTTCAAGCCATATAGTCGTTGTCAATTCACAGGGAATATCTCCAAGAGGAATAAAATGCCCCAACTGACCATGTTATTTTGTGAGATCTTCGACACATGGGGCATTGAATTCATGGGGATGTTTCCAAATTCATTTGGCTTTTTGTACATCTTATTGGCTATTTACTATGTATCTAAATGGGTGGAAGCAAAGGCCACCATGACCGATTACTCTCGAGTGGTTGTTGATTTTCTGAGGTCCCAAATTTTCTGTAGGTTTGGTTTACCTAGATTCATCATTAGTGATTAGGGTTCACATTTTTGCAATTGCAACATAAAAAATTTGCTTCTTAAGTATAGGGTTTTTCATAAAGTCTCTATATAATATCACCCCCAAAGTAACAGAGAAGAAGAAATCTCAAATCGTGAAGTTAAGAGAATATTTGAAAAATAGTACAACCCAATAGGAAAGATTTGAGTTTTCGCTTGGATGATGCACTTTGGGCATACCGTACAGCTTTCAATACCCCAATCGGAATGTCACCATACAGAATTGTGTTGGAAAGGCGTGTCACCTCCCAGTGGAGGTAGAACACCATTCATATTGGGCTATTAAACAATGTAATATGAATCTTTCAAATGCAGGTGAGCATAGGAAGATGCAAGTTCAAGTGTTGGAAGAAATTAGAAGTGATATATGTGAACTCCCGAATCTATAAAGAGAAAAAAAATCTATCGGTGATAGCATAATTCATCAGCGAAAGTTCAATATTGGTGAGAAGGTCATCATGTACAATTACAGGAAAAAGATCCACCCAGGTAAGCTTCGTTCCCGATGGCTCGGTCCTTATGATGTTACTAATGTTTACCCTTTTGGTGTAATATATATTTTTCATGAGTACAGTGGAAGAATTCTTACCATCAGTGGGAAGTGACTTAAACACTTCTATGAGGATTTTCCGAAGAATATGGTGGAGGAAATCCACCTTCTAGATGCAACATACCAATAAAACACACCATGTTTTCTCCTTCCTTCTCACATTCTCAGCATTTCAGTGAGGAAAATGCACAGTCTAAGTGTGGGGTGGGGGTGGATACATTCCTGGGTTCATTAGGATTTCCATTATCTTTCTTCTTTCTTCTCTTTCTCTCATTATTTATGGTATTTTTATTTTTCCCCATCAAAAATTCCAAAGTTCCATGATTTGGTGACCATAAGGGGGGAATGTAAAATTACTCTAAGGAAGGAGAAAAAGACTATCAGGGAGTGATTTTTAGTGATTTGGTTTTCTATAAATGATATAAATGGTCGTATCAATGTGAAACCTTTGAGATGATTGATGCCCCTTGTGTGAGTAGTTTTTGGGAAAGCTGTGTCACTAATATCTCCACAAATATTTGCAGCAAACAACAAAGTGTGAATATTTCTTACTTAATATAAGGTAAATATATGTTAGGTTATTATTTTTCATCTTTAAATGATATTTACATACGTTCTTTCCTTATCTGATCTATTTCATTACTGTACCAGATTGACCTATGCATGTGTACCTAATGTTTAACTGTTGTACGCCATCAAAAATAAAATTGGTTGTGTATTGGGCAGGTCAAAAATAACTCCTCCTAAACCTTTGATATTGCTATAAGTATTGAAATTAGTGTCATGAGAAGATTAAACAAGGGTTGAGAGATGAGTGTGAGATTTTTTCAAAATGAAACTTCTAAAAAAATAAATAAATGAATGGAGTGATGAAATGTGCAACATGTGGAGATATCTAGGTCAGGAGCATATGTTTTGACTTCTGTGAATGATTAAGTGATTCGGTGTTGATATATGATTGCAAAGGATGTAGGGTAGGTTTGGTGGACATACTCATTTAAGCTAAAAAATGTTAAAATAACCTATATTTATTAGATAGCGGGTGGAAAGAATAACATGGAATGGTTTTCACACACAAACATGGAGAGTTAGTGTCATGGTTGACTTTTAAATTCCTTGCTTAATTTGGTATCATAAATCATTTTGAATTTCACTATGATATGATTTATGAGACATCTTTTTCTATTTTCACTAGTAAGAACTCCTTGATTGGTTCGTGCATTGATCAAATTATTTTAATCAAAATTACCTAAAATCATAAATCTTCATGATTTTCAGAATATATATTTATATGTGGGAATCATTTTTTTGGATTTGTGACATTTCCCAGGAGTGCAAATGATTGGTGTGGGGGTGTGATCGTACCACGATTCACTGATTTATTCCCCCCTTACACCGCTGTTTTAAACTAGTTTCGTAATGAATATTCCAAATGTAATAATAAATTTCACTTTATTTTTGAATCAATTAATTAATTTTAATCAATATTATATTGGTCAATGTTACTAGTTTTTATTATTTCAATGTAGGAGGAGATGATTTGGAGGGCCCTGGATGAAGTGGAAGAAAAATGGACCAAAATTGCATGGATCCATGAAGTCATTTCCATTGTTGTGATTTTATAGGAACTTCTATGCATGAAAATGGTCTCATATTTTGTGAACTCATACAATATATAATGGGTTACAACTCTTATGATTTAATATAATCCCAATTCAGCCGTCATGGGGCCCAACTGAACCGATCTGTCCAAGGAATCAAATCTGCACAAAGTCAAATGCGGTGTTCTATAATCTGTCAATATCTCTGGATCCACATGTCTGATTGATTCCAAGAATTTGGCGGAGATATTCAGAAAGTGGGGATACAACTTTCCAGTTCTGTTAAAACGGATATTCTGGTGTCTCTTAGTTGAAAAACATGGTACAATTGGATCGAAGAAATCTGTGTGCCAAAACCACCTTCCAATTTTCCTATAAAATGGAACCTTGGGCTCCACATTTAGGAGTTCAGCCAAGAGTCAAGGTGCTATTGTTTTGGAGTCCCCAGGGAGTCTTATCAACATCCCTTGAAGTATCGGAGGCTATGGGAAGTTCTACCCAAACATCTGTCTCTTCCTCCTCTCCCATGGGTTTTTAAACCCCTTGTGATCACCCGGGGAGGAACATGATGTAATCACGAGCTTCATTTTGTATTATATTTCCAGGTTTTATGATTTTTTATTCATCATCTATTTCAATTTTATTGAGTTATGTACTGTTATGTTATGCTAAACTCATATGATCATGTTTGGGGGAACCCATTCATGTGATGTTTCACACACCGTTCACCACTTCCTTTTCCCCCTTTCAATTGCGGTGTTTTTGTGGTTCATATTGGTCAATTGAACACACATAAGCACCATAAAAGACATTTACATTAATGTCATGGTATCACAATGAAATAACATACAAACCTAGATAGTGCGTAGAGTTCTTTGTGTGTTGCCTTTGTGAGTTCCGGTTTTGAAGTCAAACACAAATCACCCAATCATCGGCAGTGTCTGGTGAATCATTGTGTGTTTCCGATTGAACCCTAGGGGGTATCCTAGTATAAACTCAGTAAAATTTTGGTTCTAGGCATTACAAAACAGGGATTAAAAGTTTATAACCTTATATCATGAAGCGATAAAGGATAAACATCAAGAGAGTGCCCCGGGTTGATCATACTTAATTGTTTTTGTTAATCTCTACATTGTTTTATCACGTTCATTTTATATTTTAATCTTTAATCATTAAACCCCCATGGTTTAAAAAACTTCACTCACCTTATACTTTCATAATCAAAACCCTCCTTTTATATTAATGATCTAAGGCTCCGTCAAGAGATGACCTAGGGTTGCTACTATACTGCAGAAATTCTAGTCAAAATTAAACAACTAATTTGACGCGCTCGACAATGCGATCAAATTTTGGTGGAATTTCTAGGGATACAAGATCATTTTTTATTTATTTTATTTTATTTATTTATTTTACTTCTTAATTAGTGCCCCTTTAAATACCCCACCCCCATTTGATTGTCTTTGATTTGGGTTATGTCTTTATTTTTGGTTGTTTTGGTGTGTTCTTTCTCTCTCTCTCTTCTTCTTCTCCATCTCCCTCTCTATAATTATGTATTATCGCATTATATTCTTTTTTTCACCCTTCTTAAGCAATTTTATCCTTATTCATAAAAAATATACTTCAAAAATTATTTGCATGACCCGATCTGGTAAAGAAACACTACTTGAATTTGACCCTAAAATTGAAAAGTCACTTCACACACAAATCAAGGCATCTAGAGAAGGTCAATCAAGTAATATTGAGGAACCCCTTTTGAAACCTAAATTGGTCCTAAACCAATACAAAATTGACCCCAATCAATCCCAAGAAAACATGGCTGCAAATAATTGATCTTTAAAAAAGTGACCACCCCTGATGTGGAGTACCAACCTGCGTACAACCAATATCCTGAGGAAGCATCCAACATTGAGCTGAGATCAGGCCTCATCCACCTACTTCCCAAGTTCCATGGTCTTATTGGTGAGGAACCTCACAACCATCTCAAAGAGTTTCATAGTGTATGCTCCACCATAAAACCCCAAAATGTGTCTGAGGACCTAATTAGGTTTAGAGCCTTCCCTTTCTCCCTTGATGATGTAGCCAAAGATTGGTTATACTATTTTCCGACCAAAATTGGGGGCTAGAATGACCTAAAAAGTCTCTTTCTGGAGAAGTTCTTTCCTACCTCCCGAACTGCATCAATTAGGAAAGAAATTTTTGGAATTATGAAATCACAAGGAGAGACCCTTCACGAATACTGGGAGAGATTCAAAAGACTTTGCTCAAGTATCCCCCACTACCAGATTACTGAACAACTATTAATCCAATACCTCTATGAGGGACTTATTCCCATGGATCGTGGAATGATTGATTCTACAGATGGCGGTGCCCTAGTTGATAAAACTTTGTCCGCCACTTGTGACTTAATAGCCAACATGGCTCAAAATGCACAACAATTTTGGTACACGAGCAATTGCACCAACCCGAGGAGTTCATGAGGTAAGTCATTCAGCCCTAGAACAAAAGGTAGATACCAAATGTGATGGGATGAATACCCTTATATGTAAATTATCTCAAGCACTGGGTAACTCACACTCTACTTCGATTTCTAATACATTGTGGTATTTGTTCTGATAACACTCATTTTTTTGACCAGTGCCCACAACTTCAAGATTCATCCGAGTCTTGTGCGGCTATGTTCCTAGGGTGTCCATTCCAATAAGAACCTCCCTTCAAGTAAGAACAATTCAATCCAAATCCAAATCTGGGGTGGCAAGAACAACACCAATAAAGACAAGGAGGAAACTCAAGCTACCCCTAGCAGAATTGGTATCAACAAGGCCAAGGTATGCAAACTTATTATCCATCAACATCTCAAAACAATCATCCTCCTGCCAAATCTGAACCAAGCCTCGAGGATATGGTGAAACAAATGGAAACCCAAAACCTCTAGTTCCAAAAAAATACACAATCTTCAATTCATGACCTACGAACTCAAGTGGGACAATTGGGAAACACCATCGGTGAGCTTAAGATGCAAGGGTCTGGACAACTACCATCCCAACCCATTTCCAATCCGAAAGACAAAAGTAATGTATGTGAAATTACACTTCATAGTGGTAAAGAAGCTTATCCTTCTTCTAATGATACTCAACAGGTATGTCCCCCTATTGAAAACACTCTTTCTCCACCCATAAAAGATTCTAATGAAGAAAAACAAAATAAAAATGATAATAAATTTATCATTAAGGATTCCCATGAACAATCAATTCCTCTTATTTTCCCTGAAAGACTCTGTAAATATAAATAAATCTTTGATAATGAGATTTACAATGAAATAATGGATATAATTAAAAAAAATTCAAGTTAATATTCCATTGTTGGATGTAGTCAAGAAAATTCCCCATTATGCAAAATTTCTTAAAGAACATTGCACCCATAGACAAAGGCTAAAGGGGAATGAGAGATTCAACTTGGGGAGGAATGTCTCATCCTTGATTCAACCATCAATTCCAAACAAATGCAAGAATCTACGAACATTCCCAATACTTTGTACCATAGGAAAGACTTTATTTTCTGATGATATTCTAGATTTAGGTGCTTCCATTAATGTAATGCCTCACTGCGTGTATACTTCTCTGCAGGTTGGAGGGATTCAACCAACCGGAATTGTCATGAAAATTGCCAACCGGAGTACAACACATCCAACAAGAGTGATTGAGGATGTCCTTGTATGTGTGAAGAATTTCATCTTCCCTACTGATTTCTACATTCTTGAGATGGAAGATACCTGAACCCAAGGACATGCTCCTCTCATACTTGGGAGGTCATTCCTAATATCAGAAAATACGATCATCAACGTTCCAAATGGTATGTTGTCCATGGAATTCGGAGGAGAAAAGGTATGTTTTAACATCCTTGAGGCTATAAAAACACCATTGAAGAGCACTCCACTCTTCCTGTCTATTTGATGGATGTTCTCTCAAACGATGCACACCCACCCAATTCTCTCTTCAACCCAAACTCTAATTCATTTTTGTTTTCTTAACCCTTGGATGATTTGAGTTTGTATTCATGTATTGAGTGTTCTGTGGGTTCTTAAAAGTGTAAATTTTGTGCTTTAATTGATGATTGTGTTCATTCTGAGGTACCCATGACCGTCAATGATTTTGAAAATCACATTTCTATAGATTCTCTATCTTTAGAAAATAAACATGAGAAGATAGACAATTTAATGGACCTCACTCCCCTGAAATCCCCTCCCTCAATCCAGAAACCACTAGTGTTGGAACTTAAACAATGTCCTTATAATTTAAAATATGCATATCTTGAGGGTATTGACCAATTGCCCATCATTATTGGAAATAACCTCTCTCCACAACAGGAATCGACACTGGTCAAACTTTTGAGAGTGTAAAAAGGAAATCAGATGAACATTGGCTGATATTCCCAGGATTATCCCATCTATTTGTATGCACCATATACTTTTGGATGGTGAGGATAATCCCGTAAGACAATCTCAATGTCGGATGAATCCCACTCTCCTTGAAGTGGTAAAATTGGAAGTCAGAAAATTACTTGATGTGAGGATCATTAACCCTATATCTGATAGTAAATGGGTTAGCCCAGTAAAAAGTGTGCCTATAAAAATAGGAATAACAGTTGTGTTAAATAAAAGGAATGAATTGGTTCCAACACGTGTGAAAAACAGTTGGAGAGTCTATATTGACTACTGTCGACTGAATCAGGCCACATGGAAGGACCACTTTCCATTACCTTTCATTGACCAAATGTTAGAACGATTGGCCGGTAATTCCAATTATTGTTTCTTTTATGGATATTTGGGTTATTTACAAATCCATATATCCCCTGAGGACCAAGAAATGACAACATTTACCTGTCCATTCTACCCATTTGAATACAGAAGAATGTCATTCGGTATAGGTAATACTCCCTATACTTTTAAGCGATGTATGTTGAGTATTTTTTCTGAGTACCTTGAGAGTTGTATGGAAGTCTTTATGGATGATTTCATGGTACATGGATCTTGTTTTGATGATTGTTTGGAACACCTTGGTTCTGTCCTCCGCTATTGCATTGAAAAAGATCTTGTTTTAAATTATGAGAAATTCCATTTTATGGTTGAACGGGGGATAGTTCTTGGGAATTTCATTTCAAATATGGGAATTAAAGTTGATAAATCTAAAATTGAATTAATTTCAACCCTTACATATCCAAATTTTTTTTGTGAGATGCGATCTTTCTTAGGTCATGCTAGTTTTAACTGCCGATTCATTAAAGACTTCAGTAAGATTGCACTTCCATTGTCCCAGTTATTTAAAAAAGATTCTGATTTTGTGTTTGATAAAAATTGTAAGGATGCATTATATTCACTAAAAAAGAGTCTCACATCACCTCCCATCATCCAACCACCAAGGTGGGATCTCCCCTTTGAGCTTATGTGTGATGCCTCTAACATTGCAGTTGGGGAATCTTTATCACAAAGGGTTGGGAAGGCTCTTCATGTCACTATGTATGCCTCATGTACCCTTGACCCTGCCCAGGAAAACTACACAACCACTTAAAAGTAACTTCTTTATATTGTGTTTGCCTTGGAAAAATTCCATTAATATCTTATTGGGTCAAAATCATCTTATCCTCTGATCAAGTTGTCCTTCATTTCCTCTTAATGAAACCTGAAGCCAAGCCCCGCCTCATTCGGTGGATGCTCCTCCTCTAAGAGTTTGACCTTGAGATTAGAGATAAGATAGGAGTAGAGAATGTGGTGGCTGACCACATTAGTAGTATTTCCCCACCATTGTACCATCATGTTGACTCACCCCTACCCATTAGATAATTATTCCCTCATGAGAACCTTTGTGATGTTGTGGACCTTACCCCCTGGTATGCGGACATCGTGAATTTTCTAGAAACATCTAGGGTCCCCACTGATTTCAGCATTTCACAATCCTAGAGACTTAAGAATGATTCTCCTTGGTACATTTGGGATGAAGCATACTTGTGGAGAATTTGTAGTGACCATGTAGTTCATCGGTGTGTCTCTGACCATGATTTCACCTATGTTTGACCTTCTACCACGCTTTGGCCTGTGGGGGCCACTTTGGCTCTCAACATACAGATCTAAAGGTCCTTGAATCGGGACATTATTAGCCAACTTTATAGAGGTATGCCAATAGATTTTACAAGTCATGAAGTCATTCTCAATTCATAGGGAATATCTCCAAGAGGAAGGAAATGACCCAACAACCCATGTTATTTTGTGAGATCTTCGATGCATGGGGCATTATATTCATGGGTCCATTTCCATATTCATTTGGCTTTGTGTACATCTTATTGGCTGTTGACTATGTATCTAATTGGGAAGAAGAAAATGCCACCAGGACCGATGACTCTCGAGTGGTTGTTGATTGTGTGAGGTCCCAAATTTTTAGTAGGTTTGGTTTACTAAGATGCATCATTAGTGATCAGGGTTCACATTTTTGTAATCTCAACATGAAAAATTTGCGTCATAAGTATGGGGTTGTTCATAAAGTCTATACAGCATATCACCCCCAAACTAACGGAAAAGAGGACATCTCAAATAAGTAAGTTAAGAGAATATTGGGAAAAACAGTACAACCCAATATGAAATATTGGAGTATATGCTTGGATGATGCACTTTGGGCATACCGAACAGCTTTTACAACCCCAATCAGAATGTCACCATACAGAATTGTGTTTGAAAAGGTGTTTCACCTTATAGTGGAGGTAGAAAACTATGCATATTGGGATGTTAAACAGTGTAATATGAATCTTTCAAATGAAGGTGAGCATAGGAAGCTGTAGATTCCAGAGTTGGAAGATATTATATGTGATGCATATGAGAAATCCTAGATGTATAAAGAGAAAAAAAGGCTATCCATGATAGTATAATTTATCAGTGGAACGTCCATATTGGTGAGAAGGTCCTCATGTAAAATTCCAGGATAAATCTCCACCCAGGTAAGCTTCATTCCCAATGGCTCAGTCCTTATACTGTTACTAATGTTTACCCTTTTGGTGAAATACAGATTTTGCATGAGCGGAGTGGACTAAGTCTTACCGTCAATGGGAAGTGACTTAAACACTTCTATGAGTATTTTCCAAACAATATGGTGGAGGAAATCTACCATCTAGATGAAACATACCAATAAAACACACCAGGTTTTATCCTTCCTTCTCACATTCTAAATCATTTTAGTGAGGACAATTCACATTCTATTTGTGGGGTGTGGATACATTCTTAGGTTCATTAGGATTTACATTATCTATCTTCTTTCTTCTCCTTCTCTCTTTCTTTATGGTATTTTCATTTTTCCCATAAAAAATTCCAATGTTTCATGATTTGGTGACCATAAGGGGGGAACGTAAAAATACTATAAGGAAGGTGAAAAAGACTATTAATGAGTGATATTTAGTGAATTGGTTTTCTATCAACGATATAAATGGTCGTATCTATGTGAAACCTTTGAGATGATTGATGCCCCTTGTGTGAGTAGTTTTGGCGAAAACCATGTCACTAATATCTCCACAACTTTTTTCACCAAACCACAAAGTGTGAATATTAATTACGTAATATAATGTAAATATATGTTAGGTTAATATTTTTCCGCTTTAAATGATACTATCATACGATCGTTCCCTATCTGATCTGTTTCATTACTATACCAGATTGACCTATGCGTTTGTACCTAATGTCTGACTATTGTACACCCTCAAAAAAAATTGCTTGTGTCTTAGTCAGGTCAAAAAAAACTACTCCTTAACCTTTTATATTGTTATAACTATTGAAATTAGTGTCGTGAGGAGATCAAACAAGGGTTGAGAGATAAGTGTGATATTTGTTCCAAATTCAACTTCTAAAAAAATAAATAAATGAGGGGAGTGAAGAAATGTGAAAAATATGGGGATATCTAGATCGAGAGATTATGGTTTGAATTCTGGGAATTCTTAAGTGTGTGGGTATTGAAATATGATTGCAAATGATGTAGGGTAGGTTCGGTGGACAAAATCATTTATGCTGAAAAATGTTAAAGTGGTCTATATTTATTGCATAGCAAGTGGAAAAAATAGAATGGAATGACTTTATCACACACACATGTAGAGTTAGTGTCATGGTATACATATGAATTCCTTGCTCAATTTTGTATCATGAATCTTTTTGAATTTTACTATGATATGATTTATGAGACTTCTTTTTTTATTTTCACTAGGAAGAACTCTTTGGTGTAGTTCGTGCATTGATCACATTATTTTAATTAAAATTTCCTCAAATGTTAAATCATCATGATTTTCAGAATATATATGTGCATCATTTTATTTGTATTTGTCCCTTTTCCTAGGAGTGAAAATGTTTAGGTGTGGGTGTGTGATCATACCACGATTCACTGTTTTATTCCACCCATACACCGCAGTTTTAAACTCGTTTTGTAATGAATATTCCAATTATAATAATAAATTTCACTTTATGTTTGAATAAATTAATAAATTTTAATCATTATTTGAATCGTCAATGTTACTTGTTTTTATTATTTCAATGTAGGAGGAGATGATTTGGAAGTCCATTGATGAAGTGGAAGAAAAATGGGCCAAAATTGCATGGATCCATGAACACCTATCTATTGTTGTGCTTGTATAGGAACTTATGTGCATCCAAATGGTATCATATTTTGTGTAATAGTACAAAATATAATGGGATACAACTCTTATGAATTAAGAAAATCCCAATTCGTCCGTCAAGGGACCCAACCAAACAGATCTGTCCAAGGAATCAAATCTGCACAAATTCAGATGTTGTGTTCTGTAATCTGTCCATATCTCCAGATCCACTTGTCCAATTGATTCCAATTATTCAGTGGAGATATTCAGGAAGTGGGGATAGATATTTCAAGTTTTTTCAAAAGGAATATTATGGTGTCTCCTAGTTGAAATGTGTGGTACAAGTGGATTAATGAAATCTGTGTGCCAAAACCACCTTCCAATTTTCCTATGAAATGGAACCCTGGGCTTCCCATTTGGGAGTTCGGCCAGGAGGAAATGTGTTCCCATTTTTTAGTCACCAATGAGTCTTCTCAAAATCCCTTTAAGTTCTGGAGTCTATGGGATGTTCAACCCCAACATCTTTCTCTTCCTCCTCTCCCATGGGTTTCTAAACCCCTTGTGATCACCCAGGGAGGAACGTGATGTAATCCCGAGATTCATTTTGTATTATATTTTTAGGTTGTATGTTGTTTTTCTTCATCATATAATTTAATTTTATTGAATTATGTATTGGTATGTCATGCTCAACTCATATGATCATGTTTGGGGGTACCCATTCATGTGATGTTTCACACACTATTCACCACTTCCTTTTCCCCCTTTCAATTGCGGTGTTTGTGTGGTTCATATTGGTCAATTGAACTCACATAAGAACTTTCAAGGTAGTGTACATTTAGGTCATGGTATCACAAAAAAATAACATACATACCTGGACAGATCATCGTGTTCTTTTTGTTTTGCCTTCCATAGTTTCAGTTTTGAAGTCAAACACAAATCACCCAATCATTGGCAGTGTCCGGTGAATCATTGTGTGTTTTCGACTAAACCTTAGGAGGTATCCTTGTATAAAATCAGTAACATTCATGCTATAGGTGTTAAAAACCAGGGATTGAAAGATCATAAACCTATATAATTAAGCGATGATGGATAAACATAATGAGAGTACCCCAGGATGATCACACTTAATTAATTCTATTAATCTCAAAATTGTTTTATTGATTTCATTTTATATTTTCACCTTTAATCATCAAACCCCCATGTTATAAAAAACCTCATTCACCTTATACTTTCATAATCAAAACCCTATTTTTAAATTAATGATCTAAGGCTCCATCGAGAGATGACCTAGGGTTGCTGCTATACTACATAAATTCTAGTCAAAATTAAACAACTAATTTGACACGCTCAACAACGTGATCACCGTCCAAATACTCACATAGATTGTTGTTCTAATTAAAAACAAAAGAATTCAAGATTATGAATTTCTATAAGCATAGAAATATATACTATAAAAATTAATAGTCAACAAAAAATACACAATACACCTAAAATTTTGTATATATATATATAGAAAAATATAATTTTAGACCTAGAACAATCTATTTTTGATAAACTTTACATGGAAAAAAATTATAATTCACAACAATACATTAATAAATCAACTTTCATTAAAGGTATTATAAGATTTTCAAATTCATTATAAGACACAACACTAATAAAAATTTGTTACAAGTCTGACCTTCAAAAATTCACTTTATTTACAAAAACATATAAACATGGTAATATATTCATTTCAACTAAATTAAATAAGAATGCATGTAATATATTATAAATACAACTATAACCTACTACATTTTAACAAGGGAATATGATGTTTTTCTAAGATAATTATCTATCATATTCTTCAACTGAAATAATTAAAAAATAATAAATAACTCAATTTTTCGATTGAATTTTTAATGCATTGTCCATTTATACTATACTCATTTTACTTATCCATAAATGTGATATTTAACAATAAAAAATAAATAAGTAAAAAATTCACATTCACAAATATACTTTTCAACTCATTTCCCTTCATTAGATATAAATCAACATAAAGATATAGATAAATTAGAAGTTACATAGTTACCATATACAAAACAAATCAACAACACAACAATATAATAAAATCCTTATATACCATCCTTATATAAAATTATATATATATATATATATATATATATACATAATATTAGAGGATAAAATGATAAATAAAAAATATTAAAATACTTGAAAATTATCTAAATACATTTTGGACCTAAAATTTTTCATATATACATACATAAATATAAAAATATATTTAACACATAGAATAGTGTATTAATAATCTATAGTCATTAAAAGTCACACCTTCTCAAATTTATTAATTTTTCAAAAACAAAAAGTCTCAATAATGAAGTCAATTCGAAAAAATTAAATAATAATACTTGAAATATTTTTTAAATTTATCTAATTTATAGACAGAATGGATTTTAAGATTATCAAATTATGTTATTATGAGTTAGTTTTATATCAAGTTATTCCCCTGCAAACCATACCGAAAAATAAATTGCTCAATGTATAAAACAAATTGAAAATCCATTATCTATTTATAATATATATATTATTTACTTAATCATAGAAAATATATTGCTAATTAAATAATATTAATATTATTTAATATGTCCAATTTTATTTTAGGTAATAAATTTATATTATTAGGATAAATTCTAATTATGATGATAATGGTGACATAATTACTTTAAAATTATTATTTTATTAATATCAATGATTTTATTTCAAATCAATTATATTTAAATAATTCAAATAATTAATCTAATATGATGTATAAGCACATAAATAAATATATTAGAAATCATTTAATTACTAATAACCTCTAAAAAATATTAATAATTTTATAATGGTCAAATTTTCATTTTTTATACTAAGACAGTTTCTACACACTATTTTTTAATTTAAAAGAGGTTTCAATAATATATAGAAATTAGATTGGAATAAATAGTGGTAAAATGTTGTTTTAGGGCACCAAATTTTTTTTTATTTGGGTTATTCTATACTTTTAATTGAACTTAAAATCTTTTTGTTAAGAACTAGTTACATAGTTATAATGTAAAAGAGAAAAATGTAAGAACATAATGGTAAAAACCACATAACATGTTTAAAACATGTGTGGAAGGAGTTTTTGAGTATTTATCGACCCAAATACTCCCAAAACTCAACTATATTTATGATTAGGATCTATTTACCTTCTAATAGTGTCATTAAATTATTAAAATTAAAGTGTGTTTCCAAAAGTTCCATTCTCTTCTCTTATAAAATATGGCTACTTAAACTCTTGTCAAAATGCAACTGAAATTATTAATTTTCCTAAAAATAAACTCAAATATACTCTGTTATAAGTCCCTCACATTTTCGTAAGACCCTGGGCACAATATTTTAGCCTACTTCCATCAATTCCAAGGAATTTTCCAATGAAGGATCATGTCTCCAATGTAATTATTATCTCATTCCAAAGTTTTTCTTCTTAATATTACACTTCTAAATACCATAACTCCATAATAATATTAAAAATTCATTATAATTAGAATATTAGAATGTTTTTATATTAATTTAATAACCATTATTTATTCTTATGTATCTTCTAATAAAAATAAAAGTGTCCTTAGTGCATTATGAAGACTACCTCCTCCACAAAGCGTCGTCTTGTGTTTTTCAACACCACCATTCATGGATGGAACACATAATGTAATGGATGAATAAATATTATATCTATAATATAACTATTATTCTAAAATTTCAAATTATCATCTACCTTATTTCCCTCCCATATAT
The DNA here is from genome assembly GCA_963277665.1 of Viscum album. NCBI lineage: Eukaryota > Viridiplantae > Streptophyta > Magnoliopsida > Santalales > Viscaceae > Viscum > Viscum album. The sequence continues at coordinate 791,893,847 of OY728148.1, forward strand.
TTATAAATGGAAACATTAATCATATGTATGTATGAACTATCTCCTCCATGAGTAATGAGTTCAATATTTTATTACCCATCATAATGGTTGGATTTAAAAATATATTCAATATATAGAAATTATTTATACACAACCATTCATATTCTGGATATTTTAAAACTATTTTAAAATTCTTTCAACCAAGGTCAAAAAACATAATAATTTATGAAACAAATTACTGAATATCCTCAAGTAACCGACAATGTCAAGAAAAATATATAATAAAAAAATAGAATATGATAATAAAAGGTCCAAATTGAATTAAATAATCATTAGTTAAGTTCCTAATAATTTATATAACAAAATTCACTTGATTATTTATGAATTTAAGCATGTGAGAAGAATGAATCTCAAACCATGTATCAGTATTCATCCAAAATTCCCCTCTTTAAGACATGTTTAGTGTTATGCCCCTAAATTCATTTATGTGGTGCACATATAACCTATTTTAGATAAAATATAATAAACTATATTTTAAAAATGGTATTTTATGTTTAATTACAAGCCTTTTCTTTCAAGGGGTTATGGATAATGTGGTATTCAAGAAGCAAGGGTTTTGTATTGGCTTAATTTTGATTCATTGACCATGGATATATTTTTATCATACTTATTGTATTTTATGGAATTTATTTCCCAAATAATGTTTCCTTATTCATGTTTCTGTTGATTATTTTTTTTCCTTTGTAGTACGGATTTTTTGTATCTCAGCTTTCGTTCATTGATTTATGATTTTTCAAATAAACTGATAAATTTGGAACATTCTTCCCTTTGATATTAATATGTTGTATTCTATCACTAGTTTTTTTGGGATATAAAATTTTACAAAAAAAACACTTTTATAAATATTTCTCAATTCTTGAGATATATTTCATGTAAGGTATATAGGTATCACAAATATCCTTTTTATTTATATTTTTTTATCCTGAACATTTTTCTCCCATGCTTGGATTTTCCCACAAAAATATATTTTTTATGTTATTTTATAACCCTCAATGGGAAAATTTTGTTTTAAAAAAAAGGAGGTTTCATTACCATTTAAAATATGGGTTTTTAAGAAAGATTATTTTAAGTACTAAAAATGTACCTTTCATAATAAAATGTTTTAGATCTATATTTCTTATAGAAAAATTTATTTCATTTTCAAGGATACGTTATTTGAGATTCTTTTAAAAGTAAATTTTTTTAATAAGTTTTATCTTCACATTTTGTAAAATAATTTTGGAATTTATCTGTAACTTCCTCTTTTACGTTAAGGTTAAAAGTGTTTTCCAATATCTCTTTTATATTTTCCATTCTATTTCTCTTTTAATTTTTAAAAGGTTTTATCTTAATAGGGTTTACGTTTCAATATTTAGACTATAATATATACATATATATTGGAGGAGGGAACTCACAATACTAAACAGTTAAATTTTTAAACTATTTTTGGGTTCAATCTTCAAAGAATACTTTTTCAATGATGTTTTTCATCTATATAATCATTTTTCTAGGTTTCCTTAATTATACATGGAATATGTTCTTTTGAAATCATCATTATTCTTCCTATGTATATATTATGACTGGTTTTTTAAAGTATTTATTTATTAATATTCTCATTTATCTATTTGTTTTAAACATCACATTTAAAAAAAATTATTGCATAATTTTCGCCTAGAAATAATACTAATACATTTTCTTGGGGAAAAGAATTTTCCTTAAATATTTTTTATTGCAACACAGATCATTATCAGAAAGTAGATTGTTTATTGTCCAACCATCTAACTTCCTTATCTGGATGAGTTATGATCATTTTATCCCTTTTATTTAAAAGAGAAATGTATAGACGTTATTGAGGATTATTTATTACTAATGTTGGTTGATCATGTATTTGATTTCTGTATTTCTCATCATATGGATGTCCATGTTATATTGAGTTAATGGTTCATTATATAATGGTGTGAATGTTATTAATGAATATTATGGTGAATGAATTAGAAATAATCTAGTGATGGCTAGGGCGTGGAATTATATAACCCCTTGATGTGTTGATGGGTCTCGGGATACTTAACAGGTTGGGTTTTGGTGCATGCCTCTTCCCATGATAGGAAAGTGTCTTGGAACAGGGAATTGAGGATAATTTTTTACTGTTCGACATTATTAATTACATTAGTATGAGATTAGTTTTATTCATATCCATGTATTTATTTATTTTCATGGGTATATCATGCTCCCAGTTTTATGTTTATTAAAGATTAGTATTTTTCATTCCTGCCATAATATATATGCCATGAATGTTCCGTGATTGATTTAGTTATATGATTCCCTCACTGTGTGTTTTATCTCACTCTATCTTATGTTTCCATTTCGTCAAGTTTTTTAAAAAATTATTACTCCTAAAATTTTTAGAAGGATAACACATATAAAAAAAATTGTGGCAGATGTTGAAGACTTTTCATGGATTAAGTAGTTCATAATATAATTAAAAAAATCCCATTGATGTAAATAACATGATATTTATCAGTTTATATTCTATTCTAATTATATGAATATATAACCTAAAAATATACTTTAGATGTAATAGATTCAATAATCATTATTATTTTTTAATTTTGGATGGTTATATTCAATCTTTTTATAACTGGTATCAAATCAATCATGTAAAGTATGTGTCTATGAGAACCAGATCTTTGAGTGTGGGTTTGGGGATTCACATCCATAATCTTAAAAAATTAATAATGATATAAATATAATATATATTTATTATATTAATATTTAGAGTCCTCTCTAAGATATAGAGATAGAAAAATTAATAACACAATTTATAGAGACGGTAGTCCGTACATACGCATGAATGCTGTTTTCATTTTCTAACGAAAATAAGTAAAGGAAGATAAATATTATTGTATCATTAAATAAAATTAATTACTTCATAGATAAAATATATATTTATTAATTACAATTTTATTAATATCCATGTGAGGCGGTGATGGAAAATGAATCATATCGCATCGTGGAGGTTGTAGTCCACACGTACACACAAACAATAATTTCATTTTCAATCTTATAGAAAAAAAGAGATGAATATGTTTATTTCATTAATAATAAAATCCCATTATTTGGGTTATACTAATTTTATTATATTTTAATGGTTATTATATCATTTAATGATGTAGAAGAAGAAGTAAAATTAAAACACTCAGTTATGCTAATTACCTCCTATTTCAAGAACTTTTATTGGATCTATCATTTTGGACCCTAGGGATTGTATTTCTAAGAAACCACTACCTCTAAAAATTGTTTAGGAATTTTGAGATGTTATGTTGGTAATTTTTTCTTCATATAAGTGTCTCAATTTGGGGAGACGAAGAGAGGATTGGTTTTTTCCTTTTATAGTTAACTAATGGACACACTTGGAATTTAAAAAATATATTTAAATATAAAAAATTAGTTTTCATGATAAAGTGGCCAAAGGTTGATATATTTAGAAAATAAGTTGATTATGATTCTAAGTAATCTTATCCAATAAAATATATAAAATTTTAGGTGATTTTTTAACCCTTGTCATGCATTTTTAACACCTCATTAAATCTTTTTATGGTTACTGTCATATCATAGTTTTTTACACATTGGGGTCTAGAAATTTACATTTAAAGGAAAAGTTAACCATAATTGGTAAATGGTTTATATTATAGAGAATATATAATTAGTATGGATATATATTATAATTTTATTATTTTTAAATAATTTGATAAAATATTATTTGACATAAGATGCAATTAAAGTCATTTTTCGGAATATTCACATAGTTTGACTTTAAGGAAAACAATATAGAAATATAATTAAAATATAAACTTATAAAACATCAGTAATATGTTATATTTATCTAAAAAATATATTTGAACACAATAATTCATTTAACTTATTTTACTTTTAATATTTTTAAAAAATTTGTTTTATTTCTTTATCACTTTAACAAGCATTGTGTTGGTGTTGTGTTATAATTTACGATAATTTTTCCATAAACAAAATTTAAATTTAAATTACCATTATAAAAAATATTCATATTTATAATCACCATTTGTAACTGAACATAACCTTTTTTTATTACCCTGAAAAAATATTGGTGATATTAAATTAAAGAGAGTGGCATTTTGTGTTTATTATTTACTTAAAATAATATTAAGGTCATTACGAAAGGGAAGTGGCAAGAAATTTACAAAACAATGAATTAAAGATCATTATGGTCAATGATAACTCATCTAATGAAATAAATACATGTTTTTAGTGATTTATAAGACTTTTCTAATAGTTTTAATCTTCATTTATCTATTTTTCACTTACCAAGGTTACAAATATTTACCACGGTTGTTATTCAATATGAAAAAATAAAAGGGGACTATTTACCAAATATGAATATAATGATTATAAATAGGTAATAAATTTTTAATTATTTAATTTATATAAGTGTAAGATATCTATTAGGTCTCGACCTGGGTGCCACTCAAGGTTCCCCAAAGTAAGTAGGCCACATAGCCTCAAGCCCGCCTCCTTGTATTCTAGAGGCTACATGCTAGCAGTGAGGGACTATGATTTTTTTGGGGACTCTATTACCTCATGTTAGAGTGTAGAATAATGAATGTTGAATGATAGATAAATAATAATATAATTTGTAAACAGATGGCATAACATAAACAATCACTATAACAACTAGACCAATAACCCACCTTAGTAGAAGCATGATATCAATAATAAATAAGCACTGGAAATAAAGATAAGAATCCAAAGATGAATATAATAATAAAAAATTATAAATTGAATCATATACAAATTAAAAATAATGTATGGCATGTCATGTCTCTATAAAGTCAGAACACATGGATATAAAGTAGATGCAAATATATGTTATAAAAAATAATAATAAAAACCCAAAAAATATCTAGAATCCCAATAACCAGCTGGATCATCTACTACCATGCTCCATCATAATGTATGAAATAAATATTAGGTTACAAGAGATAGACGCTTCCCATTGTCAACACCTACATACATATAATCTTCTCAAGTTCCAACAACATTCCAAAAAGGTTGTGAGATAAGTCCTAGTAGGCCACCACCAATTATTTCTATAACATTCAGTCTATGAATATAAACTGAAATAGTGTGTAGGAATATATAATTGTGAAAATGATTTTATGATAAATGATTCTTACTTCAGCACCAACTGGTAACATCTCAGAACATGTAACCATTTAATTAAATCCTTTAAGGGAAATTTATATAAGTAAGTCACATGAGGTGTAAAAAACCTTACAAGATAACATTATAATAATAATAATAAAGGATCCAATATATAACAACTCATCCTATAATGATTATAATAGTAAAAAAGGATCCAAGTTAATAACTAAGTCATCTTTGATCTCAGGGTTCGATCCATCTCAATAATAACATGTAGCCTGGCTATAAGGGGTCTATGTGTAATCCAAGGGGCATCACCCAAGGAATTAAACTGTAAATGATTCTAACCAAGTCCAAGGATCATGTCAAATATAAAATGAGCTAACCATGACTGAGCCCAATGGTATGAATCCATTGCACCGTGTGTCTGAAGACATCAATATTGATCCAAAGAGTGTATCCAAGGAATAATAATATCAAGAGGATAGTGAATGTATCCTATAGTGTCATGTCGGTCATCCACTGATAGAAATGGACCATGTTACAAGGTGGGCATATCCCTTGGAAATAGACTACTTGAATCGGTATGTAATCCTCTGATTTCTCAAGATATTCCTTCAAGAATCCAAGGTTGGATCAAGTCTGACCCCTCCTATAAAGAAGAAGAGGTTTATATGTAATAGTAACCTTATATAAAACTATTATTTAACTTAGTCCGTGTTATAATTATGACATTTAGTAATTAAATAGGTTCATTCCATTTTCTTTAATACTATATGACAAGGATAATTAGGATATGCAACGAATTACTACTTTGATTCCATATTAAATTAATAATTTCATTCCTTTACCTTTCATAAGTATGAAAAGGTGGGATAAGGATATACGAACAAATGAAATTAAATTATAAATAAATAGGACAAGTGATATATTTACATATACATTCCATTTATATTTTAAAATTTTCATTAATAGAATTTAAACACTTACCTTATAAGGTTTAATCAATAATATAATGTTATAGACATTAAAAAAATTCATTTGATTAATACACATACGTTTATTAAGTACAAGTCAAATCCCACTCGAACAGTGGATCAGATATTCATAAAAAATCACAGAAAGGCATACTATAGAGAATACAATACATGTGGTGAAAGGTGTTGAGGTTCATACCTCCTACAATATAAAGAAAAATTATAAACAAGGTTCTAGATTATGAGAATGATGATTATAGGAGTGGAATATGAATTTAATATGCAACACCTGATGAGTTTGGCATAGACACAACAATGGAAGTTTTTAAAGTGGTGAGACTTGAGGGATGATTCATAAACCACCTATCATATACCTGTAGAACTCTCATTGTTTAGTTTCAATTGTTAGTTTTTTCTAGAGCATAAGAAAATTAAATAATGGATCAACACCCATAAAATAGGGTATATGGGCCTACATCAAGATAACATTGACGAGGGGAAGAAATATGACAAAATGTTAAAAAGTATGGAAGAACCTCTCTGAAGGAATATAATGAGGCCAACGAAAGCTTGATTGGACTTTGAACATATGATATATTGAAAAAGATTAGTTTAAACTAATGTGGAAGCTCTTAACATATGGAGAAACCTCTTTCACTGGAAATGAGGGAAATAAGACTGAGGGAGAGTTTAATTATATTTTTACAGAAAAAATGTAATTTTATGCAAAATATATGGGTCTCATTGTTTGCCCATACAGTTGGACAAACCATGTACCAACCATGCACATCCCACCGCCTAAAGAGGGACCTGACATAGTTTCGTGCACCCGGTTTGACTAACCATGTGAAAAACTTATTGCACACTCTGCTAAAAACTATAGGTACCCACATACGGTCATGTTCTTGAGGCTGTACAACTTCCCCAAAGCACAAAACCTCTTTCATAACACTATCTAACCCTTGTAATGTTAAGGATCCCATGCCGACTGGATCGCATGATTTACCCTAACCATGTATCCCAGTCTTTTTCTCATCCTACTGGGGTTCTGATCTCCGAGCATACCCTTGACACCCCCAAAATAACTATAAACTCATTAGGAATCCATACTGGGTAAAATATAATTAGACTAAAATTTAAATGATCCATACCTCATAGAAAAACCGTGTTCTTACAGTCTTCTCACTTAAAAAAAACTCAACACCAAGTTCACCTTCCATGGGAGTTGAAACATTGTTTGAGAACAACTCTAGCCACTGAGCATGTACGTCGGCCTCCCACTCTAAATTCTCATTCATCACCTGGTCATATTTACATAACACCCATAATAAAGGTAAATAGCAGCATTGGAGAGTCTTCATGCTCCAATCAATGATGCATATAGGATAATTCTCAAAAGAAGCATCAGAATCTAGCTCAACCTCATCAAGATAAAAATTATGATATGAGTTAGAATTATAATGTCAAATTTGTTAAATGTGGAATATTTTGTGCATTTAATGGTACCTCTAAGGTAATATAAAATTATAGGATATTGGCCTAACTTTATCTATAATCTCAAACGGCCTGACCTAATAATGAAATAACTTCCCTTTCCTTTGTATCTGTCTATTCCCATGTCTGCGGGATGACCGTAAGAAGACAAGATCTGTATCCTCAAACTCTAAAGTTCATCAATGATGATCAACATAAGATTTTGTCTAGAATTAATAGAAAACATTTTATTCCTAATCAACTAAACTTAATATAAATTAACCAAAATGAGACAATGAACTAGTATCACTTCCCCTCCAGCCTCTAATCCAAAAAAGGGTGAAAGGAAAAAGCTATCATACAAGGACTCATAGAGATCCATCTGAATTGTTTATTGAAATATATTAGTATAGGTGAACTCAGTTATAGGGATATTATTCTTCCAAGAACCATTGAAGTCAATTAAATATGATCAATGCATGTCCCTTAACACATGTATCGTCTATTCTGAATGACCATCGGTCTGAGGATGAAAGGTTGTTCTCTGATGAACTTGAGTACCCATATCTCTCTGTAACCCATACCATAACCTCAATGTGAAATGAGAATCCCTATATGAAACGATCATCTGAGTGAACCCGTGTAGCTGTATAATCTCTTAGACATACATTCATCTGATCTCATCAACTGGGAAAGACCCTTGGATAATAATGAAGTGGGGTAATTTCTTCAGTTGATCCATGACAACCTAAACTAGGTTTCTACCTTGAGTCTACCTCCTTAATCCAAATAAAAAATCCATAGAAACATCTTAACCTTTCAATTCTCGGACTATTAATGGCTATAACAATCCTGTAGGTCACTAGTGCTCCACCGTCACCTAATGAAAGGTGGAATATCTAGTGATAAATCCTTTTATAATATGTTTTATCCTAGGCCACCAATATTGTTGTCGCATATCTCGATACATCTTAGAGATTCCTAGATGAACCACCCACTAATAAGAATGAGAATCGAACATGAGTTGTTATCTTGTATCTTTAGAAACCCAGATATACCCATGTAGATATAGAATATCAACTCCATCCAAAGACCAATCTGAAGGAGTGTTCTAACCGAAAATACTCTCTTGTAAAGCCAAGACATTTGGATCTAAAAACTGACTGCTCTTCACATTATATGGAAGGGAAGAGTTAACTCTTAAGGTTATGAGATAAAACTACTTGCGACATCTTGAAACCTCATATGAAGTTCATAAAATAGGATCATAAATCTCCATTCACCATTGCATTCTTGTATGTCATATGCCTATGTTTTTTGACTCATCACATCTACTACCTCATTTTTTTCTAGGTGTATAAACAATATTAAATTTGAAGGATTGATGCTACTAATCCCATCTCCACTATCTAAAATTTGAGTCTCACTGTGAAAATAATTATTCAATGATGTTGTGTTATATATACACCATAAAGTTCTCACACATCATATATTTTCTCCAGCAATGTTAGGCATGGAAAACTGATGTTAGATCAAGGTCATGTGTACAGTAGTTCCTCTTATAAGGCCTAAACTTCTGAGATCCGTACACAATGACTATATCCTCTTACATCAGAACTACTCTCATCCTAATTCCTAATGCATCACAGAACATGGTATAACCTCTTATAGGCTCTTGATGAATCTGAATAGGCGCTGAGGTAAGCCTTTTTTTCATCTCTTGAAAGAAATTCTTACATGCTTTTTACCAAAGGAACTTGACACCCTTCTTTGTAAAACCAGTAATAGGTGAAATAGGGTTTGATAAGTTTTATATTAAATTCCTATAATATCCAGGCATCCTAAAGAAACATCATATATCAACCACATGCTTGGGGTTCTCCATGGAAACCATAAAACTCACCTTATATGAGTCAATATATACTCTTGATTATGAGATAATATTACCCAATAAGTGATCATTGTCAATACAGAAGTGGAACTTAGCAATCATACTATAAAGATGATGCTCTCTTATAATATTCATAATGACCTCAAGTTGTTTAGTATGGTTTCTATGAGTATCTAAATACACCAAGATGTCATCGACAAAGACCATGAAAATGGAATCCAGAGAGGGGTGGAAAGCCCTATTCATCAAATCCATGAAAATGGAAGGCGTGTTCGTAAGACCAAATTTCATTTTAAGATGCTCATAAAGCCCAAAGATTCCACAATAAACTATATGAGTTGTGTATGAAGGTCTGAATTACACCTGTTGATAGCCCAAAATTAGTTCTACCATCAAGAACACCCCGTCTCCATAGATTTGTTCAAAGAGATAATCTATAAGAGGTAGTGGATATTTTTTCTTAATCGTATGTTGGTTCAAAAATTGGTAGTCAATGCATAGATGAAGGGTCCCATCTGCCTTAATAGATAAAATAATGGGTGAACCCCAAGAAGAAGTAATGGTTTGGATAAAAACTTTAGAATCCATATTTTCCAGCTATATATTGAGTTCAGGGAGATTAGTAGGTTCCATCTTATATAGAGGAATGTACACTAGATATACTCATGGAATAATATCAGTTGTAAACTCTACCTCACTCTCATGAGGTAATCTAGAGAAATTATTGAGAAATACATCCCTGAAATGATCTAGTATAGGAGGAAAATATTCCACATATATTCCCTAATCCTCTATGAAGAGACTAGAAATATGGGTGGTCACTCCACCAAACCCATGATGCTAATGCACATCTCTATCATCCTAGACATTCGACTCACTCTTTTGGAGATAAATACTACCCTATGGTGATGTAAAAAATACCGTACAGTGATAGTAGTCCATATAGGTGTGATATGAATCTAGCCAATCCATTTCAAGAATTAAATCAAAGAATGTCATATCAACTAAGAAGGGGTTCCAGAATATGGAATAACTTCCTACCCCATGGTGTAGTTCCTACACTAAAATATTCCCTCTGGATGAACATCCAATAGTTTATCTAGGGTTATTACACCATGAGAGTACTAAATTTCTAGCTTAAGACTTTCCATGGTTAATAAAGAGATAAAGGAGGGTGAAACACCTATATCGAATAGAGAAGATACAATTGTATAGGTTACTAGAATAATACCACATTCTATAGATGGTCGGACACTCTGAACCTTACGTATTATCTATAAAGCATGTAACTAACCAAATATATTTCCCAACTCTACATCTGGACTACCCTAAATAGGTATTCTCAACTAACACTGATAATTAGAAGTCTGGATATTGTAGCCATAAAATCCTCCTCGTCCAATCCTGTCAGTGCTACTCCAAATCCCCACCTGACATAGCATAAAAGAACTTAATCCTGAAGGCAGAGTGGGTGCAGATGATCTTCCACTATAAATAAATGGAATGTTCTGACAGAATCTCTTAAGAATCCACATACACCAAAAATCACAACACCCATAAGTTAATCTATCACACTAAGTCTTTAGATGAACCTACCTTCCACATTGATGTAATATAACATAGTTTCCAATGTGGATACTCTGGTGGCTGTTTCTTTGATGAGAAACCTCAAGGGTGCACTTAAAACTATTGGAAGAGCTACTTCCCTACCTTGGCACTGAACCTCTATTCCTAGTAATACCACCTTCCCTTGGGTTGTGCTCAGTGATAAGAGCCTAATTGCGATCTTAGAAAAATTAGGTAGACGAATGGCATTCACCTATGTATGCATGGAATACCTAAGCCCATGCTCGAAGCATCTTGAATGAGATAGCTCAACACCAGCTAGAAGTAGTTAAAATCACTACAACTTAGTAAAATGTATTGAATAATCCAAATATGACACAGCACCCTACTTCAGGAGCATAAAATCTCTAGCTCAGTCCGCTCTCAACATCTAAGGAAATAAGTAAACATAGAAGGCTGTCTGAAAATTAGCCCAGACCATGCCCTAATGATGGATAGCATGACTAATCACATCCCACCAATGCTTGGCTAAATCACGCATCATATATGGGGAAATATTGACCATCCTTTATGGAGGAATCTCCAAAATATCAAAGATAGATAGAGTGGCCTCTAACCAAGACTCAGTATCCTATAGACCACCATCCCCTAAAAAGATTAGATGATGTTGTTGTTGGAACTCGTGAGTCAGATAACCGTAATAGGTGTAGGTTATTGAGCATCCTACATGGACTTCATTAGACATATAAAACCCTTATAAAGTAAATGTTTGTTCCCATATCAATCATAATAGGTGGTTCCTCAAGTGGAAATCCTAACAGTAATATCGGTGTCTTAGATCCCACCATCTATTGAGCATAGTCATCGCCACCCTTTTGTTGCATGACATGAGGAATTCGATCTATAATAGATCTAAAAACACCAAGAAAACCCTTCAAAACAATATTTCTAATAAATAGAAGCGCTATAAAAATAATATTCTATGAATAATGGATAAATACCTATGGTATTCTACCCCATCTACCCATTTAGGAGGTCAGGTATTGACAAGTGTTCAAGTTTAATTTATTGGGGTTCTAGTGGATGAAGGCACTATGAGAAAATAGTGTTTTAGTGGTAGTTTTTTGCAGTAGTTTTTTAGCGGCTGTACAAACCGTCGCTAAATCGTTTTTTATTTTTTTTAATTTTTTTTCAATTTTTTTTAATATTTTATTTTAGTTTATTTTTTTAATTTTTTATTTCTTTATTTTTTATATATTACTAATTTATTTATTTATTTTAGTTTATTTATTTATTATTTATTTATTTATTATTTATTTATTATTTATTTATTATTTATTTATTATTTATTTATTTTCGTAATTTATTTATTATTTAGTTATGTATTTATTTAATTTTTTTTAAAAAATATCTCCTAAAAATATTAATTTTTTAACGGAGGTTTTTTAAAAAAACTGCCGTGAAATAGCGGTGGTTTTTTGAAAACCTCCGCAAAATTTAAGAAATTTTTTTGATAAATTTTAAAAAATTACTTATTATTTATTACTTATTATTTATTATTTTTCACTAGTTATAAATAAATATTGTTTATTATTTATAATTTTATATATTTATAATGTGTCAATTGATTAAAATTTATAATTATTAGTTAATACTATTTGTAAACTGAAAGAAAATCTTAAATAAGTAGAAGAATAAATTTCGGCATCAAATGACCATAATTTCTTATCCGAGAGTCCTTTTCAGCTCTACAACCAGTCAAATCAAAGTTTATCAAATGAGAAAAAACCATGTGAGAATTAAATTGAGTGATAATCAAAGGAAAAAAATATATTGAAAATTCAAAAGTTGAAAATCGAACTCGAATATCAAACGACCATAACTTTTAATCCGGGTGTCTATTTGGGCTCTACCACATATCAAATCGAAGTCTATGATGATCTCTACACCGCTTAGGTCTGTTACCAACCCATTGAGTATTGTACCCCTTTTTATTCCACCAGAAAGGACTAGAAGGTCTCCGAAATTGAGGTTTTAGTTGGAGACACCGATTTCATAAAATTCAAATGGTTGTAACTTTCAATCCACGTGTCCATTCACCCTGTAACACAAATCATATCGAAGCCCATTTCACGATCTTCGATTTGACTGGTTGTGGCACATGAAAATGAGTATCAAATCATATTTTATGACCATTTTAGTGTTTTTAGGGTTTATAGAGGTTCTTAACGTTTTATGATTTATTTAATTAATTGTTTATTTATTTATTTAATATTAATTAATTAATTAATTAATTAATTAATAATTAGTTATTATTTATTTAAATATTTTTTATTATTAGGTATTTATTCATTCATTCATTTTTTTTAGTTATTATGTACACATTAATTATTAATGTATTTTTAATTTATTTTTTAATTATTTATTTATTATTTATAATTTTTTATTAGTTTATTATTCATTTTTTATTTATTTATTTATTTATTTATTTATTCGTTATTCATTATTTATTATTTAATTATTAATTAATAATTGATTACTTATTATTTATTATTTATTTATTATTAATTATTAGTTATTAGTTATTATTAATTATGTATTAATTATTTATCTATTTTTTTAGTTATGTATTTATGAATTTATTTCTTTATTATTTATTTTATATTTTTTAATTTTTATTCTTTATTCTTTATTCATTATTATTTATTCCTTATTATTTATTTTTAAATTACTAAATATTAATTTATTACTAGTTTATTATTGCTTTATTATTTATTAATTATTGATTATATTTTTATTAATTATTTTTTTATTAATTATTTATTAAATATTGAATATTGAATAGTGCACATTAAATATTAAAATTAAATTAATAATTATTAATTAAGAATTATTAAATTTATAATTATCAATTATTATTTATTAGTTATTATTAATTTTTAATTATTATTTATTTATTTATTTATTTATCTATTTATTTATGTATTTATTAATATTTTATTGATTAATTATTAATTAATTATTAATTAATTATTAATTATTTATTAATTATTTATTAATTATTAAATATTTCATATTTCATATTAAATATTAAAATTAAAATATTAATTAAGAATTATTCATTTTAAAATTATCAATTATAAATTATTAGTTATTATTTATTATTTATTATTTATTTATCTATTTATTTATGTATTTATGTATTTATGTATTTATTTATTATTTAATTATTATTTATTCTTTCTTATTTATTATTTATTATTTATTAATTTATTTTTAATTTTCAAAATATTAATTTATTATTAGTTGGTTATTCATTTATTATTTATTTATTCATTATTAAATAGTAATTATTTATTTATTATTAATTAATTAATTATTAATTATTTATAAATTATTTATGAATTTTTTCACATAAATAATTAATGATTAATTATTAATTTTTAATGATCAATTTTTAATGATTATTAATTATTAATTATTAATTATCAATTATTAATTATTTATTATTTATTATTTATTATTTACTATTTATTATTTATTGTTTACTATTTCTTTTTTGTTATTTGTTATTTATTATTTATTTATTATTATTTATTTATTTATTTATTTATCTATTATTTATTAATTTAATATTTAATATTTATTTTTTTATTATATATTAAATTATTTTTTAATTAATTTATTATATATACATTACTTATATATATGATATGTTATATATTATATATTATCTATTATCTATTATCTATTATCTATTAACTATTATCTATTATATATTATCGAATATATATTATGTATTATATATTATATATTATGTGTTATGTATTATGTATTATATATTATCAGTTACGTATTATATATTATATATTATATATTATATATTAAATATTATATATGATTAATTATTAATTATTGATTATTGATTAATAATTATTGTTTAATAATTATTGATTAATAATTATTGATTAATAATTATTTAGTTTTCATTTATTAGTTATGTATTACATATTTTTCAAATTAATATATATATATATAAGTATATTAAATTCGATTTATTGACCACATGAAGAGCCTCCTGGAGAGGTAAATTCTTTAGAGAATAAGCAAGAGGTTAGGGGTTCAAATCTCACCCAACGCGGAATTTATATATATGGAATGGGCATGTGCATGGGCATGTGCATGGACATAGACTTATGCAAGGAGATGGATGGGCATGTGGGTGGTAATGACAAATGAATTAATAAATAATAAATAATAAATTAAATAATGAATAAATTAATAATTAATTAAATAAATAAATAAATTACTAATATAAAAAAAATTAAAAATTAAAAAAATTAAAAAAATTAAGAAAATTAAAAAAATAAGTAAATGCTATTTTGTGACGATTTAAACCGGTGCAAAATAAAAAATTAAAAAAAATTAAAAAAAGATTAAAAAAAAATCAAAATGATTTAGCGGAGGTTTAAATTGCCATTAAAAATCCGCCTCTAATTATTTCTCGATACACGATTTAGCTGCGGTTTTCTAAAACCATTGTTGAACGATTTCGCGGTGGTTTAAACCGCTGCTAAATATAAATTTTGGCGTAGTGAGGTTCAATCCCAATTTTCATCTTTATTTACTAGAAACTATTTCTTTTTTATGTCAATATTTACATTTAATGTTTTCTTATATACAAAAAATAATTTTTGATTTAAATGAATCTTCATTCCCAATGAATAAGGGCACATACACCTTATCACTGAAATCGACACACATTTAATTTCTATTTAACCTCCTCCAATGGCCTGAAGTCCTTCATTTTATATTGATTTTTGATAATCCACCTTTCAAGGGGTGAGGTGGAACCCTTACAAGGCCTGTATAAGTATGTATTACATGGCCCATAGGCCTTAGAGAAATTCATTGCCGGTAGGCTTCAAACATTACATACAACCCAGACTAACTACATGTAACTTCTCCTCCCCATCATCTTCATCGTGAAATCATCTCTCCACCATAGAATGGCTTTTCATCTAGGAATTCTCGTGCATGCACGGGCTTTTCCCTATGGCAGGTGCCATACTCTCTCTTTCTTGCAATCCGTTTAGCTTCTATTGTGGTGAAAACTCCTTGCTCATCCTCCATGTAGAGCCTATTTCTTGTAGGTTGTCTGGTTTTCATCTGCACTTAAAACAGGCCCGCAGGGCATGAGGTGGCCCTAAGGCATTACTGACATTAAGGTCTGGGTGGCCCGAAGGCCTTAAAAGACTCAGGGACCAAATCAGTTGCCTGAAGACCCAAACAGGGGCATATTCCTGGCTGCTACAGTGCCAAATATTGACTACTACAGTTCCAGCTACAGTACTGCTATAGTACCTGCTACAGCACTGCTATAGTACCTCAGAAATACTGCCTCCTCCTGGATTTGATCACTGGTCTCTTGGATTCACTTACGGAGTCTTTACCAACCGGGCTAAGGCTCATGTGCCTATTTAACCCTCTCTACATTTTACATCAGAATCAAATGGGTAAAATATGATGGCTCGACTTGGTAAATTACCCATTCCAATCTACTAGGTCTCATAGACCTCATGAGGTAAAACTAAAAATCACTCAATCACATCCAAATATTAGATCATTTAACAAGAGGTACATAGATGAAATGGCTAGAAACCATCTATTTAAGATTCAACCACCAACCTATACATGAAAACACTATTTAGATTGATGATTGCACTTTAAATAACCAACTCCCTTATGTTTGAATGATGTTATAAACACAATAATATACACCAAGCATGGATCACTCAACAATCACAAGAAATATAGGAAAATGAAAGCAATTAAAGGCAACTATATGGAATGGAAGATGTATGGAATGTGAATTCTAGGTGCCTATAATGATGCAAAATTAATGATTCATTAACCTAATTTAATCGGGCCAAGGATATAATGAAATCCTAAAAAATAGTAATAATAAAAAAATAATAACAATCACATAGCATGTGTATTACCCAACTGTGAAAATGAAAACAAATATAATAATCAAAATACATAAAAATGTGTCTTATTTTAAGAAACTCTCCATTTACCCCAAACATGGGTTATCTATTCCCCGAAACAACTTATAACTATGTTCCTAATAATTCCTAATATCATGTCTATTATATCAAAATAAAAAAGTATGAGAGAAAATGCTTCGATTCCACTTTGTGACATCCTGAAATTGGTGCCACTCAAGGTCCCACAAAGTATGCGGGCCACATGAACTTGAGCACGCCTCCCTGTACACCAGAAGCCGCCAACTAGTAGTGAGGGACTAGGGTTAGTCTATGGGGATAATATTCCCTTGTGTTATAGTGGATCACAACAAAAATATAATAATATATAGATAGTGGAATAATATGTAAATATAAGAAATAGAAGAAATAAACACCATAACAACGGAACCAGTAACCTACTATAGTGGAAGCATAATATCAATAATAAATAAGTACTATAAATTAAGAAAAAAATCCAAGATGAATACCATAATCAAAATCTGGAAACTAAATTATATACAAAATGATCATAATGTATGTCACGTCATGTCTCTATAAAGTAGGACAACGTGAACACAATGAAGCAGAAAATATATGCTATACAAAAGAATCAAAAGAAGCCAAAAACTATCCAACATCCCAAGAATTGGCCCAGTCATCTTACACTATGCTCCTTCCTATTACAATAAATCATGTGTAGGTGTCCAAAGTGGGACACTTCTCTTTATAAAAACTTGCGTACATATAATCTGTCTGGGTACACACATTGGCCTAGATAGGGTTTGATACAAATATAAGTAGGCCACAACAAATAGTGTCTATAAAAGTCCATTCTATGAATATAATATTAAATAGTGTAAATGTATATATAAATGTATAAGAATGCTATAATGATAACCAATACCAACTCTATCTTCACTTAGTAATATCTCTTAACCCGTAAACATTTAATTAATTCATTTATGTTTATATTATATAAACAATTCATGTGAGGTGTAAACAAAACTGACAATATCACATGACAATAATAATAATAATAATAAATGATTCAAGATATAACTAGGAATCATATAATGATGATAATAGTAAACAAAGATCCAAGGTAAGAACCTAGAAATCCTTGAACTGATGGGTCAATTCAATCTAGTAATAACTTACAACATGACAATAAGGGGTCTGAGTTTAATCCAAGTGGAATCACAGTAGGTATTCTATTATAAATAATTCTAATTGAGTAAAAGGTTATCATCCAAGGTAAAATGGGCTAAGTATAACTGGTCCCTATTAGGTGAATCCATGGATTCACATGTTCTAAGACATCATGATGAATCCAAGGAGGGTATTCAAGGCATCCTAATATCCAGAAGATAGTTAAGGGATCATATGATGTCATTTTAGGCATTCTATTATAGATAAAGAGCATGTTCCAAGGTGGGTATCTCCCTTAGAAACAATCTCCTTGAATTAGAATGGCATACTCTGACTTCTCAAAGAAGTCCTTGGGAATCCAAGGCTATCTCATGTGATGCTACTCTTTTAAAGAGGAAGAGTTCCATATGCAATAGGATCCTTATACGTAATTCATTATTTAACATAGACCATGTAATACTCATTCTGTTTAATAATTCAATAGTTTCATTCCATTTTCGTTCATACTAGGTGACTAGGCTAATTAGCGTATGCAGCCAATTACTACTTTGATTCAATATTAGATCTATATGTTAAGTCCATTATCTTTATTAAGCTTAACAAGGATGGATAAGGACAATAAACCATTTGAAATTCAATTATAAATAACTATTCCATGTGATATATTTAAATATAATTTTTATTTAACATTCACGAGGTTCATTAATTGATTTGAAATATTTACCTTAGAATGTTCAAGTGATACTATAATTTTATAGCTATTAAAAATTCATTATTTTAATTAAGAGACTTACCTTTATTAAATCCATGTTAAAGCACACCTGGACGGTGGTTTATTTAGTCCTAAAGCCCCACTAAATACATAATAAAGAGCATAACCTATATGGGGTGAAAGTAGTTGAGGTTCCAACATCCTATGACATGAAGAAACATTATGAACAAGGCACAAGAATACAATCCTGATGATTTTAAGCATGGAATATGAATTTATTAAGCAATTCTAATTCAAATATTCATGTATACAATGATGAAATTTTTAAAAATTGTGATTCTTAATTGATGATCCATAGACCACCTACTGTATACCCATAGAATTTTCCTCATCGAGTATTGGCCCTTAGTTTGGAATGGATCAAAATAAAATGGAAGAACAGATCAAGGCCATGAAAATAGGTCATTAGAGGCTACATCAAGATAACATATTTGAGGGTAATACAAACAATGAATTAAGACAAAGGATCAAATCACTTACCAGGAGGAATCTAAGGAGACTAACAGAAGCTTGATCATACTTCAAATATATGAGATATTGAAGAAGCTAAGTTATAACCAAGGTAGGATATCTCAACCTATGGAGAAGCATATACCATTGGAAATGATAGAAATAATTTGTAGGGTGAGTTTAATTATATTTAAAAGCAAAATAGCAATTTTACTCAAAATATTTGGATTTCACATTTTGACTACAAGGTTTCCCAAACCATGAGTAAATCATGTTGTATGCTAGGCTAAATATTGAAAGTACCCTTGCATGGGTGTGTTCATCAGGTTGGAAGATTTCCTAAAAATAGGTATCCTTCTTAATCCCACTTTAAATACCTCACATAGTCATTCAAACTCTGAGGAATGTCTTTCACAACTTTTACTAACTGTGCGACATAGTCCTTTTTTCAACCGGAAAGGGTTCCAAGTTTCAAACTAGTCCCAGACACCCCTATAACAACTGTGACCTCATTAGGTATCCATAATGGGTTCAAAATAAATAATTTGACCTAAATTTAAAGGATATATACCTCATATAAAAACTAGTCTCTTATAATATCAATTTTTAATATAAATTTGTAAAATACAATGGAGTATAGTTTTTACACAAATGTGTTTTTAATCATAAAAATGAACTTATCCTAAAATCAAGTATAATAATGATTCCTATGTAATTAATTATATTATATAATTAAATTAGTCTTATGTTACTTTATTATAAAATTTAAAATATAATGGAACTTTTAATTTACGTGATTTAATTACAAGAAATGATAGTTTTAAAAAATTCATCATTTTTCCTTATTCACTAAAAAATAAATCTTTTGAGATAAATACCAAAACATCACCATAAGATAATATTTACATACTAATTTCAAAAATGGAATTAATTTCTTAAAATAATTTTTTATAAATGGTATAAATTAATTATAATATCCATGCACAAAATGAAATAAAACCACTTTTGAAGAAAATTTATTTTATATGAAAAAATTGAATAAATAAAAATTGAGTATTTATTTGTTATCAATTAATTAATACATTTTCATTTTATAAAATATTTATATATATTTTTTATAATGTGTTTGTTCATATTCATAGCTTTAATTTAATAGTTAGTTAATAATATATCACAGTTTGTTTTAAGCTTCATGTTGCAAGTCAAGAATGCTATTAAACACTTATAATTTATTTAAAAGAATATATATTATAAAATATTATGATGTTACATTATTCCCCACCCCCCATAAATAAAATATTCCATCAATGTTTTAATTATCCATTAATGGAATAAGTTTATCATGACATAGTAATAAAATATGATGTTGATTATATTGTGATGTCTAATTTCTATGTCATTATTAGGAAACTTATTATTTTTAAAACCAACTATGTGTCATTATAGGACTCATGATTTTACAAAAAAAATAACTTGATATATGAGTGAAACATTCTATATAAGACTTGATAAGTTTATCTTCCTCTTACTTATGTTGAGTAAATCATTTTCCATCAACATAGAGAATATGAGATAACATACTCACATGATTTATTTTAATACCATAAGAATAATTTTTTCCTTTTATTTTGATTTAAGTATTTTGACATCCCTGATTCATCTCATATTCCATATGATAAATAACCATGATGAATTTATTTTTCTAATTCTTGAAGAACTTAAATTAACTTTTAATAGATAATAAGATCCCCAAAAGAATGAAAAGTCATTCCTCCTATATTTAGATATTTACTAAAATCGAAATATTCATAACACGTTATCCAATATTAATACATCTTTGTACACAAATATCCACAATATCCATAACAACACCCAATTTTAAACATAAATCATTCAATAAATAATTAAACTTAAAACTGTTCAAAATATGTTGGACTAAAATTGAAACCCAAAGATTAGAATCATTTTATCTTATATTCTTCCATGATCAACTTAAAAATTATCTCTAAATAATATTAATCACTCATAAGTCTATATGAATAGAAATTATATTCCCTAATCACACAATCCACAAAATATTCTATTCATTTTCATAAAAATCTGGAATCACCATAAAGCCAAAATAAATTCATATATGCTTTTAAAAATTAACTCTGCAAAATTTGAAAAAATGATTTTACCAATATTAATCATCTCTTTATACCAAATTAACATTATTATCTCATTTTCAGGAACATATTAAGGGTTATATATCCCTCAATCATGTGTCTTCAAAAAATATCACCATATTAATAAATCAATTTTCTAGGTTATCGGTACTATTCAACACATGTTTATAAATCCATAAAGAATAACTACTATGAAAAAATATGCATATATTGCATGTTTTTTATAAATGGAATATCATTGATAAAACACTTATATAACATAATTCTCAATTCAAAATACATAAACACATTAATTAGTCATCTTCAACAATTGGAATAACATAAGTTCTTTATTAGTCTAGGATTTATCCCTTTAATTAGGGCATTGACTTGGATAATTACAAATTTCCCCACACATAATACACTATACTATAAATGGATCTTTAGGATGTATGTTATTTCCCCTATTGTACTCTTCATTTTTTCATGGTAATTAGTAACTTTATTCCCTTCTTATCCACACATAATACATATTTTAAATCTATGTCTTATTAGGTTTATCCTAGTTCAACCATGGTCACTATTCATTTAAATCATTCATAACGATTTATAAAGAAAATATGAATTTATATTATAATATCTGCATAGCATTTTTACCCAGGAGTCCAGTCTTAGCCTCACTATTTTTGCGACACTAATAATCTAGTTAATACCCAATACACCTCATTCGGAGTTGGTACCTTTAGGTGTGTCCATGACACATCCATATTCACTTTATAGTATCCAAATAGGGATGTATTTTCTATGAAAACCACACTCCTTTCATTACCATAACATTGGGTGTTTTTATATGATTTGGATTTTCCTAAGGGTTCTCTGAAATGATTTTTAATCCGAGTTTCAAAAAATTACTAAACTATTATCTGATAACGACTGAGGTGATCCAAAAATTAAATACATAAATATAACGTATTATTATAGGAATATTTGTTACATATCATTTTGATCCACACCAGAACTAAAAAAATTATTGTATTTGAAAAATTATATATATAATCAACTAGTATATGAAATATATATCCCATCTTCCATTAAGTTATCCATTACTGTAACCACTCTTAGACATGCCATACTAACAAACTTTATTCGTATCCTGATTAAGAGGAAACACAATAAATGGTGATCTTAGATTCTTCTTAAGGGTAAACATGAGACATATCATTGATTATTTAAGCATAAAATTATAATAATGGTATGAGAATATGAGGTTAAAATTTGAAAACCATGCCAAATAATTAATAGATCATAATCATGAGTCCTGGCATAAGTTTTTTCATTTCCTAGTATTTGAATCATAAATAAATAAAAGGACATGATCCATTAAAGTATAACATTATAATAATATAATATCTTACAAAATTAGTATAAATTATGGAATAATAATAATCCTATAAATCTTATGTCAAGGATACACGTCAAGAATTTCTTCACATGTCAGGCCTAGGATAACCACCCATGTACCTATTTGGGTCTTGGAATAACATCCCACATACCCTCTTTTGGGATTGGTATAGCCACCCTTGTACCTGTTGATATCATAAA
This sequence comes from Viscum album, assembly GCA_963277665.1. Classification (NCBI taxonomy): domain Eukaryota; kingdom Viridiplantae; phylum Streptophyta; class Magnoliopsida; order Santalales; family Viscaceae; genus Viscum; species Viscum album. The sequence goes on from OY728148.1 coordinate 791,917,099, forward strand.
ACATTAATCTTTACTTATTAATTGGAGTGATATAAAATATCCACTCACCACATAATCGTAATTCATTTTTATATATACCACAATATCATGGAAACTATTAACATTTCATCATAACATAACCCAGGGGAAATAAAAGGGGTTTCATCAACATAATCATAAACTATCTACTGTCATAATTGTGCCATATAACAAGTGAATTATAAGTAACATTAATGGATGGTGTCATAGATGAAAATAACTCTAAAAGATCACTATAACATTTTCATGATGAGAATACAATTTTTCATTTTTAAATCACTAATTTAAAATCTATAAATTTTAAAGATATTAAGGAATTTTTTGTTGTTGTTATTAACCATGTTAACTTATAAAGTAATATTTAAGTAAAATATTATTAATAATGGTGGTTAAATTTGTATGTGAAAAAATGTTAAAATAATGATTCCTTTCCCATTTTCATTAAAAGTAAAAATTACCATGTTTTGAAAACGAAAAGAAGATCAGTTTTAAAAAAGTTCATAGAAAGTAAAATATGGGTAAAATTTTATTTAATAAATCATTGAATAATTGTATAAACATTGCTGAAAATATTTTCATGAAAATATTGACATGGAAGAAATGATTCTTGGTTGAATAGAAAAAAATGTTTTTCCTTAAAACGATTATTTCAGACATTCATGTACATTGATAGAGGATAATTAAAGTAAAAATTGTGATTTCCATAAATAACTAAGGTAGAAGAAGACAAAATTAGTGATAAATCATATAATTTCAGAGTGTAAGTTTTAAGAGTAAACAATCCCAGTAAAAATGAGATTGTAACATATTACCCCTACCACTTTGGTAACTTTGTAATCAACCACCACCCCCTTGAAAGAAATAAATCCAAATGAAACTTAAAATAAAAAAAACATAAGGGTATTCATGATAAAAAATATCAATTGGTAATTATATACACCTAATAGAATATAGTTATATAACATAACATATTTCCCAAAGAAGAAAATTTTATACGCTAAACTCTTACAAATTTAATAACATTCAAATCAAAAATAATTGGATCAAATATTTTGAATTTTAATTTTAAGTAAATTTCATTAAGAAGTATTCATGATATAACATTGAAAATGGGCATTATTTACACCTCATAAACAAAAATAGGTGTATAACATCTTATTGACTCAACGAAATTATATTGAGATAAAGAACCCTTACCTTATCTATGAGTTGATTCATAAAATATATGACCACATATATAATAATAATATATTTATAATAATTCTATAACATAACCATATACAAACTTATAATAACATATTTGTTTTACTTATAACATTTTATCACCCATTCATTAACATTTTTTATTTAAATCACTTTTCTAAGTGATAATTGTTTTCCTTTTCATGTATGTTTTGATTGAGTTGTTATGGTAATTTAATATTGATAAAGGATCCATAATCTCCATAATATTAATATTGATATAGATATCATATATATTAATTATATATATATATATATATTTATAATCATCTATAAAAGTTAAATATAAAAAAATGAATTACACCGTTCATGGAGATGGTGGTCCTTACAAACACATGAATTTTGTTTTAATTTTCTAATGAAAATAAGGAAGGGAAGATAAATAATATTTTAAATTAAAAAATCACAAACAAGCTATAAATTTCATATATATTTATAAAAATTAATTATTATAATCATACATGTGAGGTAGTTATGGAAAAGTAATTGTATCGCTTCATAGAGGTGGTAGTCCACACAAACACATAAGTGATATTTTAATTTCCAATTCAATGAAAAAAGGAGATGAATAAGGTTAGGAAATTAACATAATATAATATAATTATATGGTATATTATGATTTCATTATATTTTAATGGCTATACATGATTTTAATAGGTATAAGAGAAAGTAAAATGAAAACACATGATTAAGACAATTACCTCCTCTTGGAAGAACCTCAGTTGGATCTCACCATAAATACATAGGTATAGTATTTTTAAAATACCAAGACCTGTAAATTTAGTATGATGGTGTTTGGAATATATTTTGGTAAGTTTTTGTAATGAAAAGTGTGAGAAGGTTGTGTGAGGAAGACAGTAGGGGTGGTTTCTTTTTACAGTGAATGAAAGGACAAACTTAGAAATACATAAAACATTTAAATATAATAAATTATATTTCACATAAAAATATTAAAAAGTTAATAATTTTAAAATATAGGATTATTATAAGTATATATCCTCTAATAGAATAAAATTTATGATGTTTAGGTGTTTTCTTAACTCAAATCTATTAGATTTAACTTTTTATTAACCCTTTTGATGATTATGTGATATCATTGATTTTTTCTCCTTAGGTGCCAAGAAATTTATTATAAACTTAAAGGAGATCCATAATTGAAAATGGTTAATATTATCCATATTATCCAATCATATTGGTAAAATATAATATTTTTATTAATTCTTAATCATTTAATAAAATGTTATTTAACATAAGATACCATTAAAGTCAAATTTGGGTCTATTCACATAGTTTGACATTAAGGACAAAAACATATAAATGGAATTTGAATCATAAAATTTTATAGAACACTATTATTTTATTTTTATCTAGAAAATTTAATTTAAAAAATTCATTCAAATTTTATTACTTTTAATATTTTTAAAATCATTTATTTGATTTTTCTATGACTTAAAAAAGCACAATGTCGCCATTGAGTAAGAATTTCAGGTAATAATTTAATCCATAAAAATGAAAAATAAATCAAAATTATAAAAAATATTCAAATTTCAAATAATAATTTTTATGTGAACAAAACCACTATTTATCTCTATTAAATGTTTTTAGAGATATTAAAACTAAGAGAGTGACATTTTGTATTTAATCTTTACGTAAAATAATATTAAGGACATTATTAATGGAAAGTAGCAATAAATTTCCAAAAACATCATATATAATATGATTAAGGTTACATGTAACCAATAAAATTAAATAAAGGCCAGTGTTTTGGTTATTTCAATGACTTTTCCCATAGTCTTAATCCTCTTTTACCCATTCTACCCTTATTGGGATAATAAATATTTACCATGATAACTACTCATACTGACAAAAAATAAAAGGAATATATTTAAAAAATCTAATCCTTTTTATTCCAAATATAAAATCCATTTTTCATGAATCAATTTCTATAAGTAGGTTAAATTAATTTTAATATAAATGCTTAAAACGCAACGAAAAATTGTTTCTAAAAAAATTCATTTTTAAACTGAAAATGAACTTATACCAAAATCAATTATAATAATGATTAAATTTTAATTAATTGGATTATATAAAATTAAAATAGACCCATGTTACATTAATATCAAATTTCAAACAAAATGGTAATATTAAATAACATTATTTAATGAAAAGAAATGATAGTTTTAAAAAATTGTTATTTTTTATTATTCACTGAAAAATAAATCTTTATGAAAAAGAATAAAAAACTCTAAGTTAATAATTATATATTTATTCAAAAAATTTATATAATTTTATAAAATAAAATTTCTATAAGTGTTGTAAATTAATTATAATTTCCACAGTCAAAATGCAGTAAAACTACTTTTGAAGAAAACGAATTTTTGAAGCATAAATTTACTTTACTGGAAATTAATTACATATTTATTATGAAAAAATAAATAAATTAGAATTATATAAAACATTTATATATATTTTTTTAATATTTTTATTCCAATTAATACAAAAAATTTAATGACTAGGTTATAATATATCACGGTTTGTTTTAAGCTCTATGTTGTGTGTCAGATAAGCTATCAATCACTTACAATTTATATAATATGAAGCTTCATTAATGTTTCAGATAATTTTACTAAAAGGAGAAAAAATTAGAGATATTGTTTATTCAAATGAGGGAAATGGAACTGGAAACTCTTCAGTGGAGGTAGGAAATTCAGAAGATCATGTTCAATGTGTTTCAATGTGTAGTGTTAAATTGTTCGAAATATGTGAATGGAAGTTTCATGTCTATGTTGATACATCATAATGCTGATACGTTAAAGTTATTTAGTGGATCATAAAATTATATTTCACTACTCATTGGATGTTAATTTTTATTGATGTAATTCCTATAGTAAATCAATCCTCACTGTGATCATGGGAGTTATTTCCATGAATATTGAAAGTTGGATGAACTGATTAATCGACTGGGACATATTGTAAGCTAGTAGAACCACATGTACTGGTGTGATTATTCAATTATAAAATTAATTTTAATTAGTGATCTAATTAGATGACTTTGATAAATTGCATATAATTCCTATAACTTATTAGGGAATGGAAATGCAATAATTTTTTCTCGTAAACAGATGTATTAATTTCCAAAAAATGTAAATTCATCGATTTATCTTTTTTGGTTTAATTTACATTTGTATATTTTCTTCTTTTTTAGTGAGTGTTCAAATTGGTGAGATGATTTAGGGTGAGGAATTTTATTCTATGTTTTTTACACTAAAAATCATTGGGTTTCATCTATCCAAATAAGATCTAAAGATTTTTTCACTATTCTTAGAGTTTCAATTGGGGAATATTCCATGATTATTGTGGTGTCTACCCCCACCATTAAGAAGTTTAATTTAGTTTTTTTAAAACCATTAATATTCCACATTTAATGTGTTTATATATTACTGTGCATTATGTTTTTTTTTTCTTTCTTATGTAAAATAATTATGTCATCACCCGACCCAATATTTCCCTACTAACCATCAACAAGCAGAGTCTGACAACCCAGGACCACCTCTAAAAGGATATAGGATGGAAACAAGAACCAAGAAATCATAAAATGAAATATTAATACATAGAATAATTTACATGTATATGCTCCCAAAATAATATACATGAAAAATTGGATAGTAATGATAAAAGATTGCAACATATATAGTATAACCATTGATGTAATAACCTCTAGGGAATACACCAAAGTACAACAATATAAAACCAATCATAATAGGGAAAAATACATGCCAAAATAGAAATATGGTATAAACCTTAAAAAACATGGGAAAAGGAAAAAATAATGAGAGCTCAACTCATGATCTCCATGTCTAACCATTGAGTGCACTCAATGCACCCATGTACTATTATGCTCGGCCGAAGTCATCGCCAATCTACATGTCATCTTCATAAGATACAACATATGAGGGAAAATACCATGAAGGGGTGAATATATAAATATCTATTATGGTGACCCAAAAACCACATAAGGGAGTAATAAAAAGATATAATAGTAGTTATTCAGCTTAACCTATAATCAATTGGGAAATAAAATCCAGTAAATATGCTCATAAGAAACCCAATTGAGAGAAAACAATAGATCTCCATATCAAAATCCTAGCTAGAATGATGAGTTATATTGTAGCTCCAATGGACTATCAATGAGTCCCAACATCATGCACAACCTTACAAGAATCTACGTGGATGGGACCACTCCACATGACTATGCTCTATAGTTGTGGGACCACTAACTCCCATTTTGGAAAAATTTTAAGGCCTAGGGTAGGGATTAAGAGATCTCCTTCATCCAGGATCCATTCAATCTTATGTTCATCATGTTGGATGTGCAATGGTAAGTACTCGAGTCCATTTAAGCTTACTTTTCTCTCACTCTCAACCTAGTTATTGAGGTGTGAGAATATTTTCCCTTTTTTCTCAGATCTACACCCTTCCAAGCCAAATAAGAGGCTGAGACTAGAGGAGGAGTGTTGTACAAGCCTAAAGTTGGTGGTCTATAATTCATCCCTCAAGATCATCAATTTTGGAATTGTCGTGTGGGGCCCATTGAATTTATCAGTTGTCATTTATTGAATTTATATTCCATTATTATACTCATTAGAACCATATGGTTATGATCTTTCTGAATATGTGACTTTTTTAGTGGTTACACCCATAACTCCATCCATCCCATGTAGGATGTTATGTCATAATTGTTGTTTTAGTGTTTTGATATGTTTGATCCAATGTTTGGGTGTGCCTTAGATTTGCCTTTATAAGGGTAATATTTTCTATATTAAATCAATTTTTTTAAATTTATTATTGTGCAATGGAAAGTACCATGAATGCTCGCCACATGACCTGCCTAAGGTAAGTGCTTCAATTTGATAATTAAATGTGAAATAGAAATTGGAAAGTATAATAAGTATATAACTTGGAATTTTTAAATATAATTGAATAATAGGATTCATGTTCATCGCACCCCTTTCCATGTTAATGGATGGTAGCAGAGTGAACCTTGATTTATGAAAGTTCTTTAAATGGATTAAATAAATGGATACATGATACTTTTCCTTGTCGCACTACTGAAAGGTAAGGCTTGAACCAAATAGACTTATTGATTAATTAAGACTTGATTAAATGGTTTCATTCTCAATTATCCATGTCACACTAATGAAAGGTAATGGCTTGAACATTATGAAATATTATATGACATCAATATCAACTAAAATATTCCTAACTCAAGCTTGCCTTGGATTCCATATGGAATTCTTTTGATCACTCAAGAAACTCATTCCAATTCAAGGATATGACTTTCTTAGGTTGACACCCACCTAGAACCCAATCCTTGTCTAACTTTGGAAGCTTGGTATGACACTATAGTATCCCACATGTATTATTATAGGATTCCTTAGATACACTCCCTATATCCAATTTTAACAAGTAGGTTCCATGGTTAAATACCATCAGGTCCAGTCATTTCTTAGCCCCATTTACCTTAGATGAACCCCTTGGACTTGGTAGGCATCTTATTATGGAATGCATTGGACTATGCCCCTTGGATTACAATCTTACCCCTTAGCTAGGCTACAGTCATTACTGAGTTGGTGACCCATGAGGTTGATGTTGCCTTGGTTATTACCATGGAACTTTATTACTAAATATCATTACAGGTTTCCTTGATACATCATGTAACCTTAACTATGGTCAACATATGACTTATTTATAAATCGGTAATAATAAAATAACAAATTGTTTTCAAGTTAAGATACCAGATGAGGGCTGAAGTATGTACTTCGGTATTTAGTTACATTGTACTACTTTAATTTATATATACATGCTTAGACAATGTTACATTTATATTACGTGAGATAGTTGTTATAGAAACAAATGGTGGTCGACCACTGAGATTTATCTCACACCCTCTCTAGGCTCTATTTGGTACCCAGGAAATATTTCATATATGAAGGTTTTGACAAATGGAAGCATACAGCTTCAAACTCTTGATTTCTTGTTGTTTAGGATGGATCTTGATAGTAGATGACTGAGCTGGAGCCCTGGATATTTAGGATAGTATTTTGATTTCTATAATAATTTTGTGGAACATGTTATGCATGTTGTCTTGTATCCATGTTTCCATGTTTTCTAGTAACATGAAATATCATCATCAGTTGTTGTATGATTTTATGTTATTCTTGTTATTTCATTTATTGTTGTTGTTGTCTCTATTTTTCATTTTGCCTTATATTTACTTATATTTACTACACTATTTACCTCTGTTTATATCTATCTATTGTGATACACTCTGGTAATGAGGGAATAGTCTCCCCATGGACACACCCTAATCCCATGCTGATAGTCGGCATCCTATGGTGTTGGAGGAGATGTTCTTGAGTCCATTTGTCCTACGAGGCTTAGGGAACCAATTAAGTGGCATCCAGGTCCAGGAAATCACAAAGTGGTGTCAAAGGGTGGTTTTGATCCTCCAACCTGTGGGTTATGGGACCTCATGGGTTGGGATGAATAATTTATCAAGTCAATCCATTGTGAAAAAAATAAATGGGTGTTTTTCAGTGATAAGGTATATGGGAACTAATTTTATTTGAATGGATATCCATTATTAAGTGAATCATTACATCTAAAATGAATTGGTTTCATATCCTTATCCTTCCTTGTCATGTTTATAAAAGGTAAAGTAGTGAACCTGGTAATTAAATGTAAAACAAAATGAAATTTATACTTGGTCACTTACCAATACATGGTTGTCTAAGCGTGTAGTTGGGGTAGTATGCCTTGGTTATAGAGTGTTATTATGTTCATGTTATTATAATGATGCTATCTATATGATTAAGATTGTTTTGAGTCATGTTCTTGGAATTTTTAGACCAATTCTGCCAAGATGTCCTCATACTGAATGCTTGGAGTGTGGTGACGACCATGCTCCAGACATGGTGGGCCTTGAGCCACCAATCTTACCTCTTGAAGTGCTTCTCAAGGAACCTCTAGTTGTACTAGATCTGCGTATTGATTCCCATGTTCATGATAGTTTCCTATGTCTGATGCATTACATTCATGGTGCTCCACGAGTTTCACCTACAAAGGCAGATTTGACTCGTGAGTTCCAACAACATCATCCTCCTACCTTTTCAAGGGATGGATGTCCATAGGATACTGAGTCTTGCCTAGAGTCCATCCTATCTATATTTAAGCATCTAAAGATGCCTATAGAGTGGAGGGTAAAACTTTATACTTATATATTGCTTGATTTTAACTCCTAAAGCTTTCACGGTACGCATCTCTTTGAATAATACAGTAGCATGTGTTTTACGCAACTTCGAGTTCTAACACACCACAACCAATCAAACTAGCTATTGTGAATAGTAATACCCACTTTTTGAAATTTTATAAATATTATATATCCAAATAGACTTCATTTTTGTATTCGGAAAATCTAAATTAGCTTAGGGTGATTTTTGGTATTTTTCTAAAAACATTCAATTTTTGATGAATAGTGAAAAACACTAAGTTATAGTTTAAAACCGAGTTTTTATTTAAATAATTATTCATTTTATTTAAATTTATTGTAGGTCAAAATAGACATAATAACTATATAAGTTCAATTTAATTCAATGTATTTAGTTTATAATAATTTTAGATATATAAAAAGTTTATTGAACTTTTTACCGTCTTTTACCCACCTCCTATGAGAATATGCAAATTTACATAAAGCATAATTGTTCCACTTATGTGAGTTGAATTTCAAAAATCTGAGAGAAATGGTTAACATAATTACGTAAAACATGGTTTAATGAGATGAAAATAATTTTTTGTGAATAGTAACTTTTGACTTTTATCTACCACGGTTAAAAATAAATAGGGTAATTAAAGGTAAAAGTGATATTATTATTAATACCCTAACACATGTCCTAATTCTATTGGATAAGTTTAATTTGAAAAAAAAATGACCTTATGAATAAAATATGATCCTTTAGGTCCACATATATTGGATTAGGACATTTATTATTATTTAATTCAAAGAATAGTTAAAAGTGTTAAATTCAAAGTTTCATAACTAAAACATTTTTAATATAGGGTTACACATAAGATAAATTCATCTATAAATATTCATTATAAATATAAAAATATTTCCTACATAATTTTATATTATTTAAATTTTTTAGACATTAAATAATTAAATTTATTCATGACACACTGATGATGCAGTAATTACCTAATTAATGAAATATTAAAATAATTGATATTATAAACATCCAAATAAATATAATTTGAGACTTTTTATAAATTCCAATAATTTTCTAGGTTAATATGACATGTTAGGGTTGGTTAGATGAATTTTTTTCGAAGTAATAATGATGTTATGAATTTAGTAAAAACAAAATACCAAATAGTGTCATAATTGACATAAATATTTTTTAGAAAACATATTATCTTATTAATTGATATTTTATTCTAAAAAATATATGGTTCTTCCAAAATATGTATATAATGATAGTTTTATCATTAATGAACCACTTTGGGGTTCTCTTGGAAGTATATAGTAAGTTTATTAACCATACAATATAAAATACAAAGAGGCATGGTAAATGTAAAACTATTTAACTAAGTGTTAAATATAAAAGATAAGGTTAATATAGTGACCCAAACCAAACTAAAACCTATTAGTTGAGTGTTTTTTGATCCATCCCCACCTTATCCTTTAAATAATTCATTTTTGAGCCATTAGAAACCAAAAATGATTTTATTATAAAATAATATTTCTAGCTTTTCCTAAGGTGTCCATCACCCCTCTTATAAAAGGGAACTCCCCCTTCTCTCTAATTCAAACCTTAAAAGCCATTTTGCCCGGCCAACCCATTCCCAAATACCGTGTCAACTGTCCTCCATTAATCGTAGAGGCCTTTCTTTAGTTAGAATGCCAACTTAAGGAGCCCTGTTGATCAAATCAAAAGGAAGAACCCGAAGAAGAGGTAAATATTTCACCACCTCTTTCAAGTTATTTTCATCTTCCACTTCATCTTTATTTGTTGTTTACATTCTAAAATAATAACTCTTTTATCTTATATATACTTTTATGTTATTATAAATATTTTACAACCAAATTTATTATTCTATCCATTCTTTGAATGGAATGTCACCATATGTGTGTACGTACGGCTTACCACACCCACGTCGTGGTGTAATTGTTATTCAGTACATTATTTTTTGGATTGGTATAATAATTATGTATAATTCATGTAAATAATAAATATAACATGATAATGATTCTGTATATATGATATACCATCCAATTATATATTATTATTATTATTGGAAAAGGTACTAGAATAAATTAAAGAGAAAATTGCAAAAGTCAGAAGGTGGGGATTTTATTTCAGTCATTCTGATAAGGAGGGATGAGATTAGTAGAAAGGGTCTCCATGAAAGTTTTATTTCTATCAAAACCTTTATTGCCAAGACCATCTACTACTTTTTTCCCTCTCTATATGTTTGTGTGATGATGTGATTAAGTTTAGAGAGTTTTTGAAGGCACATGATCCATTTATGAGTAAGAGCCCAAGCCAAATGAGGTGTACCATACCTAAGAGCTTGAATGAAGGTAGTTGAGTCACTTTTAATCCAAATATTGTTCCATAATTGTTGCCTTATCAAATCAACAAAACTAATGAGGCTATACATCTCTTCTTTGAGGGATGAGGTATGACCACATGAACCATAACAGCATCTGAGAATGTTCTCATTGTGATCTCTGTAAATGATGTCGTATCCAGTAGGTCCTGGGTTTCCTTTTGAAGAACCATCTACATTAATTTTTATCCAACCAAGAATAGGAGGTTTCCAGAAAATATCCAATAATCCTCTCGTCGGGCTGTAATTTCATTTGACTCTAATTTGTCTCAGGATGCAAATGTCTTTGATTGAGTTATGGCAAGTCCCTGTTTTCATGATTCCAGCTTCCTTGATCACAGTGTGGATTTTCATTTGAGCTGCACGAAAATTAAAAGTATTATTTTTGTGCTTAAATAAATTTATTTCATACCAGATAAGATGAATCAGTTCAGCCACAATTGTAGTGAAGAGCTGGTGAATTTGTGGAGAGGCATCTATAGTAGTGCATCTTTGAAGCTGCATTCCGACAGAGTTCAAACCTGTCCATATGATATCAATAATGTCAAATATATATTTTCATATAGTAGAAGCGGAAAAACAGGTTATAAATAGGATGTCTACATCCTCTCTATGATTGTTACATATGGGACATTTAGAACAATGATGTATACCACACATCTGGAGGTTGCAATATGTGGGGGTCCTATTGTGGAAAATTCTCCAAATTAACATGAGACATGAGGGTCTAATCTGGCTATTGTTGAATGTTTTCAACCCGGAAAGGTTTTTATTATTGGTAGTGTCATTATTCCTGTAGTAAAGTTTAGTGGTTAGCAGCCCATTATGGGAAAGTTCCCAAACTAAAAATTAATTACTGTCAACAAGTGTAGTTGTTGATAATAGAAGAGATTTCATTAGGTAGATCTAAATCAGAAGAGTCCATACATTCATTTATGGTGATGTTGTAATTGTGAGACGAAGGGATGGGGTCTATCATGTTACAAAGAGGCATACCATTCCAATTATCCAGCCAAAAAAGTAGAGAATAATTTCTATTAACTATCCATCAAGTGTTAGATAGAATTTTTGAGAAGCAATGTTTGATGGAAGGCCAAATTGATGAGTTCATAAAGGTGTACTTTCCTTTTCTGAGGTTATTATAAAATCTTCCACAAAAGAACTCATAATTTTGAGAGTTGTTGTTCACAATATTCCTGGTAAGATTATCTTGGAGGGCTTCATTAAAGTGTTTGATTTTTTTAATACCAAGCCCCCATTTTCAATTGGAGTGCAGCATGTTTTCCATGGAACAGTGGGGAGTTTTCTTTAAAGAATGTTTTCGCTTGTGCGTACGTACGGATTACTATCTCCATGAATGCGATGAGATTTATTCCCCATCATATCCATTCAAGAATAATTTTCATTAGATCATTAAAAATAATTTTTAAATACTTAATATCATTCTGAATTTGATAAGATACATCATATTCACAACAAACATTAATTACGTAACAAAGCATATAATGGAAAATCAATAAATTAACACCCGAAATGACAATAATTCTAAGATATTATTAAAAAATCAATGTTAGAATATCATATATTATATCATATTAATGTATATTATTCTTTTATAATTTAATAACAATTATTTAACCATTATACAGGAGGTTAAACTACCCTCGACCAAGGAAAATTACAAGGTATGGGTTAATTTCACAATCTCTTTATTTTCCGAGGTTGTTTTTACGCAAGTATCTACTATGACCTATTTATCATCCATAAACATGCTTCTTAAAAATGTATTTCAAAAAAAAATTACTTTTTATTAGAAAATGGGTTAAAGTCATTTATACTCTTATTTGACCTTATATGTTTTTTAAAAGGAATATTATTGTCATTTTCTAAACAAGGTACTTTGTGACCTTTTCGACGAAATTAAGGTAAGAATGTTTTCTTAACTTATACGGAGGGTGCGGCAATTTTCCATCGTTATAACATCGTCAAAGATTCTCTTACAAGTTTATAAGAATATTTTTAAATATAAATATTTTCTTCTATAATTACGTGACTTTAAAATGATTTCAAAATAGAAATAGATATTTCTCTAAATAGGTTTTGATTTCATCATTGTCAACATACTTTGTGATGGATTTTATGTTTTTTTGAAGTGGATTTATTATGATACAAAACTACCATATTGTATTGAAGTTTTTTTGATATGTTTGAATGTGGATGTGTTATTTCATACCATTCATGGTTTATGGATAATATATTGACATTTCGTATGCCAGTTTTAATACGAATGTTTATGTTATGTTTAAAACTATTCATATGAGGAATGCATTGGACTTATTAAGTGACGGGTGGTGCCCTCTATAGCTCCTCGTTGAATTGGTAGGTCTCATGAGACAAACTAGTGTCTTGGAACAAGGAATTTATAAAATATTATTTGTATTCTTGGTACAGGGCCTTGACTATGTCGTTATGAAGTTCTGGAATTATGCATTCCATCATTATGAAATAGGATATTGATATTTCATGTGATTATTCGGCTAGTAGAATATTCATGTGAATAATTAAATGGAATTATTTGATTTTATCTTTTCTATATTATGTTTATGTTCAAGGTTAAAAGGATTTTGTTTTAGTCTTATTCATTTCCTTAAATGTTTATGCTTATTTATGAAATTTTCCACTATATTGTTGTCCATACTGAGCATCTAATCTCACCCATTTATATGTTTTATTTTTCCCAAGATGCAAAGAAGTATATTATGACTGACCTACAGGGATATTCTATGGGATCTCAGTGTTTTCTATGGAAACAATGTTGTTGTATTTTTCCATTTTACAATGTAATTTAAACCTTATGAATGTATCTAGTACTTCTAAGCCTATATAACTAATCGATCTTTCGAGACTTGATCTTTTGTGATCATGCCAATGATACATAATAATGCACCGTCTCTAGGATTATAGGGCTGGGGCATTACAGATGGTATCAGAAGAAGTTTAGTACAAACCTTGGAAACTAGATTTAGATAAACGCTGATTAGAGCATATAGCCCTAAGATAGACATTGAGTATTAGTATAAAAGAACTTCCTAGAATTTTGGTACGGTAGAGATTTTGTGAGTTTTTCAAGAAATACATCCCTGTCTAGATACGATCAGGTAGAGGTGGCTCTAGAACATATGTACCTGGGGGTAAAACCCAAAAACACTGCTTTGAGCTAGACTCGAATGAGAACCGGTGCACGAAAACAATCCTTGTTGCACTCTTGGTTACGAAACTCCTATGGGATATGCATAGGATAATTCTCATTTTCTTTAAAAACCATAATGAATTGTTTATGAGTATATAATTCCTCAAGGAATTTTTTTATGATTATGGATAATATCTATAAACTATTCAATTTATGTTAAGTATTTTACTAGTATGGAATTATGTATTTCGATTCATAATCTAATCTAGTTTATGACATTGTTTAGAAATGGCGCCTAGTTGAAGGAATGGAAACTGTATCAATGAACGCATTCCATGTAGGGATTTACCACCTACTAAAGATAATTATAGTGGTGATGTTGATGCAATCAGTGCTGATAAACACATCTGGAATTGATTTCAAACAAGACAGTAGGTTTAACTGATAAGATAACATTCTATGAATTTCAATAATCTAGAATGGGACTTCCAAACATGATTCCAACATTACCTTGTTTCAGAATAGACGAAATCCAAAATGAGGTGAAACTATAAGAAAATAAATATCACCAACTTCAAACTCGAATGGATGAAGACGATAATCCACATAGAACTTCTATTGACTCTAGTTCATCTCTATCCTCTTTCAAATTAACTATACGTTTTCCCATCCACTCCTAAAAGGGACTTGGTAAAACCAAGGTCCATTATCCCATCTCCACCAAGCATATAAGAGATAAAAAAGGATACCCATAAAACAATTTGAAAGGAAATATTTTAAAAAATTCATGATAACTATTGTTATATGATAATTTGACCAAAGGCGTATGTTTTTCCTAGGATCCACCAAAATCCAGGACACACATATAGAGCATATCCACAATAATCTAAATACCTTGCTTATTCATCTTAACCTTATTAGAATGTTATGCTATGATTAATTTCAATTTAGTACCCATAACCTCTTTAAAACCCTTCCAAAACCTGAATGTAATTTATATGACTCTATTAGAAACCACAATAGTAGGAAATCTATAGAGCTTAATAATATCACATAAATATATGCACCCAAGCTCTCCCACCTTTTTCTTCTCCTTAATATGAATTAAATGATCCTATTTTAAATTTATATCAATGATCATCTAAATAAATTAATTTCCACTAGGATTTCGTGTCAAACTAATGAAAATGACCATATATATCTCATCCCAATTCCACGTAAAGATGGGTAAAGGTTTCAAAAATTCTGTAGGTATTTTGGGCTCCACATTAATCATTGTACAATTAAGGAACCATAACATAAATTACACTATTGATCACCTCATACCTAACCACTAATACTGAAGACTTTTATCATGACACATATTATTAGTCCTAAGGTGTATAGACTAACTAGACCAGTGCCCAAAGTTCATAAATCATTCTTCAGAGATGTCAGAATGACCAATCTGACTCAAAAGAACAAAACACCACCTGATGATTGAGACCAATCACCTTAGGTCTACCTAAGTAGTTTACATAAGCATTGAAAATTGGGTTTATTTTCTTTCTAGAGATGATTTTTATTATCAAAATATGATTTAGCTTACATTCAAGCTAAGAACACATTATTATCTTCCTGTTCCACTTCCAATATCATCTCAGAAAATAGACTCATTAGAGACCACACTTTTACTGATTCCTTCACGGATTGAGTTACTAAATTCCTACTCCAAATATAAGTTACCACATTCCATTTTTTTGGTGTGTATAAGATATCATAACCAAATTTCTAGCAATACTCAAACCAATGTATTTTCCATAAATTTAGGCCACTCTGGGTAAAAATATATTTCATGAGATTGTGATCTGAATATATAGTAAACTACTCAATGAATAGGTAGTGTTTACATGTCTTGATAGTATAAATCACTGCTACCAAGTCGAAATAATGTGTAGGAAAATTCTTCGTATGTGTCCATAGTTGCTGAGATCCATATGCCACCACCTATTCCCCTATAACAAAACACATATTTATCTAGTACCTAAGGAATTCCAAAAAAACATCATAGCCCAAACCTGGTTTTGGAAGAGTATAAACTAGATCTGAAATCAAACATGCCTTAAGTTACTTAAATTATCTTTGAAACATCACATTACACCTAAACTTAATGGCCTTACTGGTGAAAATTTTCATCAAATATAAAGTCTCAGTGAAATCATAAAAAACTACCTATAATAACCAAACAATCCTAGGAAACTCAGAATCTAAAACATATTTCTAGGTTTCTTCCATGAAATCATTACCCAAATAATTTTAGGATCCACTAAAATTACCCTATTAGATAAAACATTTCCATGAAACATCATTTCTTGGATCCAAAATTCACATTTAAATTTATTCAATACAGGTCATGTCCCTTCAAGACTCTAAGGATGATTTCAATAATAATACTTCTGTTCTTTCTCATATGCTAAATACACTAAAATATCATCCATAAAAATGATAAAAAAATATTCCAAGAACCTATTAAATATTTGGTTCATAAAAAATATAAATATTATATGAGAATTAGTAATACTAAATGGCATAACTAGGAAATTGAAATGCACATATTGGATCCTATAAACCATCTTAGGTATATCCTATTCTTATACCCTTTAATGTTGGTAACCTAATCATATGATAATCTTAGAAAACCATTAGGATCCTCTAAGTTGATCAAAGTTATCATCTATCTTAGGAAAAGGCTATTTGTTATTAACATTTACCTGATTAAGATTTCATTAATCAACACAATGCTCAAAGACTCCATATTAATTTTATACAAAGAGAACTGGAGAAGACCAAGTAGACACCATAAGATAAATAAATCCTTTGGAATCAATATGCACTAGCTAAAATTTATTCTCATTTATATCAAAGGGTTCCATTGAATATGACAAAATAGAAATGGGTCTTTTTCTATGAAGTAGATCAAGAGACAACTCATCTTATATCTATGGTTTTTACCCATAAAAACAATCTAAAAAGATTTTTTGGTATGCATTGAACAATATATGAATTCCATATCTCAAATTACAGTCAACAACATTAAGAAACATCTCCAAAAACTGGCCTGAGATCATCCCATTATATGGAACAAAATGACCCACTCTCCCTAATCTTACATCCCACTCACCTTGAAAGACATAAGATAATACATTGGAAGAAATAAATTAACTAGATTATGGTAACTGTTTATCTGGGACTTAATACTAATCATCCAATCCATTAAAATAATAAGGTTTAAGATATAAATATCAATAACTATGAAATCAAACACAAATTCAATGTTGTAAATCACCACACATCACTCAAGAAATTTAAAATATTGTTGCTTCATATTTCTCAAGGGGGGGAATGATCCATCTGGAATGGAATAAGATATGAGAATAAACCCAAAATGTTAATCAACTTAGATGATATAAAAATGATATACACCTATATCAAATAATGCTATGACAATAGAGGAATAAATAAACATCATACCTCTGACAGTCATTGCACCCACTTCAGATTAATCTATCGCATATTCTTCTTCATAAATATTTCTATCCTTAGATAATCATTTTTTTCATCACTATGTGATCATCCCATAGAATTACAATGAGATCCAACATTCTTTGATGCATCAGAGTGAGCATGAGATTCTTTGGTAAGAGTGGATCCATCTCCACTTCCTTGAGATATTCTTCTGCAAAAACACATAAGGTGACCATGTTTTCCACAATGATTACATGTCTTAGGTGATTCTATAAAATTAGTCTTAGTATGAGCAGGTCTCCAACAATAATAGAAACCCATATGATGGTATCATTAATAATCCCCTAATACTAGTCCCGATATAAATTTATCACCCTTATTACACTTATTTTTTTATCTAGATGATAGACCTAGGATACCTACCAATGCAATAGAAGACCTACCTATAACCATATTACCAAATAAGTTTTACCTTTCCATAGTATCATTATCAAACACCTTACAAAAATTCCCCATGAACATGGTAATAATCATCGACTGAATATCGGCATCCAAACCCACCTCAAACCACTAAGATTTATGTTTGTACAAAGAAACATGTTTGGGTGTAGGTGAACCAATTTGGTTAAATGAGATGCATACTCCATAAATAAACTTTTATCTTTATCCTTGGTAAAAAATTACCAAGTATTCACCACTTGTAATGTTTTTGAGTGAAACTATTTTTTGAGGACCTTCTTCAATGTTTTCTAGGTAAGATCCTTATGAAACATAGATCGCATGATATAGTCCAAAGATTGTTTTATTGTTACTTCAATAATATAAGTGAAAAAATACTCTTTTTATTTTTCTAAACTCTTTAAAAATATGGAAAGTACTCTTAATCCATTCAAGATACTCTTCAGATTATTAGGATCCCTTATCACCATGGAAGATAGGTGGATTCTTATTAGTAAATTCCAAACCATGATCCTCTATTCGTACTTGGATTCCAACACCCATCTACCCCAAAGTATTGATTGTGTGGATAAATACTTCCACCAATAAAGGAATTACTAGAATATTATCTTGAATAAATTTTATCATAGATTTATCTCTTGGGTTAAAAAGATATTTTATAGGAGGCATTATCTATTAATCACAAAAGACAACATCCATTTAGCTTTAGATTAAATATCTAAATTAAAATATGAACTTCAAGAACCCATATTAATTACCATGAAGAAACAATAATTTATGGACTATATAGATTTAATTAATAAGATAATTAAAATTAAAAACCAACATAAATAAAAATAGAGATTCTCTGAATAAACTCCAAGATCGGGTTCATTCAAATAACCCCAAAATCTAGATTAGGATTGATAGAAAATTCATGAACCAACCATGGTAACACGACGTTGGATATGAAATTAATCCATCCAATAACCCTTAATCACTTATTTCTTAAATTATTAAAATTATGAATCCTTTATACCATAAAAAATAAACCAAACCTGGTATGTTTCTTCAAACATTCAAAAAGGTATTTCCATTGATACCATTTTGAAATGAACCATCCTGAGTCGACATGACACATCACCCACGATGACCCTCCACAAGGTGGAGATCAACACATAAACCAAAAATGTATAAATTTTAACAAAAGGATGAGAAACTATCATTCTGAAATGTGGTAGAAAAAAACATATCTATGAGATATATAAAACAAATTTAGAGGAAAATACCCAAAAGTAAACCTAAATAAGAGAAAAACCAAGTATCAATAAGATTATATGTCACCCCCAACCTAAATCAATATGAAGACCACAAAAACCAAGAGAATAAAGATACATGATTACCTTCCCTTTATGTGTGTCCTTAAAAACAAGATAGTTATAATCCTAGAAGAATATATAGGATTTTATGGAAAATAGGAAATAGGATACCACTATGAATCAATAAAATGTCTATCACCAAGAAATTGTTTGATACATCTTTAATACAAATCTAGTATTATAAATATATTTCCTTTGAATTTTTTTACATAAAACATACTTTGGCATTATTTTAAAAAAAATTCAATATTAAATTCAATAATAATTTGAATATAAACATGAATGAAAATATATATGGAAATAATCAATTCATCCAAAACTCAAAATGTAACCAAATGAGATTTTAAAACGTGATTCAATTCCATTATATAATAAAACATGCCTGAGTTGGATTCTAACCAACTAAAATATGTACTAGTATATATAAATGAACACTAATCTAAGAATACTATTCATCATACTGATATCAATTCCTTCTGTAGTTTATCTGTATCATAATCTTACCCATAGTGGTGCTACACTCACTATGGTTTCCATATGTCCATATCTCAACACACTGAAGGTTCCTGATCAATGTTGTTATCCAAAAAAAGTAAATAATACTAAACATTTTATAAAACAAATTCACCATAAATGATTCACCAGTTCCATGATCTAAAATTCATTTTAGATTCAAAACCATATTATAGTAATTTCATCGACCACATGCTATAAAAAATATTTTTAAATGAAAAATACCAAAAAAACTAATACACAGTTCACGAGAGATGTAATTTCTTAAATAAAACCTCATATATAAAAAATAAAATAATTTAATAAATCAAAATAAATAAATTTATATGATTATAAGGAAAATCATGGGATAAAACCATTGAATAGATACACCTACCTCCCCCATAATGAGAATGTAGTCGTCCTCAAAAATGGGGATTGGAAACAAAGATATTGGGTCCTCACAAGCCTAGATCCATAATAAACATCATAAATTACCCATAAAATACCCTATATATTTAAATCATAGCCCAATTAAGATCCAAAAAATTTAGGGCCAAAGTGATTGGGGATAGATCTAAGGAGAATATGGCAAATCGAGATGAAAAACAAACATACCTCAATGAGATCCATAGAAATTAATTAAGAATCACTATATAACCAAGGCTAGAGTACTATAGAGTGTTATGAAGGGTTTGTATTAATATAATTGGGGTTAAAGAGGATATTAGTCTTATAGATGACCAAGGGAATCAAGATTATTTTTTATTTTAAGAGATTTGGATCGGGTCACATGGTTAGGACACACAGTTTAAAAAACTCTGCACTAACCATGAAGTATCTAATATCCCTTGAAAAATAAAGTTCACAGTTTCCTAACGATATACATATAGTTGAAAAAATTGTTCTGAAGTTGTGCAATAA
Organism: Viscum album; assembly: GCA_963277665.1. NCBI lineage: Eukaryota > Viridiplantae > Streptophyta > Magnoliopsida > Santalales > Viscaceae > Viscum > Viscum album. The sequence goes on from OY728148.1 coordinate 791,937,955, forward strand.
CCTATAGGACAAACTCATCCCCACACATTTTTTTCTTGGTCACTCATATGGTTAGATAAACCTGGATCAAACCATAAAACTTATAATGGATCCAATAGAGCTGTATATCATAGTTACTACAAACGATGAACCTATAGTACCACAACAAATCTAAAAAAGGAACAAAAAATCTACAACTCTGCCTATTTTTTATAAATCTATAAAGATTCAACCTTTATCCCTCTTATTACATTAAAACATCAAAAGATGTAGTTCATCCTCAAAATTAAATATGTGTGACCTAGAGGAGTCACATGATCGTCATTGAGTAGTGATAAGAACTAAGGTATCAAAACATAGTTTTTGTGAATTATTTCACCCTCAAAAACCAAAATCCTCATATTGTGTATTCCACCCAAAAACATTTTCCTAAATATCAGTCTTTAGACCCAAACCCCTAGATCCAACACTAATAAACATATACAATAAAAATTAGGTTTGAAACCAACCAAAGAGATTAAAAATTAACCATATATAATTACAATATCAACTATAAATATTGAGTCACTAACACACTAATGGTCTTTTTGGTTATTATTTCTATAGATAATGTTAAAAAAATTACATAAAAAATCACATCATTTCTATTTAATGGAAATTTTCCCCAGCATTCCAATAATTCATTAATTAACATTATGTCTTAAACATCCCCCACAAAATTCACCACATATGATACCCATCTATAAATTTCATATATAATACTATTATTTATAATCTTGGGGAAATATAAGAATAATAAGGGTGAAAATAAATTCTCAGTACGGGGGTAGAATATATCATAATCTATAAAATCATAAAAAATCATGGATAACATGAAATGAATAAATAAGAATAAAATAGTGTCGGATAATTATTCACATGATCTTGAAATAAACCTATGAATAACATATTATTATAAATAATCCTATGGATAATAATAACTAATTTCTGAGTGATGGAATACATAATGGAGGAAATATTAATGCTTGATCAAAGATATCGTTTTCTTATCATTAAGGATTTATGCTAAGAAATCATGATATTTAACTGTTAAGGACTCATTCCAAGTTAAATTAATTAAATGATGAAGGCATAAACAAAATCACCAAAACTAGTTTGTCTCAGGAGACCTATAAATGCATCGAGGGGGTATATAATTTTTTCCCCTACCATCACATGATTAATTAAAATACATTAACCTTATTAAATAAATTAATAAAAATAAAATGCATAATAAACATTACTTAGTGATCAATAAACATCTATATTATAATTAATGCCATATACTATGCCAATAAATTTCTCATTCAATAAATAGAATAAAAACATCATAATCTAGAGAAAGAAGGTAGATGGTATCATTAGATAAAATCCCTTGTGAAATATAATATAATTTTTGGGATGTTTAAATATATGAAAACACCTTTTGGATGGCACTACAAATTTACATGAGAAGTAAAAACAAATTCCCCTAAAAAATTTTAAAACATTTTTAGAAAATATTTTATAATGAAAAAGAATTATAGAATTCATTATAAAAATATATAAATTTGGATGGGAAGTTTATTAAAACAATAATAATGGTAGTGTGAAGATGAGTTAATATTGAAAATCTTTAAAAAAATATTTCTTTCACATTTTTTGAAGAAAGTTAAAGGTAATCAAAAACAATTTCACAAGTTGATTATAAATGTCATTTTCACAGAGATTAAAAGAATAATTTTTAAGAAATTACAGCAAAATAAATATCTCAATAATTTATTCATTGAAAGGAATAAAGGATATTTCCATAAATGTGGAGTATAAGGTAAATTATTTGATCATGAAATGAAAATAAATTTTAATATTTTAAAATAACTTTATTGAAACTCACTTTATTTAATATATTAATAAATATTAATTCTATAAATATGCAAATAGAAGTATTAATATCATTATAAATAATACATATTTGGATTTAAAAATAATAAAATATAACATCGGTGGGGGAAAATAATATTTTCATGGAAGATAAAGGGAATAATGGAGATGATGAAAATTATTCTTAATAACATTTTATTTCATGGAGAATGAAATTAATCATCGGAGAATATTTGAAATCAAAATTAATTTTAACATAAGAAAAATATAAAATACCATATAATAAAATCTTTTTTTAATAAAATAAGATTAGAATAACTTTTTTCAAGAATAAACATTATAAATAAAGAGAAGATATTTTTTTAATCAATATCTCTTATGAATTTGGATACCATTGAATCAAACCCATTAAAAGAGAAAACATGAGATTGATATTTAAATCCCTTTAATCTCATGAATTATATGATAAAAATAATCCATATATCATTAAATACACTATATTAAAATAAATAATCAGTGAATATGACAAATGTATCAAGGAATGGAAATTGGGATAATAAACCCTTTCCTTAAATATCAATCTCTACAAGAGTGATTGAACCTTATATATAATAAAAATAACCATTTTAATAACTTATTTTATAACCTTATTTATTTATAATTATTTTTATAGAATATATTTATAATCATTCTATACACATATATTAGTTAGTTATGTTTATTTTCATCATCAGATGTTAATAATTTCATTCGTTTCGTACTTTTTTTGTAACTATGATATTGGTAATTGTTTATTGATAAAAAATTATTTACTAATATTTTATTAAAGGTACTATAATATAAGTTTGATAATGATTTATAATGTTTCAATATCCTTCCATGAGAGTTTTTGTTATTCTATGTGAAGATTAAATCAAAGATTGTTTCAAGAAATTTATTGATTTCAGTAGATTATTTTATAATGATCCTTGATTTTTTATCATATTTTTAGAACCATATTCATGAACTATTTTACTCCTTAATATCATATATATTTATAAAATAATTTTTTAAGCATCCATGTATGGTTATTATGAAAATAAAACATGTCTTCCATGGAGGTGGTGGTCTATATGTATGTATGAAAGACGTTTTCATTTTCTAATAAATGGGGGTGGAAGAAGGTGGATAATTATATATCATTATATAATATTATTTATTTTATAAATATTATATTAATTCATTAAATAAATTCTTAGTAGCATCTATTTGAGGTTGTGATGAAAAAATAATCACGTCGTTCATGGAGTCAGTAGGCTGCCCGTACATGTAACGCCCAGACCCCAATTACCCAGAGTCTGTGCGTTATTACGTAACATTAGCATGATCACAAAAGATCAAGTCTCGAAAGACCTATTAGTTTAGTAGCCTTGGAAACACTAGATACTTTCATAAATGTTACATTACATCATAAAGTGAAAAACTACAATAACATATTCTCCATATTCCACACTCATATCCCCTTCAGACTATCCCTGTAAGTCAGTCATAAAATGTTTCTTCACATCCTGGGAAAATTAAAACATAGAAAGGGTTGAGCTTAGATGCTCAGTAAGGATATCAATCTAGCATAAACTTTCATAAATAAATAAAAACATTTAAGGATATTTAAAACTAATTCAAAAGACTTTTAAACTTGAACTTCAGTATAATGTGGAAAAAATAAAATGAAATAATTCCATTTACTTATTCACATTGATATTATACTAGTCGAATAATCACATGAAATATCAATAACCACTTTTATAATGATGGAATGAATAATGTCAGGCTATCATAACCACGTAGCCAAGGACTCATTCCAAGACTACAAATAATATTTTTTCAAGGCCTCATTCCAAGACACTATTTTGTCTCATGAGACCTACCGATGCATCGAGGAGCTATAGCGGGCTCCACCTGTCACTTACTAAATCCAATGAATTTCTTATTAAAAGGTTTAAACATATCATAAACCATAACATAATCGTATCACATAAAATATGAAAAATGGAAACATAACATTTCTATATTTAAATCACAAGATCTAAATACAACACATTGATATAATAAAACCATTTTCAATACCATAATAAAAGAAAATTAAAACATGGTATTTATTTTTTTCTTTAAAAAAATGTTTTGGCTTGTAGAGGAAGACGAAACTCAAATAATGCTCATGGCGGCACAGAAGTCGTTTTCGCATCATATGTAAGACAAGACATTCCATTTGTCGATTAATAAAAAATTCTTCCTATAAATAGATTCCTTTTTAGTAAAAGTAAAAGTCAAACGGGATTATACACCGCATTAAAGAAATTTGTGTATAAAATAAAATATGCTTCAATGAAAGGAGATTGCGACGAAGTCCCTTACCTTGTGTCTGATTTGACTCGATCGTTCTTTAATATCCTGAATAATAAACTATGATTAATTTATATTTTATTAAGAACCTTTTTCAAGTTCATTATTCCTTTTACATCACTTATTACCACGTTATGAACATTATGTAATCATTTAATTTAATAACTGTCGTTTTGTCGATCCTTGGTACATGAGTCAAAAATAAACTTCTAATAATTACAAGTTGTTTATGTGGTAAAATATCCATCATCTCCAGAATTATATTCATTATTTAGATATCATATATATCATATATATCCAGTATATACATGCATTTATAATATTACATGACATTTAGAGGTAAGAAATGAAATGCACCGTTCACGGAGAAGATAAGTCGTACGTACGCATTAACGCTACTTTCATTTCTATTTCATATTTAATGGAATAAAATCATAATGATATAAAGGAATATTATAATTATATTATAATATCATATATAATATCATTAACTCCATCCTTTATCCGTCCCACATATGGCATTAATGATTCAAATCACTTTAAGGGGGCGGTAGTCCGTACTTCCTAAAATGAAGTTATCGCATTTACCCATAATAGAAACCATAAAGGTATTCCATAAATGAAAAATATAAAATCATAATGAAAACATAAACATTATATATATCACATATAAGGGGTTGTAGAAGCAAAATAAAACAAAAGAACATAAGAGAAGACAATACCTTAAAATCGGGTAAATCATTTTTATTTTAGCCAAAGGCTTCTTTGGAATGACTTCTGCCCAAAGTGATGCTTCTAGGATTAAGAGAGAGATGTTGAGAGATTATTTAGGAAGAGGATGGCCGAGCCAAATGGATTTGATGGTGTTAATAAGGTTGTAGTGGTGGGGGCATTTTATAAGAGGAGAGGAGGGGCTCTTTTTGAAAGATTGAGATGTTACTTTGTTATCAAATGCTTTTTCGGATTTTAAAGGACCCAAAATGATAAATTTAGATGATAAGGTGATAAGGGTTCGAAATACACCCATAAAATAGGCTTTAGACAAGTGTATATCTTAGAGTTTACCTTATCTTTTCATTTTATTTAAATCGTTCATTAATTAGGTAATCACTTGCATCATCATGGTGTCATAAATAAGTTTCTTTATTTAATGTCTAAAAATTTTAAAACAAATACCATGATATAGAAAATAATTTTATATTTCCAATGAATATTTATAGTCTGTAATATCATTTATGTAGACAAAATTAAAATTGTTTTACTTGGGAGATACATACTTTAGTAATATTTTCCTTTCTTTAAAAATAAAAAGATAAAATGTCACTATCACACAAAAGTGATTCCCTGGGGTCCCAATGTTTGGCACAAGGCATCCCATGGTCGTCCATTAAGCAACCAGTAGAATTTGGACACATTTTGGGGTCATTTTATATAATTATGATATTATTTTATTACCCTTAACTTTCCGATTACTAATTAATCATGATAATTAAAGATAACTATCGTCGTTACTATTCATAATGTCCAAAAACAAAAGAGTCTTAATTAAATAATTTGGACCTTCTGATTCCAAATATTGAATCCATTTTACCAAATTATAAACACATAAATTGCAGTAATTAATTTAAAAATTATTCCCGCTATCAAAACAAATAGCGTGTTTTTAAGAAACAATATCTATCAAAAGATTGACAATTGTTTATATCCAATTTCAAAGTGAAATTAATTCTAATTACCAAAATTGGATACAATGGTAAACTTATATTATAATTATACTTTAAAACAACTCAATATTATATTTTATCAAGATAAATTATTTTTATTAAATAATTTGTTTTTAAGTATTTTTCACTATTCATCAAAAATTAGAAGTTCTCAGAAAAATACCAAAAATTCAACATAGGCTAATTTTGATATTCGTAATCCAAAAATGAAGTCCTTTTTGAAATATAAAATTTATATAATTTCAAAAGTTGGGTATTACTATTCATAACGGCTACTTTGATTGGTTGCGGTGTGTTAGAATCTCAAACTTGCGTACAATTCAAGTTATTTCATTATTGAAAGATAAGCGTACCATGGAAGCTTGGGGTGTTATATTCTCCCCTCATTCAATAAATTGAATCCTTGCAATTTGAAATTGTTCTTCGAAAATAAAAGGTTCAAAATATAAAATACCTTTGTGGAAAACCCACATCGGAAATAAGGTTAATAAAATTTAGCATTAATAAGATGGAAAGGGAAATGAAAACGTCACCAACAAATTTTGACCTTGATTAGGAGAACATTGGTGGAAATTAGAGACACATAATTGGAGGGAAAAAAATTTAGGGGGTGATTGAGGTAATCAATCACAAACAAGTGTAAAATTGAGGGCCTCAATGCATTCAATCTATGGTGATTTAAAATATCATTAGTTCAACAAAACATAAGGTATTAGGATAAATCATTATTTGTTTTAATATCCCTTTCCTAAAGTTTAAGAATTAATTTATTCATAGAACAAGAGAGAGGTATATATATACTTGACAAGTATAGTTTCAACCTTCAACTAATTTCTACAACAACTCATCTTTCACTCAAAAAGATAAAAGAACTCCAAAATATTATATTTATCCTAATCGTACAGGGTTCCAAATATTAACACATACCATTTAAATTAGGAAAACTATTTTGTAATAAATAGGGACTTCCTATAGGATAGAGGTTGGTAATAAAGTCCAATCACACTATGGTTGTGGGTTCGATTCCTGCAGCTTTGTCCAACGCAACAGGTTATCCCCCGACATGTAGGTTGTCCTTTTCCTAAAACTATAGAATTATAATATTTCAAAAATAATCTTCATAAATGTTTTAACCTTAAGAAATACTATCCAAAGTTCAACTTAATACATTCCAACAGTTATAGTTATCCAAAATACTTCTTTCCAGACTTTCTCTAAAATGTCCCTAAATTTCTTAATCAACTGTAACATTAGATTCCCCAAACAAAGTAAAGGTACTCTTATTGTCACATTCTAAAAATATGATTACTTTCATAATATTAAAACCTTAATGAAAAAAAAAAGTACTATAGTACAATACTTATATATATCACATCATTCTTATAACCATAATATAGTTCTTGAGTCCAAAAACACAAATACAATAATTATTCCACTTCAACTATAGTAACATCATAAGATTGGCCTCGATCCCTTGGACTTTTCTGAGGTAAGTTTCCATGAATCTTAGGATATTCATTTACATAATTCACCATTTCTCTATAATTGTAGCATTCAACATTGATATCCTCTTTATTTCTCTTGGAATCACATGCCTGGTGACCTTTTTCTCCACATTTATAACAAACTCCCATTCATTTTAGGCAAGTACCGGGGTGATTCTTCCGACAATTATCGAATAATGGAAAATATTTCTTTCCATTTTTCCATTTATTGGTATCTTGTTCCACCGTTCTCTTCTTCTCTTGCTTTACATTATTTTCATAAGATTTAGAGAATTTCTTTTCCTGTCTTGATAGAACATGAGACTATAACTTCGTACGTTGAGAAAGATTGTGATACTAATGCTCGATGGAAAAACGGTTTTAACCCGTCAATGAAATGATCAATCTTACTTTTTGGGTTACGTACATAATTTTCCACATGCCTCGCTACCCTTGAAAATTTACCATTATATTTTCTAACATTATCATCCTTTTATTGCCTCAGGCTTAGAAATTTCCTTTCCATATCTGCTCGATGGTCACGAGGAAAGTATATTTCTAAGAAAATCTCTTTGAACTCCCTCCATTCTCTATTTGATAATTCCGCATCTTCCTTTGTTTTTTGAATAAATGACCACCATTGATAAGCATCTCTAGTGAGGCGGTAAACTACCATGATACCTTTTCCCTTTCACTACTCCCCAAGGCAAGGAATATATTCTCTAAGGAATTTATCCATTTCTCAGCTACTAAGGGATTTGTACTCCCATTGAATGTTGGTGGTTTTTGCCTCATTAAGTGTTCTAACATTGATCCTCCACGTTGAGGATCAGGGTGCTCCATACGAGTATGGTTATTATTCATAACCTGAGTGAGTTGTCCCAGTATAGTGATAAGCTGATCAGCACCAGTTGTATCACCAGCTCCACTATAATTATCTTGAGCAAGAGGGAAATCCCTACATGGAGTGTGTGTATTGAAACAGTTTTCATTCCTTCCAATAGGCGCATTTCTAAACAATGTCATAAACTAGATTAGTTTATGAATCAAAATATATAATTCCATACTTGTAAACCACTTAACATAAATTGAACTATTTATGGATATAATCCATAATCATAAAAAAAAATGTTTTCTTTGAGGACGTATATACTCATAAACCCTTCATAATGTCTTGTAAAGAAAATGAGAATTATACTAAGCATATCCCCTGGGAGTGTCGAAACCAAGAGTGCATTAAGGCCCGTTGTTGTGAACCACTTCCCATTCGAGTCTAGCTCAAAGCGGTGTTTTCGGGTTTTACCCCTAGGTACATCTGTGCCAGAGCCGCCTCTACCTGCTCATATCCAGACAGGGATGTATTTCTCAGAAAATACACAAAATTTATACATTAATCAAATTCTAGGATGTTCTTCCATACTAATCCTCAAAGATTATCTTAGGGCTATGTGATCTAATTAGAGTTTATCTAAATCTAGCTTCCATGTTTTGTTTAAAACTACCTCTGAAACCAACTATAACGCCCCGACCCCAGTAACCCAGAGTCAGTGCATTATTATGTAACATTGTAATGACCACAAAAGATAAAGTCTCGATATTCTGATTAGTTTAGTAGCCTTGGAAACACCAGATACATTCAAAAATGTTATATAACATCATACAGTGAAAAAATACAATAACATATTCTCCATAGTCCACACTCATATCCCCTTCAGACTATCCCTATAGGTCTGTCATAAAATATTTCTTCACATACTGGTAAAAATAAAACATAGAAAGGGGTGAGCACAGATACTCAGTAAGGATAACAATATAGCATAAACATTCATAAATAAATAAAAACATTTTAGGCAATGTATGACTAAAAAAAGCCTTTTAAATTTGAACATCAGTATAATATGGAAAAAATATAATGAAATAATGCCATTACCTTATTCACATGTATTTTCTACTAGTCGAATAATCAAAAGCAATATCAATAACCACTTTCATAATGATAGAATGCATAATGCCAGACTATCATAACCACGTAGCCAAGGCCTCGTGCTAAGACTAAAAATAATATTTTGTCAAGACCTCATGCCGAGACACTAGTTTGTCTCATGAGACCTACCGATGCATCAAGGAGCTATAGTGGGCTCCATCCATCACTAACTAAGTCCAATGCATTCCTTATGAACAGGATTAAACATATAATAAACCATAACATAATCGTAACACATGAAACATGCATAAAGGAAACATGACATTTCCACATTTCAAGAACAAGATATCAATACAACACATTGATATAATAAAACCATTTTCAAGACCAGAATAAATGAAATGTAAAACATGGTATTAATTTTTTTTCATAAAAAAACGTTATGGCTTCTAGAGGAAGCTAAAACTCAAATAATGGTCACGGTGGCGTAGAAGTCGTTGTCGCAGCGTACGTAAGAAAAAACATTCCTTTTGTCGTTTAGTAAAAAAGGCTTCATATAAAAAGTTTCTTTTTGAATAAAATTAAAATTCAAATGGGTTTATACATTGCATAAAAAAAGTTGTGTATAAAATAAAATATGCCTCAATGAAAGGAGATTGAGATGAAGTCCATTACCTTGTGTCCGACTTGACTTGATAGTTCTTTAATATCCTGAATAATAAACTGTAGTTAATTTATATTTTCTTAAAAACCATTTTTAGGTTCATTATTTATTTTACATCACTTATTACCGTGTTATGAACATTATGTAATCATTTAATTTAATAACAATCATTTGTCGATCCTTGGTACTTGAGTCAAATATAAACTTCTTATAAATACAATTTGTTTACGTGGTAAAATATACATCATCTCAAGAATTATATTAATGATTTAGATATAATATATATCATATATATCCAGTATATATATGCATTTATAATATTACATGAAATTTAGAGGTAAGAAATGAAATGCACCATTCCTGGAGACGGTAAGTCGTACGTACGCATGAACGCTACTTTAATTTCTATTTCATATTTAATGGAATTAAAGTATAATTATATAAAATAATATTATAATTCTAGTATAATATAAAATATAATATCATTAACTCCATACTTTATATGTCCCACATATGGTATTAACGATTCAAATCACTTTAAGGGGGCGGTAGTCCGCACTTCCTAAAATGAAGTTATCGCTTTTACCCATAATGGAAATCATAAAGGTATTCAATAAATGAAAAATAAAGAAGCATAAGACAAAACATAAACATGATATATATCATATATAAGTATTGGGACATATTAAGGGCCACCATGAGAGGTGTCAAAAGAAGATTGAACAATCGTCGTTTCATGAGGCAGTAATTTTCCACCCATAGAAACAGTATGTTCATTAACCATTAGACAGAGGTGTGTGTAATATTAAATAAAATAATTCTCATAAAAACATCCTAGAATATTTAATATACTAGTTGTTTTTCAAAATAATTGATTAAAAAGGGTTTATGGGGTTGTATAAGCAAAATAAAACAAAAGATCATAAGAGAAGACATTACCTTAAAATCAGGTAACGCTTTTTTATTTGAGCCAAAGGCTTTCTTGGGAAGACTTCTGCCCAAAGTGAGGCTTCTAAGAGTAATAGAGGGAAGTTTAGAGAGTATTTGGGCAGAGTTTGGCCGAGCCAAATGTCTTTAATGTTGTGAATAAGGTGGTAGAGGTGGGGCCTTTTATAAGAGGAGAGGAGGGGATCTTTTGGAAAGATTGAAATGTTACTTTATTATGAAATGATTTTTCGGATTTTAAAGGTACCAAAATGGTATATTTTGAGGATAATGTGATAAGGGTTATAAATACACATATCCAATAGACCTTAGACATGTGTATGTCTTAGATTGTACCTTATATTTTCATTTTATTTAAATCGTTCATTAATGAGGTAATCACTTTCATCATCATGGTGTCATAAATAAGTTTATTTGTATAATTTTTAAAAATTATAAAAAAACCATGATATAGAAAATATTTTTAGCGTTCCAATGACTATTTATAGTCTATAAGATCATTTATGTAGACAATATTACAATTGATTTACCTGGTTGATACATACTTTTGTTATATTTTCATTTCTTTAAAAATAAAAACATAAAATGTCACTATCACACAAAAGTGATTCCATGGGGTCCCAATGTTTAGAAAAAGGCATCCCATGGTTGTCCATGACACATCCAGTAGAATTAGGATACATGTTGGGGTCATTTTATATTATTATGATATTATTTTAATACCCTTAACTACCCGATTACTAATTAATCATGATAATTAAAGATAATTGTCGTCGTTACTATTCATAATGTCCAAAAACAAGAATCTTAATTACATAATTTGGACCTTCTGGTTCCAAATAAGGAATCCATTTAAAAAATTATAAACACATAAATTGCAGTAATTAATTAAAAAATTATTCCCGCTGCCAATACAAATAGAGTGTTTTTAAGAAAAAATATCTATCAAAACAATGATAATTGTTTATGTCCAATTTCAAAGTGAAATTAATTCTAATAACCACCATTGGATAAAATGGTAAAATTATATTCTAAGTATACTTTAAAACCACTCAATAGTATAATTTATCACTATAAATTATTTTAATTAAAAAAGTTGTTTTTATGTATTTCTCACAATTTATCGAAAATTAGAAGTTCTCAGAAAAATACCAAAAATTCAACATAGGATAAATTTCGATATTTAGAATCCAAAAATGATATCCATTTTGAAATATAAAATTTATATAACTTCAAAAAATGGGTATTACTATTCATAATGGCTACTTTGATTGGTTACGGTGTGTTAGAATCTCAAACTTGCATACAATGCAAGTTATTGCATTATTGAAAGAGAAGCGTACCGTAGAAGCTTGGGGTGTTATAGTACGTGTGAGTGAAATTTACATTTTTATAATAGTTGAGAAGATGGTATAAAAAAATTGTTACATTACCATAATAAAAATTCAGTTTACTTATCACACTGATGTAATTTTTTATATATTGAGAAGAATATATTTTGATGATTTATTAAGAAGAAATAAAGGAATAAAAATGAAAAAGTAGTGATTATGTGTTGTTACCGTACACCCCATGAAAACCCCTTAAGTGTTCATAGAATAGTATTTTAGTGAGACAAGCGACACAAGAAAATGGAAATATATATTTGGGGTTATTTGGGTATATTTGTTTCATATAAATACATTATTGTTGGTGGAGAAGTGGGGTGGTGAAGAGATCTTTTTATAAGTAAGAGGGGAGGAACTTTTGTAAATACCCAAATTTTTATATTAAATGTATTAAAATTTCAAAGGAATAAAACTAAAAAAGAGTAAAATAATAGATAGGAGAAGAGTATTAGTGTATCTAACTCTCATACACAATGTTAAGGTATATTTTTTGAGATATTTTATTCTCATTCCCCTTCATTTGACTTTTTACCTTAATTGAATTTTATTATGGCAGCATAATTTTTTTACTTCGGTAACATATTTTTAAGCATAAAAATAAAGTAAAATTTATTAGATAATTTTAACATTATGATTCCACATAAGTGATAAGTTTTACCAGATAAAATTTATATTGGTGGGAAAAATTAATGTTATTAAATGTGCGCTTAACACAACAAAAACTATTATTTATAAGAAATATCTTTTTAAATGTAAAAATGAATTTACAAAAAAGTCATATGTAGTGTGTATTACCATGATATTTATTTGTTTTTCATTAATAAAATTAGATTTATCTAAATTTAAAATAAATTTAAAAACTGATTGTACACCTATAAATACTCAATTAAAGAAATATATAAAAAATAATTCTTTTATTAGAATAAAAAACCACTTTGGTTATAAAATATCAAACATATGATTCTAAATTCAACAAATTTTTTTGGAATGTTTTATTTTAAAAATTAAAAATATATTTGGTTTATAAAAAATCTTTCATGAACATTAAATTTGTTATTATATCATGATGATGTCTTAAAAATGATAGCATTAGTAAAAAATGACAATTTTAGTTATTCACCCAAAAATTCATCCTTTTATGAAAATTACCATAAATTAACCCTAAGAGAATTTTGACATGTTTAATCAAAAAATAATTTAATTTTTTAAAATAAATAATTTTATATTTAGGAATTTAAATTTTAAATGGAAATTTAAAATATATTGAACAACTTTGTTTATAGGAAATTGAGTTTTTTAAACATAGAGTGTTCTTAATATTATTTCACGTTAATTACCAAAATAATACATTTTGATATTTTTTTAATTGAAATTATTTATTAGAATATTCATTCAAAATTATAAATTTTATTTTTAATATAAAATTTCATAATATATAGAAAAATACAATTCTTTGATAAATATGCCTTTTGACACAAGTTGATTTTAATCACATCCTATTGAAATTAATTATTTATTTCTTTAATTCATCAGTATCAAAACACATAAAATTATTCTTTAAAATAGTTATAATAATATTTAAGGAATTAAAATAAATCATTTTAAAAATCATTTTAATTAGTTGAGGTTTTATTCATTTTGAAATTTTCTTTAATGATATTTTACAATTTATTTTCATGATTTATTAAGGTTTATCTTACTTTCAAAAATATGAAGTCTTTCATTTTAGTCTGGTGTTTCATGTGCTAAAATCTATTAAATATAGTATTTATTTAAATAATAACACTTACTTAAATCTATTGGTCTTTCATTATCCCCTAAATAAATTGTGTCCTCATAATTTTAATAATCATTCACTAATGAAAATCTCTAAGAGTATCTATAAGATAAAAAACATAATATATAATTTCAAACTCACTATAGTGAGTAATAATATAGAACTCATATCTTACGTTATAATATTCATATACTAATATTCTCTACTATTTGTTCCAAATAGGCCTCCTTAGCTACCTATATGCCATACAAGTTTCTAGAGACATACCTTTTATATCTTAATTTTCATGATGTGGATTCCAACCAAATACTAAAACTAAAATATTTGTGATAATATCCAATAAAATTATATTAAATGACTATTTGGATATGAAATATCAATCATATTATGACTTCTCCTGTTACACCCTCCTTGCAATCTATGATACTTTCAGTTCAACTATGATATAATTGGATCAAACTATAACTCCTTTAGTTTGACCTAGATTTTCATGGGATGTTTACTTATTATGTTTCATATCCAAAATAGTTATATATTAGATCATAAAATTCCACTTAAATCATTTATTATGGTTCACATAAGGCATTTTTAAATGTCCAAAGTTTATATTTCGGGAGTGTAAAACCAAGTGTGCGGTTAGGCTCACTTGTTGTAAACCAAGTGAATGACAATTTAGTACCCAACCAATATTTTTCAGGTATTATTACCCCTATGTGCATCTGTTTTAGATCTTGTGTCCACTTGTATATATACATATAAGGATTTCATTGTTAGGAATTAACACACTCAGTACATTAAAAAAACTTCAAAATGTTTTCATATATTTATAATTATCCCTAGGATTTAAACTAATATATTCTAAACAAAATTTCTAATTAAATCAAGATCGTTCATACCATTTCCAAAGACCAAAAATGATGGAAACCTATGTTCCTAGTGTTCAACTTAACCATTATCCACTAAATATATAAAATCACATACCAATAAATATAGACTATAATAATGTATACTCAAAAAATATGATTATATATTACGAAAATAACCTAAGATTCCTTAATAATAATTCAAACACCAACCTAAGGGTTACCTATACCACGATCACATACATTTTATAACCAATTAAATTATCTAAACCCCACATTAATACAAAATTTTACTCACTGAATGCACTCAAATCAGGTTCAAATAAATAGATTCTTTGCATACATGCTTTGAAACCACCTAAAGTGGCCCAAACATATCCATCCATAATTATAATATCAAAAAAAATATTGATCCACTTACACCCCAATGAACTTTTAGTTTTTGAGTTTTTGGGTGGTAATAAGAACCTTTAACTATGAAAACTCATATATTTCCCATCCAATAGTCATATTCCCATTATAATAAGAATTAATTATTTAACACTAAGTCTTAAACATCTCTTACAAAATTCAACACAGATGATACCCATCTAATAATTTCATATGTAATACTATTCTTTATAGTCTTGGATAAATGGAAAAAAACTGAGTTTGATCTAAAATGATTAGTATGTGGTATTATATACCAGAATATATGAAAGAATAGACAAGAACTAATAATATAATACTAATAAATAAGAATCAAATACTTCTATATAACTAAATACATATTCTTAAAATAAATCCACGGATAACATAACATTATAGATAATAATATCTAAAATAATAATTAATTTCATAGTGGTGGAATAAATATAATAGGAAATATTATTCCTCAATCAAACACGTTATGATCATAATTTCAACACCCCATTCTAATACATCATGATCATACTTTCAAGCCCTACTACTAAGAAATCTTAATTTTATGGGTAAGGAATACACCAAATAACTCAAACTAGTTTCTCCTATGAGATCTATCAATTCAATTAGAGGATATATAATTTTTACACTCACCCATTACTTAATTAAGTCCAATGAATTAAACATATAAAATAAATGAATAGAAATACAATTCATAATCAACATTCCTTAGTAATCAACAAGCATCTGTTTTGGAATGAAAAATATACATGAGGTTAATATTTTATCTATTCAATAAATAGAAAAACATGACCATTATCCATATAAAAAAAATGGTAGATGGAATCATTAGATAATATCCCTTGTTAACTATAAGAAAAATTAAAGGATTATAGCATGGATTAAAAACATATTTAGAATATCCTTAAAATTTTACTTTGACAAAGATGAAGAAATACACATTATATTTTTATACCTTTTTTTAAAAATATTTTATAAAGAAAACATAATGTTAATTTATTTTTAAAATAAACTTGAAAAACTGAAGATAAGTTTTCTTATAGAAAACTAATGAAGTAGACAGAAAAATGAATTATTATGGAAAATGATTAAAATAATATTACCATCCTGTTTTGAAAAGAAAGACATGTTTTTAAAAAATACAGTCAAAGTTATCATTAAAATACCATTTTCAAGAAGATAAAAATAATATTTTTTATGATATTATTTTAAAATATAAATTTCAATAATATAACATTGGATATGAATAAATTCCAAGTCCACAAATTTAGAGTGTAAGGTAATATATTCAATCATAAAAGAAAAATCAATTTCAATATTTTAATATAACTTTATTGAAACCTAAATCATATAAAAGAGTATTAAATATTCCTTTTGTAAAGTTATATAGGGAAAAACGAATATCATAATAAATAATGCATATTTTTATTTCAAAATAATAAAAGAGAACATTGGATGGAATAAAGAACATGGACATGGAATATTAATAGCTTAACAGGGAGGATGAGAATTATTCTCCACAATTTTATAATTTTATGAGAAAGAAATTCCTCATGGAAGATTATTTGAAAAAAATTATACTCTAAAGAGATTTATATTAAATAATACATAATAAAATATTAACGGGTAAGAAACAATTAATATAATAAATATGTTTAAGAAGAAACATTATAACCTAAGAAATGATATTTATTTTATAAATATCTCTTATGACTATGGTTACAATTGAATCATAACCCCTTGAAAAAGAAAACATGATATGTATTTTTAAATCCATTTAATTTTATAAAATTTTTGATAAAGGGAATCTATCAGGTAATATATACACCATATAAAAGGAATCAATGGTGTAATATGGTATATGTCTCAAAAAATAAAATTGAGATAAGAAACCCTTATCTTATCTTACAACTTCACCAAAATTATTTTAATTTTTTTAATAAAAAACATAAAAAAAATTAATAAATTATTTTATGACCATATTCAAATCTAATACCGTTTAAATAATTATTTATAATTATTCAGTCTATATATATACATTAGTTTTTTTTATTTTCATCATCGGATGTTAATAATTTTTTCTATTTAGTATAAGTTTCATAATGACAATGTTAGTTCTTATTTATTGATACAAATTAAATTATACTCAAATTATTAATCATATTTGAATAGAAGTTACCTAATTATTTATAATGTTTCAATATCATTACTTGAGAGTTTTTTTGGATTGTGAATATGAAGTTGGTAATGATTAGGTGTAAGATAATAAACCAATATCAATAGATTACATTATAAATATAATTGATATTTTTTCATTATTTTAGAACCATATTTTTTTATGTGAATAATTGTTCACAAAAACATATTTTTAGATCACTTGAATTTTTAGATTCATATTTACAATCAGTATTATTATTTTTAGTGTCAGGTTGTTGGAATCGATGTGAATGAATCACTAGTTACCCACTTCAATGGTAGTGGGTATATTGGAAGTTTAATAATCTAATGACATAAAGGGTAGTATATAATGTTTTTGAACTCTCTAAAAGGAATTATATTGAAATAAGAATTGTATATTTTTTACTAGGGAAAGTGATTAAGGTCAATATTTTTATGGGAAATCAACACTGGAATTCCATGTGGTGGCTTCTTCATGAATATGGGAAGGTTGTTTGACCAGTTGTCCTGGATAAGTTTTATGAAAAAAGTTTGTGTGCAATGACGCTAAATAATGGATCTAAGCACGGAATAGTGAATCTAGCACTTTCAAATTACATAGGGGAATTTACAGTGTATTAGAGTTTTAAAGAGTATTAATCATTCTTTAAAGAAATATTACTGATAGTGTTCATTATTTGTTTATAATCTTTATAATTATGTTAATATAAATAAGTTGTAGTGATTCCTCACATGCATATGGGATAAAAGTAAAAATCACATTAAAACGTCTTTGTTCATTTACTTCATTTTATACTTCTATTTCATATATTATCATTTCTTGTTTTTCATTGCATTTATTTTTTTTATTTAGGTGTGTGAGTGGAAAACATAGAGTAGTTGGTTGGGTGGAATTTCATTCCACTTCTATTATACATATTCAAGGGAGACAAAAAGTGTCTAATGTTTATTTTTTTCACTTTTCAGATCTATTTAGGAACTTCTAGTGGATTATCGATCATACTTATGGTGGTTTTATCAGTAGTGAAAGTGTTTGTTTTTTGGGATGGTTGTGATATTATTCCCCAAAAAAGTGGTATAAAATGGGTTTTAGCACACAAAGTTTAGAACACCAGTAGTAACAATTTATGAAATCAAATAAAGGAAAGATCCAGATAGGGAAGTTTGATTCAACAGATTTTGGCTTTTAGTGAATAAAGATTGATGATAATCTTATTTTGAAGGTCTTGGATGTTCCATTATCTGAGGTAAATTCAATGTTAATGGAGAAAGATGAATGATAATGATTATATAAGAGTGTTTTGGCATTGGAAAGACAGTTTCATGTAATAAATATTCTTTCCAAAATTCAAGACAAGAAGACTAAAATATATGTTCTAAAGGTGTTAGTATACATGTATACAAAACTGATGGCCCTTAACAAGTATTCTAGGTTTTAATAGTTATTTGAATTATGTTTTTAAATGAAAGACTAGTGGAAGATCATGTGAATGAATATTACATAATTCATGGGTATATTTAATAGGTAATGTTAATGTTTCCTAATTATTTATGGTTGTTGCTACTTTTTTCTTCACTTTTGAAGAGCAGGGATATTATCATTATTATAGTTAATAACTTTAGTAGGAAAGTCAATATGATATTTAATAGTATTTAGAATGTATACTTGAATAAAGAACTAATGTGGTGGAAATTTTAGGCACCAAAAAGTAGTTAACTTAATACCAATGGAAGGGGATGGTCACCCCATCGAAAATAAAAGATGAAACCAATGAATAGAAATTACCACGATATAAATTGAAGTATGTCAAATGGTCCTAGTCCAAGCATGCACCCTTATACGGTAAAGGTTTCCAATTAGTAGTGGGGATCTAATAAGCCATGTGGGGAAACTATTTCCTCTTTACCAAAGTAAACCACAACATATAACAATGAAATAGAGGAACAAATATGTAATATATAATGAACATGCATAACAAACCATTTCCCAAATAGGGTAATTGTTTACAAACAAATAGTAAATACTCCATGTCATGCTAACTATTCCAAAAGTACAGCTAAACCAAAATAAAGAAAATAGTAGAATCTCTAAGATGTTTCTGACTCCAAGAACAGAACCCCATCCCTATGAATCCCAATCCTTACTCAAATCCACATCACCAAGCCCTTTCCCATGTCTCGGCCTACAACCATGATATTTTCTTAGGTACCCAATGACGCCTGAGTAGGGTGTGAGTACAACTCAGTAGGCTACCACCAACAATGTCTAAAAAATATCAAGTCTAAATAGATAGTGCATGCAAGTATTAAATAAATGAAAAGTAAAAAATGGACAACATAGTTTCTATTAGTTAATTTTCATTTACATAACCATTTCTAACATATTAACAATTCTCATAAATTATACTATCTTACTCACATGATAAATTTTCATCATGTGTTTAATGGGTTACGAATTTATATCATCTACACAAGGATCTAATGAAACAAATCACTAAGCATAAGGGAATAAGTCAAGTCCCTATGTCACTAGAGATAAACATATCATAAAAAATACATCACACCCACCTTGAATACTCTGTCTAGGTGGTTGCATCGAATGCAACCTTTATGGTAATAGATACTTCATCCCCTCCTCTTACCCATGCATTTTGGGGTGGATTTTAGAGCCTTTATCCAACTCGACCCTTGGGAGTAGAACCTAAAGTCAATACCCCACACTACAAAGCCATGTTAATATACTTATTTATCCAACCACCACACACGTACCATATCACATATCATACTGAAAACAATAATGATTAAAATCACATTCCATAACAATAAAAATAGGAATAAATATTATTCCATAATCCATTAACACATTTTGCATTTACATTACATATCCTATTTACACCAATTCCATTGATTATGCCTCACTCAAAAATCATATTAAATAAATCCCATATATTATCCCATTTATCATATTCTTAAATAACCATATGTAGAACCTTTTCACTAATTCTTCATTTCACATGTAATAACCCACTTATGCATTCTGTGTACAATTCATAATCCATTTGGCACATTAACATTATTTAAATTAACCCATTTAGAATATTTAATAATCTCAATTTGTTATCACATTTAACACATCCATCAAATCACAAGACTTGACCCATTCTCCCATTATCATTTATATAAATTAACACAAATAACCCATTCATAATTCATGAGCCTTAGAAATTCAACCAACTACCCTTTTTCATTTCATATATCATATAACCCATTTCCATTTAGCCAAATTACCCTTTACACCATTATCTAATTATAGAACATCTATCAATGTTCCTATTTCCACTCAAATCAACATGTAAATCATGACTCCATTTTACCACAGGCCAATTCCATGATAACATTACCAATGTCAAGGATCAAGAATGTCGGTGCACCCAATGGGTGGCCCTAATTCAGTCTAATCATCCTCTATGCATCCCATGGTGATCATCAAGTGTTTTATTCATCATTTAGATAGCCATTTTACCAAATATAACTAATATAACCAAAATAACAATAAGGTGAAATAAGAACACAATCCCATATGAATAAATACACTTTAAAACTATGGGATATAACTTATAGACCACCTAAATTTAATCAAATGATGAACATACTCTTAATAGTAGCCTTGTATCTGGATTCAAAGACCCCTTTGAAGCCCCAACCTAGATTCTGACAAAAAAGAGAGTTTTAGGGTTTAAGAAGAATATTGTTGGAACTACAAACCCTAATCTAGAAAAAGGATGAAAGAGGAGTATTAGACGTATCTATAGCTTCAATAAACAACCAACAACGCTCTAAAAAGTCAAGATGTGAAGTTCAAAAACCCTTAAGAAGCTTGGGTTAATTTATTTCATCCCAAGGGTTGAGCAGGGAGTAAATGTGGGAGAAATCTGGTGGGGATATAAAAATATTGAGATGGAAAAACTGTAAAAATTTTCAACTTTTAATGGGGTGCAAAGTTTAACCACACAGTTTACCAAACTGTGCACAAACTGTGTGCAAGTAGCTCTCATAGGGAAGCTAGGTTATACCATTACTTGGGAAGTCCTGAATGGTTTGGAAAACCATGTACCAATTGTGTGTAATGACACTATTCAAGGTTGTATAGTTTTTCTATGTAGGACACATGGTTTACCTAAGTGTGTGCAAACTATGCACCTTGCACAAGTTTTCCTAATTTTTTTTCTTCCATTCCCCAAACATCGAGATCACCCCAAGGCCCCTTATACACCTAGTAAACATTTAATAAATGAATTATATGGGATTTAAACTAAAATATAAACAAGGACTTAACTCTATGAAAAAAGGGATCCTATAACCTTCCCATCATATAACATCTCATCCTTGAACCACTCTTCCCTAGAATCACTGAGCTTAAAAGGTAAATATATTTTTCCAGTGATCCCACATATCAAAGTCCCTTACTTAGGTTTCTTCTTTAACATTACCATGTTTCCAAACACATTTCCATAATGTGAAACATTACCACACAAAAAATTTTCATTTTGGTCCACAAGATGAACCATATTCTCCTTAAGGACGCATCATCCTCAAACCACAAATTAACCACTATAGTTAAATAAGGAATCCTAGGAAACATTTTTGAAAATGAAACACAAGAAAACATCTTACATTTAATCATATCATTGTAGAGGATCCAATTGGAACCCCATTGGTTAGATCCTATTTTCAACTCATGACCCAAATCACTTAGCACAGTTTTACTCTGTTTTGAAAACTCTAACAGTGGCCAAATTGTGGAATCACCTGAAAGAAACACATGATCCTTCCAAACACATTTATTCAACTTACATAGATCCAAA
Organism: Viscum album; assembly: GCA_963277665.1. Classification (NCBI taxonomy): domain Eukaryota; kingdom Viridiplantae; phylum Streptophyta; class Magnoliopsida; order Santalales; family Viscaceae; genus Viscum; species Viscum album. The sequence goes on from OY728148.1 coordinate 791,960,450, forward strand.
ACATGAGTCCCAATAGTCCCATTCCATAATCTAATGTCCATAACATAACCATGACACTCAATCCCTTAACTGGTCAAACATATGCCAATACTCGAAACCATGTCCAAATCCCATGAATGATAATCACTTGAGTCCATCCAACCTAAAACATAGATATCAACATAAACCAACCACTTTACCATTGTGATTCTCTCCCACCATACACTTTATATCGTCCCTATAACATTACTGTGATTGGAACCTCCATGATCGATGAAATACCACCAGAAACTAAACTCAACTTTCACAACATACCTAATGCGTTACCAACTCACAATGGCCAAACATTTCCTAAGGACTTCACCTTGTATTAGCATCCATCCTCTTCATTAAAACCACCCATGACGGGAATCTTTACACCATCCATTTCCAAACTAAGAACATGACCTCACTCAAGTTAGACTTCATTTTAGAAAATCAATTTCCACTACAACATCAAACCAAAGTTAGGTCACACTTATAAAACCCATTCTTTTTAAAACGTTGTGTTAGGCCACCCCTTATTCTCTAATTCCAGTACTTTCATCTTCCATTATTGGAAAACTAAACATTTTTTACATTATAAGGAAATTACTAAATTGTTTTCGATCACTATCCAATGCCTCTACTGGGTTCATTCCCTAACTTCATGTAGAACTCCACTATCAAGGAATCCACTACTCTCCAAGACATCATCACTCCATAGCAACCCTCAACATTCCTAATACCAGAACTTCCACTATCTATACATTGACTAAAGATGACTAGATTATCACTCAAAACCAACTTCTAGCATTTGAAACATACTATTAATTTCAAAACACCAACCGAAGGAGGATTACATATCAACACATCAATTCCATGCTACTTGCTATGTAAGGTTGTCCCTGGATGACTCATCCTAGAAAAAATCATAATCATTGTCAGCACATCATTACCACACATGACCAAGATACCCTCACACCTAAGGACTATCCATGGTCACTAAATCACACCTACAAAATTCCATGCTCGATATCTATTGAGGTTTTTGACACTTAACCACCCTTATCACATCATCAATTATTCAAACATTAGAATTCAAAATTCCTCTTGGGACTTCCTTGAGACCAATTCCAATGCTAGGATCAAACAATAACCACATCCAAGGCCCACCTGGACGTCTTTAGAAGATCCTAGTTTGCACCTCATAGGTTTCTCATTGGCATGTTGATGCGACCACATCAAATTCATGCTCTACTCAAAAAATCCTAGACTAAATTATGACTCCCCACCGTAGGAGTGTGGTTATGATAAAAATACTATGGAATTAGAACCACCGCATTTCAGCCTTGTATCATAAGATAAACCTCCAAAATGTGGATGTGATCATCTCAGTTTTCCCTGGTCAGGAAAACAACCATCATTCGATACCTCTTCCAAGCTTCTAGAAGTGGCACTAACCACACTCCTCAATACTCAGTCCATCCAAAGGTCCACACCCATAACTTTCAATGGTTTACATCCCACAATAATGATCAACATATAATGCTCCATGAGTGAAAACTCTATAATGTCCAACATCCAACCCAAACACATTCATGTTACTTAGAAAAAACTAGATATTTCTCAGCAAACCTCGAACGATGTAATGATATTGGGAATGTTCATAACTAGATAGAAATACACTAAGATGTTGTCAAGGAACACTAACAGAACTCATTCAACATTGATGTCACCTCCCACTATGGGACACCACGACCTTCCAAGTGTTTTGTGCCTCCCTTACCACACACATCTCATCAGCACTTAACTAGCACTTATTAGGTGTGATGGTTAACCTTAACTCACTCATACTCCATGACCATCCACTAATGTGTCCTGAACTAATGTTTCCCTTGGCACTACTTCCACCACATTACTCGAGTCCTTCCAACATGACCCTGGAATTTAATGATAGAAACACAAATGTCACCCCATTGTTCAAAACCAATATTCTCTTTCATAGCCATGCTTCCCACTTTCGTTTCATAGAGAGAGACATGTAATTTTCCTGATCCACCTGTTTAACTATCCAAAATGGACTTGTGCCTTACCAATACATTCCTATATCTATAACTCATAAGAGACCTCAAGGTCTTGAACCCTCATGTGACCACAAACATAAACTAACTTTAGATCACACAAGGCAAACTCACTAGAGACTAGACCAATACCCACTTACTCATCTGACGACGCCTCCTAGTCCATCATCCCAATCAACATGAATTTATTATTAACATCATAAACAACAAAAAAACAATTCACACATACAATCCCAACAATGTTTCCACACTCACCTTGGGTGTCAACCTCAAAAAAAGTATCCATACGCACATCAATCTCCCTTGTTTCATTTGCTAAAAAACGTCATCGATTCCTCGATTAATTGGCATTAAAATAGATAGGTCATACCGCTGGATGATACAACCTTTACAAACCAGCAACAATACAAACTAAAATCACTTAAGTTCCTTCCTAAAAGAAACTAGGTCACAACCACACCATTTACTAAAACTTGATATTAGTCATTATACATAGATTCCACATCTGAAGCATCTCTCGTGCTACATATTCCATGGAACCTGCATCACTGGACTATCCTCCCATTAGTTCACCCTCGATTTTCTCAGGACTATCAACTCATTGTCATAAACTGGGTCACATCTCCCTAAACCATTGGCCTTATCATTTTCCCCTCAAAGAAAATCTATACCTGTCCTAATCCAAAACACACATTTTTTCCTCACACAACCAAGATAATTAATGAATTGGTTGACCCCTATTTCATGGGTTACTCTCATGGTTCGAATGATACCAGCTTCTATAGAAGATAAGAGTAAAAAGTCACCAGTCTCACTCTATTTTCCACATAAATAAAAAATCCAATAAGTTGTCACACACTAGTGTCTTTCCTATACCCATTTCAGAACAATGCGTCCAATGCACCCCAGAAACATTCACTATAGGTCTCTTGTATAGCGTACTTGCACACATAAATTGGCACTACAAGCCAAAACACCCACATAAATGGTCCAAAAAACAACTTACAAAGTTTTAATCTAAACAGATCATTGAACCAACATCCAAACACCCATAACTAATGAAACCAAAAACAAGGCACTCATCCTTATGTCCAACACGGAACCAATGTAATTAAAACCCACAAGGGTTACCACTCTCAATTTTTAGGATGCATCTCAAAACCATCAAGGTAAAAACCCTATCGAATCATAATAAGTAACACCCATTTATTTGTATATATAGAATCATCAAGGTATCCCAACATATAACCATGGTCTCATATTAGGGCACTCTCAATGCCCAAACCACCCCTAAAAGGGCCTTATAACCAACACTAGGAATACTAAATACTGTTATTCATAAAAAAAATACATCATTACACATCTTTTATAAATAACATCACCATTTTGAAAACCCAATTTTTTACACATTAATACATTCCATTAACCCAACATTTCAAAAATTCTTGCTTATTTGGATTCAAATTTCATAGCCATTCCATCAATAAACATATCAAGGGAAGTCCAATTAGTGAAGACCATAGTGGAAAATACATAACCTTCCATAATCAACCCCCTAAACATACAATATTCCAAAAAATGTGATAAAATATCTAATACTACCCTCAACCATTCCTATTGTGGATCTTGGTGAACATTATGTAAGACAACTATTATATATACAATTAATTCATAAGACACCCTCTTTTGAATGCATTCAAAAACTTTCAAATTGAAATCTTCCCCCTTTACATACCTTTCCCATTACACAATTTGTTATAACCCTTGTTTGAACTCATTAAAAACCATCAAAATGATTAATTATTTGAAAATTTTACCATTATGACAGAAACCTTTCTCTCTTAGACACCATTCAATCCTTATAATTCATCAGAACAAGAATTTTAGCACATCTATAATGTTTCTTTTAGAGCACTATTCTTTAACAATTAATTTGAATTCTATCCCTTAACCCATTTAAATCATCTTCATTAGACACCATTTTCTTCAAAATTTTCATGAAATAAAAATGAATCCAACCTTTCATGTCCCACACACCCATCCTATGTGTTCCTATAATGATGCATGCTACCAATATTCCTAGGTTCCTATAATAATTCATGAATTTGAAATCTCATATTGTTCTAACCATGAGACAAATATCATAAAATAGTCACATAACACAATAACTGCATCACCCAATGGTGAAATATCATCAACAATAAAAACACACATTCAAAGACAATTACAACCTAGGGAACGTGGTTTTTTTCCTAATCAAATGGTTGGTTACTCTCAAGAATGATCTTATTACCAAGGAACGACACTTTCCAAAACTCCTATCTACAATCCCCAAATAGTAAGTCACATAAAATAACTACACTGTTACCACTTAGTAACATCCTCATCCATAATCCATGAAACTAATTCCTTTAGATGAGTCACCACATGACCTCAAGCATGCCTCCATATGCTCCAGAGGTCGTTTCCTCTCAGAAAGGGTCAAAAAATCCTCTTTGGGAGACTATACCCTCTTTATTAGAGTAATCCACAATAGATAATAATGAAATAGAAAATAAATATGTAATATCCAATGAACATGCATAAAAAACCATTTTATAAATAGGGTACAAGTCCCCAACCAAACAGTACATATGCATTGTCAGTCTAACTATTTCAAATGTGCAGGAAGCCCAAAATAATGAAAAGATCATAATTCCCGAGATGATTCTTAATCCAAGACTGGAACCCCATATCTTCACATCTAAAGCCTTACTCAACTCCCAAGCATAGGTTCCTTGCCCCTGTCCTAACCTACAACCATGAAATCTTCTCGGGTACCCAATAACTCCCAAGTAGGGCACGAGTACAACTCAGTAGTCCACCGCTGATGGTGTCTACCAAATATCTAGTCTTAATAGATATTGCATGAATGTAATAAATAAATGACAAGTAAACAAGGGAAAAATATGGTGTTATTAGTTAATGACCTTCATATTATTCATTTTTAACATATTTACCATTTTTATCATTTATACCATCTTCTTTACATGATCCATTTTCATCATTTATTCTATGGGTTAGGCATTTACATCATCTACACAAGGGTATAAGGAAACCAATCACTAATCAAAATGGAATAAGTCAAGTCCCTATTTCACTAGGGATAAATACATCATAACAAATACATCACACTCACATTGAAGCCTTAGTCGAGGTGGTCTCATTGAACGTATCCATTAAGGGAATAGATCCTATTACCCATTCCCTAACCCATGCATTTTGGGGTAGATTTTAGAGCCTCTGCCTCACTCAGCATGTGGGCATAGAACCCCAAGTGAATACCCAACACTAACCATCTATGTGAACATTCTTATTTATAAAATCACCACACACATACCATATCACAACCCATTTTCAAAACAATAGACATAAAAATCATATTCCATAATAATCGACATGGGAATTAATATTATTCCATAATCCATTAACACATTTTCTATTTACATTACACAATGCATTTATCCTATTTCACTTTCTTATTCCTAACTCAAAAATCATATTAAAAAATTCTCATATGTTATCCAATTTAGTATAATATTTTATTCCCATATGTTAACCAATTTCACTCATTCATCATTTCATATAAAATAACCCACTTATGTATTCCATGTACAATTCATAAGCCATTTGGCATGTTCACATTATTCCAATTAACAAATTTAGACTATTTAAAAGTTTTCATTCATTATATCATTTAACACCTCTTTAAAATCATAATCCTTGACCCATTATTTGATTCCTATTTACAAGACTTATCCCTTTTAACCGATTCATCATTCATAATCCTTAGACCATCAACAAATTACCTTTTTCATTTCATAGCTCATATTCCCCATTAAAATTTATCCAAATGACCCTTTATGCCATTATCCAAGTCTAGAAAATCAATCAATATTCGTTTAACCACTGAAATCAATATATCAACATGTACATCCTAAATCAATTTTAACATACACCAAATCCATGTTAACATTACCAATGTCAATGTTCAAGAATTTCGGCTCACCCCATTGGTGGCCCTGAATTGGTCTAATCATCTTCCATGAATCCCATGGGGATCATGATAGGTTAAATTCATAATTTAGACACCCATTTTACAAAATTTCATAGTTGAATCCAAAATCAAAATAAACAGGAAATAAAAAAATGACCTCATATGCAGAAATCAACTTAAAACTATGGGATGTAACTTATAGACAACATACCTTGAATATGATGATGAACACACTCTTAATCATAGTATTATTTCTAGATTCAAACACCATTGTAAGGAACTAAAATAAATTTCACTAGAAAAATAGGGTTATATGGATTTGGATGATTATGGCAGGAACTGCAAACCATAATATGGAAAAAGGAACAAATAGGAGCATTATAATTACCCAGATCTCGGATTTGTAAACAACAACACACCAAACTGCCAAGAATTGAATGAGAACTTATCTTAAGACGCTTGGATCGATTTAGTTTGTCCCTAAGGTTGAGAGGGGATGAAATGAGATAGAAATAGGATAGTTATATAAAAATGCCAAGATTCCATGATTATAATTTTTTCTATCTTTTAATGGGTCGCACCGTTTACCTGCATGGTTTTCAAAACTGTATGAAAACCATGGAAAAGACATTGTATAAGGGAGTATGGGTTGCATAGTTACCTAGGAATTTCGACATGGTTTGAATAACCATTCAAAAACCATTTTTAATTCCATAATCAAAGGATTCATGGTTTTTACGAGGAGGTCGCACGGTTTACTTAACTATGTGCCAACCATGTGCCTCACATAGGTTCACCTGGTTTTCCGTACATTCATGCCCTAAACCCCCGATCTCCCCAATTCCCCTCGTATAATGAGTAAACATTTAATTATCAAAATATAATTGATTTAAAATGAAATTTAAACAAGGACGTACCTCTACAAAAATATGGATCTTGCAAATTGGCTCTGGTGAATCCTCTCATTCAATTGGAGATCAAAGAAATATACTTGATTATGTATATGTGATGTTTTTTAAATCCCTTCTACTAGATAATAAATCCCTGTATTTTTTTGGAAAAGTAGATTTGAACATATGGATGAATAATGGAGGATTAATAAAGTTAACGAAAATTCATAACATCCATGGCCTTAGATGAAATCTATTTTCAATTTGAAAATATTATGATGTAGGATATGTGACTATATTTAATAATGGGGTATATATTTTACTTAAAGATAAATGATAGTTGAATGATTATTAAAGGATAATACCCTATACATGATTTGAAATTCACATGGTATGGTAGTTGCTGAAAGTACAACTTCTGATGATCCAGTAGTAAAAAAATTTAGGTTTGGTCACCTTAGTAAAATGAACTTAAAAGTTATTAAGGAAAGGGTAATACTATATCTTGATCACATGTAAATTGTAAAATGTGACAATTTTGTGTTTGAAAATCAAAATAGAGTTCCTTTCAACTTATATGGTCAGAAGTCCATAAATTGGAAGAAATATCTTATATGATCATATGTTTGGGGACATTATCCTATTTAGTCCTATGAAACGATCTTATTATTTATATCATTGATTCATGATGATTTTAGGAATGTCTTCTTTTACTTATTAAATCATAATTATATTTTATTTTAAGTGTTTACATAGTTGAAAGCATCGATAGAAAACAGAATCTGTCTAAAAGATAATGTGCACCTGAATGAAAAATACTGGTGAATACACCAAAAAAAACTTTATAATTTATAAATGAAGGAAGGAATAAGGAATGAGAATATTTTTCCTAGAACACCATATTATAATGTGGTATATGGAATAATGAATCAAATTTTTATTGGGAGAGATCAACGTATGAGGTTTCACTTGAGAATTCCTACGGTAATTTGAGAAGTGGTACTAAATACAGAAGCATATATCATTGATAAAAGTATAGTATCAGTACATTGGTAGGAACTTCTAGAGAATATATGGTCTGAAAAAATACTGAAATTTCAACACCTTAATGTTTTGGGTAGTTTAGCATATGTTCTATTGAATTCTATGGACCATTAAAAACTTTAAAAAAAATCCAAAATATGGTTTTTTTACTTGTCCATAAAGATGGAAATTTTGGATATTTACTGTGTTAATTTGATAAGAATTAATTCATTAGAAGAAGGTATGATATCTCTAATGAAAAAAATATGTAGAAATATCAAACCATGGAAGAACATGAAGTTTAAGTAATGTCAATTGTAAAAGTCTAGGTTGATCAGAGTATCGTTAATACACAAAAACAAGAGAACTCAAATGTTGGTGAAAAAGGAACCAAAATCCTGGAAGAATAAACATTGGAAAGATTATAAAGTAAGATATTATCTGAAGCTAGAGTGGGAGTACCATATTTACATTCCCCAAGAATATAATTATTAGATGTTCAGGTGCTGATGGAAAGAGAAGAGCCATAATTTTATGTTCAACTAATTTAGTTGAGGAGATTAACTAGAATTAAGAGATGAGTACATTTTGTTTTTGAATGATTTATTCTCTATACTCTTAATAAATATAGTAGAATATGAAAATATAGAGGATAAAACTTCTCTTAGTGACTCTATGAAGTAGAAGTCATCAATTAATCGGGATATTGATTCATTAAAGTTCTATAGAGCATGGGATATGGATGAAGTTACAAAGTGTAAAAATAACTTCAAAATAAGTGGGTTTATCAAATTAATGGAGAGGTTGATGTATATAAATGATATAAAGGTTTTATGTAATTGAAATGGTTTCAATAGAAGAAATGAAGAAATTTATCAAAAATATCATCACTCGTAGTTGAACATTATACAATCTCAGCAATGATAAGTATGGTGGAATTAGAAAATATGTACATAGGGCATATTAATGATAATAAATCATTACTTCTTGGTAATTTGAAGAAGTAATTTTATATTAATTATCAAATAGTTGTATAGTAATTTGGGAATTCTAATTTTTTATATAAAATGATGAAAGTATTTTATAGCTTGAAGAAAAAAATGATAATAGAATAAAAAAATTGTTGGGTTTATGGAATAAGAAGGATTTAGTATATGAAATTTTGATCATTTTTTTACCAAAATAAATGAGATGATAGTACAATCATCATATTTCTATTTTAAGTAGATGATATGTTTTTTACTAGATGAGATGTTCAAAATATTGGGAAATTTAAAAACTCTGTTATTTATAATTTTGGAGATGAAAAATCTTAGGAATGAAAAGAATATATTGGGGATGAGTATGGAAAGAAATAGGTAAACCAAAACATTGTATCTATATTAGAAGTATTATATTTTGAAAATCATTGAATGGTTTGGAATGGAAGAATTAAAACTGGTTCTACCTCGCTTGTTGGATACTTCAAAATTTCTAGGGGCAAGAACCTGTAATAGAAGATGAGTGTTGATACATAGAGAATGATCGTTAAGATTCAATACTTTAAATTATAATTGATAGAAATATATTTAATCATCCATACATAGAGTTTACAATTTTTGTAACAAACTAATTTGGGATACCCTCACAAATTGGAACCTAGACATATTTACCACATACCCAAAGGGTGTTCCTAATCCCCATGGGTTGGAGAATAGCATAAAATCATCAAATAGACCATAAAAAATTAATTTTCACAAACAAAAAAAGATAAATTACAAATACATACATAGAAGAAAGTGACATCGGAATAAAAACTAGAATAAATATAATCAATAACTAAAATAAAATAGCAGTTGTAATAGAACTCGAATAACATGTCAATTAAGAAAGGAAAAGTAAATAAAAGACCAAAACCATTTTGTGATAATGGGGAAACATTCCACCATCTCACCACCAGCAACCTATACCTTTCTAACGTAACCCTCACCACCTCACTACTACACCTTTCCTTTTCCTACATCAAAATAAATAACTAGGCATGTACACCACTGTAGGGGTATGAAAGGTGTGAGATAAATAGGCGTAGTGGTTTCCTACCCAAGTGTTACATATCAAGTATCTATAAAAATAATCCCAATATTTTCATTTCAAATAAAAATGGAATGATAATTAGTAAATTAGTTTTCTATTAATGCATGGAAAAACATTTCCCTTTTCCACAATTCTAAATAAAATCTCGGTAAAATGGTTTCATTTCATAATTTCCATAATTAATTAGAAAAGGTCAAAAAATGTATTTCAAAATCCCAAATAGTTCAGTATAATCACAATGGTGAATAGGCCAAGGATCACAATAGGTCATAATTGAAGGCAACTCATAACAACATCAATGAATAGTGTCCACCCAAGTCCTAAGGACATGAGATTAAGGAGTTTAAGAACACTCCATGTGTGAAACCCCCTAATAATGTCAATATAAATTCTTTATAACAACATTCCTAGGGTATAGAGGAACACTCCATGAGGGAACCCCTCAACAATAAAATGGACTATGGCCCTAGGATATACCTTCCACCTAAGAACACAAGGATTCCCATTTGTTGTATTTATCAAATCATTTCAAATAGATTAAAATTTAAAAAACATATTCCCTGACCCTTTATTCCATCTAGCATGCTTTGAAAACCCATTTTTTAAACTATTCCTCAAATATTTTAAACCCCATTTTCTTAACCAAAATATGGGAAAACCCATATTTTATCATAAATCTATTTATTCACAAAAATATATCATGCCAATTTATTTAGGAAATTTTTTAGGAAAAAAATTTAAATATGGTTCATCAAATATAAGAAAGAGTTTGAACCACCTACCTCAAACTCAAGTCAAAAATTTCCCAAAACGGGATTTAAAAACACCAGAAGGAAGGAAAAGGCAACCATGGAGGCCCTAGAAATGATTCCCACATCATAGAATAAAATACCCTAAAGGAAATAGTGTTTGGAGAGGTTATATCACACATTCCTCAAAAAGACACCTTCCAATCCAAAACCAACACAAGAGTCAACCTACAGCAGCAGATCTCACAGTATATCTAAAATGGATCAAAAAAATGTCACCACAAGGCCAAAGAATCCAAAACATAATCATAATGTCACTACCTTGACCAATATAATTAAATAAGTATAATGTTCCCTTACATGTTATATGTAATGAAACTAAGAAAAAAGATAAAATTCTTAATGAAGTGATCTTGGGAAATCACCCAAATCGTACATCGAATATCTGAGGGGTCATGTCTATGGAAACTTCATAACAAATGAAAAACATTATACGTGTAGTGTGATTAAAACCTACCGGTATAATGTATTTATAGAAAAAAACTAGAGTTATTATATATTCCTCCCTAAATTACATATTCCAAAAACATGTCGCCTTGGTTTAATTTATCATGAGTTATATATTTATGATGTAAAAATAGAAATTAAGGTGTAAGATTTCTGTATTGAATAAAAAGTCTTATAGATTTTACTATTTTTACTACATTAACCATTTTCGTGGATAGGAACCCTAAACAGAATTACACCAAAAACCATGGATTAATGGTTTAAATTACCTTTGTAGCCAGTTCTAGCTGTAGGTCCTACAAAAAATCCCCCAAATAGAAACTATATACTCTAAACCTAAGAGACAAGATATTTAACAACAAAAGGATCATACCATAAATCTAGGATTCCATTGCATGAGTTATAATAAAATTTATGTCTAACCTTATAAATAAACATTGAGAATTCATAAAGTAGATCCTTTCATAGTTAAATATAATGAAATATCATGTCCTTGTTTTTTTGGACGACTATTTGTGGTAAGGTTTTGTGGATGCCGATTTTTTTGGAGACTATGATAATAAAAAATAACACTTTGGTTATTATTTAATTAAAGTGGAACACAAAATAGTTAGATATTATACCTTTATAATATTTTTATTTTAATTACAAAATAATAAGTATATGTAGTGTAATGAGAATCTAGAAAATATATTGGTTTTTTTTTTTGAAGTAATTATTGAAGGAATTAAGAAGAATTCAATAATGAGGGACTATTTTTTGTGAAAACTAAAGTAAAATCCACTTGGATAAAAATATAGTTCTCTATGAAAGGAAAAATTCACATCAAACTAAATTATAATATCATCATGAATATTCTAAAGGATAATGTGTTAGATATCTAGAGGGTCACTAGTAGAAAAAATCTGTTGGACATGTTCACTAAGTCTTTAGCTTAGGAAAGCCTAAGGTTGTATCATGCCTTAGTGATGATTGGGTAAACAGAAGAAGAAAACGGTGGAGGAACAATGCTACTATAAATGAAGGAAGTTTGCTGAGGAGGGTTTTCAAGTTCTTCCATATAACAAGTAATCACATGGGGGATTTTTAGGATGTGAACCCTTTCTTATACCATTGGAAGTTCAAAGAATAGGAAGTTTAAGAATCAGATTTACATTCATAATTTTTTTATTATCATCGGGTTTCAAGAATCAATGTGGATGTAGCTAAAAAAATTTTCTTCTACAGTATTAGGATCCTAAAAAAATATTATAATGACAAAAAGGGAGGTCCAGATTATTAGGTAACTCACTAGAAGGAATTATATGAAAAAGAAGAGTCTAGAAGTTTTTACATGAGAAAGTGGTCGAGGTCAACAATATTATGGGTAATCCATGGAGAAATTTCATATGGATGATTCTACATGAATATAGGAGGGTTATGTGACCAGTTTAGCTTGCTATGATTCCTATAAAAGAATGTGGGGACTAATCCTAAACAATGGATCTAAGAGTTGAATAGTGAAACAGATATTTTCATAGTGCATAGTGGAATTTACAGTGTATTAGAGTTTTATAAGGTGATAATAATTTGGTATTGAAATGTTATTGATTTTGTTTCATAGTTTTCTATATTATTTTTACATTTAGAAATATAAATAAGTCACATTGGTTCCTCAAATTCACTTAGTCCAAAATTCTAAATCATGTTAAATCTCATGTGTTCTTTTACTACTTTTTTCACTTATGATGTTTGCATTTTCATTTCTCTTATTTTACTGATTTTATTTTTGTTTCTCATGAGGTTTTTATGAGTTCGAATTAGGCTATTGGGTAGTGTGTAGGGGATTCCTACTTATAGTAAATTTATTCGATAGGGAAGATAATTTTTGTATGTTTGGTTTTCTACTGTGCTGATCTGTATTGGAACTTATTGTAGTCCATCGATCAAACATCTAGTGGTTTTATCAAAACTACAAGACATTGGGTTTTCTTGATATCATCAAACACCATATTCATGATATATATTTATCATTAATAAAATATTTATCCATCAAATAAATTTTTAGAACCATCCATGTGAGGTAGTGATGAAAATGAAACATGTTGTCCATAGAGGTTGTAGTCTGCACTTATGTAGTGGTGACATTTTAATTTTCTAATGAATGAAATGGGAGGATGGGTTAAAATTATTAATATTTAAAAAATAATAACTAATTCATGAATAATATATTTATTCATCAAAATAATTTTTATAACCATCCATGAGAGGTGGTGAATAGAAACGAAATGTGTCATTCATAGAGGAGGTAGTATACAAGTACACATGAATGAAATTTTAATTTTTCGAATGGTTTGGAGGAAGGTATAAAATTAGTATTTAATTAATAGAATTAAATTTTAGTATAATTTTCATACTTATTTAATTATATTACCCACGGTATAATATATTTGGTTGAGGAATAATAAGAAATAAAGGAATGAAAATGAAAAATGAATGATTAATCGTTTTTACATTACTCCTTAGGAAAACTAATTAAGTATTTATAGATTATTATTTTAGTGATTAAAACTCTTCTATAACTTAGGATTCATATATTGGGTGTGATTGGAGTAGATTTTGGATAATATATAGGGATTATGTGCGAGTAGAATTCGGGTGGTAAACAGATCCTTTTATATGTTAGAGGGGTGACACTTTTGTAAATATCCATGATTTTCTCTTAAAGACATGTCAATTTAAAAGGAAAGTGGCTCCAAAAGTGTAAAATAATTGATATGGGGGGAAAATATTATAACCCACTTCTCATACACACAAATAATGGATATGTTTTGAGATATTTTAGGCCTTTTTCATTTATTTTAGTTTTCATATAATTTACTTTTACCAATGTAACATATTTTGTTTACTTCAGTATCTTATTTTTGTGCCTAAAAAAATATCCCTCATTATATAATTTTGAAATTATGATTAAAAATATTGAATAAATTTTATAATATTCAAGGTAGTAAATTTTTTTAAAGTGACCTTAATGGAAGAAAAATAGTTTTTTGATAAAATTCCTTTTTATGAGTAAAAATGAATTTACTTCAAAATAATTTATTGTGTTCAATACCATGATATTTATATATTTATAATAAAAAAATTTGATTTATTTTACTATAAAAAGAATCCAAAAATTAATTTAACATTGTATATACTAAACTAAAGAAAATATCATAAATAGTTCTTTTATTATTATAAAACATCACTTAGGTTTTCAAAACGTCAAATATAGGCTTATAAAATAAAAAATATATTTTAAAATATTTTATTTCAATATATAAACATGTATTTGGTCTCTAGAAAATGTTTTATAAAGTTTTAACTTTTTATTGTATCATGATGATGTCAAAAAAGAGATAATATTTATAAAATATTGTATTTTATATTATTCATCTAAAAACTCAAACTTTTTAAAAACATCCCAAATATTCTCCATAATCTAAATTCGAAATTTCAATTAAAATTTTAATAAATCTATCAAATTATAATTATAAAATTTAGTAATTTATTCTTTAAATGGAAATATAAATATAATAAAAATAAAATTATGAGAAAATGACTTTTATAAAACTTATGTATTCCTAATATTTTTTTAAATAAAGTGTTCATAATTATATTTCATCTAAATTATCATTTATATAATATTTGATATATTTTTTTCTATTTTTTTTTTTGAATAATCTTTTAAAAATGTTCAACTAAAGTTTTAATATTAGAATTGACAATATACATAAAAATATAAATCTTCGAAAAAATAGAACTTTAGTACTTAATGATTTTAATCACTTCATATTGAACCTCATTTTTATTTATAAAATTAATTTTTATGATAACAAGTAAAATAATTCTTTAAAATAATATTAATATATAAGGAATTAAAATAAATCATTTTAACTACCTTTTAATTTACTTATGGTTTTAGTCTTTTTAATTTTCTTAACAGTATTTTACATTTTAATCTAATGGTTTAGTAATGTTTATTTTAATTTTTAATGTATAATGTTGTTCATTTTTTTACGATGTTTTATGTGCTAAAATATATTCAACAATGTTTTTATTGGAATAATAACCCTTACTAAAACCTATAGGTGTTAGAATGGCCCATATTCAAGCCACACACCCATGATAAACTAAATAGAAAAAACTAATCAAGGTAAATGAAACATGAACATATATAAAGACACATGTTGATCACATAGAAATACCATCTGGACCTAAAATTATAATCAAATCTACAAGAACAAAATAAACTGAAAGAAAGTTCTTGTCTGACATAATGATACATAAAAATCTCCAGAATTAAATAAAACCAAACCCAAAAACCATTGATAACCTACAAATAACCCATGGTCACTCACCATACCCAAAACCAAATCCCAATAAACAACCCCAAATATAAACAAGAATAGATCAACTTAGGAACCTAAAAGAGAAACAGGAGAATTGTATACACCCAGGAGTGTATGCAGGGTGTGAGATAAGATGAGCCCCATAGAATCCCACCATGGTGATTGTAAAATTCCATTAAAAACATTTCATTTAGGAAATTTTTAATTATATTTAGGAAATATTTATTCATGAGTAATAATAATAAAAAAATTTATCCTATTATTTCCCTTTTTCGATAAAACATTTCCTTTTCTTTTATAAAAATATAGATGTAAAAAACCAATAAAAAAACTACTTTAAATCCTTCATTAAAATACCACAAATTAATTGAAATCCATTTATTTCACTTCAAACACCTTTTTGAAAAAAAAAAATTAATTTTTCTTTTTTAAAGAATAGAATGCATTATACAAAAAATACATACACACTCAAGGTAGAACCATATCAATAATGGATCTAAATAAACAACATGAACAATGGGACCACATGGTACAATCAAACATGGGGATACAATTAAAACAAATTATAAGTACCCTATAGTGAATCATCAACAACACTAGATTTCATGGTAAATACACTAAGTCCAAATTTGAGGCAGTCTCACACAGACAACAACATAGGAACAACGGTCAGCCTACATTACATCCAAAATACACATAAGATACCCACCTTTCCAACTCCACCATCATCAAGATGGAACCTCCTCACTATCCCTATAATATCACACAACTAGGGGGATAATAGTAGTGTGTGTACTAACAAGTGTATAATAAATATATACCCTCTATTAGCCTTGTTATCCCATGAAAACTACCAATATGAGGTTATAAAATAGTTAAATCACATTATCACAAATTCATATAGCTATAAATATAAATCTCCTCTCACATATACACTCTTACAATAAACCTCACCTTTTATATAAATTACACTTATTAATAGAACATCCCCATTAGGGATCAAAATATATAGAAATCTTTATTAGAAAGTGGAAAAATTTAGGTTTAGACACACACACACAATACAAATCTCATTTATAAGGTTCCAAATGGGCCTTTACTAAAAGATACTTAGAAGGACAAGTCATCTCCACCATTTCAAATC
This sequence comes from Viscum album, assembly GCA_963277665.1. NCBI lineage: Eukaryota > Viridiplantae > Streptophyta > Magnoliopsida > Santalales > Viscaceae > Viscum > Viscum album. The sequence continues at coordinate 791,977,326 of OY728148.1, forward strand.
CCACATTAAAATATTTTTTAAAATAAAACATTAGAATCCACATTTGATAAAATTTATAACTTAAACCCTTCATTATTTTAATCCACATGATAAATCTAAGCATTTCATTACTTTTTAAAAACTCCATGAAAATTAAATGAAAATTGACATTTTCTACCATTTAATGACACAAATAGGATCAAATACCCTTATTCATAGTATTTTATTTAAAATAATCTCTTTAATCATTTTTATCAAACACCAGGCATTGAACAACCCTCAAAAACTATGAAATATATTAAAATACCCTTTATTCTATGTGTTAAATTACTTGAAAACATTGATAATGTCCATTATAGTAATCATATATATAAATATAACTTCACAAATGTGGAATTTAAAAAACCCAAGAATCAAATTACATATAAAATTATAAGAAATAAAAAACTAACCGACCTTAATCTATGAGGAAACCCCTCTCAATAATCTCTATCATGTTTCCTTTAAGATAAACATCCAATTTAGAAAATATAATAACTATAAAACACTAAAAATTAAATAATAATGATTATATTTATCCCAAAACATAATTATAACCCTCATAGTTATTATGTTTCCTAGTAGAAAGAATACTAGGGGGATATGGAGGAATAGAGAATAATAATTATAAAATAATGAAAAATAAGGGATTTATATTAAGAAATATTCATGAATCCACGGTTTGGAGGCTCTAAATAACGAATAGGGGGATATATCCCCATATCATTCCAAGGGGGTCGAAAAACTGATAATGAAGGGAATAAGGTTCTAAAATGACTAAAACCCATGGTGGGGAAAACCTAAATTCTATTTAAAAATACAGTGGTAGAGCTTTGGCATGGCCCCAACCCCCATGACATGGATCGATTTTTCCAAAAACCTTCCAAAATATAGCCCAAGGTTCTATTCCATAGATATAATTCCGAGATACCAACTATAAGGTGGTATATAGACCATAAGATAGGGCCCCTCCAATAGGCCTAAGGGAAAACCACCCACCAAAAAAACTCTCCACATTCTAGCTCTTCACTAATGTGTTGTGTCCCTTTATTGACCCATAAACACCATGCTACAACGCCCTAAATTTATCCTTGCTATCAATCCCACCAAAAACCCATTCCGTAATATAACCCATTATGTAATCGTCCATTTTATAATTTAAATTTTCTTTAAAAAAGCATAGAAAATTTTAAATACCCAAAAATAAATTAAAAAATAAAATATCAGTCACATAATGGTGTTACATTTCTTCCCACCATTCCAATTTCTTCCCCAAAAATGTCTTTAGTAAAATTTTAATGAAATAGGAAATACACTAAAATATGAAATAACACAAAGAGGTGGGTAGGTGGGTAATCAACTAAGAGGATAATTTAAAGAACAACCAAATTTAAAACAACCTCCCAAAATCAAATATATAATCCATAAATATCTTGAAAATATTCAAGAATAACACAACTATGAACACGAGGTACCAGACCTAAAGAGTGAGGAGATTAATAATAAGTCTCCCCACCAATTATAACTCAACTAAAATAGTGGAACCAATGAAAAACATTATTTTAATTAAAACACACCCATGGCCCCAAGGGAGGGAATTCCTCCACTAAATATTAACTGCAATCCAAGAAACTGAATCCACATCCCATGGAAAGTAACATCATAAATAAAAATCCCAACGATTAAAAAAATGAAAATCCATAATAAAATAAATCAAAAAAACCAACCCAAAATAGAAAATAAAAAACCATAGAAACACCTCAAAATAACTACATAGATTCCAACATCATGTTACAACACAAGAGGGTAACCTCAGTCCTCAAATCCAAAACAACATCCTATGGTTAGTCCATCAAAATATATCTAAAACACCATACAATGCATATTATCAATTGGTAAATCACTTGTCCTAGTTATCACAAGCACTAACACAAGGATTTCCTAATGCCCAATAAACATGAATCTATTCTCAATATGGATGATAAATATAAATACACATAAAACATAAGGAAAAACAACTAGAAAATGATGAATGCACATAAACAATAATCATACCATCCATAAGAGAAAAATCAAAAAGATACCCAAATCTCAACCTTTTATTCTTTCGTCAATCATACAACCCAAAAAATATTTCAAAAAAATCTCACTTGAAACCTCCTTTACCTATACATCAACTTGCAAAACTTTTGATGATGGCCTAGGTGACGACACTGAATACAAGATCTTATAGATTTTACATTGGAGCTCTTTGAATTCCTTGGTGCTCCACACTAAAATCACATGAGAGATATCCTCTTCTAGTAAGAAGCAACTCCCTAAGAAGGGTAACCCCTATCAACCATCTCTTCAATATCAATCATAACAAAACTTCAATCCTTTTTAATAAAAACATCTCACTCATATCACCCAAATCAAATACATAAACTACTATAGGTGTCCATGTGTAATCATCTTCCACTAACAAGTCCCTTAAAACAAATTCCTTATAAGACATCTGAATGAAATTAAACATTTCCTCTCTAAGGTTTGATAAAATTCTACATTCAAATAATTTACCATAAGAGTCATTGATGACTATATTAGGAAAGAATAACACTTTCTCTAAGATTTTATCAATTTACTCCTTCACCAACGACTCACTCTAATTAAGGATCATAAAACCAATGATTTACACCACTTTCACTTCATTATGGAAATTCAATTATATAATTGAAAACTTAAAAGGACCCCATGAAATTACTTTATGTAACAAATAGGAACCCTAGATGTTTACCACACTCAGAAGGGTCCATTAAATAAATAAATAAATACCATCACTCATGAATCTTCAAGAATTTCTATAGAATTTAATACTATCTCAACAGTACCCATCCAATCCATTACTTCCAAAGGATATCAGTCATAATGTAATAAAGGTGGAGGATGATTCAGAATGGCTTGATAGTGGTATAACTATATGAAGGATTCTGGATCCACTGCTTGATCCCAACTCTAGGTATATTTTCAAAATAGAGGAACCACTTCTATGAAATTGGAGGAGTCACCTTGAAAATCATCTCAATGAAAAAAAATTACACTTTTCCTCAAACACTACTACTAATTTTCCTGTTAATATTGCATAAAATTTCTTTTAAAAGTTCTAAAAAATCATTGTTAATCAAAGATATGATAATGGGGGTCCCCTTTATTAGTGTTAAAAAAGACACTGATAATGGGGGTCCTTTATCCGCACTAAAAAAGAGTTGATAAAGGAACCATTTATTAGTTGTATTTTTAGTACAAATAAAGGAGTCCCTTTTTCCACACTCAAAATAGAGTTGATAAAGGCCTTTTTGGGTATAATGAGTTGTTAATATAACAACACACCCAGTAAAAACACACAAAACCTATAATTTCAAACAGTTCTATATACATGTAATGTGGCCTTAGGAATTTAAAAATGTCCACCCATGGTATATAATAAAACTACTATATACATTTCAAACAATGTTATATATAATTATATTTACAATTATCCAAAAAACTATAGCGACTCAGGTTTTTCCATGTTAGACTTTGGAATATTTAAACAAATAATTCCAGAGCTATGAGCAAAGGCGGAGGGTGATTCTGAGGCCCGGTGTGCCTGATATAAGTTTTACAAAACTATTAATTATTTTTATACTATGCATGTGGAAAGAATGGGTTATCTTCTAAATAGTATCTTAGATCATAAATATGAGGGCACAATTAGGTCCAAAGAGTTTTATTTACCCTCAGAAGGGTATAATGTTTGTCGGTGCAGGCCTGTTGTGGAAACATTTATCGATGGTGTTTTCATAAATAAATTTATTTATTTATTTTAACACTGAATCTTGAATAAATCATGAATGGAGTCTTAGATCATAATTTTGAGACTGTGGTTGAGTCCAGAATGTTGTTTTTACCCTAGGCACAACATAATTCTAGTTTGATTTGGTGTCGGGTCAGAGGCATGTTAGTGAGTAGTTAAAATGTAAATTTTGTTTAAAAAAATTATAAAAAACTATAATCTATCCCCCCTTTACTTATCTTATCTAACCCTATCCTTCCTTCAAAAAACTAATGCCAAGGGTAATTCCATGTACCATTTTTATCACTGATCATCATCAGATCGGGCTTCTGCGCGTCGCAGGCATTGTTCAGCACTCGAAGCTTCGGTGTTTTTACAATGAGGTAGGCAGTTTGTTTTTTAACCCCTAATCCAATTTATGATTCTTTTTCCTTTTAATGTTCATTGTAGATGTGTATATCTGGTCCTGAGGGTTGTAAAAGAGCATTCATATTGATGTTTGGATAGTCAGGGTGATCTCAATGGGCCGCGGAAGTATTGCTAACGCCAGTGGGTGGCACCGGTCCGGTGGAAATTAGTGGGAAACTGGTTTTTTAGTGAGACCATGGGAAGGCACCAATGTCATGGGGTTCCATGCGGCAGAGGGCCACCAGCTAGAACAGGCCCACAGCAGCTGAGACATCCCAACCTTTTCAAGCTGGGGGTTCTATAAACTCTTGTAACTGGAAAACCGAGATTCTGATTTGTGACCCATCTATGGTGATGTGACCCTCGCATCAAGACAAACTATTTGAGGCCAGTTCATGAAATTAAATAATCGAGTTCATGGACCAGGGCCACTAAATGTTGAAATAATAATATTATTTTATAATTATTCAACTTTGACCTGCTATAACATCTTCACGGAGTATCAGATTAACGCACTATAAGTGGCATTGTGACCCTAATGTTAATTAAGGTAGAATTTTATAGATAAATCTTTGGTGCTTAATCCAAAATTGCAGTGTGAGCTCCATGAGGCTCGTTCTAGGAATTTGCTATGAAATGTACCTTTTTCATCAGGTGTTTGTTTTGGATGAATGAGTAGACGACTCAATGTGTGTTTTTGAGAACATTTCACTATCATGATCTATTTATTGTGTCCTAAGACTAAGGCATGGTCCCCACTCAGTTTTTTTATGCCGAATAGTACTTTTCACAGGTTGTTTTTTTCATGTGAGTAAATAGACTATCATGTGTGCTTGTTTGTGTAGAACGCAATGGTGTCCACAGTTTGCGCCTAAGAGGTGCGAGGTGGGGCATTCTGGTGGGTTTCTTAGGATATAAACTTTTGGACCAACAATGGTTGAGAAAAATTCCTTGTCTCATTCCTATGATGTTTTGTGTGGCATTACAACTTCAATATATGTTTGTAATCCCCTCGATAATATGATCTAGATAGAGTTGTGGTTTCCCTCTAGAGTAGATGGGTTAAGATCCTCTAGCATATCGTTTACCTGAGATCAGGTTCTCAGAATCAGAGTGGACAACACTACGTGGGAGGTGATCCCATATCTAGTAGGATAGCCTTATAGGGTTTCTGATATCATTGGGTATATGATCCCCAACGTAGTGGGCAGTTTCATAAGGGATGCGGCATCGTCGATTATAAGAGCTCCTACTAAGAAAATTCTTTATTTCATGACCCATCTTAGTGGGGCCCGCACAACATCTCCCCAAGCCCACCTCAAATAGGCCATGGTTTGGGGACTAGCATCGAGTAGGCATATTACTAATATGGTAGGCATTACCTCAGTACCTATACACATGAACACATCTCCAATCCTTCAAATACTGAAATGTAAAAATCACCAAGGTACAAAATGCATGCATACAACTAATCCCACCAAACAGAGTACAAATAAAGTAAAGTGTGGAATGTAAACTGGGCTAGAATACAAGCCCACTAAAAACAAGAGTCTAAAAAATACAAAGTCCAACTTGTAAACACAAATAAGTACCAGGATTGCTGCTCATAGCCAATGGAACACCTCGTCTTGTAGGGAACTGAAAAAGCTTGGTCCAGTCCTAGTCCACCCTGGACTCCGTCAAAATTCCACTCATCTGTACAAGACATGACACGTGTGGGAAAAGCATGTGCAGGGGTGAGTATAACAATACTCAGTAGAGGACCCCAAAAAACAAAAAATATATACAAGGAAAAGGTATAGTCATATCTATATATTATATATTCACTGAATATATATTAGGAGAACAAAACACCAGATATACTCAAAACTCAGACCTGTAGTCTAGAGACAAGTCACACAACCACATACCACTGCTAGGGATTCAGTTTGAAGGATTCATGATGCAATCATCTTGGGTAACTCACTCCATGAGTCGGATAGCTCTGATATCATCCATATGATATGTATTGTTCTTTGGGAAGGATCACGAGAGATAGAAAAACTTATTCTGGGAGAATACACTCCTGCGGGGGGAATATCACAATACATAGTTGAGGATCACTACCAAGGCCTTGGCGGATACTGCAACTCATCCTGATTCACCTGTTATATATAGGATCATCATCCTATAGGAATATTCACATCGAAACATGGCTCTAACTAGGGTCAAGAATGGATAGGGGATCTCGCTCTAGGACTCGTGGGGGGGTACCTAAATCTATCATGGAAATTATAGCTGAAGGGATCATGATTCTATGAATGGAAATGATAGTTGGACTTCAGGTAAATGAGAAAAAATAGCACTAAACGAAATTAAACTTGTTAATGAAATGGTGTAAAAGATGATCAAGCCATGTACTGATAAGTACACGGCTTGTAGAAGTGTCAGACTCCATGTCTTATGACCCCGAGTACTGCCTGTGTACAACGGCCCGTGTCGTAAGGCTTGTCATGTAAAGCACAACAATGCGGTGTATAGAAAGGATAACACTCTATTTCAAATTATCTGGAATCTTCTCCATGTATGTTGGACATGTTCCCGTACACAGCCTCAACCCATGTATGCCAACCTGTGTAATCAGCACACGAGGTGACCGCATTACTGGAATTTAATGGTCGTGTAGTGGAGTACATTGTGTGTACTCTACCCTGTGTCCATGTATCATCTGATATAAATGCAGAGCTTCGGGGAAGGTCCCACATGCCATGTGATAGAGGTCACACACCCTGTGGAACCTTTCTGTATCCTAATGCCTTAGCAGCCCCTGAGATGGTCCAACGTGACGTTTTCTTCGGAATACACATCGTGTTGATCAAAAATTTGTAGAAATGACGGCCATCACCTTTGTAGACTGGTTACTCCTCAAATATTAAATTTTGACACCTAATCTCCTCAAAACTCGTGATATGAGGTCTTTCTACCATTCCATAATGATTTTGGAAGGTTTTCGGGGTTTGATCGGCCAAAAAATCTTATTTCGATCATCCGTGCCAATAACGGTCAATGGAATATGTCTCGCAAACCATGTCGATTTGTCAAACAACATAATCTTCGCAACCCTATTGGGTTGTTGATGAAGCATTGTCATGCACGCTCTCAAAAATATTTATACTAAGTGCAGCATAGTAGATGACCTAGGTCGATCTCTTGAGGAGCCTTTTGCAATCAATCACTCACTACTTATAATTCACTATATATATATATTAAATAAAATAAATGAAAATGATATTTAAGCAATGAAAATAAAATAATAAAAGTAAATATGAAAATTCAATGCAACAGAATTAATGCAGACAAAATGATGTTAAGACAGAAAGGGGACATTCCCGAGAGCATCACCCAGACTGAACCTTCATCGTCTCCTTACTAGTTTCAAATTTAATTAATTAACATTCTCCATAGTATGCATGAACATCCCATTCTGTCTATGGTTTTGAACGTACAATACACTCAACGATTGCCAAGATATCACACATCCACCTCCTCGATCTAGGGAAAATATTGCAGAAGTGAAAGTTAAACCTCGGGTGGCAAGGGGAGACACAAAGGCACCTTGCCCACTAAGATCCCCCTCACTATAACTCTAGGTAAATAAGAAACATTAATAATGAATGTTCAAAGACTTGGTTCTATCACTGGATTACTCCCCCGGGAACTACCTCGGGTTAGCTACTCATGATCATGAGCATAAGAGTTCACAGTGAAAAGAAAACGGGGAGAGAAAACAAAAGAGAGATAGAAAAGTGGAGAAAGGAGAACACTTGAATAAAAATATGAAATGCTATTACAGAATGAAAAGAAAATAAAATAAAATACTAAACAACAGAAAATGTCCAACAAATGCAATTCCTACGTTTCCATCCCTTTGAAATGAAAGAGGGATACACTTTTATAGGGAAAGTGTGTGAAAATTTGGATCCAAATATCGTCCTTCGGAAGCATACGCATGGATGACCTCCATAATTACCGAATTTGGGACGTGGGACTTCATGAAAGTTGTTACAGTACTTCTTCTATGTCTACCCACGAAATTTCAGCTTTATTGGACATGTAATGAAGGCGTTATGGCCTCCTCACTCAGAGTATTTAATTCTGCCAAGCAGACTGTTCGTATTCCAATGCACCAAGTTCCAACGCATTAATGTCCTTGAAAATGAAATCATCATGCACGGACATATTACTGATACATGTTCCTCCGGATTTCATCTATCTCCATGTAAAATTTCAGCTCCAATGGTTCCTCTATTTATGAGATATGGTCGCCACAATAAAATTATGCAGTTCTGTACACAGTTTTTGAGGCCTGGTTTGTGAGCTATATTTGAGTTTCCAAATGATTGATTGAGCTTTGGGTACAGAAGTATAAAATGAAGCTCATCAAACATAGGAACCTATAAAGAATAATTTTGCAATTTGGATCAGTTTAGAAAATGTTATGTCTGAAACATTATAATAAATGGAAACTGTTTAAATCCAAAATAAGCCTTTTTTCCAACTAATCTCAAAAATACTCCTAAAACTATAAAATATTGCAATTTCCCTTTATATAACACATTGGTGGGAATAAAAACATTTAAATTTAGAATAAAATAATTTAAAATATTTTTTATATCATTTTTTCTAATGTCAGATCTCCAATTTTGGATCGTTGCATTGCGAAACAGAATCACAACGATCCGTTGTTCACAACCCTGTAAAGAATGTGAAGTACATGGGGTAAAAAGGGAGGAATAAAAACAATAAACAAGGGAAGAATTCACCTCCTCCATAATTCATCATAGTGTCTATCTACTCCCATTAATATGTTTAATAGGTGAATCAAAATGAAAATTCAAAAAAATCATAAATTCAATACCCAAATCAAAAACCCAAAAAGAATAGAAAAGTGACACCCTCCCGTAAGAACACACAATCCGCAGATCACCCTGTTTGTGGGTTGATCCATGTTCATCGTTTAATCCATGAATGGAGAAACAAATAATTGAAATAACAACCCCTACCTCAATTCGGTTTAATAATGATCAATGTGCCACATTCATTGATAAGGTTTGTTGAATCCGAGATGCGTCGATCGATTGTGTCTTCATTGTCTTCCAATGGGTTCTCCCCCAAAGATTTAATGAAAAATTGTAAATTTTCATAGTTATGTGGATAAACCTATGAACATGACATAACCATGTGTTTAAAGGGGTTGAATTATGTATTTGTGTAAAAATAAAGCATTTAAAATAAATTAATTTCTATTTTTTGTTATTTCCTTTAAAAAGTCAAAAAACTATCTTTTACAGCTGACACGCATCGGTCGATGTTAGGCCCTACCTAAGGTAAAGTCACTAACTTAAACACAATTATTACCTCAGATTTCTGATCCAGGAACCCATTTAAAATTTGTTGCATTTTTACCGGAAAACGGCTTGTGCATGCTGTTCAAAAGTTTAATTTATTTCATAAATTTATTTCGGGCACTTCAGGCCTCAGAATCGCACGCCGTCAAAAATATTTGTCTTGAAATAATTCTATATAATACTAATAAATGATATATATAAAATACAATACATTAAATTCTCCCTGACTTGGGGCTTTACATTCCCAAAAATCCAAAGCAGGGCTACTAAAAAAGACGTGGGTACTGGGCACAGATCGAAGCCTCCCCCTTCCTCGTGCTCTCTTGAATATTCTCGTTGTTCCTTCAGATGCACACCAAGGGAATTCATCATTCATGAAGGATCCTCTCCTACCAAACCTCGATCTCTACCGGGTACTCAGTAAAGGTCTTACCATCCTTGATGTCCAACTCACCGTACTCGATGACGTGCAATGGGTCATTCGCGTACCTCCTCAACTACGACATGTGGAAGACATCATGTACCCAGAGAATCTATGGTAGTAGAGCTAGGTGGTACACCACCTCAAAAAATCTACGCAGTATCTATAACGGTCTGATGAACCTTAGAGATAGCTTTCTGCCTCATCCAAATCTCTATAAAACTCCATGAGGTGAAACCCAAAGGAAGACATGGTCTCCCTCCTCAAACTCTAGAGGTCTCCATTGCTTGTCAGCATAATACTTCTGCTGGATTTGTGCAGTCTTCATATACTCTTGGATGAGCTTCACCTTCTCAATTATAGCTCACACCAACTGTAGACCCATGAGTGTAGTCTCTCCGAGATCAGTCCAGCAAAGCAGTGACCATAAGGGTCTCCCATATAATGCCTTGAACGGTGCCATACAAATGGGATATTGGTAGCTATTACTTTACGTAAACTCCACCAGTGGTAGGTGGTCCTCCTAACTATGACCAAAGTCCATGATACATTCCCACAACATATCCTCCAAAACTAGGATGGTCTTCTCCATCTGACAATATTTCCGGAGATGGAACCCTATGCTCAAGAGTAGCTGAGTTCCGAAAGCCTCTTGCAATCCCTTCCACAATTGGGATGTAAAGAGGGCATCATGATCTGAGACTACTGTAGAAGGGAATCCATGATGACAAACTATCTAATGTATGTAGAGTTGTCCCAAGCTCTCTACGGAACTCTGCTCCCTGAAATCTAGGAAGTGGGACGACTTGGTGAGTTTCTCAACGATCACCCTGATGGAATCATGCCCCTTGGACATTCGTGGAAAGCCTGTCACTAAATACATCAATATTACATCCCACATCTACTCTAAAACATTCAAGGTACGAGCTAAAATTTCTGAAACCTGGTGGTTAGCATTCACTTGCTAGCACGTAAGGCATCGAGAAACAAACCCTGCTACTGCTCCCTTCATGCTTGAACATCAGAACTATCATTGGAGATCCCAGTACCTCTTCTTCACTCCATGATGTACCACCAAGGGAGATTTATGAAACTCCCATAGGAACTCCTCCTACAACACCACTAGTACAACAATGCATCCTTTGAAAAAAAAACTACATGCTCCCTACCTTGATAATATCTATCAGGGGCATGCTCTAATGATAATGAAGCACGTAAAACCTCACAATCGACATCCCCAAGTTGTGCCTCCCTAACTCACTTTAAGAGTATAAGGGTGAAACAAACAACTAAAGGTATGCTACATCCTCTCTTTCAATGATGTATAACTATAATTATGACAACTTCTTTATCACCTCATTCAGCAATTGTGAACTTGATCTCCTGTAGAGATAATCTTCCACCCCGTTCCCCTCCCCATGAGTATAGATGATATCAAAATCGTAGTCATGGAGAAAAAATTTCTAATGTCCTTGTCTCAGATTCAAATCCTTTTGCGAGAATATGTACTTGAGGCTGTTGGGTTTAGAGTATATGATAAACCGCTCACCCATAAGGTAGTGTCTCCATAACTTCAATGCGAAGACTACCACTGCCTACTCGAGATCATGGGTCTCATAGTTTTTTTCATGTGGCCTATGTGAGAAGAAACCAAAAGAAATCACTTCTTGGCTCTACATCAGGACTCAACCAAGCCCAGTACCTGATGCGTCGTAGAAAATTACATACTTAACACCCTCCTCCAACAAACTCAATAATAGGGTTCTTGTTCAAATCTATCACAACATCTCGAAAACCTGCTGGCACATCTCCATCCACATGAAGGGTTTCCCCTTCTTGTTCAGGGATGTCATCCTTGCTAATATCTTGGAGAAACCAGGAATGAACCTCTGGTAATATCCTGCCAATCCAAGGAAGCCATGCACCTCTGTCATGCTCTGAGGTGGCTCCCATACTAATATTGCCTCCACCTTGGCTAGATCTATAGACACTCCATCTGTTGAGATGACGTGTCCCAGAAGGTGGACCTCCTGAATCCAGAACTGACACTTTGAAAGAATCTTATTAATCTAGTGCTCTTGGAGTAAGTCTAGAACTATCTACGGTTGTCTCGCGTGCTCCTCCTATGATGTCGCGACACGAGGATGTCATCGATGAAGAACACTATGGATTGGTCCATGAACAGCTGGAAGAGTCGGTTCATAAGACCCTTGAACATTGTGGGGGCATTCATCACACTGAAAGGCATCACCAAGTACACATAGTGATCATAGCGGCATCTCAAATCCATCTTCGTTATATCCTCGTCCTATACTCACAACTGGTGGTAACCTGATCGAAGGTCAAACTTCTAGAACCATTGTTCCCCTCTCAACTGATTGAAGAGGTCGTCAATCCTCGGTAGTGGATACTTATTCTTTACCATCACCTGGTTTAGGTGCCGGTAATCCACAAAAAACATCAAACTCCCATATGCCTTCTTAGTAAACAAAATTGGGGCAGCCCAGGGTGAAACACTAGGTCCTACGAAACCCTTTCTCTACAAATCCTCCAATTTCACCCTCATCTCACGAATCTCTACAGGATCCATTCGACATTATGGTGAGGAAATCAGTGTCGTCCTAGGGTGTAAGTCGATGTAGAAGTATATTTCCCAGTGGGGAGGTAGTCCTAGAACATATTTGGGAAAGACATCCACATACTCCACCACTACTGCTGGAGAATAGAAGATCACAACATCTACTACTCCGAGGGTAAGGCTATCCAACTCATGTGTGACCAGCTGCACCCTCCTATTCAAGAGTCCATTCTAGGATACCTGGGACATCTTTTCATCGACGAAGGAAAACATTGTCCCATCACTGCAGACACACCGCATTCTTCACCTAAAGCAGTCAACCTGATCATTAAACAAAGATAGCCAATCCATACCAAGAATGACGCCGTAAGGCCACCACGCTACAACCAAAATATTCTAACTAAAACTCTCACCTCCAAGGGTGAGATCACATTGCTTGAAAAGGTGTGTGATCATCGAGTCCCAATCATAGTTGTCTCCAAGTATAAGGGTTGATTCAACGGCTCTACTAGAATTTCAAGGTTTCGCACAAGACATGTGGTGAGGAAAGAATAACTTGTACATGTTTCTATTAGTACGGTATATAAGGTTGGGAAGACACAGATCGTACCTTGGATCATCCCTAGAGTCTTGGGTCTTTCTCCTCGACCGCATGTAGTTGTCCCTGCCGCAATCCCCCAACTCCATGAGCCTGGTGAGGACCTCCTGGGTGTATTTGTGGAACTAGATCAAAGTGTATGCCACCACCTGCAGCTCTCTCTGCTCTTCTACCCTGTCCGCCGCCTGGTGGGTCTGTCTGCTCCACTCTATGCCTTTGCCTCAAGGGTTAATCCACCACTTCCTTATCAGCAGCTCAACGGGTTGGACAGTCTATAGAGAGATATTCCCTACCATTACATGAGTAGAATCACCATTCCTTAGGTTGAATGGATCTAGCTGTAGAGAGTTGGACTATTGATATCATGTCCTGGGTACTCCTGTGATGTATCCCATGTCTTGATCCCTATGCCTGATGTTGGCTACCTATTGCTGAGGTATCCGCACCTGTCATCCTGCTACTGAATGTTGTCGACTGTCTCTTCTCTTCTTAGAATCTCTCGATCACCAAGGCCAACTCGATCACTCTAGAAAAAGTTAAAATGCATAGTGGCACAACAGAAGTTCAGATGTATCATCATAGACCACGTTCGATGGTCCATTCTCTGATGTAATGATCCCTGACCATATCCATCAAGTACCTAGTGAGGTCGGTGATCCACAATAAATAGTTGACCACCGTCGAACTACCCTACTAGAGTTGAAGAAGCTCTTAGATACACACCACTCTCAGTGTAACAAAAGAGAACTCCTCCCTAAATATTCTCTTAAACAACATCCACAAAAGGGTTTCTTTGTCATGATTCTGTGTGGTCAGATTCCACCATCATCCCATTGAACCCAGAAGAAGGCTCACTTTGAGGATCACCATCTGGTCTGCCAGTGTCCTTACAAGATGTAAAAGTTTGTCCACTGCCTCAAGCCAGTACTCAGCTGCCTGAGGTTCAGGCTTGCCTCCGAACCTAAGGGGTTTCTGTCTTTGGAATTCATAGAGTGTGTTAAGACTGTGCCCCTCGTATATTGGTACTATAGGTACAACGGGCTACTCCACTGGTGTTGGTATAACAGGTGCACCACCCAGAGATAATGCCTTGGGAACTGGTCCCTATATCAAAGCCTCATCACTGAGGGGGTCAACCTTGTGATCGCAATGCTGAATCCTAGCAGGTATGCGTCGTGAATGAATCCTTTAAGAAAAAAATATGTACCATGGATAACTAGTATATCTGGATAGATAACACAATTGACATGGAAAACAAAACCCATTCATATATGATGCATGTACCATTCTCTTATTTTCCCACAACTACTGTTTTCATGTACTGAGTCAAAAAAAGGTTATTAGAGTCCTTGTGTATAGATACGTCAGCCACCCACACCAATACTAGAGTCTCCGGCATGAAAGCTGAGCTCGATACACATTACATTGTTGCCCCCAAACCAATCTCACATACTCTTGGTCCTAAGGAAGAACTGACCACCTTTTATACCACTATGTCACGACCTTTCCAAGTGGGGCCTACATCGCGACTCCCCAAGCCCACCTCCAATAGGCCAGGGGCTAGTGACTTGCACCAAGTAGGTATATTATTAACATGGGAGGCACTTCCTAGGTACCTTTACACACCCAAACATCTCCATGACTTCAAATAATAAAATTTAAAGACCACCAAGGTACATACTGTATGCATACAACTAAACCCAACCAACATAGTTCAATGAAAGTAATGTGTAGAAAGTAAACTGGGCCAGAGTACAAGCTCACCAAAAATAAGAGTCTGCAAAATACAAAGTCCAACGTATAAACAAAAAGAGGTATTGGGATTGCTGCTCATAGCCATAGGAACTTCTCATCTTGTAGGGAACTCAGAAAGCTTAGTCTGGTGCCGATCCGCCCTAGACTCTATCCAAAGGCCGCTCATCTACCAAAGACACGACACGTGAAGGAAAATCCCATTCAACGGTGAGTACAACAACACTCAATAGAGGGCCCCAAAAACACAATTAAATATACAAGGGAAAGGTACCGCCATCTCCATGCAGTAAGTGTTTAATGAACATATATTAGCAGAAACACAATCCAGATATACTCAAAACTCAGACTTGTGGTCTAGAGGCAAGTCACACAACCGTATACCAGATCTAGGGATTTAGTTTGAATTTTACATGAAGCACTCGTCTGGGAGAACTCACTCCACGATTCTGGTAGCTCTGATGTTGTCCATTTGATAAGTATTGTTCCTCGGGTAGGATCACGAGAGATAGAAACACTTTTTCAATGAGAACACACTCTTGAGTGGGGAAAGATCATGATACATAGATGAGGATCACTTCCAGGGCCTTGTAGGATACTACAACTAATCTAGATTCACTTTCTAAGTAGAGTATCGTAGTAATCTAGGAATAGTCATGTTGATACCTGACTCTACTCAAGGACAATAATGGATAGAGGATATCTCTCTGGGCCTCTCGGAGGGATACCTAACTCTCTGTTAGAAAGTCCTTTGCAAGGAATCATACTTATGTGAATGGAAAAGATACCTGAACTTTAGGGGAATGAAAAAAAGAGGCACTAACCCAAAAGAAACATGTCCATGAAATGGTGGACAAGAATATCAATCCATGTACCGAGAAGTACACAGTGTGTAGAAGTGTCACATGCCCTATCATCTGACCCTGGGTACTGCCTGTGTACAACGTCATATGTCGTAAGGCTTGTTGTATAAAGCACAGATAAATAGTTTGTAGAAAGGATAACACACCATGTAAAAGTATCTGGGGTCGGATCCATGTAATATGGTCATCTTCTCATACACGGCCTCAACCTATGTATTCCAACCTGTTTAATTGGCACATGGGGTGACCCGCGTTACTCGCCTGGAATGATTGTGTGGTGGAGTACATGGTGTGTACTCCACCCTGTGTCTATATATAATTCGAGATACATGCCATGATTCGGGGAAGGGCCCACATGCCATATGACAGGGTTCACATGCCGTGTGGCACTTATCTGCATCATGAAGCCTTAGCTGCCACTAAGCCGGTCCAACACGGCATGTTCTTCAGAATACACACCGTGTTGATCGAAAATCTGTAGAAATGATGCACGTCACTACCACACCCTAGTTTCTCCTCCAATATTTGATACAGCCACCTGATCGCTTAGAAACTTAATATCTGAGGACTTCCTACCATCCAATCAATGTTTCGGGAGGTTTTGGTGGTTCGATCAACCCAAAAAACTTGTTTCGATCATTCATGACAAGAACGGTTGAAGGAATATTTCTCTCGAACTATGTCGATTATTCTTCCGCCATCACCATCACACCACCACTGGGTCATCAGGATATCATATCTCCAATTTGGGATCGTTTAATTTTGAAACAGATTTGCAATGATCTATTATTCAAAACCCCATGAAGAACGCGAAGAACACAGGGTAAAAAGGGAGGAAGAAAAACAATAAAAAATGGAGGAAATCACCTCCACCGTCATTCATCATGGCATCTATCTACTCCCATTAATAGGTTTAATTAGATAATCAAAATGAAAATTCAGAAATTATCATAAAATCAATTCCCTAATCAAAAACCCCAAAAGAAAAGGAAAGTGACACCCTCCCGCAAGAAGAAATGATTCACAGATCACCCTGATTTAGGTTTGATCTGTGTTCATTATTTAATCCATGAACAAGGAAAAGAAGAATGGAAATAACAACCCATTCCTTGATTCAGTTGAAGAATGATAGCAATTCCATGTTCATTGATTAGGTTCATTGAATCAGAGATGCGACGATAGATTTTTTCATCGTCATCCGCCAATGTGTTCTCCCAAAAATATGCAATGAAAAATTCAAAATTCACAAGGTTATGAGGATAACCCTGAGAAAATGACATAATCATGCTTCTAAAGGGTAGGAATTAAGTATTTGTGCAAAAAATAAATATTTAAAATAAATTAGTTTCCAATTTATTTTGTTTCCTTTAAAAATCCCAAAAACTTAATTTTACAGCCGACCTACACTGGTCGATGTTGGGCCCTACCTATGGTAAATTCAATGCTTTGAATTCAATGGTACCCCTATATTTCTAACCTGAGAAAATGATTAAATGTTATTCCACTTTTTTAGGAAAACTACCCATGCACGTTGTTTAAAGGTTTAATTTATTTCAAACATTTATTCTGAGAACTCCGGGCCTCAGAATTTCACTCTGTTGAAAAGCATGGTCTTGAAATTATTACACATAATATTTAAAAATGATACATGAAAAATATGAGCCATTTTCATTTTATGTATGGTTTATGGTATCATTGTGTGTATGATCCCCTGCTTCAGTAGTTATCCCAGATGGAGTTTGCGGTATATTTGTGCGAAAAATTACATGGGTGGTGATCCTCTATCTGAGTTATGTGATCTATGGGATTCAAGATTTTGTTATGGTATCACCTAGAGGATCCTAGGAGTGATCTCCAATCTGAGAAGTTGTGGTTTAGGATTTTCATGTTGGCTTTTCAGTATCCCCTAGTGGATCTTGGGATGGAATCCCAATAAGAGGATCAAGATCCATTATGTTTCTATGGGTCATTATTTTTAGTGATATATGATTAGTGTATTTTATTGGTTATGTGTTTCCTTAGATCCTTGAGTCCAACCTTTCACTGGCTATGAGGTCAGACATTCATGAGGCTTGGTTCCTGAGAAGAGTCTGTCTTGTGTGTTTTCTGGATTTCCCTTATGGTGTTGTCACATCTTCAATGACATACCCTATGGTTTGCACTAACTAGTTGAGTGTAGATGAGCATGGTCTTGATATGGAGTTTATCTCTCATTTGTGTTCCCTTAGTCTGAGATGAGCGGACTGATTTCTTTTACTTTTTTTACTTTCTCCCTTTTCTTTTGGGGTTTTAGGGGGCCTTACTGAGTATCTTTATACTCAACCACTACACGGTCTTTCCCACACATGACTTATGTATTTTCCAACCCACACGCCTTTCGGTAGAGTCACTGGAGGACATAGAGAAGGAATAGTATAGTGATATTGACTGACCATGGTGTTTACTAGATCTAGGCTGAAGAGCTTACCTACAAGAGTTTTTTAGTAATCCTCTCCTTCTAAGCAGGTTGGACACTTATCCAATTTTCTTTTGGAGGACCCTGAATATTCCCTTTGGTACTATTATTATACTCTATTTGTGGGATAGATGTATTCATTCCTTTCATTTAAGTTTCTTATACATATTTACATTATTCCATGGAGGTTAATGTGGGTTCTTGTATATATGTATCTTAGTATAAGGTCTCCCATATGTGTGATAGCCTACTCAGCACAGGTCACCTGCCCCTTGCCTATTGGAAGAGGAATTGGGGAGTCGTAGCTTGAGTCCAGTTGGGTTGGGTCGTGACACAAACATTTAAAAACAATAATGTTTAATATTTTGATACTCTTGACACCCTCTCAAAAATTTCCTCCCATGGTATCAGTTACAGAACAAATAATCTCAACCCAATCAAAATATTCCCCCTATATAAGAAAACAAATATTATGTTAGTAATACTATAAAGAAATATATTAAACATTAATATGAAGTAATACATTAATAAAATGTTCCCCTATGGTCTTTCTTGGTTGGTAGACGCTCTACGGCATCACAATGAGGTCTTGGGTTCATCTCCCACCAAGTTATTTCCTGTTGTTTCAGAATAGAATTTATGCTATATTTGTCCCCCTCCTCTGAACTGTTGTAATAATACATCAATTAAATGTCAATGGTTAATAAGAAAATAAAAATTTGGAGTTATAACGGTCACACTATGCATCCTATTGAGGTGGGGTTAATTCCTACACATAAAAAATGAGTTATCGATCATTGTTCTAAAATATCAAAACAATCCACATGTGTTTTCTCAGTTTTGAGTATGTCACTTATTATTTTACTAAAATTAGCATCAATTTTCAATAATGACACATTTGGAGTTAAACTGGTCACACCATGCATCAGAATGAGGGGGGGATTATTTCTACCAATCACAAATTACTGATGTATTTTTATCCAAAATTATCAAAACAATTCGAATGTGTTTTCTCGATTTTCAATATGTTTGTTTTGTTTTTTACAAAAATGTCATTTCAAATTATAAACAAACATTTTGATTCCTATGGGATGCATTGTGAAACACTTTTATGTGATATTACTTAATACACATCAAAAATGACATAGGAATCATTGCCCTAAATTATCAAGACAATAAAACTATGCTTTCTTTGTTTTTAGTGAGTGATACATTTGGAACTAAAATGTCAATTTTAAACTAATAGTGGACATTTTTATTCATACCGGTCACACTATGAGTTAGATTGAGGTGTGGTTGACTTCTACAAATCAAAATTACACCTGGATAATTTTCCTAAACTATTAAAATAATCCGAATGCATTTGTTTTTTTTAGTATGTCACTTTTTGAATTTACTTAAATTAATGTCAATTTTAAATAAAAAATTCACTTTGAGATATTCTAGCCAAACTATACATTATATTGACCTAAAAATGATTCCTACCTGTCAAAAATGATTAATAAATCGTTTTTCTAAAATATCAAAAGAATACAAATTCATTTTCTTGGTTTTTTATATGTATCTTGTGGTTTCTGCTTAAATTAATGTAAGTTTTAAATAAAAAGAGACACTTTGAGTTGTACCAGACACAACATGAACCATATTGAAGTTGAGATGATTCCTACACATCAAAAATTACTAATAGATTATTTTCCTAAAATAAAAATACAATCTTATTTCATTTTACTGATTTTTAGTATGTTTCTTTTTTTTTTACTTAAATTAATGTTAATTGTAAATAGAAAGATACAATTTGAGTTATACTGGACACATAGTGCATATTATTGAGGTGAGGTTTATTCTTAAACATCAAAAATTACTAATATATTATTTTCCTAAAATATCAAAACAATACGAATGTATTTTCTTAGTTTTTAGTATTCCAGGTGTTGTTTTTTTAATAAAATGTCATTTCAAACTGGAAACATGCATTTTGAGTCATAAATGTCACATCATGTGTCTTTTTTATGTCATAATACTGAATACATGTCAAAATTTCATATTAATCTCTATCCTAAATTTTCAATACAATCAGATAGTGTTTTCATGGGTTTCAGTGAGTGGCACTTTTTGAACTAAAATGTCAATATTAGACTGATAACCGACACATTAGTCATATCAGTGAAATCATGAACTTGATTTAGGAGATCTTGATTCATATATTTCAAAAATTACTCATGGTTCATTGTCCTAAAATATCAAAACAATCCAAATTTTGTTTCTCAGTTTTTAGTATGTCAATTGTTTTTTACTTAAATTAATGTCAATTCTAAATAAAAAAAGACACTTTGAGTTATACGGGCCACAAAATGAATTTTATTGAGGTGATGCTGATTTATACATGTCAAAAATGACTAATATATCATTTTCCATGAATATCAAAACAATGAAAATGTGTTTTCTCAGTTTTTAGTATGTCATTTATGTTTTTACTAAAATGTCATTACAAACTGGAAACATACATTATGAGTCATATCGGTCATATCATGTATCCATTTGATGTTATACTACTTCATACCTATCAAAAATGACTTATGTATCACTCTACTAAATTATAAATACAATTGGAGTGTGTTTTCTTGGTTTTTAGTGAGTGGTATATTTTGAAATAAAAGGTCAATTTTAAACTGGTAACAGACACTTATAGTCATACCGGTCACACTGTGCATCAAATTGAGGTGTGGATGATTATTACATGTCAAAAATACCTCTTGAATCACTATCCTAAAGAATAAAAATAATCAAAATTCGTTTTCTCAGTTTTAGATATTCCACTTTTGTCAATTTTAAATAAAAAGACACATTTGTAGTCAAACCAGTCACACCATGCATCGTATTGAGGTTTGGATGACTCTTACACTTCAAAAGTGAATCATGGATAATTTTTCTAAAATATAAAAATAATCCAAATGGGATTTCTCATTTTCAATATGTCACTTTTTTTTAATTAAATTAATGTAAATTTTAAATAAAAAAGACACTTTGAGTTATACTGGCCACACCGGTCATCATATTAATGTGATACTTGTTCCTACAAATTATAAATGACATTTATATAATTTTAATCTTGTATCAAAACAATCTGAATATTTTGACTCAGTTTTCATTATGCTAGTTGTGTTGTTTTACTAAAATGTCATTTCAAACTAGAAACACACATTATGAGTCATACTGATCGCATCATGTGTCAGTTTCAAGTGAGACTGCTACATAAATATCACAAATTAATTCTGAATCACTATAATAAATTATAAAGACAACAAGAGTTCATTTTCGTGGTTTTAGTGAGTGACTTATTTTGAACTAAATTATCAATTTTAAACTGACAATTGACACTTTTAGTCGTATTGGTCACACCATGCATCTGATTGAGTTGTGGTTGATTAATAAATGTCTCAAATGACTCATGGATCATTTCCATAATGTATCAAAAACAATATGAATTGTTTTTCTCAGTTTTTAGCATGTCACATGTTCATTTTTCTTAATTCAATGACAATTTAATATAAAAAACACACTTAAAGTCATACCAGCCACACCACGCATTAGATTGTGTTGTGGTTGATTACTATAGATACAAATGACTTATGGATCATTTTACTAAAGCATAAAAATAATATAAATACATTTTATATGTTTTTTTCACTTATTCTTTTAACTAAGAGTGTGGTCAATTTTAAATAAAATAAATACACTTTTAGTGATACTTGTCACTTGTTCATTTTTCATAGTTTTGAGTATGTAAAATAATGAAAAAATTCATTAATTACACAATTTTTAGGAATTTACCACTATGCATTCTTTAATCATTTCTTTGTTGTCATTATCTCAGTTATAGCCTTGATGTTCAATCTCTCATGAGCATGATCAATTTTGAACAAACCACCCCTACTCGAACAAAGGAATCCACTGTATAAGAACAAATTTTTTTTGTGATTAATACTAGAAATAATTAAATTAAACAAAAATATGAAAAAAAAATACACCGCTTCTATTGAAGTCACATCTTTATGATATTTGTGTACATTATTCCATTAGTTATGTTTCCTATTTGTTTTTGAGCACATCTATATCCATCCTAAAAAAATTTATATATTTTCAAATAAGTCACTTATGGATGAGTGAGAACCAAAGAAGAATCAATTTCAGGGTATGTGAGGACAAATATAAGTAAGACAACATGTCCAAGGGGATCCACCATTATAGACCCGTTTAAGAACAAACCTAAAACAAACAAAAGAGCACCTGAAAATTTTGGCAATCAAAGCCACCAATACCATTCAATACATCATGGAATATGTCAAACATGACCAAATTGGGGTTGTGTGTAATATATAATAACAAAATGGTAGATAGAACAAAGATTTCACATAACAATCCATGTGAAGGACCACGACATCGGTTATCACCACAAACTGGCCTAGGTCAAACCACCACCATCCGTGTATGTGCATAAGAGCACCGTGGCTGCCCACAAACACAAGGAAATGATCCGATGACCAATTGGATTCTCAAAAAATGCCAAAATTAAAAGGAAAAAATAGAAAAAATCTAGAATGAGTATATATGGGGTGGGTTACCATAGTGGAGACAAGCCAAATAGAGTAGCAGGGGCATCTGATAGGCCATCACCAGTAGGGGATAGAGGTCGTAGGGACGCCACCATTAAGTGAATTCTCATGTCACCATAAATGAGTTCAACACACAGGCATGGAAGAATCCTATTCAGGGATTTGATTTTGTTGATGGAATAATTACACCCACATAAATTTACAAACATAATAACCGTAATATTTTCCATTGGTTTGTTTTGGAAATTGTGGAAACATTTAGTTGAATGGGTAATTTGTTTTGACATGTGTTTGGATAGTGAAAAATTATTATATATACCCTGATACTTATCCATTAATAAAACCTTTATTCAACCTTGTGCTCTTCCCCATTCCTCATTCCTTGTTTTTCATGGTAGTGATGCACCTCCCTTCATAATAGAATACTCATTAAATGATAATATAAATTATATAACTTGATGTTTAGTTCTAAATTGATAGATGTAGTGTACTAAAAATGGGAGACACTATTATCTTTGGATGTTTTGATGGATATCCGTGCATTGAATCTAGAAAATAAATCTTTAGAGTATCCAAATTTATCATAATGAGCATCCAATGGTTCCTAAAGACAGAAAAAAGGAATAAGTAATGACATAAATGAAAATATATTTGATATAATTAGATTTTAGAGTTTTAACCCTACATCATTGGTATTAAATAGAAGAAATCATCCAATAGTTTTCTTTCAAAAAATTTGATCAGACCTGATGCTATTTTATCATTTTTTTGTTCTATTTTTTGTTTATTTTATAGAGGAGATGTGGGGACTAATGAGTCCAAATTTTATTTCATTGTAAAATACCTTCAATTATTTTCCACATATATGCATGCCAAAACATGAAGTTTATTTAGTCATAATTAACACAGTATATCAGCTTTTGAAAAATCAAATTGTGAAAACATACCTCATGTATACAACTACAACTGAGTCTCCTCGCAAATCATAGTCAATTATTTCACATACACTCTCAACACTAATGAAGTCTTTATATTTCTCCCCATAAATAATTTATTCAAACTCAACAACGTGATAATGACTATTGTTTAACATTATATCCACATGAACCCTTAATGATAGTAAATGCAGATAAAAATGAGTGGGGTAATAGTGATTTTGGAAGACCTTTATAATCGATTGTTCAATACTTTAGATGTTTTTGAGGTAGTATTTTGTTTCATCCCCTTCTCTTTGTCCATCTATAATAACATCTATCCATTTATACTTTTTTTTTTTCATTAATTTTTAAACGTATATCTTGAAATGTAAATTGGAAATGAATACCTCCTTATTGACATGTGTTTTTACAAGATGTGATAGCCATACAATAAATGTTACTATATCTTATTCAGCCATATTAATATCCTCCTCATCAATTGTAACAAGTAACTCGGTGCTCAGATCATGTGCTACGCTAATCCATACTCCCACATGACATTTTGGAAGAGTTGTATTATGTAGAATGTCCTTTTGGATATTGAACAATGTAGCCCTTGCTACAAGTTGATGGGTGGGTGTTGATAGATATAAATCACGGTCATTATCACCCTTTATAATATTGGTACATGGAAGGTATCAGTGTCTTTATTATTCTAATTTATTAGAAAATATTATTAGAACATTGATTAACCTCATCTAAGATATATATTTTAGGGGAATGGATCACCTCATAGCTGGTGGGGGTGGGGTGGGATCTCCATGCAGTGGTTGTTCATGATTTTCTTCTTCTCTTTTCTTCCCCCCATAAAAGTTTCAATTATATCTCTCTACCATTGAAATTATTATTTAAGGGTATCTAGGCTTTCTCTAATCCATTTCATTTATTCACATTGATCCTAATCTTGTTTTTCCCTCAAAATTTTTTGGTGTGTCAACCCGAAACCTGACCCTCTGACATGGCCATACTATTTTGGTTTCATAAATGCCACTAATAGTATGTATTCATCTTGTACAAGTGTTACTGATTCCTGTTACAATGTACGATATACAATTTAGGAAAATAAGTTATCATTGTTATGTAATTATGATCTATATAAAAAAAAATATTATGTTATACTTACACATGTTTCCCACACATTTTCTTTGTTTTCATCTATTAGTATCCCATATTTATTTAAACGTTTCTCCTTTAATAGAACATGGAGTGGTGTGGAAGTGACTTTGGATTTAGATTCATCAATCTACATAAAAAACTTGGAAAAAAATTATGGTGTTGTTTTCTGTATCATAAAATTATTATGATAGATCTAAAATATGTACTAATTTTTTTCAAGTGAAGTATACCCCATCCTTGCTTTATGTTAGGGGTATGCTAGTTTTCCTGCTCATTCCATATTTCCATCACTCATTCGTTGTTAAATAAATAAAATAATAACAATCAAATTGATGAATAAAAATATGATCAAGCAACATATTACTATCCATAATGTACCTGAAAAGCCACATCTTCACGATGTCCAGTAAATGCATCCCACACTTCTTGGATTATCAAGTGTGCATATATTAGCGGTGGGTTTGGGTTTATTTTCCCTTTTACATCATTAAGATGATGACTTGTTATAATTATTTGAAATCCATTATGAATCTTTCCAACAAGCATTAATACATATTTCATGTGGTAGGAATCTACTATAAATGTATCCTTCCATGGATGATGATGTGTAAGTCAATGTTTCATTATTTAATTTTTTATCAGAATAAAGAAATGATACCATAATATTACTTTAATCTCTTCTAACATTATTGTTTTAATATTGGGAATAATATGGTTCCTTGAATCAATATCAATCGGCAAACATTGATGAGTGACGAGTCCAATATAACTATTGAACATGACATTGTTGGGGTCAACATACTGGACTCAAGCATTCCATCTGACCACTAATTTGATTCCTTTAACGTTCACCTTAATGATTTTTTCTAACACCTTCAAAATACAGTTCCCCTATATTTTATTTTTTATTAATCCTTCATCATCTACTATTTCATAGGAATCAATATCATCAATATATTCCTCTAGAATAGTATCATCGACATGAGTATATTGTCATTTTACCTCTACCATGGGAGCAATTGCATGTTGAGAAACCTATTATTCCTCAGAAATGGGAGAAACAACATGTACAAGAGGTCATTTCTTTACACTTTGAGTAGTAGAAGGTTGGTATACCTATTGTTCCTCAGCAATTGGAGAACCAGCACTTGCGAAAGTCATTATCTGTAGAAGTATTTTAACTTTTAAATTAGATAAAAAAAATTAATAAAAAATAGATAATAACATGAGGTTATATGATGTATATTACAGAAAAATGTAACCTGATTATTGAACTCCCTTTTTATTTTTTAAAGGATGAAGGGATTTGACCCCTATATCGATGATCTGAATCCCCTCATTTTGGCCTCCTCTAAAATACAAAATTCAGTCAGCATTGGGACCACTATGAAATGATTTTGACATCCCGATAAAAGGGTCATCATTAGTTAAATTTTCATCTGAACCTTCAAGGGTTATGGTCAATAATATAAATATTGGACACTTTTAGATTGTGGGATCTGGAACAAAAAATACTTCCATGGTATGTGATTCCATTATAAACTGTTCTTCATTGTATCCTTTCTTACAAAAATCAACTTTCCTAAATCCCAATTCAACTATTTTAAAATAACTCATATTATTATCCAACTTTAGTTGAAAAATTATCCAATGGAATATTGTATAGTCTAACTCACATATTTTTTTATGATGCCAAAGTATAAAATATTCACATAAATTGGACTTACAATCATTTTACCAGAAACACACATTACTTTAGCCATAAGTGTAACTCCGCCATTTTTCATGGTACTATCTTCATCGTTCTCATTTTTATAGAACATATATCCATTAATTACATAACCATTATAAGATAATACATACACACATGGTCCTCTGGATAGCCATCGATGTCACGTTGAAATTGAATCTGGATTTTCATCAGACTCCATAAAAGATGTTCCTGATACCATTCTCGTAACTACTGATTATGTGTATTTCATATCCATATTTCATCCCTTGATAGATTCAAAATCCTAAGAATTTATTTTTGGTTCTCAAAAAATGGGGAATCCTCTAAACGCTTATGAAAAATTTAAAGGTGGGACTACTCCCAAACTGTAATTTTCATTGTCACAACATCTCTTCCATAAATTCCTACACCTTTAAATAGCTTAGTGTGATGATATTTTAGAATTCCAATGATTTCTAACCATATAGGTATTCAGTACAGAATTTAGTGTCTTCCACAATAATAGATAACTCTACAATACAACCCTCTTGCTAATATTAATTTTTGATATACCCTTTAAAAATATTTATATGTTGTTCAATGTGATACATCCATCTATAGTGTACAGGACCATATTGGCATGTCTCTCTCACCAATTGAACAATCAAATGAACCATCATATCAAAGAATATTGGCAATAATAACATTTTCAATTCACATAATTTAACAGAACTTTCTCTTCCCATAGCCAATTTTTTTTTGGTTCAATATCTTTTATGCATATAGATTTGATGAAGAAATAAGACTTTTTTAATGTATGATAGACATTCCTGGGAAAAATTAAATTTAAATTTATAGGAATTAGATCTTGCATCAAAACATAGAATTCATGTGATTTCAAACCCTGTAACTTTAAATTGGTTATTGAAATGATGTTCTTTATATTCAATGAATACCCCTCTAAAACCTTTACATCATTCATGATGTTTAAAAACTGATATCTCTCTTGATCGGAAAGAGTATAAGAAACTGGAGGATGAAAAGTTCATTTTTCACCCTTCAGCAGTGCCAAATATTCTCATCTTCCCATGTCACCCATGTCCAACCAAGCCTTAATTACATTCTCTACTGTTTCAGGTTCATTTAGAAATGTGTCGATGACACTATCACAGAAATTTTTTCCATCATTCACAATTTCATAAAAATGTCTGATGTATAGAAAATTCTAGTATGGTAATTCAAATAGCTGATCTCTTTTTCCAATCAAATTTCATAAGGTTTTTTTAAAATGGTTTACCAAAAGCAGTGTCTATATATTCTAATTTCTGAAATATTTGATCACCTTTTATTAGAGATGGTGTTATATGTTCTTATAAACATCCATAGAATGATGTCTTACAATATGGGTACTTATTCTATCGAGGTAAAAATCTATGATGTCATGGAAACACGGTTTTCAATGAATCTTTCAACCTAATTGAATGTATAAACTATTCACAAATGGGAACCCCTTGAGTTTCTTTAATGTTATATCATGAAAAATTTCCATAATCATGAATGTCATTTATCATCCCATACAACATAGATTAGTATATTAAATATTAATTTCTATAATCATCATACAATGTAACACCTGAATCCCACAATAATTTTAAATCCTTGATCAATGGAGCCAAATAAACAACAATATCATTACCTATTTGTTTTGGTTAGGATATAATCTAAGATAACATGATGTATTTTTGTTTCATGCATAACCATGGTGAGAATTTATAATTTAGCTAGATAATAATCCATGTAATGTGAGATCTTCTTTTAAAATTAGAAGGATTAACTCCAACTATAGATAATGAATGATAAAGGTTTCTCGACACATTTCCCAATTTAGGATACTCATGATCAATTTTCTTCAACTGGGGAGAGTTTTTCAGGTGTTGTAGATTCCCATATTTAATTCTTGTATCTATGTGCCACCTCAATTTCCCTACAGGCTCCTCACTTCTATATGGGTGCCTAAACATTGTAATGATTGGAAAGTACCATAAAAAATTTATAAGAACATATTCATCTTTCTTGTATCGAGAAGTGTAACAATTTGGGAACTTTTTAAGTGATTTTTGGTCCTTGAAAAACTATATACAGTCATTTTAGAAGGCTTGTATTCTTTTAGAGATAACACCCATCGATCATAGCATTAGCTTGGTATCATATGTTCGAATCAGGAGGTCATTATCTTCTGGGATAATTTTAATCAAGAGAGCAAGTAGTTATTTAAAACTATAATCACTCTATCCATTTTCTGCTTTCAAATTATACTGTTTTATTGTGGATGAAAATTTTTCCTATTCAGTTCAAATAGCATACAATGTCATCTTTACACAACTCTTTAACTTATCAAACTATTTTTGGCAATCAAGAAGTTCATATTCAACTGTATTTTTCATTTAATCAATTCAATATTCATCATCATTCACATATGTAATCAATTCCATGATACAATCTTCTTTATTTTCTACACTTGTAATCATATCATTTTATTCATAAAATGTAGTTATATCCCATCCACTAGATATATTGGATTTTCCGCATATTTATTCCATGATATATAACTTTTTTCTATTCCTTGATAGATCAAGTGTTCTTCCAACCCATTTGGACTAATTAATCAGGAATAACAATAGCATAAACACATAAGAATTATTTGAGAAGGGTCATACGCATTATCTTTTTCAAACATGATGAACTATTTCACACCATATTCCTAGTACTTTCTCAAATGATTGGAATCCATACATTCTTTATTCATATCCCTCCTATTTGATTCAATAATAATAATATTTAACAAAAAATACAAAAAAGGGCCTTTCAAATAAGAGGATCTCAACATTTTAATGATTGTTATTACAATATTCTATTGTCTCATAATCATCCACTTAAAAGCTAACACAAAACATGAAATATGATGTAATAGTAGAGTAAACCCTTAATTTAAACCATGAAAGTGATGTTGGATGAAAATTTGGATTAGGAGTTTCAATGGGGTTAAACATGAATTCACCTTTTTTGGAGTGATTACATGATGGAAATAATATGGGTTGGAAAGAGTTAGTGACATGCCCTTGTCATTGTGGTATTATCAATCTACTTATCTTCTTTATATAATTTAATGGCTTTCCTAATTATATAAAAATGTATACTTATAAGATTATGGAAGAAGTAAATTTAAAATTTCCTTTTAAAGATATTTATTAAATCACACTTGAAATCCCATTAAAAACCATCTATTTAAAAAAAATTACACTTGAAAATAACACACTGTTTTTAAAATAAACCAATAAATTCTAAACACTCTTTCACAAATACAAGCACACTTTGAAAAAAATATATTATTAAAAAATAAATATAATTTTCATGTTAAATCATCTCCAATTGTAACGCCCCGACCCCAGTTACCCAGAGTCGGTGCATTACTTCGTAACATTGGCATGATCACAAAAGATCAAGTCTCGAAAGACCGATTAGTTTAGTAGCCTTGGAAACACTAGATACATTCATAAGTCTTTCATTACATCATAAAGTAAAAAAAGCTACAATAACATGGTATTCATAGTCCACACTCATATTCCTTTCTGACTATCCCTGCAGGTCATTCATAAAATACTTCTTCACATCCTGAAAAATATTAAAACATTGAAAGGGGTGAGCTCAGATGCTCAGTAAGGATAAAAATATTGTGGAAGCTTTCGAAAATAAACATTAACATTTAAGGCAATGTATAACTAAAACAAAAGCCTTTTCAAACTTTAACTACAACATAATTTGTAAAAAATAAAATTAAATAATGTCATTACTTACTCACATGGATATTCTACTAGACGAATAATCACATGCAATATCTATAACCACTTTCATAATGATGGAATGCATAATTCCAGACTATCATAACCACGTAGCCAAGGCCTCGTGTCAAGACCACAAATAAGATTTTGTCAAGGCCTCGTGACAAGACACTAGTTTATCTCATGAGACCTACCGATGCATCGAGGAGCTATAGCAAGCTCCACCCGTCACTTATTAAGTCCAATGCATTCCTCATATGAACAGGTTTAAACATATACTAAACCATAACATAATCGTATCACATAAAACATTCAAAAAGGAAAAATAACATTTCCACATATTAATCACAAGATATCAATACAACACATTTATATAATCAAAACACTTTCAAAACCATTTTCAATACCAAAATAAAAGAAAAATAAAACATGGTATTTATTTTTCTTTTAAAAAAAGTTATGGCTTGTAGAGGAAGCCGAAACTCAAATATTGGTCACGGCGGCGGAGAAGTCGTTGTCACCGCATACATACGAAAAAAAAATTCCCTTTTTTCTTTTATTAAACGCTTCGTATAAAAAGATTCCTTTTGAATAAACGTAAAAGTCAAAGGGGTTTATACACTGTATAAAAGAAAGTTGTGTATAAAACCAAAAATGCCTCAATGAAAGGAGATTGATACGAAGTCCCTTACAAAGATCATTTTTTAAATAAAATATATCTATTATATTTATTCACTATAATTACACATAAATAAAGTACAAATAAAAGATAAGACATAATAATATCATGATGTAATTTGAAAGTAGGAGATTAACCCAAAGAATGGAAATTTGGTTAAGAAGTTCCCTTACCTCGTGTCCGACTTGACTTGATCATTCTATAACCTCCTGAATAATAAACTAGAGTTAATTTATATTTACTTAAGAACCTTTTTCATGTTCATTATTCCTTTTATATCACTTATTACCATGTTATGAACATTATGTAATTATTTATGTTAATAACGTTCATTTTGTCGATCTTAGGTACTTGAGTCAAAAATAAACTTCTTATAATTACAAGTTGGTAATGTGGTGAAATATCCATTATATCCTGAATTATATTTATTATTTAGATATCATATATCTCATATATATCCAGTATATACATGCATTTATAATATTCCATAACGTTTAGAGGTAAGAAACGAAATGCACCGTTCATCGAGACGGTAAGCCGTACGTACGCATGAACGCTACTTTCATTTATATTTCATATTTAATGGAATGAAGTTATAATTATATAAAGGTATAATATAATTCCAGTATAATATAATGTATAATAACATTTACTCCATCCTTTATACATCCCACATATGGCATTAACGATTCAAATCATTTTGAGGGGGCGGTAGTCCGCAGTTCCTAAAATGAAATTATCGCGTTTACCCATAATGGAAATCATAAAGTATGCCAAAAATGAGAAATAAAGAAGCATAAGGAAAACATAAACAAAATATATATATCATATATGAAAATAGTGTCATCAAAATGGCCACTATTAGAGGTGTTATATGAGTGTTGAACAATCATCGTTTCATGAGGCAGAAATTCACCATCCACAGAAACAGTATGTTCTTTAACCATTAGATGTAGGTGTATATAAGTGTAGCTCGAATAATTCTTATAATAACATCCTAGTATATTTAGGATACTTTTGTTGTTACAAATGAAATGATTAAAAAGAGTTTAGGGGGTTGGATAGGAAAAATAAAACAAAATAACATAAGAGAAGACATTACCTTAAAATCGGGTAACTCTTTTTATTTGAGCCAAAGG
Organism: Viscum album; assembly: GCA_963277665.1. Taxonomy (NCBI): domain Eukaryota; kingdom Viridiplantae; phylum Streptophyta; class Magnoliopsida; order Santalales; family Viscaceae; genus Viscum; species Viscum album. Next base: position 792,009,694 of record OY728148.1, read on the forward strand.
CTTCCTTGGGAAGAATTCTTCCCAAATTGGGGCTTATAGAAGTAAGTTAGGGAATTTGGTATAGTATTTGGGCAGAGGTTGGACGAGCCAAAAGGCTTTGAACGTGTGAGTAAGGTGGTAGTGGTGGGGGCCTTTTATAAGTGGAGAGGAGGGGCATTTTTGGAAAGTAATAAAATGTTACTTTATTATACATTGCTTTTCGGATTCTAAAGGTCCCAAACTTATATAATTCGAGTCTTAGTTGATAAGGGTTCTAAATATTCTCATCCAATAGGCTTTGGGAAAGTGTAATGCTTAGATTTTACATTATCTTTTCATTTTATGTAAATCGTCAATTAATGAGGTAATAGCTGCATCATCATGGTGTCATAAATAATTTAATTTATTTAATGTCTAAAAATTATAAAAGAAAATATCATGATGTAGGAAATATTTTTATCTTTCTAATTAATATTTATTGTCAAAAATATGACTTGTATAACCCCATTTAAAAATTGTTTTAGTAAAACAACTTATGTTTGTGACATTTTTATTTTAACTTTGAATAAAAGTTATTTATGTCATTTTCCTACCAAAGTGGCTCCATGGGGTCCCCAATTTGACCCATGGATTTTCTTGGTTGGCCATGACTCATCCAATCGGGGTAGGACAAGTTTAAAGGTCATTTCATATTATTATAACATTATCTTTACCTTAAATTACAGTAATTACCTTTAATCGCGATTAATTAAACTTAAAAGTTGCTATTTACCAAAAAATTATTTTAATCCCATTGAACCTCATTTTACTTCTTAATGACAACAATGTATTTCATATTTTTGAAAATCATATCACAGAAGTGGTAATGTTTCATTTATATGGAAGAAATCAGTTTTTAACTACCACTTAGTGGTTTCACTATTCATCAAAAATTGAAGTTTTTCAGAACAATGTCATAATTTCACCCCAAGATATAATTGATATTCTGAATTAAAAAATGATATCTATTTGAAAAATTTCAAACATATATGTTACATTAATTAATTTTATAATTAATTCCCGCTGTCACAATAAATAGCGTGTTTTTAAGAAACAATATATATCAAAACATTGACAATTATTTATGTCTAATTTCAATGTTAAATTAATTATAATGACAACCATTGGATAAAATGGTAAAAATATATTCTAATTATACTTTCAAACCACTCAATAGTATAATTTATCACTATAAATTATTTTGATTAAAAAAGTTGTTTTTATGTATTTTTCACTATTCATAGAAAATTGGAAGTTCTCAGAAAAATACCAAAAATTCAACATAGGCTAATTTTGATATTTAGAATCCAAAAATGAAGTCCATTTTTAAATATAAAATTTCTATAATTTTAAAAAGTGGGTATTACTATTCATAATGGCTACTTTGATTAGTCGCGGTGTGTTAGAACTCGAAGTTGCGTACAATGCAAGCTATTGCATTATTGAATGAGAAGCGTATTGTGGAAGCTCGGGGAGTTACATTCTCCCCTCCTTCAATAAATTGCGTCCTCGCAATTTGAAATTTTTCTTTTGAAAATAAAATGTTGAAAATAGAAAATACCTTTGGGGAAAACCCACATCGGAAATAAGGTTAATAAAAATATAGCATTAAAAGAAAGAAAGGGAAGTACAAAGGTCACCCAAGATAGCCCATACTAGGATTCTAGGAAAATATGGATATGGAAGAAAAAAACCATCAAGGTCTGATGGAGATTTGTAGAAAACTGGATTAGGAGAAAGGTAACCATAATAAAATCACAAACTTGTGATTGGTTAAACGGTCATTGAATCCCCCAATTGGAAAAGTTAACCGGCAACATTTTTGTTTTAAGTTACCTTTTATAAAGTTGAGGAATTTATTTAGGAGATTTACTAATAATGTAAGGGAATATACATACTTGTTATGTATATTTTCATTCTTTAATAAATTTTTACCACAAACCCATCTTTTACTCCAAATGGTAACAGAACTCAAAAATATTCTATCTATCCTAATTGTATAAGGTTATAAATATTACCACATACCATTTAGATTAGGAAAAATATTTTGTAATAACCTGGGACTTCATGTAGGCTAGTGGTAGGTAATCAAGGCCTGTCGCACTATGGTTGTGGGTTCGATTCCTGCAGCTTTGTCCAACGCGATGGGTTATGCCCCACCCTGCAGGTTGTCCTTTTCCTAAAACTATAGTATTATAATATTCCAAAAATAATCTTCCGAAATGTTTTAACATTAAACAATACTATAAAAAGATCAACTTAATCCATTCCAACCTTTATAGTTATCCAAAAAACCTCCATCCAGACTTTCTCTAAAGGGTCCTTAAATTCCAAAATCAATTGTAACATTAGATTCCCTAAACAAAGTAAAGTTTATCTTATTGTCACATAAAAAAATATGATTACCTTCATCATATTAAAACCTTAATGAAATCAACATGTACTGCAGTACAATCCTTATATATATCACATTATTCTTATAACCATAATCTAGTTCTTGAGTCCAAAAACACAAATAAAATAATTATTCAACTTCATCTATAGTAATAGCATAATCTTGGCCTTGATCCCTTGGCCTTTTCTGAGGTAAGTTTCCCTGACGCTTAGGACATTCATTTGCATAATGCCCCATTTCCCTACAATTGTAGCATTCAACATTGATAGCCTCTTTCTTTCCCTTGCAATCACAAGTCTGGTGACCTTTTTCTCCACATTTATAACAAACTCCCATTACTTTTAGGAAAGCACCGGGGTGATTCTTCCCACAATTATCACATAATGGAAAATCCTTCTTTCCCTTTTTCCCTTTATCTGTCTCTTGTTCCACTGTTCTGTTCTTCTCTTGCTTTACTTTGTTGTCATAAGACTTAGATAATTCCTTTTCCGTCTTGATAGCACACGAGACAATATCTTCGTATGATGAGAAGGTTTGTGAGACTAATGCTCGACGGAGAAATGGTTTTAACCTATCAAAGAAATGATCAATCTTATTTCTTGGGTTACGTATATAATCTGTAGCATGTTTTGCTAACCTTGTAAAGTTAGCCTCATACTTTGTGACATTCTCATCCTTCTTTTGTCTCAGACTCAGTAATTGTTTTTCCATATCTGCTCGATGGTCACGAGGAAAGTATTTTTATAAGAAAAGATCTTTGAACTCTGTCCATTACATACTTGATACTTCTTCATCTTCCTTTGTATTTTAAATCAATGACCACCATTGATCAGCATCTCCAGTGAGGCGGTAAACTGCCATGATAACCTTTTCCCTTTCACTACTCCCCATGGCATGGAATATTTTTTCTAAGGAATTTATCCATTGCTCAGCTACTAAGGGATTTGTAATTCCATTGAATGTTGGTGGTTGTTGCCTCATGAAGCGGTCTAACATTGATCCTCCACATTGCGGATCAGGGTGCTACATATGAGTAAGGTTATTAGTCATAACCTGAGTGAGTTGTCCTAGTATGGTAATAAGTTGATCAGAACCAGTTTTATCTCCAACTCCACAATAATTATCTTGAGTAGGAGGGAAATCCCTAAATGGAGTGCGTGCATTGATACAGTTTCCATTCCTTCCACAAGGCCCCATTTCTAAACAATGGAATAAACTAGATTAGTTTATGAATCAAAATACATATTTCCATACTTGCAAAATACTTAACATAAATTGAAATATTTATGGATATAATCCATAATCATAAAAATGTTTTCTTTGAGAAAGTATATACTCATAACCCTTCATAGTGGTCTGTAAAGAAAATGATAATTATCCTAAGCATATCCCCTGGGAGTGTCGTAACCAAGAGTGCAGCAAGGCCCGTTGTCATGCACCAGTTCCCGTTCGAGTCTAGCTCAAAGCAGTGTTTTCGAGTTTTACCCTTAGGTAAATCTGTGCCAGAGCCACCTCTACCTTCTCATATCTAGACATGGATGTATTGCTCGGAAAACTCACAAAATCTCTATAATACCAAAATTCTAGGAAGTTATTCTATATTAATCCTCAAAGTCTATCTTAGGGTTATGTGCTCTAATCAGAGTTTATCTAAATCTAGCTTCCAAGCTTAGTACTAAACTGCCTCTGATACCAACTGTAACACCCCAACCCCAACTACCCATAGTTAGTGCATTACTTCGTAACATTGGCATGATCACAAAAGATCAAGTCTCGAAAGACCGATTAGTTTAGTATCCTTGGAAACCCTAGATACATTCATAAGTCTTTCATTACATCATAAATTAAAAAAAACTACAATAACATGGTCTTCATAGTCCACACTCATATCCCTTTCTGACTATCCCTGCAGGTCATTCATAAAATACTTCTTCACATCCTGGAAAATATTAAAACATTGAAAGGGGTGAGCTCAGATGCTCAGTAAGGATAACAATATTGCGGAAGCTTTCGAAAATAAACATTAACATTTAAGGCAATGTATAACTAAAAAAAATCCTTTTTAAACTTTAACTCCAGCATAATATGGAAAAAATAAAATTAAATAATGCCATTTACTTACTCACATGGATATTCTACTAGACGAATAATCACATGCAATATTTATAACCACTTTCATAATGATGGAATGCATAATGCCAGACTATCATAACCACGTAGCCAAGGCCTCATGCCAAGACCACAAATAAGATTTTGTCAAGGCCTCGTGCCAAGACACTAGTTTGTCTCATGAGACCTACCGATGCATCGAGGAGCTATAGCGGGCTCCACCCTTCACTTATTAAGTCCAATGCATTCCTCATATGAACAAGTTTAAACATATCATAAACCATAACAGAATCGTATCACATAAAACATGCATAAAGGAAACATAACATTTCCACATTTCAATCACAAGATATCAATACAACACATTGATATAATAAAAACACATTCAAAACCATTTTCAATACCAAAATAAAAGAAATGTAAAACATGGTATTTATTTTTCTTTTAAAAAAAAGGTATGGCTTGTAGAGGAAGCCGAAACTCAAATATTGGTCATGGCGGTGGAGAAGTCATTGTCACCGCATACATACAAGAAAAACATTCCCTTTTGTCATTTAGTAAACTCTTCGTATAAAAAGATTCCGTTTGAATAAATGTAAAAGTCAAAGGGGTTTATACACCGTATAAAAGAAAGTTGTGTATAAAACCAAATATGCCTCAATGAAAGAAGATTGAGACGAAGTCCCTTACAAAGACCATTTTTTAAATAAAATAGATCTATTATGTGTATTCACTATAATTACACATAAATAAAGTATAAATACAAGATAGGACATAATAATATCATGATGTAATTTGAAATTAGGAGATTAACCCAAAGAATGGAAATTGGGTTAAGAAGTTCCCTTACCTCGTATCCAACATAACTCGATCGTTCTTTAGCCTCCTGAATAATGAACTACAGTTAATTTCTATTTACATAAGAACCTTTTTCATGTTCATTATTCCTTTTATATCACTTATTACCATGTTATGAACATTATGTAGTTATTCAAGTTAATAACGGTCATTTTGTCGATCTTAGGTACTTGAGTCAAAAATAAACTTCTTATAATTAAAAGTTGGTAATGTGGTGAAATATCCATTATATACAGAATTATATTTATGATTTAGATATCATATATCTCATATATATCTAGTATATACATGCATTTATAATATTCCATAAAGTTTAGAGGTAGGAAACGAAATGCACCGTTCATGGAGACGGTAATCCGTACGTACTCATGAACGCTACTTTCATTTCTATTTCATATTTAATGGAATGAAGTTATAATTATATAAAGGTATAATATAATTCCAGTATAATATAATGTATAATACCATTTACTTCATCCTTTATACATCCCACATATGGAATTAACGATTCAAATCACTTTGAGGGGGCGGTAGTCCGCACTTCCTAAAATGAAATTATCGCGTTTACCCATAATGGAAATCATAAAGTATTCCACAAATGAGAAATAAAGAAGAATAAGGAAAACATAAAAATAATATATATATCATATATGAAAATAGTTTCATCAAAATGGCCACCATTAGAGGTGTTATATGAGTTTTGAACAATCATCATTTCGTGAGGCAGAAATTCGCCATCCACAGAAACAGTATGTTCTTTAACCATTAGATGTAGGTGTGTGTAAGTGTAGCTAGAATAATTCTTATAAAAACATACTAGTATATTTATGATACTGGTGTTGTTACAAATGAAATTAATAAAATGAGTTTAGGGGGTTGGATAAGCAAAATAAAAAAATAACATAAGAGAAGACATTACCTTAAAATCGGGTAATTCTTTTGATTTGAGCCAAAGGATTCCTTGGGAAGAATTCTACCCAAAGTGGGGCTTCTAGGAGTAAGTTATGGAAGTTGGGAGAGTATTTGGGAAGAGTTTGGCTGAGCCAAAAGGCTTTTAAAGTGTGATTAAGGTGGTAGTGGTGGGGGCCTTTTATAAGTGGAGAGGAGGGGCATTTTTGGAAAGTAATAAAATGTTACTTTATTATACAATGCTTTTAGGATTATAAAGGTCCCACACTTATATAATTCGAGGCTGAGGTGATAAGGGTTCTAAATATTCTCATCCAATAGGCTTTTGTCAAGTGTAATGCTTAGATTTTACATTATCGTTTCATTTTATGTAAATCGTTAATTAATGAGGTATTCGGTGCATCATCATGGTGTCATAAATAATTTAATATATTTAATTTCTAAAAATTATAAAAAAATATCATGATGTAGGAAATCGTTTTATTTATCTAATTAATATTTATAGTAAAAAATATGACTTTTATTACCCCATTTCAAAATTGTTTTAGTAAAACAACGTATGTTTGTGACATTTTTGTTTTAACTTTAAATAAAAGATATTTATGTCATTTTCCTACCAAAGTGGCTCCATGGGGCCCCCAAGTTGACCCATGGATTTTCTTGGTCGTCCATGACTCATCCAATAGGGGTAGGACAAGTGTAAATGTCATTTCATATTATTATAACATTATCTTTACCTTAAATTACACTAATTACCTTTAATCGCGATTAATTAAACTTAAAAGTTACTATTTACCAAAAAATTATTTTAATCCCATTGAACCACATTTTACTTACTAATGACAACCATGTATGTCAGATTTTTGAAAAATCAAATCACAGAAGTCGTAATGTTTCATTTAAATGGAAGAAATCAGTTTTTAACTACCACTTAGTGGTTTCACTATTCATCAAAAATTGATGTTTTTCATAACAATGCCAGAATTTCACCCTAAGCTATAATTGATATTCTGAATTAAAAAATGATGTATATTTGACAAAATTCCAAACATATAAGTTTCATTAATTAATTTTATAATTAATTACCATTGTCACAACAAATAGCGTGTTTTTAAGAAATAATATATATCAAAAGATTGACAATTGTTTATGTCCAATTTCAATGTTAAATTAATTATAATGACAACCATTGGATAAAATGGTAAAAATATATTCTAATTATACTTTAAAACCACTCAATAGTATAATTTATCACTATAAATTATTTTTATTAAAAAAGTTGTTTTTATGTATTTTTCACTATTCATAGAAAATTGGAAATTCTCAGAAAAATACCAAAAATTCAACATAGGCTAATTTCGATATTTCGAATCCAAAAATGAAGTCCATTTTGAAATATAGAATTTCTATAATTTTAAAAAGTGGGAATTACTAATCATAATGGCTACTTTGATTAGTCACGGTGTGTTAGAACTCGAAGTTGCGTACAATGCAAGCTATTGCATTATTGAATGAGAAGCATATCGTGGAAGCTCGGGGTGTTACACCAATAATTGCAAATAAATTATCTAATTTTTTATAATGAAATCAATTGCATCATAAACAATTAAAATTAAATAAATAATTTCTTACATATAAATTTTCTCACAAAATTTCAAAAATAAATGCATTTCTTAAAATCCCCATTTAATTTAACTACAAAATTTCCATGTCAAAATGAAAGGATAAAAGACTCAATATTTAAAACATTTCAAAACCATTTAAATATATTTTATTCGCTCATAAATTTGGTTTTAAAATCAACTCACTGAATAAAATCTATTTTTCCATTTAAAAATATTTTTTTCCAAAAAAACACATGATTTTATGTACTAAAATAGGATATTAAAGAAGAAATTACATGAATTGGTACATAATGAACTATTAATGTTTAAATGATTGGGGAAAAAATTAAAAGTGAAATTTAAGGTCAGGCCAAAAATATGAAATCAAAGAAAAGATTTATATAAAAAAATGAAAGGATATGAGGAAAATCCAAATGGGAATGTTATATGAATATTCAAGAAATTACATTATGTATTGAAGTAGGATCCTCAAAAATTGAACCAGAAGATTGAGGTCACATGGATGAATAATTATTCACTAACTGTAATGAAAACCTCTATTTCTAAAAGGAGGCATGGGATTGATGAAGTTGCATCATACTTCTTTTCTTTGTGGATAAACTATTAGTTGATGGATAGAGATTTATAAGAATTATGGATTAAAAACTTGATTTTTCAAAATGGTTCAAGTTGTATAATCCTGTAATTTCCATGAATGTTTTGGGAATGTGAATTGGGAGATATTGGAAGGATAGAACATTGGTGATATCTTAGAAGGAATGCATCCGAAAAATAATTAATACATTTTGGATGACCTGATGTAATATTGTATCAACTTCATTTGATGGAATATTTATATTATCTAAATCATAGGTATTGAGAATGTAATATGAGATCCTTTAAAAAAAAATATTATCATCAAAAGTTATAATTTTGTTGTACATTATCATTTTTAAATAGTCATATATTGTCGTTGTAGATGGAGTTTTGTGTCTTTCATTTTAAATCTAGGAAGGGAACCCTGTGAGGCTGTAAAAAATCATCCAATACATAATGGTAGTGAGTGATACATCGATGTTCCTTACAGAATATGATCTTAAATATGGGTTCATAGACACAAACATTATTATATATTGAGATACCTAGAAGAGATCATTTTTATTAGTGTTATCCTATAGAGGGACAATTGTTAGTTGGATGTCTTAGAAATAACTACTAGTTAATTTTTCAAATATGGAAACTATATTTGTGGAACCAATTAATGTGGGAAAGGAGTTTATTTTTGTAAGGTGATTAATTAAGGATCTTAACATATTCTAGGAGGATGGGATACTATATTATGATATTCAGATGGTGATTCAAAAAAAAACTGGGTCTTTCTTTCAATGATGGAACACATTGGCATCATATTATATTTCATATAATATGAATTATATGAAAAATTATTATAGTATTGAAAAGCTGAGAAATAGAACCCAGTTGATACATTCACATTGTTTCTTATCAATGAAAACCTATAGAAATACTTTGCCTTAGTGGGAATAGTGTGATGGAATCAGATAAAGAACATCACATACTATTTAATGGAGGAACGATGGTTATAATTTCCAATTTTAAAGATGTTTCCATGAATTTTCTTCAAATATTCATAAAATAAGAGATTATTAAGAAATGATGATTGTTTCAATTTTTTTCTGTTCATCCAATATTATAGGTCACTATAAGTAAGCGAAGTGTTTATGGAAAGGATAAATTTTTTTAAAACAATTATACAATGCATGTAATTTTATACAAAAAGAAATATTTAAATTACAAAAAAATCCAAAACCACTTTTAACTAGAAGCTCCAAACATCAGCTCTAACACCAAACTAGCCTAAACCATATTAGTCACTAAAATCCTTCTAATCACCTATAATATATATAGGGGTGATCCTAAAATGTATTCTTAGTAGGATCATCCTTAGGACCTCCCATGTAAATGTGAGAAAACATATTAATGCTCTAGTGAATAAAATGTAGAACCAATATAAACCTATTATGTTAACTATCCATCCCCACCCAAACTAATAATTTCATCTAAGTATAGTAAAAATAATATCAGAATAAAAATAATCATTGGTTCCCACTGCAACCACTTCCCCGTGATTTTATACTCTCAAATACCAATGTCAAAGATCCTATTATCCCTTCTCTTCCTTACAAAAGTGTGTCGAGTCACAACCCTACCTACCCCAACTCTCACAAGGTCCAATATTGTGGATCAAATCGAGAAGAAGATTTCATCATGGAGAGGGATGTATCTCTCCATGGATGGTAAAATATTTCTAGTTAAGAACACTATTTTTTCCAAACTGGCTGATTCCTTCATGATTTATAAATGGTCTACCTCTCTTCTCAATCATATTAATGTCTGCATCAAGAATTGATTTGTGGAGTGGAAGCATCATTAAAAATACATTAGTCATTGTTTCTTGGAGTAAATGTTGAAAACCCATTGATAAGGGAGACTAGGGAATCAAAAACATCAAATTATTTAATGAGTCTCTTAATGGAACATTCACTTGGAACCTTCAAAATAGTGAATCGATGGCTCTCGTCATTCTCAGAGATAGATTTTTCAACAATTTAAGAAAGGGCCACACTGCTTATAAGAGTTCCTCTATTTGGTCAGCCATCAAATACTCTTATACTAGTATTATGTATCATTCAAGATGGATTTCTTATAGGGAGTCCACTTTGAATTTATGGATTGACAAATGGACAGGATCCCCTATTTTTTATACAGTTTATTTTCTGCATGTCCCTATGGATATATATATCTCTATTCAAGAATTATTGGATATTCCCAACTTGAATATGTATGGGAACCACACCAACCTCCTCATCAACTATACTTTTTCCCCTACCAAGGATACTTTAATATGGGAACATGTTTAGAATGTCATTTTTTATTCAAAATATTTTAATCATACTATTTTTGAATCATACAATGAACTTTATTGGATCAAATATTATGACAAGCCTTGGATTAGTCATTCCATACGAACCCTGATATGGAGACTTTCCGACCATAAATTACCTACTAATGATTGCATACAATCCTTATGCATTGTCTTGTGTTCAAGATGTATGTTATGAAATAAAAATAGGGAGAACATCACATATTTAGTCATGTCATGTGACACATCTTCATCTCTTTGGAATGATCTGATGGATATCATCAAATTTCATCTCCCCGATAGTCTCGATATAAATTCTTGGGTTCACTACTTTATAATAGTACCGGATGCACCTCAAATAAAATCCCTTCTCCTGGTTGCTACAACATAACTTGTACACATCCTCTAGACTACTCGTAATGATGTTAAACATAGACAAACACATTTACACATATAGGTATCCCTATCACACCTCATATTTAAATCCAAGGAGGCTAAAAAACATCATTAGGGTCATTGATTGAACAAAATACAGTACTTCACGATCCATTGAAAAATCAGAGTGCTTGCGAAATACAAGAAACAGCGGGGTCTGTTCTATGTTTTCTGTAAGGTATCTTTAGAAGGAAGGATTAAAATCAATGATGATGGAGAATCAAAAGGTAACTCAGGTATGGAAGGATGTGAAGATATTTTTATATACCACCCCAGTAAATTCCTTGGTTGTTTCATTGGAACCTTTGATTCCTCTTCCTCTCTTGAGGCTGAAATACTTAGAGTTTTACATGATCTCCACTTTTCTCGACATAAAGGCAAGGAAAACTTTTTTTTTTGAAAGTGACTCCACCACTGTGGTCCAAGCTATTCGCAATGGATGAATACATCTTTTTTGGAAGATCACTTCTAGACTGATGGATTGTCTAACATCTCTCCCGAGTTCCAATTACATCATCACTCATGTGAACTGGGAAGCTAACTAAATGGCAGATGGGATTTCCAAAAAAGGTATCATTAGGGAACTTACTTGGTTAAATGATATTCCATCTAAAATGATCCCTCTACTTGAGAAAGATTGTAGTAAAATCCATTCTTTTAGACTCATGTAATCTTTCTTTATTTTAATAAATTTATCTGTGCAATTTGGCCAAGACTACCCTCTAAAAAATCTAAATGCACAAATAATGTAGACTGTATAGAACTTACGATCCTGCAGCAGGGATGATGGGGGTGGCAGCAGTGGCGGCAATGGGAGAGGGGGCAGTGGGGATGGTGTAGGTGGAGACAAGGAAAACAGAAGTAAGAGTAGTGGAGAAGGGGGTAGTAGAGGTGATGGAGAGGGGGTAGGTAGGGATGGAGGTGGTAGAGGCAGAGGCGAAGGCGATAGAGGTGGAGGCGGAGGCGGAGGTGGAGGCAGGGGTGGAGGGGGCGGTGGGGATAGTAGAGGCGGGGGAAACAGAGAGGAGGGTAGTGGAGAAGGGAGTAGCGAAGGTGGAGTTGGGGCCAAAGTAGTTGGAGATAGTGGTAAGAGAGGTGGAGGCCGAGGCGGTGGTGACAGAAGAGGCGAAGGCGATGGTGGTAGCAGAAGACGAGCTTGACTTCCGTGAAAGATTGTCGTTCGAGCGACAAGTTGATCTATTAGGGTTCCAATTATAAAAACACAAAAGGCTTTCATCTGTTCTATTTGGAAAGGATTAATAACTTTTGTTTTTATCAGTGCTAAAATATAAAGCACTTGTAAATCTTATTTTTATACTCACTTTTTAGCTCTCATAAATCATGTTTTTATTAGCGCTTTTTTATTGTTGATAAAGGATTATCTTTATAAGTGATACAAAAACACTAATAAAGACCCCATATTAATAAATTACTTATTATTATAAAATTATAATAAATATATATATTATAAATATATGTCTTATAAATATATTTATTATAATTTTATAACTATTTAAATATAAGTATATATTTATTTAAATAATTATGAAATTACGAAAAATATTTTTAATTTTTTTTGGTTATTTTAATTTCATAAGTTGTTAACTAAATAAATAAATATTTATTTATATTTATGACTATCAATAAATATATATATATTTATAATTATAATTAAAAATATAATAAATATAATTATTATAATTTTATAATTATTTATATATATATATTATTTATAATTAATATTTATATATATTTATATATATATAAATATTAGCATATATTTATAAATATATTTATATAATTATTTATATTTATAAAATTATAATTATTATAAATATATTTATTTTAATTTTTTAATTATTTAGAAATATATATATTTATAATTATAATTATAATTATATATATTTATAAATATTTTTATATAATTAAAAATATGTTTATATTTATATGTATATGTATATTAATATATATATATATATATATTTATAAAATTATAATAAATGTATTTGTTGTAATTTTATAAAATGTTTTTATATATAATTATAAATATAATAAATATATTTATCATTCAAAAAATTAAAATAAATTTATGTATTTAACGAATATATATATATATATATATATATTCATTAAACATATATTTATTTAAATATTTATTTATTTATTTATAATTATAATTATAAATATAATAAATTTATTTATCATTTTACAAAATTATTTTAATTTAATAATTATTTATGTATTTTATATATATTTAGGTATATATAATTCTAATTACAAATAAATTTTTAAACGTATATTTATATATATAACTAACTATTTATAATTATAAATGTAATAAATACATTTATTATATAAATATATTTATCGCGAGTTTAAGAATTTATAAGAACATATATAATAGGTTCATGGGAACATGAATGAATCATATATCTAGTAAAATATACATCATAAAAAATGATTCATCATATATATATATATATGGAAAACATGAATATCAATGAGGGTGTAATGTATAAATGAACATTCATGATGAATATATAACATATAAATATTAATTATATTCACTCATCAACTGACCAAATTCATTTGAAACATATATTTATTTAAATATATATATATATAATTATAATTATAAATAAACATTTTAAAATTATTTCTATATAATTATAAATATATTTTTAAAAATTATTTATATATAATTACAAATATATAAATATAATAAATTTATTTATAATTTAATGAAATTTTATATATATATATTTGAATTATTAAAAAACATATAAATTATAAACATGCATTTTTTATTTAATGTATACAAATAAAAATTATTTTTTAATATAAATATAATACTTTTATATAAAATAATAATATTTTTATTAAAAACTTTTTTTAGAGCTTTTAGCTAGCATTGATAAAAGTCACCTTTTAATAGCGGTTTCTGCATAGCATTGATAAAAATCAGTGCAGCCCTTTCCTAGATCTGTGTTAGTGAAGGAATCACTAGGATTCATACTCTAAATAACTTGAAACACAAACATAATCAACTTAAGTTTCACAAACTAAATCACCCAATGAAATCATAAACCCTAAAAATCTCAAATATATCTCATGTAAATAAAACACTTGAAAAAATCCAAGAAAAACCATACATCCACCAAATTATTTGAAAAACTCTCTTATTTATATACATATGTACTCTAATAGAAAAAACATTAATATGTTTTATATCATTTGAAATTTCCATGGAAACCCCATTTCAAAATCATTTCCCCCTTTTTTATAAAACCCCATTCATCTTTATATTATTATGCATTATAAAATTTTGATTTTAAAATTAACCGAAAAAAATTGGTTCTAAAATCGAAATACCCTATGAATGTTTCCCTCTCTTTTTTTAAAAAATTCAATAAATTTCTCATATTTTTCATAATGCAGCTCTCTCAGCATACTTAATGATAAAAGTGAACCATGAAACATCAAACTTAGTAAATTCAAACATTATCTTCACATCATAAATATCACTAGTGTACAATTCAAAAGAATAAAAGCATCATCAGAACCAATTAAAAATTAAAAAAAACCAAATTATAAATCTTGGAGCAATAAGTATTGTTCATGGCTTGTTTCAAAATGTGCCAATCTTGTGAATTCACTTTTGAAAGTCATTTAACCTTGTGTAGGGGATCCACACTGTTTCATTGACTATACAAACTAAATATACCACATTGTGTCTCTATCCATTCCTAGACCTATTCCTAAATAATCATAAATAAACTCATAAAACACCCATTAGGGTAAAAAAAATTAGATAAACAAAAATGAAATAAATTCTAAACAAAAACTCTAATAACTCATTGAAACTTGAGTATCATGGTGAATTGTGGTGGTCAAAAACCTACTCATGATCAACCTCTTGAGTTCTAATGATGTTCATAATCTATGTACTACCAAGGCACACCCAAATAATAAGGGAAAACATTGATACCATTTTTTCATGAACCAACCTGAGTAACCCCTACGTTCGGCTCCCGATCGATCTGCAAAAAATCTTGCAATGTGTTCCTGATCACCATAGGATAGAGAAAAGCACTAGGGTATCACAAAAATTCCAATGGGATTAATTTCACACTTAAAAAAAATTACTTCACAAATACAACTTAAAAAATTTGGAATGACTTATCCATATTTTGGATTTCCATGCATAATAAAAACAGAAACTACCATTTGGATTAAACGAATCATGAATATTTATATAAAATCTTGGATTACATCAACATACCATTCGTACAACAATAAATAATAAATTCCACATGAAAAAAAGAATGTCCCTGGCTAACATGGCTGAAATACAAAACACCCTAAGAATAAAAAATCAACCCCAATAACTACCGATTAATTGCATGTGACCTATGGTTACTCATCCCATCCTGAACCAACTCCCACTAAACCAACCCCAATATCAATAGGAAGAGATCATTCATGGAACCTAAATGAAAAACATGATAACTACATACACCTGGTGGTGTATATATATGGTATGAGTGAAACCAAACCCAATAAAATCCCACAAAGAAGTTTGTGAAATTTTTTGCAAAATAGATCTCATTTTTTATAATTAGAAATATATTTCAAAAATAGGTTTTAATGAGTACAAATAATAAAAAAAATTACCTTTAATTTTATTTTTTCTATAAAACCATACCATTTATTTCATAATAACATAGATGAAAGAAACCACTTAAAAATACGTTAAAATTTTATTTGAAATACTACACATCAATTAAATGACATTTATTTATTTTTAAACATATTTTTGGAATTACCATTTGAAAAATTTCACTTTTTTAAATATAGGAATAAAACATACCAACATTATTTACACATGCATGGAAGAACCATATTAATAATGGGTCAAAATAAACTCTATGCACAATAATACCACATGGACAAATATTGGGGATGAAAATATAAAAAATAAAAAACTATCATATATGGTATCATCAACAATACTATGTATCATTTGAAAGACACTAGGTCATAACATGAGACAGTACTAGAAACACTATAACATGGGACCAACTGCAATCCTATATTGAATCCCAAATAACACTGGCTATCAGACCGGTCTACACCTAGATCATCATGCAAACACCTCCCCACTTTATCTGTCATATTTCCTAACTTGGGGGACCCTATCTGTGTGTGTACTAAGTAGTTTAACATATATATCTACCCCTCTCTTAGACTAGGGTTTCCATGAAAATAATCATTGTGAGGTGACTAAATTATTGAATTGCATTATAAAAAAATCAAACAATAATAAATACAAATCTCTTCTCACTTCTGGAACCCTCACAAGAAATAGCCCCTTTAATATCACTCATAAATTATAATATCATACTCTCATTAGGTTTCATGATCCATTTAAATCATGAATAAAAAGGGTCACAACTAATGGTCATATATGAAAACCATATATATTTTTTATAAGGTTCCAAACAAACCATTATTAAAATAGGCTCAGAATTCCAGGTCCATTCCACAATTTCAAATCATACATTAAAAAATTCATTAAAATAAATCATTAGAAGCCACATTTGATATCATTTAGAATAAAACCCCTTCGTAATTTTAAAATATTTGATAAATCAAATCATTTCTGTATTTTTTAGGAATTCAATGAAAATCCACATTTTCACCCATTTCAATAATCAAACAGAGAAAAATACCTTTTAATGCCACATTTATTTTAAAATAAACCATTTTTCATTTTCTAAAACACTTGACATTCAACAACAATTTAAAACAAGAAAAGTATTTAAAATAACTTTTATTTCATGTGGGAAATCAATTGAGAACATTTATAAAATTCATTATAGTTATCTCATATAGATATTATTTCACAAACAAGGTATTTAGAAAAACCAGAAGCCTAATGACATACAAGCTGAAGAAATATAACAAAATAACTAACATTATCCCAAGTGCAAACCCTCTTCCAATAAGGCACAACATGTCTATTTTGATGGATAACATTAAACCACAAAATAAAATCTCTCAAAAAACACGATAATACCAAAGTCCTATTATAATATTCATCTCAACCCCTAATTTCAAATAACATGGTGATTAAGATTTATGATAGAAAGAAAATAGAGGGGAGATAGAGGAAAAGGGAAAACAAATGGAAGAACAGGGGAAAATCAGGGGTTTACCATAAGAAATATTCTTTAATCCAAGTATGGGAGGCTCTAAATCAAAGAGCGAGGGAGATATCTCCCCACTCAGGACAAAGGGGTTAAATAAAGATAATGAGGGGAATAAGATGATAAAATCACCAAAAATAATGAGGGTAAATGTGTAAATTTAGTTAAAAACTACACTCATTGGGATATGTCATAGCCCTAAAAACCATGGTGTGAACATAGCTCTCTAGGAACTATCCACAGAAAGCCTAGTTCTCCACATCATAGAGATTCTTCATAGGGTTTTCTATAGAGTGGCCCCTAGACCATGGTGTAGGGACACCCAAATAAAAATAGGGGTTGACACCATCCACAAAACCCTCAACGACGTATCTCTTCACCATTGTGTTGTGGAACCTCATCAAACCACAACCACTGATTGAACTGATATTTTTCAATAATTATTATATGTAATTTATTTATTTATTCCCTGCCATTTTTTTATTTAGAGATTAATTATTTCATTTTTTGGTTTTTGGTGAATTTTGGAATTATTGTAAAAACTATATAATTATATATTTTAAAAAAAATCACATTGGTTTCTCTAGTATACCATTTTCTACAAATTACAAAACTAAAGAATTAATTTTTGGTAAGATTATAGGTGTATTGGGATTCATTTTATTTAACTATACAAAGATGTTATTCAATCCATATGTGGCCGCAAATAATTTATGAAAGTTGGATTCTTTTTTGTGGATGAATTAGACCAAACTGAACTAAATGAGACATAAATAGGGTTACATGACTTAAAATGATGTGATTATAGTTGGAAATGAAATAGTACTTCAAGGATTTCATGAATTTTATATTTTGTGGAATAGTCAAATCATAAATGTATCATCTACATGTGTCAAAGTTGAGAAAATTAAATAGTTTCTTCATCTTTAAAAATTATGATTTAGTAATAAAATATTAATGTCAGCTAAACATGTTCAATGAATCAAGTATTTTTAGTGAAAATGTACATGATTTATTGTAATGAATTAAAATAAGGCCCTTTATCAAGATATAGTTATTTATTATGCCGACAATGTGCAATCTTTTGAAGAACTAAATTTGGAGGGGAAATTTTTAACACATCTTCATTATAAATATATTCCTCCATTTCTATTGAAGGGTATTAGACACTACATGGAGAAATTAGAAATAATTTTGGTTGATTTTTATATTTATTTCCATTTCATGTTGCAATTTGAACTTGATAATTTTAATAAAATTCTCTCATTTATCTTTAAATATTACTTCATCTCTCTCTCTATTTTTCTCTCCCCATTTTATTTTTCCCTATGATTTCTTTTACTCTTGATCGTGAGTAGATAACATAAGGAATATCCGCGAAGAGTAATATATTATTCGAAACCAATTCTTCATAATTTTATGTTTAGCAATTTATACCAACATAGATTTAGTTCTAAAGACATCTTAGTGGGGAATGTCTCTTTGTGTCTTCACATTCAACATAAGGATTATCTTCTTCTTTATACTATATTCTCTCTTGATCAAGGAGGTGGATGTGAAGTGTGTTTTTCAATTTTTGGTTGTGTTTTATGTTCACAAACTTAAAAGATAAATTTGTTCACACAAATTATTGAATGTGTTCAATAGGAATGTATGGAATTAATAATAAGATGATGAAGGTTTACTCTTGGTGTCCTCTTATGAGGATATCCTATCATTCTAACTTCATTTTATCGACATTTCATATACATGTTTAAATTTTAGTTTTATAATAATAAACAAAAAACCCCAAATTTCATTGCTTTTATATGTAGATAAATAGGTAGATTTTGAATGACGTGTGATTGATATTGAAAGATCCTAAAGTGAGATAACCTTGGTTAGCCATTGCGTTGCACTAGGAAATTAAACTAACTGTGTTTTCCCCACCCTACAAAAAGTGTGTGTCAACCACCAAGCCTCAACACCTTCTGTATCACTTTGTTTTCCAAAAATTCCCTAACACCACACCACAACACCCCCCCCCCCACCCATTGTGGTCTAGTCCCCTACAGATTATAAAAATTAAAGGAAAACACCCATAAAAATTTAAAATACCCCAGGTCAATTAATAAATAAAACAATAGTAACACCGGGGTGTTACACTGTGTAACTTTTGTTTTTACCTATATATAAATATATATATATATATAATTCTATTTAATGATGAAGTGGAAAGATTTTAAGAGTAGTTTGGTGTGTAAATATTTGGAAACTTTTCTTTTTAAATATTAAATGGACAGTTAATGAGTGAGAAAACTATCTGTATAATAAATGTGTAATTGATTTTAAATTTAATTCATTAATTAATTAATTTCATTTTTAAATTTTTTTTAAATAAAGAATGTGATATAAAACTAACTCAAAATACAAAATTTTCTAATGTTAAAATCCATTAGGTCAGTAAATTAGTTATATTGCCAAATTACTTCAAGAATTCTTATTTAATTATTTTGATTTGACTGAATCATTGAGTATTTTAATTTTTTCAAAAAGAAATAAATTAGAGAAGCTTTGTCTCATAATTGACCTAGATTATTAATACACTAAATTGAGTGTTAAATTCATTTTCATATGTATGTATATGTATATATCTATTATATTTTTTAAGTCTAACATGTATTTTCAAGTTTTTCATATATTTTCAAATGGTTTATTTATCATTAAATCATATAATTTTATGTTTATATATGTGTATAATTTTAAGTGATGATGATATAGAATGATGCTATTATGGTGTTGAGCTATTCATTTGGTGTATTTTAACTATGTAAATTGTTTTTTATCGATATATTTATGTATAATTATATCTAATTAATTGAAATGAGTTGTAATTTATAGTTGTGAATGTAAATTTTCGAAATATTTTTTAATTATAAATATCCCGTTATGAATAACTAAAATAACTATAGTGTAAATGAACAATGAATTTACAATTCAATGAAAACATGGATTAATTTAATTTTTTAGGTTTTACAGGTGAAGAAAGTGATAGATGATTAACTTAGAAAAAAATCATTTTCCCATGTTAAAATCCTATTGTACATAGTTTCATTTTTAATCTATTACGAGTATTCTTACTTAATTTTAATGAAATAAATATATTGATGAGTTTGTTTTATTTTTAAATGAAATTAATATCTAAAGGTCTATCATATAATGAATTCTGATAGTTTTTGTGGCTTATAATGGATTTGAAAAGCTTATAATACATTTTATGATTTTCTTTTAGTTCTCCTAAAGTCGACAGTGGAGGAGGGAAAATATCAATGTTTTTTGTCAGCACTGGTGACCCCAATTTTCTTCCACAAATTCAGAATTTCAAATTGTTTATAGTGATATATTATCAAAAAATGTTATATGAATATTATGAATACAAATTTCTGGAGAGAGAATCTGCATAACACATAAGGTGAATGAGTTTAACCATAATAATGTTAATTAAATAAAAAAATAGAAGATAGAAAAGATTAATAGAAAATATGGAAGAATAAAAAACACAAGGAGGAAAGTAAATTTGTAAATAACATGAAATATTTTTCGTACTTCAATCTACTTATGACATACATGTATGAAAGATAACCACCAATATTATAATTATTATGAAAAAAACAAGAAAGATCAAAAAATAGATAAAACACAAACTAGAGAAACTATTTGAGGATCAAGTTCAAGGAGATATAATATTTGTGATGAACTCATCACAAGGATGCATCATATATAATTATCCTGGTTGGACTGACAATCACACCCTTAGGAAAAAACTAATATAGGATATAATAGAAATAATAATATAAACAATAATAACACCATGCCTACATCCAGAACCTATAAATGGTAATTAAACCGAATGATTATGAATGTAACTTCTGTTTTCCTATTATAAGATCTTTGTTGGAGAGAAGAATCAAATTGATGTTGTTGAGAATTTATATAGGTTATTTATCTCTCTAAAAATCTCTCTGAATTCTCCCTCAGATTCACAAGAGCTGTAGAAATAGAAGCTTTCAACTAAAGAAACAAATCCATCCTCGAGAACTAAAAAGGGATAGGCCATCATGATGGATAACTAAAGAAATGTAAACAAGGTCACATGTGAAGATGAGGGAAAGAAAAATAATTGAAAGGATCAACTACTGAAAATAAAAATCCCACTCCAAGTGGGAATCATCACATGGATCAAATGGTTATAGATTCTAAGTCACAAATCACACTTAAATTTAAAGATAATAGAAGAACCAATGAGGAAATGCATGAAGCCCCCTTCAAACACATCAGATCACCACAATCATGATCGCATGTCACAACAATTTATATATAATAAAAATAATACACTCAAGAATTGTAAGGGTAAGTCCCCACACTGTTTCTACTAAAATAAGTCAGTGTAAGAATTAAATGTTTGGAAAATGGCTAATAAGTTAATTTTTGGGTCGCACACTGTAATATTTGGTGTCCTAGAACCACCTATTTGTACATTTATTACATGAATTTTTAATATATTTAAATATTTAATAACTTATTATATTTTTTCATTATTCTACATGACTATAGTGTAATAATTTCCTAGAGTATTTGTCACATTGACAAGGTGATCGTTATTCCCCACTATGATGAGAACCTTGAAGTTCTATGACAATATTCTTAAATACAGTTTTATAGTTGGATGGAATACTATGGTGGAACACATATTATAAATACCATCACGTCTGAGTACTCATAATCAGATGATAAATCTACTCATGATGTGCACAATTGGTAATCTGCAATATGAGAGATTATGAGGACAGAACTACCAGTAGAAATTTCCCATGTTTTTGTGTAATCAGATATTTATCTATGAGAATGTGTGTAATGGTCCTTAGGCTATAATATTATCATTAATATGTTTCATGAATCATACACCATTATTTACTGACAAAAATTGTCTTGCAGATAGTCAGTGGGAAGTATAGTACATTGTGTGTGTCATGAATGACATGTTATTGATGGATAATTCAAGGAAGGATTTGTCTCTTACATTTATGGAAGTTGATATCTCAGCCCTTTGAAATATAACAGTCCCATAAAATTCCTTGTCTATGGTGTAATAATGTGTTTATTTTAGGTATTCATAGAATGACATATCAAGTATAAAGCTTGATGACACTATCATGAAACCAGCTTAGTGAGATATTGATACAAAGTGATTCTATTACACCATCAAAATTTGTATGTGGATGTTGTTGTTGCGACTTTAAGTTCATTATCTTGGATTCCTTGATCCATTATTAGACAGTACTCTTGGACTTTAGGAAAACTTCTATAATGCCAATGAGAATAAAACCTAGAGGTTCACACACAATGATTCTCTGGTGGTCTCGGTTAAATTCTATTTAAATTTAATTAATGGAATAAATATTATTCTCAAGAAAGTGGAATTATTTTTTTCATGTTAAAATGAATTCATAAATTAAATAAATATTTATTTTTGGGATTGTGAATAAAAAAAATTTTATTTATGTTATTAAAAATTTAATAAATATTTATTTTATACTTTTAAAATAAAATATATATTTATGAGAAAAAATTATTTATTTATTTATTAAGGTGTTCATTAAATGGAAGTGGAGTCCGAGCGGACCAACTTTAGTCCACTAGTAAAATAATTATTTAAAAGATGGTAAATAATGTTTTAACTAGTTGAAAAAAAAATAATAATGTTGTTATAATTGTGGGGCATGGGATTACATTTATGATTCCGTTTTCCCAAGTGGTGCACCACAATTAATGACATGATTATTGTTATTATGTAGCATGGTTTTTCTCAACGGTAATGAATGTATTTAATTGTTATTACAAAATTAAATATTATAATTGAATCCCCATGACAATAAATAGACAGGTATGTCTATTGTGTCCTAGATGTGAAACTGTTGATGGAAGAGCAATTCCAAGTCAGAAATTTTCCCCAAACTCCTCTCCTCCCTCCCTGTCAAGAATTAGAGACCTTCTACAAAATCAAAGAGTAGGTGATCAGGATCGATTGATGCAAGAAATTTGCTTTTCCACACTAGAACCTGGAAAGAGAGTTCCATCAATCGAAGACCATTAGAGCACATGTAGATCACTACTAGAGGGATTCTATTTTGGATCCTCACAAGTATAATGAGACAATCTGAAAGGGTCATCTTGGATCATCAACACCATCAACGAAGAAAGTACCGATGGACCAGGTATTTTATTTTTTTAGAAATTAAATTTAAATTAATAATAAATATGATGAGAAAGATCCTCTCAAAAGGTTTCAAGCATCTTATTTCATTATCTAAAACTTTTATTTTATTCCATGGAGACTGTCATTTATCATCGTATTGATCTCATAAAAATCATCAATCATGGTGAAAATCAATGTTGGGCGCTAGACCAGCCACACTTCTGTTCTGCCTGGAACATTCAAATGGTCTCATAGGGGGATCATCATAGTTTATAATTATTTAAATAATTTTTTAATGATATTTAGTTTAAAAATTTTTTCTTTCAGTTCGTGGTTAATCGTTTTTGTAATCTATATTTTGAGATATATTCTTCCCCTTTCTGTTTCTCCCAGATTTCATAGAAACAATTGATTTTTGGATTAAACATAAAATAGAGAACTCATCAGGAGGCACTAAAAATTCCTCCCTGTTGATACAAAAGTACATGTTTTGTGTTTGGACTCACACATTGTGTTCTCTTCCAAACATGCTCTGTAATCCAGACTACAAGTCGTGTAGTCGTTTTCTATGCACTGGGAGTAATTAAACAATTAGTCAAGTCATGTGTATTTATTACATGTGGTGTACTTAATTCTATATTGTGTGTTGACCAGGACATATAGGCACATGCTTACCAGATTACAAGCTTTTTGGCTCACTAAGACAACATGTTGTCCTTTAGGGTTAGGGGGCAAAGCCGTGTATCCCATACATAGCTAAGCCGACCGATAAGCATGTAATGTGGAGACAACACAATGTGTAGCCCACTGTACATGTCATGTACTCTGAAATTGCTAAAGTACACTTCAAATTCTGAGTCCCTAGGTGCGTACTTTGGAAAAGATGGTGAAGTCCATACATTCCATGTACTCAAGAACTATACACTGGGTACTTTACAAATTACACAGAATTAGAGCCTCAATGTTTGTGTAATGTTTAGAACTACATATCATGTATAAATAGTACAACAGGTTTTTACTCTATGCATTGAAACATATTGTATTCCATATTTTATAAGTTTTAGATAGTATAAGAATATAATACATATTGAGTATCCTAGAATGGGTATTCATCAGGTTAACTCCATGGTGAATTTATGTACAAGGATGATAATATCAAGTAAATTCAAACAATTATTAAGATAAAGTATTGATTAATTAAAAGTAATAATTAATTGATTTGAGCACTATTTTTCTTAACAATAATTATTATAGAAGTGAATTAGTTTTTTATTAAATCTGTGACTTGTTGCATGTATGTGGGTGATCATGAGCTAGACCAAGACCTTTGTGTGTTATTGGTTTCCTTCTAAATTATTTATCAAATTAATTGTTCTCCTATTCACCAACTCTCCTCATTAATATGTAGTCTCATCATGCCCATGATTTATTTTATGTAATCCACTTTTTACACCTCACTTGTCTGTGAATTTAAAAATCATATGTAATGGATGGAGATCTTAAGTAAGTGGTGGCGGTCCAAGTCAAAAGCTGAGGTGAACCAAATCCAAGGAGATACAAAGGTGGACAAGTGGAAATCTGTAAACAAAAAGGTGTTTTTCTCCTAGGTCAGGGTTAGTTTATCAACCACTAGATAATTTAACCATTAGAAAAAATATCATGATATTTCCCTTTATTTAATTTCTATCAGTTAGATGGTTTTTCATTATGGATGTGTTGTCATGAACAAATAATTAATGAACTAAAAAACATGCAAGAAGGAACTAATATAAACCATGATTGTGGATAAATATTATCAAGACATGGTTAATCAATTATGTGATGTAATGGCACAAACCCCCTAGCCATTACTTTTCCAAAATACAGCTCCACCAAAACAGTGGAACCGGCCATGGTGGCACCGGTCAGTGGCACGATGACGGTGGCACCGTAAGGGTGACACCGTAACAGTGGCACTGTAAGGGTGACACCGTGACGGTGGCACCGTAATGGTGACACCGTGATGTTGGCACTATGTCCCCACCCAGCCCTCCATTTTCTTTTTCCAGTCCCGCTCCCACAAAGTAATTTTTTTGACATAAATTAATTATTTTACCCTTTTTAAAGCCATTTAAAGCCCATAATTAATTCCTAAAAATCTCGAGAAACCCCACCGATGGGGGGTATTAAATAACACCTTAATATCATCGTGTGTAACTGCCCACCCACATTGGAAACGATGATCCGACTTTCCAGACATTCAAAATTAGATATCCCATAACAGTAAGATCTCCTCTTTTTATCTCCCACTAGAGTTTCTTCTTTTTTTCTTCTCAGCTGGATTTTCTTCTTCTTCCTGGTGCACCTAGAGTCCCTCAATTTCCGTGTCTTGTGGTTCACCTCTTCTGGAGATTTTTGCACACTTGGAGTCCCCCAAGTTATTCCCCAGTAAGTCGTGCATCCCCTGTTATTGGTGCATGGAGAAGAGCTTTGATCCATGATCAACCAGGTAGGGATTTTCATTTGTCTCTCCATATTGTGTGTCATGTGGGGTGGGCATGCTGTTGTTTCTGTGGGAGTGGGTTGAACCAAACCTTAATGAAGATAACAAACAGACCATTAAAGAATGAGTGGAGGGGTGTGATCGATGTTATGTTGTACTCTTTTATGTTGATATGTGTTGTGAATAGTGTGGGCCTATGCTCACTGAAAATCATGCCTGTTGGTGGTCTTTCCTTGCAAACTAATGAACCATGTCATCTATGATGATTAAATGACTGTAACCCGTAAATTGGTTAATAGTGTAAACTCGATGGATTAAATGGATACCTAATAAACATAAATCCATGTGTGGTCACCCCGGCTAACCAACAGAAAGAAGAAAATAATTAATGATGTTCTTGAATCTGGATGTTTCCCTGCTCTATTTTGTTAGTAGGTGTGTTTTTCTGTTTGATTGCCTATGGGGTGATGTGGGTGGGGATGGGATCCTCTTGGTTGTGAGTCTGAAACTGTGTGGTTTCTATGCTTTTTATACGAATTGGGGTGTAATCCACTACTGTTGGCATATCATTGGTTCATGGTTTTGGGGATATGGGGCTATATCGTGAAGACTGGGTTTGGTTCCAGTACTTTGAGGGATCTCACTTATCCCTTTGTTGTTGTGACTTCACAAGAGAACCGGGTGTGAATGCTTAAGTTGATGTTGGCTGTTTCTCTTTTCCTCTAGCTTGTGGTTACACCTGCTAGTTTCCCAGTGGTGTAGAATTCACTTAAATGGATTTTATTGAACATGAAACCAAAATGATTTAAATGGGGAATTGATTTCGGGTATGAGTTGTGACTTGGTCATGAGTGATGTGCTATTCTTTTATGAATGAATAGTAACAAGGGTGTTTGTGCTTAGGTTTTGGAACCCTAGGTTGGAATGAGTTCTTGTTAAATATACATATATATGTAGCTTTTATGTTTCTTATTCGCGCCCCACCCAAGTTGAGCACTTTTGTACCAAACACCCCCATTTCATGGGGGAGGGTGTTTTCCCTACACTCTTATGAGTGGCTTGTTATTAACTCCTTTTCTACTCCCTTTCTTGAATATCCCAAGACACTTCAAGCAGGCTATGATGTACTGAGGTCTATTATTAGGCCTAGAATCTTTGGGTAGGGTAGTTCTGGTTGTTGGCCCAGGTTTTTATGGGTAGGTTGTTTCCCAAGTGTCTTCGGTATGAGGCCCAGGTGTCTTCAGGCACGATAGTAGTTGTTCTAACCCAGGTGTCTGCAGGTGTGGTTATGCATGGTGGTTGTGGTCCAGGTTTCTGTGGGCGGGATGTGCGGTTGTGGACCAGGTGTGTACGGGAGGGTGTGGTAGTGGGACTGTGGTGAGAATGGTGGTATTGGTTCGATGCATAGGATGTCTTCAATAACCAGTGGGAATGTGGCGTGGGGTACCCAAATATCGATGTGCTATTACTATACATTACTTGACTTGTGTTATTTGGGTAGTGTGACTTGGTGAGTCTTGGGTTGATAGTTTTCCTTTCTAGGTGCTTTGGTTATCTCTTTTCTCACTGGGCATTAGAATGCCTCCCCACTTGTGCATGAGAGTCATTGGTTTTCCCTACTGAGTATACACATATGCTCACCCTATGTATAAAAAACTTCTTTCAGGTTTCCAGGAGGACTTCAGGGATCCTTCAAGGTCGTACTAGCTCGGGAGTTGGGACGGTTGCAGTTGTTGTTCTTATTTTCATTTGGTACTTTACCTTTGGATCTCTTGTGGCTTGTATCTTTTACTTTTGAACATTCATATGTGAATGGTTTACTTTCAGCTTTACCTTTACTTTCAGCTTTGGCTTTTTTGGGGTTTCTATCTTATCTCATGATCCTATAAAAAAGGGTAATGCCTTCCATCTTGTGTGTGAATCTAATACCCGTGGTGCTAGTCGCTACTCTGGGACCTATTTAAGGAGGGTCTCGGGGGTCATTATCTCTCCTTCAACATAAAGAAGTAAGGTTCTAGAAATCTCTGGTCCCTTCCCTCCTTTTGGTGAAGGCGGTTCATGACAAAGATTCCCTTCAAGTTAACATCCATGTGATAATGATAATAAACCAATTTATGCATAATAGATAAAAATCCCTCAACTAAATATTATGTCATACTAAGCATTATGTTACTTGATTAAGGGAAAGACTCAATGAAACTATGTGTTGGGCCAACCCTTGTTGGGACACATACTTTTATAAAAGAAGCCCTTATGAAAGGTCACTTTTTGAATTAACCATATTGCATTAAGGGGAGTATCCCTTTCTAGACTTGGCATAATATTGGAGGCAAGTGTTGAGGAAATCCAAGTTGGGATTTCAGGATTAGGGAGTCCACTCAATATACCAAGGAGCTACAATCCCATAGATGGAAAAGACCTTCCTACCTAAATACCTTCAAATAGCTTGACCAACCCTTGTTGGGGTTATAATAAGGGTAATATGGATCTTTTCCACTAGAATGTCATTGCAACATGACATTCCATGTTCAATGGTGAGGGACATTGGTACTAGTTAAAATATTGGGTTACTTTATAAAATTAAATTATTATTTCTCATAAAATGTAATCAAGAAAGTACTAATCATATGATCTATTAATTGTAAAAAAAATGACAAGATCATAAACCACACTATCCCTAAAACCAATTCTATATAAAGAAAAAATCCTCACTAATAGTATCTTCCAGGAATGGTTTAGATGCCTTCAGGTTATTATACGCCATGAATGGATGTCTTATATACTGGAGTCAACATTACCTGATATGCCTGCCCAAGAGGTGAGTGATAAAGAGTTCAAGGTCCATGAGAAACATATGAACAACAAGGTCATCATTCAATGTTTGATACCATTATTAATGTCTAGTGAGCTAATGAAGTCTCACAAAAACATTGATTCTTATAACATGATCGAGAACCATTATGGTCTTTACCATGATAGAGAAAGACAAGAACAATTTGAGATCTCTAAGGCACTCTTTCAGAGTAATCTTGGAGGGGGTTCCAAACCTGGGCCCCATATAGTCAAGATCATTGTCTACATTGAGTGTCTTGATGTTCTAGGGTTTAAACTCCCTGAAAACATTGGGTACAGATCTCTTTATTCCATCACTCCCTCAGATCTTCTATAAATATGTTATTAATAACAATACAAACAACATGAAAAAGTCTCTATATAATCTTATTATCCTCATTCTCCATGTGGAAAAAGATATGAAGTGATAAAATCCTTCTATCCTTATTGTTAATAGAGGAAAGGGAAGGTGAATAAATTTAAGCCCAAAGATTCTTCACGCCCTTCCAAGAAAAGTAATATCATAGGGGAGGCAATGGAATATGAAGATGCTTGTTTTTCATGTGGTAAGAAGGTCCACTAGAAGATGAAATGCACCCAACCTAATAAGCAAGGTGAATCTTTAGGTTCATTTTTTATCAAATTCAATCTATCTATTTCTATAAATTGGGTATTAGATACAACTTTTGGTGCTCACATATGTATCCAAATAATAGAACTAAGTAGATTCAAAAAGTTTGATCAAGGGGCAGTGGATCTACGAGCATCCAATAGAGCCAGACTTGCTACTGGACCTATCAGGGACTACCACCTCACATTTTCAATTGGTAAGATCTTGGTGTAAAAGGGTTGTTATTACGTGTTGTCTATTACTAATAATATTATTTATGTATCCAGATTAGATACATATGGATTTGTTTTAAAATTTTGAAATGAATGTTTTTTCATTTTCAAAGATAGAATTTATTTTGGTAGGGAACATTTATACAATGGTCTTTACATGTTGGATTACACAAACCATATAATGTAAATTGATAACAAAGATACTTTGCATGACTCATACCACACCCAAATCTAGCATCACCTGCTAAGTTGTGTAAACAAGAAATGCTTGACACTTTTACATCAACATGGATATTTAGATTCTTTCGATCTAAAACCACTTGGCATATATCATGCATGTTTACAGGGTAAAATGACCAAAGCCCCATTTAGTGGGAAAGGTGAAAGGGATAAAGAGATTCTTGAATTAGAACTCACAAATGTGTGAGGACAATTTCTATTTAAAGCAAGGGCTGGGTACTCATACTTCATATCTTTTACTGATGATTTTTGTAGGTATGGATGTATCTAATTAATGAGGTATAAGTTAGATTCTTTTGATAAGTTCAAAGAATACAAGAATGAAGTTGACAACCATATTGGTAAGAATATTAAAAAACACTACTCAGATTGAGGTTGATAATATATTAATCAATAATTCATTGGTTACTTATGAGAGTTTGGGATCTTATCCAAACTCACTCTTCCTTACATTCCCTATTAGAATTGTTTGAGTGAAATAAGGAACCACACCTTTTTAGATATAATGAGATCAATGATGAGTCATGTAAGTCGTACATTATCATTTTGGGGATATGCACTACAAATAGTAGCACGCATACTAAAACAGGTACCAACTAAATCGATAAAGGGTATTACATATTAGTTTTGGAGTGGAAATAAATCCATGTTATAAAATTTACAGGTGTGGGGAAGTGAAGCATTTGATAAGGCCTCTTCAAGTAAAAAATTTTGACCCCGAGGAACGAAGTGTAACTTTATAGTATAAACCAAGGAAACAAGGGGATACTACCAATACAACCCCTCATAAAAAGGTTATAATGTAAATACACTCCATATTCCTTGAGAGGGAGAAAATATCCAAAAGAGATAGTGGGAGCGAGATAGTTTTCGATGAAGTCCAGGCTCAAGGTATACAAGAGTTGGTACATGAATAGATTCCACAAATCCCAATAGAAGAAATAACTATTCTAGAGAAACAAGAACTATGTAAGAGTACAAGAGGGCTTAGAGAACCATATGGGTATGATTATCTAGTTACCATGGATGGTGACTCACTTTTAGTTGATAATAATGATCTATTAACCTACAAGGAAGCAGTATGTTTCATAGACATTGCCAAGTGGCTAGAAGCCAGGAATTATGAAATGGATTCCATGTTCCAAAAAAATGACTGGATTTTGGAGATCCTCATATTGATGTAAATCCTCTTGGTTACAAATGGGTATTCAAGAAGAAACATGACATAGAGGGAAAAGTCAGTACATATAAGGCATGAATGATTTCGAAAGGGTTCAAATAGCATCAAGGGATTGACTATAACAAAACATTTTCACCAGTTTCAATGATTAAATCCATCATAATTATATTTTCCATTACATCTTACCATGACTATGAGTTTTGGAAAATTGATTTTAAAACATCCTTCCTTAACGAGAACCTTCCAAAAGATAATTACATGATACATCCTAAAGGGTTTATGACACCAAATGATTATAATAAGGTATACAAGTTGCATAAATCCATTTATGGATTAATGAAAGAATCCATGTCATGGAAAATTCATTTTTATGAATCCATAATCGAATTTGGTTTTATAAAAAATAAATGTGAGCCTTGTTTCTATAAACGGTTTAGTGTGAGTGAAATCATTTTCATAATAGTATATGTTGATGACATATTACTTATTAGAAAGGAGATATCAGTCTTACATTCTATTGATGCATGGTTGAACCAATATTTTTCCATGAACGACATGGGAGAGGTAGAAATATTCAAGGGATCAAGACCCATTGTGATAGATCTAGGAGATTTCTGGTCCTAAGCCAATGTACATACATTGTCAGGATTCTGATGAGATTTGTTACGGAATAATCCAATAAGATATTTGTTTCTAGTATCACATGGTATTCATTTTTCCATGAAAATATGTCCCCAGACACATGAGGAAAGAAAGATAATGGAAAGAACTCTATACACATCAGTTATTGGGTCAGTCATGTATTCCATGCTATGTAATAGGATGGATGTCACCTATGCATTGAGTTTGGTAGGAAGATATCAAGATGACCCAGGTGACCAATATTGGATGGAATTAAAGACTATCCTAAAGTATCTGAGGCATACTAAGGACATGTTTTTTTATAGAGGAGATGAGAAACTAGTCATCAGAGGATATGCCGATTCTAGTTTCTAGACTGATCAGGATGACATGATGTTACTAATGGGATACACCTTTATTTTGAATGGAGGTACAGTGAGCTAGAAGAGCTCAATGTGGAGTGCGGTCATAGATTCAACAGTAGAACTTGAATATATCACAGCTTCTGAGGTAGCTAAAGGAAACATAACATTTCCACATTTCAATCACAAGATATAAATACAAAACATTGATATAAAAAAACATTATCAAAATAATTTTAAATACCAAAATAAAAGAAAATTAAAACTTTTTAATTATTTTTCATTAAAAAAAGGTTTTGGCTTGTAGAGGAAGACAAAACTCAAATAATAGTCACGACGGTGAAGAAGTCATTTTTGCCGCATATGTAAGAAAAAAAACATTCCTTTTGTCGTTTAGTAAAAATGCTTTGTATAAAAATATTCCTTTTGAATAAAAGTAAAAGTCAAAGGGTTTTCTACACTGTATAAACGAAAGTTGTTTATAAAACCAAATATGCCTCAATGAAAGGAGATTGAGACGAAGTCCATTACAAAGATAATTTTTTAAATAAAATAGATCTATTATGTGTATTCACAATAAGTATACATAAATAAAGTGCAAATACAAGATAGGACATAATAATATCATGACATAATTTGTAATTAGGATATTAACCCAATGAGCAAAAATTGGGTTAAGAAGTTCCCTTACAAAGATCATTTTTTAAATATAATAGATCTATTATGGGTATTCACTATATTTACACATAAATAATGTATAAATAAATGGTAATACATAATAATATCATGACATAATTTGAAAATAGGAGATTAAACCAAAGAATAGAAATTGGGTTATGAAGTTCCCTTACCTCGTGTCCGACTTGACTCAATCATTCTTTAACCTCATAAATAATAAACTATAGTTAATCTCTACTTGCTTAAGAACATTTTTCAAGTTAATTATCCCTTTTATATCACTTATTACCATGTTGCTAAAATTATGTAGTCATTTAAGTTAATAACGGTCGTTTTTTCGATCTTTGGTACTTGAGTCAACAATAAACTTCTTATAATTACAAGTTGTTTATGTGGTAGAATATCTATTATCTCCAGAATTATATTCATGATGTATATATCATATATATCATATATATCATATATATCCAGTATATACATGCATTTATAATATTACATAACATTTAGAGGTAAGAAATGAAATGCACCGTTCATGGAGACGGTAAGCCGTACGTACGCATGAACGCTACTTTCATTTCTATATCATATTTAATGGAATGAAATTATAATTATATAAAGGTATACTATAATTCCATTATAATATTATGTATAATACCATTTACTCCATCCTTTATACATCCCACATATGGCATTAATGATTCAAATCACTTTGAGGGGGCAGTAGTCCACACTTCCTCAAATGAAATTAACGCATTTTCACAACATGAAAAGCATAAAGATATGTTTTAAATGTAGAATACAGAAGCATAGAGAGGAAATAAATATAATATATATCATAAATAAATATAGTTTGATCATAATGGCCACCATGAGAGGTGGTAGGAGAAGATAGAACAATCATCATTTCGTGAGGCAGTAATTCGCCATCCATGGAAATAGTATGTTCTTTAACCATTAGATGGAGGTGTGTGTATGTGTAGACTGAATAATTATCATAAAAACATTCTAGTATATTAAATATACTGGTTTTGTTACAAAAGAAATTAATAAAATGATTTTAAGGGGTTGGAGAAGCAAAATAAAACAAAATAACGTAAGAGAAGACATTACCTTAAAATCGGGTAACTCTTTTTTGATTTGAGCCAAAGACTTCCTTGGGAAGTCTTATGACAAAAGTGAGGCATCTAGTAGTAAGAGGGGGAATTTTTTTGAGTATTTGGGTTGAGTTTGGCCATGTCAAATGGCTTGATGGTGTGAATAAGGTTGTAGAGGTGGGGGCCTTTTATAAGAGGAGAGGAGGGGCACTATTGGAAAGTCATGAAATGTTACTTTATTATATAATGAGTTTAGGATTTTAAAGGTCCCACACTTACATATTTAGAGGATAAGGTGATAAGGGTTCTAGATATACTCATCCAATAGGTCTTTTACAAGTTTAAGTCTTAGATTTTACATTATATGTTTATTTTACTTAAATCGTTAATTAATGAGGTAATCGTTGCATCGTCATGGTGTCATAAATAATTTAATTTATATAATGTCTAAAAATTATAAAAAAATTATCATGATGTAGGAAATCATTTTATATTTATAATGAATATTTATAGTCAAAAATATTACTTGTATAACCCCATTTAAAAATTGTTTTAGTAAAACAACTCATGTTTGTGACATTTTTATTTTAACATTAAATAAAACGTTTTTTATGTCATTTTCCTACCAAAGTGGCTCCATGAGGTCCCCATGTTGACCCATGGATTTTCTTGGTCGGCCATGACTCATCAAATAGGGGTAGGACAAGTGTAGAGGTATTTTCATATTTTTATAATATCATTTTTACCTTAAATTTCACTAATTACCTTTAATCGTGATTAATTAAACTTAAAAGTTACTATTCACCCAAAATTTATTTTAATCCCATTGAACCAAATTTTACTTCCTAATGACAACCATGTATGTCGGGTTTTTGAAAATAAAATCACAGAAGTGGTAATATTTCATTTAAGCAAAAAATCAGTTTTTAACTACCACATAGTGGTTTCACTATTCATCAAAAATTGAAGTTTTTCCGAACAATGCCAAAATTTCACCATAAGATATAATTGATATTACGAATACAAAAATGAAGTCCATTTTGAAATAAAAAATTTCTATAATTTTTAAAAGTGGGTATTACTATTCATAATGGCTACTTTGATTAGTCGCGGTGTGTTAGAACTCGAACTTGCGTACAATGCAAGCTATTGTATTATTGAAAGAGAAGCGTATCGTAGAAGCTTGGGGTGTTACATTCTCCCCTCCTTCAATAAATTGTGTCCTCGCAATTTGAAATTTTTTTTGAAAAAAAAAGGTTGAAAATAGAAAATACAATTGTGGAAAACCCAAATCGAAAATAAGGTTAATAAAAATATAACATTAAAAGAAAGAAAGAGAAGTACAAAGGTCACCCGAGATAGCCCATACTAGGATTCTATGAAAATATAGATATGGAAGAAAAACAAACCATCAAGGTCTGATGGAGAGTTATAGAAAACAGGATTAGGAGAAAGTTAACCACAAGAAAATCACAAACTTGTAATTGGTTAAACGGTCATTGAATCCCTAGTTGGAAAAGTTAATCGGCAATGTTTTTTTTTAAGTTACCTTTCATAATGATGAGGAATTTATTTAAGATATTTACTAATAATTTAAGGAAATATACATACTTGTCATGTAGACTTTCATTCTTTAATAAATTTTTACCACAAACCCATATTTCACTCAAAGAGATAATAGAACTCAAAAATATTATATTTATCCTAATCGTACAGGGTTACAAAAATCAACACATACCAATTATATTAGGAAAACTATTTGTAATAATCAGGGACTTCTTGTAGGCTAGTGGTAGGTAATAATGGCATGTCACACTATGGTTGTGGGTTCGATTCCTACAGCTTTGTCTGACGCGACGGGTTATCCCCCGACCTGTGGGTTGTCCTTTTCCTAAAACTATAGTATTATAATATTCCAAAAATAATCTTCAGAATGTTTTAACCTTAAAAAATACTATCCAATGTTAAACTTAGTTCATTACAACCTTTATAGTTATCCAAAATACCTCTGTCCAAACTTTCTCTAAAAGGTCTATAAATTCCAAAATTAATTCATCAGATTCCTCAAACAAAGTAATGATTCTTTTTGTCACATAATAAAAATATGATTACCTTCATCATATCAAAACCTTAATGAAAAAAACAAGTATTGCAGTACAATACTTAGATTTCACATTATTCTTATAACCAGAATACAATCCTTGATTCCAAATACACAAATATATTAATTATTCAACTTCATCTGTAGCAACAACACATGCTTGGACTTGATCCCTTTCCATTTTATGAGGTAAGTTTCCTTGAAGATTAGGGCATTCATTTTAATAATGCCCCATTTCCCTATAATTGTAGCACTCAACATTGATAGCCTCTTTCTTTCCCTTGCAATCACGAGCCTGGTGACATTTTTCTCCACATTTATAACAAACTCTCATTTCTTTTAGGCATGTACCGGGGTGATTATTCCCACAATTATCACATAATGGAAAATCCATCTTTCCCTTTTTACCTTTATCAATCTCTTATTCCACTGTTCTCTTCTTCTCTTGCTTTACTTTGTTGTCATAAGACTTAGAGAATTCCTTTTCTATCTTGATAGCACACGAGACAATATCTTCATATGACGAGAAGGTTTGTGAGACTAATGCTCGACAGAGAAATGGTTTTAACCCATCAAAGAAACGATCGATCTTACTTCTTGGGTTACGTATATAATCTGCAGCATGCCTTGCTATCCATGTAAAGTTAGCCTCATACATTGCGACATTCTCATCCTCCTTTTGTCTCACACTCAGAAATTGTCTTTCCATATCTACTCGATGGTCACGAGGAAAGTATGTTTCTAAGAAAAGCTCTCTGAACTCTATCCATTCCATACTTGATACTTCTTCATCTTCCCTTGTATTTTGGATCAATGACCACCATTGATCAGCATCTCCAGTGATGCGGTAAACTGCCATGATATCCTTTTCCCTTTCACTACTCCCCAAGGCATGGATTATGTTTTCTAAGGAATTTATCCATTGCTCATCTACTAAGGGATTTGTACTCCCATTGAATGTTGGTGGTTGTTGCCTCATGAAGCGGTCTAACATTGATGCTCCACATTGCGGATAAGGATACTCCATACGAGTAAGGTTATTCTTCATAACCTGAGTGAGTTGTCCCAGTATATTGATAAGTTGATCAGCACTAGTTGTATCACCAGCTCCACTTTAATTATTTTGAGCAGATGGACAATCCCTACATGGAGTGTGTGAATTGATACGGTTTCCATTCCTTCCACTAGGTGCCATTTCTAAACATTGGCAAAAACTAGATTAGTTTATGAATCAAAATACATAATTCCATAATTGTAAAACACTTAACATTAATTGAACTATTTATGGATATAATCCATAATCATAAAAAGAAATGTTTTCTTTGAGGAAGTATACACTC
The DNA here is from genome assembly GCA_963277665.1 of Viscum album. Taxonomy (NCBI): domain Eukaryota; kingdom Viridiplantae; phylum Streptophyta; class Magnoliopsida; order Santalales; family Viscaceae; genus Viscum; species Viscum album. The sequence goes on from OY728148.1 coordinate 792,047,180, forward strand.
ATAAACCCTTCATAATGGTTTTTAAAGAAAATGAGAAATATCCTAAGCATATCCCCAGGAATTGTTGTAACCAAGAGTGTAGCGAGGCCCGTTGTCATGCACCAGGTCCCATTTGAGTCTAGATCAAAGTGGTGTTTTCGGGTTTTACCCCTAGGTACATCTGTCCCAGAGCTGCCTCTAACTGCTTGTATCCAGACAGGGATGTATTGCTCGGAAAACTCACAAAATTATCTATAATACCAAAATTCTAGGATGTTCTTATATACTAATCCTCAAATTCTATCTTAGGGCTATGTGATATAATCAGAGTTTATCTAAATCTAGAATCCATGGTTAGTACTAACCTACCTCTGATACCAACTGTAACGCCCCGACCCCAGTTACACAGAGTCGGTGCATTATTGCGTAACAGTGTCATGATCACAAAAGAACAAGTCTCGAAAGACCGATTAGTTTAGTAGCCTTGGAAACACTAGATACATTCATAAGTCTTACATTACATCATAAAGTAAAACAAAACTGTAACAACATGTTGGCTTCATATCCCCTCATACTATCCTTGCAGGTCATTCATAATATACTTCTTCACATCCTAGAGAAATTAAAACATTAGAAGGGGTGAGCTCAGGTGCTTAGTAAGGATAACAATATAGCGGAAGCTTTCATAAATAAACATAAACATTTAAGGCATTGTATAACTAAAACAAAATCCTTTTAAACTTGAACTTCAACATAATATGGAAAAAGTAAAATGAGATAGTGCCATTTACTTGTTCACATGGATATTCTACTCGTCGAATAATCACATGCAATATCAATAACCACTTTCATAATGATGGAATGCATAATGCTCGACTATCATAACCATGTAGCCAAGGCCTCGTTCGAAAACCACAAATAAGATTTTGTCAAGGCCTCATTCCAAGACACTAGTTTGTCTCATGAGACCTGCCGATGCATCGAGGAGCTATAGCGGGCTCCACCCGTCACTTATTAAGTCCAATGCATTCCTCATATGAACAGGTTTAAACATATAACAAACCATAACATAATCATATCATATAAAACATGAATAAAGGAAACATAACATTTCCACATTTCAATCACAAGATATCAATACAAAACATTGATATAATAAAAACATTATCAAAACAATTTTCAATACCAAAATAAAAGAAAATTAAAACTTCGTAATTATTTTTCATTAAAAAAGGTTATGGCTCGTAGAGGAAGCCAAAACTCAAATAATAGTCATGGTGGTGGAGAAGTCCATGTCACTGCATATGTAAGAAAAAAACATTCCTTTTGTCGTTTAGTAAAAATTCTTCGTATAAAAAGATTCCTTTTGAATAAAATTAAAAATCAAAGGGGTTTATACACCGTATAAAGGAAAGTTGTGTATAAAACCAAATATGCCTCAATGAAAGGAGATTGAGATGAAGTCCCTTAAAAAGATCATTTCTTAAATAAAATAGATCTATTATGTGTATTCACTATAATTATACAGAAATAAAGTGCAAATACAAGATAATACATAATAATATCATGACATAATTTGTAATTCGGAGATTAACCCAAAGAACAGAAATTGGGTTAAGAAGTTCCCTTACAAAGATCATTTTTTAAATAAAATAGATCTATTATGTGTATTCACTATATGTACACATAAATAAAGTATAAATACAAGGTAGGACATAATAATATCATGACATAATTTGAAAATAGGAGATTAACCAAAATAATAGAAATTGGGTTAAGAAGTTCCCTTACCTCATGTCCGACTTGACTCGATTGTTCTTTAACCTCCTGAATAATAAACTAGATTTAATATATACTTGCTTAAGAACCTTTTTCAAGTTCATTATCTCTTTTATATCACTTATTACAATGTTACTAAAATTATGTAGTCATTTAAGTTAATAACGATCGTTTTTTTGATCTTTGGTACTTGAGTCAACAATAAACATCTTATAATTACAAGTTGTTTATGTGGTAGAATATCCATTATCTCCAGAATTATATTCATTATTTAGATATCATATATATCATATATATCTAGTATATACATGCATTTATAATATTACATAACATTTAGAGGTAAGAAATGAAATGCGTCGTTCATGGAGACGGTAAGTCGTACGTACGCATGAACGATACTTTCATTTCTATTTCATATTTAATGGAATGAAATTATAATTATATAAAGGTATACTATAATTCCAGTATTATATAATGTATAATACCATTTACTCCATCCTTTATACATCCCACATGTGGAATTAACGATTCAAATCACTTTGAGGGGGCGGTAGTCTACACTTCCTCAAATGAAATTATCGCATATTCACAACATGCAAAGCATAAAGATATGTTTTAAATGAAAAATACAGAATCATAGAGAGGAAATAAATATAATATATATAATAAATAAATATAGTTCCATCATAATGTCCACCATGAGAGGTGATAGGAGAAGATAGAATAATCATCGTTTCGCGAGGCAGTAATTTGCCATCCACGGAAACAGTATGTTCTTTAACCATTAGACGGAGGTGTGTGTAAGTGTAGCTAAAATAATTATCATAAAAACATCCTAGTATATTGAAGATACTGGTTTTTTTTACAAAAGAAATTAATAAATAGAGTTTAAGGGGTTAGAGAAGAAAAATAAAACAAAATAATGTAAGAGAAGACATTACCTTAAAATCGGGTAACTCTTTTTTGATTTGAACCAAAGTCTTCCTTGGGAATACTTCCACCCAAAGTGAGACTTCTAGTAGTAATAGAGGGAAGTTGGGAGATTATTTCGGCAGAGGTTGGACAAGCCAAATAGATTGATGGTGTGAATAAGGTGGTAGAGGTGGGGGCCTTTTATAAGAGGAGAGGAGGGGTACTATTGGAAACTCGTGAAATGTTACTTTATTATATACTGAGTTTCGGATTTTAAAGGACCCACACTTATATATTTCTAGGATAAGGTGATAAGGGTTCTAAATATACTCATCCAATCGAATTTTGACAAATTTATGCCTTAGATTTTACATTATCTTTTTATTTTACTTAAATCGTTAATTATTGAGGTAATCGCTGCATCATCATGGTGTCATAAATAATTTAATTTATTTAAGGTCTAAAAATTATAAAACAATTATCATGATTTAGGAAATATTTTTTATATTTCTAATGAATATTTTTATTCAAAAATATGACTTGTATAACCCCATTTAAAAATTGTTTTAGTAAAATAACTCATGTTTATGACAGTTTTATTTTAACATTAAATAAAATGTTTTTAATGTTGTTTTCCTACCAAAGTGGCTCCATGGGGTCCCCAACATGACTGATAGATTTTCCTGGTCTTCCATGACTCATCCAATAGGGGTAGGACAACTGTAAAGGTATTTTCATATTTTTATAATATCATTTTTACCTTAAATTTCACTAATAACCTTTAATCGCGATTAATTAAACTTAAAAGTTACTATTCACCAAAAAATTATTTTAATCCCATTGAACCACATTTTACTTCTTAATTACAACAATGTATGTCGTATTTTTGAAAATTAAATCACAGAAGTGGTAATATTTAATTTAAACAAAAAATCAGTTTTTAACTACCACTTAGTGGTTTCACTATTCATCAAAAATTGAAGTTTTTCAGAACAATGCCAAAATTTCACCCTAAGATATAATTGATATTCCAAATCCAAAAATGATGTCTATTATACAAAATTACAAACATATAAGTTGCATTAATTAATTTTATAATTAATTCCCGCTGTCACAAAAAATAGCGTGTTTTTAAGAAACAATATCTATCAAAAGATTGACAATTGTTTATGTCCAATTTCAAAGTGAAATTAATTATAATGACCACCATTGGATAAAATGGTAAAAATATATTCTAATTATACTTTAAAACCACTAAATAGTATAATTTATCACTATAAATTATTTTGATTAAAAAAGTTGTTTTAAGTATTTTTCATTATTCATAAGAAATTGGAAGTTCTCAGAAAATTACAAAAAAAATCATCTTAGCATAATTTCGATATTACGAATACAAAAATGAAGTCCATTTTGAAATATAAAATTTCTATAATTTTAAAAATTATGTATTATTATTCATAATTAGTCGCGATGTGTTAGAACTCTAACTTGCATACAATGGAAGCTATTGCATTATTGAAAGAGAAGCGTATTGTGGAAGCTTGGGGTGTTACAAACGTCGAGTCATCCACTGGTACTCCCACCTGAAGGGTGGGTACAGATAGCCACCTCAGCTCCTCAGGTCTAGTCGTCCGCTCCGTGTACGTCCCTCCCAGTGGTCCACCTCCAGGTACCGAGAGCTCCACCAGCCTCTACCACAATCATCGTTGTCCGTCGTCTGCATCCAACAAAATGTATTGTGGGCATAGCCCGTGCAGGGGTGAGTATAAGCTACTCAGTAGGGACCCTGAGACACCGGAAGGTCTCCCGGAATCCACAAAGGATAATCCACAAAAGAATGATATAATCATGAATTAACAACCAACACTACTTAGGTATATGCCCATACATATACCTAAGTCATCCATTCCAGGTCAGCTCCAGCACCCGAGCCCAAGTTCAAACACGTCCACATAGGATAGAACAACACAATCCACATAGGAAAGCAAGTCAATCATATTGAAGATAATGATTGAAAGTCAAGATTCATCTCACACAGTTATACTTCTTCTTTAGACAATAGAGATGATCAGAAGTAGCCAATGGATCATCTAAGCCATCGGACCCACACAGGATCGATAGGTACTAACCCCCGCAATGACCCACATAGGATCGATAGGTACTAACCCCTGCAATGACCCACAAAGGATCTGACCCACACAGGATCGGTAGGCGCTGGACCACACAGGACCGCTGAGCACTGACCCACACAGGATCTGACCCACACAGGATCTGACCCACACAGGATCGGTAGCACTGATCCACTGAGGATCGCTGAGTGATGTAGTCGTTGCTGTTGAACCCACGGAGGATCCTCGTTCAGTCTTCATCGTCGTCGCAATCGCAGCCATCTCTAGGGTTTCCGCAAACAGCAAGCTCGTTTCGGGAGGGTCCGCTCCACGATCCAAGGGGAAGATACATCAACTAACACAAATTCAGTATTTTATGTGTCCCAATGTTCTGTATCGTCAATAGGAACTCAACGTGACAGACGGCGCGTCAATCGGACACCCAGTCTGAGAGTTATTAGCTTTTTCGTCCAAGGGCCCGGATAGTTTTTAAGTCAAAACCAACCCGACCGTACTCCAATTTTATCCAAACCTTGATAGGAGTAATCCAAAAGGTCTTTCTCACTAAGAGGAATCAAACAAAGTTGACGGCACATCAATCGGACATCCGGAGCTCATGTTATAAGTGTTTCCGCTCCGAGGTCCCGGTTGGTTTCGTGTACAAACCAACCCATCCAAACCAAAAGTTCTCCAAAACCTTAAGTTTAATATACCAAAACGACCATCTTGATCCAAGGATCTCATCGCAGCTGACGGTGCATCGATCGGAGGTCCACAGCCCAAGATATGGGCATTTGAATGAAAACTGCCCGAAAATAAGGGGGTTCTGGGCCCAGACCGACCCGGCCCGGCGCGGTCCGCTAGCTAGCTCGGCGTGGCCGAGCTGAGAGGATGGGGGGGGGGCGATGCCCCCCAGTTTAATGAAACGCGGCCCCCGCGTGGGGGGCTACTCCTCCTTCCAGCCAGGGGTTACGAACCCCTGGTCTCCCCCCTGATGGTCGGCCCGCTCCGGTCGGCCGGTTGCTGCCGCCACGGGACCGGCGCGGTCCCTCCTGCTCCGGCGGCCGGAAGCCAGCCTCCGCTCCCTACTTCGTCGCAACCAAAGACCGCAGCCTTGGTCCGTCCGGTGAGGCGCGACAGCGCCGCACCCCTCCGCCGTGGCCCCGCTCCGACCGTGGTCTCTTCCAGGTTCTCCGGCGTGGCGCGACGGCACCGCGGCTTATTCTACTTCAACGGCGCGGCGCGACAGCACCACACTTCTTCACCCATTATCATAGTTTCCGCACATTGCAATGACACCACGCCGCCTTACACGTGCCGCAACAAATTCAAACAATCAAAGGGGGAGGAGGGTCGGTTGTGTTCGTGCGGGCTGACCTCCTCCCGTTATTGCGATAACAGGCGGCCCAATTTGAAAATGAAGAAAGGCGACAGAAGTAATCATGAACAAACAAATAACCCCTACCTTGATGAAATCATTGAACGAAGGTTCATCGCGGAATTGAACGTTGCGGAAGAAGTTCCGCACACGTTGATGTAGATCATCCGAGGATGAACGGTTTCTCCCTTCCTTTGACGTGGGAAGAAGGAACGAAGGAATGCACATCGTTGTTCTTCGCATTCTTCAAGGAAGATGATGAACTTCAAGAAAAAGTGCTTCATCCCCCAATCCTATCTCAACATGCTAACAACAATAATAAAATAAGTGTTTGTCTTATTTTATTACTCATGCCATAAGTTTTTGAAATTCAAATATTCGAATTAAACTCACTTAATTAATTAATCTTATGTTGTCATATTAAATGGAGGGTTAAGGGAGTTAGGAAATATGAAGGGGTGGGGTTCGTGTGGGCCCCACCACCCTCATAACCTCTCATGGGTAGTTCCAAAACTTCCACTCAAATGTTATAAACACTTTAAAAGAAATAAAATTGTAGCTCAATTTTATTTTACTTTCCACAAATTTTAACAAATCCTCCTGAGCAAACGCAACCCCAGAAAAGGTGTTCTTAAGAAATTATCGGCATTGCGGTTTCATCGGTGCCCTCGGATTTCGATTCCGAGCTCCGGTTCAAAAGTTAGGAAAACCCGCTCGTTCGTTCACTGAACGTACCCAAGATAAACTTTGGAAAATTATTCCGGGCTCACCGGGCCTCGGAATCAGGTGCTATCAGAAACTGCGTTCTTGTAAAATCCCAAAGAAAATTAAGAAAATATTTTCCATGAATTTTACAGGTCTTTACATTACTCCCACCTCAGGTATTTACATCCCCGTAAAGATATATCATAAATTAGGGATACAAATGAGGTTATTGTGCACGCATCTAGGCCTCCCGCTCCCAAGTTCTCTCCTGGAGGTTCCCGTGCTACCATCTGATGTGCACTAGAGGAATCGACCATCCACACAGGACCCGCTCCTGTCGATCCTCGATCTCCACTGGGACCTCCTCAAATGTCGCCCCATCTTCAACGTCCAGCTCCCCATGGTCGATGATATGCATCGGGTCGTACATGTATCTCCTCAGCTGAGATATGTGAAAGACGTCATGCACTCGGTGCCACTGAGGTGGTAGAGCCACATGATAAGCAACCTCTACAATCCAGATGAGAACCTGGAATGGTCCGATGAAGCGTGGAGATAACTTGCTGCCCCGGCCAAATCTCCATAATCCATGTCGAGGTGAGACCTGCAAGAAGATGTTGTCGCCATCCTCAAACTCTAATGGCCTCCGTCTCCTCTCATCATAAGACTTCTACCATCTCTGAGCTATCCTCATCCGCTCCTGGATGACCTGGACCTTCTCTGTTGTGGCCTGGACCATCTCCAGTCCCACAAGTGCTGACTCCCCAGGGTCTGTCCAGCACAGTAGTGATCTTCAAGGCCGGTCGTACAATTCCTCATATGGTGCCATCCCGATGGTGGAGTGGTAACTGTTGTTGTACGCGAACTCCAACAAGAGTTGTTGATCCTCCCAGCTGCGACCAAGGTCGAGAACACATGCACGGAGCATGTTATCGAGATTCTAAATGGTCCTCTCTATCTGACCATCTGTCTGAGGGTGAAAGCCGGTGCTCAGACGTAGCTGTGTCCCGAATGCCTCCTGCAATCCCTTCCAAATCTGGGAAGTAAAGTGAGCATCTCGATCAGAGACGATGAATGATGGCACACCATGAAGCCGTACAATCTCCTGAACGTAGAGACGTCCCAAGCTCTCTACTGAGCCCTTCTCTCTAATGGATAATAAGTGGGCCGACTTGGTGAGTCGGTCGACAATCTCCCAAATGGAGTCGTGACCTCTGGAAGTGCATGGTAGACTAGTCAAAAAGTCCATATATATCTCGTCCCACTTCCACTCTGGGACCTCCAAAGGTTGTACCAAGCCTGCGGGTACCGGGTGCTCTGCCTTCACCTGCTGACAGGTGTAGCATCGAGAAACGAAACCTGCCACAACCTTCTTCATACCCGGCCATTAGTGCTGTCGTCTGAGATCCTGGTACATCTTTGCCACTCCTGGATGTACCGCTAAAGGGGAAGTGTGAAACTCCCTCAGCACCTCCTACTGTAAAGTAGCTGGTACCATGGTACATCCTTTGAAAAGGGTGACATGCTCTCCTCCCATAGAGAATCCATCAGGTGCCTGTCTTGAGGATATCTACGCATGTCGTGTCTCACAGTCAACATCCCCACGCTGTGCCTCTCTGACCCACTGAAGAAGTATAGGGGTGAATGTGAGTGACTGAAGAAAGGCTTCTCCATCACTATCCATGAAGGATATCTGCAAAGCGGCTTGCAACTCTGTCGCCTCCAAAAGAAAATGAATGTATGTACTCTTGTTGAGAGTGTCGGCTACTACGTTCCCCTTTCCAGGAGTATAGTCTATCTCAATGTCATAGTCCTGGAAGAACTCGAGCCATTTCCGTTGTCTCAGGTTCAGGTCCTTCTATGAGAAGATGTACCTGAGACTTTAGTGGTCAGAGTAGACTATAAAGCACTCTCCCATCAGATAGTGTCACCACATCTTCAGAGTGAATAACACTGGTTCTAACTCCAGGTCATGGGAAGCGTAGTTCTGCTCATTCTTCCTCAATTGACATGATCCATAGGCTATCAAGGCCCGCTACTACATCAGGACACATCCGAGTCTGGTCCTGATGCATCGCAGTAGACTACGTACCCTACTCCAACCTCCAGTAGCCTCAAGATAGGTGTGATGGTCAATCTCTGTCTCAGCTCCTGGAAGCTCTGTTGACATCTGTCTGACCACAAAAAGGGTTTCCCCTTCTTCTTCAAAGTTTAGAGTGGTGTCGCAAATCTAGAAAAGTCTGGCATGAATCTTCGGTACTACCCAGCTAGCCCCAAGAAACTCTGCACATCTGTCACGCTCCTGGGTGGATCCCAAGCTAGAACTGCCTCGATCTTCATAGGATCCACTGCAACTCCAACCTTAGAGATGATGTATCCCAATAAGTGGCCCTCACGTATCCAGAACTGACACTTCGAGAGCTTACCATAAAGCTGGTGCTCCTGGAGTGTGTCCAGTACAGCCTGCAAGTGGTAGGCGTGCTCCTCCTCAATCATCGAGTATATCAATATGTCGTCGATGAAGACTATGAAAAATTGATTGAGGTATGGATGAAATATCCTGTTCATGAGTCCCATGAACACTTCTAGAGCATTGGTTATGCCGAATGGCATAACCAAGAACTCATAGTGTCCATACCGACATCTGAAGGCTGTCTTCGGCACGTCCTCGTCCCGAACTCTGAGCTGATGATAGCCTAACCTATGGTCTATCTTTGAGAACCACCGTGATCCCTTGAGTTGATCAAAGAGGTCTTTAATCCTAGGTAGCATATACTTGTTCCCCATGGTCACCGGTTTAGGTGATGATAGTCGAGACAAAGTCGCAAGCTCTCGTCCTTCTTCTTGGCAAACAATATCGGGGAAGCCCAGGGAGAAACACTAGGTCGGATGAATCCCTTGCCCTGCAAGTCCTCCAATTGTACCTGTAGCTCTCGAAGCTCGGCGGGAGCCATCTGATATGCTGGGGTGGATATCAGGGCTGTCCCGGGGTACATTTCAATATAAAATTCTACCTCTCTACGATGAGATATTCCTCGAACGTCGTCGAGAAAAACGTCTGCATACTGATCCACCACTACTGGTAAGATCAGACTCTGCATGTCAAATGCTCCTAGGATGAGGCTATCCAACTGATGTGTGATGGGTTGTCCTCTCCTCTGTGTGAGTCCATCCTATAATGCAATGGTTCCCTTCTCGCCGGTGAAGGTGATCCTACTCCCATCGGTGCGAACACATCGCACCTTTCGCCTAATGCAGTCAATCTGAGCATGGACTATAGATAACCAATCCAACCCAAGATGTCATCGTAAGGCCTTAACACCGCTACAAGAAGATACCAGCCAAAGCTCTCACCTCCTAGAGTAAGCTCACACTGTTGGCACCAGTGCGTAATCATATAGTGTGCTCCCATAGGAGTCTCTAGCCGTAAGGATCAAGCCAACGGCTCTATCGGAATCTCCGAGCTCTGAACAAGGGTAGTGGAAATGAAATAATGACTCGATCATGTGTCTATAAGAACCGCAATAAGGGTGGAATAGACACAGATAGTACCTCGAATCATCTCGGGCGTGCCGTGTTCGTAGGCCTCCACTTCCTGAAGTTGTGCCTGTCTCTGCCCGCCAGCTCCCTGTGGTCGGGGTGGACCTCCTAGTGGTGGTGGTGGTAGAGCCTCAAAGCGTCGCCCACCACCCGCTGCTCGGCCAGCTCCTCAGCCTCGTCCGCTTTCTCCTTGAGGACCGCCACGGTCGACCCTCTGCCTCTGCCTGGGTGGTCCCTCAACTGTCTGCTGCTCCTCCACAGGGCGGGTCGGGCAGTCACAAGCCATGTGGCACTGCCCACCGCATGCATAGCACTGTCTCCCTCTTAAAAGATTGGCTCTGCACTGTGTGCCCTGCACCTCTGAGCCAGTGTCCTGAGGTCATCCGCCTGACGGTCTGGTCATCCTGGACCCATGGGTCATCCGTCGACTTCCAGCTGCAAAAGACTCTGCTACGTTCCGCCCTACGGTAGGTCTCACTTCTGATGTAGGCTCAGCAAGAAAGCTCTCGATGAGAAGGGATCGCTCCAGTACCCCTTCCTGTGTCGGAATGCTGAGGGAGAGTGATGCCCTGATCTCATGCCTCAATCCCTGCTCGAAGGTCCGGGCCCGGAAGAATGGGTCCCGTACCATGTCCGTCGAATAGCGCGAGAGATCGGTAAATCTCGCCGAGTACTGGGCGACCAACAAGCTACCATGCCACAGTTGTAGTAGCTCATAGATGCGCACCACACGGAGGGTGGTTGGGATGAACTCCGAGTGGAAGAGGATCACAAAGTCCATCCAGAGGAGAGATGCCTCGTCATGCACCTGGAGCATCAAGCTCCACAATTTTCATGTTGCCGCGTGTAGGAGACTCACTTCAAGGATCACCATGAGGTCTATTGGTGTCCATACCAATCAAAAAACTCATACAACTGCCTCCAGCCAATCCTTGGCTGTCTGAGGGTCCGTCTCCCCATAGAACCTGGGAATCCCCTGATGCTGAAACTCATGCAGTGCACTAAGGCGACGTGAACGATCAGCGGCTGGGGCTGGTAGCATTGGTGGCTCGGCGGGTAGTGGTACCGCCGGTGCCTCAGCAGTAATAGGGCCCTTCATCGAGGCCTCGTCACTTGGTGGGCTGTCGTCATGTAAAAAACTCGGAACCCTAGATGGCTTCCGTCGTGGGTCCATCTTGAAAAGAAACAAGTGCGCCACGGTTAATACAGTATACTTGGTGAGCTGACACAAAGTAATCACAATGAAAACATGAAACACACATGCAATCAATGTTTTCGTGCACTAATTCAGAAATCAGAAGCCAGGGTCTAGGTGTACGGATACGTCGGCCTCCGTACCAACACTGGACTCCCTGGAATGATAACCACACTCAATACTCTTAACATTATTGCTTCACATAGAAAAATATCAGAGTCCTGAGTTCTGCGATAGAACTGAACTCCTCTGATACTAATTTTTCACGACCCATCCTCGGGGCTCGTGTCGGGACTAACCCCAAGCCCACCTCCCATAGGCCAGGGGCTGGCGACTAGCACCAAGGCGTAAATCCCGAAAAAAAGGGAATGCATTGCCTTTGAAAGTAAACAAACACCACAGAGTAAGCCAGCAAAAGTAAACACTAAGTAAACTGAGTACAAGTAAGTGTAGAAAGTAAATGGGCCAGAATACAAACCCAAACTGAAAGTAAAGTACAATTGATAAAGAAAGTACAACAGCTGAAAGTAAAGCAGCAATGTTGAGCTGTCCACTGGTACTCCCACCTGAAAGGTTGGTATAGATAGCCACCTCAGCTCCTTGGATCCAGTCGTCCACTCCGTGTACGTCCCGCCCATTTTTCCACCTCCAGGTACCGACTGCTCCACAAGCCTCTACCACGATCTGTGTTGTCCGTCGTCTGCATCCAACACAACGTATTGCGGGCATAGCCCATGAAGGGGTGAGTATAAGATACTCAGTAGGGACCCCAAGCCCCCTGAAAGACTCCCAGAATCCACAAAGGATAATCCAAAAAAGAAGGATATAATCACGAAGTAACAACCAACACTACTTAGGTATATTCCCATACATATACCTAAGTCATCCGTTACAGTTTGGCTCCAGCACTCAAGCCCAAGTTCAAACACGTCCATACAGGATAACACAACACAATCCACATAGGAAAGAAAGTCAATCATATCGAAGATAATGATTGAAAGTCAAGACTCAACTCACATAGGTATACTTCTTCTTAAGATGATAGAGATGATCATATGTGGCCACTGAATCATCTAAGTCATCGGACCTACACTGGATCGATAGGTACTAACCCCCACAATGACCCACATAGGATCGATAGGTACAAACCACTGCAATGGCCCACATAGGATCGATAGGTACTAACCACCGCAATGACCCACATAGGATTTGACCCACACAGGATTGGTAGCACTGATCCACTGAGGATCCCTGAGTGTCGTAGTCATCACTGTCGAACCCACAGAGGATTCATGTTCAGTCTTCATCGTCGTCGCAGTCGCAGCCAGCTCTAGGCTTTCCGCACACAGCAAGCTCGTTTTGGGAGGGTCTGTTCCATGAGCCGAGGGGCTGATACATCAACTGACACAAAGTCCGGAGTTTATGTATCCCAAAGTTCTGTATCGTCAGCAGGAACTCAACATGACAGACGGCGCATCAATCGGACACCCGGTCTGAGAGTTAATGGTTTTTCGTCCAAGGGCCCTGTTGGTTTTTAAGTAAAAACCAACTCGAACGTACTCCAACTACGTCCAAAACTTTAGTGGAGTACGCCAAAAGGTATGTCTCACTAAAAGGAATCCAACAAAGTTGGAAGCACGTCAATCGAATGTCCAGAGCTCAAGCTATATGTGTTTCTGCTCTGAGGGCCTGGTTGGTTTCGTGTACGAACCAACCCGGCCGAACACAAAGTTCTCAGAAACCTTGAGTGTAATATACCAAAACGACCGTCTCAATCCAAGGATCGTATCACAGCTGATGGTGTATCGATCTGAGGTATGCATCCCATGATATGGGTGTTTGAACAAAAACTGCCCGAAAATAGGGGGTTCTGGGCCCAGACCAACCCGGCCCGAGACCCCCCGGGTCGACCCGACTCGGGTCCAGGTCCAACCCGGCTGGTGCAGCCCAACCCGGCTTGGGCGCGGCCAGACCCGGCCTGGCGCGGTCCGCTGGCCAGCTCGGCATGGCCAAGCTGAGCGTATGGGGTGGGGGGGCGCTGCCCCCCTGTTTAATGAAATGTGGCCCCCATGTGGGGGGCCGCTCCTCCTTCCAGCCGGGGGTTATGAACCCCCGGTCTCCCCCCGGAACGGTCGGCCCGCTCCGGCCAGCCGGTTGCTGCCACCACGGGACCGGCGCGGTCCCTCCTGGTCCCGCGACCGGAAGCCGGCCGCCGTTCCCTGCTCAGCCACGGCCAAAAGCCGCAGCCTTGGTCCGTCCGGCACGGCGCGACGGCGCCGCACCCCTCCGCTGCGACCCTGCTCCGGCCGCGGTCTCCTCTAGGTTCCCCGGCGCGGCGCGATGGTGTCGCGGCTTGTTCGACTTCAATGGCGTAGCACGACGGCGCCGCGCTTCTTCGCCCATTCTCATAGTTTCCGCGTGGTGCAATGGCACCGCGCCGCCTTACACGTGCCTCAACAAATTCAAACAATCAAGGGGGAGGAGGGTCGGTCATGTTCATGCGGTCCGACCTCCTCCCGTTATTGCGATAACAGGCGGCCCAATTTGAAAACGAAGAAAGGCGATGGAAGTAATCATGAACAAACAAATAACCCCTTCCTTGATGAAATCATTGAATGAAGGTTCGTCACAGAATTTAACGTCATAGAAGAAGTTCCGTACACATTGACGGAGATCATCCGAGGAGGAACAGTGTCTCCCTTCCTTTGACGTGGGAAGAAGTAATGAAGGAATGTGTGTCGGTGTTCTTCCTGTTCTTCCAGGAAGATGGTGAACTTCAAGAAAAATAGTTTCTTCCCCCAATCCTCTCCCAACAATCTAACAACAATAATAAAATAAGTGTTTGTCTTTTTTTATTACTCATGCCATAAGATTTTGAAATTCAAACATTCAAATTAAACTCACTTAATTAATTAAACTTATGTTGTCATATTAAAAGGAGGGATAAGGTAGTTAAAAAATATGAAGGGGTGGGGTTCGTGTGGGCCCCACCACCCTCATAACCTCTCATGGGTAGTTCCCCAACTTCCACTCAAAGGTTATAACCACATTAAATGAAATAAAATTGTTGCTCAATTTTATTTTACTTTCCTCAATTTTTAAAAACTCCTCCTAAGCAAACGCAACCCCAGAAAAGGTGTTCTTAAGCAATTACCGGTGCTGTGGTTTCATCGGTGCCCTTAGATTTCAATTCCGAGCACCGGTTCAAAAGGTAGGAAAACCCGCTCATTCGTTCACTGAACATACCCGAGCTAAACTTCAGAAAATTATTCCGGGCTCACCGGGCCCCGGAATCAGTTGTCGTCACAAACTGCGTTCTTGTAAAATCACAAGGAAAATAAAGAAAAAATTTCCCTTGAATTTTACGGGTCTTTACAGCTAGATAATGACATATCAATCCTAAAGGTTGATGACACTATCATGAAACCAGATGGATGACATATAGAGACATAGGGATGATATTACTCAGTGAGCATTCGTATTTAGATATCATCGTTGTGACTTTATGGTCTTTCTCTTAGGGTCCTTGACTTGTTTGTAGGCAATACTCTTGGAATTTATGCAAGCTCAACTAATGCCAATGATAATGAATTCTGCAGGGTGACACACTGAGTGTTTCTGGTGGTCTCAGTTAAATTATATTTGAATTTAATTAATGGAATAATTATTACTCTTATGATAGTGGAGTAATTTTATTCAAGTTAAAATTATTGCATACATTAAATAAATATATATTTATGGGATTGTGAATAAAAATATATTTATTTATTTTATTGAACATTTAATATATATTTATTTCCTAGTTTGTAAATAAAATAATAATTTAATTGAATAAATTATTTATTTATTTATTCGGATGTTCAATAAATGGAATTAGAGTTCGATCAGACCACAGTTGGTTCGGTAGTAATATAATTATTGACAAGATAGTAAATAATTATTTAACCAGTTAGTACCAAAATAATAATAATAACGTTGTTATAATTATGTGGAATGGGATTTCATTTATGATTCTGTTTTGTGAAAGTTAGCATACCACAAATAATGGAGTAGTTATTGTTATTATGTACAATGGGTTTTCTCTATGGTTAAGAATGTTTTTAATTACTTTTATGTGATTAAGTATTATAACTAAATCCCCATGTCAATAAATAGTCTTATATGTCTATTGTTCCATGGACATGAAACTGGTGATGCAAGAACAATCCCAATTCAAATATTTTCTATCAACACTTATCCTCTCTCCCTCTCAATAACGAGAGACCTTCTTCAAAATCAAAGAATATGTGATCAAGATCGATCGACAAAAGACATTCACTTCACAACCATAGAACCCAGAAAGAGAGTGTCAACAGTTAGAGACCATTGAAGCATGTTTGGATCACTGCTAGAATGGATTCTAGTTTGGATCCTCACAAGTACAATGAGACAATCCAAAAGGTTCATCTAGGATGATCAACATCATCAACAAAGAAAGTACCGAAGAACTAGGTATTTTATTTTTCATAAATTAAAATTAAATTAATTATAAACAAGATGTGAAATATACTCTCTAAAGGTTTTATTCCAGTTAATTATTAATCAAAATCTTTGTGATTCATTTGATTTATCTCTAAATTCTCCCTCAGATTTACAAGAGTTGTAGAAATTGAGCATTTCAAATGAAGAGACAAAACTATCCTCAAGAACTCAATAGGGTGGGGCCATTAGTATAGATAACTGAAGTGATGTTAACAAGATAAAATGTGCACATGAGGGAATGTAAAATAATCTCAAAGATCAACTGTTGAAAAAAATTCCCACATCAAGTGGGAAACATGATAAGGATCTAAGAGTTGTAGATTCCAAGGCACAAATAACACCTAAAACTGAGGAGAATATAATCACATGAGAGGAAATATAGGAAGCCCCATTCAAATCTATTAGATCACCACAATCAAGAGAGAATATCACAACAACTAATATATAATTATATTAATAAACTCAAGCTATGTAGGAGTATGTTCCCACACTGTGTCTGCTAAAATCAGTCATATTGTAAGAATGAAATGTTGGTAAAATAGCTCAAAAATTAATTTTTGGGTCGCACACCACCAATAATATGTGGAATAAAAAGTGTTAATAAAGGAAATTAACCAAGTTATGTTTTGGGTGACACACCACTAATCATGAAAGATACCATGTTTGAAACTCATAGAACAATGGAACAAGCTTCAAAACATCCTTCACTATAATATACCCCATGATTTTTGGTGAACCAGAACATAGAAGAAAATGAATCACCCTAAATCACCACCCTAAGTTGAACACTAAATTACACTAAATAATACATACAAATAGAAACTAAATAAAAGAAAATAACACTATGAATTTATGTTTTTTGGACATTAAAATATACATCCACCAGAGACCAATATTTCATTTACATTACCTCATAATTTACAAGTATTATAATCAATTTTTCTATGTTTTCCAATTCGATCATTAATTAAAAGTAAATCCCCAATAGAAACACGACACATGTATAAGTTTTCCCACCAAATTATTATAATTTATAGTCGGTCATCTAATTCTTTTGATGTCTGATATTCACAGAACTCCCACCCTTTATCACGGTGGTTATTAATTTCCAATAGTAAGTCCATCTAAAACATATGACATCTGGTGAATAATATAAGTTAATTTTATGTTCAACTGAATGAATTTCACATATAATCATTACAAATTCTCAAAATTGGCCAGTAAATTTTATTCACATCTTTTGGAAAATTGACCACTACACATCAAAACATCTGGAACATGATCTGCGGGAAAACCCACCTCTATTGAAGAGTTTCTCTTGCCACTACCCTCATCTGGGCATGTAGTATCTTTTAAAATTTCTCCTTCTGATCAACTTAGCCATAAATTGAATAAGGTGTCACATTCTTAACAATATCCCACAAGAAAACTACTTCATGGAAACCATGATAATTGTTACAAGTTGATATTTTAAAATATATTTATCTTTATACAAATTGTAAGTGTTTAATTTCTTTCTTGACAGACAACACAGAGCATAAAATGAAAAATGATATATTATAACCAATAAGTTAAATTGGTGGTATAAATAGAAATAACCAAATTATATAAAATTTGTATTAAGGTTTTATAAAATGAAAATATATTGAATAATTCATAATAAATAAGTATTCAATTTTAATTGAAGTCGTTTTATGATTAAAAAATATAATTTATTCAAAAATATTTTTATTTAATTTTGTACTTAGACATTATAATTAATTTCTACCATTTCTAAAAAAAATTATTTTAAGAAATGAGAATAATTTTTTAAATCAGTGCAACAATATTATCTATGATAGAATTTTTGTTATTTTTCTAAAAAAATTCTTTTTAGTGAATAGTGAAAATAGCAATTTTTTATACTATTATCATTTATTTTCATTAAATCAAGTAATTTAAAAGTACCATTTTGTTTTAAATTTTATCTTAATGTAACACAAGTCTCATTGAATATTATGTAATATAATTAATTATAAAATAATCAATATTATATATTGGGAGTAGACACACCTTTACGTTTTCCAAAAGAGTTTGGAGGTTGGCCTGTTTGTTAAAATCCACAATGAGGTTATTAGTCATTTAAATCCATCAAGAGATAATAGATGGATTTCAAATACACGTAATCAACAATTTATATGATGGTTTTGGGGCCATGTTTTTAAGGAGTCAAATAGAAATCCAGATTCAATTTCAAAATGACTTTGATGCCTAGCTAGAAGACTATGGGTGTATGAATTATCTTACAATGGTTATATAATTTATTGTTATATGTTCTATGAAAATGAACATGATGGAGAAAATAACATGAAAAATAGTGAAGATACACTTTTGAATGAAGCGATGTTTGTTTCTGGGACTAAAGACAGAAATTCAATTTATATAAATATGTCATACTTTAGCATCATCAAACAAATATGGGAGTTGGATTATACAACATTAATAGTGTCTATTTTTCAACACAAGTGGGTTGATAAATGAGTGCTATTAAAATAGATGAATTGAGATTTGTGAAAGTGGATTTTAGTAAGGTTATAAATATGAATCATTTATAATGGTATAATAGGTAGTACGTGTGTTTTATGTTCTAAATCCTGCAAACCGAAAGCATTCAATTGTTCTAATATCAACCAAAACCACTGAGGAGCCAGATGAAAATTCAACTAAGCATGACCCTTTCATTGGGACATCACATTAATTTCATAGTTATCCCAATGTAGATGGGGTTTTGTACGTCAGAGGAGACTAAAATGAAGGGATTTGGATATTTGATAGAAGGGTCAAATCCCTTCAGCTTAAAAAAGAGAGTTCTATAATCAAGTTATATATATTTTTTGTAATATACCTTGTGTTACCTCATGTTATTATCTGTTCGATGTTATATTTATGTAATGTAGATTAAATATTAAAACACTTATGTAGATAATGAATTATATAGATTCTACTGTTCACAATCCTAAGGAACAATAGGTCTATGAAGATGTTGTTGATCCCAATGCAGAGGGACAATGAGCTTCTGCACATGTCGATGTTACCTCTCTAACAAAACAACTGGTTTCTCAACCTACTATTTCTCCTAGTGAAGAGGTTCAATGTCCTTCTAAACATGTCGATGCTACCTCTATAGAGGAAAAACATATCAAGGAGGTTGAATCTATGGAAATGGTTGGTGAAAAAGGATAAGTGATTCATAAAAAATAGGATTGTTGTAGTTTGATGGTGTTATCAAAAATCATTAAGGAGAAGAAAAAAGGAATCAAATTCAGGATTATATGTAATGTGTTAGGCCAAGATGTTAACCTCAATAAGACCATGCTCATTAGTTACATTGGACTCATCACTCAGCAACGTAGGCTGATTGATGTAGATTCATGGCACCATGTTGTGTTCATGTTTAAACACTGACGTGGGAAGAGATTATGGTAGCATTATGGTACCTGTTAAACCCAATTTTATTATATCAGGTTTTTTGAGCCCCACATCTGAATACTTCACCATGTATTCCATTTTACTCAGCTATAAAATAATGTTCCCACCTCACATTAAGGTAAGGGGAATTCATCGACTACATGGTACCAGAGGGTGAATCCTAGTAATTTTTTATTCCCTCCCTTCCCCCGGAGACTCCCTCCATTGTGGAACCCTCTTCCCCACCCTCTCTGGAGGCCTCATGGTTCTATCTAGACCTTCCCTCCCGTCTGCTCTATGCGGACATCCAACTCTTCTTGGCTCCTACTACCCGTTAGTCTCCCTCATTCACCCAGCCCCACCTCACCCATTGAACCTCCTGGTTCTGTCGTGTCTCCCAAAAAACTCTTGATACCCCCTTCCCACCAGACACTCAATCCCGATGATGAATAGGTTGCCTCTCCCAATGGACTCTCTATTACCCCTTCATGGTGACTCCAAATCACGGAACAGATGGTTGTCGCCTTCATGAATAATGGTCCACTTCTCCCGATGACTCCCAATCCCAATTCGACTCAGGTATCTCGCATCGACCAGCCCATCTCTCCCATAAAACCCACAATGCACATCGCCCTCCCTGTGCGACGACCTCCTCCACGTGAGATGCACCCATTCCACTGCTCCTCCTACTAGACTCTTCTCATTGTCCCCTTATTGAAAACTGGCCCACCTCTCCTATCACTTCTTGGCCTAACCATGTTCTCCTATCCCTCTAGTTCATGACAACCATTCTGTGAGATATCCTAACCCTCGATCTCCACATGGATTCCCATCAATGATCGCTTAATCTTTCCCATGACACTGCTGACCAGGGGCTCTTCGGCCCTCTCACCCGCTAGCGTCTCTCCAACCTCGCCCACCCTCGACATTCTTAGCGACTCCCAATTCCAATCTACATTGTCATTCCAGACCTGACCATCCAATGGTTGACTTAGTCTTTCCTCCACTTATGACCACATCCACAAACCTGGCTGATGAGTGGCTTGACTTCACTACCACCCCAAGAAGAAATATATTAATTTCGACCACATTCTGATGGCGGATAATCTCGCTAACATCTTCCCAAAAGGCCTCCCATGAGCTTATGTAGACTTTCTAAATGCAAAGCTAGGTATCAACATCATTTGCAACCCAATATGAGGGGTGGTTTGTTTCGCCTTGTTCACTATCATCTTTATTTTGTGGGACTCTTGGTCCAGGTTGATCTTATCCAACTTGTGGCATAGTGTTAAACCCGGTTTA
The DNA here is from genome assembly GCA_963277665.1 of Viscum album. NCBI lineage: Eukaryota > Viridiplantae > Streptophyta > Magnoliopsida > Santalales > Viscaceae > Viscum > Viscum album. The sequence continues at coordinate 792,068,046 of OY728148.1, forward strand.
ATTATATTTGGTATTTCCAAGTCCCACATTAGAATACTCCACCATGTATTCCATTTTACTCATATATAAAAGAATGTCCCCACCTCACATTGAGGTAAGGGGTATTCACCACTCTATAATTTCATTTCATTATTTAACTAAAAAATAAAAATAATGAAATAGTGATTTACTCTTTATAATCATTTATATAGTAAATTTATAGTAGATGACTCTCACAACAAATATGTACTAATACTAGATGGAAGGATTCATAGAATATTTAGAACAATTATAATGAGATATCATCTTAAATAAGTCCAAGAGAGAATAAACCTTCACTCACTTCTTATGTATGCACACCTAATAACCCCAAAAGTGTGGGATTCATTTACTGGTCATCATGGGGACCTGTCTTTATAGGTACATTGTGTCCAGTAACACATTTTTTGAAAATATGTGTATTCATCACTTTGATTGAGTATTTTAATTTATGAAATTAAAACTGAGTACTGAAAATAAGGAATGGGAAGAAAAACCAACATACCACTAACAGAAAGCATGGATGGGGTAAATTTCACTTGAATTTTTTTTTACATATTTTAAATCTACCATAATAATTTTATGTGATATGATACAAGAAAATAATTCTGTTCATCTTTTTATATGAAGATTGGTGAATATAAATATAATGTTACTTCCATCTCAAACCATGTGTTATAGAAGGAGACATGTGTAAATAAATATGCAATAATAATAGATGAAAACACATAGAAAGTGTGGGAAACATGTGTAAGTATGGCATAATAAAAAAATTTGGAATTAAATTGTAATTATATAAAAATTATTACTTATTCTCTTCTATTTTCTATCTAACATAGTCATAACAATCATTAACAATTGTTCCAGATGAAAACCTACTATTAGTGGCCTTGAAGCGCCCAGGACAGTATGGTAATGTGAGGAGTGCTAGTTTTGGAGTGACACCACAAATATATTTTGAGAAAAAAATCAACATGAGGATAATGATATATAATTTGAAGACAAGAAACCAAGAATATATTTCCTTAAAGAATAATTCCATTGATAGTCTGAGTTTCTATCAAATGTTATGGGGGAAAATCAGAGAGAATAAGATAGACAAGAACAACCACTACATGAAGATTCCACCCACCCCACCATCTTTGAGGTGGGTCATTCCCCTAAATTTGATGTCTTATTTGAGGTAATCAATATTCTAATAATTGATTCTGTGACATATTAATAAAAAATAATCTAATACTATTCCTATACTAATAATATACATGGTGAAATGACTATGATTTATATCTATCAATATCCAAGATGACAGGTTACCCAACATACCACTTCCTACAGGTCATCTGAGAATGTCAATTAGCATAGCTCATGAGCCAAGCCTCAATCTACCTATTCCAATTGACAACGAAGATATCCATGAGGTTGAAAAACTATGGGAACATCCATCACATGGACATCAGATCTTGTAAAAAACATGTCGACAAGTAGGTATTCATTTCTAATTTATTTCACATGCTACACCAATAAAAACTAATGAAAAAAGGTTGGACTGCTGATTTTTATTACAGATAAAAAAAGGTAAGGGGTGGAAGGAAAGGTTGAATTAGATCCATAAATAGGATCAACCAACCAATCGAAAAGATCTTCTAAAAACACCTTTACCTCACACATTGAATATCCTCATTTTCTAACATTGAAGGATCATAAGGTTACTGGGTTACAAAGTGTTAGTAGTCACATTGTTGATTTTCAAGAAACAATATATAGAGAGGAAGGTATTGGCTACATTTCTTTTGAGAATGTAAATGAAATTATCAACTATGAATGGCTAAGATCCTCAGTTGTAAATGTATACATGAGGTATTTTTTCATAATTTAATTTTCCAAAAGATGATATAATATGCTAATTCTAACTAAATACATTTCATATTTTTTTCAGGCGTATATATCAATAACAATTGAATGGATTTTCTCATGAAATTTTTTTGGACTTGTTAGTACTCACACCACCTCTACAAAACAAACAGAAATATAATCCAAACAAATGGATGCAATAGTGGAAAACCTATCCAGATTATTTGAAATCAAACTTGGTGATGACATACTCTTCTTAATACCAATGATGTAGGGGTAAAATGCTACAATTTAATCATTTCAAATATATTTTCATTTCATTAATTACTTATTTCTTTTTGTGTTTTTAGAAACATTTGATGCTCGTTGTAATCAATTTGGATACTACAAAGATTTATTTCTAGGATTAGCTGCATGGATTCTCTACAAACTGACAACACATGATGGTGTTTGTCAATTTTTAATACACTAAATCCATCTTTTTAGAACTAAAATTCGAGTTATATAATTTATATTAAGTTTTAATGAGTATTATATTATTATAGGGAGGCATATAAATATTGTTAAAACCATATCATGATGATAGGAATTGCACACAAGGACCCTGACATGTTCTATAACTGGATAAGTATCAGGGTATTTAATAAGACTTCACTATCCAAATACATATTAAAACAAATTTCTCATTTTACTCAATGTTTTTTAAATGTCCAAAACAAAAAAAATTGAAAAAATTGTGGTTACTATGTTTGTAAATTTATGTGAGAGATCATATTACATCAAAAAACACACATCCCCGAAGAGGTATTTTCAAAGTTAATTCCTATTTCATTTAAAATATTTATTATTATTTTGTGTATTTATATTTTTACAAAACTATTATGACTATAAAAAATAATATTCACAAGAAAATATACATATTATTATAAACAAATGGGCATCATATCTAATCGCAAAATGTACAAAAATAGAATGAAGATATGATTTCCATAGAACTAATGGAGTGTTTCAAATTGTTGTTTCATTTATTTGTATTTTTTTATAACTCATATCAATTTTATTTCTTGTACACGTGGATTACTTTAAAATTTATTGGTCAAAAATGTATACAATAATTGTTAAAATGTGAATTCCTACTACTTATTTAATTAATTATTTCATCATTTTATCTGCTGGTTTTAAGTTATTTTTTCAATCATCTTTATCTAATACTTATTTAATTGTTTTCATAGATATTTGGGAAAGCCATATTTTTCAACTATATACAACAATCCATTGAAGAGATAACATGTTATTTTCTACCAATGTTACCATGCTTTCCATTTCTTTTTTTATCAAGATACCAACATTGCATACTGATTCGATGTTCTTAAATAAAAAATATTTCTCTAATAAATATGTAGTGTTAAAAGTTCAATAAATAAATACAATTGTAGTCATGGTAACATTGGAATTCCGGATTTTTGTGAGACTTTAGAGCGTGTAGAAATTAGTGACACCTCAATCCGACATACGGTGTTACCAGTATGAATCCAGGTGCCTCTTTTTATTTAATATTTACATTAATTTTTGTAAAATAGACAACTAACATACTAAAAATGAACAAACAAATTCACATTATTTCAATACATTATGAAAAAATTCCATAAGTCATTTTGTACATGTGGGAATCCGTCACCCCTCAATCTGATACATGGTGTGACCAGTATGACTCAAATTGTTAATTACCAGTTTAAAACCAACTTTTTCATTCAAAATGTTTCAATCATTGAAAATAAAGCAAACACACTCAGATTTTATTAAAAATTTATGAAATGGATTCATCAATCTTTTTTGATGTTTATGAATTGGTCTCATGTTAAACTGATTCACAATATTACCATTAGGATTCAAAGTGCATGTTTCTAGTTTAAAATGAAATTTTATTAAAAATTAAAAGAGACATACTAAAAACCCAATTAACATATTATAGTGTTTTTATAATTTAGGAAAATTATCCATGATTCATTTGGGAAGTGTATGAATCATTCTCACCTCAATCCAATGCACCGTGTGATCGATATGACTCCAAATGCGTCTTTTTATTTAAAATTGACATTAATTATATAAAATTGAACCAGTGAAGTATTGGAAAAGGAGAAAACACATTTATATTGTTTTTATACTTTAAAAAAATGATACATGTGTCCTTTAAGATGTGGAGGAATTAGCTACACCTCAATATGAGGCACAATGTGATTAGTATGACTTCAAGTGAGCCTTTTTTTATTCAAAAATTACATAAATTTTAATAAAAAGTACAACTAAAATCCACTCAAAACCATAAAAATTAATTTATATATTTTGATACCATAATAAATAGTACATGAGTCTTTTGAGACATGTTGGAATTATTCACACATCAATATGACGCACCGTGTGACCGGTATGACTCCAAATGCGTCTTTTTTATTTCAAATTGACATCTATTTCCGAAAAAATAACAACTGACTTACTGAAAACCGTGTAAAAAAATTCAAATTATTATTATAATTTAGTTCAATCATCTATGAGTCATTTGAGACATGTACGAATAAGTCTCACCTAAATTTGAGGAACAGTGTGACTGGTATGACTGCAAGTGCATCTTTTTTATTTAAAGTTACACATCAATTTTGGTAAAAAGAACAATTACACTACTCCAAAATGAGAAAATGAATTCAGATTTTTTTTATACATTATAACAGCAATACAGAATTCATTTTTAACATATTGGAATCAACTGAACCCCAATCCGATACACAGGGTGACTGTAATGACTGTTAATGTGTCTTTTTATTTAAAACGACATTAATTTAACCAAAAGGAACAAGTGTTATCCTGAAACTAGAGACAAAACATTCATATTATTTTGATACGTTATTAAAATGATCCATGAGTCAATTAGGATGTGTAGTAATCATCTGTACCTCAATATGACGCATGGTATGATAGGTATGACTTTGTGTGCATCTTTTTATTTAAAATTCAAATCAATTTTAGTAAAAAGGATTACTAACCTACTCAAAACTAAGAAAATTCAATCAATTGTTTTATATACTTTAGGAAATTGGTTCATAAATCATTTGATATGTGTAATAATCAACTAAAACTCAATACAATGCATAGTGTGACCAGTATGACTCAAAGTGTTCATTTTTTGTTTTAAATTTACATCAATTTTAGTAAAAATTAAAACTGGCCTACTCAAACCCAATAAAACACATTATAATTGTTTTTATAATTTAGTAAAATGATCCATATGTCATTTTTGACATGTAGGAATCAACTTCCCCACAATCTGATGCACAATGTGATTGGTATGACTCTAAGTGCATATTTTTATTTTAAATTGACATTAATTTTATAAAAGTGAATAAGTAACATACTGAAAACAGAGTAAACATATTTTTATTGTTTTGATAATTTATGAAAACATTCATGAGTCTCTTTTGATGTGTAAGAATCACCCACACCAAAATCTAACACATGGTGTGACCAATATGACTCAAACTTCCTGTTATTAGTTTAAATTGACGTTTTAGTTCAAAATAAGTGTCATTGATTAAAAACAAAGCAAATGGGATATGATTATCATGATAATTTAGGAAATAAATTCATAAGTCATTTGTGACATATATATATATATATAGTGGTATCATGTCAAACCGACACATGATGTGATCTGTATGACTCAAAGTGCATGATTTCACTTGGAAATGACATCTTTGTAGAAAACAGAAGTGTCATACTGAAAACCGAGAAAACACATTCAGATATTTTTGATACATTATGAAAACAATACATTATTTATTTTTTACATATAGGAATCATCCTCACCTCAATCTCACACATGGAGTGACCAATATAACTACTAATGTTTCTTTTTTTTAAATGGGCATTAATTTCATTTAAAAGAAAAAGTGACATGGACAAAACCAGAAAAATGCATTTAAACTATTTCGATACTTAAGGGAAACAATCCATACTTCATTTGTGACATGTTGGAATAAACCTCACCTTAATAAAATGCACGATGTTACTGATATAATTACAAGTATGTCTTATTTTAAGGTGACATTTTTTAATGTATTCATTCATATTATTGTATAATTTGTTTCTTTATAATGTTAAAAACATAAGATTTGTTTTATTATATTGGTGATTTCTTTTGCAGTGGTAGAGGACATTTTTTTGGAAATGTATAAAATGGGTAGACCATTTTTTGAGGGTATTACATGCATTAAAGACAAAAATTAATGTTTTAAATTGTTCGTTGATAGTAATTGAAAATATAAGTATACAAAACATTATTTGAAATGTATATAGTAGTATTTTTTTGTATTCATGATTTTAAATTTACTTTAATTAAATTATATATTTTCTATACATGTTACAAGAGGTTACTACATCCTGACCCTCTACCCCATTGGGATCTAGACAATGACCTTGGTGGGCCCCCTTGGGCCTCACTGGGGATGTGGGGCACCCATGTAGTGAAAGTTTGCACCTTTACCTCATTACCCAAACACATGTTTTCCCACTCTTGGTGGTGTGGTGGTAAGGGTTTTGGGGGGTGAGGGGTAGGTCGCGGGGTCCTGTCCCTGGGCCTATGATTTTCTGCAATTATCTTCCTTATGTTGTGTTTTGTAGTGGTGGGTGTAATTAACTTCGTACCAGAGGTTGCGGAAGTGTGCTGTTATACAAAAAGCACATTGCAATATATAAACCCTTTATTAGTGATATAAAGTAGGTCCTTTATTAGATAAAATGGGTACTTTATCTGTTCTTTTTTAGTACTAATAAAGTGGACCACCTTTAACAATACTGATATTAACTACGCTTTTTTAGCACTGTTAACATCATTTTTGCACACTATTAAAGGGAATATCAATAGTAGTGTATATTTATATATATAACAAAATTAAAAATAAAATTATTACCTAATTATTAATTTTGGTGAGTGTGGAAAATATTTTTAAAACCCAAACCCGAAACATATTTAGAAATATTTAATTATCAATATATTTATAAAAATATATTTGTAAATAAATATTTATAGAAAAAATATATATTTATATATAAATATATCAATAAATGTATATTTAGGGTATTTAAAAAAAATTATATATAATTATAAATATTTATTTATAAATATATATATATTAAGTGTTTGGGGGTATAATTATAATCAAACAGACTAACACATGCCTGGTGTGCATAACCCACCCTATTAAAATAATCTAGTATATAGGCCCCTAGGGTTAGTCCATATTATACTCAATTTTGATTTTATATTATTATCATAAATCTATATTTGTATATATTAGGTATCCCATAGGTTACTCCCTTCTTCAGCGCCTAGTAGAGTATCACTCGGTTGTGGTCTTGTCCATTTATGTATATATATATAAATATATAAATACAAATATTTTTGACATTCATGTTATTATATAAATACATATAATTATATAAATACATTTATTTATAATTATTTTTATAAATATATATTTATACTTATATTTTAAAATTCTTAAAATCTATTTATAATTATTTATATTATTATAAATATTAAATATATTTTAAATATATTTTTAAATATATTTTAATAATTATATAATTATAATTATATTTATATTTATATATATATATACATTTATATTTATATTTATAAATAAATTTAAAATAAATTTAAAATTATAATAAATTGTTAATAATAACATTTTTATTTATAATTATATTTTTCACATTACTAATTTAATTAATATTTTTTTAATGGTATTATTAACTACATTACTAGTATTATTTATATTATTATTCATTTATAGTAATTTAATTTTTGTAAATATTTAGTAACATAATTAATATTTATTAAAAATGTAATTAATCACATTATTTAATCCATTATGGTATAGGAGATGAATCAAGGACCCATTCCAAACAAATTCATTATTAAAAAAGGATGGGTCAATGAAGGTTATATAATTGGTTGTACAAATCACCACTCACATTAGCAAGGTACAAGTCAACAAAATCAACATTAAGAAAGAAGGATCAAAAGGATCATCTTTCCTCCGCATCTTTCTTTTCCAAAGCGTCATCCACCCTATTCTCCTCCTTGTGAATGTGCATTCCCTCATATTGAATACATTCTAAGTAGTCCTGGATGGATTTCCATTTAGATTAGATTTTCTAGGGGACCAAATATGATCCGTTCCTAAGATGATTCACCACCGACATAGAGTCACTCTTAATCCAAAGATTACCCCATCCAATGTGATTTTCATAATCAACTGAAAGTATGACTGCAAATAATTCCTCTTCAATAACAATGAATGTTCTGAGGGAGTGAAGAAATAAAAACTTGATGAAACCTCTGCTGGATCGGAAGATGAAACAACATCCTAACAGGCCAGGGTCCCCTTATGCTGCACAATCCACATTAACATTGATTTGTGAAAGGATGGTAGGGATCCACCTAACAAACATAGGAGGAATGGGCTTTTGAGGAATTCCATTACCTCCTAAAATTTTGAAGACAACAAAGTCTTCCATTGTGTTATGCATGAAACCACCTTATAATAGGGAATCTATTTTAATGTCTTTGTAGATTCCCATGAGAATTCCCCTGATTTGGGATGTAGATCCTTCAAATCGTGTGGCAATATTGTATGTTATCCAAAAGTAGTAAAATACCACAGCTGTAAAGGAGTATAAGTTCATCACCTAGGAATTGAATTTCAGTTGAAGGAGAACTTGTATATATTAATGAAGGTTACCTTGATGATGTAAAGAGAATCCAAAAATATTTTATCCAGGCCTCCATACCCTCTCGGTAAAGGAGAAATCATGAAATCAATGCCGAATTGATTCCCCAGAACCCAAACAATAGGAGTATCACAAAGCAAGCTACCAACCTAAAACATGGATCCTATCATCTGTGGGTATCCCATTCTATAATAATTTACAAACAATAAAATTTCGTGATGGAGGGATGAAGGTCATCCTGAAATCCCTCATCCGTCTAGGTGCCTCCTCATCATTACCACAGAGGTGAAGGTAGTGCAGCCTAAGAGTGATAGAAACCCAAGCGAGTAAGGCATCAGAAGATGATATCTTTCTCCCTAAAATTAAGGGATACAATTTTTTTTCATGGTTTCTATAGAGAGTTGGGTTGAAATCTGACTTCATGGGTAATATCATAAAATATAGATATATTAGGTAGCGAAGTAGGGGTTGAATGGTTTCTATGATTGGAGTAATGATCCAAGAAGAATTGTAGAAACTCATATTGGAGGATTTATGAGGATGCAATTGTACTATCATCATAATGTCATCATTGTGGTCTTTGATGGCTAGCCATACTAAGGAGCCAAGGAAGAATCAATTTCCCATATGAAGATGATCAATCATCCAGGTTCTGATGAAGGTAAAGGAATGAGTAGAGTTAAGAAGACTCTGTATATTAATAGCCACTAAGGACTGGTTGAAAAGTTTTATATTTTTAGGCCCATTACTCCCATATCAACCATCTGGGTATATTTGTTCTAGTAAACAGTGATAAGTTTCTTATCATGTTTGAAACCTAAAAAAATAATGTTTTTAATTAGAGTGTCTATTAGGACAGAATTTTTTTGGCTCAAGTTGCAATCATAATCATGAGTAAAATAATGTGAAAAATGAAAAAAAATGGACAGTAGTTGTAAAATTGAAAAACCCCCAAATGGAAGGGGTAAAAAACCATAGGCAAAATAGAAATATCACTATGAGTAAAAGTGTGTACACACTCCCTCACTATTACAAGGAGAAAACCCTCATAAAATCCTTCTTGAATAAATGGGGAAACCACATCACTAAACACAGCAAATAAATGAAGAACTCCTTAATGGGATGAGATATTCTATTGATTAGATTTCTATATCAGATGAGATATTGAAGAAAGGTTTTAGATTTTATAGGCTTCTTCCAGCACTCTTGCTACCTTTGCCGCTGATGGGTTAGGTGGGGTTCGCCACCCACCTCATCCTCCACCTCCATCCTTGACCAACTCCCTTGACAATGCAAGGGGTGGTGCCATCCTGTAATTAAAAAACTGCTAACACATCTCCCACTTGGAGATTTGATTGAGAACCAATCAAATCTCCACACATCATTTCTATCTTCCAAACATAGTTCTCACATATCTGCAAAGCCGCTCAAGGATCTACACCATCTGAATTTATCATAGTTAATCACCATCATTAGAAAATCTTCCAGATTTTTTTTAGTTTGAATTTTCTACATGTCCACACTTCCTTCCTCCACCAAATCATAGAGAATGTGATATTGTACTCTAAAGTTCTTTATCTTGGAATGAAAAGATGGATTCCTTGTAATGTTTAAGGTGCTCTAACGGTCACAAAATAATGTAATATTCTATTATCTATTCATGAGCTTCTCCAATAACTTTCTCATCCAAATCACCTATTTTCAAGCATGTGCAGCTATCATTTACCCTACCTCTATCGTGGATTAATCCACAACTAACAATAACGTTGAAATCCAAATCACATCTCCTCCTAAAAGAGTAAGCAAATAACTAATAGTGGATTTCCTCTGGTTAGAATCACATGAAATATATGTATCAAAATATCCTTGATAGTAAAATATGATCCTCGATAACATAATTTAGCTATTGTGGTCTCTTTGATGTATCATAGGATCCCTTTCATTATGCTCCATTGCTCTCATCCTAGATTCACCATGTACCGACTAACTTCTCCCACTGCATGTGAAACATCTAATCAAGTAAAATCCATATCAAACATTAGAATTCCCACTACTAATGCATATGGTACTCAAGAAATATATATCCTCTCTAATTCATGGCTAGGACACATCGTTGAGGATAACATTAAATTAACAGGAAGAGGGGTAGAGATTGGCTTATAGTATTTAATGTGGAAGAATTTCAAGACACTTTTTAAGTAATTATGTTTTGATATCCAAATATTTCCATTATTTATGTCTCATTAAATCTATATCTTAATAATCTTTTTTGCTAGTCCCATGTCCTTCATATCAAACTCCATATCCAACTATGCCTTCAACTCCAAGATCTAATCTTTGTTTGGGCCTACAAACAAAATTTCATCCACATAAAATAGAAGAATGTTGAAATCATTACCATACAAACCCCTGAAATATGCACAAGGTTCCTAATGAAGTCTATTGTATCCAAGGATTATGATATAGTAATCAAATCTCTTATTCCAACACCTTGGTGCCCGATTGAGACCATACAGAGATTTGTTAAACCTAAAACCCAAGTTCAATTTTTCTTCTTTTTAAAAACCTTCTGGTATGATCCTATTGATCTCTTCATCAAGATCACCATTGAGAAAAGTAGTCTTCACATACAGCTACCCTAGATGTAAGCTATATATAGCACACATCGCCAAAACATTCCAAACAATCATCACTCTAACAACAAGAGAAAATATTTCATTGAAATATATACATTCATTATAAGAAAATCCATTGACCACCAATCATGCATTATATCTTTCCACTTGGTCCTTTCTATGCCACTTGATCTCAAAGACCCATTTGATACCAGTATACTTCCTTCCATTAGGTAATGATACAAGATCTCAAGTCTTATTCTTATGTTGGGAATCCACTTCCTCTTTCATCACCGACATCTATTAGGATACATCTAGACTCTGGGTATCCTCCACAAAAGAAGATGACTCTCCATCCTCCATCAATAAGTAGTACAAAATATTGCTCTCAGTGACATAGTCTGAGTGTTATACAGGTTCTCTTTTCTCTCGATTTAAATTTCATGTTCCAAACTCAACTGGTACTTGATCATCGTGCTCTAGTAATGCCTTATAGGAAACTCATTCTTCCTTTGATTTTCCATCTAATTTAACTATTGTAGATTATATATTCTTTTTTCCTTATGTCTTCATCCGTTTTCATTTTCACCTTTCCTTTTGAAAAAATGACATCTCTACTGATGATAAGTTTGTGAGTAGTGGTGTCCCATAAAAAATACCCCTTCACACCATCAGCGTACCCAAATAATTTACATCTCATAGATCTTGAATCCAACTTTGATCATTAATATTCATTAAACAATGCATATACAAGACTTCCAAAAGTATGTAACCAGGAATAGAAAGTGGGTTTACCAGCCCACATCTCTATCAGTGTCTTCCGATCTATTTCCATTGAAGGGGATTGGTTGATCACATAACATGCGCTATTCGCTACATCTGCCCAAATGTTTTGGAAATTCCTTCAGTCTTCAACATTGACTATGTTCTATCCAACATGGTTCTATTCATATGCTCTTCTACTCCATTCTGTTAAGGAGTGCACGCCACCATGAACTATCTCTTGATTTTTTCCGTTTGACAAAAAGTATCAAACTCTTCACATTTATATTATACACCATTTTCAGTCCTTAGAAACTTAATCTTCTTTCCATATTCAACTTCCTTCTGTTCTTTTAATGTTTTAAAACTTCAAGAACATATGCCTTCCACTTAATTAGTTACAGCCAACATATCATGGGATTATCATCAATAAATGACACAAAATACCTTACTCCTCCCAAGGATATAACCAGTACTTGAAAAATGTCAAATGGGATCAACTCTATGATCCCCTAACTTCTTTTTGTTGATTTCATAAACTTTAACCTTTGTTAGTCACTCAGAACAAAATTCTCACAAAATGGTAAGTATACCTTTGTCAGACCAGAAATAACCTTCTAATTTGCAAGAATCCATAGGCCTCATTAGGATATATGTCCAAGATTCCAATTCCATAACATCTTCCAGACTTCAATCAGGGTAGTTTATGTAATAACTATCTCCACCTCCTTGTATGTTTCACCCATAAGAACGTATAGTTTATTTGAGATCTTCCCCACCTTCATTACCCCATGAGTACCCTTCCCAATTCTCATCACTCCATTCTCGGTGTGATTATTACATCTGATATCATCAAATTGTCCCAAATACAATATGATCTTCTTTTTTCCCTTTGCATGAAGTAATCCTTGGATGGTTTAAACAATACCATCATACATCTTCAATTTGGTGGTACCAAATCCAATGATATTCAAGGTGTGATCATTCCCCAAATACACAAGTCCTTCTAAGATGGTTTCAAACATATCAATACATTCTTGTCGAGACTTCATGTACCATGTTTCTCCGGGGTCGATAATCCATCCATCATTGAGATGTTTTCTACTTCAAGTAGTCATCTCCACTTCACTGACTAGTATATCTCCATTTTTAGAAGTACTTGCAACATTCCCTTGAGAGATATTTTAACTTCTCTTCTTTTCAAAACAATTCTTCTTGATGTTCCCCTTATTAGAATAATTGAATCATTTTGCATTATTCATCTAACTCCATGATTTTTACCATCCATGATTTTGGCTCCCATTAGAACCATGCTCCATTATCCTTCCTCTATCTATTGACAGACCCTCTGCCTAGTGTGAATTTTTCTATCTATCCTCATTTTTCTTGAACCAAATTTATTCTTCAATAACTGTAGCTACAACATCAATTGAAGGCCAGAATATCTGTTATGATATTTTTGGGGAGTTTGATAATGAGTTGGTCATACACATCTGGAAAAATATGGAGTAGAATCATCACACATTTAGTATCCAAAATTTTGTAGCCCAACATCAGGAGCTGAGTGAAAAGGGTATTGAGGTTGTTGAGGTGATCAGTCACAAATGGTGACCCCACCATTCTAAGAGTTTGAAATTTTCTCTTTAGAAAAATATTGTTGTGTAGTGACTTGGCCTTACATGTCTTCTTCTGAGTATCCCAATTTTCCTTTTTCATATTTTTCTACACAATGCATGATAGGACCATGTCTTCCAATTCCAAATGGATGTTTTTAATACCATTCACATCCATTACATTTCATTTCTCCTCTTTCACACCAACCAACCTTTCACCAATTTCTAGTAGACAATTATACTTCTACAATACTCCTTGCATCTTCATTTTCCAAAATAAAAAATTATTCCCATTGAATTTCTCAATCTTGAATTTCTCCAGGATTTGGAAATTTCGTCAGTCCAAAACCTCCTTAGTTTCACAATAGTGTATTTAATAATTTCAATAAATTTTTTCTGATGTGAAAGATCAATAAAAGTTAAAATCAAATGGAATACTAAAATTAATGAAAATTATTAATACCTGAATATGTGAACAGCACCAGGAAAAAACATGCCCTCTGTTTCCACTTGTTGGGACTAAAACAATATTTCGCCCGAGGTTCAACAACAATCATGAGATAAAATAAAGTGAAAATGTAGAAATAAATGGACACCAGATTTAACATGGAAAACCCCCCAATGAAAGGTGTCAAAACCCATAGGAAAAATAGATAGATTACTAAGTATAGAAGTGGGTATACACTCCCTCAATATTACAAGAATAAAACTCTTATAAAATCTCTCTTGAATAAATAGGGAAACTGCCTCACTAAAAACAACAAAAAATTGAAGAACTCTTGAATGGGATGAGATCTTTTGTGATGAGATTGTTGAAACTTATAAGAGATAGGAGAAGGATCCTTCCTTTTATAGTCTTATTATATCCCTCCTTCTGCCAATACTGCTAATGGGTTTGGTGGGGTTCACCACCCAACTCATCCTCCACCACTAACCATGCTCTCCTCCCATGATAAAGAAAGGGGAATTTTTTTCCAATAATTAAAAAACAACTAGCAGAATCAAGCCTATTTATCAACTCCCTTGGGCATTGGTAGATTAGAAATGAGTATACAAACATTGAGGTAATAACAAAATTCACAAGGCATAAGAATCCATCTTGAGATAGGGTTTTCCCTTTTTAGTTGGAAATTTGTGAGGTTATCCTACTAAAAATTACTTCCAAATAAATGGATCATACCCTTCAAAATTATTTTTGTAATTTCTAGATATGTAAAAATAAACAATCTTTGTTTGGCATGAAAAGAGTTCAAGATAGATCATTTCCTAGCTTTGGGGAACCCTTTCCTAAAGATAGCCTTATATTTCCTCCATTTAATAACCTATCTAGACAGATGTTCATAGTGTGAGAAAATTATCTTAATATATTTCGAGTTAGTGTTAAATTCACAAAAGTGGATGATGTCATATGTACATAGTAAATGGAAGGGAACCATCAAATTTTTAGAATCCTTAATAGAATTCAATTATCCCCTTTCAACATCCATAAGGGGGAAGCCAATGAGATAGTCCACATCAATGCCAAATAGGAGGGATGAAAGGGGGTAACCCTGTATTACCCCTCTTGTGTATCTGAATAATTCTTTGGGTGATCCATTTAAGAAGACTGATAAACATGAACTCCTGATAAAAGAGTATAAAACAAATAAACCTATAAAAAAAGCCATATTTCTGGAGCACAGTCAGGATAAATTTTATGTTTAAAGTCTCAATGGATACTGAGATGTACAGCTTAAGCAAATGATTCACACACATCTATTTCTTTTGAAGTATATTAACACCCTCTGAAATTGTGAAAATACAATCCAGAATTTTCCATCCTAGAATAAATCAAAAATAGTTAATGGAGACTATCCCATTAGCAATATACCCCAATCTGATAGCAAGGAACATCCCAAAAATCTTAGGTAAGGTGTTCCCAGTAACAATGGGTCTAAATTACTTAACCAATTTTTAATTCTCTACCTTAAGGATGAGGATAATGATCTAATCATTACTATTGGGTGACGATAACCCCTTCTGTAAATATTCCTACCAACTAGTGTGATCTTTGGATGGAATATATCCCAGAAATGCATAAAGAAAAAATTGGTGAGACCAATAGGTCTATATGAGATATCCATATTAATGGGTAATAGGTCTTATTTGATATCATCATCTATTATAAAGGCTATGAGAAGTTCATTTTTCATGTCAGCCACCAAGAAAGGAATGAAATCATACAACTGAGGATTAGAAGGACTGATCTTTTCTTCATTAAAAAGAATTTGAATGAGGGAAACTAGATCCACAATAATATCATCACTTTATGTAAGGGTGTTACCATCAATAATCATGGTTAAAAATTCTTTTTCACCCTTATTTATATGTGGATTATGTGAACGAATTTTCAGTTTTTATACCCTTCTTTAAGAGAATGAAATATGAGATAATTTTTGAGGAGACTATCTTTCTTCCTCATTAGAGTATCCAGAGTGTGAGAACATATAATATCCTCATCTGATGGGGTCTCCTACCCAATGGTATTGAAATTAACTTCAAGGGGGTCATTTTTAGTCTTAGAGATGTCAGATTACAGGTTGAAGAATTTATCCTTACACCAATTTCTCAGAGAATATTTTATCTTCTTGAGCATCTTGGGGATCCTTTGGATGAAATACTCAATGTCATGATAGTTCCCTTAAAAGTAAATTATTTCCATGAATGAATCCTAGGAAATCCAATAATTATTAAATTTAAATTTTTAGGGTTCTTTCCTTCCAGCTCCAATGATTGAGAAGAGAATAAGACAGTGATCAGAGTGAATTTTGGGGAGGGCCCTACAAAAGAGGGAGATAAATCTCCACCAAGAAAAGAGACGAAGGAACTATAAATTTTTTGGCTTTACTTCCATTAACAATGATCCTAAACTAGGTATAATATTCTACAATAAGCTTAATTTCCTAGAAAATTTAGAGAACAACAAACCACTGAAATTCCATAGAGGCGATCCTAAAGAAGTTAGAGAAAATTTTATCATCAACATTAAGGACATAGTTAAAGTCCCACAGAATGGTCCAATTTTTTTAAACATACATGAGGGGATCTACTATATATTTATCCTATTAAGATAGCAGTTTGAGGCATAAATTATGGGTAAAATATAAGATCATGATATGATGTACACCTTAATAGTGACATGTTGCAACCTAGTCAGAAAAAAGGTAATCATGTAAACCGTTCCTCTTAAAAACCCAAAATGTTTCAACTTGTGAAACTTTAATGTTATGAGATTTCTACTCATAGATTATTTTTCCAAAATCAAACATTTTAATGGATTCAATTTTGTCCTTAGGTTCAATAATACCAATAATGGCCGGTTTTTGTTGAGAAATGAGGTTTCTAAGGGCTAAAGAGAAGTCCATATTATTTAGCCCTTAAAAATTCAAGGAGAGATTGATCAATTGGAAAATGATTCGACCCTTATCTAGGGTCCATAATTTTTATCCACCTCCATTGGTATCTTTTTTCCTTTCCCTTTAACCCTCTTTCAAGTAATGTTTGGGTCATCAACTATTTGAGGGATCCGCGAGTCCCCAACATCCTTAGTATGTTCCTGCTCATAATTAGGGAGGAGAGGTTCCTCCTCATCCCCAACCCAAATCTTAAAACTCAAGGGAGTGAATTTGATATTGAGAAACTATCTATCTATATAGACATCACATAAAGGCTTCATCCTAGAAGCCTTTTCGAAATGGATCTTGATAAAGGGTGCCTCTACCCTACTTTATTCTAGAGGGTCCTTCTCAAAGACATCGGGGGTATTATTGGGATAGAATACCATTAAATTCATGGGAGTAAGAGTATAAACAAACAATTAAGGGGAGGGAAGAACTTCTTCCACCAACTTGAAAGAATAGGAGGCCTTCAAGGGAAAGGTAAGAGGGTGATCATGCAGATCATCCCTATGTGGAGATAGCATTTTATATGCCTCCTTTCCTCCAGAAGTAACATTATCCACTGTTAAAATAAGTGTGTTAATCTCTCATCCAATCAGGTAAACATCCAAAAATGTCCTTTAAATAGGATGTCAATTTCTATGTGATGGAATCATTTTATCCACCAAATTTACTCCATAGGTATAATTCCTCAAACAAACTGAATATGTGTTCAACTCTTCCCCTTCCAGGAAAGCGTCTGTAGGTGTCCCTAGAGAGGGGTTACCTTTTTGGAATATTATGGAATCAAAGGCAGCTTAGAGACTACATTTTCAGTGACCAAATAAACTTATACCCTGAGGGCCCAACAACTATTAGAGCTTCAATTGTAGGATTGGCCATGGATTTCCCAGTGGCCCTCCTCCTAGCCTTTGGTTTCCTATAGTTAGTCTCTAGAAGAAAGTTAATATTGTAGAAGCTTTAAAGTGATCTTGTTCCTCCTACAATCCCATACCACATGCCCTAAAAAATTTCAATCAACATAGATTAAGGGAATCCTTTCATAAACATTTATATGGCTGATTTTTTCCACCAAGGTCATCAAGATAACCTCATCAACTAGGGTAGCAGACATATCAACCTCCAAAATCATGTATCTATAAGGGGAATACCATGCCCTTCCTGTCTCACTATCAATC
Organism: Viscum album; assembly: GCA_963277665.1. NCBI lineage: Eukaryota > Viridiplantae > Streptophyta > Magnoliopsida > Santalales > Viscaceae > Viscum > Viscum album. The sequence continues at coordinate 792,086,306 of OY728148.1, forward strand.
ATAATAAGAGTGCCCATTAAAGAAACAATTTTTCATATAATCTTCAGATTCTTGTAGAACTAGTTGAGGCCATGTATCTACATCTTGACATGTGAATGAGCATTACATACATTAGTAAGATCAGAATTTGTCTCCCATTATTGGATCATTGGGATTCTAGGTTTAGAATAGAGGATTCCAAAACATCAGGACATCCACTTTAGATAATTGTAAGGAAAGATAACATGTTATAACCCTCATGCAAGGGAAATTAGTTTCCAGCCTAAGAAATACTAAATCTCTGTGATTATCTTGACTAGATCCTGATGTTTTCACATATCCTCCCCTTTTGGAAGAATCAATCACCTGATAATTGAAAACTCACAATTTTCTAATTGTTCATTAATGGTATCCAGATCCACATAAAAGTGGAAACTGATCCCTTCCGAACAATCCATAAAGACAAGGTGGATATATTTACAAAGGAGTCCCTGAGGATTGGGATTAAGAGGGAAAGAGAAGACTTACTTGAATCCACATTTCCTAATTCAAGAGCCATTATTCAATATAATCGGGCCTTAAGGATGCCTAGAGTGATCTTATAGAACCATGAAACATAATAATATAACAATTATGTGACTTTAAAGTTCTATAAATTATAATGTTTAAATACAATATAAATGAAATTTGATACACTAACTAAAAATTTAAAGAATAATTTAAAATAAAAATACTTTCATAATCATTATTTAAAAACATAACATTTAGAATTACAATTTTTTTGACATTACTTTATTTAAAATAAATGAAATCTATACTAGTATAATAAATCAACATCGATGCCACTCAATACCAAAACCTGATGTATGAACCTCAAACCCACTTCACATCTGATGTATATGTCGCTCAAGTGTCCTGGTTATAAGCATAGGTTCCTAATCATGTGTTGTTGTGGGTTCCTACTCATGAAAATATATAGATTACTGACCAACATTATATGTGGAGGACAACCCAACATCATAGGTGGAGTCATGTAGCCCCAAAGATCCTAAATATTCTGGAAGTGTGATATCAAATAATTCCTTTTTTGAGTCCACCCCAAACTATATTACCATAGTTAGGTCCCACTACATTGAAACTATCTATGATAGAGATGGTATACTAGATGTATGAGTATACATATATGACATAAAAATATATTCCTATTGTGTAAAATCCTCCTCCTGATGTGTATGATCCTCTCTATGCAGTGCAACAACATCTGTATGAGCTTTTATTGGGCATTACTCTCTATGTCCTCACCCCTACCTTTGGCTATGTACTCATCTATGTCCTCCTACTAGCGGCAGTGCATTGTAATCAGTGGGTATAATAGACACATCACCATCCCTAGGTTCCTCAGCCAGAGAATGTGGATCAGGATATAACTATGGATTCTCATCATTGACACTCTCACATATGAAATGAAGAGAATCTAGGAGATCCCCCACATCTGGGTGAACTACATCCCACCTAATTAATTCTTCCTCTTAAAAATATTTGATATTTATTATTTGATCAGTTCCATTTGACTTCTAATGAAATAAAATTTAAATTAAAACAAAACATGACCTAAAAATTTAAAATAAATTTTAGTAAACATACCAACTGCTTAATCCCGTTCTAGTGGCACAAAAGTTACATGACTACGTGCTATAATAATCCACCTGATAATCTAACTAATTTTTTATTGTGAGATATCCATGTTGAAAGATATTATATTGGGAACTTGTGTCCTAATACTCAATGTAACGTGCATGATATTGCAGCCAAACTTGAAGGTTCTGGGCGTAGCGGAAGCCTGGTTGGGACGGTACCCAACATTGATATTTATCATGATCAATGATTATTCTGGGATTAATACAATGACTAATTATAGTATCCATAGAATATAATCAAATATTTATAGAAAGAACAATGTGTCCTGAAACCTTAGAGCAGATCTTGCACATCATGTTTATAATTAATTTAATTAATTTCATAAAGAAAAATGATACCTGAATCTTTGGTATTTTTCATCATTGATGATGTATATCATCTTCAATGGACCTTCTTGATTATCTCATTGTGATTTTGAGGATCCAATCTAGAATCTCTCTAGAGGTGATCCTCATGATATCGAATGGCCTCCGATCAACATCGCTAGTTCTCCAGAAGCTAGTGCGGCAAAGTGATTGTCTTGTCTCGGTCCTTCTTGATCGCTTATTCTTCGGAATTGAATAACTTATCTCATTCTTGAGAGGGGAGAGAATAGTATTAGAGAGAGAAATTTTTTGGATCAACAATTCTCAATTCACTAGGCGTGTGGTGTGGTGTCTAGCACAATAGGTGTACTTTCCTATTTATATACATAGAATTTTAGTTACAAAATTTAATTGTCTGGAAACAATTAAATACATTCATGAACTTAGAGAAAACCCATTCATCCAATAATAATATAGCATCATTATTAATTGTGCGCCAACTTGTTCAAAATGATATTATAATTAAAATTCTACATCATAAAATAATAGCTTCATTATTTTAATTTGTTCCAACTAGTTACATAATAATTTATCATCTTGAAAATAATTATTTTACTACCTGACCGACCTTGGACCACTCGAACTCCACTTCCATTTATTGAACAACTGAATAAATAAATAAATAAATTATTATCTTAAAAATAATAATTTACAAACTAGTAAATAAATATTTATTAAATGTATAATAAAATAATTAAATAAATTTTATTTAATTTATTCGATCATTATAACTTGATTAAATTATTCCATTGTCTTGATAATAATATTTAATGTATTAAATAAATTCAAACAGAATTTAACCGAGACCAGCAAAAAAATAGTGTGTGACCCTCTAGGATTATTTCTCATTGTCATTTGGTCGGCATTCCTAAAGTCTAAGAGTTCTGTCTTGCAACGGGTCGAGGCACCCAAGAGAAAGTACATAAAGTTGCAACAACAACGTACACATATGAATGATCACTCTGTAATATAATCCCTTTTTCATAATATCTCATCAAGTAGGTTTCATGATAGTGTCATCAACCTTTATGCTTGATACATCATTCTTTGACTACCTAAAATAAACTCATCATTTCACCATGGCCATGGAATTTCACACGTCAGTTATATTTCAATCAAAGGGTCAAGATATCAACTTTTATAATGGGAAGGGACAAATCCTTCCCCAAATTATCCATTAATAACATGCCACTCCTGACACACCCAACGTACCCTACTTCCCGCCATCTGTTTGCATGACCGTTTTTATCTGTAAATAAAATTTAGTAAGTCATGACACATATTAATGATAATATTAAAGTATAAGGATAATTATAGATGATTGCAGATAGAAATATATGATGACACCAAAACATTTGGAATTCCTACTTGCAGGTATGTTCTCATAATCTCCTATATTGTAGATTACCAAGTGCGAACTTCATGAGAGGAAGTCTAATTTTCTTTACGTGTACTCGCACCTAACAGTCTATATTCTATGTGTCCCATCATAACATGTTATCCAACAACAGAACTATATTTAATAATATTGTTATAGTATTTCAAGGTTCTCATCATAGTGGGGAACTGATAGGACCTTATTAATGCAATATATACTCGAGGACATTATTACATTATAGTCATACAAAACAATGAACAATATGTAATAATACATTAAATATCCATGTAATAAAAGTAAAACCAATTGGTTCTAGGACACCAAATCTTACAAACTCCTACTTAGACTAGATCCAGCTGCCTACAACTTTTAGACTACTAGACCTCATCTGATGATCATGTTTCGGCTAAGTTAAGGATATAGTCAAGGGGTCCGCTGCATTTTCTTATATGGAAATACTATTCACTAAAACATCACCTCTCTGAAAAAAAATCCTTTAATAGATGATACTTCTAAAGTATGTGCTTCATCCGCTGATGTGACCTTGGCTCTTTTGTGAGAGCCACCGCTGTAGTATTATCACAGTACAGTGTGATGGGATATTTACTACTAGGTATCACATCTAGCTCCTAGACGAAGCTTCAAATCCAAACTGCTTCTTTAGCTACCTCAGAAGCTGCTATATACTCAGAATCAGCTACAGAATTTGTGACCACACTCTGCTTTGAGCTCTTCCAGCTCACTGCACCTCCATTCAAAGTGAAGGTGTATCCTGTTTGTGACTTCATTTCACCTTGATCAGTCTGGAAAATAGCGTTTTCATTTCATCTGATGACTAGTTCCTCATCTCCTCCATAAACTAGGAACATATCTTTAGTATGCCTCAGATACTTTAGGATAGTCTTGAATGCCATCCAATGGCGGTCACTTGGGTCAGCTTGGTATCTACCTACTGCACTCAATGTGTAGGCAACATCCATCCTAGTACATAGCATGGCATACATGACTGACCCATTCACTGATGAATATGGAATCATTTCCATTATCTTTCCTTCCTCATGTGTCCGAGGACACATTTTCTTGGAAAGATGAATTCCACTTGACGCTGGAAATAATTCCCTCTTGGATTGTCCCATACTAAATCTCTTCAAGAATCCTATCAATGTATGTACATTGAATTAGGACTACAAATCTATTGGATCTATCATGATGTATCTTGATCCAAAAATATATACTGCCTTTCCCAAGTCTTTCATAGAGAAACAATGATTCAACCATGCCTTAAAAGACTGCAAGACTGGTATCTCATTTCCAATGAGTAATATGTCATCAATATGTACTATTAGGAAAACTACAACCCTCCCACTAAACACTTTTTAGACACAAGTCTCACATTATTTTGTGATAAAACCAAATTCTTTTATGGCTTCATCAAAATGAATGTTCGATGACCTGGATTCTTATGTTCCCACATAAATGTATTTCTACTAATTTCAGGAATTATTGGCATCTTTTTTAGTCACAAACCATTCAAGTTGTGTCATGTAGACATCTTCCTGAAGGTTCTCTTTAAGGAATGTTGTTTTGGAATCCATTTAGAAAAACTCATAGTCATGGTAAGCCATAATAGAATGTATGATTTTGATGGATTTTAGCATTACAACTGGGGAGAGGATTCATCGTAGTCAATTCCTTGATTCTATTTAAAACCTTTTGCAACTAGTCGTGCCTTAAAGGTACTGACATGGCCTTCCATGTCCAGTTTCTTCTTGAAAACCCATTTGCAACCAACATGTTTTACATCCACTGGAGGATCTACCAAAATCCAAGCTTAGTTTTGGTACATGGAATCCATTTTAAAATTCATGTCTTCTTGCCACATGGCAATGTTTGGGCCACTTACTACTTTCTTATATGTTAGAGGATCATTATTATCAACTAATAAGGAGTCACCATCTTCGGTAACTAGAAAAGCATACTATTCCGATTCTCTAACCTCTATTTTACTCACACGCAGTACTTGTGTCTTTGGAACAGATTCATATTCCATGGGGCTTTGTGGAATTTGTTCCTATACAAACTCTTTTTTACCTTGAGCCTCGACTTCATCTAAGTCTATCTCGCTCCCACTATCTCTTTCGGAGATGTTCTCCCTCTCAAAGAATATGGAATGTCATTCCACTATAGCCTTTTTGTCTAAGGGGTTTTATATGTAATATCCTCTTGTTTCTTTGAGGTATCATATAAAGGTACACTTTTTTCCTCAGGGTACGAGCCTGTTACTGGAAGAGACCTTAACAAATTCTTCGCTACCCCACACATGTAAATTCAATAACATGGATTTTATTCCACTTCATAACTCAAATGGAATACCATTTATCGATTTAGTTGGTACTTGGTTTAATATCTATGATGCTATTTTCAACACATATCCCCGTAAGGATAATGGGAGACTCGCATTAATCATCATTGATCTCACCATGTCCAACAGGGTGTGGTTTCTCCTTTCTCTCACACCATTTCACTACGGAATTTTTGGAGGAGTGAGTTGGGATAGAATCCCAAAATCCCATAAGTAATCAATGAAGTATTGATTAAGATATTATCCACCCCAGTCTGAGAAGAGTTTCTTAATCTTCTTACCAAGATGGTTCTCAACTTCATTATTGTATTCTTTGAACTTATCAAAATAATCTGACATATACCTCATTAAGTAGGTATATAAATATCTACTAAAATCATCAGTAAAAGTTATGAAGTACGAGTACCCTCCCCATGCTTCAACTGGAAATGGTCCACACACATCAGTATGAACCAATTCAAGAAGTTCTTTATCCATTTCCCCTTTCCCACTAAATGGGGATTTGGTCATTTTTTCATTGTAAACATGCTTGATATACTGCAAGTGGTTTTAGTTATAAAGAATCTAAATATCCATCTTGATGTAACTTTTCCAAGTGTTTCTCAATTACATGACCTAGCTGGTGATACCAAAGTTGGGTGTTTTATAAGTCCAGTGAAGTATCTTTGTTATCGATTTCCATTACTTGGTTCGTGTAATCCAACACATAAAGTATGTTGTATAAATGTGCCCTACCATAAAAAATGATATCTTTTCTAAAAGAAGCAACATTCATTTCTAATCATGAAAACAAATCCATTTGTATCTAATCTAGATACAAATATAATGTTTATAGTAACAGAAGGCACATAATAACAACACTTTAACACCAAGATCATCCCAATTGGAAACGTGAGGTTGTAGTCCCATACAGCTACAATAGAAAGTCTAGCTCCATTGGCTACTCATATATCTACCTCCCCTCGATCAATCTTCATGAATATACTTGGTTCCTATATTTGGATACATATGTGAGCACCACAAGCTGTATCTAATACCAAATCTGTAGAAACAAATAGATTGCATTTGAAAACAAACGCACCTGAAGCTTCCCCTTGTTTCTTAGGCAGGGTGGAGTTCTTCTTCTAGTTGGCCTTCTTGCCACATGGGAAACAAATAGCCTCCTATTCCCTTGCCTCCCCGTTGATCTTCCTTTTCTTGGAAGGCCATGAAGAAGCTTTAGGCTTAAAGCTCTTTGCCTTCCCTCTCCTATTATTCACCAAAAGGACAGAAGGCTTTTCGTGCTTCATATATTTGTCCACTTGGAGAATGAGGATAAGAAGATCAGATAGAGACTTCTCAATGTTGTTCATGTTGAAATTCACAGCAAAGTTAGAGAAGCTCTAAGGGAGTGATACAAGAATGAGATTAGTTCCCAGTTCTTCAGGGAGCTTAAACCTTAGACCTCTAGGTGCTCAATGTAGCCAATGAGCTTGACTACATGAGGCCCTACTGAGGCACCTTCTCCAAACATACCCTTAAATATTTCCTTAGAGTTCTCAAACCTTTCCAATCTTGCTCTCTCTAGGTAAAGACCACGGATGTGCTCAAGCATGCTATAAGAATCAATATTTTCATGAGATTTCATGAGATCATTAGACATTGATGATAGCATCAAACATTGAGCGTCAACTATATCGGTCATATGTATATCATAGAACAAGAAATAATCATCCCTCACCTCTTTGGCTGGTGGATAAGGTAATGCTGACTCCAGCATGTAATACTACCATTCATGGCGTAGGATAAACCAAAGGCATCTATACTGTTCCTAGAAGTTTCTATCGCTGAGGATGTTGCCTTTATCCATAATTGATTATAGGGATAGTGTGGTTGAATAGTTTTTCATTTTTATTCTACAATTAAAAGAGAATATTATTATTACATTCTTGATAACATTTTATAAGAAATAATAAATTTTATTAAGTCTCCCACTATTTCATCAAGTCCCGACGGCCCTGACCATTAAACTCAGAATGTACATTTTCCATGATATTAAAGTCGCAAGGATCCATATTCCCCTGGGAATAACCCCATCAAGGGTTGGTCAAGCTATTAAAGGTATTTAGGTAGGAAGGTATTTACTAACTACAGGCTTGAAACTCCTTGATATGTTGAGTGGACTCCCCAATGCTGAAATCATGACTTTAGATTTCTCAACTCTTTCCTCCAATATTATACCAAGTATAGCATGGTCTACTCCTATTGATGTAATATGGTTAAGTCGACCTAAAAACTTTCGTAAGGGCTTCCTATATAAAATTAAGTGTCCCAACAAGGGTTGGTCAAATCCAATGTTTTATTGAGTTTTTCCCTTTAATCATGTAATGTAAGGCTTGTTCTAACATAATATTTTATTTGAGGGATTTTTATATCTTATGCATGATTTCTTATTATCATTATTACGTAATTTTTAATATTATGTGGAACTTACTTAATTTATTAACTATGTCTTGATAATATTTACTCATAAGTCTGGTTTATTTTAGTTCCATCATGCATGCTTTTTTAATTCATTAATTATGTGGTCAGGACTACACATCCATAATGATAAACCATGAAACTGAAAAAAAAAGTTAATGGCATGATCATGTGCTTTTCTAATGGTTAGTTTATCTAGTGGTTGATAAACTAACCCTGACCTAGGGGAGAAACAACTTGAACCTTCTGGGTTCATGTTTACAGCTTCCACCTACCCACCTCTGTATCTCCTGGGATTGGTTTCGTCATGGCACCAGCTTGAACAGCCCCCACTAGCTTGGGAGTTCCATCCATTACATATGCCTTTTTTAATTCACATGTAGGCGAGGGGTAAAATGGGTTTTTACATAAAAGAATCCTTGGGCATGAATTCCATATATATTAATGAGGAGAAGGCTCCTAGGACAACAAATTTAATTCAAATAAATGAATTAAAAGAAACCATACACACACAAAGGCCTTGGTCAAGCACATGATCATCCATACATGCAACGATATTTACGCATTAATAAAACTAGAAATAAATTAATTAATCATTTTTGTTTAAGATAAATCATGCTCGAATCAATTAATTATCATCTGTAATTAATCATTCATTTTATCCTAAACCCCTTTCTGAATTTCCTTCAGATTTTAAAACTTCATAATTTTAGACAAATAAATTCATTTATATTTATCTTTGTACATAACTTATACCTTGGAGGTAACCTGGTGAATTCATATTCATAGCTACCGAATGATTAGAAATTAACATCACAAAAATGTTAAATTAAACACAAATATACAAAAAAACTTATCACGTGTTGTGCCTCAGCTTTATGCCCACAAGACGGTACAAGTCTTATGGGTTTGTATAATATAATAATAAATTTTAATAAATCTGTGTAATTTGGATGAGTACTGGATGTGTAGTTCCAACTACACAACATGTATTATTTTTTATCGTCTATTCTAAGTACATTCCTTGGGAAATAGAGTGTGATTATACTTCGGAAATCTTCAGATTACATTGCGTGTCTAGTGGGTCACACACTGTGTAGTTCCTTGTTACATGGTCTCCAGCCAGTCAAGCCATGTACAGGGTAGACGGTCCAACCCTAACCCAAAGGGACTACATGCCATGTCCATTGGGCCACACTGTGTGTAGTCTGAAAACTATGTGCCACATGTTCCTGGTCAACACACGGAGTCATTTAAGACTTATAAAGACTCCAACAAATGACTTGTTTTCACAGACTGATCTGATGCATTAATCGTGACAACATAGTGTATACTGCTGAATTCACACCGTGTGTTCTAGTGTTTTACAGCCAGGAAGCTTTTGCACCTCTGGATGAGATCCTCTATTTTATTTTAATCAAAATTAAAAGAAAACGCCATTTCTATAAGGTGAACAAGAAACTAAAGAGGAGGAATAGATCTCGAGATTTAGATTTTAAATATTATTTACATGAATTGAAACAAGTAAATTATTAAATTCATAATTCATCAATGAAATATTTAAATAATTATAAACTATGATGTAACCCCTCTGATACCACTTGAAGGTTCTAGGTGTAGTGGAAGTGTGGTTGGGACGATACCCAAATTTTATTTTTACCATGATCAATGATTATTCTGGGATCAATACGATGATGAATGCCAGTCTCCACGGAATATAATCAAAGGATTGGATAAATGAGAAAGAGGCATGAAGCCTTAGAGGGAACGTTGAACATTATGTATAAAATTAATTTAATTAATTTTCTAAAGAAAAACAATACATTTATCTTTGGTATTTTTCTTCATTGATGTTGTTGATTGTTCGGAATGACCCTTCGAAATTATCTCATTGCGCTTGTAAGGATCCAAACTAGAATCCCTCAAACAGTTATCCAAACGTGCTCTGATGGCCTCTGATCGACACTGCTCATTCTCTGGGTGCTAGCGCAGTGATTTGAGTGTCTTGTGTCTGTCATTATTGATCACTCTTTCTTAGTCTGCAAAGAATGTCTCTCAGTCTTGAGAGGGGAGAGAAGGGGATTCATGAGAGAAATTGTTTGGCTTAACAATTATCAATTCATCAGGCCTGTGGTGTGGTGTCTGTCATAATAGGTGTACTTGCCTATTTATATACATGGAATTTCATTTACAATATTTAATTGCATAGAAACAATTAAATACGTTCATGAACTTAGAGAAAACTCAGGCATTCAATAACAATACCACGTCATTATTTATAGTGCGTCAACTTGTGAAAAACTGAATTATAAATAAAAATCTACATCATAAAATAATAGTAGCATTATTTTAATTTATTCCAGCTAGATAAATTATTATTTACCATCTTGAAAATAATTATTTTACTACTGGACAGGAGTTGGTCCGCTTGAACTCACCTTCCATTTATTGAACACCGTAATAAATAAATAAATGATTTATTCTCTTAAATAAATATTTTGTTTAAAAACAAGTAAATAAATATTTATTAAATATTCAATAAATTAAATAAATATATTTTATTTAATTTATGAAATCATTATAACTTGAATAAAATTATTCCACAGTCTTGAGAATAATTTTTATTTCATTAATTAAATTCAAATAGAATTTAACCGAGACCAACAAAAACACTTATTGTGTTAGCCTCTTGGATTCTTTCTTATTCGAATTAGGTGGGCTTGCCTAAATTCCAAGAGTAATATCTAGAAATGGGTCAAGGAACCTATGAGAAATAGCGTAAAGTTGCAAAAACAATATCCACATACGAATGCTCACTGTGTAAAATAATACCTTTGTCGCAATATCTCATCAAACATGTTTTATGATTGTGTCATCATCTTTTATACATGATACGTCATTCTTTGACTAAATAAAATAAACTAGTCGTTAAACCATGTCCATGAAATTTTTTGTGACGGTTCTATTTTAATCAAATGGATAAGATATCATCTTCCATAAATGGAAGGGACAAATCCTTCCTAGACTTATCTATTAATAACATTCCACTCATGACACACCCCACATACCCTACTTCCCGCCAACTGTTTGCATGACGGTTTTCATCAGTAAATCAAAGTACATATGTCATGACATGTATTAATGATAATCTTAAAGTCTAAGGATCATTACACATGCTTGCAAATAGAAATATCTGATGACACCAATACACGCATAATTCTTACTAGCGGTTCTGTTCTCATAATCTCTTATCTTTGTGATTACCAACTGCAATGTTCAGAAGAGGAAGTATCATCTTCTTATGAGTACTTTCACCTGACGGTATGCATGTTATGTGTCCCATCATAGCATGTTATCCAACTGCAGAACTATATTTAAGAATATTGTTATAACATTTCAGGGTTATAATCATAGCTGGGAACTTCCATGACCTTATGAATGAAACAAATAATTGAGGACATTGTTAAATTATAGTCATACAAGAAAATGAACAATATGTAATAATACATTAAATATCCCTGTAATCAAAGTAAAACCAGTTGGTTCTAGGACAACAACTCTTACAAATCTATCACTTGTCTACCATTGAGAGTATTAAAATATAACTCATCAACCTATAATGGTGCAATAGGGATATTCTCTATATATCCAAACTATTTCATGAATCATTCTGGATGGTACTACTCAATGATGTGGAATTTGAAGAGTGTCACCACTTCACCACGATCTCTAACCATAGTTGTGTAGTAAGGTGAAAGAAACATGTATAACATCACATTCCATCCTGGGTCGACACTGAACCGTTCACCTGGGCTCATCTGAATCATGGACTAAGGGGTGTTCTTGATCCCCATAGGTTGAAAACTAGTGTCTAGCATCAAAATATGCAATTGAGAACAATTTTTGCCCAAAATAAATAACAAGGATCCAGAAATTAAAATGAAAAATGAAAAAAAAACAAATAACCAACTGCTGAATATTTTGGTTGGAGTAGAGTACTCGAGAGGGGTGTTAATTGAGTATCTATACAAATTTCTACTTGAAAAGTTTTCTTAAAAGGATCCCTAATAAATTTAAATACATACCATTTAATCAATTTAATATAGTTATGAAGGATTGACTGTTTAAATAAATTCTAAGAAGATTGATTAATTCTCAGTAATCTTAATATCAGTCATAAATATTAATTTTGAAGCTATTATAATAAAGAGAAACAATTATAAATTCTTTACAAGATTAACTATCAAAGTAAACTTAGGTATTTCTTAATTATACAGTAAAATAGATAAAAATAATTTAAAAAACACAGTGGATATAAAAAAGTGGTTCAATTACAAGCAGAGACCTAATCCACTTCACATGGTAATCACCTACCACCAAGTAGTTTATATTAATAAACTTGATCCATACCCTGGATCAGGGTAAAAAAAGTACACAAGACTATCCAGGTCACATGGCCTCTTTCACAGTTCATCGTGGGTATGAACTATCAGGTCACATTGGGACCTATTCCACAATTATCTGTGAGAATAAAAAAGCATAAACATATGTGAGAGGAAGGATTTCTTGTATCCCACTGTTTAATGCAGGATACATGGTTTGATTTTATACAGACACAAACACTGCTCTAAAATCTAAAAAAACACAACATAGAAAAAATGATGAGATAAGGTTAGAAGTGCTCTGAGTGTTAGTCTATGCAGCTATGGACTTCTATGATAAAGCAGATGCAGGAATCGAGTCCTCTTGTGAGAAACAAAGTATCACAGGTCTGGTGTTATGGTTCAAATTTGGATCGTGTTCTTTGTGGATTCTATATTGTGAAGATGTTCTTAACCCTGATCAATTGTATATCAACTTTTTGGATTCATTAATTCTTCATGTGTTATTCAAATGTATTTAGTCTCATGTGTCTTTTTTTTCAACAATTCTCATGCTTTTTTGTTATCATTCTCTTTTGGTTCACTATCCTCTATGTTCGTTTCTGGCCAAACTGTTCTTTTTATTCATGGAGTGAATGTGTTAGATCAGATAGGATGCATGTATTCTTCACCTCTTACCTCATACTATTAGGTGACATGTCTACAAATAAACATTAATTATTTCAGTGTATTTAAAATATTCAAATATGACTGTTAGAGATTAAATTGAAAAATGATGAAACTTATTATGAAATGGTCTCACGGTATATCAGGAAACAGTGTCTCTATGAAATAGGGTCTCCTTTAAATAGTGTCCCCTTGAAATGGTGTCTCCTTGAAATGGTGTCTTCTTTAGTGCTTTTGAGCAATGAGACAGTCCTGATAGCATTGTTGTATATAGATCTGGAACTGGTAGCACAGATGTGGTGTCTGATAACTATGTCTGGTCATAGTGTCTGAATGGCCATGGTGTCTAGATGTTCATGGTGTCTGGATAGTCACGGTGTCAGGGTCACTATGTCTTAATGTTCATGGTGTCTGGTCACGGTGTCTAGGTCACGGTGTCTGGATGGTCACAGTGTCTTGTCACGGTGTTTTGGTCACGGTGTCTGGGTCCTTTGCAAGAAAAAACATAACCAGTTGTAGACTCATGGTTTCTCAAACATATCCAAAATATTTGTAGACTGATGTAAACAATGATATTCATAGAATGTATTAGAATCAATCATTTATCAATGAAATCCATTAAAACACAAACTAAAAATAGTTTTCAAAAATTATTTAGTGCATAAAAACTATCCATTTGTACACATGATTGGAGACAGATTACATAGGATTGACAGGTTTATATAATTTATCATATTTGGTATCATTAAAACATGACTAACACATAAGGAGTCCAACAATCACCCCCTTTTTTTATCAAAAATCATGTGAGTCAAAGATAAATTCTTAGTGAATGTGTCTTGTTCTTTTCCTTAGTGTGCATACCTCTCAGTGTGCATATCTCTCAGTGTGCATATCTCTCAGTGTGCATATCTCTCAGTGTGAATATGTCTCCCCTGTTTGGTATTATTAAAAAGAATAAAAAAAATAAATTAAATAATAGATAATATTATTGTACAATAAATTACATGGATTAAAAGTGTCATTACAAACAGTAAGAAAGAAAAATATAGAAATCAACCCTATAAAATTAATGTGTTCATTTATCTTCAGTACCAGCTCTCTTCTCATTACCCTTGGCAGTAGCATCACTAGAAGCCACAGAAGCAGAAGTAGAAGGGGAAGAAGGAAGTGTACCAACTGACAGAGAAGGTAGATGGGGACCTTCAAAGACATAAGGGGCCAACGAAGGTGCAGTGGAAGACCGAGGAAACTGTTGGACAAGGATAACATGTCTGATCTAACTTAGAGCCTGAGAGACAGAAATAGTGGTAGAGGAAAGGGAAACGGATCAGAAGGTAGGCATACTAGGTCCCAAGGGTGTAGCTGTAAGAGCCACAATAGCAGTACTATGTACATGGAGATAAGGCCTCCAACGTTTGATGAATTCAGCAATAATCTCACCACCATACTACGTTGCTTTCTCAAAGTGATCCTTGTTCTCCATAAACTTTTCCAACAAAGAGTGAATTCTTTGAGCTTTTGGACTTTCATTTTGAATGCTTGATTGATAGGAGAGATTATCAGATACACAACAAGGTAGTTGAAGTGGTTTTTCACTTCATGAGTCGGGAAGATCCTATTGACGAAAAGGTCCACATTATTAGTAATCTCTTCCTAGGAATCATTTTATATTTTGGAATGAATTCTCACCAAATCAAGAACTATTTCACTATTCATGGGAACCTCATATAGAGATTCATTTTTCAAATCCACTAAGAACAGATTGGATTTCTTCTTTAATAACTATTCTAAGTAGATATCTATCCAAGGAGGGTTGAGATGATTGTCCAGAAGCACTAGAAGCAGTAACAACCGAAGTAAGAGACATCATTTGATTCATAACTTTTTGGAGATAGCCCTTATAATCATCATTAAACATTTTAAGACCAATAACAAGCTCACACATCTCTTGAACAATTTGATTATTTCTATCAGGTATTATGTCATACAAAAAGGATAGATTTGGTTGAACCAAGGAGGATACTTCCTGTGAAATCTGACCACCAATATCCTCAACAGGATGAGAAATAGGGTCTGGTCCTGATTTCAGCACTCTATGCATATCTTCATCCACTCCTCGGAGTGAATTCACTTCATCACTTAACTATTTTTTTCTCAACTCTGGTCTCTTTAATTTCACGAGGCAGCCTTGGCTGAATCTACCATATGATCTTTTCCAACAACAGGACAACATATTTTTCACTCAAATTGGTTATAGGAGTAGATTGGGTATTCATGAGATTTTCAACTCCATCCAAGAGGGTAGCTCCAAAATCTTTTAAATAATCCTTACTTACCAATGTATAAGGTTCTTGTGAAGGTTCAGTACTAGGAGTTGAGATAGGATCAGGTTCCTTTGCATTGACAATTTTAGGAGTAGATGTCAGTTTCAATTGAATCTTAGTAGACAGATCTATACCTTTAACGGATACTTCTTTTGAATCATTCACATCAAAATAACATGGGACTTTATTCCATGTATCCAATGATCTTGGATCAACTAGATTAAGCACTTCAACAGTTTCCAGATTGGGGGGGCTGCTCCCCCTCAACAGGTGCATCTTTCTCAGGACTGAGAGATTTAAATCCTTGATCTATTTCAAAGATTTCATCCCCAATATCCTCACCCATTTTCTTTCTATCCAAATAAAGGGCTTGGTCCATTATCTCTGCAGGATATGGGATAATATCAAGAAAAACATGTTCCTCTACATGTTCCATATAAGAAGATTCTTGCACAAGATAAATATCTTCTTCTATATGCTCTTCTAAAACATCATATTAACTTACATTAGATATATATTCTTCTTTAGAAGTAGGTTCTTCTACCAGATTAGAAACTTCTTCAGAAACTGGCATTTACTTCATAGTGAAGTCTTGGAGAACAGGTTCACTTTTTTTTCATCCAGAATAGTTTCACTTCTAGGTACAACAACCACTTCCTCTTCTTCCTTATCAGAATACTCAAAAAATTTATCCGGATGAAAATCAGGATCCAAAATGTCTTTAGGTCTTGAAGAGTGATCCACCGTATTTAACCTTTCATAAACCCTATAATTATCCTCCACACATGATTTTATCCATGGATTCCAAATGATTTTCATTCTCTTTACAATAACTTTAGAAAGGAAAAATTCATTGTCCATAATGACTTCTTCATTGAGTCTAACCAACCCTTTATCGTGAAGCATAGTTGAGATTAATCTTGATTAAAATAGGGAGGTTGACATAGAGGTTTTCTTGATCAACTCACACATCTAAAGGATAAAATACTTGAATAGGTTGATCTTGTGTCCATTTTTCATGAGATGTATCAAAAATACATCCTGATATTTGAGTGTAGCAAAATCCCTTTTTCTGGTGCTAATCATATTCTAAACAAATTTAAACAAAATTCTGGTTTCACCATATAGCTCAGCAATTATGGCTCATTTCATTGATTAATTTCTAGTTAAGCTTCATAATGCTTCTTCCAAAAAAAATAACTCACTTGGAGGAGGAGGAACTTTCCAATAGTCCTCAATAACACCCTCATGAGATATCCATAGGCATGTAGCCTACAACATCAAAGAAAAGGTACATCGCTGGCCATTTATCCAGCTTCTCATAACAAAGATATCTTCGGTATCAAAAGAGAATTGAACATACTGATAAAACTATGCATCTAGCCTCGGGTAAATGGTTTCATCCTAATTTGTGAACCAATCACACCACCCTTTATCTTTTATTACTTTCAATAATAAATACTTACTTGACAGGAACCACATGAGACTAATTTCCATTTCCGGAATGACTACTACGTTCACCAGGATTATATTCAATGGTCCTTAGGGTGCTAACTTTGGTGATATTTTCTTTTCCTTATTTGAATTTCACTTATCAGGGGTTGATGAGGATGGGAGTTTCATTATGGGAATTCAATGAAGGTTCGAGAGAGAGAAAGTTTTAAAGAGGGGTTACAGTTTGAGAGAAGATAACTTGAGTGAAGAAAGACTGAAAATTCATTCAATATTATCATTTAGAGATACCAAGAATCACAAAATAAACGGCATATGAAAGTAAAAGAACAAAATAATTAATTACTATGATAGAAGTTATAATATGTAAATAAAGAAATAAATCGTTTTTATGGTGAGATCATAAATGACTTCCATAATGAGACAGGAACTGGATTTCATGGTGAGACTGTAACATGGTTTCATGGTGAGACCATAACTGTGTGATTTCTAAACTGTGTGATTGTATTATCTGAGATAGTAAGTTCTATACAGTAATTGAGATTTATTAAATGTGAGACTATAAACATGAAATAGAAACTTTTATGATAGTAAAACTATAGAACTGTTACAGTTAGACAGTAATCATAATACAATGACTTGTAAAACCCTAAACCATCAAATAGTAAGTTGTGAAAAAGTATACTTACAATTAAAATTTATCATTCCCAATTCATGTCTGATGTAATCTATTATTTAATAATTTAATGGTTTGGGGAATACATTGGTGAGCTGATATTCAGTTCCAATGAATTCCAATGAGATATCACATTTTTTATAATGATATGTCAAAAAGTGATGCCTTTAATCAATATGTTTTTTCATAGAGTGTGAAACAGGATTTTTGGAGATGTTAATGGAACTTTTATATTCCCAATTTATAGGTACATTCCTCAATTGATATTCGTAATCTAGTAATGTGTGTTTTATCCAAAAAATTTGTGCACAAAAACTACCATCAACTATGTATTCAGCTTCTTTAGTAGATAGTGTAATAGTATTTTGTTTTCTACTACACCATGATATTAGTGACTTGCCTAAAAAGTGACATGTTCCAGAGGTGATTTTTCTATCTAACATAAAACCTCCAAATTCAGCATCAGAAAAACTAACTGACTAAAATGATTCTCCTCTGTGATAAAACATTTCTAGATTGGGTGAATGCATGAGGTATTTAAAAATTCACTGAAAAACATTTAAATGAGAATCCTTAGGGTTTTCTTGAAAACAAGAACACACACACACACTAAACACAATTTCAGGTCAGCTAGCAGTTAGGTAGAGTAAACTTCCAATCATCCTTCTATAAGTTGTTTGATCAACAGATTTTCCATGTTCATCAAGATCCAACTAACACGTAGTACTCATTGGAGAGTCATTATTTTTAGTTCTATCCAAACCAAAACGTTTTATAAGATCTCTAGTATATTTGATTTAATATAAAATAATACCATCATTATTTTGAATTATTTTAAATCAAAGAATGGTTTTTAGTTCACCCATTAAACACATTTCAAATTCATTTTTCATAATTTTATAAAATTCCATACATAAATAATTTTTTGAAGATCCAAAGATAATGTCATCTACATAAATTTGAACCACTAAAACTTCATTGGAAATTATTTATATAAAAAGGGTAGGATCAGCTATTCCTTTTGTAAAACCTTTGGAAATAAGGAATGTACTCATTCTATCTTACCAAGCTCTTCAAGATTGTTTTAAAACATATAAATCTTTTGATAATTTAAAAATAGTATTTGGAAAAGGAGGATTTTTAAAACTAGGGGTTTCTCAGAAACGACATCCTTAGTTATATACCCATTTAGGAATCTATTTTTAATATCCATTTGATATAGTTTGAAAATCAAATGTGCTGCATAAGAAAGTAGAATTCTAATGGCTTCAAGTCTGGCTACTGGTGCAAAGGTCTCTTCATATTCAATTACTTCTTATTAACTATAGCCTTTTTCTACCAGTCTATCCTTTTTTCTTACTATATTACTACCTTCTTCTACATTTTTTATAAACACCCATTTAGTGCCTATGGTAAATGTGTCTTTAGGTCTGTCAACAATTTTCCAAACATTTTTCCTTTCAAACTTATTATGCTCTTATTGCATAGCCATCACCCAAAATTCATCATTGATAGCATCATTAATGTTTTTAGGTTCAAGTTATGACAAGAATACTTGATGTTCAACCTGATTTATAAGAGAATATATAGTTTGAGTTCCTTTATCTAAGTCTCCTACAACAGTATCTAAAGGATGGTTCTTAAGAGTTCTAGCAGCTCTAAAAAAGGAAGGACTCATGATTTCAGGTTCTTCAGTAGGGTTAGGTTCATTGTTACTTGAATCTAAAGAATTTATAGAACTAGAAGTTTTCACAAATTCCTTCATAGGGTGGTTAGAGGATTTTGATTTATTTTCCAGATTTGATACATCATCCTATAGGTTATATAGAGTTGTTTTAGGCTCATGTGGATCTGTTTCATTAAATTTTACATGGACAGATTTTTCCACACATTTAGTTCTTTTATTAAACACTTTATAGGCTTTACTAGAGACGAAATATCCTAAAAAGATTCTTTCATCACACTTGGATGCAAATTTGTCAAGATTTTACATAGTATTGAGGATGTAGACTTTGCAACCAAAAACACTAAAGTAGCTTACTTTGGGTTTTCTGTTGTTCCATAACTCATATGGAGTTATTTTAAGAATAGGTCTAATCAATACTCAAGCCCAAAAATAAATAGGTAAGTCATATTCACAAATCATGGTTCTAGAAATCCCTTGAAAGGTTCTATTTCTTTTTTCTACAACTCTATTTTATTGAGGTGTTATAGGGTAAAAGAAATTATGACTATAGGTATTTTGGGAACAAAAACATTCAAACTTTTGATTTTCAAACTCATGGCCATGATCACTTTATAAGGATATAATTCTTAATCCACTATGATTTTCAACAGTTTTGGCATATTTGGTAAAATGAGAGAAGGATTAACTTTTGGGATCCAAAAAGAAAGTCCAAGTATATCTAGAAAATTCATAAACAATAATGTAAACATAGTGAACCCTATATAAACTAGAAACTCTAGATGGTCCAAACAAAGCCATGTGAACCAGTTCTAGAGGTTGATAAGTTGACACTTATTTCTTTGGTTTGAAGTAAATTTTGTGTTGCATTCCATTTTGAAAAAGATTACACACTTTATCATTTGGAAACTCATGTTTGGGTAGATATTTGACCAAGAATTTTCTAGTTGTCTTTCTAAGAGAGTGAATATTATAGTGCCCTAGTCTCCTATGCCAAAGCCAAGAGTCTTTGTTAAATACAATTAAACATAAAGTATTTTTAATAACTAAATAATTTAAGTTAACATAGTATAAATTTTCATTTCTTAAAGTAGAAAATACTAATTCATTTTCAGAATTGAAAACATTTAAAGGATCATTTTAAAATTTAGCATCAAATCAATCATCACATAATTGTGAAACAGTAAGTATATTATATTTCAATCCATCAAAAAACATACTTTGGAAATTAAAACTGAGTTAGAGTTACCGATTTGGCTAAGTCCAATGATATTTCCTTTATCATTTTCACCAAATGTGACATGTTCACCATCAATTTTTATTAAATTCTTGAAGCATGAATAGTCTCCTGTCATGTGTCTTGAACACCCACTATCCTAGTACCATAATCTTTATAGGATCTTTTTAAGCAACTTTCCAACAAAATAGTCAAATAAAAATAGAGTTTGGCACCCATATTAGTTTGGGTCTAGTAATATTAGTTACTAGTGATTTAGGAGCCCAAATCTTCCTCATAGGTTTCCTATAAGCATTATGTAAAGTACATGAAAAGTAAACTCTATTTGGTCTAGAAAATCATGAAACAGTAGAGAGTTTGTCATAAAATGAACTAGTTGAATTTTTTCTAGAACTAGGAGTAATGATGTATGTCCTAGACTTAGAAACAAAATTAGATCTTCAAAAAATTATTTTACTAGGTTGATAGCCAATACTAGTAGTATATTTAGGATCAATTTCTTTAGCCAACCTTTATACCAAAGTATCATTACCATTATTAAACCTTTCAAGATCCTTTTTTAATTTCTCATTAGATATATTTAGTCCATTGTTTTCAATAAGTAATTGAGAATTTTCATCCCTTTCAATAGTATGCTCGGACTTAACAGTTGAGGTAAGAGAATACTATTTCATTAAAGACTTATATTGATCTTTTAGTCCATTAAATGTCTCTTCAAGCATATTACAGTACTCAATCATTTCTTCATTAGAAATATTTTCAGATTCACTCTCATCTACAGAATAATAGGAATTGTGTACAGGAGATTCCAGTGTTACCTTAGATGTTTTTTTTCATAAAACACATATTGGATTTGTTAGCCTCTTCATCATGTGAAGATTCTGAGTCACTTGAAGTATCCTGATAAGCACTCCATGTTGCTTTCATTTCATATTTATACATTCTATATTTGTCCCCATATTTCTTTTTGTACTTGATATTAGGACAATCATCCTTTATATGTCCCTTTCATTTATACTCATAACATACTATCTCATCAGACTTTTTGCTTCTTTTCCAATCTTTCTTCCAGCTTCTCTTTTGATCATATCATCCCTTGAATTTTGGCTTTCTAAAAAATTTATTCATCTTATAAAATCTCTTAAACCATCTAGAAAATTGAGTCATCTCCTCATCACTACCAGGTGATGATTGGTCACTACGAGAACATTCTATAGAGGCTTCAAATTTACCTTTGTATTTTTGTTTAGAATTGGTTGTTGTTATTTTTATAGATTTTATTTTCGGTTCATCCACCCCTTCCATGTTGACTTTAAACTCCTCTTCATACATAATTAGTTTCCAAATGAGTTCTTGTATAGGTAACTTTCAGATGTCACATGATTCTCAAATAGAGACAGAGGTTCCTCTCTATCTGTCAGGTAGGCATCTAAGAATCCTCATAATTTTTCCTTTGGCAGTAACTTCTCTTCCAAGAGAAACGATTTTGTTAACAATTCCATTAAACCAGAGATACATGTCCGAAATTGGCTCATTAGGTTTCATTTTAAAGTTATCATATTTAATAGTAAAAGTATTATGTCCGATTTCTTTCACACTAGAAGTTCCTTCATGTGAAAGTGACAAAGTATCCCAATTTTCATGGGCAGTTTAACATACAAAAATTTTGTTAAATTCCTCATCTCCTAAGGAGAAATATGAAGCATTCCTGGCACTGAAATTTTTATTATAGGCATTATTGGTAGGGTCATCTGAAGTGATTCTATTAGTATCCATAATCTTATACTCGTCTATATTTGAAGACCAAATTTCAAAAACCATACTTTATAAATGCATTTTTATTTTAATTTTCCATTTGGAATAATTGGTACCATTAAATAATGGTGTTCTGTTTGTTGCATTACCTTACAATCTATTATCCATAATAAAGAAATACTTTGAAAGAGATAAAAATTTATAATTAATAGAATTTTAAAAATCTTTAAATTACAACTAAAATCACAGCTTAATAGGGTTACAAACAGAGTCTTAATAGGATTGAAAAACAGCCTCTGATACCAAATGGTGGTCGAAGTATAATACTCAAGAGGGGGGTGAATTGAGTATCTATAAAAATTTCTAGTTGAAAAATATTCTTAAAAGGTTACAAAATAAATTTAAATATAGCCCAATTAATCAAATTAATATGGTTATGAAAGTTTGACTATTTAAATAACTTCTCAAAAGATTGATTAATTCTCAGTAATATTAATATCAGTTATTAATATTGCTTTTAAATCTATTATAATAAGGCAAAACATTTATAACTTCTTTCCAAGATTACCTATGAAAGTAAAGTTGCTAATTTTTTAATTCTACAGTAAAATAGAGAAAAATAATTTAAACAACACAACTGATATAAAACAAGTGTTTCAGTCTTAAGA
The DNA here is from genome assembly GCA_963277665.1 of Viscum album. Classification (NCBI taxonomy): domain Eukaryota; kingdom Viridiplantae; phylum Streptophyta; class Magnoliopsida; order Santalales; family Viscaceae; genus Viscum; species Viscum album. Next base: position 792,109,395 of record OY728148.1, read on the forward strand.
TGAGACCTAATCCACTCCACTTGGTGATCACCTAACACTAAAAAGTTTATATTAGTAGACATGATCCACACACGGGATCGGGGTAAATAGTAGTACATAGGAATTTCTAGGTCACACGACCTCTTCCACAGTTCTTCATGGGTATGAAATATCAGGTCACACAAGGACCAATTCAAAAATTATTCATTGGAATAAACAAGTGTAAAAATATGTGAGAGGAAGGATATCTTGTATCCCTCAGTTTAATGCAGTAGACAATGCCTATTTTTATACAGACACACACACACACACACTGCTCGAAAATCTAAAAACAATAAACAATAGAGAAAAAATTATGATATATGGTTATAAGTGATTTGATTCTTAGTCTATGCAGCTCTGGACTTCTAGGATTAAGAATATTCAAGAATCGAGTCCCCTTGCGAGAAACATAGTAACGTAAGTCTGGTGCTCTGTTCAGATCTGGCTCGTGTTCTTCGGGGAGTCTGTATTGTGAAGATGTTCTCAACTTCGATCAATGATATCTCATATTTTTGGGATAAATAATTCTTCTTTTGTTCTTTAGGTTTATTGAGTTTAATGTGTCAATTTATCTCATGAATGCTCATGCTTCTTCATTATCGCGCTCTTTTGTTTCTCTATCCTCTATGTTTGTTTATGTCCACACTGCTGTTTTTATTCTTGGAGTTCATGTGTTGGAGCTGATAGAATGCATGTATTCTAAGACTCATAACTAAAACTATTAGGTGACATTCCTACAAAGAAATATTAATTATGTCTATGTATTTAAAAGATTCAAATATGATTTTTAGCAATTAAATTGAAAAACGACAAAAAAGACTAAGAAATGGTGTCACAGTCTATCAGGAAATGGTGTCTCTATAAAATAGTGTCTCCTTGAAATGATGTCTCCTAGAAATGGTGTAACCTTCTTTGATTTTTTGTGAGGAGATAGTGATGATGGCATAGTTTATAGAGATCAAGAACCAGTAGTACAGATGTGGTGTTTGGTCACAGTGTTGGGCCATAATGTCTGCATGGTCACAGTGTCTGGATGGTCATGGTGTCTTGTTACGGTGCCTGGGTCACAGTGTCTGGATGGTCATGGTGTCTGGTCATGGTGTTTGGGTCATGGTGTCTGGTCATTGTGTCTCAGTCACGGTGTCTGGTTCATGGTGTCAAGGTCATGGTGTTTGGGTCATAGTGTGTGGGTCCTTTGCCAGAAAAACATAACCAGTGGCAGACTCACGGTTTCTTATACTTAGCCAAATATTTGTATACAGACTTAGACAGTCATATTCATAGAATGGATTAGAATCAATAATTTATCAAGTAATTCCATTATTAAAAAAACTAAAAATAGTTTACAATAATTATTTAAGTGATAAAAAAACTAATCATATGTACACATGATTTGAGACAGATTACATGGGATTAACAAGTTTTACAAAATTTATTGGATTTATGATCATTAAAACATGATTAAAACATGGTGAGTCCAATAGAATCTTAAATAAATAAAAATACCCTTTCAGTTACAATAGAAAATAGAGAAAATTAAAAACTAAAAATGAAATTGAAAGAATAACCACACTGACCAAATCTCCAAGTGACCTCAAGGACACAACCAACCACGAGACCAAACCGCTCCAATGATGAGCACAATGACCTTCAAAATAGATTGGGTATACCGACACTGAGTGGTACATGTAGGGTTGGATCTTCATAGCATCATAGGAAAACACCATAGAATCCATACCTTACCTTTCCTTAAAACATTCCATTAATGCTAGTTCAAAATACAGTTATAAAAATAAGTTTTACACTATTTATTAAACAAACATATCTTTTCCATTTTAAAATCCAACACATGCCAAACTTATATTTTCAAAATATGTTCATTCCACTTTAAAACCACATTTCATTCCAAAGTATATAGGTCTATGCTAAAAAATAAACAAGATAATAGAGTATATTTATTAATAAGTGAACAAGAATAAAAACAAGAAAGAAGAAATAAGATATTCACATGAGTGATCCTAAAAATCCCTAGAAGTCCCCAAGATGTAATTGGTTCAGCACCACCTGGCAACATTTGGTGAAGCCCCTAATTCAATAACCAATTTCCACCCTAAACTGACCAATTTAGTGTCACATCCCACATGTCCTATCTATGATCCAGGGGGTACCAACCCATCAAATCATGGTTGCTCAGCAACTAGCACTCTATCCCCTAAATGATGCATAAGAACACATGGTAATAGTAAACAATTAAAGTGGGAGTCCTTCACATATGTGTCTCACCATACCTACCGCCACTATACTTAACTACCCCAAACATAGACATCACCTCTAATAATAACTCATAAAGGGAAATCCAATACAGAGGTTCCCTATATATACATGTATGAATATATATCAACATATCAAAGTTGTTAATCGGGTCGTCACATCACATAAGCATTCAAAACCTTTAATAAAATGAAAGTTTTAAAACTAGCCTTTACCTTTACAAAATCAAACACATTTACCAAAAACACATACGATCTATTTTGAAAACAGAAACAAATACCACTTTAAGATTTACAAAGACAAATTATCCTTTAAGTTACAAATCCAATACATTTCTATAAAACCCTTTTCAAACCATGAAAAAAGGAATACAAAATCTGAAAAAACACGCCAAACAACCCCTTAAGACCTATGTTTACCCAAACATACTCTATACTCTAAACAGACATACATATTTGATATTTCATTTTAAACCACAATTAGAATTCTCTCAAGGGAACCAATAATGTTTAGAAATAAAAATCATTTTTAAGGGACCAATATACCATTTAAAAACCAATGAACTGTTAAGGAAACCAATATTGAAGGAAAACACCATTTTAAAGAGTCATATTCCCTTGAATGTGGCATCCATGTGTGCAATAAGCACACCCATGGATGTGACAACATCCAATTAATCATCCCAAGAGTCCAAAAAACACCCAAAACCATTTCCTTTAGTCACCCCATGCTTCCCAAAACAAACCCAAATATCTCATAAAATCTCCCAAAAGCATAAAGGAACTTTTTAAATGAAAAGAGAGCTTTCAAAAACAACTTACAACCTACACAAAAAAATCACATTGTTTAACATAAAATCCTAGAACGCAATACCAATATTTTAACACAATCATTCTAAGGGAAAACACCACACATGTCATCTAATTTCACTATTAAAACCTAAATAAAATTTTACCAAAAACATTTGATACATGAATACATAAAAATAATTGAAGAGTCACTTTAAAATATATTTTAAACAAATTATTTTAATATAACAATACCACAATAGTGTATCCCTAATCATTATAAAGGTGTGAATCATGTGCAAACATTTTTTGAGACAAAATTCGGCATTTAAACTAACAAACTTAGCATAAACTATGAATCACTTCAAAACCCATTCATAACAAATTCTACTAATATGAAAATACCATAATAAACTAACTAAATATATCATAAAGATTGGAATAAAGTTTAAAAATTTATTTAAAACTCTCAATCATAACATGGATAGAATCGGGATGATAAGGCATAGAAACACCTACCTCGGAGGTGTGTGAATACAACCACGCTTCAATGGAAGGGACAAAAAGATCTCATAGACCCTTCACACACCATTATATTCTATAAAATCAAGTTAAAAACAACCCCAAACAAATAGGTCTCCCTAAGGGAGGAAACCCCCAAAATTAAGGAAAATGCCCTAAAGGGGGGGGGGGGGTCATGCCAGAGAGGGTCACGCCGGATAGGGGGGTCGTGTCAGAGAGGATCACAGTGGATAGTGGGTTTCACCAAATAAGAGAGGTTTGAGGTCCGAAAGACGGTCACACTGGATAATTTGCACCGAATAGATGTGGGCATTGACCGAAGGGAGGGGGTGCGACTTATGGGAGAGAGCCGAAAAGAGGAGTGCGCTGGGAGGCATCGGGTTACACTGCGAGGGAGAGGGGGAAGATGGTTGGGGTACTGTGTGTGGGAGGTGAAGGACAACAAAGGAACCTAGGGTTTCTAAAAATAACAAAAAAGAAAAACAAAACTAAGTAAAAAATTAATAATAATAATAATAATAATAATATAACAAACTTAATAATAATACAACTAAAAATAATAAAAATGATAATCATATTAAAAATAATTATTATTATAATATTATTAATAACATTTAATAACACCGATACTTTTAATAATATTAATAGTTATAAAAATAATAATAATATATTATTATTATTGTTATAAAAATATTTTTTATTTTATTTTTATTCCATTTTACTTCATTCCTTAAATTGATTTATTTCCAATGTCGGGTAACCGCACGGTCACCCCGAAGGGTTCCAAAAACCATGCACAAACTTTTTGATAGCTTAATTCCACTCTAGAGGTGGCCACATAGGTACCGGGGTTGACTGCATGGTTTCAATAACCATGCAGTGCCTGTGCACTGGCCTAAAACTCACCAACAATTCCAAACACCAAAAATTTATGTCGGGTCTCAAACCCAAACGTCAACCAAAAGACCCAAGACAAAGAAATGAATAAAAATAAGAGTATATGAGTTTTGGGTGTGACAATTCCCCCACTACATACACTTTATACCCCTAGAAAGTCACCAAGCCAAAGGATAACCAAAACTTGAGTCCATACTCTTTCAAAACAAAGTGAGTCTAAGAACATCATGTGACCTTTCACTCCATAGGTCACACAAGAATGATGATGAAGAAACTAGAAAATAAAAAGAGGGGAGAAGACATGAGGTTTATCCCCACCACAAGAAATCATCTAACATGGAAATTAAAACCCAAACACCCCACCCTAGGGCGGGGGCAAACACGAGAACTCCTAACCCGAACATAATTGACTTCTCTACGTGATCTGAACAACATTGCTAAGACTCAAACAGAAAACCCCACTAAAAAACCCATCATACTAGGACACTATAAACTAATGAAACTTCTCTATAAAAATCAAAAAAAACCCTCACCATAACAAAAAATATGGTAATTTCCAAACCAATCTAATCCAATTTCCTTAGCCCAAGTGAAACAACACCACTACCAAAACTAGAGTTCTCTAATAAAAGATGAGCCACCACCACTAGGAAAACCCATTACAAAGAATTCAATCTAAAACTAAATACACCATTTACCACTTCCCAAAAAACACAAGAACTCATATCACCAAACAAGAACCACCAAAACTTAAACCAAACCACAAAAGGGTTGATCAAACATTAAAGAGAACTAACGATTAAAAAAACACATTTAGATAAACATAACCATTTAGATTATGAAAGGACAAGTTCACCACACTTCCAATATGGTCATATGAACTCACAAGGGAAAAAAAACCAAAACAAGGAAACATTAGATTCTTCCATCCCAATGCTTATAATGAGACCAGGACAGGAATTCACACAACCCCGAAACTCCTAACTGTGGGAGAGATTCACCACTGAAACCTATGGATGCGAATTTTATGGATAAAGCACATACTACCTCACATTAAAACACTAAACCATCAGAAAAAGATTGACTTAAACACAACACATTTCATCTGAACCTTCAAAGATTGTGGGAAAACCAATTTCCATTGGTCCAAGGCTAAACCCTCAACTAAACCCAAATTAACTTGAACCTTTGAAACCTTGGGAGTTCCCAACAATCTGAAGATGAACTCTACCACTTAAAAACACTCTGTTTCTTCTAACATATCTCAATCGCCATGAAGAACCTAAAAATTTTGGGAATAACCAAAAACTCTTCTTGACACATCAAAATCATTGGGGACCTTTTTGGGTAGTATTTTTTGAAAAACATGGAAAACCAAAACCAAAACCAACGTTAAGACAAATTTAAATCAAAACAACACCCTGACTCAAAATCAACTGTCTCATAACTAAAAAAATACAATCATAACAAAAAATATTCCTTTCAAAAGACACTATTTTCCTTTAAATTTTAAAACCACTCCCTTAAGAGGAAACTATTCCCAAACAAACCAACATTCTTTTAAAAAAACCAATTTTTGATATCATTTTATTCTTTCAAATTCATTATAGATGAACACGTCTAAGGCTCTAATTTCAAATACACACTCAAGTAATACAATGAACTGTTTCCATGTGTTTATCCTCTTCCATCCATATGTTCGAACAAGAACATTCCCTACACACCCTCACACGTGAAAAAATTTATATTGAGTACCCATGGTTTTACCCAACCCATTTATTTACCAATTCCAAATAGGCACTATGTTTTCAAACTAAAACTTTTTCTTTCAAAACCTATTTAACCAATTTAAATATATTTTAATGAAAAAATTTCAATTTCAAAAGACACTTATATTTTCAAAAACACACTTACACCAACCAGATCCAAAGAGAACCACAACTTACACCAAATTGTGGGAGAGTGGGACCAATATCTATGCCCAACTAGGTGATATAGTAGTGGGTCATGCCCCAAGTAGTAATTAACACTAAGTGGAACTCGAACTAGATACTAGGATATCACATGGGCCACTACTCCATGAGAAGTAACAAAATGACACCGGATCGCATCCAATATCATCCCTCAATCCAAAACAAAATTTGAAGACCCAATTCCCAAACTAACCCTGGTAACTGGATGATTAGTACAAGAAAGGGTTGATGAAGACCATCCCATACCTACCTCCCATGTCCTGAAATTTCTAATCGCCAACTATCAGACACCCTAAATAAAAAGGGCCTACTCCAATAACATTTTGTCACGAACCAAACTGGGTTGACCGTAAACTGGTCACCCGATCTGGTCTGCAGCATGGCCCGAGGTGTGTTCCCAATCCCCACAGGCTGGAAACTAGTTTCATGCATCAAAACATACAATTGGGAATGATTTACGCCAAAAATAAATAACCAAGATAAAAAAAAAATGAAAAAAATAGATAACACACAACTGAATCTTAAATAAATAAACAGACCATTTCAGTTACAAGATATAACTAAGAAAAGTAAAAAATAAATATGAAACTGAAAATTTAACCACACCGACCAAATATTCAAGTGAACTAATGTTCACCACCAACCGTGAGACCAAACTTCTCTGACGGTGAGCACAAGGACCAGCAAAATAGCTCAGGTATACTAACACCAAGTGGTAAAAGTAGGGTATAAGATCACAGCTCAGTGGGAAAAAACCACAAAATATATACCATACATTTCTTCAAAATAGTCCATTAATTCTAGTTTGAAATACAGTTATAAAAATATGCTTCACACATTTTATTTAAAAAAAAATCTTTCCTATTTTAAAATCCAACACATGCCAAAATTCCATTTTCAAAAGTTGATATTTCCACTTTAAATCCACATTCCAAACCAATGTTTATAGGGCTATGATAAAAAAATAAACAAGACAAAAGACTACCATGAAATATTAGTGAACAAGAATAAAAAAATAAATTAGAAATAAAAATTAATCATGGGTAATCATAAACATCTATATAAGACCCATGTACATACTCGGTTAGGAACCACCTACTGGCATATAGTGCAGCCCCTAAGTCAATAACCACTGGCTTCCCAAAACAAACAAAGCCAGTGGAACATCCCACATGGACTATCTGAGATAAAAGGGGAACCAACCCATATAATTGGGTTTAGTCAGAAACTATCACTTGATCTTCTAAAACACATCCAGGAACCCATTGTAATATGTAAACAGTGTAAGTGGGAGTCCCTCGCATGTGTGACTCACCTTACATGCCACCACCGCACTTGCCTACACCAAACACCAACATCACTTATACAATAACACATAAATGTATATCCTAGATAAAGGTACCCACTATGTACATGTATGTATACATATTAACACATAAAAGGGGCCTACCAGTCTATCAATTCAATTGTGCATTGAACACCTTCTTTAAAAACAACTTGATTCCAATCATGATTTTAGCTTTAAAAATTCAAACACACTTACCAAAAAACATACAATCTATTTTAAAAACAACATCAAACAAAAATTATAGATTTTCAGTTCCAAACGAGACAATAAGTTCAAAAACCAATACATTTCCATAAAACCTTTTTCAAACATTGGAAAAAAAAGAATACATAATCTTACAAATCATGCCAAATGACCCCTAAAGCCCAATGTTTACCCAAACATACTCCAAGTGCCAAATGCACATACCACTTTGATATTTTATTTTAAACCACTTTTAGAATTATCTCTTAGAACCAACAATGTTTAGAATTTAAAATCGCTTTTAAGGGACTAATATACCATTTGAAAACCAATTCAATCTTAAGAAAACCAATATTGAAGGGAAACACCATTTTAATGATTCATATTCACTTGAATGAACATATATTTCTTCAATTTTTGCACCAATGGATATTACAACATCTAATGAAACCTCCCAAGAGTCCACAAAACACTCCAAACCATTTCTTTGAGTCACCCCATGCTTCCTAAAACAAACCCACGAATTTCACACAGTCTCCCAATAGTGAAAATGAACATTTTAAAGACATAGATAGCTTTGCAAAAAAACATAAAACCCATCCCACAAAAATAACCATGTTCCACATAAAATCCCAGAACACAATAAAACCCTTTTTACTCAATCATTATAAGGGAAAACACCACACAAATCATCTAGTTTCACTATTAAAACCCAAATGAATCTTTACCAAAAATATTTGATACGTGCCTACATTGCCATAGTTTCATATTCACTTATAATGATATTTTTAACAAATTATATTAACATAAAAACACCACAACAGTTTTTCCTTAAGAATTTTCAAGATTAAAATCATATAAAACAATTTACCAAGATAGAGGTGGGAATTAAATAAATCACACATACCATAAACCAAGATTCACTTTGAAATCCATTTTTATCAAATTCTAAAACCATGAAAATAAAATAATAAACTAACTACATATATTATGAAGATATGTAGAATATTTAAAAATTTATTTAAAACTCTCAAGAATAATAATGCATTGAATTGGAAAGATAAAGGACATAACACCTAACTTGGAGGTGTGCGAATACAATTGTGCTTCAATATAAGGGAGATTAAAACCTCAACGACCCATCACACACCTTAAAATCCAATAAAATTGAATTCCAAATAACCCCTAACATATAGGGTTCAACTAAGGTAATAAAATCCCCAAATAAAAGAAAAATGCATTTAGGGGAGTGACACCGAATACTGTCACGGTAGAAAGGGGTCGCACCGGAGAGGGTCATGTCAGACAGGGGGTCCTGCTAGAAAGGGTGTCACACTAGATAGGGGAGGGGTCACACCAGATATGGGTTCATATCAAAAAGTTTGTGTTGGAGAGGGGTGGGCACTGGTTGGAGGGAGGGTGTGCAGGCGAAGAGAGAGTGCTGGTGAGAGGAGTAAACATGAAGGGGGCGGGTCATGCCACTATAGAGAGGGGGAAGAGGGTGGGGGTACTGTGTGAGGGATGTGAAGGAGAATAGGGGAACCTAGGGTTTCTAAAAATAATAAAGAAAGAAAAAAACTAATTAAAATTTTTAGTGATAATAATAATAATAATATAAAAACATAATAGTAATAATAATAATTCTAAAAATAATAGTAATAATTATAATTATAATATTATTAAAAAAATTAATAACACCAATATTTTTAATAATATTAATAGTGATAATAATAATAATAATATCCTTATTATCATTATAAGAACATTTACTTTTTAATTTATTTTTATTTAATTTTACTTATTTCATTAAATTTATTTATTTACAATTTTGGGTAATCACATGGTCACCCCCCACAGTTCAATAAACTGTGTGCGAACCATGTGGAAACTTTTGTCCCTTCTAGAGATGGACGCATGGGTATCGGTGTTAACTGGATAGTTTCTTCTAACCATATGGTTCCTGTGCACCAACATAAACTCACCCACAATTCTATAGTTTAAAAATATAAACTGGGTCTCAAACCAAATCCTCAACCAAAAGACCCGAGACCATGAGAATAATAAAAATAAGAGTATTTGAGGTCGGGGTGTGACATAGAAAAATACTTTATATTGGGTTATCAAATATGAAATTTCAACTCAGAAAATAATTCAAAAAATAGTATAATAATGTTACTAAGTTAACATTGTAATATATTAAAAATAAAAAAATTAACTTTTTATAAAAAAAATTAATGTTAAACATACATCTGTGGGATTTATAGCATCAAATGTTTATCAAAATCTATGCACACTATTCTCAAGGTATGTACATAATTTTGAGCCTGACTCCACCTAGTTAAAAGAAGTAATATATTATATTTGGTTATTAAATAAATCGATGAAATTAATAAAAGACATTAACAAAAGGAAAAAATAACTCAAAATAATGATGCAAACATACCAGCATCTCTGAGGAAAGTCCTAAAATAGGTTATGTGGTAGTTGTGTGATACCTCCTCAAGCATTGTGTGGAAAGACATCGTAGACACACATATGTACTAGATCCATACACCCTAAAATCTATTACACATCATCTCAACAGCCAGTACACATACATCTATATAGATATGATAATACTGTAGACACCCAACTATATCTACAAATCTGGCCAGGATCCTCATGTAATGGTAGGTACATCATGTGTACCAACAGTTCTAGAAATTGACCCCATACAAACAGATCTATGCTCGTGGTTTAGAAGAACTGTGGGTATAGAGTTTTTATTAAATCCTATACCAAACTATTGGTCTAGGTTGTTCTATACAAACTATTTTTTAAAAACCATTCATATAGATATTTAGATATTGAGGCTTTCTCAGTCTCCTCCTCCCCTCCTCCTCATTCAAACCCTAGTTCCTCTCATGTGTCTGTGTGTCCCCCCTCAACTCGGGTGATTTTCACCTCCTCCCACCCCCACTCAAGAGGATTTTGCATCCCCCTTCCCCACCTCGGGAAATTTCAGTCACCCCCTTCCCTCCTCAGGTGAATTTGCATACCACAAGTGACATTGTAGCCATCTAAATGTGTTATTCTTCTATTTTTGGCAATTTTTTTCTGATCTTTGAGAGGTAATATTTCTTTCCCTATTATTTATTCTCTAATTTTTTTTAATATTTTTCAACTATTTTACATTACATATGCATGATTTTACATTTTATTTATGAATTTTTTTCTCTTTTGGATGACATTACATTTTTTGATATTATAATCATTGTGTTTAGAGCAGTTTTGTCTTAAGGAAGTCTAGCTAAGTCATTTATTGGGTACCACATTGGTTTCTCAGTCTGAGTGATGGTTCTTTTGAAAATTGTAGGTGCCTCATTTTTTATGCGTTTCCGTATATGTTGTGCACCATAGACCATTTATTCTAGTTGCTTTGGGCATGGAATATAACTAGGGTAAATACATGTGTCCTTGAGGATGTATTTTTGATTCTGATTATATCATGGAATCATCTGGGCCATGTATTATATTGTAATAAATGTGGAATGGTATTCCATATATTTAGATATAAACACCATCATATGAATGATGTGACCCTTAGGATAGAGTCATGTCATTTATTATCATTTTATGTCACCCCTTATTGAAAACTTCATTGGAAAATGGTTTTTATTTTAAATTAATCATATATGTGTGACCCATGAATGGAAAAGTTAATTTAAATGTTGTTTAAACCCTGGAATTGGATGGTATTCCATGGAAATTGTTTTCTAGAACTCCAAAATGGATTTTAATGAATATTATTTTGTTTAAATATTTAGTGGTGGGTACCATCTTGATGCATTGAAAAGCGTTATTGTTTTAAATAGATTTTGAACCTAGGTATTGAGTGTTTTGGAAGTTTTTAAAGTATTTAACATAGGTTGTTTGATTTTAAAAAGGATAGTGTTAACCCATATGCTCTATATTAGAAAACTTTTTTCTATCTAGGTTGAATTCTAAATAAAAAAATTTTATTTCTAAAACATTTTAAAAAATAAAAAATGGATTTTTTGACATCAAAATGGTGAGTTATCCCATGTGGAATTAGTTTTGAAACACATTAGTGGATGTGAATGTTTTCCAAGGTAGATTAAAGGGAAGCATGGGTTCTCATTGAGTGTAAAGAAGTGATTTAATAAAATTAGTCTCAAAATTAAATTGAAATTTCTTTTTAAAGGATAATTAAACATGACATTACAAGCATATTTCATTAAAGTGAAGGAATTTTAATAATTTTATGAAGAATGATTTTTTATAAAAGTTGATAGACCCTCTTCTTCCCGTTTTCAATATTGTATGCTCATGTTTTCTTATGATATCAAGAGGGGATGTTTTTTATTGACACATTTATATATGATACTTTTATTTTGAAATAAATTGGTATTGTTCTTTTTGAGTTTATGGGAGGTGAGGCATGTGTCATTTAAAATGGTTTATACTTAATCTTTTTAATTTCTTGATTCTTCTCACCTACTTTTACTTATAACTGTATACATGGGTGAATGGGGTAGACATGGAGAAATGGGGTAGGTGGATTAGTCAGTTGATTCCATAACCTAGGATTATTTTTTAGGGAACATTGAAAAGGACCAAGGAATCCCATTGAGTGTAAATTTCCCCGAGAGACTGGGTGAGCTTCCAAATTATATAGGTATGTAATGTGATTCACAGACCTAGGGTTATTCTATGACATGATTGAACCCATTTTTTTAGATCCAATTTTTCATATCCATGACACTATGATCTATTATAGGATCACATTTGTGGATTTATCTTGTATATAAATTTTATACCATTGTTCTTATATTATTTTCTGGAACCTATGTTATTTTTATTTACCCTTTTTGTGTGGCTTCAAATAGAGCATCTTAACTATATGCTTCCTTAATATATTTTTTGATTTAAATCTCTATGTTTTTAATTGGTTTTTAAAAAAAATTAAAATAAATAAAGAGGAAGTTTAATCCTATAGTTATTTTAAACTATTTTGTGAATGAGTTTGAAAAGGTGTGTTCTTTAAATTCTAAATTTTTTTCCAATATAGTTTTTGAATAAAAATCATAGAGAAGTGTGTTTTGTTTATTAGTGAAACTATGAGTGTCTATTGGTGTTAAAAAAATTAGTCTAATATGACATGTTTTATAGGATGGATAGTTTTTATAGATATTTTGAAAAGTTTTTAGATTCTAGAATCCTATTTTGATTAGGAAATTAGTATTTTAGAAAGGGTTGTTTGTGATGTGATTTTAAAGTGGAATGTTAAAATGGTGGTTTATAAAAGAGGTATTGGCTTGGGGTGAAACTTTCTCTAAGTGATTATTACTATTTAATGAAAATACCTTAAAATATTTTTCACAAACTTTTGTTGTGTTTTCATTTAATTTCATAAAACCATATGAAAAATGTTTATTTTTTCATTTCATTCTAGTTTTTTCCACCTATTGATCTTCCTAGTGAGATGTTTCGATAGTGAACATGATAGTGGATTCTTAAATGTTAGGGATAACTACCTTGGTTCATTATTTGTAGTCATCACTTATAAAATATGTTATTTCACGTATTCTTTGAATTTTTTATGACTTGTATTCTTTGATGTTTTTTAAATTAAAATTGGTTATAATGAATTTTTTAATTATGGTTTACAATTTTAATTGGAACATAACTTAGTTTTCCTTGTAATATAATGGATAGAGGATTGATGTATTATACCGATCGGATTTCAACCGAGTTTCAAAAGAATTTTATTTTTTTAGATTGTTCATTTATCAATGTTTCAGATTGAGGTTGCATACAGTGTCCATGTTTTAATTTTTATTGGAAGACCATGGTTATGTTCGGAAATATTTATTTACCATATAACAAAATATGGATTTCAAAAAAATTATTATGTCTCGTATCACCACAGAGAGACGATATAATCATCCATTATTCTTAAATGAAAAGAAAGAAGTGGTATAGAGAATATAATATTTTATCAGTTTCTATTTGTGAGTCATCACGAAAGAGAAATATGCCAGTAAAAGAAGGAAGTGATATCAATACACATGAGGAAAATACTGAAGACGATGATGTTGAAAGAGTGAAAAATTTAAATGATTATAATAGAACTCCAGTATATCAAGAGTGTAATAAAATGATCAAGATAGGATTTTTAATGCGGTTATATCATGAAAAACCCATATATGGAATTTATAATACTATCATTGATTATATTCTTACCTTTTTAAAGGAATTTCTTCCTGATGGTGAAGATATTCCCTCAAATAATTTTAAGGAATGGAAGTTAATTATGTATCTTGGGTTTTCCACTAATAAAGTTCATGCTTGTACAAAATATTGTTGTTTATTTTTGGGGGAAACAGTTGAACTTAATTATTGTAAAGAATGTAGTATATCTCAATAGAAGGAAAATATATATGGAATGTCATCTCATGTACCACAAAAAGTCATCTGGAACATTCCATTAATTCCAAGGATATGAAATATCTTTATTTCTGCAGAAATTTCAGCTAATATGAGATGGCATGATGTTGAGAGAATTAAAGGTAATGATGAGTCAGTTCATCCTACAGATGTATTATCTTAGAGGGAATTTGATGCACAACATTTTGATTTTTCATCGAAGGTGTGTAATTTTAGGTTTTTTCAATTTTGTGATGGTTTTAAATTGTCTGGTCAGAGTCTTACTGATCACGAAATGTGCCTAGTTTTTATTCACGCTTATATTATTCCTCCATAGATGTTTATGAAAAAGCCATTTACTTTATTGAGTATACTAATATATGTACCTTCTAATACTGATAAAGATATACATACATCTATATGAAACCTTTAATAAGAATGTTGATGTATCACTGGTAGAAAATGGTTTTATACCCACATATCTATACCCACGGTTTAAACAAACCATGGGTATAGGTTATATATTTTGACATATACCCACGGGTTTATTAAAATTGTGGATATAAGAACACATTTTTGAAGTTTTTATCGGGATCCCCCTCCAAATATGTCATTTCCTCCCACATTTATCCCTCGACCCCCAGCCTCTCCAGCCTCTCCTCCCTTCCTCAAACATGACCTCTTACACTCGCTTCTACCTCTCAATCCCCACCTACCTCCCTCCACCTTCTTGCCTCCACTTCTATATTCACGTCCACCTCCACATCCACCTCAGCCTCCGCATCCATATCTATATCTGCCTTCGCAACCACCTCCACCTACCTACCTCCAAAAGTATTCCAATTCTCTTTACATCTGTCTTTTTTTTCACATCATTTAATCCCTATTAACGAATTAAATATTTTTAGTTAAATCCCTCCCGAGCATGGAAGAATTCATCTTGGATCAACAGGACATCTATTCTCTTGTATAAAAGAGGTTGTTAGGGGTATCCTACATACTATTTTACAATATTTTCATGGAAGGTGACCAAGGTATGTTGTGTCCAAGGTGTTTTTAGATTATAGGGTGAAATTTTGGGATACTCTATTTTAGTTATTTGGCACGTTAGGCTTGATAAAATTTGGGTTTATTTATTGAAAATTGTTTGAACTGGTTTCTCTTAGGTATTAGATTTTCTTTTATTTTAGTTATTATATAATTGATTTCATTTAGTGATAAAAATTGGTTTGATAATATTTAGTTTAATTATGAAGGTTGTTTGGAGTGTTAAAACTCATCTTTGGTCTTTGTATGTGATCTTGACATTTTTTATGAAAAATTCTTTGGACACATTATGAATGACTAGGATTTGGTTGGTGATTTTTTTATATTGTTCATGTATCTTGTAAATGGAAATCCTATGATATTATATATATTTTTAAGGGTGATGTTGATTGTTAGAAAACCTTGATAGATATTGATATTCATTTTCATTAATTAATAATATGTTATATGTTCTCTAAAATAGAGCATTGTGTGTGACATAATTACCATGATTTGAAGGAGATTTTTTGAATAGATGTTTATTTAAAATGTGTTTGTAAATGAAGTCACCCCTTTTCCCTTTTTATCTTTTATTTTTTATCTTCTAAACCAATGCAATCTAAAATATGAGTTGTATCACTTTATAAAAATAGTTATTAAAGAAGTTGGTTTCCAAATGTTCTTTTAGGTTATGGACACAAATAATGTAACAAACCGAGATTTTATGAGAATTATTCTTTTTAACTTCATCGATGTCTTGTGTTGTACGCTACACAAAAATTAACTTGTGTTATATGCAACACTGTATACGCAACACTATTCTTGGCTCGTGTTACACAAAATTTCAATTTCGTTTGATAGAAGTTATTCTAAACATCATAGAGTGTATATATATATATATATATTCAATGTATAAATGAAATGTGGTTGGATTATATTATTATCAACAAAAAAATAATCTTTCACTACACACAACACTAACATGGATTGCTTTACATGCAATCACGACCTTCCATGATAGTGTGTGTAGTACGCAATACTGAGTTTCACTAAACAACAATATGTTATTAAAATGTTATATAAACTAGCCGTTATGAATAGTAATACCCACGTTTGGAAATTTCATTTTTCAAAATGGAATCATTTTTGGATTCGTAATATCGAAATTAGCCTAGGGTGTATTTTTGTATTTTTCTGAAAACTTTCATTTTTTGATGAATAGTGAAAACACGGGGTTACTATTTAAAAACCGAATTTTTATTTATATAATTATTTATTTTATCTAAATTTATTTTAGGTAAAAATTGATACATAATACCTATATAAGTTCAATGTAATTCATTGGAGTCATTTTATAATTTTAGACATATAAATATTTTATTGAACTTTTCACCGTCTTTTACCTACCTCCTGGGAGAATTAGAAAATTTACATAAAACATAATTTTACCGCTTCTATGAGTGGAATTTAAAAAATCTGAGAGACATGGCTGATATCAGTAAGTAAAATGTGGTTCAATGAGATGAAAATAATTTTTGGTGAATAGTAACTTATAACTTTTATTTACCATGGTTAAAAGTAAATAGGGTAATTAAGGGTAAAAATGATATTATTATTACCATAAAACATGTCCTAATTCTATTGTATAAGTGTAATATGACCAAAAAACCTTAGGAATAAAATATTACCCTTTAGGTCAACTTGGATTAGGTTATGACATTTTTTATTATTTTATTTAAAGAACAGTTAAAATAGTTAAAATCAAAGTTTAATAACTAAAACATTTTTAATATCGGGTTAAAAATAAGATAAATTCAACTATAAATATTAATTAGAAATCTAAAAATATTTACTACATAATTTTATTTTATTTATAATTTTTTAGTCATTAAATAATTTAATTTATTTATGACATAATGATGATGTAGTAATTAACTTATTAATGAATGATTAACATAATTGATGTTATAAATACCCAAATAAATGTAATTTGAGACTTTTTATTAATTACACTAATTTTCATGGTTAATATGACATGTTAGTATTGATTCAATTAACTTTTTTCGAACTAATAATGCTTTTATGGTTTTCACAAAAATCAAGTACCAAATAGTTTCAAAATTGACATAAAATAGTATTTAAAACAAATATTATATTATTAAGTGTTATTTTATTCCTAAAAATATGAGTTTTGGCCAAATGGATTATATAATGATATATATATATATTAATAATGAACCACTTGGGGTTCGTTTGGCTTGTTATAGTAAGTTTATTAACCATATAGTGTAAGAAAACAAAAAGACATGGTAAAAGTTAAATTATTTAACTTAGAGTTAAATCTAAATAATATTGATAAAATAGTAACATAAAATTGTCTAAAACCTATTGGTTTAAAGGATTTCGACCCATCCCCACTTTATCTTCTAAATAAATCAATTTGGAGATATTATTAATGAAATATGACGTTATTATAAAATAATATTTTAAGTTTTCCTAAGGTCCCCACTCCTCCCTTATAAAAAGGGCACGCCTTCCCTCTTCTCTTCACTCCCTTTTGAGCCTTGAAGCTCATCCAAACCCTGAAAATTCATCTTATAAACCTCCCTAGTTATATCATATAGGTTCTGGTATTCTCAAAAGACCAACTCTAGTTCCCTAAGAAGAATCATAAAAGAGGTGTGTTTAAGAAGAGGTAATCTCTTCTACCGATTCTTTCAAGTTTTCTTTCTTCTTAAAAATATTCTTCTTTAGTTTTTTCATTATAAAGTAATAAAATAAGTATAACTAATATACTGATATGTTATTATAAATATGAAACAACCCCATTTCACCTTCTATCTATCCTACGGAAAACGAAATCACCGCGCCTGCGTATGTACAGAATGTCGTCTCCACGCCGTGGTGTAATTAGTTTTTCCACCACCACCTTACTTGGATGGGTGTAATGGTGTAATTAAGAACTATATATGGTTATTATAGCATCATACTAATTCTGAGATATTATATCATCCACTCCAATTAAATTCAATAATTATGGGAACGATATCATCGCTCGTGTGTATGTACGGATTACCGTCTCCACGACGCGATGAGATTCATTCTCCATGTTAACCATTCAAGAATTATTATAAAGTATATATAATGAATAACAATGAAATATATGGAATTATAAAGCTACTTGATTTATTTATATATATATATTTCATCTACTTACTTTCATTCAAGTCAAAAAGGAAAGCAAAACAGCGTTCATGCGTACGTACGACCTACTGTCTCCATGAACGGTGTATTTCATTTCATTTATCTATCTATTATATATATATACTGATTATATATGATATATAAATCATGATTTAAATTCTAAAAGTAAGTAAATCATGGTATAATTAATAATAATATCAATAACAACAAGTCCAAACACGAACGTTAAATCAAACGATTTTACCCAAAACGCTGCTTTAACATGGAATTTACAAAAGAACGGGTAATATAAAGTCATAAGTGAACCATATATGATATAATAACAATGAATATGATTTTTTAATAAGTAGATGAAATTATTTAAATAATTATACAGGAGGTTCAGATACGTACGAAACATATCATACCTAAGGTAAGGGATAATTATTCCAATATCATTCTTATCTGAGATTGTTTATATGTAAGTATTTACTGGGGTTATATTTTTCATCCATGCCCAAAAAATGTTTTTAATAAAGTGTTTAATATTATTCCATGTATGTTTAATGTCATGTTTACCCCTATTTGACTTTTACTTTTTATTATGGAAGAATATTTCTTTTGTTTACCATACGTGGTACTTTTTGAATTTTCCATTAAAAGTACGAGAATAATGTTTTTTTAACTTATATGACATGAATGGATTTTTATAGTTTCATAAAGCCTTGTTTTCATGAAGCTAAATATACAATATTTCATGACTATTTTCAACAGAATCCTTTTATTTTAAAATTTCATGGAATTTTGTGAAAAGAAAATAATTTTGAAGAAGAAAGGATATTTTCCTCAAGAATTAATTTCAAGTGTTTTATCAAAACCATTTTCCATAAAAGATGGAATTATTTCATATGTCTATGTTTCAAGTATAATTTCTCTATGATTTACATGGTTTAACTTTTCTTATGAGGAAATGATATCATTTTTTTATGGATTTTATTATGATGGGATGATGTTTATGAAACCTAATCTATACTTTGGGTAATGATGAATGGTTTATGTTCATGTTTTGGAATAAGTAAGAATGATTTCATTATGAGATGGGTGGGACCTATATCTACCTCCAATTCATTGGGTAAAGATTTATATCTCATGAGATAGACATGGCTGGAATGGTATGTTAATCTGGTTCAGTGATACAGGACTAGAACGAGGAGTGAACTTGATTCAGAAAGGGACTTTACCCACTAAGATGGTCTTGGTAGCAATGTCTTGGCTACTATGGAAATAATATCATGTTCTTAATGGTTTTACACAATTACATGTTTTATTACCATGCTATTTTATCATTATTGATGTTCCATGATGATATATTCCTTACATACTTCCAATATTTATGTTTTTTCTCAAGATTTGGATGTTTAGATTTTATGTTCACGTTTTTGCATTCAAATGTTTATGGATTGTTTTATGTTCTCTATGTTTACCCTTACTGAGCATTTGAGTTCACCCGTTATATGTTTTCTTTTCTTCATGATTTAAAGAATGTTTTTAGGTAAGAAAACCAAAGGGGAAGATCTTTATGGGAGATGTTGAAGATCTTTCACCATGATTAGAAGATTATGTTCTGAGTTTCCAAAGACACTAAACTATTACGATCCTTTGGGTTTTGTTTTTGTTATGTTATAAATATTCTGAAAAAGTTATGTAATGTCCATGTACGTCAAGATTTTGGTCTCTACAGTTGGTATCAGAGGAACGGTTTAGTTAACCATTGGAAACTAGGATGCGAAAACTTTAGTGAAATCCCTAGAGGTATTTCTAAGGTATGTATAGGGATTTCCGTAAGGATAAGTATACATATAGTTCATAGTCCTAGAATTACAGTAACGATATTAGAATTAAACCTAAGATGTTAGATATTGATGGTACTCCCCCTTGATTATGATTTTTTCCTCTCACTCTATTCTTTTTGGGTTCTAGAAAATGGATGGAAATAATAAGATTCACAATAATGGAGGATATGATGGACAATGGAATGATATTCTTCTAGAGAAACCAAAAGAAACAGGATTTGGAAGTCCAAAAATCATTATTATGCCAAATCATCAATCTCATAATATGATCAATAATCTCAACTTTGGTAAGGGTCTTGACGCAGTTAACAAGAGAAAGGTGGAGTTTTATGATGATCATAGAGTAAAGAAAGTTTAATTTCCATCATTTAAATCATGTGGTAAGAGGAATCAGGGAGAATGATTCAAAGGAACTGGAAGATTCTTTGGGTGTGGAAAAGAAGGACACAAAGCCATTAAGTGAAAAGGAAAAGGTTCAGTTAATACCATGGACAAGGTTAATGGTATTTCTATGACATCAACAACGATTAAATGTTTTAAATGTGGAATGTATGGGCATTATGAAAGCCAATTCCCTAAGGGAAAGTCTCGTGAAGAGAATCAGCATCATCGTTTGGGTAGTATTTATGTTGATGATGATGAAGAGAATACAGATGATATGTGATATGAAAGAATTATTGAAGCTCGGTCAATGGTTTAAGAAGGTAGTGGAATGATTTTATGTTTACCAAGAGTTATGTTAATGGTAATATGGAATAATGAAACATCTATGGATTGTTACACTATTGTTTTTCCTAAAGTATTTGAAAGTATATGTTGAATGGTACCGGTAACCATGAAAGGTTATTCAGATATTTTTTGAAAGAAGATGATATGCGCATAATGAATGGAGAAGGAGAAAATAATATTTTTGATATTATTAATGATCTCATGAATGATATAAGGACAAATTGATATCATGGTTTGAGTATATAGAAATTTTGGGATTTTGGTATGTGGAAGGAGTTAACTTTTGACAGCATTCATGTTTTCACTGAGGTTCAATGGGTATTAATTTTTCAAGTGAATACATGATTAAGGAATTAAAATGGTTGGAATGTGACCAACAAGATATATCTAATGATATATGGGGGATAAATGATGGTATTCACATGCTTGTTATGTGAACTTTCAAGTAATCATTTTCTTTATACTATAAGATTGGACAGATGTATTTTGGATAAGTCTAAAGATTGGAAAGGATTATATCAGACATCATATAGTATTGTTTAAGGCAAGAACTTTTTTTCAATATTATTTCTGTAATTTTATAATAGTGTAGTTTTAGAAATAGGAAAACCTTTAGGATGGGCGAAAATCCATCGTGTCGAACAAGGATGTAGGAATTGAACCCCCAACTGAAGTACGATAGGCCTTTATTGCATACCACTGGCCTACAGGCAGTCCATGGTTAATAAAAACTAGTTTTATTTTATTAAGCGGTATGATAGATGAAGTATAAGTCCATTTTTGGAACCATATACGATTAATCTCACAATAGATGGACTTATGTATATATCTTTTTCTAACCTTATGTTTGATACAGATGGAATGTCATATCATTCTATTTCATGATCTGATAACACTTTTCAAAAGACAAATTCAACTTCATTTCTTTAAGAGGTGAAGTGTAAATTGTTCGAGGCATGAACAACTGTGAGATTGTACCAAAATAAAGTAAGTATTTCTTTTAGTTCAACAATTATTCAACATTAGAAAAATGATCTTGAGAACTAAAAATATTGTCCTAGTACCCTCATACCCGATGAATTAGATGGTACCTTAAATCATCGCAAATTTATGGGTTTGTGAATGATGGATTTTTCATAGCCATGTTCTCTACCACTCTACATCAGAACATGATGGTTAGATTTCTCTTCCATATCCATATTTTAACATATTTTCTCCTATGTAGAAACCCAGTGATTAGTAAATTTGGGTAACCATTACATTTCATACTTTAGTTTTTAAAGATAAGTTTTGGTATTCCTTTTTACGAAGTGGGTTTCTATTAACGAAACTTTCAAGTAGAAAACCATTTATAACCCCGATGAATTTTGATGGAGAAATTCATTTTCAGGGGGTAGAATGTAACAACCTGAGATTTTATGAGGATTATTATTTTTAATTTCATTGATGTCTTGTGTTGTACGCTACACCAAAATTAGCATGTGCTATATGCAACACCGTATACGCAACACTATTCTTGGCTCGTGTTACACAAAAGTTCAAGTTCATTTGATATAAGTTATTCTACGCAACATTGAGTGTATATATATATATATATTCAATGTATAAATGAAATATGGTTGGATTCTATTATACACAACAACAACAAAATCTTGCACTACACACAACCCTGACTTGGCTTTCTTTACAGGAAATCGTGACCTTCCACGATAGCGTGTGTTGTACGCAATACCGAGTTTCACTAAACAATGATATGTTATTAAAATATTATATGAACTAGCCGTTTTGAATAGTAATACCCACTTTTTGAAATTTTATTTTTCAAAATGGATTTCATTTTTTGATTCGGATTATCGAAATTTTCCTAGGGTGAATTTTTGGTATTTTTCTAAAAACTTTAAATCTTTAATGAATAGTAAAAACAATGGGTCACTATTTAAAAACCGACTTTTTATTTAAATAATTATTTATTTTATCTAAATTTATTTTAGGTCAAAATTGAAACATAATACCTATATAAATTCATTGTAATTCATTGGAGTAATTTTATGATTTTAGACATATAAAAATTTTATTGAACTTTTCACCGTCTTTTACCCACCTCCTGGGAGAATTTGAAAATTTACATAAAACATAATTTTACCGCTTCAATTAGTGGAATTCCAAAACTCTGAGGGACACGGTTGATATAATTAAGTAAAATTTGGTTCAATGAGATGAAAATAATTTTTGATGAATAGTAACTTTTAACTTTTATTTACCACGGTTAAAAGTAAATAGGGTAATTAAGGGTACAAATGATATTATTAATACCCTAAAACATGTAATAATTCTATTGGATAAGTGTAAGTCGACCGAAAACAACCTTAGGAATAAAATATTACCCTTTAGGTCCACTTGGTTTGGATTAGGACATTTATTATTATTTTATTTAAAGAAGAGTTAAAATAGTAAAAATCAAAGTTTAATAACTAAAACCTTTTTAATATAGGGTTATACATAAGATAAATTCGATTAAAAATATTCATTAGAAATAAAAAATGTTTTAATACATAATGGTATTTTATTTATAATTTTTTAGAAATTAAATTATTTAAATTATTTATGACATAATGATGATGCAGTAATTACCTTATTAATGAAATATTAACATAATTGATGTTATAAATACCCAAATAAATGTAATTTGAGACTTTTTATGAATTTAATTAATTTTATAGGTTAATATGACATGTTAGTATTTATTCAGTTAACTCTTTTCGAACTTATCATGATTTTATGATTTTCAAAAAAAAATCAAGTACCAAATAGTTTCAAAATCGACATTAAATATTATTTAAAACAAATATTATATTATTAATTTTTATTTTATTCCTATAAATCTCAGGTTCATCCAAATGACTTAGATGAGGATATATATTAATAATGAACCATCTGGGGTTCATTTGGATTGTTATATTATTTTTATTAACCATATCGAGTAAGAAAACAAAAAGACACGGTAAACGTTAAATTATTTGACTTAGAGTTAAATCTAAATGATAAGGATAAAATAGTAACCTAAACTTGTCTAAAACATATTTTTTGAGAGTATTGTGACCCATACCCACTCTATATTCTAAATAAATCAATTTGGAGATATTATAAACCAAATATTACTATATTATAAAATAATATTTTACGTTTTCCTAAGGTGCCCCTCTCCTCCCTTATAAAAAGGGCACCCCTTCCCTATTCTCTTCACACCCTTTTGAGCGTTGAAGCTCGGAAAACCCCTACAAATTCCTTTTCTAAAACTCTCCAGTTATATCATATAGGATCTAGTATTCTAAAAAGACCAAATCTAGTGCCCGAAGAAGAAGCATAAAAGAGGTGTGTTGAAGAAGAGGTAATCTCTTCTACCGATTCATTCAACTTTTCTTTCTTCTTCAACATCTTCTTCATTATTTGTTTCATTATAAAGTAATAACATAATTATCACTAATATACTTATATGTTATTATAAATATGAAACAACCCCATTTCAACTTCTATCCATCCTACGGAAAACAAAATCACCGCGCGTGCGTACGTACGGAATACCGTCTCCACCCCGTGGTGTAATCAGTTTTTCCACACCACATTACTTGGATGGGTATAATGGTGTAAATAACAACTATATATGGTTATAATAACATCATACTAATTCTGAGATATTATATCATCCACTCCAATTCAATTCAATAATTATGGGAAAGATATCATCGCTCGTGTGTACGTACGGATTACTGTCTCCACGACGCGATGAGATTCATTCTCCATGTTAACCATTCAAGAATGATTATAAAGTATATATAATGAATAATAATGAAATATATGACATTATAAAGATACTGGATTTATTTATATATATATATATATGTCATCTACTTACTTTCATTCAAGTCAAAAAGGAAAGGAAAACAACGTTCATGCGTATGTACAACCTACCGTCTCCATGAACGGTGTATTTCATTTCATTTATCTATCTATTATATATATATATTGAATATATATGATATATAAATCATGATTTAAATTCTGAAAGTACATAAATCATGATATAATTAATAATAATATCAATAACAACAAGTCCAAACACGAACATTAAATCAAACGATTTTACCCAAAACGCTGCTTTAACATGGAATTTACAAAAGAACGGGTAATATAAAGTCATAAGTTAACCATATATGATATCATAACAATTAAAATGATTAATTAATAAGTAAATGAGATTATTTAAATCATTATACAGGAGTTTTAGATATGTATGAACCATATCGGACCTATGGTAAAGGATA
This sequence comes from Viscum album, assembly GCA_963277665.1. NCBI lineage: Eukaryota > Viridiplantae > Streptophyta > Magnoliopsida > Santalales > Viscaceae > Viscum > Viscum album. The sequence goes on from OY728148.1 coordinate 792,134,940, forward strand.
ATTATTCCAATCTCATTCTTATCCGAGATTGTTTATATGTAAGTATTTACTGGGGTTATATTTTGCATCCATCCCCATAAAAAGTTTTTAATAAATTGTTTAATATTATTACATGTATGCTTAATTCCATGTTTACCCCTCTTTGACTTTTACTTTGAGTTATGGATGGAATCGTTCTTTTGTTTACCATACATGGTGCTTTCTGACTTTTCCATTAAAAGTACGAGGATAATGTTTTTTTAACTTCTACGGCATGAATGGATTTTTACAGTTTCATAAAGACTTATTTTCATGAAGATTACTCTGCAATATTTCATTACTATTTTCAAAAAAATCCTTTTATTTTAAAATTTCATGGAATTTTGTGAAAATAATATAATTTTGAAGAAGAAAGGATATTTTCCTCAAGAATTCATTTCATGTGTTTTATCAAAACCATTTTTCCTAAAAGATGGAATTATATCATATGTGTATGTTTCAAGTATAATTTCTCTATGATTTACATGGTTTCAATTTTTTTATGATGAAATGATATCATTTTTTTGTATGGATTATGTTATGATGGGATGATGTTTATGAAACCCATTTTATACTTTGGGTAATGATGAATGATTTATGTTCATGTTGTGGCACAAGTAAGAATGATTTAATTATGAGATGGGTGGGACCTATATCTACCTCCAATGCATTGGGTAAAGATTTATATCTCATGAGATAGACGTGGCTAGAATGGTAAGTTAATCCAGTTCAATGATACAAGACTGGAATGAGGAGTGAACTAGATTCAGAAAGGGACTTCGTCCACTAAGATGGTCTTGGAAGTAATGCCTTGGCTACTACGGAAATCATATCATGTTATTAATTTTTTCCCACAATTATATGTTTTCTTCCAATTCTATTTTATCATTATTGATGTTCCATTATGATATATGCCTTAAGTACTTCCAAGATTTATTTTTTTTCTCAAGAGTTTGATGTTTAGATTTTATGTTCATGTTTTTGCATTCAAATGTTTATGGATTTTTTATGTTCTCTATGTTTAACCTTACTAAGCATTTGAGCTCACCATTTATATATTTTCTTTTCCCAAGTATTTAAATAAATTTTTTATTTAAGAAAACCAAATGGGATGATCTTTATGGGAGATGGTGAAGATCTTTCACCATGATTAGAAGATTATGTTCTGAGTTTCCAAAGACACAAAACTATTACAATTCTTCAGTGTTTGATTTTGTTATTTATTAAGTATTCTGCAAAAGTAATTTAATTTCCATGTATGTCAAGATTTGGGTCTCTACATATAACTAAAAAAATAATTTACCTACATATTCTATATGAGATAAGTTTTCCCATAAAGATTAAGTCTTAATTTAATAAAGTGGTCATTTAAAAGATATTATTTTATATTAACATTTAAGACTAACCCTTTTTTGATAAATAATACCTTAAAAACTTGTACTTCTAATTATTGTCAATGTGTTGATACTTTATTCAAAAAATAATAGTCGGTCTCTAGTTTATGCCTCATTAGTGTTGTCAATACCACATGTGATATTATTGTGCATGACATGACTATGGCTTCATTTGACATCTCCCTGGTATGTATTAATGATTTAAAATGGCACACCCATTATTTATGTGGATTAAGATTATAATGTTTGATATTATTATTATTATATTTTATTTCTATATAGTTTAAGAGATTTTTAGTGTTTACACATCATGGTTATTGTTATCATACTAGCATGGTGTTGTAACAGTTTATATTGAGCATGTGCACTATGATTAACTTTAATTGTGTGTTTATTTACATTAGCATGGACCCAGTATACTATTTTCCTATAGGATGTGTTTATATATTTTACATAGAAATTATTTATTTTTATAATGTGAAGAATTTTTATTTTTTTATATAGATCACGTTTTTTGGGTTTTTATTTAGGTTAATGGTTTATGTTTAGGGATCTTGGGTTTTATTGAGGTTGGTTCTAGCAACCATCGTCAAGGGTAGTGGGTTCACCATTGTTTTAGATCATTTTTTGTTCTATTTAGATTATTTTCATTTTTTAATTTAGGGGTTTCAGTGTTATGAATTTTTGGTGTTTTGTTTAGTATTTTTTTCCTCAGTATGGTGGTTTTAGGTTTCTATTGTCAAAGGTGACACGTACATGTATTCATAGGTTGAAATATACATATCTATGTTCCCCCATATATATATATATATTCACTCATGGTGGTACGAATATACATATCGGGGCTACGTGTGCTTATGTTTATATATTTAAATGCATATGTGTGTAAGATAAAGGGGTATATGCATGTATAAGAATATATGTAATGATCCCCTTGTACATATTTTTCCATTCTAATATGTACATAGGGGCTAGGTTTCCATGTATATATGTGATAAAGTGCATATTCATGAATGTGGTAAAGAGAATATTCTATTTTCCATCATCCTAAGTAGAGATCCTTAAATTTGAGGTAGGTTCCCTTATGCATTGACCTTTAAATTTAAAGAATCGTTGATTTCTTGTATTTATCCCCATGTTTTTGTACTAAATATTGATATAGATATCTTAGAATAATTATTTTATATAAAATTAATTGTTTTATTCATTGTATTAGATTTTATGAAAAACAAAATTAAAAGAACATACAAACCAAGTGTTTAATAATATGCCTGACTAGCCTTTATAAGAAAATTGTTCCATATAGAATAAAAAACCAAACAAAACCTAACTTGTACCTCTCCAAACAGAACTGACAATCATAAACCCAGGCTAACAAGACATGACCATTGTAGAACCAAACTATATTGAATTTAATCAAATAAAATCAATGTAACCAGATCCAAATTAAAACAAACCAAATTAAATGAAACCTGATCCAAATAAAAACAATTCATACTAAATGAAACTGGCATGAACTCAATAAAATTAAAATAAACATAACAAAATGAAAATATAATGAAATGAAATATAAAAAAAATAAAATAAACTAATTTGATTGTCTGGAATATACTTTAAGAAAAACAAACTAACCGATATAAAATTGATTTATAGTGAATTATACTAAATTGAATGAAAAAAGACATAATATAAGTAGGAAAAACCAAAATGATATGAATTTTATAATCCTGTAAGGTGTAAAATAGAATATTATTAAATGAGTCTAGATTAAATTAAATTATCCTATACAAAATAGATAAATTAAAACTAACCAAATCTAAAACAAATCATATCATGTTGTACGAAAGTGAATCATTCATATTCAGCATAATCCACTTAGACCTTTCTTAAATTGCCTCCATTAGGAGTGCATCAAACATAATAAACAAATATTAAACATAGGAAACCAAACAAAATAATATTAAAGGGAGTAAACCCAAAATGAGTTGAACTAAATAAAATGTAATCATACAAACACATAATGGATAGAATAAAACCAAATAAAAAAAATAAAATGAAACGTTTAAAAAATATTAATAAACTAAACCTTAATTTAATTAATGTGAATCAGATCAACCAAAATGGATCGGAATGATCAAAATCAAGAAAATAGAATTAAAATAAAGAAAAATTGAATGAAACTAAATTAGAACAAGTCTAATTTATCTAAATTGAAATAATTTGATATTAAAAATAATGAATCAAATTGGACCAAATATTATGAATTCAAACCAATATGACTACAATCGAAATGAACAAAATAAAACTGATATGAACCAAACTTAATAAAATTGAATCGATAAGAACCTAAGTGAATGAAATTGTATAAGATAATATAAATAAAAACAATAAAAATTAAATATAATTAAAATGTACCATACAAACATATATTGAAAAAAAAAATTAAACTAAGTTACAACTCCTTCCAAACTGATTATATACCATTAATAGGAATAGAAATTGCAATTAATAAGAATATACTATTTGAAATATCATTTTGAAACTTAGATCTATTTCCCCCATTCTTGTAGTAACATTATTGGACCCAGGGGGTGTTGTTGTTCTTCTATGTTTGTTGGTGACTTGTATAATCATAGGAAATAGTTATATTGTAGTTTAGATTTTATTTTATTTTCTTTATTTCATCATCCACATAATCCTTTTACCACTTTCTACAAATGGAGGGTTATTACATTCTGCGAAGGGGGACAGAAGGGAACTAGAGCTGGCTATGAAGTTTTCTTTGTCGGGGAGGGAGATCAGGGTAGTTGAAGGATTAATAGGGTGTTTCATTTTTTTCTCCTTTTATACATTGTTACATCTACTTGTTTTATTTTCCATCTTCATGGATTTCCAATGTACAAATGGGTCATGCTGAAATTTTATTTTTATTATGTGGCTATTTTATTTAGTTTTTTTTGGGGAAATCACTCCTAAGTGGTTATTCCCAAAATGGAGCTCATGAGAGATTATAAAAGAAAACTGGCCTTGAATGATCAAACCATCAAACAAATTCATGAGTCTAAACCATGCACCCAACAAATATTAAATGAGATAAAAAACAATACTTTGAAAAAACCCCCAATGAATAATAGTCTACTTTTACTCAATTTCCTTCACACCACATATGTAATAGCTCAGTACCATGGGTGAGAAAGGGCTTAATTTTGAGCCTTGTAGTAAGAGCACTTGGAATCCAAGTGAATCCCTCTATGTTGGACTAACAAGTTAGTGGGAATATCAAAATTTTGAATCCTCCATAACAGAATGTTGTGTTTTTAGGGATGTTTCTCACCAAAGAACTCCTCCCCACCTATCATTGGCCTATTGTGGCATTGTTACCTAGCTATATGCCTTTCCATTAAAGGTACTTGAAGTTGTTCCTATAAAAATACAGACATCTGGGTAGTCCACCATCTTAATATCCTCAATGTCATTCTTCTAAGAGGGATTAAGAATAGTTTGGATAAATGGGGGGTAAAAATTGTAATTTTTGAAGGACATATCAAGATAGATGAACCTTTGGAATCTCAAGGTCTAACATATCTAGTTGAAATTCTAGAAATTAAGATCTCCTTGTAAAAAAAGAAAATGGTATTGATATTGTAACATCAAAATGTGGGCATGCAAGGGAATCCATAGGTAAGAATGATTTCTTCTGAGCACATTCATATCAATACCATAATTCTATTTTATAAATCTACTCTAAAAGGAATGCCCCTCAATAGACTCTCAAGACAACTTTCCTTGCAGATGATACATTTTCTTTGAGGTGTTCCACAAATTGATTCCCCCATTATTCACTGGTTTCAAAAGCTTCTTCTAAGAGGCCCAGTTACACCTACCATCTCCATGTGCATCAAAAATAAAATTACATGGGAGTTTTTCAATTTTTTCTTAGAAAATGCTTTAGGTATCTTGATCACTAAGAGAATATGCATTGGTATCGAAGTAAGCACACAATTGATAAGGCTAATCCTACCTCCAAATGAGTGTAACTAATTCTTCCATTCTAGTTATACACATATCTTTACCTTATTTTCATTATCTTAGTTGCATGACTATAAAAAATGATAAATTACCCCTCAATTATAATAATTTCTACTATAAATATTTTTTCCTTAGATGTATGAAGTTAAAGAACATAGCCCCATGGTACATTATACATTACTCTAAATAACTCATAATAGGCCCTTGTCACATCTCCCAAAACATAATGGTCCATTAGTCCAAGCAACATGTATTTATAATACATAACTATACTTCCTCAAAATAAAATATTAGAAAATGTAGTATTTTTCCACATTGGAAAACTATAAACAATGTGGATGATGAAATTTTTTATAATTTTTAAAATAAATAACTATATGATATAAATGAATCGATGTTATAAAATTATAGAAAGTTATGGTCATACACCTCATCACTCATTCCAAAGAAGTATGTGTGGTTGTATTCATTTCTCCCAGATTATATAGCGACACTCTGATTCATTATATTGTATATTCCATAAAATTTATCCTTAAGTATATCTTAATGTTTTCATATATCCTTTAAATTATAGAAATACTTGTTACACATCACATAACACATAAAATTCCCTATTCAACCTTGGTTGCTGATTCCATCATCAATATAGGTATAACATCCACCCCTACCATCAATATGGGACCTTTATATTTTTCTGTTCCATCTTTGAAAGTCTTAGACATGCAGATGATGTTTTTCAACAAAGAACAAGGTTAGTTATGAATCACATCTCAAATGACACATAGTGATGTACAAGTATATTTTCCCGGACCCAATTACATTTATCTACTAGGACCCATTTCATCATAGAATCTAGTCACCCAATTTGAGTTACCATTTCCCTATCAATGTTCGGAAGATGTGTCTTTAATATCATAAGGTTCAATAATTGAGACCTTAAATTGTTTCACACTATGAGATATATCCTATAATGAGAGAACATAAATAATGAAATAATATGAAAAGAAAAAAATATAATAGAAACAAGAAACTATTTACAATAGTGAAAATAAACAATTAATGGTTAGTTGGATCCTTAGAAACACCAATAGTTATGTGAGACTATAATTGGATTCACAAATAAGAAATAATTATTATTCCAAGACCACTACTAGATAAGATTATTAGGGCCATCTCATAAAGATACAACTAATATAGTCACTATTTTAAACAATTATATTTTTTTATGATTTTAATTTTTAAAATTAGATGGAATGGGGAGTGGAAATATATAATAAAATATATAATACATCGAATTAATAGAGATGAAAATTCTCAAAGAATGAATTTATGATGTGAATTCAGGTTGATAGTAGTAGTGATAATAAAATAATTCACTATAAAAATTATATTAATATTTTCCTTGCTCTATTTTCACAGTTGACCAATATGAGTGAACATCATTCTCTGATTCTTCCGATGATTCAAATGTATGGAACCCTGAAACATTCAAGTGAGTCTCACCTCTTTCATATGAAACAAGTAGGTTAATCCTCCCCTGAAAGAAAATGACATTTTATTCATAATAATTCCCTTATATCCATTCATCATCTAGTCACTATAGATCTTGTAAGATAAGTGAGTGATGGATGGGAAATTGATGAACCAATAGAAGAATAAAATATAAATAAATCATAAATAAGAGAAAAATATAAAAAATTTAACCCTAAATCTCTGTTGATCTATAGGGATGCGATTGGGATTAATTGCACTATGGTGTTTCTAGTTTATAGGTTATGGCATAGCTCTAATAGAGGGGTATCACAAGCTGTTGTTTCTAATTGGGAGTGGAGGCTATTCTAATGATTCTCTAAACAATTAGAAAACATTTCTGTGGGAGTGAATATTGCAATGGTTCTAGAACCCATTTCAATACATTAATGTGGGACATATACCAATTATTTATAAATCGTTGTTATAGATACACAACAATGGTTTAGAGAAAACCATAATAATAAAACACATCCATTGGGTCTATTCCAATGGTTTACAAAACCTATTGGGATAGGAACTGTTGGCAGAGGACTTTATAACTGTTGCTACGGGACTTTAGAATTAACAATGGTGTATTTAAATATAATCCACCCAATAACAATGGTTCTCAATCACTTTTATAGGCATATACCAATGGTTTTAACCATTGGTATTTCTCTATACCAATGGTTTTGAACATTTAGAATAGGAATTTACCAACGGTTTATAATTAACTATTGGTATACTGAAAACCAAGCCACCATATACCAATGGTTCAATAGAAACCATTGGTATAGATGGTTACCCAAACCATTGGGATAGGATATCCCATTGGTTTTGGGTTCTATACCAATTTTTTAAAGCTATTGGGATAGGTAATATTTTCAGTTGTGAAACTTTGGGATATGAGTGTGCGCACATTCGATTCTACATAAAAATATATATTTTAGGTGTGTGATTCCCTTCTATAGACTATAAATTATTTCCCTACTTATGAAATGATATCTGGTTGAATCGTGAAGGGAAAACTATCATGTCTTATTTGTATGATGAGTACATGATCGAGAAGGCTTAAATATCAATGTACTTTAAGTTTCATGGGGCATCGATGATTTTTGTTAATGGGTCATCAATACATGAAGAATCTCCAGAATTTAGATAATACTATTTATAATGAATAACCACATCAATGTATATTAGGAACTAATTTTCTTAATTAATTAAAAGATTTTTGTTTTTCATTAGAGAAAGGTCATATGAAATCTAAAAATAGAAAGAATGTTGACATTAAGGACACTTACAATTGATAAAAGATAAGTATATTTTTTGAGTTTTCAAATTGTTCTACCTATTTATTACATCATTGTTTATATGTAATGCACATTGATAAAAATATATGAGAAATGTTTCTTTTTATACATTTAAATATCATAGGGAATACCAAAGAAGACTTCTGATCTCATCGGGACTTAACGGATTAGGGTATTCGACTAGAACTTTATCCAGTGTGTATTGTTGAAAACAAATGAAAAGTACTTTGTGATTGTTATGTGATGACACCATTAGAGAAAAATCAATTTCTGGAAGTGTTAGACAATATCGGGGTTCCTAATGACTATTCCAACAACATATCTAATTGAGTCAACATAAAGGATTTGAAACTAAAATCCCTAAAAACTTATCATTATCACAAACGTCCTCATGAATTGATAACAATAGCAATTCATAATTTTCTATTTAATAATTTAAGGGTGATAGTGATTTTCTTGTGCCATTTTTAGAGGCCTTTGTACCAAAATGTAATCCAAGTCATTCTTGATAAAAATGCAGTGAGAGGCACCATTATTTTTGTTTGAGTTGGAAAACAATTACTCCCTCATTTTCACCAGCCTGATACATTTAATAGTTCATATTCCAACTAAAACACTTATGTGGGACCCTTATCTTTTTGTGTATGTATCCTACTAAAATAAATTTTCACACAATGTAATTTTATGTTAGAAATAATAATTATTCAGAAGGTTCAATTGTGAGAGGTTATATGGATCAAGAATGTATGGAATTTTGGTCAATGTATTTTTCTAATGTGAGAGCATTACATAACTATAAGATGATAAGTTAATGTTATAATTAAAAGGAAATTGAGAAATTATTTAAATATTTTACCCAAAAAATCAGAATTTCTGGGTCATATACATTGGAAACAAAGAGCCTTGAAGAGCAGGATATAAAACATTTCACATTCTTGTTTATCTATGGTTTGTTTGATGACTATATCATGTATGTAATTTTTGTATTTATATTTTATCTCATACTATGTCATTTCACACATACCTTAGACTTTTATTATCATTTTATATAGGAAACATAAAAAATTTATAACTTAAGTTCATCGATCTTTTCTTTTGAGAAGAAGAGAGGCTTTTCCTAGAAAAGAGTTTCATGCTTGGTTGAAATAAAAGGTATGACCACTAATTTAATTAAATTAATATATATATATTTCTATTAAATTATATTATTAATATTTATTTTAGGTATTGAGTTTACCTATTGACTATGTTTCTGAAGAATTAAGAACATTATATTTTTCTCAAAATTCTTTGGTTCGTCAATGAATATATTTAATAATCAATGGGTAAAATTTTGTTACAATAGTTTGAGTGGTGAAAAAGAGAACACTACATTATGAAATTATTTTAACTACTACAATAGACCATTATACAATTGCATCAAAAAGTTGTCCCTGGTATGAAGATGTTTATTATTATGGACTTTTTGAGAAAATATTGTTATTGGATTACTACCCTTGAGGTCAAGTCACTATGATGAAATGTAAGTTGTTTAAATCAATAACATGACATTGTACATTTATTGATGATTGTTGATTCAGATTTATTAACATGAGTTTATTACTGGCTACTAATGAAAAATACATTCATTCATCAATGGAAAAACAATTTTTTGTGAAAGATCATATGAGACATGATTACGGTGTCATTATTGAAGTAACCTCAAGGCATATTTTAGTGATGATTTGGACGAAATTGACACCATTAATGTCTCAAATGTTGTTAACCATAATATTGGATTTGATGACCCAAATTTTCCCATTGTGAGAATTGATGATGAACCTGAAGTAGGGGTGTGTAATATATAGAAGAAACCATATATGTTTATAGTTCATTAATTTTACCTTAACATGAGTTTCTCAGGTTGGTATCACTATAATTACATTACTTTTAGTTCAGTTTGGAAAGATATATATGTTTTGGTATTTCTTTCTTTCATTACAATTAATTATATTTATTTCAATACAAAAAATATGGTTTAAAATATGTTTTAAAAATTGTATAACATGGTTTTAAATTATTGTCACTAAAACATGTTGTCATTTTGTTAATGACTTCTTTGAATTCTATGTTATATGCATGATTTTTAAAAACTGTTTATAAGAATTGTATAATTCTTTCATATGTAGATTATCAAAGAAATTTAAAGGAAGTTATTATTTTATGTTGATCAACAAAGGCATAGGCATGGGTCATCTCCTTTGGTTCCCTTAATGGTTATAATAATTTAAATATATTTCTTTGATATTATATATAATGATATGTTCATATTCCTTTTCAAATTTGTTTTAGGGGAATTCAGTTGCACCAAATTTGACTCCTCACCCTACCAGCATTGGTTTAAGAGGGGATGATTCTAGACATAAAAAAGCACCCGTCTTAAATTTCCCCACCCTAACCCACCAATGAACAGCCCATCTACAAAACCTTTCCATCATCCACTTGAGCCTTTGGGGATCTTCCCATACATGTCTGCAACATCATCTCATTTAGCCTCTTCTCAATATACCATGTCTACATCGCATGAAGGGATGTTCCTACCCATTCTTCAATCATTATCTCACATAGCCTCGTCTTCCCATGAAATTTCTACATCACCTAAAGGGATGTTCCATCCCATTCCTCCATCACTATATAATTTAGAATCTTATTCACATACCTTTTCTACACCTCTTGCAGGGATGGATCCACCTATACCATTTCCAAATTTGTTGATGTATCCCCAACCCTACTACGCAAATCATTTCGTGTCTAAGTCGCCTCTATTTCTTTATATCCATCTAGGATATGATTATTTTTTCCTTTAGATCCCACTCAAGTGAATTCAGATCACATAGATCATGAATTGGAAGAGACAAATCATTCAGAGGTTACTGATCTAGGATAGTCCATGGATCCATCAGAACCTATTGAGCAGCCCGCAACAATTTTTTTTATTATAACTATGTGAAATCATATCACTTCATTATTTTCTGTTGTACTATGTCTTAATTATTCTTCTTTTTATCTATCATTTTTATCTTATTCAATAGGATTATCTATTTGGTGATGTGGGTGCACTCGTATTCAAGAAGATTGGAATCATGAAACAAAAATAATGATGGATTACAATCAAGAAAATCAGGGGGTAAGTAAAAATTCTAGTCATTGTAGAAGTTTCATGACCACTTTATCCATGTACCATGATATCATTCTGGTGGAACCGTTATCATGGATGCATCTTAGTAATGAAATCAAGTTCAAAGCATGGGTGTAGATATGGGTACAAAAGTTTTATAAATCTATATATATATATATATTAATGTAGTATTTATATGAATTAACATGTTTGTTTCATAGTCAACATAACTTTCCCAACAGGGAAGCTATTAAGTTTTCACGGTTGATGGATCTTGGTGAGCTATAGAGATCATACAAGCATGAGTAATAAGTTTGATGGGGGAGTAATGTTGGTTATGATTTAGAGGATGTACCCATATTCCTTAACTTTACAAAATCTCAATATCAAAAAATGATCACATATTTCAAGAATGATGATTTTAAGGTATTTCCAATCGTTAATAGTTTTCAAATAGAATTTAATTCTTTTAATTTGTATTGAATTTTTTTAGGATTTTTTGGGAAAAAATGAAAAGAACAAAGAGTCAATGACGTATCTACACACATTAGTGTTCACTATAATGCCTGAGAATGAGAAGCACCAAGTAATTCCTCTTCTAGGAACTTTTTATTCCAAATGTGATATAGAAAGCCTATTGCTTGTTTTTATACTGTGGTAATATTAATTTTTAATGATTTTTGGTAGTGATCACTTTGATTTTATTTCCATTTTCATCACTAAATAATAGATTATATTTATGGAATGTTCATAACAAGTATCTAAAATTATATAATGTTTATCATTATCTTTTATTTATGATTTTTTCTTCAATGTTTATCACATTTTTAAATTTAAGAAGTGTTATTTAATTTAAATAGTTATTTAATTTTATTATTATTCAAGATTATTAAATTTTTTTATTCTGAATATGTGTATACTAATCAATTTCATTTGTAGCAAGAGGTATTGGGCAACAAAGGACGTGTGCCTTGAGAAAAAATTATTTTTCTTGAGTAGGAAGAAAAAGGATGAAAGTGTTGTAAATTCACAAACACAAGAAACTATGGTATGTATTTTTATTTTTATTTCATATATTTATATGAAATTAATAATTTAATATCTTGTTTATATTTTCAACAGTCTACCATAGAGGACCTTGATTATAAAGAAGATGACATCTTCGGGCCAAATGATCATTTGAGTTAGGTATTAAGTGAGAATACCTAGGGGAAACTCGAGTGTTGACCATGGTAAAAAATAATAACCTATAGGTATTGGTCCTTATTGGGATCCTCTCACACCTCTCAGAACCTCTAGCTCAAAGTTCTCATGTAAAAGCAACTAAGACAATAAAAAATATTTACATGAGAATGAAATAAGTAAGACGATCACTGAAATATTCTTAAAAGATATATCAGTTGTAATTCAATCACTTCCATCAGAGGCTTATAGTAATATTTAATCATATATAGAATCAATGAGCTCTTTAAATGATACCCAGGGTGACAATGATAATGGTCATAATGTTGGTTGAGCAGATGGTGGTGGCGATGATGATGTTGATGATGCTTTTGATGATGTTACTACTCCAGATGATGGTATTGGTGATGGGGATGTCAATGATGTTTGGGATTATGTTGGTTTTAGTGAGGATTTTGGTGATGGGGGAGATATTGGTCCCCAGCATTTTGGACTTTGTAGGAAGGAGACTTGTTTATGTTTTTTTGTGAACTGAATTGATTTTACGTATAGATATATTTTTAGTTTTTAGTATTTCATATGGTTTGAAAATTCATACCATCAATTGTTTGAATATTAAATATATAATATTTTTACTGTATTGTATGTATACTATGTTTTTTATTTAATTTTTAAGTTCATCCGGTGGTAGAAGAGGTGTTACTTCTACTGTTGCTTCCAAATGCAGGGATGTACCTATACCCATATTTTTTCAAACTGTGGGTGTAGATATATCCCCATAGTTTTTCTAAAACTACAGGTATCATAAATTCTATAGGACCTATACCCATGGTTTGTTGAGAAACCATGGGTATAGGTCTATAATGATTCCTTTGTGAGCCACGGTTCCTAAAACCATTTGTATTGTCTATACCCACAGTTTTAGGGGTTGTACCCCCTATTTAAAATCATGGGTATAGGTTCATTATCTAGTAGTGAAAGGTGGTGGAGTGGTCTATACAAAACATGGATTCAATTTGTTGTATAATGTCTACATGTGTGTGTAAAATAAGTATCTCCCCATCTACATCATCAGGAATGATGTAAAATTAACATCAAAACACCCCATGAACAATTTGGAACCCAGAAAGACACATGTTATATTGATGATGTCATAACCTAGTAGACCGTGTATAATCACAAAACTGTCTCCAATAGTGCAACCCGTTACCTCCCTTGAATGGGTAGATCAAGCATGTAGGCCACATCCTATAAGGTAATGGTTGTATCCACCTTATGGAGATTAAATGTGTGTGTATCTGGACACCATCTCTCAATAATTGAAACAATCAAATGGTGACCAGTAGTCTTGATGTTGAACATGGTGAATCCATAAAATTCATCATGTTTGAGGTATAGAACAATGGCTGTTGGAGGTGAATCTTGGTGAAAATTATGAGCTCTCTAAACAACATGATATCAAATAAGTCACCACGCTAATATTTTACGCAACATGTGTGACTATTGGGTAGATATCAGTGGATATATGCCACAACCTATCTTTAAATAATATATATCTATATATTATAGACTCTACCTCTTTATTTTTCATTAGTTATAACCTTGGATGAATTTTTCTTCGAATAGATTCCAATGTTTTACACTCTCTAAGAATGAAAACTCTTTATGGTCATATACTCTAACAACTTCCCTGTTCTGTATCAATTATTTTACCATTTCAATAAATATACGTATCCATAATTTTTATATATAATATAACATCATTTTTAATTAAATCTTATCGGAGAAACATAATTTTAATTTAAAATATTTCATTATTTGTATGGAATCCCACACTTAGTATCTAAGGTATATTTAAAATAAACATATTATCTATTGTTATTCCTTTTTATGTATACATGCTACTAGTAATCTAGGTTGGAATATTATTCCCTCTACCAAATAAATATGTTCAAACTATATTTAAGTATAACTCTTTACACAACCCATGAGTTTATATTAATTACCAAAAAATAGAAGTCAAAAATATTCATATATATATACATGCATCATATACATGAGGTATATAAACAAATAATGTAAAACCATAATGTAATATGAGATTAAAAAACATCACAAGAGTAAGCTTCAAACAACAGATAACCCACCCCATTCAATTTCATATCCAATTCAATCTTACAAGAAAGTAGATGGTCTGGCCCAAATTCTCGCTACTTAGGAGACTTTACTCAAGAGAGAATTCAATTCAAGACAACTCAAACACTTAATTTGAAAAATATATATTCAATAATTAAATTCATGTTTATAACATCAATTACAAAACCATTTCACATTACATGAAAAACTAAATTCATTATCATACCTAACATGTATTGCAAGACTATATTCTAGAAGAAATTTATCAAATAAAGTCTCGCATGAAATCATTCATAATATAAATAATTAATAAATATGCATAAATAATAATAAGTTAATTATTATTAATTAGTAATGATATTCATTTAGTACTTTTAACTAATTATAATCATCAAGTTGTAATTATAATTAATTATAATTAATTTTTGATTAGTTATTTTACTATTCAATAATTAATAATTAAATATTTAGAAAGTAACATTAAATATTTTCTTTAATAATTAACTAATAATATTTTTAAATGTTAATTATTATTTATGTCAGTTGATAATGATATTTTTTTAATTAAATACGAAATAATGATTAATTAGTCAAGTTAATTATTATTCATATTGATAATCATATGAATTTATAATCAAATTAATAAATTAGTTATGTATTATTTATTCTCTAATTAATCGTATTAAGTTAATTACTATATATAACTAATTGGTAATTATAAATTCTCATTAATTAGAAATTATTATCAATTTATTATTAGGTAATTAGTAATTACATTTTTTTGACAAGTTAAGATCAGTACCCATTTATTGAAATAAAAATAAGTACTAGAGGAGATGAAATGCACAAATTAGTCAAAAATACACAACCACAAAAATAGGAAGATAAGAGCCTAAAGGAAAGATAAAACTCCAGATTGAGACATATTATCTTCTTCCCATATTCCTTGGCTAGACACAAGGATTCTGACCTCTTCTCTAGCCTTTATACTTTTTCCAAGGTCCATTTTTTGGATCGTTATTAGATTTTCATAAAAATATATAATAGAAGGAATTATTTGGAAAGAAGAGTCTTTAAGTGTTTATAGGAGTAAGCAGTTGAGTTTAACAGTGTTATAGGAAATCAACAATGAAATTTCATATTGATGCTTCTCTATTAATATGGAAAAGTGATGAAACTATTTCAACAAGCTATTTTTTTATAAATGGAAGTATGGACCAACCCTGAATAGTGGATAGAAGTATAGAACACGAAATTTGGCATTTTCACAGTTCATAGTGGAATTTATTTTGCATCGGAGTTTTATAGAGTGTCAATAATTTGTTAATAAAATATCACGAATATTGTTAATTAGTTTTTTTATGTATTTTTACTTAAATAAATATAATTAATTCAAATTGGTTCCTCCAATGCATGTAATAAAAAAGTTTAAAGAACATTAAATATCTAGTGTTTATCTACTACTTTATATACTTCTATTGTATGTATTATCATTTACTGGTTTTTGTTGTTTTTATTGATTCTACTAAAGTGTGTGTGAGGTAAACTTATTGTAGTGGGTAGGGTTTAATGGATTCCTACTTTTGGTACACTTAGTCAAAAAGGAAAATAAGTTACAAAAGTTTGGATTTTTTGGGCTTATTTGTGTATGAACTTCTAGTGGTATAGTGATCATACTTCTCATGGTTCAATTGGTAGTACAAGCCATCAATTTTTTATTCAATATTGATATTATTACCCAAAACCATATCCATGACATTTATTACACCTTAATAGAACATATATTCATCAAATAATTTTTTAGAACCATCCATGTAAGGTGGAAATGAAAACAGTATGCATAATCCATTGAGGTGGAAATCCACACACACGCACACGAGACATTTCCATTTTCTAATAAATGATATGAGAGAAAGGTAGATAATTATTTATACTTAAAAATTCATAATTATTTCATAAATATCATATTTATTAATTAAAAAAGTCTTTTGGACATCTATATTAGGTAGTGATGAAAAATGAAATATGAAGTTCATGGAGTACGTAGTCTACACGTACACACAATCGATATTTTAATTTCTCAAATGGTTGGGATGAAGGTATAAAATTATCATTCCATTATCATAATTAAATTTTAATATAATTTTTATACTAATTTAATTATGTTATCATGGGTAAAGTAGGTTTAGAGGAGGAAAAATAGTAAAGAAAGGAATATAAATAAAAATGAATGATTAAGAGTTTTTATCTTAATGCTCATGAAAACATTGTGAGCCTGCTTAGAACATTCATTCAGTGATACCAAAACCTCTATAACCTCAGAAAAATCATTTTTTAGTGATTTGGGTAGATGTTGAATGATCTAGATAGAATGGCCGATCAACCTCTCATACAATTTGATAATGGAAATTGGTTCCAAAAGTTGACAATAATGGATGGGGGAATAGTATTTTCTAATCCACCTCTCATGCACATAAATAGTGGATAAGGATTAAGATATTTTAAGCATTTTACCTTGATTTTACTTTTTCCCATAATTTACTTTCATCATGTTAACTTAAATTATTACCTCGGATTATTATTTTTATCCCTAAAAATTTTTCCCTATTAGTTATTATAGATATTATGAATAAAAATATGAAAATTATTTTATCGGATTCATGGTGGTAAAAATTAATTTTAATAAAAGTGTTGATAACACAACAAATTATTTTGGGGAAAAATGTATTTTTATGTGTTAAAATGAATTTAAATCAAAAATTTGTGTAGTGTTGATTACCATAATAATTATTGGTATATTATTAAAAAAATATAGTTATGTGACATTTAATCCAATCCAAAACTGAATGTATCCTTGTAAATAATTAATTAACGAAAAGAATAAAAAAATTATTCTTTTAAAACAATAAGGCATCGCTTTGGTTGTTTAAATGCCAAACAAAGTTTTATATATTCAACATAATATTTTTTAAATATTTTATTTTTATCTTTAAACATATATTTTGTCATGAAAATAGGTTTCTCAAAATTCAATGTTTTTATTATATCATGACGATGTCATAAAAGTGAAAATATTTGTAAAAATGGTATTTTTTTACTATTTACCTAAAAATCAAACCTTCTAAAATCATCCCATAAATTCATCCTAAGCTAATTTTCACATGATTAATAAAAAAATGATGTCATTTGTTTAAATTAATTTTCTAAAATTTATGAATTTAACTTTTAAATACAAATATAAAATATAAGGAAAAACTATTTTTATGGGGAAATGAGTTTTATAAACCTTAAGTATTTTTAATCTTTTTTAACAAATTGTTCTCAATTTTATGTCATATCAATTTTCAACTAAATAATTATTAATCTGTTTTTTATACATTGAAAATTTTAATTATAAAAATCTTTTAAAAGTGTTCAATTTAATTATTATGATAAAAATACACAATATACAGAAAAATAAAATTCTTCGAAAAATAGTTATTTCAACACTGAATGATTTTTAATCACATAAAATTGTACTTAATTATCTATTAATAAAATTAAATTTTATTATAACACAGAAAAATATTATTTAAAAAATAATAATATAAAATAAATGAAAATAAATCATTTTAACTTTCATTTTATTTACTTAAGGTTTTAGTCAATTTTTAATTTTCTTAGGGATATTTTACATTTTATTGTCACAACTTATTAATGCTTATGTTAATTTATAAAATATAATTTTGTTCATTTTATTTAGGTTTTTTGTGTGCAATAATCTCTTCAACAAAGTTTTTATTTAAATAAAAATACTTACTAAAACTCAAGGTGTTATAATGACCCATCTCTATATTGGATGCCCAAGCATAAAACAAACATAACCAACTAATCTGGGTAAATTAAACATGAATATATATAAATAATATCATATATCACATAAATATACCATCTGGACATAAAATAATAATCATTCCTCAAGAAAAGATACACTAAATGAAATTTATGGGTCACCAAGGATGATATATATAAATATTGAGAATAAAATATAATCAAAACCAAAAATTTTCACTCACCAACACATGACCCATATTCACTATCCATATCCCAAACCTAATCCTCTTAAACCAAACAAAATA
Source organism: Viscum album (assembly GCA_963277665.1). Lineage (NCBI taxonomy): Eukaryota > Viridiplantae > Streptophyta > Magnoliopsida > Santalales > Viscaceae > Viscum > Viscum album. Next base: position 792,153,796 of record OY728148.1, read on the forward strand.
TTAATAGAAATATATCAATTTTGGAACTTTAAATAGACACATTATAATGTCATACACCTTCGGGTGTATGCAAGGTGTGAGAGAAACTGATCCAACTTGAATCCCACCAGGAAGTTTATCAAATTAATTTAAAAAGATAAATCATTTATGGAAATTTAATTAATTTTTAAAATATGTTTTCATGAGTAAAAAACATAACATTTAATTTTTCTTTTTCAATAAAATCATAACTTTTATTTTACAAAAACATAGATGAAACCAACCACTTACAATAACTACATCAAATATTTCTGTGAAATAAAAGACATCAATTGAAACCATTTATCTATTTTCAAAAACATTTACAAAATTAATTAATTAAAATTTTCCCCTTTTAAAGAAATAACCACATAATATAATAAAATACATACACATAAAACGTGTCACTATATCAACAATGGATTAAAATGAAAATCACACACAAAGTTACCACATGCTCTAATAAAACTAGGGGATGAAACTAAGAAAAAGTAGAATTCCCCTATAATGTTTCATTAACAAAAAATGGTTTTATGGGAAACACACTAGGTCCTAATGTGTGATGGTATTAAACAATCTATAACATGGGACCAAATTTCAACTTACTTTGCATCCAAAATAACACAGGACACCCAACCTTCCCACACCAATATAATCAATAAAAAACCTCCTCATTATACCCAGCATATCACAAAATTAGGAATACACTATTATTGAATTTACTAACAATTTTAGCATAAATCTAAACTTCTATCTTATCCTGGGGTTCCAAGAAAATAATCAACATATTGTTAGAAAACAATCAATTCGCATGATCAACAATTCAACTAAAAATAAATATAAATCTCATCCGACATCAAATAAACTCGCATGAAACTACCACTATTTAATACCTTACACTTTATAATAACACATATATGTTAATGATCATAATACATAGAAATAATAATTAGTAAGGGGAAAAAATTAGGTTTGTAAACACACACACAGTAGAAATCTCATTTATAAGGAACCTAATAGGCCTTTACTAAAACATACATAGAATTCCAAGTTATCTCCACCATTTCAAATCCTAATTTAAATCATTAATTTAAATAAACCATTGGAATCCATATTTTAAAACATTTATAATATAACCCCGTATTCATTTTAATCCATTTGAGAAATCAAATAATTTCCTTTATTTTTTACAATGCCATGAAAATCCACATTTTAACGCTTTTAATTTCTCATATAGGATAAATACCATTAATAATCATATTTCATTAAAAATAAAACCTTTAATCATTTTCTTTAATAATTTTAATAAAACAATACTTTAAAAATAAGAAATACCTTAAAATACTCTTTATACCAAGTGTAAAATTACTTGAAAATATTGATAAAATACACTATACTTATTGTATATAAATATAATTTAAAAAACAGAGGGACTTATAAGAACCAACAATCAAATAAAATTCTATGGGAAGTAAGATAAAAAAAATCTTACCTTAATCCAAGTGTAAACCCCTTGAAATAAGTCACAAAATGCCTCGTTTGATGATAAACATCAAACTGAACAAATAAAAACCCTCCAAAAACCTTAAAAAACAAAATCCCTATGATTAGACTTATCCCAAACCATAATTCAAATTCACATACTGATTAAGGTACCTAAGAGAAGGGAAATTTATGGGATATGGAGGATGGGAGAAAAATAAAGAAAGAATAAGGTAAGAGGATGGATTCACATTAAGAAATCAACTTGAATCCATGGTTAGGAGGCTCTAAATCAAGAAGAGGGAGGTAGAGAAATCCCATATCACACCAAGGGTGTGGCTAGATAATATTTAGTGGAAGAATGTTTCCAAATACTTATGAAACAAGGGTATTAAATCATAAATAATATTTTAAAAAAAATTAGGAAGGCATGGTTGTGACGTGGCCCTGACCACCACGGGATGGAGCCAGCTTATCGAGAACCCTCCACTATACATACCAAGGCTCCATTGTAAGGAGTGAATTCATAGTGACCTACTAAAACATGGTCCCAAGACCATGGTTCATGGCCCATCAAATAGGGATAGCATCTAACCCCCACCGAAAAAACTCTCAACATCATAGCTCCTCACTATTGTGTTGTGTCCCATTACTAGCCTATTACAACCATGCTATAGTGCCCTATTTTTCACCATTCTATCAAGGACACTAAAACACCATTCCATGGTATTCCATATTATATTGTAGTATCATTTTGATAGTATAAACTCTAGAATTTTTCTCATAAAATTTAAAATACCCCAAAATCAATAAATAAAAAAAACAAAAGTGACACAGGGGTTTCATAATTTTCCCCAACATTACACATTCTACCATTATAATTTCGTCATTAAAAGTTTAATTAAATTTTAAGGAAAATATAGCAACACCTCAAACAAATGGGCATGTTTGTGGGTAATCAACTAAGTGGCTAAGTGAAAGAACCACCAATTTAAAACAACCTCTCATAATCAACTATATAATCAATAAATATCACCACAAATCTTCAATAATAACACATAATTGATCATACATTACAATAAATAAGGAGTGTAGAGACATATCATAGGTATCCCCACTATTTATAACTCATATAAAATAGTGTAACCAAATGAAAATACCATTTTATGTTAAACATCCCAAAGGCTCAAGGGGATGGTACTCCCACACCAAACATAAACTACCATCCAAGAAACTGAATCCACATATGAAAGGAATGGAATACCTCTACTAAATATCCCAATGATTATAAAACAAAATATTCTCTCCACAAATAAATTGACACTTATACACCAAAATAGAAAATAAATAAATCATCTTCAGGACTCAAAAAATGACATGGGTTCCAACCTCAAGTGGCACAAAATAAAAGGGTAACCTAGGACCCCAAACCTGAAACATTGTCCCAAGGTGATTCCATCAAAATATATCCTAAAAACTTTCCAATACGTAATATCACTTGTTAAATCACTCATATTAGTTAGACCAAGTATGCACCCAAGGCTTTCCCCATGCCAAGACAATGTGAATCCATTCTCAACAAGGACAACCTACATAAATACATATAAATCAAAGTAAATGAAACAAGAAATTGATGATTGAAAATACATGATATTCATACCATAAATAAAAGAATAATCAACAAGATTTCAAAAATATCAACCAGTTCTATATCCATAAATCATAAAACCAAAAAAACATATAAAAAAATCACACATAAAACATATTTTCCCTATACTTGAACTTGCAAAAAATTTGAATATTTCCCAGGTGAACACACTGGAGACATGCACTTAGTGCTTTAAAATATGAGGTATTTTAAGGAAAAAGTAATGCATACTAAAAGCACATGATATATATCCACTTCTATGAAGAAATAACTCCCCAAGAAGGGTTACCCATATCAACATTATCTTCCAACTCAAGATTAAACAAACTCCACTCCTCACCAAGAAATACATATATAATCACATCATCCAAAGTCAATACATCACCTTATATAGTTTTCTATGTATGGTCATCTTCCACTAACAAGGCCCTTGTAATGAATTCCTTAAAAAATTCCTGACTATACCTAAATAGTACATCTATAAGGTTTCAGAAAAGGCCACATTCAAATAATTGAGACTTCAAAGAGTAATCATTGAATATAAAGGGTGATAAGAAAAAAATATCTAATAATTGATCAATATACGCCTTCACCTACCACTCACCCTGATAAATCCATGTGATCTCAATGAAATTTTCCACTTTCACATCCTTGGGGTAAAGTTATAAAACAAATTATACCTTAAAATTGTACAAAAAAATCCTTCATACAACTAGGAAGTAACATTATACTTCAACCCCACTCATATTGGTCTTTTAAATAAAGAAAAAAAGTCCCCTAATATTGAATATTAAGGATTTTATATAGAATGAAATATTCTCTCAAAATTCTATATCCAATCCATTGCTTAAATAGGACTACAATCATAGTAGAATGAAGGTAGAGGATGATTAAAATATACTTGGATAGGGTCCAGATATAGGTATAATTATAGATCCACCACTCGATCTCATGTCTATGTAGAGTTTAAAAACAAAGTATCCACTTCTATAAAATGAGAGGAGTCACCTTGAAAATCATACTAATGTATGTACATTCTTTTTTCCTAAAAGAATATATGGAATGCCTGATCTAAACAACAAGAAACAGGAACTCAATAAAACCCATGATTCACAAATCAAATCACACAATGAAATCATAGACCAAATATAATCTAAAATATATTTCACATAAAAAACACATGAATGACATCCATCAAAAACCTTAAATCCACCAAAAGAGTTCAACAAATCTCTTTTTATGGACTTGTACACACTAAAACAAGAAATTGTTTAAATATGTTTCATATCATTTGAAATTTCAAAGGGAAACATATTTCAAAACCCTTTTACATTTTTTAAAAAACCCCATAAATCTTTAGATTATTATTTAAGAAATAAATTTATTTTATAATTATCCAACAAATTTTAGTTCTGAAACCAAAACACCTTATAAAGTTTTCCATTTCATAGTTAAAACATTTCAGAAAATTTAAATATTTTCCATAAGTAAAATCCATCAACATACATAAAGAAAAAAATAAACCATATGACATCAAACTCAATCAACTGAAACATTATCAACACATCATAAATCTCACTAGTATACCAGTCAAAAGAATAAAAAAATCATCAAAACTAATTGAAAAACCAAAAAACACCAAATAAAAAATCTAATGGTAAGTGGTATCATTCATGGCTTGGATAACCATGTTATAATCATGTGAAAAAACTTTTTAAAATCCAAGAACTATGTATTAGGGCTACACATTGTTTTCTAGACTATAAATTATAGCCAAAATAAATTTGATCTCTATCTATTACCATCCCAAATCATGAAAAGTAACTAATAAAACACCCATAGGGGTCAAAAAATATTAGATAAACCAAAATAAATTAAATTAAAAACTAAATCTCCAACAACCCATAGAAACTAAAGTATAATAACAAAATGTGGTGGTCTAGAACATACTTATGACCTACCACTTGAGTTGAGATGAGGATCTTAAACTCTATACTACCATGATTCACCCAAATAACTAGAGTTAGCTCTTATACCATTTTTTCATGAACCAAACTGAGTCTCCCCTAAACTGGGAACCCAATTCGGTTCACTACAAATCCCAAAACATGTTTATGATCACCACTATCTAGAAATAAGCACTAGGATATCAAAACATTACCTATGGGAATAATTTCACTCTCAAAAACCAAAATCCTCACATAAAGGATTAAACCCAAAAAATATATCAAGATTCATTCATATGTTGGATGCCCATTCATAAAAAAAATAGAAATAAAAATTCATAGTAAACACAACATGAATATATAAAAAACTCATGCATCACATCAACATACCATTGAAATATAAAACAATAATTAATTTCACATGATCAAAACAAATTAAAAGAAATGTTTTGGATAATAAGTCTAACACATAAACATTATAAGAATAAAATAAAACCAAGAATAACAACTAATAATCACCAGCATGTGAACCATGGTCACTCAAAATATTCTAAACCAAATCCCATAGAACAAACCAAAATATCAAAAATAAGATATCAACCTAGGAACCTAAAATAAAAACATGAGAACTACATAGACCTAGTTTTGTGTATAGGGTGTCAGAAAAACTATACCATGTATAATCCCACCAAGGAGATTGTAAAATTCCATTCTAAGTAAGTTTAATTTATGGTTGTTTGAATTATATTTAGAAAATAGGTTTTCATGTGTATGAATAAAAAAATTCCATTTCCCTTTTTATATAAAAACTTACATTTTCTTTTATGAAAATATAACAAAATAAAAGAAATTAAAATTATTTAAACCGTAATTTGAAATATTACACATAAATTGAAATAAATTTCTTTATTTTAAAATTCTTTTTTGAAATAAATTTATGAAAGTCTTCCCATTTTTATATATAAGAACGCATCATATAAAGAATATATACACATGTAATGTGGAATAATATCAATAATGGATCAAAATAAATACCACGCACAATGGTACCACATAGTCTAATATATGGGATCAAAATATGACATATAAAAATTCATATAAATGGTATCATCAACAACATTAGGTATCATAGTAAACACCCTAGGTCCTAACATGAGACAACCGTAGATTGACTATACCATGGGACCAACTACCCCTAAGTTGCATCCAAAATAACACTATCTATTTGACTAACCCAAACTAGTATCATTATGATGGAACCTCCCCACATTCTCTAGAATGTCACACAACTAGGGGGACACTATATATGTGTGTACAAACTAATGTAGAAAAATTATAGACCTCTCGATTATCCTTAGGTTACCATGAAAATAATCAATAATAGGTTAGTAAATAATCAATCCACATGATCAAAAATAAATCAAAAATAAATATAAATCTCATCTCACTTCTGATTCCCTCATAAGAAACATACCCTTTTATATACCTAATAATTTATAATAACACATCCCCCTAACGTGTCACAATCCATAGAATGCATAAATAATAATGGTCACAAATGAGGTTAATACATGAAAAACATAGAAATATCATTTATAAGGTTTCAAATGGTCCTTTACTAAAATGAACTCAGAATTCCAATTCATTTCCACTATTTCCAATCCCACATTAAAACCTTCTTTGAAATCAACCATTCCAATCCATAATTGAAATCATTTAAAAACACCTTATTCATATTAAAAGATTTGAGAAATAAATCCATTTCTTTATTTTTTATCAATTCCATGAAAATCCACATTTCACCTATTTCATGACCCAAATAAGGTCAAATAACTTTAAACCCCTAATTTTATTTAAGATAAACACTTTAATAATTTTGTTGAACACTTTTCATTCATAACCACTTGAAAATAAGTAAAAACTATTGAAATTAACTTTATTCCAAGTGTGATATAAGATACTAGATCCTAATATAGCTTCTCTTTTTGATTTTTTGCATTTTGGATGCACCCTAAGGCGGTTTCAATGAGTTTAGAGTGTGTTTGTAGAAAAATGAGAGTTCCACCACCAAAAATGATATGGTTATGAGGTGGAGGGATGTGTTGTGTCCTGGTGTTGGTGGATACATTTTAGTAGATCCATCATATAATGTATTGGATATCATGAAGAATAATAGGGTCATTAGCATGGTTACAACATAGTAAGGAGGATATTGCATAGCGTGGTTTTTGGGCTACTACCAAATTAGGGGTAGTTGCGTTGTGGTGCTTGGGTTATGTCAGAACCTCCCTGTTAGTGAAGGGGGATCTATGTCGTGATTCTGATGGATATGTCGTAACCCAATGATAATATTTTAAACGATATCCCTATAAAACTCAAAAATATATTTGACTAGGGGTAGTTAAAACACGGTCCTTCATACTATTCCATAAAATACACTATGTTAGCTGGTTTTGTAGTGTGGTCTATTCGGTTTCATCTTGTCCCCTTAAAAATATATCTGCCTATAAATACCCCATAGGCCATTCAAACCTCACATTATCCAATTTCTCTCAATAAAATAACAAGAGATCAAGGGTGATTTTTGAAGTTCTTGTAATACCATTTCAATAGAGTTTTATCTCATTTTTATGAGTTTGATCCATGGTTATCTTAGGTATGTTCTACCTCACTTTTCTAGTAATCTCTCTCTATTTGGTCATGTTTCCTCCCATTTCTTCATTCCAAAATTTGGATTTTGATCGATGTAGTTCTTATAGAGTTTCATTTTTCATTTTCAAGTGTGTTTGTGGCATAATTCCTTTGAGAGATCATAGTTACCTCATGGTAGAGGTGATAGGAGATCTGTAGCATTGATTATTTCTCATTCAAAGAACATTGATGATTTTTAGGTATGTATTTCATTGAATATATTTTATTTATGTTCAAGTGTAAATTGTACATTTTTTATTCATTTCAATGGCTTTTAAATTAACCTAATAAATATTGAACCTGATTAGAAAATAGAATGGGTGATGTCATGTTGATGTCATTTTAACCGTGATAATGATTTTCATCTTGTTTTACAAGATAGTGTGTTATCTATGTTATTCTATGTTTATCATCATCATTATTCATTTTTATTTTTATTCCTGGAAAATAAGTACAAAAGGACAAGCAAAAGGGTCTAAGGGGGACTAAAGTACTATAGGACAAGGGCATCCCCTCTGATCAAATTTCCCCCCCCCCAGTTTAAATTGGGAAATATTGGAGGGTATAATTAAATTAGTTCCTTGGACCGCCAGAGAAGATAGATGATCCTCTACTTGATTCCCCTCCTACAAGGTGTGTGTCACTTTTGTACTATTATTGAGTGGGGCTTTTCATTTAATTATGATCTAGTAGATTGACCAAGGAGTGGTACCTCTTCCATGTAGGGAATTATTATGAGTCATGGAGACAGTCTCCACTTGAGAGTAGAAAATATTCTCTTGGATGAAAAGCTTGATCCCCGTAAGGATCCCCTTGTTCTCGGTGACCAGGGAGTTACCACTACCAAAGTGAGCTATAAAAGCTAGAAAAACACCCCCCCTATAGTCCCTGACAACACCTCATCCGTGCATTTATCCATAATTACATGCTCTGTCAGTGTTCATCTTGAAACCATCTTTAGGAGCAATACACATCACCCATCTACCTTGTAGCCCTGGGGAAGCGATGATGCACCATGGGGGAGGGACCTTAGAGAACCCGTAGGGATGTTTCATCCATCTAGTTACTGGCCAGATTCACCATGTCTTCCAACAGGCTCCCTGTCTTTGAGATAACTAATCTTCGTGTGGAGTTAACCCCCTCGTATCTGGACCGGTTTCTTACCTGCCATAGAAAATAGAAACTGACATTAAGGATCATGGATCTCGCCATTTTTTCCAGGAATGTGTCTTCTATCCCCAAAAAAAATATATCATTAAATTATCTATCATAGTTGTCCCTAAAAGAGTATCCAATGAACCCCCCAAAAACTCCATAATTCTTGGGCCCATTCCCCTTCAAAAAAAAATGGGTCGAGCTCTCCTCCTACCTTTTCTTGCAACAATGGCATCAAGAAGGAATGAAAATTCCAATCTTATTAATATGATCATTTTTCAGTATCACATGGTTTCGGATCCTCCACATGAGAAAGTTATTTTTCGTAGAAATCTAGTTACACCACACCAAACTCGTCCATCTATCATGTAGGTCCTGTGGGTTGGATGTTCTGTGGAAACCATTGCTATTGAATCTCCACGAATTTGAATGTTTGAAAATGCATATATTTGGTTCTGAGTTGATTTCAATAATGTCGATGATCTCTTGGTGACCCATATCCAAAACTGATCAAATGAAGGTTGGGTGAAGATGCACCTCCTTGAAAGTAACGGTGGGAGTAAGACACCCCGGATATCATACCGCCCTACCTGCCCAATCGTGTTGGTAGAAAAATAGGTTGACCTATCCATTTCAAGTGATGTTGTAGGCTTGAGATGAGGGTGCTGATCTTTGAATAGAGTGGGGTTCCATGCACAAATGTCTCAGCCTCATTGCCACTATAATTGCAGTCCATGGTCTTCCCCGATAGGGTACTCCCTTCAATTGTTTCTCATGCCAGTTTTGTGTGAATACAAGGGATGGTGTACCCTAAGCTTTTGACATTGATTCCTCTATCGTGTATAATACATTCCAAGTTCTCCCACGATGCCCAGTGTTTATTCCCCTCCAATGATGCATCCCAGATAAACCCCAACAATATTTTATCGATTTTTTTAATATCACCTTTCGACATGGTTCTGGATGCCAATGCATGGGCCAGCATGGAAGATAGGATGTTATTAACCAAATCAATGCACCTGCCAAAGGATAACAGGTGGTTTTTTCAGTTGAGTATGCGACACGTAATCTTTTTCACCACATGATCAAAATCTCTTATACACATTCTTCCAAAAGAGATGGGGGCGCCAATGTACTCCATTAGAATAGATCCCTACTGCATGACCATCCTATTGCACAGGAGCAGGGCCTGACTTGTAGAGAATTTTATTGAGATGTAAATCATACACTTTTCCTTATTAAAAACCTGTCCACACTAGTGGCAGTAGTATTTGTGGATTTTTTTATACCACATATTGATATCCTTCTCGTTTTCATGAAGATTATGGTGTCATTTGAAAAAATCAAATGGGATATGGGGGGAAGATGCATCTTTCTATGTTATGGGAGTATGTCTCTGTTGGCCATACCATTATTGATCATGTGACTGAGAAAATATTGCATCAGGATGAAGATACTTAGGGACAAGGGTTCCCATTGCCTTATCCCACAAATAGATTTAAAAAATTCATGTGTTTTCCCCATAAAAGAAACAACAGGACAAGAGGAGTTTACACACCTGAAGATGAGGTCGTACGCCTAGGGAGATAGACATATATTACTCAGCACTCTGTTGATGAAGCCCCATTTGAGGTGATCTTACTTCTTAGTCATGTCCATTTTTATGTCTATGTTTGATATGTGTGACTTGGTGTTAATATCTCTCATCATTTCCTTTGAAAGATCTATCACACCTTGGATAGATCAGTCTCTCACAAACCCATGCTTCTCAAGGGAGATCCACCTAGGGAGATGTTTTTCTAGCCTTGTATTGATGATGCTTGCAATGATCTTATAGGGGACATTGCAAATACTCACCGGTCAACAATGTTGAAGATAGGATGGATCCTTGGTATTCAGAATGAGGACTAGGGTTGTAGAACTAGACACTTGTGGTAGGCTCCCTCCACAGAAGAAGTCCTAGATCATTGTGATAATGTCACACTTGACCACCTCCCATGAGCCTCAGTATAAAGAACCAATAAAGTTGTCCAGAACCTATTCACTATCAGAGTTTAGGTTCACCATAACTATGTGTATCTCACCCTCTTTCAAGTCCCCTTCTAAGAAGGTATTGTCCTATGCAGATACGAGGATAGGAATCCATCCCCAGAGCACTTCAACCCCTTTGAGACAAAAACTGGGAATATTCCTACTCAGTCCTACCAGAAAATCATTGAATAATGTGTGAGCCATTACTCCAACTACATTATGGTAATCAGGGTACATGCCATCATATAGGGCAATGTTTGGTTGTACAGGACGTCTCCTCTCCCTTATGCATGCATGAAAGTAGGCTGACTTTTTATCCCCTTCATGTAACCATTTGAATCTTGAGTTTTCCCGAGACTGGAATACATCTAAGAGGACCAATTCAGCCCTACTCTTCCATTTATCCATGATATTTTTATAGATTGAGTCATCCTAACCCTCCTCTATTCGGGTTTCTAGATGCTCAATTTCTGCCTTTAGATCATCCACGCTCTTGTTGGGAGGAGCCTGATTCCTAGCCCGTGTTAGTAGGCCCTGTTTGAGTTGCCTCATCATGTTGTGTATAGCCACCCATGAGATCCCCTAGTTTGGATCTCCCCATATCTCCCTTACCAGTTGATGTTAACCCGGTTCACTGCTCCATTAGTTTTTATACCTGATGTTTTCAAGGTAGACTTGCTGAGGAGACAAGGACAACAACAACAACAACGAGTGATCTGAATGACCTCTAACCAGATGACTCACCTTGGTGATAGGAAACATAGATAAAGCATAGATGTTGGCGAGACAGTGGTCAAGGTGGCTCCAGCAGTAGCTTCTTCCATTTTTGTTGTTGCACCATGTAAAGAGGTCACCTAAATAACCCATGTCCATGAGGCCATTGTCAGACATGAACTATGTAAAGTCCAAACACACCTTTCGAGGAAATGATCCCCTTACCTTATTCTCATATGGATCTAATATGATGTTTAATTCACCATCTAGGATCCATGGGAGGGTTCCTGGGTTTAAATTATAGAGATCCATCTATAAAGCTTCTCTACTTTTTTTATCGCAGTTCCCATAGATGAAGGACACAAAAAATTTGTTCATGCTACTAGTTATCTTTATCATGATTGAAGGTTCCGAGTGCAGTGGAAGCGTGGTTGGGACTGTACCCAACTTTGATATTTACCATGATCAATGATATTCTAGGATCTATACGATGATGAATTCTAGTCTCCATAGAATATAATCAATGATTTAGATAAAGAATAAAGAGGCTCGAATCCTTAAGGGGGATCTTGCACATCATGTTTATAATTAATTTAATTAATTTCATAAAGAAAAATAACACATGCAAATTTGGTATTTTTTATCATTGATGATGTTCATCATCTTGAATGACCCTTCTGTATTATCTCATTGTTCTTCTAAGGATCCAATCTAGAACCCCTCTAGCGGTGATCCACACGTGCTCTAATGGCCTCCAATCGACACCGCTTGTTCTCCGGGTGCTATCACGGCAAAGCGAGTGTCTTGTGTCGGTCGTTCTTGATCACTTGTTCTTCGGCCTTAAAGAAAGTCTCTCATTCTTGAGAGGGGGGAGAACAGGATTTGAGAGAGAAATTTTTTAGCTCAGCAATTCCCTATTCACCAAGCGTGTGGTGTGGTGTATGGAACAATAGGCATACTTTCCTATTTATATACATGTAATTACAGTTAAAATGTTTAATTGCATAGAAAAAATTAAATACATTCATGAACTTAGAGAAAACCCATTCATTTAATAATCATACCACTTCATTATTTATGGTGAGCCGAATTGCGCAAAATGGAATTATAAATAAAATTACGCATCATAAAATAATAGCAGTGTTATTTTAATTTGTGCCAAAAAGTTAAATAATTATTTACCATTGTGAAAATAATTATTTTACTACCAGACCAACCATGTTCTTCTTGAACTCCACTTCAATTTATGGTACACCTTAATAAATAAATAAATAATTTATTCTCTTAAATAAATATTTTATTTACAAACTAGTAAATTAATATTTATTAAATGTTCAATAAAATAAATAAATTTATTTTATTTAATTTAGGAGATCATTGTAACTTCAATAAAATTATTCCATGGTCTTGAGAAAAATATTTATTTCAGTAATTAAATTCAAATAAAATTTAACTAAGACCACAAAAAAGACTTAGTGTGTGAACCTCTAGGATTCTTTCTCATTGGCATTAGGTGAGCTTGCCTAAAGTCTAAGAGTACTATCTAGCAAAGGGTCAGGGCACCCAAGAGAAAAAATGTAAAGTCACAATAATGACATCAACATATGAAAGCTCATTATGTAATATAATCCCTTTTTCACAATATCTCATCAAGCATGTTTCATGCTGGTTTCATCAACCTTTATGCTTGATATGTCATTCTTTGACTACCTGAAATAAACTCATCGTGACACCATGGCCATAGAATTTCACGTGACGGTTCTATTTTAATCAAAGGGATGAGATATAATCTTCTATAAATGGAAGGTAAAAATCCTTCCTTGACATATCTTTTAATAACATATCACATGTGATGCACCCAACGTACCATACTTTATTCCAAATGTCTATGTAACAGTTTTGTCAATAAATCAAAGTGCATAAGTCATGACATGTATTAATGATAATATTAAAGTATAAGGTTCATTACACACACACATTGATAGAAATATTTGATGACACCAAAACATGCAGAATTCCTATTAGCGGGTCTATTATCATAATCTCCTATCTTAGAGATTACCATGTACGAACTTAATGAGAGGAAATGTCATCTGCTTACGAGTATTCACAACAGATAGTCTGCAAGGTATGTGTCCAATAATATCATGTCATCCAACCACAGAACTATATTTAAGAATATTTTTTATAGCATTTCAATGATCTCATCATAGAAGGGAACTTCCATGACCTTATCAATGCAAGAAATACTCTAGGACATTATTACATCATAGTCATGGAGAACAATGAACAATATGTAATAACACATTAAACACACATGTAATCGCAGTAAAACTAGTTGGTTATAGGACACAAAATCGTACAAACTCCCACTTGAACTAGATCCTATAGCCTACAACTTTCAGTCCGCTAGACCTCACATAATGATCATGTTTCTGATGAGTCAAGGCTCTAGTCATGGGGTATGCCACGTTGTCTTCCATGGAAATACTACTCACTGCAACTTCACCTATCTGATAAAAATACCTCAAAAGATGATACTTCTGAAGTATGTTCTTAATCTGCTGATGTGACCTTGGCTCTTTTGTGAGATCTGCCACTGCAGTATTATCACAATATAGTGTTGTGGGATATTTACTGCTAGGAATCAAATCTATCTCCTGGATGAATCTTCACATCCAAACTACTTAATTAGCTACCTCAGAAGCTGCGATATACTCTGACTCTACTGTAGAATCTGTGACCACACTCTTCTTTGAGCTCTTCCGGCTCACTAGACCAACATTCAATGTGATCATATATCCTGTTTTCGACGTCATGTCATCTTGATCAGTCTGGAAACTTGCATTTGCATATCCTCTAATGAATAGTTCCTCATCTTCTCTATAAACCAAGAACATATCCTTAGTACACCTCAAATACTTTAGGATAGTCTTTCTTCTATCCAATGGGGGTCACTTGGGACAACTTGATATCTTCCTACTACACTAAATGTGTAGGCGACATCCTTTATAGTACATAGCATGGCATATATGACTGACCCAATCACTGATGTGTATGGAGTCCTAGCCATTATCTTTCTTTCCTTATGTGTCTAAGGACACATTTTTATGGAATAATGAATTCCATGTGACACTGGCAACAATCCCCTCTTGGATTGTTTCATACTTAATCTCTTCAGTATCTTATCAATTTATGTACTTTGAGTTAGGCCCTACAACCTATTGGATCTATTTCGATGTATCTTGATACCAATAATATATGATTCGTCACTCAAGTATTTCATGGAAAAGCAATGATTAAACCATGCCTTAACATACTATAAGACTAGTATCTCATTTCCAATAAGTAATATGTAATCAACATATACTTTTAGGAAAACTACTGCACTCCCACTAAACTATTTGTAGGCAGAAGGCTCACATTAATTCTTGAAAAAACCAAATTCTTTTATGGCTTCATCAAAATGAATGTTTCATGACTTGCATTCTTACTTTAATCCATAAATGAATTTTTACAACCTTCATACCTTATTGGCATCCTTTGGAGTCACAAACCCTTTAGGTTGTGTCATATAGACTTCTTCCTAAAGGTTCCTATTAAGGAATTCTATTTTGAAATCCATTTTCCAAATTTCATAGGCATGGTAAGCTGCAATGGAAAGTAGAATTCTAAATGATTTCATCATTGCAACTGGTGAGATGTTTTCATCGTAGTCAATTCCATGATGTTGTTTAAAACCTTTTTCAACCAGTCGTGCCTTATAGGTATTGACATGTCCTTCCTTGTCCAGTTTCTTCTTGAACACCCATTTACATCCAACATGATTTACATAAACTGGAGGATCTACCAAAATCCAGACTTGGTTTTGGTACATGGTATCCATTTCAGAATTCATGGATTTTTGCCACTTGGAAACGCCTGTGCCACAAACTTCTTTCTTTTAGGATAGAGGATCATTATTATCAACAAATAAGGATTCACCATCCTTAGTAACACGAAAAATGTACTGTTCAGGTTCTCTAACCTCTCTTGTACTCCTACGTAGTACTTATGTCTCTGTAATATATTCTTCTTCCACAGGGATTTTTGGAATCTTTTCTTCTACAAACTCTTGTGTACCTTGATCCTTGACTTCATCGATGTATATCTTTCTCCCACTATCTCTTTTAGAGATGTTCTCCCTCTCAAGGAATATGGCATGTCTTTCCAATATAACTTTTTTGTCTGAGGGGTTGTATAGGTAATATCCCTTTTTTCCTTGGGGGATCCTATAAAGGTACACATTGTGCCTTATGGTGCGAGTTTGTAAACCGAAGAGGCCTTAACAAATGATCCAATACCCCACACATGTAAAATCAATAAAATGGTTTTTCTTCCACTCCAAAAATCACATGGAATACCATTTATCTATTTACTTGTTACATGGTTTCGTATATGTGTCATTGTTTGTATCGCATACTCCCAAAAGGATAGTGAAAGACTTGCATGACACATCATTAATCTCATAATGTCCAACAAGGTGTGGTTCCTACTTTTTCTTACACCATTCCATTGAGTTGTGTTCGGTGGAGTGATTTGGGATAGGATTTCACGACCGTACCCTACCCAGGCTTGAGCCGCAACTACCCCAAGCCCGCCTCTATAGGCCAAGGGCTGGCGACCAGTGCCAAAGGAAAAACAACTCGGGGAGGCCTTTGCCTAAGTACCTATACACACACTCACAGCCTACTCAATGCAGAAGTGCAGAGTAAAAAAGAAAAGTAAAGTACCAAATGCGATAAATAAACTACAAAAGTGCATCGACCTCTAAAGAGTAAAAAGTAAAATCTGAAGGTAAACTGAAAAGAAAAAGGGCAAAACACGCGCCCAACGATAAAAGTGCCACAACTTGGAAATAAGTAAAAAATTTAAATAGATGGGAGAGTCCCACATCTGGAACCCGACTATAACCACCGCACATAGTCCAAGCTTCCAAACTCTTAACCTCCACTGAAGTCATGACCAACCTGTCCGTCGTCTACAAAGGCACACCATGTGCGGGCAAATCCCAAGTAGGGGTGAGTATAAAAATACTTAGTAGGATGGCCTGAAGGCTTGAGGGAGAAACAAAGGAGGTACTGAATAGGTGAGTAGTAGATCGAACAAGTAAAAGTAAAGAAGTACAGCAAAAAGTGTAGTAAAGGGTACAGATCAACCCAACAAGAGGAAGGAAGTAGACTCATCCAAACACAAGGAGTTAGAAACTGTGAGAAGATGAACTTTTTGTCGAGTCCATGCTACTTATATTAGGAGAGTAGACTCATCCAACCACGTGGATCTAAACACAGAAATCACGTGGAATACCCCACGCATCTTCACCTCTCCTGGAAGGAGGGTAACTAAAACCCAATAATTGGGTACTGGAACAAGGTATATACATATCCATAGGCTCAAACAAGAAACCCGAAAAAGATCAAAAGGGGATCTCCATCCCATAGCACAGCCCATGAAAGTGAGTAGCCAACAGTCCCAGAAGTAAACACCATCGATGCCCAGTATCCACACGTCTTCCCCGAACTGCAAGTCAAGGGGCTCAAATCACAGCACCTTGACACTGTCCGCTTTGGAATGCACTGACTCACCTGCACAGTTTCAGGTCGCGTCATAAGGATGTGTCTCGGTGGGTAAAGCGCCCCTCTTTCTTGAGTGTTCTAGGGCAACGTCAAGCCACACCTCATCACTGTAACACAGATGATAGGTCTTCTCAAAGTCCTCGGGTTCCCACTACCCAGTCCAGCGAAAGGGTAATCAGTTGGAGGGAGACCCAGATATACTCTGGCCATCCCTGCTAGAGGGTAGCCCACTGGCCATCCCTCCTAGATGGTACCACACTAGCCATCCCTGCTGGATGGTACCGCACTGGCCATCCCTGCTGGATGGTACACCACTGGCCATCTCTGCTGGATGGTACCTCACTGGTTATTGGAACACATCACGATAGATCGCGGAAGGAAGATATGATCTCGATACACAACTTGAGTGTCTGCGCCCTGGGCCCACTGGGGGAACCTTACCCTACTTTATAAAACCTCTTGGGTAGAGGATTGGGGCCCGCGTAATGTGTTGGTCACACCGATACCCCAAAAAACCCTACCAGGGAACACGAAGGGATGTGAGGATCTCCCCGGGCCTCTCGGGGTGATACATTCTCCAATCCACTGAGTATAATGTCGAAGTAGACCGAGAAAACTCACTCCAAAAAGTGGGAGAAAACCCAAACTGTATGAATGCACGTAGAAGTAAATGATGTCACAGTCCGATGAAAGGGACGTGATACTGAAACCCCTCATAGTTGAAGAAACAGGGGAACCTACACAACTCTGCTGGCCAAACCATTGAGAACAGAACCAGGGAGAACCCACTAAACCTTGCTGGTCGAAGCCTTCAAGAACAGGACCAGGGAGAACCCCACTCAACCCTGCTAGTCGAAACCATCGAGAACAGAAGGACCCTCTACATCGCGAGAGGTCAAATCTACGTAGAGTATAACATGACACACACATGGGTACCACATGACGTTTGGCCTAAAATAATCTCCAAACCAAGCGCACAAACTTTCTCAGGTACAAACTACAACATGTACCTCCATGCATTCATTCATACTCCCAGAGTATGCCACATTGCCAACCCATGGGCTATCGTTCACACGGCACCCAAAGTCAATGCACAAAGGAATTAACATAACTTTGCCAACCTACTTCTTCCACGACCCTAGCATGGCCTACCACATCTCATTAGACATCAACTCCACTCACACGGGAGTGAACATTATCTCATGACAAGGGTTCACTTCCGAACACTGCAAGAAGAACCTCCACCTAAGCACCGTTCCTGTTTCCACATTTAAATAGAACTAGAAAGAGACTCTGTACATCCAAATAGTTCACACCGTTGTAATCCTCACAGAAAAACATGAGAGATAAACTATTTACTCCCCTAAAATGGACATCTGAAAGAAAATTTATCCAACAATGCTTTATGCCTGAACGACATCCCGTGGTCCCCAGCCTTGGTCCCAAAAACAGTCAGGCGCGTCGCACCATTGCGACCTCCTCGGGAATACACGTCAAATTGACTGCTTACTTACATGGAATCGATGTCCAGAGAAAAAGATGCATTTCATTGTACCGCACATGAGCAGTGCTACGTGGGACCCACATCCTAGTCCCGAAGCACTAATATCAGATCTCACCATTGCGATCCTCTCAAAAAAGTACACAAGATTGACTATCCACTTGTCCAATATGGACATCCGGTGATAAATATGGAAATCACAACCAACTCCCAAAACAGCCCCTATGAGGCCCACACCATCGTTCAGAATTAAAGCGGGAGGATTAAGCCATTGCAATGCCCTTGTAAAAACTCCTAAAATTGACTACTCGCACGCCCCGAACGGACGTCCAATGAGAAAGTTGTGAAATGCTGCTCGCAGCATAAAAGACGGTTCATGGGGCCCACGCCTCAACTCCAGTTTCAACACCCGAAACCATATTGTAAATCTTCGTCTCGATTCCAGGGTCGCAACTCCGTTGACAGCGCTCAAATCAGACATTGGATGTGTCTGCGCCTTCTAAAACAAGAACTCCTAGAAAAACGCCAATCCACTTAATGGGCATGTCGCGCCACCGAGGCCCCCATCTCGGAAGTTAAACCCCCCCCCCAAACATCTCAAAAACCTTCATCTTGAGCAGAGTATCATGTTTCCATAAACGGAACACAATTCCGACCCATGGCTTAAAAGTTACGCCAGTTTAAACGTCATCGGAAGCAAGCGGGGTGGACCGGACCGGTCCGGCCGGTCCCCACCCACTGGACCGGCCCTAGCCGGCCGGCCCGCGGCTCAGTCGGCTGGGCCGCCGCGGCCCACAGCTCACCTGCGAGGACAGCGGTCCACCAAACCAGACTAGACCGGATGTCTATCTTCCTTCCATGTGGGGACCCACAAAGGCAGGTCCGCTGTCCGCCAGTCGGGGTCGGCGACCCCGGTCTTCCGCGTCGTCATGCCCCCGCTGGCACCCCCGCTGCCCGATCCCTCTCCAGTAGCTCGCCCAGACCGCCTACCGCAATCATGTTGTGCCGACGCCACCCTGCGCTGACCTCCACTACCGAGGAGAGCCTTCACCGCAATCGAGAAGAGGATCTGCCACTGCCGACCTCATCAGATCACCCCTATGCTCGCCAGAAACCTCATACTCGCCCGAAAAACACAGTTTTGGCCGGGAAAATTTTCCCGAGTCACCCCGGACTCCCTGAAACTCAAATTTCCAATCCGAAAGGTGGGTTGGAATGCTCGGATCATCCTCTTCGCAACCACATCCTTCACTAAACAAAATTGATAGCATAACAATGGTAAATTTGGGATTCAAAGAGGGGATCGAAATTTAAAAATTGAAAACAATGACCGCCTACCTTACAGGGCGTAGCCCGAAGCTTCACCACTCGTCGAGCCTCGCCATCGCCACAAGAACCTTGATCTAAGGAGAGAGGATGTGGGAGAGGATAGCTTGAGGAAGATAGTATGTTTCTCCAGGGGGAGGAAATGAGGGGAGAGGGAGAAGGGTGCTAACTTAAATAAAATTTAAGCATTAATTAAGAAACTCCTCCCAAAAAGACCCGCCTCTGAAACCTCTAGCATGGTCAAGATTAAGCCTCCCATGGGGTAAAAACCACCTCCTGATCACAATGGTGGTCTCATAATTTTAATTTTATCCTCCATTCTAAAGTTATAAAACTCAACGCCTGATGCCGCTAAATTATGAAAATGCCCCTGGGGCCATTTTCCACAAAGGGCCAGCGCCCGCAAAACATACACCCCTCCTGGGTAAATGGCACGCTCCGGAATCAACTATGCCCTTAGATTTCTTGCTCAAGAAACCTTTTAAGAGTTACATGAGTTTAACTATTAAATGAATAAATTAATTATTTTATTTAACCATTTAATGTTCTGTCAACAGGCGAGGGGTCCCAATGTCCCGCGCCGACATGTTTTATGTCGTTCCAAGGGTAAACACCCCATTTTAGACCCATCTGTACACTCAGATTTCTGATCTGAAACACCGTTTAAGAGTTATCTAATTTATTTGTCATGCCTAGGGTGAACGCACTGAAATTTTAATTCAGGCCACACCGGGGCTCAGAATCGTACGCTGTCTGAAGGCGCTGCTCTGGAATAACATCAAGAATATTCCAAAGTCTTTTGTATAAAAAATCAGGTTCTTACATCATTCTCTCCTTCAATATTTTTGTCCCCTAAAATAAAAACCAGGGAAAAACTCAGGGTACTAAGCCCACACATGGCTCTCCTGTACCCAGAAGAACTCTTGCACAGTCCCGCGTCACAGCACACAGACCAAAGGATATGATCTGTTCATGCTAGTTCTGCCCTTTTAGATGACTTGCAAAGGAGCACACACACATCTCCTCAGGTAAGCCACGTGGGAGACATCGTGCACCCACTCCCAACCTTGGGGTTAGGGATTGGCGGTAGGTAATCTCACCATCCCTCCGCATGGTCTCAAATGGCCTGAAGGCCCTCTGGGGTAACTCACCGCCCTGGTCTAACCCCTATGTCTCCCACTGTGACTGGAATCACCATTTGGACTCGGGAAAATGCCTGATGATTCCCTCCATCAGAATATCAATATGGTGAAATGCCCAAGAATATCAGGTCACGTAAGATTTCATAGTCGATGTCTCACAACCAAGACTCTCTTGCACACTCGAAAAGCGATGAAGTCAACAACATCGTCAAAAGAGAAAGGTTCCATGCCTTCTACTCTACTACCACAGAGTTACAACGATGCCCCGCATCACCCTGGTAAAAACACAAGAAAAAAGCAGGGAGAAAATCATTTCACACACAGAGTCTAACAATTCTACTTGAAAAAAGTTGAAGAGTTGTAGTGCTTACCTTTTACCACCTCATGCTCTGCCGGATCATAGACATCCAAAGCTCGCGGCTATCCTCGGTCCCAACTGTTAGCTCTCAGAGCCTGATGTGGACCGCCTAGTGGTTATGGGAAGACCTCGTAAATTCGTCTCCTACTGCCACCTCCTCCCGCTCCTCTACTAGAACCACCTCTCTAGGGACTACTCTGATAACGGCGTTGCCTCTGTCGTGGTGGTGAACCCGCTACTTGCCTGATATTCTCAGCATGCCTTCTCAAGCAGTCTCACACCAGGTAACCTCACCCATCGCAATCATAACACTGACTCTCTCCGAGCAGCATCGGTGCCCTCCGGAACCACTGTGGTGTAAAACCACGCCCCTGAGTCTAGTTATTGGAAAGCCACCTACGTAGAGGTTCTGCAAGCCGACGCCCGCTAGTTGCGGAAAATGTCTCGGCTCTGTCGAGCCTACTGCCACCACCAACTATAGAACATGACCGGAAGCTCTCTATTACCAGGGCCTTCTCTAGCACCTCGGCATAAGTGTAAATTCCAAAGGTTACTATGACAGCATGAATCTCTCTGAGGAGACCCTGCTCAAACTTCTGCGCAAGGAAGTTTCCATCATGGACCATGTTCGGGTAAAAACGTGCATGATCTGCGAACCTAGTCACATACTCAATCACCATCATCCCTCCCTTCTGAAACCGCAGGAGCTCCTGGATCCAAATGAAGCATAAGCTGGAGGGGTAAAACTCCTCACTAAACCGAATCTGAAAGTCGCCCCACAAAAGTGACAACTCATCAAGTAACTAAGTCACCAGACTCCACCAATGCCCAGCTGATCCGTGGAAAAGGCTGGCGGCCAAAGCCACAATCCGACCTGCCGGTGTCTATGCAAGCCTGAAGAGGAAAACCACTGTCTCAAGCCAATCCTATGCTGCCTGAGGGTCTATCTCACCACTGAACCTCAACCATCTCTGTCGCTCGGACTCACGAAGTGCTCTAAACCTGCGCTCAAGCTCAGTCTGCTCTACTGAAGCTGTATGTTGCTCACCAGGTGGGGGTGCTGCTACCGGCCCACCCAGAGAAAGGGACTCACATGATGGGTCCTGGACTAATTCATCGTAGCTCACAGGTTCATCGTCACAAACCAAAGAAGGTATCATGGCTGGCTGTCTTTGCGGAGACATCCTGAATGTTATCAAGGAGTTTTGCGGTCTGATGAGCATATATGTATATGACCGTAACAACAATGGGGAGCTGACTTAAGAAGGACAGTCAAGACTCAATCATATGTGATGCACAAAAAAATTTCCCTACAATGAGTGTCTCAGCATCCTGAGTCAAAAAGTGGGTTCTCAGGGTCTTGGTGAATGGATACGTCAGCCAACACACCATCACTGGACTCGTTCTCCTAAGAGCCGCTCTCGAGACACGTTGGAATTGTTTCCCTAAATCCCAACCAATTCCATTTTAGGGATGTCTGCACAACTTCTCAAGGAACAAACCTCCCTCTGATACCACTCTGTCACGACCCGACCCTACCCAGGCTCGAGACGCAACTACCCCAAGCCCGCCTCCATAGGCCAGGGGTTGGCGACTAGCACTGAAGGCTAAACAACTCGGGGAGGCCATTGCCTATGTACCTGTATAGACACACGCAACCCACTCAATGAAGAAGTGCAGAGTAAAAATAAAAGTAAAGTACCAACTGCTATAAATAATCCACAAAAGTGCATCGACCTCTAAACAGTACAAAGTAAAAGCTTAAGTTAAACTAAAAATAAAAAGGGAAAAATAGGTGCCCAACTAGAAAAGTGCCACAACCCGGAAATAGGTAAACAAAATTAAACAGTTGGGAGAGTCCCACACCTGGAATCCAACTACGACCGACGAATATGGTCCAAGATCCCGAACTCCTAAGCTCCACTGGAGTCACGACCAACATGTCCATCGTCTGCAAGGTCACACAAAGTTCATGCAAAGCCCAGGCAGGGGTGAGTATAAAAATACTCATTAGGATGCCCCAAAGGCTTGGGGGAGCAACAAAGGAGGAACTGAAGAGGTTTGCAGTAGAATGAACGGGGAAAAGTAAAGGAGTACAGCCGAATGTGAAGTAAAGAGAACATCTCAACCCTATAAGAGGAAGGAAGTAGACTCAACCAAACACAAGGAGCTAGAAATGTTGAGAAGATTAAATTTGCGTCGAGTCTTCTATACTCATAGCAGGAGAGTAGACTCGTCCAACTACGAGGAGCTAGACACAGAAAACACGTGGCATACCCTACACGTCTTTGCCTCTCCTGGAACGAGATTAACTAAAACCCAAGAAGTGGGTACTGGAACAAGGTATATACATATACATATGCTCAAACAAGAATCCCGAACAAGATTGCAAGGGGAACTCCATCTCGTAGCTCAGCCAAAGAAAGTGAGTCCCCAATAGACATAAAAGTAAACACCATCGATGCCCAGTATCCGTACATCTGCCCCGAACTGCAAGTCAAGGGGCTCAAATCACCACACATTGACATTGTCCGCTTGGGGCGGCACTTTCTCGCCCACACGGTTTTAGGTCACGTCACAAGGACACATCTCCATGGGGAAAGCGCCCCTCGTTCTTGAGAGTTCTAGGGGAATGTCATGCCCCACCTCGTCACTGTCACATAGTCAATAGGTCTTCTCAAATTCGATGGGTTCCCACTACCCAGCCCCGCGAAAGGGTAATCCGCTGGAGGGAGACCCAGATCAGCTCTGGCCATCCCTGTTGGATGGTACCCCACTGGCCATCCCTACTGGATGGTATCGCACTGGCCATCCCTGCTAGAGGGTACCGCACTAGCCATCCCTTCTGGATGGTACACAACTAGACATCCATGTTGGATGGTACCTCACTAGTAACCGGAACACGTCACGATAGATCGTGGAAGGAAGATATGATCTCGATACACAGCTAGGGAGTCTGTGCCCAGGGCCCACTAAGGGTTCCTTACCCTACGGGAAACAACCTCCTGGGTAGAGGATCGGTTCCTGCGTATTGTGTTGGTCACACCAATACCCAAAAAACCCTACCAGGGAACACAAAGTGATGTGAGGATCTCCCGGGGCCTATCAGGGTGATACATGCTCCAATCTGCTGAGTCTACTATCGAAGCGGACCGAGACAACTCAATCCAAAAAGTTGGATCACTCCCACACAGTACGAATGTAATTAGCTGTAAATGATGTCGTAGTATGGTGAAATGGATGTGATACTGAAACCCATCATAGCTGAAGAAACAGGGGAACCCTTACAACTTTATCGGCAAAACCATCGAGAACAGAACTAGGGGGAACCAACTCAACCCTGCTTGTCAAAACCATCGAGAACAGGACTAAGGGGAACCCCACTCAACCCTGCTAGTCGAAACCATCGAGAACAGAAGGACCCTCTATGTCAAGAGAGTTCAAAGGTATGTAGAATAGAACAAGTCACACATATGGGGCCCACACGACGTGTGGCCCAAACTCATCTCCATAACAAGTGCACAAACGTTCTCAGGTATAAACTACAACATGTACCTCCATGCATTCCCGCATACTCCCAGAGTATGCCACATTTCCAGCCCAAGGGCTATCGTGCACACAACTCCCAAAGTCAACGCAAAAAGGTGTACACATAACTTCCCCATACTACTTCCTCCACGGCCCTAGCATGGCCAACCACATTCCTTTAGACATCAACTTTACTCACACAGGAGTGAACGCAATCTCATCCCAAGGGTTCGCTTCCAAACTCGGCAAGAAGAACCTCCACTAGATTTCCTTTACTGCTTCCACATTTAATGAGATCTCAAAAGAGACTTCGCACATCCAAATGGTTTGCACCGTTGTAATCCTCACAGAAAAACATGCTAGATAGACTATTTACTCACCTCTAACGGAAATCTGATGGAAAATCCATCCAACACCGCTTTATGAATGAATGACGTCCCGTGGTCCCAAGCCTGAGTCTCGAAAATAGTCAGGCGCATCGCACCATTGCGTCCTCCTTGGGAAGACATGTCAAATTGAATACTTACTTGCATGGAACAGATGTCCAAAAAAATATGCATTTTGTTGTACCTCACACGAGCTGTGCTACGTGGGACCCGAATCCTATTCCCGAAGTGCTACGAATGTATCGCACGTTTGCGATCCCATCAAAAAAGTACACAAGATTGACTATCCACTTGTCTGAAACGGACACCCGGTGACAAAGATGGAAATCACCGCCAACTCCCAAAACAACCCTCATGGGCCCTGCACTGTCATGCATAATTAAAGTGGGTGGATTGTGCCATTGCAATGCCCTCGTAAAAACACACAAAATTGACTGCTCGCACGCCCCGAACGGACGTCCGATGAGAATGTTGTGAAACGCTGCTCGCAGCTTAAAAGACGGGTCGTGGGGCCCATGCCTCAACTCCAGTTTCAACACCAAAACCCATAATAGAAATCTTTGTATCGATGCCAGGGTCACAACAACGCTGACGGCACTCAAATCGTATATCGGATGTGCCTTCTCCATCAAAAACAAGAACTCCCAGAAAAACACCAATCCACTTAATGGGCATGTCGCGCCACTGAGGCCCCCATATCGGGAGTTAAAACCCCCAAAACCATCTCAAAACCTTCCTCTCGAGCCGAGGGTCATGTTTCCGCAGACAACACACAATTATGACCCACATTTTAAAAGTTACGCCATTTTAAACGTCATCGGACGCAAGCGGGGTGGACCGGACCGGACTGGTCCAGCCGGTCCACACCCCCTGGACCGGCCATAGCCGGCTGGCCCGAGGCTCGCCCGCGCTGACCGCGGTCCACCAAACTAGACCGACCCGGAGGCTGTTCATCCTTACACGTGGTGACCCACAAAGGCAGGTCTGTTGTCCGCCGGCCGGGGTTAGCGATCCCGGTCTTCCGCGACATCGCGCCCCAGCTGGCGCCCCCGTTGCTCGGTCCGCCTCCAACAGCTCACCCGAACCGCCTACCGCACACCCGTCACACCAACGATGCCCTGTTCTGACCTTCATTGTCAATGAGATCTGCTGCCACCGCCAATAAGAGGACTCGTCTCCGCCGACCTCACCGGCCCACCCCTATGCTCGCCGGAAACCTCATACTCACTGAAAAAACACAGTTTTGGCTGGGAACATTTCCCGGGTCACCCCAGACTACCTGGAACATGGATTTCCAATCTGAAAGTTTAGTTGGAACGCTCATATCAGCCTCTTCACAACCACTACCTTCGATCAAAAAAATTTATAGCATAACAATGCAAAAATTGGGATTCAAAGAGGGGCTCGGAATTTAAAAACTGAAAAAAAACGACCGCCTAGCTTTCAGGGCGGTGCTTGAAGCTTCACCACTTGTCGAGCCTTTCCATCGCTGCAAGCACCTTGATCGGAGGAGAAAAGAGGTGGGAGAGGGGAGCTTGAGGAAGAGAGGATGTTTCACCAGGGGGAAGAAATGATTTTAGAGGGAGAAGGGTGTTAACTTAAATAAAATTTAAGCATTAATTAAGAGACTCCTCCCAAAAAGACCCACCTCTGAAACCTCTGGTGTGGTCAAGATTATGCCTCCCCTAGGGTAAACGCCACCTCCCAATCATAATGGTGGTCTCTGAATTTTAATCCAATCCTTTGTTTGAATGTTATAAAACTCAACGCCCGATGCTGCTAAATTATGAATACACCCCTGGGGCCATTTTCCATAGAGGGCCTGCACCCGCTAAACTTACACCCCTCATAGGGTAAATGGCATGCTTCAGACTCAATGGTGTCATAGTTTTTACCATCTGAGCAACCGTATAAGAGTTACTTTAGTTTAACCATTAAACGAATAAATTAATTATTTTATTTATACGTTTAATGTTCCGTCAATGAGCGAGGGGTCCCAACGTCCCGTGATGACATGTATTATGTCGTTCCTAGGGTAAAAACCACATTTTAGACCCATCTGTACACTCAGATATCTAATCCAAAACACTGTTTAGGAGTTATCCCATTTATTTGGTGTGCCTAGTGTGAACAAACTGAAAATTTAATTCTGGCCACACCGGGGCTCAGAATCGTACGCCGTCTGAAGGCGCTGCTCTGGAATAACATAAATAATATTCCAAAGTATTTTGTAGCAAAAACTAGGTTCTTAAATAGGATCAAAAACCCCCCATAAATAATCAATGAAGTCTTGATTAAGATATTATCCACCTCGGTCTGAGCGGAATTTATTAATCTTCTTACCAAGATGGTTCTCAACTTCATTATTATATTCATTGAACTTATCAAAATATTTGGACTTATACCTCATTAGGTAGATATATCCATATCTACTAAAATCATCAGTAAAAGTTATGAAGTATGAGTACCCTCCCCTTGCTTTAACTGGAAATAGTCCACACACATCAGTATGAACCAATTGGAAAAGTTATTTATCTATTTCACTTTTCCCACTAAATGGAGATTTGGTAATTTTTCCTTGTAAAAATGCATGACATTAGCCAAGTGGTTTTATTTACAAAGAATCTAAATATCCCTCTTGATGTAACATTGTCAAATGTTTCTCGTTTACATGACCTAACTGGTGATTCCAAAGTTGGGTGTGGTATGAGTCTTGTGAAGTATCTTTGTTATAGATTTTCTTTACTTGGTTTGTGTAAACAAACAGGTAAAGTCTATTTTATAAATGTTCCCTACCATAACAAATGTTATCTTTGTAAAAGAAGCATAATTTATTTTCAAACATGAAAATAAATCCATCTTTCTCTAATCTAGATATAGAAATAATTTTTTTAGTACCAGAAGGAACATAATAACAACCCTTTAACACCAAGATCATCCAAGTTGGAAACGTGAGGTGGTTGTCCCCGACAACTACAACAATACGTCTGGCTTTTTTGGCGGTTCGTAGATCTACCTCCCCTTGATAAACCTTCTTGAATCTACTTGGTTCCTGTATTTGGATACATATGTGACCACCAAAAGTTATATCTAATACCCTATTTGTAGATACAAATAGATTTAATTCGATAAAAAAATGAACCTGATTCTTCCCCTTGCTTCTAAGACTGGGTGCAGTTCTTCTTCCAGTGGACCTTCTTGCATCATCCGAAAAAAACAGCCTCTTAATCCCTTGCCACCCCTTCGATATTCCTTTTCTTAGAAGGAGTGAAGAAGATTTGGGCTTAAAGCTCTTTTCCTTCCCTTTCCTCTTATTCACCATAAGGACATAAGGCTTTTCACGCTTCATATCTTTTTCCACTTGGAGAATGAGGATAAGAAGATCAGATAGAGACTTCTCAATTTTGTTCATATTAAAATTGACAACAAAGTTAGAGAATCTCCAAGGGAGTGATGTGAGAATAGGATCGGTGCCCAGTTCTTTGGGGAGTTTATACCCTAAAACCTCTAGGTTCTCAATGTAGCCAATGAGATTGACTACATGAGGCCCAGCTGAGGAACCTTCTATAAGCTTACTTTGAAAGAGTGCCTTAGATATCTCAAACCTTCCCTATCTTTCTCTCTCCTGTTAAGGACCACATAGGTGCTCAAACATGATATAAGAATCAATATTTTCATGAGACTTCATGAGATCACTACACATTGATGATAACATCAAACATTGAACGTCGACCGTGTCGTTCATATCATTCTCATAGACAATGAAATCCTCATCTCTCACCTCTTTGGTAGGCGGATCAAGTAATTCCAACTCCATCACGTAAGACTTTCGTTCATTGGATAGGATAACCTGAAGGCATCTAAACCATTCCTAGAAGTTTCTGCTAGGGAGGATGTTATCTTTATCCAGAATTGTTTACATGGATAGTGTGGTTGGCATGTTTGTCATTCTTATTCTACAATTAAAAGAGAATATCATTAGTACTTTCTAGATTACATTTTATAAGAAATAATAAATTTTATTAAGTCTCTCGCTATTTTATCATGTCCCAATACCCCTCACCATTGAACTCATAATGTCCAGTTGTCATGACATTCTAGTGGCAAGGATCCATATTCCCCTCCTCATAACCCCAAGAAGGGTTGTTCAAGCTATTAGAAGGTATTTAGATATGCAGTTCTTTGCAGAGTACAGGCTTGCAACTCCTTGATATGTTGAGTGGACTCCCCAATCCTAAAATCATGACTTTGAATTTCCTCAACTCTTGACTCCAATATTACTCTAAGTCTATCAAGGGATACTCCTCTTGCTTTAATATGGTTAAGTCATCCCAAAACCTTTCATAAGGGATTCCTGTATAAAAATAAGTTTTCTAACAATGGTTGGTCAAACATATAGTTTTATTGAGTTTTTCCCTTAATGAAGTAATGTATGGTTTGTGCTGCATTAAAATTTTATTTGAGGGATTTATTATCTCTTATGCGTGAATTTCTTATTATCATTATCACACACTTGTTAATATTAATTGTAACTTACTTAAGTAGTTACCCATGTCTTGATGATATTTATGAATAAATCTAGTTTATTTTAGTTCCATATTGCATGCTTGTTTAATTCATTAATTATGTGATTGTGACAACACATCCATAATGATAAACCATGCAACTGACAGAAATAAAATAAAGTAAATGGCATGATCATGATCTTTTCTAATGGTTATTTTATTTATCGGTTGATAAAATAACCCTGACCTAGGGGAGAAACACCTTAAACATTTTGGGTTTGTGTTTACAGCTTCCACCTATCCACCTTTGTATCTCCTGGGAATGGTTTCGTCTCATCTCCAACTTAAACCGCCTCCACTATCTTGGGAGTTACATCCATTACATATGCCTTTTTTATCTCACATGTAGGTGAGTGGTAATAAGGGTTTTTACAAAAAAGAAACCTCGGGCACACATGCCCTACATATTAATGAGGAGAAGGCTCTTAGGAAAACAAATTTAATTCAAATAAATAAATTGAAAGAAACCATCCACATACAAAGGTCTTGGTCTAGATCATGATTATCCATACTTGCAACAATATTTACACATAAATAATACTAGAAATAAATTCTTTAATCTATATTGTTTAAGATAATTCATTCTCGAATCAATTAATTATCATATTTAATTAATCAATATTTTTATCTTAAACCATTTTCTGAATTTTCTTAAGATTCTCATCCGTCTCAATTTTAAACAAATAAAATCACATAAAATTATCTTCATACGTAACTTGTACCATGGAGTCAACCCGGTGAATTCGTATTCATAACTACCCAATGAGTAGAAATGAACATTACACATATGTTAAATTAAAACAATATATATAAATCACCTATCACATGTTATGCCTCAACTTTATGACCACATGATGGTACACGTCTCAAGGGTTTATATAATATAATAATAAATTTTAATAAATCTATGTAATTTGGATGAGTACATGTCATGTAGTTCCAACTACATGGAGTGTATTATTTTTCACCATCTATCTGAAGTACATGCCCCGAGAAATGGAATGTGAGTATACTTCGGATATATTTGCAGTAAAAGGCGTGTCCACTGGGCCACACACTGTGTAATTCCACATTAAATGGTCTCCAGTCGGGCAAGTCATGTATGGGGTACACGGTATAACCCTAATCTGAAGGGACTACACGCTGTGTCCGTTGGACCACACATCGTGTAAATCAGAAACCGTGTGCCAAATATTCCTGGTCAACACACAGAGTCATTTAAGACTTAGAAAGACTCCAACACATGGCTTGGTTTGGCAGACCGGTCCAATGAATTGAATCTTGACTACATGACATATATTGTCGAATACACATTGTGTGTTCTGGTGTTATACAACCAAGAATCTTTGGCACCACCAGATGAGATCCTCTATTTTATTTTAATCAAAATTAAAAGAAAATATAATTTCTATATGGTGAACGAGAAACTAAAGAGGAGGAATATATCTCAAGATTCAGATTTTTAGAATGATTACCTTGAATTGAAAAAACTAAATTATCAAAAGGGTAATTCATCAATTAAATATTTAAATAATTATAAACTATCATATAACCCATCTGATACCACTTGATGGTTCTAGGAATAGAGGAAGCATGGTTGGGATGGTACCCAACTTTGATTTTTACCATGATCAATGATTATTTAAGGATCAATACGATGATGAATACCAGTCTCCAAAGAATATAATCAAAGATTTAGATAAAGAAGAATGAGGCCCAAAACCTTATAGAGGTTCTTGAACATCATGTTTATAATTAATTTAATTAATTTTATAAAGAAAAATAATACCTGTATATTTGGTATTTTTCTTCGTGGATGATGTTG
The DNA here is from genome assembly GCA_963277665.1 of Viscum album. Lineage (NCBI taxonomy): Eukaryota > Viridiplantae > Streptophyta > Magnoliopsida > Santalales > Viscaceae > Viscum > Viscum album. The sequence goes on from OY728148.1 coordinate 792,185,727, forward strand.
ATCGTCTGGAATGACCCTTTTGGATTATCTCATTGTTCTTGTAAGGATCCAAACTTGAATCCCTCTAGCGGTGATCCACACGTGCTCTAATATCCTTCGATCGACACCGCTCGTTCTCCGGGTTCTAGTGCAGCAAAGTGAGTGTCTTGTGTCGGTCGTTCTTGATCACTTGTTATTCAGCCTTAAAGAACGTCTATCATTCTTGATAGGGGAGAGAAGAGGATTTCAGAGAGAAATTGTTTGGCTCAACAATTCTCTATTCACCAGGCATGTGGTGTGGTGTATGGAAAAATAGGTGAACTTGCCTATTTGTATACATGGAATTTTAGTTACAATATCTAATTGAATTGTAATAATTAAATACATCCATGAACTTAGAGAAACCCCATGCATTTAATAATAATACCATGTCATTATTTATGTTGTACCAACATGCACAAATTGGAATTATAAATAAAATTTCTCATTATAAAATAATATCAGTGTTATTTTAATCTGTGCCAACTAGTTAAATAATTATTTACCGTCTTTCAAATAATTATTTTACTACCACACCAACCATGGTTCACATGAACTCACTTCCATTTATTGAAAACTTGAATAAATAAATAATTAATTTATTCTCCAAAATAAATATTTTAGATACAAACTAGTAAATAAATATTTATTAAATGTTCCATAAAATAATATATTTTATTTAATTTATGTGATCATTGTAACTTGAATAAAATTAATCCATGGTCTTGAGAATAACATTTATTTTATTAATTAAATTAAAATAGAATTTAAATGAAGTCACAAAAAGGACTTATTGTGTTACCCTCTAGGATTCTTTCTCATTGGCATTTGGCAGGCTTGCCTAAAGTCCAAGAGTACTATTTAACAACGGGTCAAAGAACCCAAGAGAAAGAACATAAAGTCACAACAAAAATATCCAAATATGAATGTTCACTATGTAATATAATCCCTTTGTCGCAATATCTCATAAAGAAAGTCTCAGGATTGTGTCGTCAACTTCTATGCTTGATATGTCATTCATTGACTACCTAAAATAATCTCGTCGTTACACCATGACCATGGAATTTCACGCGATGGTTTTATTTTAATCAAAGGGTCGAGATATCAACTTCCATAAATGGAAGGGAAAAATTTTTTCTCAACTTATCCATTAATAATATGCCACTCGTGACATACCCAATGTACCCTACTTCCTGCCAACTGTCTACTTGACGGTTTTCATCCGTAAATCAAAGTGTTTAAGTCATGACATGTATTAATGATAATCTTAAAGTCTAAGGATCATTACACGTGCTCGCAGATAAAAATATCTGATGACACCAAAACATGTGGAATTCATACAAGCGGGTTTGTTCTCATAATCTTCAATCTTGGAGATTACCAAGTGCAAACTTCTTGAGAGAAAGTATCATTTGCTTACTTGTACTATCACCTGATGGTCTTCATGGTATGTGTCCTATCATAGCATGACATACAACCATAGAAACATATTTAAATATATTGTTATATCCTTTCAAGGTTCTCATCATAGCGGGAAACTTCCATAACCATATCAATGCAACAAGTACTCTAGGACATTATTACATCATAGTCATGAAGAACAATAAAAAACATGTAATCATACATTAAATATCTATGTAATAAAGGAAAACCCAATTGGTTCTAGGAAACCAACTATAACAATGACAAATTGGTTTCTTTCCCCAATCATCTCAACCAAAATTCCTCTGTTCCCAATTATCCAAATGTGCCTATTGGTGGGGCCAGCATGCATGGAAGCATGCATTCTGATCCTTTGAGTGAACTCACAGATTTTGTCTGGGATCTATTTGTGTTCAAGAATAGCGGCAATCTGTGCCTTGTGCTTTTTGTACTCTGAGGCTGTGAAGTCTGATTTGACCCTTGTACCAAGACCTCGAGAGTTCCAGATGATTATTGGAGTCTTTGATGATGAAGTAGACCAGCATTGACCCTAGTCATGGTATTCTCTTTCGAATGGGAGGTCGAATTCTCCTGGAGATGGATTGGTTTCAGTATTAGTCTGGTGAAAAAAAAACAGGATCAAATCAACTTGTTCTAGTGAAGGAGGGTGATGTCGGTACAATATTTTTAGTGACTTTTCGGATTCAGTAGTTGATGGGGACTGGGGAAGAAGGTCGGGATTTCCAGTAAGGCGGGGATCTTCTGTAAATCCAATTAAAATTTTTGTAGGATATATCATTACACTGATCACCATCCGGTATGGTTACAGGGTGATCCCCCTAGGATCCACTCACTGTGGGTTTCAGCCAAACATGAGAGAATGAGGTTTCCATCTTAGCATGCATAGATAAGGAGAGGGAAGCGAGGCTCGTGAGCGAGGAGCTTAGGAACCTTTTTAGCAGACCACCTTTGGAGATCATAATGGATGGGATACTCATCTCGGTGAAGATTTTAGAAGGCGCCTGGGGAGGGAAGGGGAGATCAGAGGGACAATCACCAGATCTGGGGGGTTGATACATCCTCTTGAAGAGGGAGAGGGGACCTCGAAAACAGGATATGAGTTCTACGGGTCGACTTTAATTGGGGGAGAAGGATCCGACCTCGGTAGTGATATTGGAGTCCCAGAGCCTGTTCCCTAAGGAGAAGCCTGGGGGATATCTTCATTAGGGGTTCCTCTCTTCTCATAGAACCAGATGCCCTTTCTTCGTTTCCTATAAACATGCACTAAGTGCCCCTAAAGAAGACAAGAAGAGTAGTACCTGGGGAAGACAGGTTAGATAGCATCCTGGGACCATTAGAGTGAGTCCACCAACCTTTAGGTGTATCTTATCTGGGATTGGAAGGAATAATCCAGCTCTACATAGATGTGAGCCACCACGGTTTCCTCACCACTGTGGGTACGCTCATCCATGAAAAGAAAACTGCCTAGGGAGTCACTGACGCCTTTGAGCAAGGCACTATTCTAGAAGGGAAACGAGAGTCCAAGAAAACTTAGCCACACCTCCACACGAGGACTCTCTTTCCCCTTGTGGACCTCCATATACCATCGAACTAATTTGAACTTCCAGTGACAGAATACATGGGGGCTTTACACCATGCGAGAGTGAAGTCTGATTCTGATTCTAGGGCCAGACAAAACGAATCTCTATGAATGGAATAGATGCGAGCTAGAACATTCAAACCCCATGAATCCACAAAACACTTGAAGAGCTGAATTGATGGCTTAGTGGAACTAAATCGTGTGAAAAGAGTCCAAAGTAAACAAGTATCATCATCGAAAAAGCCCAAGGAATGGATCTCCAAAGACATGCGAGAAACATCCCGCGATATAGAGGATGAGACCAAGACGATGACCCGAAAACAAGGAGGCTGGGAGCTGGGGTACTTCCCATAGTGATCATCCTTGAAGGACATGAGAAGATGCCCAGGAGATGGGGAGGATCTAGAGGGGCCCCGCCGCGGTGAGGAGCCCGTAGCGAGAGAGTATGTGCCTGTGGGGTTGAGAGTACATGTTTGTTTATAAATGTTTTATTCCTTATGTTGTCGGGTCGTGGGATCCCATTTGAGTGTGAAGGATGAATGAATTATTTCTATGTCCTAATTACCCTATTGATTGTGCTTTTTTTCCTATTTCCTTATGATTTTCTCTAGAAGTGGTTTTGTTATGTGATATGAGCCTAGTATGGGTGATCTTGGGATGGATGATGAGATATGGGCGGGGAGACCTAGATGATGTGACAACAATTGATGTCTATGATGGAAATATAGATCCGGATATACATGATAGAATCAGGTATGGAATAAGTTTGATTGAATTTGTAGATTCAAGGCTTACTCATTATTGTGATGATGAGAGATAGAGGTGCTTTATTGTTGAATTTGTTTAAAGGAAAAATGACCATGTTGATTTCTTATCTTCTTTTATTTCCCCACTGCTTGAGGTAGCTGGATGTGCTTCGTTATATTTTTATTCGGTTGGTATATTAGGATGTTTCCTATAGTAACTAGAATTATGAAAATTTAAATGAAAATTATTAAAATTCTTAACCTATGGTATTAGTTATTTATAGAATTATAATCTAATAGATGTTAATCCTGAGAAACTGTGGACTAGGTTGAATTATGTATGGACAACATAGACTTGTATTTATTATATAATGAAATGTAACATGGAATAATGATTAAGTTTAATTAATGGTTAATGAATTAATTAATGTAAATTGAACTATAAAAAATAAACAAGTAATTTAGTATAGCTCATTTAAAATACTTGTATTCTTATAGGATATCTAGTACCAAGTAGTGGCAGGTGTGTGTCTGAGAGTCGATTGTTTTAGTTTATCCTAGGACTAGGTTATTCCCATAGTGTGGTTTTGAGCTAAATTATATCCTATATATTATGTGATTACATATGAAACCCCAACCATGTTGGTTAAGGAGACTGACACCTAGTGGACTCTAGGAGGGTGCTTTCCCCAACATCCTGGTCGTGAGTATGGATGGATGACTACCCCCTCTGGCCTCACTCTATTATTTTGGTAGTATTATGTGGTGGTATTAATGGTGGATAGTTTCCCATAAATATGTGTAGAGTTATGTAATGGATTATGGTTATCTAATACATATGTATCTCTATATATTGTATCCAAATGTTTATGGTAGTTTTGACGTGTATGAACTGTGATGGATCGAGGTACTCACTTGTTGTGTGGGTTGTAACAGATTGATGTATAATATTTGATGTTTGATAAACATTATACAGGTTGTGGTGGCTCATAAAAATCACTTGGATTATATATGGTGATGTGATGTGGAATGATGTGATGATGTAATTATTGATGATTATGTTGTGAATCTTAGCCTAGGTGTCTACAAGGTGGCTTATTTTGGGAGAGAGATGGATCAGGATGTGAATCATAGGGGTAGAGTGAAAAAACAATGGGGAAGTGATAGTAGGGTGCCCTTATTGATTTATTATATTATAAAATCCCCTTTATGTCATACTTGGTGAGATATTTCCAAAGAGACTCTAGGAACTTAGTATACCTGTTTAGATGACGAGTTAGTATCACTTATTGTTCGCTAAGATTTAGTATTATTTATTTGTCTTCAACATGAGAGGCTCTGGGGAGGATCATAATGAGTATAATTTTATTCTCACCCAACATATATATAAACAAATATTCAGGTGAGTAAGAGAAGGTTGCATATCAGGCTAGATATTACTAGCTCATTGTATGACCATAGATGTTTGGGATTTTTGGTCACTCCTAAGTTTACATTCTTTTTTATACTAGTAGTTTTCCTTTTTAGTTGTTTTATTCTATATCAAATTACATGTATGCACTTGAGTTAATTTTATATATTGTATTAACAGTTATTCGGTGTTCTATTTAATCAATCTCTTTTGTATGTTTTATTAAAGGTTAATTTTTCTCATTTGTATATTTATTATACTCTCAATGCTAGTCAACAACCTAGGGCCTACTGAAGGTGGAGCACAGGAGGTCACCAGTTCACTTATCCCATTTCCAGCCTAGGAGGAGTACTACTTGGGGGGGGAGGGGATCATGATAGTTTGGTATCATAGGTTCATGTTTAGGGATAGGATGTATTTTGGAGTTAGGAATGGGTGATACTACATGGGTTGGTAGGGAAATAATGTCATTTAAGTTTAATAAGCAGTTTAACATGGGATATCAGTTAAGAAATGATTACTTAGGGGGGCCTGTAATCTGATCATGAACTATAAAGTTTATCGAGCCTAATAATTAAAGTGATATTGGTTGAATGGTACACACCTAGGTAAGGACTATGCATCATTTTTGTGTGTGCCTATATTTGAAACGGGTAGACAATGGGATAGGTTAAAACATTAAAAAAGATAACATAATAATTAACTAATGTAAAAAATTATATTGTACAAATTTAGGATCTATAACCATTTTTTCTTTTTTTGGTACGACTCCAGGTTGAAATCCTCTTCATGTTCCCATGTAAGACGTTTAGCATGTTGTGCCGGCAGATTGATGTAGATTCAAGGCTGATGATGACAACATTTGGAGGAGGAAACTCTAAGAGTTTCAGCATTAGTGTCTGTAAAAGTATGGGGGAATCATTTTAGACTCAGTAATAGAATACTGGTTGGAAGAGGTAGATATAACACTCAATTCAATCCATTCTCATAGAGAGAACTGGTTTTCATTTGATGTGATGATATTGTGTGGAGCATTTAGGTATTGGTGGATCTTATTCCTCAGGGATCATGAGAAGTCAGTAGTCTCATGGAAGAAGTTCCAAAACCAATTCTGAGATTAGTTTTGTTCTTCAGCCATGAATGCAGATAGTCTCAAGGAGCTTCTTACCCTTCGATAGGGGAGATCCAACATTCTTGAGTTCCAGATTCATTTCATGAACCTTATCCAATATACTTCATAACTATAATTATAAGAGGAAGCTATGATGATTCATTTCAATGGGGATTTACATCTAGAGATCTAGTTTCATGTATCCTCATTCATGTTTTTAATATATCATGAGGTGGGTGTGAGAGAAGAGGTTATTAAGAGGACATTATCTAGATTTGGATCATCATAAGAGGGGGGTTTAAATATTCCACATAAATAATACCTATGGTTAGGTTTTATAGTTTCATAGAATGAATGTCTTTTAGACAGTTGAGGGTAGGTCCCAGTCCTCATCAGCTCATTTCTCTGGGGGTGGTAGACCTCAGGATTATTCCAAGGGATTAGACATGTGTTTCTATTATGGGGTTCAATTTCCTAAGTTATTAGAGTGCCCAAAATTCTTTTCCATTCAATGTGTTCTAGGTTTACCACTTCCAGACCCTCTATTGAGGTAGTTTCATCTGAGGAACCAGCAGCATGGTGTTCTAGTTTGGGATTAGTATAGAGGAGATTGGGTGGTCATAAAACAACCCCAAGATGATCTTCATCCACAAAGAGTATATTAAGACCTTTAATTTGGTCTTCATTAGGGTTAGATAGTTCATCGAGTATTTCATGGTCAATAACATGCTCTAACCTTGCCAACGCCGGGTGATCCAAATTTTATTTGAGGTACCCATTTCTTGTTTTCTACATACTTTCATGATTTTTTCGATTTATAAGACACACACTCTTTTATACCATCATCCCTTATCTATTTTTTTTGTGATTTAGGAAGAGAGTATTAAAGTTCCCTTGGAATTTACTACGTCATTAGGAGGTTGAGATGAATTTTGTAAAGTAATGTTGAAAGTGTGATCTAGTGTTGGGGAAGCACCGATCTTGGGGAGAGTTCATATTTTTATGGATATATCCATACTACATCATCCTCGATAATGATTTTTTGTACTTGTTATGGGATATTGTGTATTTCATTATGTGATAGGTTGTTTTCTATGATATTGATGGATATCTGGAAATGTTCATTAACAACTGATGTAACGACCCAAACTTTTATGAATAGAATTTCTCTCTTATTATAGTAATTTAATATAGTATAAATCACATAAAATCTCTTATAATCCATAATAAAAACATTATAAATGAATAATTAGTTAAATTAGAAGTATTTGTAAAAGTTAAAGAACCTATACTGATGAAATAGTAACTTTGCCTTAGGAATAGTAATATGACCCTTATGAATAATAAACCAGCCAAATGAATAGTATCATACGCCATTAAATTATAAATAAAATTTAGGTATATTATAAACTAAATAATCATATAATTATATAATTGACTGAGTAATTAATTTTTTTAAAAAAATTATCAATTAAGTGTTGGATTTTTTGTAGTCATATATAATAAATTACATATTTATAATTAATTTAATAATTTAAAATAAATTGTATTTTAAAAAAATGTATACATTAATTAATATTTTACATTATTATGATTTACAGATTTTTTAATGAGACATCAATTAATTTTTCAAAGTGTTACAAAATTAGTTATAATTTTAAAATATGTATTTTCCAAGTAAATGACAAATTTAATTAAAAATTTATTAAATAATATTTAGAGAATTATTTATCATAAAATGGAGTTTATTTTTGAGTTATAAACATCAAAACATGGGGTAAAGTTATGATATTTTTCTGAAATACATGAATTTATTATGAATAGTAAAATATGATAATTTACAATAAAAGCTAAATGCATGAATTATAGAGTCATATTTGATGTATAGCCGATGTAAGCCAAAATTCTCAAAAAATTTCTTTATTTTAAATTATTTATAGATAATTATCAAGATATTCATATTATTGAGCCAGAATAATAAACTAATGAATATAATAATTAGAAAACACCAATCTCCTCCGCTATAAATACCACCTCTCACACCCTCTTTTCTTCACACCTCTCATGCTTTGATCCTTATAAAAATTATTTCCAAACATCTCCACAATACCCTATCCCATTTCAAATATCTCTTGGTCTTAGAAAAATACCAAAACCATTACCTAAGGAGGTTCTGAGGGAGAATAATTCAAAGAGGTAAAATCTACTTCATTTTTCTTTTAATTTCTTTTCAATTTAATTTTTATTCTTCTCTTGTCCTCAACTTTTCTTATCTAAATGTCATGATAACTCCATTATGTTTGATATAATTTAATTATATCATGTTATTTAAATATATATCATTTAAATCATAACTCCCCCCTCTCTTATTCTAAAAATAAAATTATCGCCCGTGATGTGTCAGTTTACTGACATAATGGTCGATGAACGTTCATTTTCCTTTAATACCTTAAAGAATTTTAATAAAACCATTATAATTGTTGAAGAAGATTGTAAATTTTATTTTACAACCATTTTTATTTTTTTTATCTAACTTATACACATAATACTAAATGATAAAACCAAACAAGTTCATTGTGATCGAAAACTGCCCAAATTAACCTAAAACGATCATCATTAACTTGTATCTAATTATTCATCCTCATACCATATAACCAATTTCATTATAATATCATTTAAAATTCTATAATATATTAACTAAAATATAATAACAATTCTGTATATTTATCCTCATTTTACGTGAACTTATATTCATGTATACAAGTGAAACGATCATGAAAACCATGAAAGAGAATTCTCCAAGACTTTAAAATTAAACTATATAACTCATTGGAAAGACCATAAATGAACTCAATAAAACCTTAGTTAATAAAATTAATGTATAAAAGTTTATTTATTTGTTAATAATGAATATAATTTGATTATATAGGATATTAAAGTTAAGAAAGCATTCATACTTAAGTTAAGGGGAATTCTTCAATCGAACTCTCTTTCTTTGGGTTTTCCCTATTTAACCCCATTTTCAATATGGATATTCCTTAAATATCATTTAATCATAATTATCTTACCTTTTAGGGGATATACATGTTTTCTACTTGAGTTTATGGTAAATAATATGTTTTCCAAAAGAACTCTTCTTTCAAAAATCACACCTTTTACTTCTTGAGAATGTTTCTTCTTCACTCGAGGTGAAAATTATTATATCAAGTATGTTATTCCCTATTGCATTTGGGAACCCGAATTTTAAGAATGTATGAATATGAAAATAAACCCATTCCTTTCCAAGGGTTTTATTTCAATATTTATATATGTTCTTGGTGGCATGAATGCGAATGTAAATGTTGTGACGTGATGGGTGCATCTAGAATTATATAGCGCAATGTAAATATTATGATGTGATGGGTGAACCAAAAATTATATAGCAATCCAAGCATTAGTTAATCAAATTTATCTCATGAGCAAATTGAAATATTCATGAACATGATTCTATCTTTGTTCACAGCTATGTGTGGTAGTTGACCATTAAGACATTATGTTTCATTTTTATGCATTCCCAGATTTCTTGCCTTTTATTAATGCTTCCTCTCATGATTATGATTTTATGAATATTTTATGATGGTAATTATTATGATCCCCCCATGTTATGTTGTTTTATTTTTTAATTTATCCTCTTATTGGGATTTTATCTCACTTCATTTAGATGTATTTCCCCAAGTGATTACTTTACTAAGGAGAATTCAAGGGCCAATAAGAAGATATAGAAAAGGGAATTAAATAAATGTTTATGACTTATTTTTTAAAGGTTACGTATGCTCATAGTTTTTCAAAGATATTAAACCATTGGTTCTTGGTAATTTAAGGGTTCTATGTTTTTTATCATTAAAATTATGTAATAATAATGTAATAAAAAGCAGGGTCGATATAGTTGGTATCAGAGCATGGTTTAGTTAATTTGGGAATTAGGATTAGAGATCCTTAGTATAAACCCATAGTTTGAGACCAAGTTTTATTAAGAACCCAAGAAGCTTTGTTTTCAAAAATTATAAACATATGTATCCCATAAGATGTTCCTTTACAATTAATTTTACAAAGGGATACATTATTGATTACCTATTGAGAAAATGGTGGGAACCACGAGAAACCAAGACAACAACCCGTGCGAGGGACAATTAAAAAACTTCCCAAACAACATTACAAATTCTTTGGGAGGTGGAGTTAAACATTTCATGGTGATTCTTACCCAACTATCTCATGTTTTGAACAAAAACATGAATAATGTTGAATGTTTTCCTTCACCTTAGTGGGATCAACTTACTATCGAGTGTTTTATGCAGCAGCGACCACCGATGTTTAGTGGAACTTCTGATTCACAAGTTGGGGAATAGTAGGTCAACTCGATGGAGAAAATTTGTTTATTTCTTCACTATTCTGAGATACAAAAGGTGAAACTAAATATTTATTTTCTAGATGTAGAGGACGATCAATGGTGGGATTTGATTAAGAACACCAAGGCAAAGTAATAAATTTAAGATATAGATTGGGAAGACTTTAGGATAATGTTTCTAAACATGTATATCATTCAAAATATTCATAAAAATATGGAGAGAGACTTCATAGAGCTGAAGCAAAATAAAGGAGAATCTATCATAGCTTATGAATAAAATTTAACAAGTCTTGCATGGTGCACATTGGGATTTGTTATCAATAAGGATAATAAAATTGATATATTTTTTAGTGGTTAGGAACCACACCTTAAAAGGCTCAATAAATTCAAGACTATAGGAGTTATGAAGAAGTTTGTTGATGTGATATCAATGTAGAGATGAAGTTTAGAGAATGGTCTCATGGCTATGGTGATAATAAATGAAAGATGGAGTTTCAAGTAGGAGGATCTAATGAGAAAGGTGAAAAGAAAACTCAAACACCCACATGTCAAAAATGTGGGAAGAGGGATCATGAGAACTGCCTCAAGGGGATGGGGAAATTCTTCAAGTGTGGGAATGAAGGCCACCAAGCTCATGAATATAGAAAATATAGGAGTAATTAGGAAACTGCGGTGGAGGAAAGGTGAGAACCACCCGTGTTCCAATGCTAAAACTATAGGGAGTAAGGGAACTATGCAAGACAATGTAATAAACCTTGAGTTCTCGAGGGTAATCAACATCATAAGACACAAAATACAAAGGATAAAGAGAAGGCTTATGCCATCACTAATAAAAAAGTGGAGAACGAAAATGAAGTAATACAAGGTAAGATTCATATTCACTCATGAATGGAAAAAGTCTTATTTGATTCTGGTTTTACATATTCCTTTATATCTTTCAAATTTTCTAGAACTATTTAATTTACTCCCCAAAACCTTGAAATAGTTATATCTATAAATACCCCAAGTGTTTCAATTATTGCAACTAAATGTTGGACTATTCTTTTATTAGCATATGTGGGAAGATTATTCTAGAAAATCTCATGATACATACCTTGGTGGAATTCAATGTAATATTTGTAATAGATTAGATCTTTTTATATAGATCAAATATAAACTGTCAAGAAAAGGAAATATATTTTCAAATTCTGAACCATCCCATGCTCCGCTACAAATGCAAGGAAGATCATGAATCGCTTTTTGAAAATCCTTCAACGGTGTGGGTGTTTATTCCATGTTAAGAAGCATACCTCTCTAAAATGGTTGAGTCAAAGGATGTTATCAACCTATGTAAAATTACCATCATTAAGAAATACAATGATTTATTTCTTGAAGAGTTACCCAGACTCCCCCATATCGTGAGGTCGAGTTCTAAATAGAACTCATACCCAGAGCTACTCCTATCTCAAAGTATCCCTATAGGATGGCTCCTATCGAACTAGAGGATTTAATTTGGGAGCTACAAGATCATTTGGATATAGGGTTCAAACTCCCTAATTCATAACCTTGGGGGGCACCGGTACTCTTTTTCAAGAATAAGTGTAGATCATTAGGGTTGTGTATCGATTATCGGAAACTCAATAATATCCCCATAAAGAACAAGTAACCTCTTCCAAGGATTGATGACTTGTTTGATTATTTGTGAGGTTATAAATACTTCTAAATGGTGGATCTATGTTCTAGATATCATCAGCTATGGGTGAAAAAGGAAGATATTCAGAATACTACCTTCTGTACATGGTGTGGGCACTATGAGTTTTTTTATTTCCTTCATACTTATCAATAACACTATAATCATTAATGATTTGATGAATCGAGTATTTAGACATTACCTCAACAAATTTATGGTAGTTTTATCGATGATATTTTCATCCACTCTAAGAGAAATGGGGAACAAGAATAAAATCTAATGCTTGTGTTAGAGACATTGAGGAAGGAGAAGTAGTATGCCAAGTTTAGAAAGTGTGACTTTTTAAAGCATCAAGTCACATTATTCATACATGAGGTCACAAGTGAGGGAATTTATGTGGACCACTCAAAACAAGTGTTATTAAAGAATATCCTAGACCCTCTAGTGTCATTGGAATCCATAGCTTTCTCGGATTAGCTGGGTACTAATTATGATTTATGATAAATTTTTCATGATTGGCTTTCATGATAACTAAGTTAATAAAGAACAGGGTAAAGTATTTATGGATAAAAAAATGGGAGGAAAGATTCAAGGAGCTAAATAGAAGTCTTACCACTAAATTATTACCCACATTAAAAAAAATTAGAATGTTTTGTGATATTCAATGGTGATTCAAAGAAAGGCTTCTGTATTTTCTCATGAAAAAATGATATTTTTATAGCCTACGACTCACAACAGTTGAAGATACATGGGAAAAACTACTCAATAAATGACATAGATCTATAAAATATGATTTTTTCCTTGAAAACCTAGAGGCGCTACCTCTATGGTGAGAAGTGTGACATATATAATGATCACAAGATCCTAAAGTATATATTCAAACAAAAGGACCTCAAAATGCATCAAAGGATATGGTTAGATCCAATCAATGACTCTGATTTCTCTATTAATCATCATCATGGAAAGGTGAACAAGGTAGATGATGCTCTTAGAAAGAAAAACCTACTACACTATCCATGTTTCATATTGAGAAAGACCATATCTTCATGGATAAGAAAAGGATGTATTTTTAAATCATAATGGTAGGGAATAAATACTACATTTCCCAAATTATTTCCCAACCATCGATCTAGGAGAAGATTAAGAAGGCATAATGATATGAACATGAGTTACAATAGAAGGTGAATTTAGAAAATGAAGGTAAGATGAAAGAGGTACATATCAATGATTATGGTGTTATTAAATTTAGTATGAGTCCATGTATGCCTTCTTCACCTGTGATAAAGAATGAGTTATTGGAAAATGCCCATAGCTCAACATTATCTATCCATCTCAGGAGTATCAAGATGTACCGTGATCTCTGAGAACACATTTAGTTAGGAAATATAATGAAGGATATTTCAATGTGTATCTCAAGGTACTTGATATGTCATCAAGTTAAAGCCGTGTGATAAAAGTCCAAATGGTTGATTCAACCATTTCATATTGCCATGCGTAAATGGGAGAATGTCACCATGGAATTTGACATAGTTCTATTGAAGACATCCAAAGGAAATAATGTGATGTGGGTTGTGTTGGACCAACTCTCCAAGGATTCCTATTTTATCACTATTCCAGGAAGATGTCTCACTTGAATAACTTGCAATGATATATGTGCAGGAAGTGGTTAGAATGCATGGAGTTCAACTAAAAATTGTCTCTGATCCTACTCCCAGATTCACATCTAAATTCTAGAGGAGTCTTAAACATGATTTCAGTACTGAATAAAATTTCACCATGACCTATCACCCCCAAACTGATGGCCAATCTGAAAGGACTATTCAGAAACCTCAATATATGGTAAGAGCCTACTCTTTATAATTCAAAGGAGGATGGGATCATCATATCCCATTGGTTGAGTTCTCATACAATAATTTCTTCCACTCGAGTATTCAGATGGATCCATGTGAAGTTCTATATGGAAAGTGATTTATAAGATATACCTAATTGGATGAATTTAGTGAAAGAAAGCTACTTGGACCTATTTTTATGCCTGAGATGATAGAGAATGTTCAAGACATCTAGAAACATATCAAATTTTCTTAGAGTTAGAAAAAGAAATATGCTGATAATCATCAAAGGGACTTGGAGTTTGAATTTAGAGATAGATTATTCCTTTAAATATCACCATGGAATAGAGTCATGTGGTTTGGAAAGAAAGGGAAGCTAAGACCAAGGTATATTGGCCCCTCTGAGATCCATGATCTCAGAGGATTTGTGGTCTATCGGCTATCACTTCCACCTAATATGTCTCATGTTCATGATGTGTTCCACATATCACTCTTGAGAAAGTACATACCAGATATCTCACATGTATTTAACTAAGAGGTGTTATAGCTAGAAGATGATCTCCCTTATGAGGGGGAAACCGGAAATGATTCTGGGACTAGAGAGAAAAGGTTCTAAACAACAAGACAACCCACATTACCTAAGTGGTGTGGAGGAACCATCAGTATGAAGATGTATCTTGGGAACCAGAGGAGGCGATGAAGGATATATACCCTCACCTCTATTTGTAAAATGAAATTTTGAGGGTAGAATTTCAAAATGGGGGAAGAATATAACAACAAAAACCTTTATCATTGGAATATCTCCATTCTTATACTAAAATAATATAGTATAAATCACATAAAATCACTTATTGGACATAAAAAATATTGTGAATAAATAATTATTGAAATAATAAGTATTTCTAGAAGTTAAGGAACCAATACCGCTGAAATAATAACTTGGCATTAAAAATAGTAATACGAACCTTATGAATTGTAAACTGGCCAAATGAATAGTATACTCACCCATTAAAGTATAAATAAAATTTAGGAATCTTATAAATAAAATAATAATATAATTATATCATATATTAAGAAATTAAATGTTTTAAAAAAATTAATTAGGTGTTGGAATTTTTGTAATCCATAAATACGTAATTACCATTTTACAATTAATTTAATAATTTAAAAGAAAATTTATTTTCACACTATTTATCCACAAATTAATATTTTTATTTCTTATTATTTTAAGATAATTTTATGAGTCCTTATGTAATTTTTCAAATTGTTACAGAAGCAGTTATAATTTAAAAAAATGTATTTTCCAAGTAAATGATGATTTTAATTTAAAATTAAATTAATAATTTTTAGAAAGTTATTTTCATAAAATGGAGTACATTTTTAATTCTACACATTGAAAAATGGTTAGGGTGAGTTTTTTTAATTTTTCTGAAATACGTGATTTTTTATGAATAGTAAAATATGATCATTTACAAAAAAAAGATAAATACAAGAATTATGGGGTCATAGATGATGTAAGCCTGATGTTAGCCCAAAATCAAAAAATATCCTTCATTATTTTAATATATTTATAGATATGTTTCAAACTATTCATATTTTTGAGCCAAAATAATAAACCAGTGAATATAATAATGAGGGAACACCCCTCTCCTCCACTATATGTACCATCCCTCGTACCCTCTTCTCCTCACACCTCTCAAGATTTGTTCCTTGTCTAAATTATCCACATAAATCTCCCCAAGACCCTATACCATGTTCAAGATCTCTTGGTCTCACCAAAAAACTGAAACCCTTCCCCAAGGAGGTTCTCATGGAGGGTAAATCCAAGAGGTAAAATCCTCTTCCTTTTTCTTTTAATTTCGTTTTAATTTCATTTCTATTTTTCCATTCTCCTGACATTATCTAATAGAAATGGAAAAATAACTTTAGAATGTTCAATATACTAGAATTATTTCATTTTAATACAATATCCATCATTAAACTCGTTCATATCTCTCTCTTATTCGAAAAATGAAATCGCCTCCCGTGATGTTTAAATTTACCGACATCGTGGGAAATGAACATCCATTTTCCATTAAGTCCTTCAAGGATGTTAATAAAACAATTATAATTGTTGAAAAATATTATAAATTATATTTTCAACCCTTTTTATGTTCTTAAACTAACTTATACACATAATGCTAAATGATAAAACAAAACGAGTTCGTTGTGATCGAAAAAATGCCAAAATTAACCTAAAACAATCATCATTAACTTATATCTAATAATTATTCCTCATACCATATAACCAATTTATTTATAAGATCATTTAAAATTATGAAATATTATTAATAACATATAATAACAATTCTGAATATTTATCTGAATTTTACACAAACATTCATTCAGGTATACATGTGAATTGATCATGAAAATCATGAAAGTGAATGCTCTCGAACTATGAAATTAAACTCTATAACTCATCAAAAAGACCATTAATGAACTCAATAAAACATTAATGTATAAAAATAATTTATAAAAGGTTCTTTATTTGTTAATTAATGAATCTAATCTTATTATATAGGATATTAAAGTGAGGAAATCATTCAGACTTAAGGTAAGGGGAATTCTCAAACCCAACACCTTTACTTTGGGTTTTCCTGATTTCACCCCACTTTTAGTATAAATTTTCATTAAATATAATTTATTTATAATTATATTACATTTTACTTGATATAAACTTTTTCTACTTGAGTGTATGATAAACACAATGTTTTCTAAAAGAACACTTCATTCAAAAAAAACAACTTTTAATTCTCAAGATTGTTTATTCTTCACTCGAGGTTGATGATTCATATATCAACTGTATTCTTCCATCTTTCATTTTGTAACCTGATGATTTTGAATTTATTCTTATGAAATGAAACCTTCCCTTTTAATGGGTTATTTTATGTTCAATATTGATATATTTTCTAGGATTCATGCATGCAATGTATATGTTGTGATATGATGGGGCAACCAAGAATTAAATAGTGCGATGTAAATGTTATGATGTGACAGGTGAACCTAGAATTATATAGAAGTTCAATTCATGTGATAATGTGATTTATCTCATGATATAAGTGAAATATTCATGAATATTATGTTATATTTGTTCACAAATATGTGCAGTAGTTTACCACTAAGACATGTTGTTTCATTTTTATGCATTACATCATTCCATGAATTTATTAATGATTCCTCTCATGATTATGAATCCATGAAAAGGTTATGATTATAATTATTATTATCACCCTATGTTATATTGTTTCATGTTCTTATCTATCCTCTTACTAGGTTTTTTGATCACCCCTTTTTCATGTATATCCTTAGGTGATTACTTGTACTCAGAAGAATTAAAGGGGAAATAAGAATTTAGAGAAGAAGTAATTAAATAAATGTTTATGTTTTATTTTTTAAAGGTTATGAATCATCCTAGTTTTACATAGATACAAAAACTTTTTATCCTGGTCATGTAATTCTTTTATGTTGTTTATCATTAAAATGATGGAATAGTAATGTAAGAAAAAGTAGGGTCACTATATGCAAGACCCTCGACAGGGTCATAGATATATTTTATCCATGTCTTCCCTGATGGTTGAGAAGATGTTGTGTTCAATGGAGGTTCATCCAATGGTGTTTACTAGTGTTTTAGGGAAGTACCCTAATGTATTTTCAAATGAGGTTGTTTCATTACCCCCTCGATGATAGATTGAGTTTTGGATCGAAAAACAACCATGTGTTTATAATATATTGATTTCTATGTATAGTTCAACACCTTCATTGTTGTTAGTGTTTTATGCACAAATCATTGATCTTTTGCAATGATATATTGTTTGTCTGAGTGTGTCACCTTGGGTTGTACTAGTTTTGTTTGTTAATAAGGATTATGGAAGTTTTTGTCATTATATGGATAATATTCACTTGAATCAGGTGACAATGAAGAACTAATATCTTAATCTATGGATTAATTACTTATTAGATTAGTTTAAGGGAAATAGTTGGTTCTTAAAGATCAATTTGTAGTCTAGATGTCATCATATGTGAGTGAAATATGAGGATATCCCAAATAATGTTTTTTCAATGTCTTCATGGTCTTTAAAATTTTTTTGATGTCATTCAGTGTGATGATTTCTCCCACTATTTTCATGGGTTTGATTAATGGATTGTTCATGGAGTTTCTATATAAGTCTTTGGTGGTTTTCATCGATGATATCCTTGTGTACTCTATGTCTGAGTAGGAGAATTAATAGAATTTATGAGCTATTCTGGGAGTTCTTCATCATTAGAAGATATTAAAGAAGTTTTCAAATAATGGTTGTTTGTACCATGGAGTTTTTTTCATAGGGAATATCATGTCCCAGTAGGGAGTAGTATTTGATTCTTCCAAATTAGAGGTAGTCACTTCTTATACAGCCTCTATGATAGTTGCAGAGGTGAAAACATTCCTTGATCTTAAATTATATCATAGAGGTTCGTAATTGGTTTATATCATGTTAATACTTATATGAAATACTTTACCAAAAAGGATTAGGAATTATTATGGACGGAACAATTTTAATATTCTTTTGAGTACCAAAAAGAGAATTTGATCAGTGCTTCAGTACTCTATTTTTCAGAAGAGGGAGATCATTTTGAGGTTTTCTGTGATGATTTGCATAATATTTTGTGTTTTGTTTTTACATAGTGTATATTTACTATTTCTTATAGGTTTGATAAGTTATATTCCCATGAGAATAACTATTACACTCACGATCTTGATTTGGAAGTAGTTGTGTTTTCCTTGAAGTTATGGAGACATTACCTCATCAATAAACATTTTGGGGTTTTCACAAATCATAAGATCTTGATGTATGTTTTATGTGATCATTACTTTAACTTACAATGGCTATGGTGGATGTAATTGTTATAGGATTATGGCTTTGAGATTTCATGTACACCTGGAAAGGGAAATGTTTTGGTTGATGTGTTGAGCTGGAATTCATGTAGGGATTTCATGCATGAACCTAGTAATTATTGGTGAGTGATGGAAGAAATCTAGGATATTCATATTGATATGGGATAGGTTGGTGGAAGATGTTTTCTTTCCTATATGATGGTGCAGTCATGTTTAGTAAAATAAGAGGTGGATTCCCAACTGGAGGATTCTAGGGTAGAGATATGAAGAAAATGAGTTGCCTTTAGTGATGTCCTTAATGGTTGTTCTGAGGATGAATAATAGGAGGTGTTATTCCAGGTGAGGGTTTTTATTTCATTGGTGATGTGTGATATGGTTCTCCATGATTTTCATAGATCACTTTTGGAATTACCTCCTAATGTGAAAACTCTGTATTGAGCTCTGAGAGTTCAGTTTTGGAGGCATGGGTTAAAGCATATAGTTGTTGAGTTTTTCGTCCAAAGTTTATCTTTGAGAAGGTGAGGTCCATGCATTAGGTTCCCAGTGGTTTTCCCCAAACATTAGATGTTCCTTAATAAAAGTGGGAGGAAATATCAACAGAATTTATTACTGGTTTACATTGATCTCAAGGAGTCTTCAATGATATATGGATGATATTGGATTTCTTGATGAAATCATACCACTTTATAGCAATGGGGGAGTTGTGCTCCATAGCGTTTTTATTGAGGTAGTATCTAGAGGAGGTGGTGAGACTTTATGGATTTCTATGGATGATCATCTCTAATTTTGATCCTCATTTTACCTCTAGGGTGTGAAGATATCTCTATCATAATTTTGGCTCTTAGTTTTTCTAAAGAACTATTTTTTGTCCACAGATGAACATTTAGACAAAGCAGGCCATCAATACTCCTGAATACATGTTGATTTATTGTATCCTTGGTTCATAGATAAGGCACATTCCCTTGTTTAGGTTTTCTTAAAACAATATATTTCGTTCTCACATTGGTATGAAACCATTTAGATCTTTCTATAGTTGGCCTTTTCATTATTCATTAATCTAGACTAGGGTTAGAGAGCTAACAATTCTGAAGAAAAAACTTATATGGAATACGACAATGAGGGTCTGGGTAATTCATGAGTTGATGAATGCAACATAGGATCATCAAAAATCATATGTTGATCATAGAGGGAGAACTCTAGAGTTTATATTGGAGATCATGAGTTCCATAAGGTATCTCTTCATCATGGGAAGTAAATATTTGTTCATAAGAGTAATATTAATCCCAATATTGTTCATATTTTCAAGTTACTGGATCATGTTAGAGCTATGGAATATTGGATAGAACTTCCCTATATATGTTCCAGATACATGATGTTTTCACTTATCATAACTCGATTTTTTCCTTAATGATGACCCGCGTGTCATTGATTGGGGCAGGATCAATGTTGATGTGGATGTGAGCTTTGAGGAGTGGCCTATGGCGGTCCAGGACCACCAGGAGAAGGTGTTTCATGAGTGTTCTATTCATTTTGTATGTGTCATTTGGAATAATTATGGTGTGAAGGAGAGTAATTGGGAATTTGATTCATGGATAAACACTCAGTATCCTGAACTATTTGTTTTTGGTCTCTTCTTTTGTATTGTTGTCCATTTTTTACATGTTACATTTCTAGTTATGAGATGTTTTTATCATGATGCCTTTATGTGGATTTACTCTAATTTAAGATGTATCTCCCCTAAAAGAGAGTGTTTCCAAGCTGGTTGTTATTTATTTTGTGGTGTGAATCTTTGTTACTATGATGAGTTGGTTTAGCTCTAGTGACAGGGAGATCCTTGAGAGGTATCTCATGGGGTAGCTTTTCAGACAAACCCTTTTTCTTTCATTATCTCTAGGTTGGGTTATGAATTCTAAAAAATGTTAATATCTTGAGAGGTGTTTTATGTTAGCACCAAGATCCTAATAGCCATTCCCATTGTGATTTTTTTGTTTTTGTGTAACCCAGAGGAGGTTCCAAGGAGTTTTGAGAGTGTTTTGGAAAAAAGAATAGTTTTACTTCCAAAAATGGCATGTCTATAATGTGTGGGTATATGTTGTGTCATGGTGTTGGTTGATGTGATGTAATGGATATATTTTGAACCATAGGTGAGTTTATAGAGGAATTTAGGTCCACTTATTTTTTAGGAAAGGTAACTACATGACAAGGAGGTTGCTGTGTAGCGGGGTTTTTGGGATACTTCCAAATAAGGTGAAGATGTATTGTGGTGCTTGGGATGTACCATATCCTCACATTTTGTGAAGGGTGTTATATGGAATGATTATTATGGATTCACTAAAATCCATAGATCCAATGTAATAGGATCGACCCATGGAACCCAAAAATATCTTTGAACTAGTTTAGTTCTGACGTGGTCCATCAGGTATCATTCTAGAACACCTAATGTCATCCAATTCTATGGTGTGGTCCATGTTTTCATGCCATGGTCTCCTAAAATGTGATTTACAATAAATACCCCCTAGGCTATTCAAAACTCATTTTTTGGAGGTTCTATCTCTCTCAAGCCCCATGATACCATGGGTTCTTCTTTTGGTTATTCAAATCCCCTTTTAATAGGGTGTGATCTTGACTTCCCATTTTTGAACTATAGTGATATGAGGTATGTTCTACCACCCTATTCGTTGAGGTTTATCTCTATTTGGTCTTATTTCCTACAATTTATTTTTTCGATTCATTGGAATTTTATTTCTTATATTCTTATAGAGTTTTTTTTTTGTTCAATGGTTTATTTGTAGAATGACATATTTGGTATATTTTAGTTCCCTTGTGGGAGATTTGATCAGAGATCCACATCATTGATATATTCTCATGTAAATAATGTTTTTTCTTTAATAGTAAAGGATTCATTGATTATTTTTAATTATGTGCAATTGTAAACTGACCATGGTGTATAACTTTAGGTTGTAATGAAAATAACCTAATTTAGATTGAAACTGATTAAAGAAAAGAATTGTTGATTACATGTTGATGTGTTTTTTACCGTGATAATGGTTGGCCTCATGTTTTTCTAGATAGTGTGATATCTATTTTATGATCTATTTGGAATGATTTTATGCTTGGTTTATCATGTTTTATGAATATGGTAAATAACATAAAGATGGTAAATTAAGTTGTTTGGATTAAATAATTAAAGAAGAGGCATGTTAAATGACTCTGAGATTTCATAAAATTTTCTGGTAAAAAACATTAAGTAAAGTGCATGTTTATTTAAAGTGTATATTCCATGTGATGATATAATTGTTAAAGAATGTGAATCATGTTAATGATTTTTTATGCAAAGAACAATAAGGAATGTTAGTTGAGAATTGTTCTTATCACAGTTTTATAAAACTAGTTTTATGCTTGAGAGAATATTTGAGTAGTTTAATAGATTATTATAGCTTATGTATTGGGTTACCCATAGTTAGAACTGATGAATAATTATTCATTTAATTCAATATGAAATTAGTACGGGTTTTTTGATAAAGATATATCATTGGGGTTGACTGTGCTCATATGTTTATAAAGGATGAATGCCTTGTGTTGGGGGTCATGGGAGCTCATTTGTGTGTGGAGGATGACTACCTTGTTTTTTGGGCCTAGTTTCACTATTGAATATTCTCGTTTTATTTCTAAATTGTGATTTACTTTGGATGTGAGATTGATATGTGATGTTAGACTAGGATGGATAAGCCTAGGACGAATGATGAGAAATAGGCAGGGAGGACTGGATGATGTTGAATCATTTGACGCTTATGATGGAGAGATGCATTAGGATATGCATGAGGGTGTAAGGGATGGAACTAGGTTTATGGAATAGGTTTTAAGGTGGGATTAATCTTTTTTGTGACGATGAATGTTTTGGGTTATTTATTGTTGAATTTAATGAAAGACTGGATAGTCAGGTTTCTTGTTTTATCTTCTTTCCTTTCCCCATTGTTTGAGGAAGTTGTTTGTTCGTGGTATCATTTCTCTTTTGGTGGTAGCTTAATATTTTTTCCGAAATTATCAGGAATTAAGGAAAGTTAATAACTTTTAATAAAAAATTTAACCCATTAGGTTTTTTCTTACGGGAATGTAAATTTCAGTGGTGTTAATCCAAAGAAACTATATACTCTATTGAATTTTGTCTAGAGGACATAGAATTGTTTTTATAGTTAATTAAATGTTACATGGAATAATGATTATGGTTGATTAATGGTTACTAAATTAATTTACAGGAAACGGAATTTTAAAAATGGGAAAATTAATTTAATGTAGCACTTTTCAGATGCTTGGGTGCTTATAGGATATTTAGTCTCTAGCAGTGGCAGTCGAGTGTCTGAGTGATGATAGTTTTAGTTGATCCTAAGACCAGGTAATTCCCATAGTGTGGTTATGAGATATATTTTGTCATACATTTTTTGTTTCATATTCTACCTTATCCCCATTGGTTAAGGTAACTAAAAACAAGTGGAATTTGGGAGGGTGTTTTCATCAACATCCTAGTGGTGTGGATGGATGGTTGACTATCCCCTTTGGACCTTATATCTTCTTTTGGTAGTATTATGTGGTGGTATGAATGGTGGTTAGTTTCACATAAATGTGTGTATAAGGATGTAATGGAATTTTTTTATTTCACACACATGATTCTGTAGATATTGTATCCAAATGGTTTTTATAGATATGACATATATGGGTTATGATGGCTTGAGGTCGTTACTCAGTGTGTGGGTTGTAATCGCTTAAGGTATAGTTCCTGATGGTTGATACTTGTTAAACAGTTAGTGGTGGCTCTCAAAAACTACCTAGTTCTATATAGAGATGTGATATGGGATGATGTGATAATTTGTAATATGAGGTTCATGTTGCGATACATTTCCCAGGTGTTCATGGGATGGCTTAAATTTGGAGATAGATGGATTGAGACACACACATTGGGATATAGGGAAAAACTAGTTGGTAACTGCTAACAGAGTTAACTTACTGATTTATTATATTATATTATCCCTTGTATTTCATACATGGTGAGAGATATCCATGATGAGGTTGGGAAATTAGTATACTTTCTTAAGTGATGATTTAGTTTCTCTTATTATTCATTGGGATTTAGTATTCTTTCATCATATTTTTTATGAGAGGTTATAGAGAGGATCCCACTGAGTATACTATTACTCTCACCCCATGTATATATAAATGTTTTTTGGGTTAACGTTAGAAGGACAAAGATCAAGAATTATATTACTAGCTTGTGTTTTGGAATGATTTTTTTGGGATTCATTGTCACTGTTGAGTTTACCTAATCTTTGGTACTTTTAGTTTTCCATTCTAATTGTTTTAACTTGTATGAAATTAAATTTATGCAGTTGGGTTTATTTTATATATCTGTGTAAGAGTTCTATGGTGTTCTATTTTATCACCCTCTTCTACATGTTCTCTTAGAGGGTAATTCCTCTCATTTGTATGTTTATTATACCCTCGATGGTGGTCATCAATAAAAGGTCTAGTGGAGGAGGGACTTGGGCGGACACAATTTCCCTCCTCTCATAGTCGACCCAGGAGGGGTACTCTTTGAGGTGAGGGGGTCATGACATGTGAAATCACTTGAAAAATTGATAAAAATCCATTATAGTTATCACATAAAGATATTATTTCACAATAAATGGATTTAGAAGCACCAAGAATTCAATGACATGCCAAATGAAGGGAGACCATAATATCACATACTTCAATATTTGTGGATACTCCTAACAACAATATGCAACATGTCACCTTTTATGGAGAATATTGAACCAATCAACATCAGGCCCTCTAAAAAAACTAAAAAACCAAATATATATGAATAGATTTATCATGAATCCTAATTCTAATATGCCTAATAATTAGGCTTACTGAGAGAAAGGAAATCAAGTGGAGATAGAGGAATGGATAAAAGCAAAGGAATAATGAGGGGAAATGATGGATTTACCTTAATAGATTTTATTTAATCCAAAGTTTGGAGGATTAAAATCTATGATGGTGGGAGATAACTCCCCACTCACACTTTGGGGTTGATCGGATGAGAATGAGGGGAAGAAGGAACTAATATAACTACAAATCAAAGAGGGAAATGTGTAAATTTACTTTAAAAAATATAGGTAGGTTGGGATATGGCATGAAACCCACCACCATGATGTGACATGATATCTTTACGTTCCCTCAATGCTGCATCTCAGAGACCAATATTTTGGGTCAGCTTCACAAGGCCCTACTATGGAGTGATCCATGGGCCAAATGCAAGGCCCCTAAAATCGATAGAGGGGCCAACACCCTCTATAAAAACCCTCCAGGATGTAGTACTTCACCATTATGTTCTAGCCCTTCACCAACCAATAACCACTAATAGAACTAATAGTTTCAATATTTTTCATGTGCATTTCAGTGATTTATTCTCCAATAATTTGTTAATTTGAGCTATATTATTTCAATTTTGTTTTTTTTGGTGAATTTTTTTCATTATTGTAAAAACTTTTTTATTCAAGTTTTTAAATATTTTTTTATCACATTGGTTTATTTGGTATATAATTTTCTATGGGGGTCTAATTTTTTAAAAAAAATTGTAAGATTATATGTGTATTTAGATTGATTTTGTTTAACTGAACCTCAAGCTAATTTGAACCATATGAGGGCCAAAATAATTTATGCAAACTAGAAACATTTTTTGCCAAGATATTTGACCAACCCTCACCTAATGAGGCATAACTCTGGCTACAATACTTCAAATGATGTGATTCTAGTTTAAAATGAAATATTACTTCAAGGATCACATGAAAGTTAAATTTTGTGGAAGATTTTGATCACAAATGTAGACGATGATCATGTAAATGTAGAGGCAAATGAACTATATATTCATCCCTTAAAGGCTTCTTTATTTATAAAATCATAATTCCAACTACATGAGTTCAAATAAGATGATATTTTGAGGGGAAATTGACAATATTGTGTGGATAAAGTTAAAATAAGACAATTTTCTAGATCTAGATATTTAATATGCCATCATTGTGAAAACATTCAAAGAACTTATTAGGGAGGGAAAATTTTTTAGACCTCTTCATTATAAATAAGTATCACTATTTCCATTGAAGGGGGTCATACACTATATGGAGAAATCAAGCCGATATTCTAAATTTTTTTATTTCATTTCCTTTTATTCTATAAATCACACATAGAAAATTTTAATAATAGTTATATCATTTCTATTTCATTATTTCTTTATATCTCCCTACATTCTTATTTTTTATACCCATTTTATTCTTTATTGTTAACTCTTATGATCAAGATAAAGAGTAGATCACCTGAGCAATCTCCTAGGGGGGTAATATAGTGTTCAAACACAATTATTTTCACATTTATTTTTAAATTTTTTCAGTAGATTAGTGTTAGTTTGAGGGGGTATTAGTGGGAAAGGTTCATTTAGGTGCCACCTGAGTTTTAGCTTCTTCTTTTTGAAATATTTTCCCTCAATCGAGGTGGGGAATATACAATGTGTTTTGTGATTATTGGGAGAATTTTATATTCACAAACTGGATAGAATAATGT
The DNA here is from genome assembly GCA_963277665.1 of Viscum album. Taxonomy (NCBI): domain Eukaryota; kingdom Viridiplantae; phylum Streptophyta; class Magnoliopsida; order Santalales; family Viscaceae; genus Viscum; species Viscum album. The sequence continues at coordinate 792,212,425 of OY728148.1, forward strand.
ATTCGCACATTTGAAGTAGTGTTCTCATTATGTATAGAATGAATAATGAGATGATAGAGGTTTACATGGATTGTTTCAAAAACAGGATCTCCTTTATTTCTAGCTTTATTTTATCAGCATTGAATATGCATGTTCAAATTTTAGTTTTTCATTCATAAACAAAAAATCTAAATTTCATTACTTTCATAAGTAGATAATTAGGTGGATTTTGAATAGTGTGTGATTTATTTTGAAAGTTCCTCTAGTGACACTACCCTGTTTAGAAATTTTATTGCACTAACAAAAAAATTAATTTTTTTTCATACCCCATTAAAAGTGTGTGTCATTCACAGCACCTCAACACCTTAAATTGTGTTGTGGTATCAATACACACCCAAACACCACACAACAACACCATCAGCCCCACATTATTATCTAGTCCCATAAAAATTATATAAATTCATGGAAAACTCATAAAAAATTAAAATACCCAAAAATCAATTCAAAAATATATCAATAGTGACACAGGGGTGTTTCAATATGTAACTTTTATTTTTAACTATATATATAATTATATCTAATGATGAAGTGGAATAAATTTTAATGTTTTTTTTTGTGTAAATATTTGTTTAATTTTATTTTTAATGATAATTAGATTGTCTATGACTATGTAAAATGTTTATACTATAAATAGAGATTGGATTTTCATTTTAATTTGTACATTGGGTACTTTAAATTTATTAATGTTTACAAGTAAAGAACGTGATATACAAATAACTCATAATAAAATCATTTTACAATGTTAAAATACAATAGGTTGGTAAATTAGTAACATTTCCAAATTATTTTAAGTATTATTAATTAATTCTGTCAGATTAACTGCATCGTTGAGTTTGTTTGTTTTTTAAGAAAAAATAAATTTGACAAGGTTTTTCTTATAATGACTCTAGATTATTAATATACAACATTGAGTGTTAAATTTATTATTATATGTGCATTTGTATATATGAAAATTTTGATGTCCGACATGTATTTTTATGCTTTTATATATTTTCATATTGTTTATTAATCATTACATCATCTAATATTATGTTTATATATACATATATAGAATATTATTAAGGATGATATATAATTATATTATTATGTTATAAAGTTGTAAATTTATTGTTTGTATGCTAACTGTGTAACTTTTATTTTATTTATATATTTATATAGAATGATATCTAATAATGTGAAATGAGTAGAAAAGTATAGTTATGAATTTAAATTTTTGACATCTATGTTTTTTAATTAGAAATAACTCCTTTATGAATAACTAAAATGAATATATTATAAATGGGAAATTCATTTTCAATTAAATTCAATCATTTAGTAATTTATTTTTTTGTTAAAGGTTGGAGGTTAAGAATATAATAGATAGTTAACTGAGAAAACCATCACATCCAATGTTAAAGTATAGTGGGTCATAAGTTAATTTACAATGTATTACAGTTATTCTTTTTTAATTTGGTTGAAATAAATTTATCACTTTGTTTTTATAATGAAATTAATTTTTGAAGGTATTTATAATAATTACATTGTATTGTTTTTATTTATTATAATGACATAGAAATTCCTATAAGTCCTTTGATGAATGTTGAGATGTTAATGCAGTGTTGTGTATAATACATTGTTTTCCATGTAAAACATATTTAAAATATATTGTATTGAGTTTCAAATTATATTTTTTGTGTATATATATACAGGATTGTAGGTGTATGAGGTATTTTTATTTTTATTCTTAATTGTTGTATCATATATTTTTATGCTTATATAAATGAATAATTTTGTTTTCTTTTTTTTTTAATGAGAAAGAAGTTGTTTGTGAGTGTTGTGATAGATTCCAAGATATATTTTTATATTATGGTGGATATTTTTAGTGGGTTTAATTGATAATGGATATTACATTTATTTTGTTTGAACATATTTAGGAGATGTTTGGTTATATTTTTTTACAATTAACCTACATTCATGGTATAGAAAATAGGGACTAGGTATAAACATAGTAATGATTTTCTATATAAATAGTCATTTTATTCTCACTATAGTCATTATTTTATAATTTTTAACTATACATTATATCCATACAGATATTTTTACTATTTTTAAAAACATTGATTATATACACCCAACTATCATGGTTTTTTTTGTAACCGTGACTATAGACCTATCCTAGCATAGATTACTTTGACAGTTCTAAAAATCAGGACTATATCTTATAGTGATGGTTTTATTACCTATAACCATAGTTTTAAATAGTTAATAAAATAATATTTTATTAAAATGAGTATAAATTCACATATATTGAAAAAATATAGCATCCCAAATCAACCGGAATTCAAATTTAGTGTCATTAAAAATACCCCATTGTGATGGATGCCCCTATAGAAGAGACAATACCAATGAAATAACCCAAGATATATGTGGATATTTTGGTTCATGAAATTAATAATTTTACAAAAAAAATTATTTATAGTTTATAGCATAAAAACCAATCATTAGAAAATTAGTTTCCAATTGAAATTCCACATATCAGGAAAACATGTTTGCAAAAAATTACAATAATATAGAAAATTCAAATGAAACCAAACATGAACATAGTCACATGTAAATAGTTTATAATAAAAACCCATGAGTGAATCATAAAAAATATGTTAGTGTAAAAACTCCCAAGGAAGTATAAATTACACAAACACATACATGTTGTGGCTAATACACCAAAATGAAGCTTGTAATAAAATTCTGATAAACAAGATACAACAATTAAGAAAATAATGGTTAAATAAAACCTTAAATAGATTCATATATGAGAAACCAACTTTTATAATTGAATATGAATTCTATAATTCAATTAAGTATTCCAATACAAATAAAAACATATAGACAATAAGAAAGAAAAAATGCAACAAAAAATATGAGATAAAACGGAGCAAAACAAAGTCTCCAGATTGATTCTATAAAACCATTAAAATTTAAAAGCATATATCAATAAAATAGGAAAATCTAGATTTTGGTAGGTAATTTATAGGTCAAAGAAAATTTGAAAAGGACAGTAGTAAAAGGGATACCAAGATTTACATGCTTTGACCATTGACCTGCGTGCACAGAGCAGGATCATCACTGGATTTCCACAATGAAAATGGAAGGAATTACAAGAGGATAAAAACCATACAGAAACCTGAGAGGAATGTAAAAGACTAAAAATAAGAAATATGATCCAAGCATCAAAAAATTTATTAACAAAAAATATAGAGAATCTAAAACCCCCTTTCTAGGGTTTGGTGACACCTTTGTCGATGAAGAAGTTGTTGCAGGGGGTGGAATCATTGATTTCATGATCTCATGGTTCATCATCTCTACAAAGGTTACTCTTCATCGAATATAGAACACCATGAACCACTATGGGGAACATCAACGTAGGTATCCTAGGTAAGTATCCATCAATATGACATCTAGTTACTTCTCCTTCGTCAATCCAAGAACAAGGGCCATTGTTCCTCTTCCGTCTTGGTTCTCTCTCTCTCTCTCTCTATAGTTGAGTTCCTTTGAATTATTTTGTTGATATCTTCAAGTGATGATTATAAATTTAAAATGATATGGAGGAAAATGGGAAGATATACCCACGAGGCTTGAGAATTTATTACAATGAAATAACAAATAAATGGAAAAGGAGAGGCTGATAATAATTCAACCTTAACAACCAGATAAAATCATGGAACAAAACCACATGTAAAGGTATTTTAAAATCAATGTGTAAGGGTATGTGTAAAAGTGAGGAGGATAAATACACTATGGAGTAAGGGTAATATTAGAGTAAGGGTATATTATGTTACGGCCACACCTGCATGTTTAAGAGTCAACCATCTTGAAATCACTATGGTGTAAGGGTATTGTGTTAGTTGTGTAAGGGTTGGAACCTGTGGCGTGTGGGTAACATAGAACTTCTGTAAGGGAACTAGATGATTTTTTAAGGATAGTTTACCACTTGTGTAAGGGTATAGAACACTTTCATAAGGAACATGACTAATTAGCGTAAGGGTGCACAACTCAAAGTTGGGCTACATAAGGGTATCAAAAACACCCACCTAAGGGTACACCCAAACTCATATAAGGGTTGAATATCGAATCAGAATTCCATATAAGGGTACCATGGTACCTATTTAAGGGTAAACCAAGAGAATAATATCAGAAATAAGGGTACCCAGGGACATATGTAAGGGAAAAATCGAGGAAAAAAGGGATACATAAGGGTACAGGGACATCGTGTAAGGGTAAAATAAAGGAGACCAAAACCCTTATAAGGGTCAAAAATTACTCATGTAACGGTAAAGGAAAAGGGAAGTAGACTTACATTTTTGTAAAACCAACCAATATAAGGGTCAATAGTAAAGACCAGAGGATGATGAAAAATAATCATATTAAAACCATCAAATAAGTTGAAATATAAGATCATATTAAAACCGAATTCAAAAATTAAATTTAAATGAAAATTAATCATTCTAAACATGCATATTAAATCATGGATATAATTGAAAAAATAAAGGGGAAATCCAAAAAAAGAATCTATCATGGAAATACAATTCCAACATCATCAGACTTTCCACCTTGCAAATTAAAACCCTAAACCACATGAAAATAATGCACCACCGAAATCATCATTAACCTGGGAATATCATCCTAAATAGGAAACAACTAAAGGGGGAAATAGTTATAATTCCTTAGTCATATTATGGGTAAAACTATCCCTAACATGCATGAATAGTGACACGTGATGTCCAAAATTGAATGATATTTATAAGTTGTTAAACATGATCAGAATTTAAACATTTCAAAACAATTTCATGATAAAAACCATACTTGTAATTACCTAAGTAAACCTCTGAATTAATGCCAATGAGGAAGTCAGGAGTAGATAATTACATCCCAAAAGACCCCAAAAACAACACACCAATGCCTGAAAAAAACAAAGCAGTATCCATCCTCATAGAAAACAACATGGGAAAAGAAAACTCAGAGAAATAAAAAAGAATTAATCTCCATAAAATAGGTAAATCTTGATGATTAGTAGAAAATTAGAGGAACAGAGAGAAAATCATTACAAAGAGAAAACACTAAAAGAGTCTTTATCTAAATCAACAAAAATAGAAGAGGGATGAATCACCTATCACCATCATCATTAAGTAAATATGCACCACTAGAAAACCTAACAGGAAGACTCATAATGTGCGGTGCCCAATGATACTTAAAGGTTGGATTCATAATCTCCACCTTAGGAGAAGACTTCCTAAAAGAAAATCTAATGGAGAGATCCTCGAACAATAGGAAACTACTAGATTGCATGCCAGCAGACCCAACATCCTAGTACAACTCTAAAACATGAGAACAAAAGTGGGAAACCAATTAGAGACTTGGGGAAAACAATCCACTAAAAGGGAGCATCCTAGTCTAGTTTTACCAATGGAACATGGTTCCTCGGAAACCATAACAAATCCACAAAAAGGGTTAAACATCAAATCGAAGAAGCACTATACCCACAAACTACATAAACCTAAACATAGAACTCACTACAGGTCCATACTTGGAACCAACAACCCTAAAGGATACTAGGGAATTCACTAGATCTAATATAAGCTCAACTCCTAAACAAATGACAGTCACTAAAGACGCAAGATCCCACCAACACTACAATAGATACGGGCAAGGGATGCACTAGCTTTTATCAGCGCTAAGCATAAATGGCTGATAAAAGGGCCATTTATCAGCACTAGCGAAAAGCACTGATAAAGGTTTACCCTTTATCAGTGTTATTTTTAGCTCTAATAAAAGATTAATAAAAAATATTATTAATTTATATAAAATTATTATATTTATATTGAAAAAAAATGTTAATTTGTATATATTAAATAAAAAACGCTTGATTATAATTAATATATATTTTTCAATTATTCATATATATATATAATAAATTTTATTAAATAATAAATTTATTTATTATATTTATATATTTATATATTTATAATTATATATTTATAATTATATATAAATACTTTTGAATATGTATATTTGTAATTATATATAAATACTCTATAAATATGTATATTTATAATTATAAGTACAAATAAATATATGTTTCCAATGAATTTGGTTAATTGATGTGTGAATATAATTTACATTCATATATTATGTATTCATCAAGAATGTTCATTTATACATTACACCCTCATTACTATTCATGTTGTCTATATATATGATAACTCGTTTATGATATATACTTAACTCGGTGTATATGATTCATTCATGTTCCCATGAAGCTATTATGTTCTCATAAATACTTAAAATCATGATAAATATATTCAAATAATAAATATATTTATTATATTTATAGTTGAAAATATTTAGTTATATATAAATACATTTTAAAATATACTGATATAATTGCAATTATATATTACTAAATATATATATATATATATAATTATAAAATAAAATCCTTTTTTAAATGAAAACTGTATTTCAATATTTATAATTGTATATAAATACCTTTTAAATTTATTTATTTATAATTATATATATATGTGTGTTTAAAAAATATGTGTATTTAATTAATATAGATATATATATATATTCATTAAAGAAATATATTTATTGTAATTTTCTTAGATGATAAATATGTTTGTTATATTTATAATTATATTTAAACATTTTTTATAAAATTATAATAAATACAATTATTATAATTTTATATATATATATACATATATATACGTATAAATTTATTTATAAATATATTTATTTGTAATTATAAATTTAAATTAATAAATAAATTTATTTAAATAATTAGAAATTTATAATAAATATACATATAATAATTATAATTTTATAGATATATATAATTATAGATATAAATATAAATCTATAGAAATATATATACATATATACAAATATTTATATTTATAATTATAAATAATATATATATATGTAAATAATTATAAAATTATAATAAATATATATTAGATTTATAATTATAATTATATATAAATATATATATAAATTATCGACATAAATATAAATAAATTTATATATATATTTAAATACTTATGAAATTAAAATAAATATAATAATTATATATAGTAATAAATATAAATAAATATATATATATATATATTTAAATACTTATGAAATTTAAATAAATATATATTTATTTATTTAATGAAATAATTATTAACATATAAAAAATATATATAATTAATATATTTGTTTTAATTTCGGAAGTATTTAAATAAAAATATATATTTATATTTATATTTATGATTATATATAATTAATATATTTATCTTAATGTTATAAGTGTTTAAATATATATAAACTTATTTATATTTATGACTATAATTAATATATATATATATATATGTAATAATTTTTTTTTAATAAATATATATTTATTTTGTAAGTATTTCCAATTTATTTAAATAAATATATATTTATATTTAAGTAATTATAAAATTATAATAAATATATTAATAATATATATATATATCATTAAATAAATATATTTATAAATATATACAAATATTTATAGATACATACAAATATTTATAATTAGAATTCTAAATAATAAAGATGTATTTAAATAATTATTAAATTATAATAAATATATTAATTATATATATTTATAGTAATTATAAATGTAGTAAATATATTTTATATAATTTTATAATTATTAAAATATATATATATATGATCATTATTATTATAAATAAATATATATTTGTTATAACTATATATAAATATATATAAATATATAGTTATTAATTAATTATAAAATTATAATAAATATATACAAATATTTTAAATTATAATTCTAAATAAATATAGATATATTTAAATAATTATAAATTTATAATTAAGAAATTAATTATATATATAATTATAAATATAATAAATTTATTTATTATAAATTTATAATTATAAATAAATATTAATTTGTGTTATATATAAATATAAATAAATAATTATTTATTTATAGTTATTATTAAAAATAAATAAATTAATTAATATTTCTTGTTATTACTATAAATGAATAAATATTTATTTATTATACATATAATCTTATAAATATATAAAAATATTAATAATTTGTTATCATTATAGTTTTTCATCGCTTTTTTAGTGCTGATAAAGGCATGTTTTATCAGCACTTTCTATGTTAGCATTGATAAAGCATACCTTTATCATCAATTTTTAGCTAGTGCTAATAAAAGATTTACCGCTTTTATAAATAAACAATAATAGTCTCTTTCTTCTCTCGCACGCCTCATGCTCTCGCTGAAGTCAAACCCTATCACTGACTCCTCCTCCTCCTCCTCTACTGCCACCGACTCCTCCTCCTCCTCCGCTGCCTCCTCCTCCTCCTCCTCCTTCATAGCTGCCGACTCCTCTTCCTCCTCCTCCGCCGCCGCCACGAAGCCCTCCGCCCTGAACATCACCTCCATCATCGAACCCCATCTGCTGTGAACCCACATCATTCACATGTTTTACTGCTGAATCCCACCTCTGATGTGAATCCCTTCTCTGATGTGAACCCATCTCTGCCATCAACCCATATCCTCAGGTGCTACCACTGTGAGTCTTTGTATTATCTTCATCTCCATGCTTCTAGATCCATGTTGACAGTCTTTTATTTTGTTATTTGGACATTGTTATATGGTTTTTGATTTTACCTTTATAGTTTGGTTATTTTGAAATGTGATTTATTGTGAATATTTGATCTGCTACTGTGATTGTTCTTATCTTATCATGTGTATATTGAAGGTGAAATCATTCTCATGTTTCTTTGTATGATACCCCAGTGCTTGTCTCCAACCCATAGAGATCATGTGAATGCTTCAATCCTTTTAGTTTCTCTATTCGAGATACATGTATGGACTGACCGTAGTTGATCTATTAGAGATATAAATATACCCATCCCATTGAGGTTAAGAAATTTTTGATATATTTTTAACCATTCATGTAATCTTTTCATAATGACATAATAGTGTGTTTCAATCATACTAACAAGGATGATTATCTCTACTAATTCCCAAGGGGGTAGAAATTTAAAATGAATGAAAATAGATCATGTAATTACATACTAGGGGTTTCCAATATTGGTATTTTTTTAGGGTAAATAGTTTTTTTAGTGGAATTCGATACATACAAAAAAATTTATTATGGTAGATAAAATAAAATCATAAATATCTCATATCTCAATGAACTAGGTAGTACTACATGAGATGCATTTTATTCAAACATTAATATATGCCTCCACCAACCTATAGTGATGTATTTCATAAGTACTAGGAGAGGTCGGTGATCAAAAAGACTCAGACTATTGAGGATGAGGCTTGTACTACCTTTTACGTGTTCCAACCACTCCCTACTCACCTATGGTCATGTATAATTTTGTTGAATGGAAGAGGTAAATACAAGAGGGAGATTAAATTTTCACATATATAAAAAATGGATGCCTATAATTTATCATAATTTTTTGATAGTTTTAACTTTAAACTCATTAATTCACACTTAATATAGACACAAAAATGGAAAGGTATGGTTCTAATGACATGAAAATTGTGAGTCTAGTTTGTGACTACAATTAAAACCCCCATGTAGTGATGTATCTACTATATAAATTGTTTTTATCGATGGGTGGAATTATATTTTCCAAGGGTGATGACTACGTCTATATTGGAGATATGGATATGAAAACTATTTTTGTAGGACATATATTTCCATATCTTGGTAGAATAAAAGCCCATTTTTCTAGAGTAATTTTGGATGATAGAGATAAACTTCATTCTGTATGTCCTACTATCATTGAAAAGTTCCTAGATGCATTTCTAGTTATTACCAGATAGTTGACCCTGATTCTTCATTATTATAAATTCTATTAAGGCCTTAACCAAGAATGTGGTATGGTTCCTTTAATTATATTTCCATGAGATATCCTTCTAAGATCTTAATGGGATATTAATGAAAACACTAATATTAACCATAAATGAGTTGGGTAATGAGTATGTATTATATTATGAGGTATCAAGAGTTTGGATTTGAACAATTCCAGTACATGATGGTCATGTGGTTTCTTATGGGTCCAGAAAGTTAACGACATATAATTAAAAATTCCCAAATACTTTCCTAGATTTGGAAATAGTGGTGTTTTCCATGAGGTGTTAATGGTATTATCTTTAGGGTGGTATATTTTTGGAATGCACTAAAAATGTTTTGGAAGTATATTTAATCAGAATGTGAAATGAACCATTGATAACAGAGAAGGTTTGAGTACATGTAGTCCTTTAAATTTGACCTAATGTATACCCACAATAAGGGGATTATTTTTTCTAATGTACCATATCAGAAGTATCAATCTTAGGTAGTACATGATTCAAGAATTAAGAGGATGATGTTTTTCCACTTTAAAGATATGTGACTTTATGATTAAAAGTATCATGGATGAGTGACACTTAAGTCTTTATCTATCACTTATTCACTCCTCAGTAGTATTACAGGAGTAAACTATTGGATTCATACTATTTATTCAGGGGAGACATGATAAACATTTTATTGATTTATATTTTATAAAATGTTGGTTATTTTTTATTCATGTATCCTTTATAAAGTGCCTCTCTTGGGATTTATGTATTTGTGAAAATGCCATAGTGGATCTTTTAAAATGATTCATGTGTTTTCAAATGTTTCTTAAACAATTATATGTGTTCAGTCTATCTTTTTTTTTGTTTTAAATAGATTTTAAATGATTTAAAAAATTGACATGGACTTTTGTTTCATGCCAAGTGTTTTTAAACTCACATGAATGAATTTAATAAGGAATGTGACTATTTTAAAATCATATGCAATGCTGGTTTCATTTTAACAAGGGGTGTGTTAATTTTTAAATGAAAATTTGTAAAATATAGAGGTTTGTCACTCATTTTAAATAAATACGATTGTTGTGTTATGAAGTTTCCTTGAATGATTTAAAAAGTAATTGGGGTTTTGTGAAAGAGTGTTTTGAATTAACTGGTTTATTTTTAAAAATGGTGTGTTATTTTAAATAAGAATTTGTATAAATGGTTGGTTTTTAATGGGATTTCAACTGTGGTTTTATAAATAGTTTTCAAAGGACTTCTGAAATGTAGTTTTCCCATAATCGTTTAAGTTTAGTTTCTTATATAATTAGTAGAACCATTAAATTATATCAGGATACAAGAAGATTGATAATAAAACCATGTCAAGGGTAAAGGTATTTCAATAATTATAAGGATTATATTTTAGTTAGGTTTTTTCTCCTGTTGTAAAGAATATAATAATTCAAATGGTTCTCAGCTTGGTTTGCATTGAAGGTTTATTTCTAGAACAAATAGATTTTATGAATATATTCTTTCATGGAAATTCTATGGAATAGACCTACATAGATCAACTAGAAGGTTTAATACTAAATGGAATATAAGGTTTAGTTCTAGTCTCAAATGGAGTTTTTTGGGGCTTAAGTAGGAACCAAGATAGCGTAACTGAAATTTCAATGCTTTCATTGTAGAATTAATGTTCATGCAGTGTATTGTAAATGATTTATACTATATGAAGGAGAATTATAATATGATTATTCTGTATTTATTTTTTTAAATATTAATATTAATGAATCAAATCTGATGTATATGAATAAATAATAGATGAATTTCAATCGTCTAACAAAAGTGTATGAAGATGGAGTGAAAAAAATCATCATTTTTTCAAAAGATTGTGCATATTCCCCTTCTCACATTATTTGTTAGTGTTTATGCTATTGTTATTCTATATAAATTAGTCCATAAGAGTTTGAATAATTCTTGATCTGTCATAGAATAGATCAATGTTATAAATGTTGGAATAAACTTGGGGAAAAGTTAATGTAGCTAGTGGCTAGGATAAAACTGCGTTTTATGGATCATCTGATATGATTGTGGAAAATGATGAATATTTTATCCAGGATTTCATTACATATTTGAATAATGATGAAGATCTTATTGAAGAAATTATAATGATAGTTGAAGATGAAAATCATGATTGCCCAAAATTATTTTAGAAGTTAACGAGTTGTGAAAGGATGTCATTGTATGGTTGTTACACTAAAAATTTGTCATTTTCAGCCATAATGAAGTTGTATTGTGTGAAAGCAGGCAACGAATAGAGTCGTTCCAGTTTTAATGAACTAATTTCTCTCTTGAATGACATGATCTAAGAATATAATGAGCTTCGAAGCCGAACATACGATTCCAAATGAATTCTATGCTCGAAGGTTATGATCTATGAAAGGATAAATTCCTACATGAATGACTGTATAATGTTTCTCAAGGACCAAAAATTAAAAAGATAATTCCCAATGTGTATTGATTATGTATATAGGAAAGATGAATCTAGTCTAATGAAAGTTTTATGGAACATTACAATAAATATAATGTTTTGAGCCTATATGAAAGTGACATGACTATGAGGCAACTGAAATGGCATGCAGATATAGGAAATAAATATGGAAAACTGCGTCACCTAGTAGACTTTCCTCAGTGGAAGAGAGTTTATCATGAGTATCCTAAATTTTGAATTGTGTTAAGAAACCTTCATCTTTTGTTATATATAGATGGAGTGAATCCTTTTGGTTTTCAAAGCACCACTCACGGTACATGGGCAGTTATGTGGGTAAATAATAACTTTCCACCAGGTAATGATATTGATGTTTATGTTGATTTATTGATAGAGTATTTGAAATTATTGTGGGATTCAGGTGTTGCATTGTATGAATCTTATAGAAATAAAGATTTGATTTTGAGATCCATGTTGTATGGGATGATAATTAACTTTCCTACTTATGGAAATTTTTCAGGATATAACATTAAAGGAACTCAATGGTGTCCTAATTGAGAACAAGATACATGATCAATTAGGTTTAAAGATTCATCAAAAACTGTGTTTCTAGGATATCACATATTTTATGACAACCCTGCTTTTTATTACAACTTAAACATGCTTTATTACATAAAACTTCACTTGATACAACAAAGAAGATCTAGAGGTTTAGTGTCTTTGGGGCTTAGGATCATTACATAAAAACTTTAAACTTGAAATACAACATCCTTATTGAAAACTTCCTTTACATGACCACTACATTCCTTCGTACTTAGCATTTCATGGAATAACCTGAGGACATGCATAAGAAAAGGGTGAGCTATAAAGCCCAGTAAGGGAGTACATAATGAATAACATGAGGAGTACAATACATGTTAGGCAATAGGCATATCAATAGAGCATAAGAGAGACATGAACATAAAGGCATGATAAAGCATGATAATCATAACATGGAAATGTGGCAACAACACTTAACATTGAATTAGCATGAGCCAAGGCTCATTGCACATGGAGCATGAGTAAACCCTCATTGCACTTGAAGCACGAGTAAACCCTCGTTGCACTTGAATTAGCATGAGTCAACACTCATTGCACATGACGTATCATGATACTATACTTTACCCAATGCATTGGAGCGCTATCAGGGCGCACCCTTCTTAAACATTTCATTTCATGCATAAGTGTGCCACATGGATCATAAAACATGGATTCATAAAACATAATCATTTCTTCCACGATAAAGGAATGTGGAATTCATACATGAAACTTTACAATCAATACGTATATGTGCATAAAGGTGAATACCCTTGATGGAGAAATGGGCATGGTATTCACTACACAAAGACATTGGCTTAGAAAATTGGTACGATTTCGGCAGCGTAACGGCGTGACATAAGAATTCATAAAAAAGGTTGATGAGAGAGAAAGGGGTTCCTCATCATATTTACATGAAATGGACAGTAAGGAGATCATATATATACATGTCCCAACAACAGAAATGGAATTTAGATTCATGATACAAAAGTATTGCTTGAATATAAAAGAAGAGAGAGAAGTTCCTTCCGGAATTTCGGCATAGTAACGGGTGTACATGGGAGGCATTTAATGAGAGAGAAAGGGTTCTCCCATCATTCAAACAATAAGAGGGCAGTATGGGGGAGGTGCGAAACCATACCCCAACATTCATAAATTAAATTAAAAGGGCAATACAACTTAAAGAAAATTGACAAAAAATGAGAAAGGAAGAAAAAACCCTTACTTGGAAGTGTGCTTCCAAAGGCTAGAGAGAGGCTTGTGAGAGGCTTCTTGGGAGCTTGGGGCACCTTGAGAGGATTCTAGAGAGAGTAGGGCAGAGTTTGGACGAACTTCAAGGGCTTTGAGTGAGGAGGAAGTGGGAGCTTGGGTGGGTTTATATAGGAAAGGTGAGAGAATTCTTTATTATTTACGTTTGGGACCCCTTATATTAAAATAATCCAAACCACAAACCATCCCATGGTATTTGCCCATGGTTTCTGGAAAAGTGAAGAGGAAAACAATATTTTACAAGGCCAAGGTCCGAACTTATTAAAAAATTAGGGTTGCTTATGTGGAGGTGAGTCACACTTCCATGGAAATTAATTTAAAAAGGAAAAGTGTTGAATAAGTCTTGAGGGCTCCATTAATGCTTTGAAAAGTGAGTCAAACAAACCCAAAACCTCATTATTTTATTGATAAAACACATATTGGCCGAACATAAGGATTATGGTATTTTATTACATCACCATTGGGTCATTATGATGTCATAAAACACATTATATAATTAAATGGTATTTAATTTTTACCCAAAAATTTGACTGTCTCAGAAAATTATGAAAAATTCACCGTTGGATAATTTCGACGTCCTGATTCCAAAAATAATATTTATTTTATCTAAATAATTTTCTAAATATGTGAATTTTCACTTTTAAAATAAAAACCTACATTTATAAAAATTCACGGGTTTTGACAGAAATGGCTTTCAAACCTTAATAAAAATTTTAATTGCATTCATAAAATTATAAGATCATTTATATTTAATAAAAATTAATTTAATATTAATAATAATATTTAATTAAAATATTATTTAATTCAAAAATCCTTTAATTTAATAAAATATAATTCTTAATTAAATAATAACTAAAAACATCATTTGTACTTTAAAAACTAATTACAATGCATCAAAAATGACTAGAAATTATATTCATTATTATATACAAAAAAAAATAATGTACATGAACATGGTTCTACTTATTTGTTACATAACCCCTTAAAATAGCCGCATAAGACCTAAGGGTAAGGTGTGCGATGGTGACAGACTCTTGGGGTTGCTCGGATAACATCGCTCGAGTGGTAATCTCTATCAACTTCCATTTTTCCCGTAGACGATCACGTTCGAGCTTGACTTGATGAAGCTCAGCTTGGGCTTGGTCAAGGGCAAAGCCCAAAGACGCCACCTCCTTTCCGAGCTCCGACAAATGGGCTTCGTAAGGGGCAATTCTACTGGATGAGGCCATCGCTTCCTTTGTCTGAGTAAAAAATGGTTTCGTTAAAGCCTTATATTTAAACTACCCAGATGATCAATGTTCAACGGCTATAAAAGTAACGGTCACAAATCTTAACGTAAAACTTAAAGAAGTTGACATCTTATAAAAACATAAAGAAACATTTAACTGGATCAAGAGGGATTTTCCATTAATGAAAATTTGGGTCGTTACAACATTCCCCCCTTAAGAAATTTCGCCCTCGAAATTTTCCTTTTCCCACACTAAAACAAATGTGGGTAACTTAGCTTCATCATATCCTCCGACTCCCAAGTTGCTTCTTCAAACTTGTGGTTTCTCCACAACACCTTGACGAGGGGCATTGTCTTATTTCGTAGAACTTTTTCTCTACGATCTAAGATCTTCACTGGTTGCTCCTCATAAGAAAGATCGTCTTCTAATTGTACCACCTCAGAAGAGAGTACATGTGAAGGGTCTGGTATGTACTTCCTTAAGAGGGATACATGGAAGACATCATGCACCTTGGCCATAGTAGGTGGAAGTGCTAGTCGATAGGCCACAGCCCCAACACGATCAAGAATCTCGAAGGGGCCGATGTACCTTGGACTTAACTTCCCTTTCTTTCCAAACCTCATGACCTTCTTCCACGGAGATATGCGTAAAAACACCATGTCTCCGACTTTAAACTCAAGGTCTCGTCGACGATTATCTGCATAACTCTTCTGTCGACTTTGGGCTGCCTTGATATGCTGCTGAATGGTTTTCACCTTCTCCACCATTTCTTCGACCATTTCTGGTCCAAGCAGCTTACGTTCACCGACCTCATCCCAACATGCCGGTGTTCTACACCTTTTCCCATACAGGGCTTCATATGGTGCCATTTGGATGCTCGAGTGGAAACTATTATTATAAGAGAACTCAACTAGAGGAAGATGTTGATCCCATCCTCCTTTAAAGTCCATTGAGCACGCTCTCAACATATCCTCAAGTGTTTGGATAGTCCGCCCGGATTGGCCATCAGTTTGAGGATGATAGGCCGTACTGAAGTTCAGTTCGGTATTCAGAGCATGTTGAAGACTCTTCCAAAACTTAGAGGTAAATCTTGGATCTCGGTCAGACACAATAGATAGTGGTACTCCATGCAACCGTACCACTTCCCTGATATATATCCGTTCCAGTTGATCCAAAGAGAAGTCCTCTCGAATAGAAATGAAGTGTGCAGTCTTTGTAAGACGATCCACAATAACCCAGATTGCATTGTTGCTTTTGGATGTCCTTGGAAGTCCAGTGACGAAGTCCATGGTGATGTTCTCCCATTTCCATTCTGGTATGGGCAATGGTTGCATCATCCCCTTAGACTTCTGCCTCTTTGCCTTCACTTTCTGACACACCAGGCACTTTGATGTATATTCAGCGATCTCCTTCTTCATATTATCCCACCAAAAGTTTTCTCGGAGATCTCGATACATCTTTGTGCTCCCTGGGTGAATAGAGAAATTTGAACTATGTGCATCATCCAAAAGTTCCTTCTTCAGCTCCGAACTTGATGGGACACATAGTCTTTTCCCAAACCGCACAATTCCTTCTTCATTAACATTAAACTCTGAGGATTTTCCCTTTTTGATAGCTTCCACTTTTTCTTGGATTCTCGCATCATCCTTTTGAGCATCCTTTAACCTTTCCAAAAGAGATGGTTGAGCAATCATTTGTGAAAGGATTGATGATGTTCCCTTCTTTATGATTCCCACTTCCATCTTCATCAAGTCTAAGAAGATTGGATCCTTCTCAATTCTCATCATTGATAGAATTGCTGGATCCTTTCTACTTAGGGCATCCGCCACCTTGTTCGCCTTCCCAGGGTGGTAATGTATTGAACAGTCATAATCCTTGATGAGCTCTATCCATCTTCTCTGGCGCATATTAAGCTCTTTCTGTGTGAATATATATTTAAGACTCTTGTGGTCAGTATATATCTCACATTTCTCCCCATAGAGATAATGCCGCCAGATTTTCAAGGCGAAGATCACCGCCGCCAACTCCAGATCATGCGTTGGATAGTTTCGCTCATGGATTTTCAACTGCCTTGAGGCATAGGATATCACTTTATCATTCTGCATCAGCACACATCCTAAGCCCTTCTTCGAAGCATCACTGAATACCACAAAAAGCTCCCCACTTGTGGGTAAAGTGAGCACAGGTGCAGTGATAAGCCTCCTTTTCAACTCCTTGAAGCTTTCTTCGCATTCATCACTCCAAGTAAACTTTACTCCCTTTCGAGTTAGCTTGGTAAGAGGGTTGGACAATCGTGAGAAGTTTCTCACAAATCGTCGATAATATCCAGCTAACCCCAAGAAGCTACGGATATCAGTTACCGATGTTGGCCTCGGCCATCCCTCAATTGCATCTGTTTTGGAGGGGTCCACAGATATCCCATTGCTTGTGATGATATGGCCCAAGAATGAGACCTCCTTCAACCAGAACTCACACTTGCTGTACTTGGCATAGAGCTTCTCCTTGCGCAAAGTCTCCAGTACAGTTCTTAAATGCTCCTCATGGTCCTCCTTGGTTTTGGAGTATATTAGAATATCATCTATAAAGACTACCACAAATTTATCTAGGTAATCTCTAAAGACTCTATTCATCAAGTCCATGAATATTTCTGGAGCATTGGTGAGTCCAAAAGGCATTACTATGAATTCATAGTGCCCGTACCTTGTACGAAAAGCAGTCTTGGGGATATCTTCCTTCTTCACCCTTACTTGATAATATCCCGACCGCAAGTCGACCTTGGAGAAGTATTGTGCTCCACGCAGCTGATCAAACAAGTCATCGATTCTTGGGAGAGGATACTTGTTCTTTATCGTGATTTTGTTAAGTTCACGATAATCGATGCAAAGCCGCATTGACCCATCCTTCTTCTTGACGAAGAGGACTGGTGCACCCCATGGTGATGCACTTGGGCGTATAAACCCTTTATCCAGATTCTCCTGTAGTTGTTTCTTCAGTTCTTCAAGCTCAACCACAGCCATTCTATATGGAGTCTTGGATATTGGTAGCGCCCCAGGTATAAGTTCAATTGAGAACTCAACATCTCTTCTTGGAGGAAGACCAGGAAGTTCCTCGGGAAATACTTCAGCGAATTCCCTCACAATAGGCATTTCTTCAAGGGTGGTTTCTTCCTTGGACTCAATCATCTGAGCCAGATATGCGTGCTCATAAGGTAGTAATATCCATGCTTGAGATGATGGAGTTAAAGGAGATTCATCTTCCTCCTGACACTTGTAAAGAATCGGGGGTCGATTCTCCATATGGAGTGTGATTTCCCTCTCCCGACAATTTATGTTGGCTCTATATAAGGAAAGCCAATCCATGCCAAGAATTGCATCAAATTCCACCAAAGGGAGTATGACAAGGTTCGCCGGGAAATTCAATCCACAGATTATAACAGGGGAGGACTTATACTCATGGGATGCAATGATTGCCCCATTTGCCGTACTCACCGACATCTTTACTTCCATGACTTGTGGTGGTGCATGGATTATTCTACTAAACTTTTGAGATATAAAAGAATGCGTAGAACCTGAATCAAAAAGTACGTTCGCTATTCTTGAATGAATAACTAGCGTACCTGTCACCACTTCGTTGTCGGGGTTCACTTCGGCAGAAGTGATGGCAAAAGCTCTTCCTTGCTGTCTTGGAGGTTGTTGATTGCCTCCGATAACCCTTGGATTAGGGCACTGATTCGCAAAATGACCCGGTTCTTTGCATTTGAAGCATTGAACAACGCGTTGAGGTTCGAACGGAGCGTTCCTCCCCTCCGTCGCAGCCGCGGGTCCTTCTTGCTGACAGTTAACAGCTAGGTGCCCTTCTCTTCCACACTTGAAGCATTTTCTTGTCCCCCTAAGGCAATTTCCAGGGTGCTTCTTTCCACACTTTTGGCAAGTGGGGTGCTGGAATTTCTTAGCGCCGTTGGATTTATCCATCGGACCACCAGCATTGAAGTCCACCTTCCGCTTCTTGTCCCCATGATACCCCTGTGATTCTCCGATCTCCATTTCAACCTTAAGGGCACATCGGACAATTTCCTCATAGCTGTCGAAGTCACGTATCGCTAATGCTTTCCGCAAGCTAGGCTTCAGCCCACCAAAGAAGCGGTCAACCTTGCATTCGGGGGTAACGACAAAGCCAGAAGCGTATCGTGCAAGCCTTGTGAAGTTTGCCTCGTATGCTCCCACAGATTCCTCATCTTTCTGCTTGAGGGAAAGGAAGTCCCTTTCCATCTTAAGACGGAGGGTGCGTGGAAAATATTTATCGAAAAACATCTTCCGGAATACCTTCCATTCCAAAGCCTCGATCTCCTCCTCAGGCTTCGTATTTTTGATCAACGTCCACCATTGATCAGCTTCACCCTCCATACTATAAGCCGCCAGGAGAACCTTCTCTTTTTCAGAGCATTGGAGGATGGAGAATATCTTTTCAATGGAGTTGATCCATTGTTCAGCAATCGTGGGATCAGATGATCCACTAAAAGTAGGAGGCCTTTGTCTCATGAAGCTTTCAATAGCGACTTGTTCTTTCTTAGGGGGGGTTGAACGTTCCTCTTGACCAGTGTTTCTATTCAAAACTTGAGTTAGCTGAGAGAGAAGCGTGACAAAGTTCGCGATTCCCGCTCCCATCGGATTGGGCATCTCATTAGTACAATCATCACACTGATCTTCACAACGGTTGTTAGCCCGAGTTCTCCTATTACCGGCCATTGGCTGGAATAAAAGGAAAGTTAGGGGTAACACATAGAGGGTAATCCAAAGACAAAAGTTGATGACTTATAAATAAACTTTAATCTCTTTAACTCATGAGTCTATAGGATTCAACCTAGGCTTTTCATGATCTACCTTCTAACATATATTCTTAGGGGCATTTTTCCCTTAATAAGGGTTCATACTAAGATTGTGAATTTATCAAAACATATCCCCCGGGAGTGTCGTAACCAAGAGTGCAGCAAGGCCCGTTGTCGTGCACCAGTTCCCGTTCGAGTCTAGCTCAAAGCGGTGTTTTCGGGTTTTACCCCTAGGATACATCTGTGCCAGAGCCGCCTCTACCTGCTCGTATCCAGACAGGGATGTATTTGTTTGATAAACCACTTACTTAGTATTTACCAAAATTTAGGGATGTTTTTATTATGCTTAGTCTTGTATCTAAGGCTTTACTAGGGTTTCCTAATCCCAAAAATAACTAAACCTATCCTTTGATACCAACTATGACAACCCTGCTTTTTATTACAACTTAAACATGCTTTATTACATAAAACTTCACTTGATACAACAAAGAAGATCGAGAGGTTTAGTGTCTTTGGGGCTTAGGATCATTACATAAAAACTTTAAACTTGAAATACAACATCCTTATTGAAAACTTCCTTTACATGACCACTACATTCCTGCGTACTTAGCATTGCATGGAATAACCTGAGGACATGCATAAGAAAAGGGTGAGCTATAAAGCCCAGTAAGGGAGTACATAATGAATAACATGAGGAGTACAATACATGTTAGGCAATAGGCATATCAATAGAGCATAAGAGAGACATGAACATAAAGGCATGATAAAGCATGATAATCATAACATGGAAATGTGGCAACAACACTTAACATTGAATTAGCATGAGCCAAGGCTCATTGCACATGGAGCATGAGTAAACCCTCATTGCACTTGAAGCACGAGTAAACCCTCGTTGCACTTGAATTAGCATGAGTCAACACTCATTGCACATGACGTATCATGATACTATACTTTACCCAATGCATTGGAGCGCTATCAGGGCGCACCCTTCTTAAACATTTCATTTCATGCATAAGTGTGCCACATGGATCATAAAACATGGATTCATAAAACATAATCATTTCTTCCACGATAAAGGAATGTGGAATTCATACATGAAACTTTACAATCAATACGTATATGTGCATAAAGGTGAATACCCTTGATGGAGAAATGGGCATGGTATTCACTACACAAAGACATTGGCTTAGAAATTTGGTGCGATTTCGGCAGCGTAACGGCGTGACATAAGAATTCATAAAAAAGGTTGATGAGAGAGAAAGGGGTTCCTCATCATATTTACATGAAATGGACAGTAAGGAGATCATATATATACATGTCCCAACAACAGAAATGGAATTTAGATTCATGATACAAAAGTATTGCTTGAATATAAAAGAAGAGAGAGAAGTTCCTTCCGGAATTTCGGCATAGTAACGGGTGTACATGGGAGGCATTTAATGAGAGAGAAAGGGTTCTCCCATCATTCAAACAATAAGAGGGCAGTATGGGGGAGGTGCGAAACCATACCCCAACATTCATAAATTAAATTAAAAGGGCAATACAACTTAAAGAAAATTGACAAAAAATGAGAAAGGAAGAAAAAACCCTTACTTGGAAGTGTGCTTCCAAAGGCTAGAGAGAGGCTTGTGAGAGGCTTCTTGGGAGCTTGGGGCACCTTGAGAGGATTCTAGAGAGAGTAGGGCAGAGGTTGGACGAACTTCAAGGGCTTTGAGTGAGGAGGAAGTGGGAGCTTGGGTGGGTTTATATAGGAAAGGTGAGAGAATTCTTTATTATTTAGGTTTGGGACCCCTTATATTAAAATAATCCAAACCACAAACCATCCCATGGTATTTGCCCATGGTTTCTGGAAAAGTGAAGAGGAAAACAATATTTTACAAGGCCAAGGTCCGAACTTATTAAAAAATTAGGGTTGCTTATGTGGAGGTGAGTCACACTTCCATGGAAATTAATTTAAAAAGGAAAAGTGTTGAATAAGTCTTGAGGGCTCCATTAATGCTTTGAAAAGTGAGTCAAACAAACCCAAAACCTCATTATTTTATTGATAAAACACATATTGGCCGAACATAAGGATTATGGTATTTTATTACATCACCATTGGGTCATTATGATGTCATAAAACACATTATATAATTAAATGGTATTTAATTTTTACCCAAAAATTTGACTGTCTCAGAAAATTATGAAAAATTCACCGTTGGATAATTTCGACGTCCTGATTCCAAAAATAATATTTATTTTATCTAAATAATTTTCTGAATATGTGAATTTTCACTTTTAAAATAAAAACCGACATTTATAAAAATTCACGGGTTTTGACAGAAATGGCTTTCAAACCTTAATAAAAATTTTAATTGCATTCATAAAATTATAAGATCATTTATATTTAATAAAAATTAATTTAATATTAATAATAATATTTTATTAAAATATTATTTAATTCAAAAATCCTTTAATTTAATAAAATATAATTCTTAATTAAATAATAACTAAAAACATCATTTGTACTTTAAAAACTAATTACAATGCATCAAAAATGACTAGAAATTATATTCATTATTATATACAAAAAAAATAATGTACATGAACATGGTTCTACTTATTTGTTACATAACCCCTTAAAATAGCCGCATAAGACCTAAGGGTAAGGTGTGCGATGGTGACAGACTCTTGGGGTTGCTCGGATAACATCGCTCGAGTGGTAATCTCTATCAACTTCCATTTTTCCCGTAGACGATCACGTTCGAGCTTGACTTGATGAAGCTCAGCTTGGGCTTGGTCAAGGGCAAAGCCCAAAGACGCCACCTCCTTTCCGAGCTCCGACAAATGGGCTTCGTAAGGGGCAATTCTACTGGATGAGGCCATCGCTTCCTTTGTCTGAGTAAAAAATGGTTTCGTTAAAGCCTTATATTTAAACTACCCAGATGATCAATGTTCAACGGCTATAAAAGTAACGGTCACAAATCTTAACGTAAAACTTAAAGAAGTTGACATCTTATAAAAACATAAAGAAACATTTAACTGGATCAAGAGGGATTTTCCATTAATGAAAATTTGGGTCGTTACATATTTCTACCCCGATAGCATAAGTGTCGATCTTAGACGACATCATTCAATAGAAGTTCAGAATAACATACAACACTATCTCCATTAAAAGGTGATCAACTATTTGAGAAAGTAGAAGTTGTGAACATTACTTTTGGAAAACCATTTTTGAAAAACTTTATGAAAACTGGTTTGAAAAAGAGGTCAGTTTTTTTTGAATTACGATATTGGAATTGTCTACACATAAGACGTTTTCTTGATGTTATGCATGTAGAAAAAAATATATGTGATAGTGTCCTCGGCACATTGATAAATGCACCAGAAAAAAGGATAGAATTATGGATTGGTTGTACATGGTTGATATGGGAATATGAGAAGTGTTAGCACCAGTAAAGGGTAAAAACTGAACTTTTCTTCCTCCAACTGCTTACAATATTTCCAGGAAGGAGAGATTTTAGTTTTGAAACATATTGAATGATGTAAAGGTTCTATATGGGTATTCATTGAATATCAACAACATCGTGTCAATGATAATTTTAATGTTAAAGGGTATGAAATCACATGACAGCCATGTTTTTATTTAAGATCTAATGCATATCTTTTTACATTTCATTTTTTCCAAGAATGATTGTCATATATTAACCAAGATTTGTTTCTTATTCAAATCTATATATAGTAGATTTATAGACCTGCTTAAATTTCTAACTACAGAATGTGAAATTGATGTCATATTATTTGATTTGGAAATGTTATTCCCACAAACATTCTTTGATATGATGGTTCATTTTATGGTTCACTTAGTTAGAGAGATTCAACTATGTGGTTTGGTACACTATAGATTGATGTGCCCTATTGAAAAATATATGAATATTTTCAAAGGGTATGTCAAACATCGATTTCTTCCAGAGGGTTTTATTGTGAAGTGATATATTTTTTAGGAATCCACTGAATTATATATTTAATATCTATTCGGTATGGAAATCATTGCTCTACCAAAATCTCACCACACTGGGAAGCTTGTGGGTGAAGGAATTTTTGGAAGAGATGTTATCACAATCAATATTATAGATTAGAAGTAAGCCTACCTTTATATTTTTCATAACAATTTAGAGGTTTCCCCATATGTTTAAACCCACAGAGAAATTATTAGGAATTTTAATCCAATAACACTATGGGAAAAACCGATTATTGCGACGGGGTATTTGCGATGGGATTTATTCCCATCGCAAAAACTCCGACGAAAAGCGTATTTGCGATGGGAATATATTCCCATCACAAATGGTCATTTATTTGCGATGGTGATATAGGACCCATCGCAATAGATATGGCGCCGTTTGTGCACCAAAACGCAGGAAGCCTATTTGTGACGGTGACCTTATACCCGTCGCAAATACCCGGCGGTGGTAAATACTATTTGCGATGGGTAATTGTCCCGTCGTAAAAAAATATTCTGCAGGTGGTATTTGTGACGGGGACCGTCGCCAATACCGGTTGTGGTAAATAGGAATTTGTGACGGGGACATCAGCTCGTCGCTAATAGTATGTCGGCAGGCAGCTATTTGCGACGGGCCCGTCGCAAAAACCCTTTTAACCGCCGCCCATAATAAATGTGGGCGAAAGTATTTTCCACGGGCCCCGTCGCAAATGTCGGCGGTGGTAAATAGGAATTTGCGACGTGGATATTCGCTCGTCGCTAATAGTATGTCGGCAGGCAGCTATGTGCGACAGGCCCGTTGCAAAAACCCTTTTAACCGTTGTCCGTAATTAATACAGGTGAAGATATTTGTGACGGGATACCGTCGCAAATAAGACCGTCGAAAATATTCTAACCGATATATACCCCCCATCTGTTTTTTTTCAAATCATTCAGATCTCTCTTTAACATCCGGTTCGAAGTAGAAAATTTTTTTCGTTTTAATTTTTTCTTACGAGAAGAGGAGAGAAGGAGTTAGGAGGTGCAAACTGCTTCAAAATATCGAAGGTATTTATATTTTATTTAATTGTTAAATTATTTTTAATTGTTAATTTTATTTTTAATTCTTAATTTAAATTTCTTTAATAGATTTTTTAGTTGCTATATAGTATAATTAGATTAAGTGGTTGTACCAAATAATCCTTTTCTAGATACTAATAAGTAGAGGCGGCTCTGGCACAGATGTACCTAGGAGTGAAAACTCTGACAAGTTGTTTCGAGCTTGACTCAGGGTAACCTGGTACACGACAACGGGTCTTGCTGCACTCTTGGATTGACACTCCCGGAGGATGTTTTGGTAATAATTAGAAATAAATATATTTAATTAGAAATAATTATAAGTTGTTATATTTAATTAGTAATAATTATATAATTATCAAATTATTAAGAAATAGTTATATTTAATTAAAATAATCATCAAATAATTAGGAAATAATTAGATTTAATTGATTAGAAATAATTAAAATAATTAAAATAATTAGGAAAAAATTAAAATAATTAGGAAAAAATTAAAATAATTCAGAAACAATTAAAAATAATTATGAAATAATTAAAAATAAACAATTAAAAATAATTATGAAACAATTAAAAATTATTATGAAACAATTAAAAATAATTAGGAAACAATTAAAAATAATTAGGAAACAATTAAAACTAAATAATTAAAAATAATTAGGAAACAACTAAAAATAAACAATTAAAAATAAATAATTAGAAAACAATTAAAAATAATTAAGAAATAATTAAAAATAATTAGGAAATAATTAAAAATAATTAGGAAACAATTAAAAATAATTAAGAAATAATTAAAAATAATTAGGAAACAATTAAAAAAATTATGAAACAATTAAAAATAAAATAATTAGGAAACAATTAAAAATAAAATAATTAGGAAACAATTAAAAATAATTAGGAAACAATTAAAAATAATTAGGAAACAATTAAAAATAATTAATAAACAATTAAAAATAATTAGGAAACATTTAAAAATAATTATGAAACAATTAAAAATAAATAGTAAATTATTAAAAATAATTAGGAAATAATTAAAAATAATTATGAAAGAATTAAAAATAATTAGGAAACAATTAAAAATAATTAGGAAACAATTAAAAATAATTAAGAAACAATTAAAAATAAAATAATTAAGAAACAATTCAAAATAAAATAATTAAGAAACAATTAAAAATAAAATAATTATGAAACAATTCAAAATAAAATAATTAGGAAACCATTCAAAATAAAATAATTAAGAAATAATTAAATAAAAATTAGGAAACAATTAAAAATAATTAGGAAAATTAGCAAGCATGATTAACCTCTCATATACCTCAATTTGCTTTTCATTTGTGTGTTGAAGCTTGACATGAAACTTCTGCCTCCACATATAATATTTTCTTTTACTATCAAAATTATCACCCTCCTCGTGAGCATAGAGGTGGGGAGGTTTATAATTTTGATTGTAAAAGCAAATATTACATGTGGAGGTAGATGTTTCCTGTCAACCTCAACACACAAATGAAAAGAAAATTGAGGTAGATGAGCGGTCAATCACGTTTTTTTTTCTTTTCAATGATTGATTAACCACCCGACCTATATGCATATCTTTGTATTACTAATTAGTAACATAATTAGTAATATAATTAGTAACATAAATAGTAACATAATATAAAATATTATATTACTCTAAAATTAATAACTAAATAATACTAATAACATAATTATTTTATTATTATATGTTTAATATTTATAAAAAAATTAATATTATTAAAATTATAAAGAAATTATAAAATATTACAATTAAAAAAGTTTTTCCCTATTCTTAACATGTTCAAATCTTAAAGCGTCACCAATTTTCTGGTCATGCCCAATAAAAAGTTGCGTCAACCGTGTCCAATGCAAACTCTATAATTATTCTTTCTTGGTTGATCACCTCACAAGTATAATTGCAATAGGACAACCCAAGCCATGTCTTTCTCATCTATAAGAATCATATCACATGACTTTTTACACATACCATTCTCTCTTGAAAAATTAAGGGAAAGATACTGAAGTTCTCTTAATTTTTCAAGGAATAATGATCTCTATAAAGGGTCATGTCAAATGATTCTTAAAGATGAGAACGACATTACTTGTGTCATCCTATTGCAACACTACTTGCGAGGTAATCAACCATGTAAGGATAATTATAGAGTTTACATTGAACATGGCTGACGCAAACTTTTTATTGGGCATGACCTGAAAATTGACAACCCTTTAAGATTTGAACATATTAAGAATAGAGAAAAATCTATTGGAAATATTGAGATTTCTAATAATTAGTAATAATTAGTAATAATTAATCATAAATCAAATATATTCGAGTACATAGTTATAAATTGGCACAATTTCCAGTGGATTGGCTGCTACCTTTTGTTCAACGTCTCATATCTTTCCTACTTTCTCGGACTAAAATCAGTATGAAAAATGTGCTCTAACGTATGTCAGAGTAAGTTTTTCATACTGATTTCAGTTAGGAGAAAGTTAAAAATATATGAGACGTCGGACAAAAGAGGCTCTTTTCCCTGATGACTCATCTCCTTGCAAGGAGATAAGTCGTCGTGCAAAAGAGCTACCGCCAATCCGCTGGAAACAAATAAGAATAATTAGTAATATAATTTCCATAACTATGATTACAAAATTTTATTTCATTATTCAAGCATATTTCATTTTTCCAAGTATTTCTAAATTAATAATAATTAGTGGGGATGATTACAAACTAACTGTGTCGCCTATAATTATTGGTAATTACGAAGAAATAACTGTAATTATGTATCTTATCTTTTTAGGATAATGTTTTTCTTATATCAAATTATTTAACAACAGTAATGGTTATAAATTTTGTATAAACATATATATGAATATGGAACAAGGAAATCGACATCAATCATTATTAGATGACCATGCTTGGATAAATCAGTGCTGAAATCCAAACGGTTCTAGTTTAAATCCTTTATATGTTGATGGTGTTGAAGCTTTCTTATCATTTGCATCATCAAACCCAGAATTTGTTTCAGAAGGGAAAATTAAGTGTCCTTGTAAAAAAAATGTGATCTGAGAACGTTTGAGACATTTGACATCATTGGGCAACATCTCCTGCATTATGGTTTTCAATCAGATTATATTTTTTGGTATCAACACGGTGAACACAGTTCCAGAGAATATACTAATAATATTATTTCGGATCTATCACTGTTTCAGAATTTAGTACATGATGTTTCAGGGTGATCCGTTCAACAAATTTAAATTGAGGATGATGTTGATTTACCTCCCGAGTTGGCATCATCTGAATTTGCTGAGTTTTTCAGGTCTTTTGAGTATTCATTATATCCTAGTTGTAAGATAAGAAAATTAGAAGGAGTTCAAAAATTTATGGCTATTAAATCAGATAATGGAATGTAAAATAACTATTTTGATTAGATATTTTCTTTGGCTAAAGCATTGTTACCTGAAGGAAATGTGCTACCTGCTAATTATTATGAGAGCAAGAGACTGGTTCACAATTTGGGCCTTAGTTATCAGAAGATCCATGCATGTTCAGAAAATTGCATCTTATATTCTAGTGAAAATGAGTCATTGGATAGTTGTCCCTCATATGGACAATCAAGGTATAATGAAGCTCAATTAGGGAAGTCTGGATTGATTCCTGTAAAACAGTTGAGATATTTCCCACTTACACCCATGTTGTCAATGATATTACAACTGAATTTAAAATGACAATAGATGATGAAAGTGAAACTAATATGGAAATTGATGATGTCGATGAGGAAGATGAATACATTGACATTGACAACTATGAATATGATGATGAAGATGAGCATTTACATGGTAAAATGATGGTTAGAATCATAAAAAATATATATCTATACATAATAGTTATTTTCAAATGTTTTCTAATAACAATCATTTCATGTTTCAGATGGACTCAGAAATGTATCATCAGTTGCTAGAGGCTGATCTACCTATGGATGACGAGGTTCTTGAGTCATCTGACACTCAGGCTATTGCCACTACAGGGAGAACTCGGAGGGGGCGTGGTCTTGCCAGACTAATGATTCCAGATCCTATCCCAAAGCGACGTCCACCTCTTGGATTCGATACGCACATGCGGTGGTATGGTAAGCTGTGTATTTTAGTTATCTTTCATTATAATTTATTTATATTGTAATTGTTTGATTATTTGTTCTTTTTTCACAGTTTTTCGCATATAGCTATTTGACAGGGGAGCAATATCCTGCGCAATTATTTTTCTTAGCCCTGGCTCACATGGGATCAGATTCCCGCTGATGTGCATACTGACATGTTCGATCATTGGCTGGTACATAATTAAATATTATTTATTTGGAAATTTAATTCATTAATAACTATATATTGGGGATTATGGTATCCCATCTATTAGAGCATGCGTGCCACTATCCATGCGGCATGGGTGGTGTCTATGCGTGATCGTTTCTGTCAGTTTTTGCATAATTTGAGAAAGGCGGCTGTGAGGAAAGCCGGAGTGACAGAATTTGATGAGTCCTATAGAGCCCATCGACCAGAGTACATTTCATCTCATGTTTGGGATGGATTATGTACACAATGGTTGGGTGGTGGGTTTCAGAGGAGATCTGCATTGGGTCAACAGAATCGGGGGAGACAAGAGGTAACGCATCGAGCCGGTAGTCGTACATTCAGTGCGCATAGAGAGCGTCTGGTAAGTACTTTTTTTAATATTTTATACAACTTTAAATATAAACAGTTTATTTTATATTCATATAGGAATCTTAGCAGCCCGGTATTACGACATATGGCATTTATCAGAGGATGTGCACTGATCCGGCTACTGGAGAGATTAGAGGTGACCGCAAGTGTCAGATTGTGGTCAGTATTATTTTCTTTTCAGTTTGCAAATTAAATGAATATAATCTTTTAATTATTTTAATTTCTAATTGAAACTTAAGGAGTCATATGAGGTCGTGACCTCTCAGACACAGGCTGAGAGTCAAGGCGAGATGGGTGATTAGACTAGTGCCCACCAATTTGATGAGATGGCATGGATTCAGGCGACCCAGTATGGCTTCGAAAAGGGCCGAGTAGTTGGAATCGGCTCTCATTTGACTCCTGCAGCTTATTATGGTACTGATGCAATGTCAGCGTCCGGCTCAAGAGGAGCTCATGGAGAGACATCATCTTCTGCCTCATAGTATCAGGAGCAGCTGCGTGCTTAGATTCAGCTTATAGAGGATTTGCGTCAGGGGCATGAGCAGATCCGTCAGAAGCACGATGAGGAGATGCGTCGATGGCAGGAGTAGATGCGTCAGCAGCAGGATGAGGAGAGGCATAGATATGAGGATCAACATCTGGAGCAGATGGAGTATATGCGTCATCTGACTCATAGTTTAGGGATGGAGTTTCCTCCACCGCCTCCCCAAGATTATCCACCCCCTGTGATTTTTTTACATGTAATAAACATTTGAGTTTGTAGTTTATTGTCATATTAACTATTTACAATTCCTCTTTCATATTGGTAATATTGCATGATTTAATTTGTTTTTTTATATTTTATTACTTATTAGTATTATTTTTAATGTCTGTTTATTTTAGTAATATTACTTTTAATATTTTATATTTATTGTTAATATTAAGAAGTTTATAATTTTATAATTTTATTAATATTAATATTATTAATATTATTTTTTCATAAATATGTATATTTATTTTAATAATAATAATATTATATTAATTTTTTATATTATTATTATTATTATTATTATTATTATTATAAAATATTATATTATTTATATTCATATTATTAATATTTTTTTATATTAATATTTCATAATTATATTTTATATATTTTTTATTATTAATGTTATAATAATATAATTTCTTTATATTATTAATATTATTATTATAATTATATACATAATTTAATAACAATATTATTATAATAATTTTTTAAATTATTAATATTTGTATTATTATATAATATTATATTATTTATATTCATATTATTTTTATTTTATATTAATATTACTTAATTATATTTTATATATTGTTTTATTTATACTCTAATAATAGAAATTTAATATATTATTATTATTATTATATAATATTATATGATTTGTATTAATTATTTTATTTTTTTTATTTTTTTAGTATTTACGACGGGAGTATTTGCGACGGGGTGTCCCGTCGTAAAAAAAATTTTTACTGTCACATTTGTGACGGGAAGAATACCCGTTGTAAAAACAATTTCTGCGACAGTCCATTACAAATACCTACGTCGCAAATATTTTTCAAATTTCCCATTTGTGATGGGTCAGAAACCCGTCGCACATAATATATCTGCGATGGCCCATCACAAATACCTTTTTTATATATAAATGAAAACCAATTTGCAATGGGGGAAAAATACCGTCACAAATACTATTTTTACGACGGGACCGCCGCAAAAACACTTATTTGTGACGCCGTTTTCGGTAATGGGCAATTTGCGACGGGATCCCGTCGCAAAAGACCTTTTGCGACGGGATCGCGTCGCAAATATTATATTTTCTTGTAGTGTAAGGGTTGAAATATGGATATCAAATAAACATAATCAATAGTTTATATGATGGTTTCAGGAAGATATTTTAAAGGAGTTAGATGAAAATATATATTCAATTTTAGAATGAATTTGATGGATAGTCTGAGGAGCAAGGGTGTATGTATTATCTTATAATGGTTATGAAATTAATGGTTATATGTTCTATTAAAATGAGAAAGATGAATACAGTACCCTAAAAAATAGTGGAGTTACTATCATGGCTGAAGTGATGGATGTTTTTTGTACTAAGGATAAAAAACCAATTTCCAAAAATATGTCATAATTTGGCATCATCAAAAAAATATTAGTTGGATTATACATCATTCTAAGTACTAATTTTACAATTCAAGTTGGTTGATAAAAGAAGTTTTGTTAAAATAGATGAATTGGGATTCATGAAAGTTGATTTCAGTAAGGAAGGGTAAAAAGATGAACTATTTATAGTAGAATCCGAGGTAGTACAAGTATTTTATGTTCCAGATCCTACAAACCAAAAGTGTTCAATTGTTCTATTATTGACCAAAACCACTGAAGAGTCAGATGAAAATTCAACTGAGGTTGAACCTTTAATTGGGATGTAGCAATAATTACATAGTAGTCCCAATATAAATGGTGTTTTGTATGTTAGAGGAGAACACAGTGGATGGATTTAGATCATTGAGAGAGGGTTCAAATCCCTTTTTCCTTTAAAAAATAAAAATGGAGTTCAATAATAAGGTTACATTTTTTTGCAATACACCTCTTGTTACCTCATGTTATTATCTATTTGTTGTTACAGTTTTTTACTCTAAATTTAATTTTAAACCACTTCTATTTATATTGACTTCCACACATGCTGGTTCTCTCATTCTTAAGGAAAAATTGGTTTCTCAACCGAATGCTTGTCAAAATTTATAGGAACAAGCTTCTACACGTGATGGTTCTCCCGTTCATGAGGAACAATAATTTTTTCAACATGTTGTTGCTCCCATTTTAGAGATAAAACAACCATCTACACATTCTGATGCTACCGCTCCAAAGGAACATATTTACGATGTTGATTCTAGAGAAATGGTAGGTGATAAAGGACTAACAATGCAGAAAAAATAGAATCTTCTTAGTTTGATAGTGTTAGAAAAAATCATTAAGGTGAAAGTAAAAGGCATGAAATACGAGGTCAGATGGAATGCATGGGGCTAGCATGTTAACCCCAACAAGACAATGTTCAACAATTATATTGGAATCATCACTCGAAAATGTGTGCCAATTGATTTCGATTCATGGTACCATATTGTTCTTGATCTTAAGACCCTGATGTGAGGAGAGATTATGGTAACATTGTGATATTGTTAAATTATTTTACTATAAAAGAAAATTATGAAACCTTGACTTACTCTTTATCATCCACTATAGAGTTAAATTATAGTACATGACACCCATAAGAAATATTTATTTATTATTTTTATGATGATTCATTGAGTATTTCTCACTATACTAATAAGAAATCATCTTAAAGATATTTAAGGTAAAATAAACTCACACCCTCCAATTATCTATGCACACCTAATAACCTAAGAATCATGGGATGTATTTACTAGTCGTCGTGAAGAGGTGTCTTTTAGTTACATTTTAGCTAGTAATATGTTTTTTTATTATAAGTGTATTCATCACTTTGAATGACATTATTTTATTAATGTAATAACAACTAAGTGATCGAACTAAGGAACGAGCAACAAAACCAGTGTACCCTACCATAAAGTGTGGATGGGGAACACTTCACTTGAATGAAATTGGTATGTATTTAAAATCTACCATAGATCATTTATGTGGCATGAAACAACACCATAATCATGTTCTTCTATTTATATATTGATTTATGACCCTAAATCCAAAACAGTTACACACCACTATATGTGATATGGAAGGAGGAATATGTAAATAAACATGGGATACAAATACATAAAAGCACATAAAATGTGTGGGAAACATGTGTAAGTATTGCATAATAATAATTTGTTTTTCATGAAATCACTATTACATAATAATGATCACTTGGTTTTCTATTTTCTATATCCAACATAGTCACAGGAATCATAGACACCTATAATAAATGGAAACATACTGTTGGTGGCCCAGAAGTGGTCGAACTAGTATGGCCTCATTAGAGGTGCGGGTTTTGGGTTGACACCCTGAACATATTTTTAGTAAAAAAATAAGAAGTTGATCTAAGTGATTTAATAAATCATACGATAGAAAAAATAACTACCCTTGATAGACAATTCCAACAAAAGAGAGAGATGATGAAAACTTTAATGGGGGAGGCAAGGAGAATAAGCAACATAAGAACAAACACCATGTGGAGATCCCACCCCACCCCCACTAGCTATGAGGATAGCCATTCCCCTAAAAGAGCTGTCTTAGCTAAGGTAATTAATTTTCTAATAAATGTTTATATGAAATGTGAATTAGACAGATACCAATACCATTCATGTACTAATATTCTATAGGGTGATAATGACTGTGATTTATAACTAGCAACACTCACCCATATTTTTTTAGTGAGGGTTACAATGTTCAATATTCAAAACGACATGTTACACAATACACCACTTCCAACAGGTTATTTGTGAGTGTTGATCAGCATAGCCCATGAGTCAACCATTGAGCTACCTATTCCAATTCATGAGGAATATATTCATACAATCAAAAAAAAATATTGTAACATTCATCTAATTTCCATCACATACTGTAAAAAAACATATCGAAAAGGAGGTATTTATTTTCAATTAATTTCTCAAGATAAACCTTTAACAATTAATCAAAAAATGTATGAACCAAGGAATTGTATTATAGATAGACAAAGTGAAGGGGATAAAATGAAAGAGTGACTCAAAATCATATAAAGGATTGACCAACGAATCTAAAGGATCTACCAAAAACACTATTACCATTACCATTCTATATCCACATTTACTATCATTGATGATTCATGTTGATACAATGTTACCAGATGGTCATAATAACATAGTTGTCTTTTAAGAAAATATGTATGGAGAGAATGATCATGAATTTATTGTTGTTGAGAGTGAAACAGAAATCCTAAACTATGAATGGCTAGGCGTCTCAGTTGTAAATTTATGCATGAGGTATGTTTTCATGATTTGATTTTCCAAAAGATGATATAATGTGAAAATTATGAGTAAATACATTCCACACATGATGGATATTTTAAATTTGTAATACACTACATCCACATTTTTGGAACTAAAAATCAAGTTATATAATTTTATATTATCTTTTAATGAGGATTCTGTTATGATCGGGCAGTCCATAAATACCATAAAAAGAAGGAATGACTTTAGGGGCTAACCATAAAGACCATGAAAATACTATAACTGGACAAGTATCAAGGTATATATAATAATATTTCACTATCCAAACACATATAAAACCCAATTAATTGTTCTCCCCGATGTTTATTTAGTGTCTAAAATAAACCAATGGAAATGATTGCGGTTATTATGTTTGTAAATTTATGAGAGAGATCATATTCCATGAACAATCTAGCATCCTTGAAGAGGTATTTTCAAAGATAATTAAAATTTAATTTAAATAATTTTTTAATAATGTGTGTATTTATATTATTCTAGTACTAATATAAATGTTGAAAATACTCATATTCACAAGACGATAAAGATATGCTCAGAAATTAATGGGCAGTATGCCTGATGAAAGAATTCACACAAATAGAATGAAGATGTGAATTCCATAGAAGTAGAGGATTTTTTCATATTAATGTTTAATTTACTTCTTTTTTGAATTAATCATGTATGAATTTTTTTATTATATAGGTGGATTCCTTTGTTCAATTTTGGGTGGTTTGTTTGAAACAGATCATGATCATGAGAGATTGGACTTCGAGGCTTCAACTTAGAATTCAATAAGAAGGTATTTTTTTAATATAATATGATTTTACACATAATATTATCTATTATCTACTATATTGATATAATCTAAATTAAATGATTGATTACTCATGCTGACAAATTCTTCCATAGACTTATTCTCCCTCAAAACCTTATCACCTGTGCATTGTTAGCATTTATCACTTTCCTTCAAAGGTAGTGGAGGGAACTTGAAAGAAAGTGATAAATGTTGATAATGCAATTTTTTCATTTCAATAAAGAAAGAAAACAGAAAGTATGGTAATTCAGGATGTGGTCAGTATGACTCAATGTGCATCTTTTTATGTAATTAATTAATTTTTTCATCATTTTATTTACTATTTGTATGTTAATTTAGTTATCATTTCTATGTAATACTTATATAGTTTAAAATGTCTAACTCACTGAAAAAAATTAAAACACACTCTGATTTTATTCATAATTTAGGATAGAGATTCATATATCATATGTGACATCTATGAAGTATTATCACATTCAAATGATTCACAATGTGATCATTATGAATCAAAATGTGTGTTTCCAGTTTTAAATGACATTTCAGTAAAGAAATAAAACTAGCATACTAAAAAACAATCAAACACATTCAGATTATATTTGAAATTTAGGGAAACAATCTATAAGTAATTTTTGACATGTAAGAATCAACTACTCCTCAAAATGATGCATGGTGTAGCCGTTATAACTCAAAGTATCTCTTTTTATTTAAAATTGACATTAATTTAAGTAAAAACAACAAGTGATATACTTAAAACTATAAAAACGCATTCCAATTATTTTGATATTTTAGGAAAATGATCCACGAGTCATTTTTGATTTGTAGATGTCAACTGCACCTCAATAAGACACACAGTGTGTCTAGCATGACTCCAGGTGTGTCTTTTTATTTAAAATTGACATTAATTTAAGTAAAAAAGAACAAGTGACATACTGAAAACCAGACAAACGAATTTGTTTTATTTTTATATTTTAGGAAAACTATATATGGGGCATTTCTTAGTTTTAATAGTCAACAACACCTCAATACGGCTCACAGTATGACCAGTATGACTCCAAGTTTGTCATTTTATTTAAAATTGACATTAATTTAAGTAAAAAGAACATGTGAAATACTGAAAATTATGAAAAAGAATTTGTATTATTTTGATACTTTATAAAAATGATCCATGATTAATTTATGATGTGTAGGAGTCAACCACACCTCAATTTGACTCATGGTGTGACTGTTATGACTAAAAGTGTCCATTATTAGTTTGAAATTGTCATTTTATTTCTATACATGTCACTCACTAAAAACCAATCAAACACACACCAATTTTATTGATAATTTAGGAAAGTGATTCATAAGTAATTTGTGACATGTATGAAGTATGATCACAACAAAATGATGCACAATGTGATCGGTATGGCTCATA
This sequence comes from Viscum album, assembly GCA_963277665.1. Classification (NCBI taxonomy): domain Eukaryota; kingdom Viridiplantae; phylum Streptophyta; class Magnoliopsida; order Santalales; family Viscaceae; genus Viscum; species Viscum album. The sequence continues at coordinate 792,249,703 of OY728148.1, forward strand.
ATGTATGTTTTTAGTTTGAAATGACATTTTAGTACAACACACAAATAATATACTGAAAAATGAGAAAAAATATTAGGATTGTTTTGATACTCTAGGAAAATGACAAATAAGTAATTATTTTATCTGTAGGAATCAATAAAACCTCAATATGACACACGATGTGGCCAAAATAACTCAAAGTGTCTCTTTTTATATAAAATTTACATCAATTTAAGTAAAAACAAAATATGACATACTGAAAACTGACCAAACACATTCATATTGTTTCGGTATTTTAGTAAAACAACCCATGAGTCATTTTGACATATAGGAGTCAACCAAACCTCAACATGACTCACGATTTGACCGATATGACTCCAAGTGTGACTTTTTATTTAAAATTGACATTAATTTAAGTAGAAAGAACAAGTGACATACTAAAAAATAAGAAAATGCATTCATATTGTTTTTATACTTTAAGAAAAGGATCCATGAGTCATTTGTGACATGTATAAATCAATCATATCTCAGTCTGATAGATGGTGTGTCCGGTATGACTCAAAGTGTCAACTTTTATGTAAAATTGACATTAATTTAAGTAAAAACTATAAGTGACATACTAAAAACCATGAAGATGAATTTATATTATTTTGATACTTTAGTAAAACAATATCTGAGTCATTTTTAACCTATAGAAGTAAACTAAACCTCAATCTGATGCATGGTGTGACTAGTATGACTATAAGCGTCTGTTATGAGTTTAAAATTGACATTTTAGTTCAAAATATGTCACTCACTAAAAACCAAGAAAAACACATTTTGATTTACTTTATAATTTGAACAAAAATTCATAATTCCTTTGTGATGTGTATGAAGTAGTCTCATATCAAACTAGAATGTGATGTGACGATTATGACTCAAAATGTGTGTTTCCAGTTTGAAATGACATTATTGTAAAAAAACACAACTGACATATTGAAAACAGGGAAAACATATTCGGATTGTTTTGATATTTTTGGAAAATAATATTTTAGTCATTTTTTACGTGTAAGAATCATTTTCACCTCAATACAATGCACAGTGAGGCCTATATGACAAAAAGTGTATCTTTCAATTTAAAATTGACATTAATTTAAGTAAAAACAACCAATGGCATATTGAAAACCAAGAAAACACATTCATATTGTTTTGATACTTTACAAAAACAATATATGAGTCATTTATGATGTGTAGGATTTAAACCCTGGTCAATCTGATGCATGGTGTTACTGGTATGACTTAGACCGTCTCTTTTTATTTAAAATTGATATTAATTTAAGTAAAAACAACATGTGACATACTGAAAACTGACCAAATGAATTTTGATTGTTTTAATACTTTAGGAGATGGATTTATGAGTCATTTTTGAAATTTAAGAGTCAAATTCACCTCAATCTAACACACAATGTGACTCGTATGATTAAAAGTGTTTGTTATCAGTTTAAAGTTCACATTTTAGTTCTAAAAGTATCACTCACTAACAACCAAGAAAACACATTCCAATTGTCTTGATAATTAAAGGCAATGATTTATAAGTCATTCGTGACATGTATGAAGCAGTCTCACATCAAACTGACACAAGATGCTACCAATATGACTCATAATGCATGTTTCTAGTTTAAAATGACATTCTAGTAAAAAAACCACAACTGGCATACTGAAAAATGAGAATGCACATTCATATTGTTTTTATACTTTAGGACAACAATTAATAAATAATGTTTTATAGGAAGTAATCATCCGCACCTCAATCTGATGCATGCTGTGACCGGTATAACTCCAAATTGTTTATTATTAAAAATTGAAATTGATTTTTGTAAAAGAACAAGTGACATACTCAAAACCAATAAAAAACATTCATATTGTTTTGATATTTTAGTACAATGATCAATAACTAATTTATGATGTGTAGGAATAAACCTCAAAACAATATGACATACTGTGTGTCTAGCATAACTTCAAATGTGTAATTTTTATTAAATATTGAAATTTTATTAATGTATTCTTTTATATTAATGTTTAATTTATTTCTTTAGAGTATTACTAACATGATATTTTTTTCTTATATAGGAAGAATCTTTTTTATGTTTGAGATGATTTGTTAGGAAACTAATACCATGATTGGATATTTTTTAGAGGGGATGAGGGGAATCAAAAAATAAATATTAATGTTTTAGAAAATTTATTGGATAATTGTAAATTTAAATTAAGAAACATTTATTTTGAAATGTAAATATCAGTGTTTTCTGTATATACTATGAGTGGACATTCTTGTATTCATGATGTCAATTAAATGTATATATCATTGTTTGAAATTATTGCATTGTTTCAAATTACAGACTGTATATATCATTTTGTATTGTAGGTTTTTCTTTTGGGTGTACTATTATATCCATAGTATATAGAAGGAGGCTAAGCCTTTATCAATACTACTTTTAGCACTGATAAAGGTCCCCCTTTATCATCTCTATGATTAAAAATTATTTTTAGTGTAGTTAATAGTAGATTTGTGCTCTGTTAAATTGATTATATGTAGTAGTGAAACACACCTCGCTGTTAACTAGCTCTCATACATTGGCCAACCTCGTATAAAAACCTTAATAAACCCAAATCCAGAGATACACATGGGTAGATGGTACCAAATGGAATATTTAAGGCCTGAACAGAAAAAGAAAGTAGGGAAATTGAAAGGAAACAACTTTCATCAATAGATTGAAATTACCACCTAAGAGAGCGCACAATAAAGTTGAACAAAGAAATCAAAGCATTTTGAAATGATAAAATCCACTAGCAAGGCATTTGAAAGCAATGAACAATTGATTTAAATTTTTTTAAAAGAAACAATTTAAACCCAACTAGGCTCTGATATCACTTTGTTGTGAGGATGTCCCTGCATTAGAGATAGTCCCTATGTAATAACCCAGGATATTCTTTGGTATTTTGGATCATGAAATTCAAAATTTCACATTCACATGTGGATATTTTCTAATAAACAAACAAAGAGTGAATCATAACACATAGTGGATAAACCGACATCATAGTGGTAATTACATAGACACATATAGTTTGTGGCTAATACAGCAAAATCAATCATGTAATACAATTTTCTATACCAAAATACTACAATTCTAAACACCCTAATTCAATCCAGAACCAAACTCAACATATGATAAATAAAAATCTAGAATTGAACATATATTCTATAATTCAAATAAAGTGTCCATTACAAAGAAAAATTTATACACAAAAAGAAAGAAATAATGGAGTGGCAAAGAAGATACAAAACTGAGAAATTTAAAGGCTCAATATAGCCTCAATTAAACCATTAATAAACAAAACTATATTTTAATAAAATAGAAGAAGATAGATTTCGATTACCAATTTACATCTAGAATAAAAACACATCATATCTTAAGACCATCATCCTTATGGAAAGGGATCACTCCATGATTACACCATCCAACCAGAGCTCGTACACCCATGGGAACCCACACTTGTAGTAGTTATCCACCTCCTCCTTGAAACCCCAAACCAACGCTTAATGGTCCGTGTTGAATGATTTTAGGGAGCCTTCATGATTCCTAGCCACATATTTTAGGAACTGATAAAGTTGTACGAACTCTACCACCACCACTACAGATAGTGATTTTATTAATGTTAGAAAACACTTTTAACAATGTTAGAAACATGATGTTAATCTCATCAAAGATAAGGGGGTCCCCTTTAATAGTGCTAAAAATTGCAGATAAAGTGTGTCCTTTATCCGCGCTAAAAAAAGTGCTGATAAAGGCCCCCTTTATCAATGCTATTTTAGACTGGATAAAATAAATTTTTATCATTTCTATTTGCAGCACTAAAAAAGGACACCTTATTAGTGATTTAATTAGAGATGATAAATGGTGACTTTAGTAGTGCTCAAAATAGTGTTGATAAAGGGTGCCTTTATTAGTGCTTGAAGTAGCACTGATAATGTCCTAGCTTCCTGTGATGTGATATTTATATAACAACACACCCACCGGCAGCACCTACACAACACACACACACCAGCTACACAAAATAGCCATTGCACAACACAAAAAAGAACAAAGAAGCACACACAAGAACAAATCAGTGCACATAAGGGGTTTTCAAACAATGATATATACATTTCAAGCAATGTTTTATATAATTACAATAAACATTATCCAAAAAAAATAGTTAAAAAAATTAATGTTTCATCCTTTTACATGTGTGATCCCCTCTCAAAAATGTCTACCCATGGTATTAGATGTCGAAAATATCATACCAACTCAAGAAAATGGTTTCACCTATATAAGAAAACAAATATTATGTTAGTAATACTATAAAGAAATAAATTAAACTTTAATATAAAAGAATAAATTAATAAAATGTCAATATTTAATAAAAGAGAAACATTTTGAGTTATACAGGTCACATCATGCATATTATTGAGGTGGAATTGATCACTACAGGTCAAAAATGAGTTATGGATTATGGTCATAAAATACCAAAACAATACAAATGGGTTTTCTTGGTTTTAAGTATGTCCCATGTTTTTTTAACTATAATTAATATCAAATTTAAATGACATAAATTGATTTTTAACAGTCACATAATTTGTCAAATTGATGTGTGGTTGATTCTTACAAATCGAAAATGACTCATGGATTGTTTTTCTGAAGAATCAAAATAATCAGAAAAGGTTTTCCTGGTTTTCAGTATGATAGTTGTGTTTTTTACTAAAATATCATTTCAAATTGGAAACACCCATTTTGATTCATATAAATCATAGTGTGCATCGGTTTAAGGTTAAACTACTTCATATATATCACAAATTATTTAAAAATTAATCTTCTAAATTATTAAGTTAATCGGAGGGTGTTTTCTTGGATTCCAATAAGTGAAACGTTTTCAGGTAAAATGTCAATTATAAACTAGTAACACACACTTTTAGTCATACTAGTCACACATGAATTGGATTGAGGTTTAGTTGATTCCTTCACATCAAAAATAACTCAAGGATCACTGTATTAATATATCATAACAATATGAATGTGTTTTCTCATTTTTCAGTATGTCACTTATTATGTTTACTTAAATTAATGTCAATTTTAAATAAAAACACATTTATATTTATACTGGTCACATCATTCACTGTATTGAGGTTTGGATGATTCTTACACATCATAAATGACACATGGATCATTATTCTAAGGTATCAAAACAATCCAAATGCATTTTCTTAGTTTTCAGTATTTTAGTAGTGCTTTTTTACTAAAATATCATTTCAAACTAGAAACACACTTTTTGAGTCAAATCAACCACATCATGTGTCTATTTGATGAAATAATACTTCATGCACATCAAAAAGGACTTAAAAATCACTATAATAAATTTTTAGAACAATCAGAAAGCGTTTTATTGGTTTTTAGGGAGTGACATGTTTTTAGCTAAAATGTAAATTTTAAACTAATAACAGAAACTTTTAGTCATACCGATCACACCGTGCATCGGATTGAGGTGACACTGATTCTTACACATCCCAAATTTCTCATGTATCATTTCCCTAAAGTATCAAAATAATCTGAATATATTTTATTGTTTATTAGTATGTTAGTTGTTCTTTTTTACTTAATTAATGTAAATTTTAAATAAAAAGACACATTTATATTTATACTGGTCACATCATGTGTTTTATTGTGGTTGGGTTCATTCCTACATGTCACAAATGAATCATGGATCATTTTTAAAAATTATCAAGACAATATGAATGTGTTTTATCAGTTTTTAGTATGCTATTTGTGTTTTTTACTAAAATTAATGTCAATTTTATATAAAAAGAGACACTTTATATCATACTATCACACTGTGCATCATATTGAGGTGTGTTTAATTCATACAAATTACAATTAACTTATAGATCATTTTACCAAATTATAAAAACAACCCGAATGCATTTTCTTAGTTTTTAGTATGCCAGTTGTGTTTTTTTACTAAAATATCATTTCAAACTGAAAACAAAAATTTTGAGTCATACTGAGTGCATCGTGGTCAATTTGATATGATAATACTTCAACCATGTCACAAAGAATATATGAATAATTGTACTAAGTTATAAAGATAATCAGAGTGAGTTTTCTTTGTTATATGTTAGTGATGCGTTTTGAGCTAAAATGTCAATTTGAAACTGATAACGGAAACTTTTAGTCATATCAGTCACATAATTCATCAAATTGAGGTGTGGTTGATTCCTACATGTCAAAAATTATTGATGGATCATTTTCCTAATGTATCAAAATAATCCAAATGAGTTTTATTAGATTTTAGTATGTCACTGGTTCATTTTTCTCAATTTTTTGTTAATTTATTATAAAAATACACACTTAAAGTTATAACAGTCACACTATGTGTCAGATATAGGTGTAGTTGATTTCTAAATGTCAAAAATGACTTATGGATCATTGCTCTAAAGTATAAAAACAATCCTAATGTGTTTTCTTAGTTTTCTGGATAACACTTGTTCTTCTTACTAAAAATACTGATAATTTTAAATAAAAATAAACACTTTCAGTCATATTGGTCACATATTCATGAAATTTCAGTACATTTTTCAATCTTGTATGCTTTCTATTGGTTTCTAAACAAATCTATCTCATCCTGTGAATAAGAGTCTTTTTGAAAATCATGGTAGTACTAAATAAATACAAATACACAAAGGATTAATAAATATTTTAAATGAAATAGTAATTATCTTCGAAAAATGCCTCTTTAGGGATGCTGGTTTGTTCATGGTATATGATATCTTTCCTAAATTAACAAATATAATAACAATAGTATATATCATCTATTTGTTTTTAACATAGCAGAAACATTGAGAAAAATAAATAAGTTTTTTATATGTGTTTGGATAGTTAAATCTTATTATATATACACTGATTTGTATCTAGTCGTAGTACTTGTGATGTTCCTTGTTCTTTTCCCCAGACCTCATTTCATGATTTAGATGATAATCACGCACTACCCTGTCATAACAGAATACTCATTAAAAGATAATATACATTATATAAAAAGTTTTTTAGTTTTATAATGTTGGATGTAGTGTATTACAAATTGAGAGACACCATCATGTGTGGTTGGTTTGTTAGATATTCTTACATTAATTCTAGGAAATAAATATTTTGAGTATCCAAATTGACCAGAATGAGTATTCAATGATGCCTAAGAAAACAAAAAAGAATAAGTATTGAAGAAATTAAAATATATTTGATATAGTTAAATTTTAGAGTTTTACCCCTGGATCATTATTATTAAGAAGAGATTGTCATCTATAATTTTTCTACTAAATTATTTGATTAGGTCACACACTATTTCACCATTTTTCATGGTTTTTATTTATTTTTGTTCTGTATAGGTGTCGTGAGGGAAAATGAGTCCAAACTTTTTTTCCTGGGTAAATCGCTTCAATTTTTTCATATATATGCCTTTGAAAAATATGAAATGTATTAAGTCATAATTATCATAGTATATTAGCTTTTGGAAAATCATATCATGGAAACATATCTCATGTATACATTTACAACTAAGCTTCATAACCAATCATTCTCCAGGATTTCACTAACATTTTCAACACTAAGGAAATTTGGATCTTCCCTATTGTACATATTTTCATTAAAAATAATTGTTTCAACCCCACTATCTTTTAACTTCATATTCACATGAGCATGAAATGATAATAAATTAATATAGAGAACGGGTGGGTTTAAGGTGATTTTGGTATATCGTTTTGATTTGTTGGTTGATCCCTGAGATGGTTTTGAGTTGTTCATTATTTTCAACCCTTCTATGTGATTGTCTCCAATAAAATTTATCGGTTCAGACCTATTTATATTAAATGTTAAAGGTTTATCTTGAAAAAAAAATTTGGAAATGAATACCTCCTTTTCAAATTGTTTTTGCATTCTTTGAAAAACATGTGATGAATGTTACAAGATCTTGTTCGACCTTGTGACTTTTTTTTAAAAGGTTAGGTCCAAGACTCATTTATTATTTAAAGCAAAGACCTCTTTCAAACTGGATAGAGGGGGACCCATTACATATCCCCATGGACCAATACAAATTGGTCTGAATACAAGGCCTGAAAGCCAATTTTTTTTGGCCTAATGATCCCTTTAGTGAATAGTACTACTATAGTACACCTGGTTGCTACAGTACCTACTACAGTACCGCCATCGCTACAATGCCTCAACCGCTACAATGCTACCACTGCTACAGTGACCTGCTACAGTGCTGCTACAGTATTGAAAATTAGTCCCTACCTAGATTTGATCATGGGAATTTTGGATGCCAAGTATTAGCCTTTACCATGTAGCTCAATGCTCAACTCATGCACTATGTTAATAAACACTTTGACATGACCTGTTGTAAGTGGTCCGTTATGTAGCATGAAATTATGGACTTTCAATACTGTAGCCCTTGCAAAAAGGAAATGGATTGGTGTTGATAAATATAAATCACATTAATTTCACCGTGTACAATATCTGTATAGGAAAGGTATCAGTGTCTATCTAATTAAAAATTCAAAAAAAATTATAACATTGATTACCTCAGCTAAGACAGGTTTTTTAGGGGAATGGCTTACCTCAAATCTGTTGGGGGTGGGGCGAGATCTTCACATGTTGTTTATTCTTGAGTTTTTTATTATCTTCCCCCCACCATCTATTTTCCACAAACTCTCTAAATAATTACATTTGTTCTTCAATGATAGATTTTCTTTCTCTTGTCATTTTGATTTTGGCACTTTGATTCTCCTCTTGTTATTTTTCTAAAAAAATGTTTGGGGTATAACACCAAAACCTACACCTCTAATGTGTCCATAATTTTATATCCTATTTAAAGCCACTAAAATTATGTCTATATCCAATTTGGGGGTTACTGATTCAATTGACTATTTCAGACAGAAAATATAGGAAAATAAGTAATCATTATTATGTAATATCGATTTAAATAAAAATAAATATTTATTATGTCATACTTACACATGTTTCCCACACTCTTTGTGTGTCTTCATTTATTAGTATCCCATATTTATTTACATGAACCTCCTTCCAAAGAACATGGTGTGGGATGGAAGTGACGTTGGATTTGGATTCATCAATTTTCATATAAATATAGTAACATCGCTATGGTGTTGTTTTATGTCACATAAATGTATTATGGTATATTTAAAATATGTATCAATTTTTTTTCAAGTGAAGAGTGCCTCATTATTTCTTTATAGTAGGGGTACACTAGTTTTTCTACTCATTCCTTATTTTCAAAACATGGATGTTGTTTCATAAATAAAAAATATGTTAATCAAAGTGATGAATAATTGTATCGTCAAAAAATTATTACCAAACACAATGTACTTGAGAATATTTCTCATCACGACAGCTAGTAACCACATCCGATGCTCCTTGGGTTATCAGGTGTGCATAAATAGGAGGCGGGTGCGGGTTTATTTTCCCTTCATCATTTTAAGAAAAAAATTCATTAAAGTTGTGTGAAATCCTCTATGAATCCTTCCAGAAACCCTTAATAAATAGTCATTGTGTGAGTCATCCAATATAAATATAACTAAAAGGGATTATAAAGATTAATTCAATGTTTCATTATTTTATTTTTTAGTAAATTAATGAAATGATATCATAATGTTAACATAATATCTCCCCACATCAGTGTCTTAAGCCCAATGACAAAAAGGTGCCACAACTATACATGAATCAGCACACATTTCCGAGTGATGTTTCCAATGTAAATACTAAAAATTTCCATGTTGGGGTAAACATGTCGGCCCCTCTTATTCCATTTGACCTTGTATTATATGACTTTCACTTTTTCCTTAAGGATTTTCCCTAACAACATCAAACTATGGTGCTCTTTTTTCTATGCCACTAGTGTTTTGTTTTCCACCATTTCGTTCTTTTCAAAATCATCAATATGTTCCTTTGGAGTGCTAGTATCTACATGTGATGATGGTGGTTGTACTTCTACACTAGGAGAAGCAGCAGCAACAGGTTGAGAAACATGTTGGTCCTCTGTACTACGAGCATTAGCCAATTTAGAGGCCTGTTGTGCCTTAAGATTAGGATCATCATCATGTGAAAAAACCATTATATGAAGAAGTGGTTCAAAATTTAATTTAGATTACATAAAAGCAATAGTGAATAGATAATAGCAAAAAGTAACATGATGTATATTACAAAACATTATAACATGATTATTGAACTCTTTTTTATAATGGTTGTAGGGATTTGACCCTTCTATCAACAATCTAAATCCCTAATTATGGTCTCCTATGACATAAAAAATGATGTCTACATTGGTACCAATGTGAAATGATTGTTATTCCTTAATGAAACGGTCATCCTCTATTGAATTTTAATCTGACCCTTCAGCGGTTTTGGTGGATAACAGAACAATTGACCAGTTTTAGTTTTTGGGATCTTGAACATAAAATACATGTACGTAATGTGATGCCATTATAAATGGTTAATCTTTGTACCCTTCATTACTAAAATCAACATTCACGAATCCCAAATAATCTATTTCTACAGCACTCTAATTATCAACCCAATTGCATTGAAAAATCAGCACTTAGAAGTTCATATAATCTGACTCCCATATTTGTTTGATGATTCTGAAGTATGAAATATTCTCATAAATTTTATTTATGCACTAAGAACTATAAAAATGCATCATTTCAGCCATAATTGTAACTCCACTATTCTGGATGGTGTTGTATTCATAATGTTCCTTAGTATAGAATGTATAACTGTTAATTAAATAAGCATTATAGGATAATACATACACACCTAGTCCCCCGGCTAGCCATCGAAGTTGTTCTAGAATTGATTCTAGATTTTCATATGACTACTTAAATATATTTTCCCAAAAACATCCTATAAACTATCAATTATGTTTATTTTATATCCATTTTTTAGCCCTTGATGGATTCAAATGCCTAAGAATTTCATTATGGCTTTCGACATATAGGTCTATCTACAAACTTTTATGAAAAACGTAAAGATGGGCCAACTCGAAATCTGTAATATTAATTGTGACAACCTATCTTAAAAAAATTACTTCTCCCACAAGTATTCCAGTGTGATGATATTTCGGTAGAACAATGCTTTCCACACAAGAAATATATTCTATACAGAATTCAACAACTTCCTCAACAATATATCGCTCCACAATACAACCCTCTGGATGACTTTGGTTTTTGAAATACTCCTTCAAACTCATCAAATACCATTAAATGGGGTACATCCATATATATTGTATAGGACCACATAGTTGAATCTCTCAAAATAATTGAACTATAAAATGAACCATAATATCAATGAATGTCAGCTGGAAGAACATTTCCAATTCACATATTATAATAAAAATTATCATTCCGTACTTGGTAATTTTACTGGGTCTAAAACATTATTGTATATATATTTGAAGAATAAATATCACTTTGCTAACATATAACTTATATTATTGGTAAAATTCAACCTAAAAATATAGGAATTAGATCTTGCAAAAAAATGTGGTAGTCATGTGATTTCAGACCCTTTAACTTTAAATCAGTCATTGACCCATTGTTTTTGATATTAAATAATCACCCCTATGGTTCCTTTATAGTATTCAAGAAGTTTTAAAACTAATATCTCTCCTACTACGAATGATTATAAGAAGATAGAGGAAGAATGGTTTATTTTTCACCCTTCACTATCGCAAACTCTTCTCGTATTCCCATGTCAACCATGTCAAACCTATCCTCAATTCCAACCTTTGTTTTGTCTAGTGAATTCTGAAATGTGTCGATAACACTATAAAATACATTTTTCAACATGCATATCATCAACAAAGTGTTTGACGTAAAGACAAATACAATATGGTAATTCAAAGAAACTGATCTCTTCTTCCAACTGGTTTTCGTATGGTTTTTCAAAAACAGTATACCAAAAGAAGTGTCCACATATTTTACTTTCTCAAATAGTTGATAAACATTTAGTGGATATTTTTACTATATGTATTCTAAACTTCCATAGAATGATATCTTCCAAGATTGGTACTTATGTCATCAGTGTATAAATCTACGATTTCCTATGAACATAGTTTTCGATGAATGTTTCAACCTAATTGATTGTGTACCATGTTTGCCGATTGGACACCCATGCCTTACTTTAATTCTCACTACTATAAAATGGACCTATCCCCATGGTTTTTACTAAAACAATGAGGATAGTTACCCTTATGCCCACAATTTTCCAAAACCGTGGGTATAGGGGGGGTCTATCCCAACAGTTTTCCAAAACCTTGGGGATAGGTCCTGAAAATTCACCTATACCCACAGTTTTCCAAAAACTTGGGTATAAGGGTACCTATCCCCATGGTTTTTGGAAAACCGTGGGAATAGTTCTGGGATAAAATACATATACCTACGGTTTTGAAAACCCATGGGTATAGGCTTCCCATTTGTGCGCGGGATTTGTTTTCGGCGGGAAGGAATTTTTTTTGGCGGGAATCCTATACCGATGGTTTTTCGCTCTATACCCATGGTTTTTATTACTATATTTAACTAAATATATATGTATATACACAAATGTGATATTAGGTTAGTGGTTAGATGTGGTTTCTGCAGTGAAGAGGTTGTGGGATCGAAACCCACCGCCTGCATTATTTTAGGATCTATACCCACGGTTTTGAAACCGTGGGTAAAAGTTGTTGACACCATGGAAATGGACTATGTTTTTTTGAGATGGTGGCAGAACAACTATACCCATGGTTTTGGAAAACCGTGGGTATAGGATAGGGACCTATACCGACATCGTTCCAGCCCATGGTTCCCAAAACCGTGGGTATAGCCTATACCCACGGTTTTGGGGGCTATACCCACGGCTTTGAACTGTGGGTATAGGCTATTTTTCCAGTAGTGTTTATATCCTAACAAATTCCCATGAGTAGGAAAACAATATATCATCCTATACAACATGGATCTAAATGTGAAAAAATTATTTCTATAAGAATCATACAATGTAACACATAAATCCCACAGTAATTTCAAATCCTTGATCAATGGATCCAAATAATTATCAACATAAATACCTGATTGTTTCGGTCATAAATATAAGCATAAATAGAATGATGTGTTTTTGTTTCATACGTAACCACGATATAAAGTTATAAAATACCAACATAACTGACCATACACTATGGGTTCCTTTTTGAAAACCAAAAGGATTCACTCCATTTGTAGATAATGCAAGATGAATGTTTCCCATCTCATTTCCAAAATGAGAACACTCATGATAGATTCTCTTCCACTGAGGAGAGTCTTCCTAGTGAAGTAGTTTCCCATCTTTATTTATTTTATCTGCATTCCACATCAATTTCCCTATGGTCTTATCACATTCATATCGGTGCCTAAACCTTGGAATGATTGGAATGTACCATAAACATTTCATAGGACTGGATTCATATTTCTTATATCAAGAAGAACCACACTTTGGGAAATATCTATATGATTTATAGTCATTTCAAAACATTATACAGTCATTCGGGAAGGCATGTATTCATTCACAGATCATACCCGTCAAACGTAGTATTCTTTTGGCATCATATGTTTTCCTTGGGAGCTTATTATATTCTGGGAGCATGTTATTCAAGAGAGAAAGTAATTCTGTAAAACTGGAATCACTCCATCTTTTGTCTGCTTTCAAATTATACAGCTTTAGTATGGCTGGCAATGTTGTATATTTGGTGAAACCACCATAAAAAGGCATCTTTGCACAACACATTAACTGCTCAAAAAATTTTGGGCAATCACAATGTTCATCTTCAACTATCCTCATCATTTTCTCAATTTGAGCTTCATCATCATTCACATATATAATCACATCCTCAATATGGTGTTCTTCAATTTTCTACACTTGTAATCATATCAGATGATCCCTAAACCACACTGTTATCCCAGCCACTAGCTACATTATCTTTTCTGCATGTTTATTCCAATATTTATAACTTCGATCTATTCCAGAATTGATCAAGTGTTCTTCCAACTCCTCTAGACTAACTAGTCTTGAATAAAAATAGCATAAACACAAACAATGTATTTGAGAAGGTTCATATGCATGCTCTTTTTCAAACTTGATGAACTCTTTCACTCCATATTCATACTCTATTGTCAAATGGTTGGCATACATCCTGCTTTTAATTATATCCATCCTATTTGATTCGGTGATATTAATATTTAACAAAATAAGTAGAAAGAACGTTTATCGACAAATTAACCAAGGATAAAAATTGTTATATACTTTAATTATCCTTTGAAATGTATTTATAAAATCACAGTTGGAAGCCCATTAGAAAACCATCGATTTACACAAATTCCTATTTAAAATAACATTCCCATTTTAAAATAAACCAATCAGTTTCAAACACTCTTTATCAAAACCCCAATTCCTTTTTTATAAAGAATTCAAGGAAACTTCATGACACAATAATGTTAATCATTTGAAATGAGCGACAACCCTCTATATTTTAGAAATTTTTATTTAAAACTTCACACACCCCATGTTAAAATGAAACCATCATTACATACAGTTTCAAAACATTCACACACCTTTATGAAATCCAATCAGGTGAGTTTAGAAACACTTTTCATTCAACTTAAGTCCATGCAATGTGTTTAAATCATTTTAAAGTTATTTAATTCCAAAAAAAGGTATGTTGAACACATTTTTAAACACTTTTTTTAGTGTATTCAAATAACACCTCATGGGAACCATTATTTCCAAATCTAGGAAAGGATTTGGTAATATTATCTTATGTGTTCTTAACTATCTGGACCCATAAGAAACCACATGCCCACCATGAACTAAAACAATTCAAATCCTAACTCCTGATACATCACAATATAATCCATACTCCTTACCAAACTCATTTATAGTTAAGATTGGTGTTTCTATCAATATCCCATTAATATCTTATAAGGATCACTCATGAATATCTAAATTCTCATATTTAGCTACACAACTTAGGACAAGTCTCATATAATACCTTTCCAATTTAAATGGTTTTATCATAGATGGAAATTGGAAGTTAGTGTTTCGTCCTTATCTCATATAATTCAAATCTCATTTTGGAATCCTTCACCATATCACATAGATTTTTAACTACTACCATGCCTTATCCATACCATCATTGTAGGGTGTATAACTAGCCGATGGAAACTTAAGTCTTTTCATAATGGGTATTGATTAAGAACCCAGTCCATACCAATCACCTGATTCCTAAATAAATCATAACTCATTCATACTAAAACAAGATAAAATGAATGTTAAAAGGGACTAAAAATCCAAATAACTCCAAAATCAAAACTAGTGACCCCCAGTAACTCCCCATATCCCATCTCCAACCATGGACCAATCTAAACATCGAGAACAAACCCAAATAGGGAACTAAAAAAGGAGATATAAGAGCATCATACACTCTTGTACACCAGTTCATATGTAAGGTGTGGCCTAAAATTTTTTTGTAAGATCTCATAAAGAATTATCTTTTAACCCCTTCATAATATAGTTCATAAAGTGCTAGTTTGAACATAATATATAAACTATATATTCACATGAATTATAAAACAAGTGTAAGAACAATAAACTTTCATATTTTAAAACAACAAAACTTTTATAATATAAAACAAGGATGACTAAAAATTTGAATTAAAAATATCAAAAAATGGAAAGGGGGCCTTTAACACCATATAAGACAGGTCAAATCGCAGTTTATCACTCTTTTATAACATTTTCTGAAGAACCCTTTTTCACAAATAACCCCAAAGAAAATCCATTTTCATAAAACTCATTTAAAAAATAACCAATTTTTTCCCTTTTTAAATAAAACATTTTAACCATTTAAATCAACCTATTTGAATGTAAGAAAATGCACACTCAAAGTGAAATGATGATCATACATAGGCACTATGGAAACAAGGAAACATAATCCAAAAAACAACCAAACAATGGTGCCATATAATAAAAAAACTAAGAGAATACAATCCATCCAAGAAAATAAATCCTCTAAAGTTTCCTAAAAATGATGTAACAATCGTGTGAAACTTCCTAAGACTCATGTATTTGGATCCTAAACTAGATATGATTAACATAGGTAGATATAATTTAAATTTTCATATCCACATAGTCCTATAGAACTCACTATGCTCTATCATGATCAGGGGATCAAAAAAACCCTAGTCCCTTCTAGTACATTTTACAGACACTGAAACACCTCAAAAACTCACTCAATCTAACTGGGTCTTTATACTAGTTACCGCACTTCACGCTAGGGATTTCAAGTATATTGATCCCTACCAGTCTCCAAGGACACCCATGACATTTCAATAGTGTAAGTGATCAACCAATAAAATAATAGTTCGTCACTTAAATAAAATTCCAATAATTTGAAATTTAATCTCTCTCCACCTTCTACACTCTCACAAGAAACAACCCCTTTCAAATCCTTTTATACGATTCACAATAAGCATAAGAATATAAAGAATCCCCCATGGGGTCATGACCCACAACAAGAACAATAAATGCATAAAGCTTAGTTGAGGGTATCATATATTTATAAAATAACTTCTTTTAAATATTTAACTTTGATTTTACAAATGTACTCAAGAAGCCAATCCAGTTTTCACCCCATTTGAGAACAAAATTTCAAATTTCATCCGAAAAATATTTATCAAAATGTACTAGAAATTCCATTTGGAAACCCAACCATTTTCTATAAATAATTATTTATAATAATAAACCCATTTATTTTTGGAGGAAATATGTGCTAAGAACCCTTTTATTAAGCTTCAATATCCTTTTGAAAACATATTAATCCACCATGAGAGTTAAGGGTCTCAAAACTATTTAAATAGGTTGAATGTAAATTCTATGTGTTTTGAAAAACATGATTTTAAATATCACATTTTAAATATAATGAAAAAAAATTATGACCAAACATTAAAAAAATTTAAGTTCTTTTGATAAGTTCACTCGAGACTTTTACAAAACACATGGAAAGCGACATAAGTATATGAGAGGTCTTTAAACCATTTACTAGCCAATTGAAACACAAAAAATTTCATAACATACGATTATAAATTCATATGAAATCATTTAAAAACATCCAAGAATTTTATTACATGTATTATAAGGGAGTTCAAAAGAAACACCTACCTCACTCAAGCAAAATCGATGCTAAAAATTATCTACATTAATGGAGAACACATAAATATGTCATGTGATATACTACTAAACCCCTAATGACAAAAATAATCATAATTAAAAATTAATTACACAATGATCTAGTGGAATCACACTTCAAATCCATAACTGAGTGACACATAATCGAAGCAAAAAAATATGAAGATGAACACTAATCAATAAGTAATTCATTTAGTGTGAAAACAAGGACCACCAATGACCATAATTTTCATAATGGAATTTATCCTATACAATTCACAACATACCATTAATATCAAAATATAATTACATACAAACAAGAAAAAATGTAAGAAAAAGAGGAAAAAACTCACTGTGGAGGTGTGGTTTAGCATGCGGCGGAG
Organism: Viscum album; assembly: GCA_963277665.1. Classification (NCBI taxonomy): domain Eukaryota; kingdom Viridiplantae; phylum Streptophyta; class Magnoliopsida; order Santalales; family Viscaceae; genus Viscum; species Viscum album. The sequence goes on from OY728148.1 coordinate 792,267,371, forward strand.
GTGAATTAATGGAGGATGGGAGGTGTGCAGCAAAGGAGTCCTTCAGCAGAGGAAATTCACGTAGTGGAAGAGAGGAACCTGAATACAAGAGGTGTGAAGTGGAGGAGAGGCACATTGTGGAGGTGTGGCTCATGGTGGAGGTGTGTCGTGCGGTTGAGGAGAGGCACATGAAGATCTGGTTCATGCATGGTGGTGGTGTGGTTCGTGACGGAGGAGAGGTGCACGCCAGTCTAGTTCACAATGGAGGATAGGTGCACAGTGGAGGTGTGGTTCATAGTAGAGGAGAGGTGGTAGGAGAGGAGGAGGAGGAGGATGAGGAGGATGAGGTGTGGCAGTAGAGATCAGATTCCGCGAGAGCTTGAGGGGTGCGAGGAAGGAGGAGAAAGTTAGGTTTTTTTATAAAACTCGGTGAACCTTTTATCAAATTTAGCTAAAATGCGCTGATAATTGTATTTTTAACATTGCTAAAATGGAATGATCTGATAAAGGACTATATTTATAATCTATAAGAAACCATACCTTCTTTTCAGGTATGTGTTTTTCTTTTCTGGTGTTTTTGAGAAAAGGAGGAGTATCTAGAAATTTAAGGAGTACACACCATATACTAAGGAGTACACATCATGTACCCGGTTTCGGTGTGTGACCGTGTACTAGTCGTGTGATTTCTGAGTACATGGTCATTTGGGGTGACCTGGAGACATCCTAAATCGAGGCCCAATAAAGGCATATACACGCCGTGTACTTTCAAAATACATGACATGTAATTTTCTTTTTATTTGTTAAATCAGACCAGGATCATGTCTATTTGGAGAAAAAAGCCTTCTTTTCATCTCATCTCATCCAGGAACAACCGTAGGATGCAAATCTTTTCTAATCCCCCAATCAACCATCCGTTCTCAGAATCAACCTTCGTCGATTGTGTCGGAATCACCACGGTGAGTTATTAATTTTTCTAGATCCTCATTCCTTGATTTCTCCTCTTTCATGAGATATCCTTGGTTCAACATTTTTTAGGTTTTTTTAGATCTACCACATTCTAGGTCGATTCAAGGGACAAAATAAAAATATTTCAGTCATACAACTCCAAGGTATGTTTTTAGTTCCTTTCCATAGTTAGTCTTTTAATATTATGTGCAAAATTTTCCAATACCCTAGATTGGGGTATTGCGTGTTTAGGTATTTTAACCTGGTTGATGCTTGTTATGCTTTTTTTACTTGAGTTAGGGATCTTGTTTGTAAATAGGGTTATTTTACCATGCTATAGAGGTGTTTGCACATGTTTTATTTGATATTGACTGTTTGGTATAGTTTTTCCTGTTATGAGGCTTTCTTTCCATTCCTAGTGTTGTTAGGATTGAGTGATTTATCTGATGATGTGATATTCTTGGCAGATATTTAGACATGTAGTTATTGAGGTTTACTTTGGATGTTGAACATCGTTTGTGCATGATTTATTCGCACAGGGCTGTGAAAACCTAGTATAGTGAGACCATAGGAGGAATTGACTTTGAGGGCTTTTCTAGAGTGTGTATTATTTCTTTATCACACCATGAGACCATAGGGGGGATTGATATTGAGTTCTCCCTCAGAGTGTATATAGTTACCGTTATGAGGCCACATGGGGAATTGATGTTGAGTGCCTCCTCAGAGTTTCTGTAGTTTATTGTTAAAATACTATAGTGGGAATTGATGGTGAGTTCTTCCTCAGAGATTCTTTTTCTTTCATGAGACCAAAGGTGTTAGACCATATAATCTTACCCATGAGGTCATTATATCATTGTATAACTTGAACCAGAGGGGTTTGGATATGAGAAATTACCTATAGTATTACTTGAGATTGATTGGTTAAACTATAGGGGATAGGTGTTGAGAACATCCAAGAGGGTTTCTTGTTTTTTATGAACAATTGACAAATGTAAATGAATGTAATTGAAACTATAGTACTGTTTACTTTTGAGTAATTCCTTGTTCTTTGATTCATTTTTCTTATTTCCTTCCATATATATTCCTTGCCTATAAGGCACAGATATTTGGGAAGCTTCCTACTGGGATTCATCTCACACAATATTTGGGTCATGCTTTTGGGCCCAAATAGATTATATTGTTGTAGTTATAGATTAGGGAATGCACCCTTCTACTTCAGGTGCATGACTACAGTGGAGTTGGGGAGCATGGGACCCAGCCGAGGCTTGTGATGTTGTTGGGTTTTTTAATTGATTTTTTTTTACCTTGGTTTTTTACTATACTTAAACATTGTGAATTGTTTGGATGTTTTCCTAAACAGATGTAACATGCATCATTTTTATATATTCTTCATTTGTTTATTTACTTTCAGTATTCTGATGATTACTATTTTATGATATCATTACTTCTTCCACTACTATATCTGTTTATTTTCACTACATTACTCTTCAAATGAGGGCATAGTTTCCCCACCATCACACCTAAGGCCCTTGGTGCTAGTCGGTAGCCTCTGGCATTCGAGGAAATGTGATTCAGGCCATGTGACCAACCAGGTACATGACACCATTAGGCAGAACCCAGAACTGGGACGTTACAAAGTGGTATCAGTGGAATGATTTTCTTCTTGGCTTACCGTTTGGAGCCTATATCCAGGGATATGAAGGAATAGGTAGTTGGTAATAAGCTATTCTTGGGAGTAGCTAACTTGGGTATAGGGAAAATCTAATTTACCTCGAATATTTCAATTTTTCGGGTTTTTCAATTTTAAAGCTGATTTGATTTCACCTTTGGGTCATTCACATGTTTTTTTCTATTAACGTTTATAATATTGAGGTTTTATTTCTGTTTCAACACAATGATATGAGGGTATACCATCTCATGCATCATATAGGCACTTGCTAGAGATCACATGTCACACATTCTTTCCATTCCATTTAGGGTGAATTACTGATTACATGGTGATGTGAGATATGTTATGCTAGATATTTAGGATTTTTTGATATTTACCTTGATAGAATACGTGATATTTAATAGGGTATTGGAATGTCTAAGGTTTTATTTGAATGAATGCCAAAATTTGGTTTTTGAGGTGTTATGGGACCTCATGGATCGAAATTTGGTGGATCATTGCACTGTTATGATTGTATATAACATGTATAAGATTCCAAACTTTGACTCGCAAGGAGTATGGGCTCTCATAGATTAGAATTTGGCACTTTAATGTTAGTTTCAATGTTTTTTTGGGTTCCAAAGTAGTTTCTGAGGAATACTGTCTGGAAAAATCCAGAATACATGGTGTGTATTGCGGAATACACTCTATGTATCCTTCTATTCTGGAAGGAACTATTTTTATTAAGTACACGCCAAGTACTATATATACACACCATGTAGTCTCTAACTATGTCACTGACTGTGTGGGTAGAGAAATGGGGTTGGTAAATCCTTGGATGAACACAACGTGTATCAGACGCAAGCCTCGTGTCATAGAGACCTTGTGTCCACCCATGTGAATAACGACACAGATGGATGATACGAAGGTTATACATGTCGTGTCAAGATTGAACACACTATGTAGTGTAACCCATGTATCTGGTCATGTGACTAACAACACAGGTCAGTGAAATCCTTATAGTACATGCCGTGTCTGGCCCGAACATGTTGTGTAGTATCGTTCTGGGAGAACCGTGTGGGTTAGTCGTGTAGAATAACTTGGGAATGGGAAAACAATTCAAGTATATGTCATGTCTTGGGAGAACACTCTGTGTGTATGGGGTGTTACATGACTGGGGTTGGCAGGAGTACACGCCCATGTGAAGTCTTAAAGGAACACGCTGTGTAGGGGTCATACATGCCATGTAGCCCTGTTTTGAAAACATTTGAATGCTTTCCTTCCATTGTTCATTTCTTTCACTTCTATGTTTTAGTCCTTGATAATCTTGAACTAAGGTCTGTGCTTAACCTTGTAGAGTCATCCACCATGACTTCCTTCGGTTGTATGCCAGATTCAAGGCAGTGACCAGACACCGGACATTGTAGATCAGGGATTACCAGCAGACCCTCCCATTGTTCCTATCTTGGCACCAACCCTCATTTAAGATACAAGTGTCAATGAACAGTTCTGAAAAGGCTTTATGTGGTTTATGCAGACCTTCCAAAGTGTGTCGAATCCTGCCTCGTCTATGGCAGAATTGACGTGGGCCTTTCAGTAGCAGCATCCTCCCACTTTTTCAAGGGACTGAGGACCTCAGGCTACTGAGTCATGATTATAAGTCATGCTATCTATCTTTGATCATCTAAAGATGCCTCCAGAGAGGATGGTGAAGCTCACTACTTATATGATTTAGTATTCCTCCAAGATATGGTGGGATGTGATCTTGCAGGCAGGACGATATGAGGTTATGGCTTGGGGTGAGTTCCAGCATACCTTCTACGACTAATTATACCTAGTGACTTTTAGTTCCAATCGAGCCTGAGAGTTCATGAGTTTGGAGCATGGTACTATCTCGGTCATGGATTATTCTTCTCACTTCATATAGTTACAGTGTTTCACTCCCATTCTAGGGGTGATGATATCTTCCTAGCAAGGAAGTTGGAGGATGGTCTTAGGCATGACATTCGATATCAGGTGAAAATCTTCAGGATGACTTCCATTTCATCCATAGTCAACCAGGAGTTGATCATAGAGCATAACCTGAGGGATTATGGAGCTGTGGACCAGGGTGGTTCAGCATACAGAGTTAGTGATTCTCTGACTGATAAGAGGAAGCGGCACAAGGAGTCTACAGGTGGAGATCTGAGTAGGAGAGATACACCTTCAGGTATCCATGTGGTATGCTACTAGTGTGGGAAGGGCAGGAATATGAGGCAAAATTTTTTGAGAGATCCAGTGGAGTGCTGATCTTGTGGAAATATGGGCCATCTTCAGTGGTTCTGTCAGTTTTTATCACCATTAGTTGGTGACAGGGGTTCCTCTATGACTCCTCGTTCTGGAGCATCACCACCAGTTTCACATCAATCTAGGAACTGGAGTTCTCTCAGCCATTCTGGCTTAGGTGGAGGTCGTAGGTGTGGTATCCATTCTGAAGGCTTTTAGAGACAACAGGGTGGATTAGCTCAGATTGGTCAAGCAGGGTCACCGGGCCATGGTACATGATAGGCTTTGGCAGTGGAGTAGACCCAACTGGAGAAGGATCCCAGACCCTCTACAGTTTGAGGTATGATCCTAGTTTCATTAGTTTTAGATTTTGAACTTTTCAATATAGAAGTTATGTATAGTTTCATATCTGTTGTTGTCATAGAGAGACTTGGGCTTTGTATCATTACTTATACGTATTTCTTGAGGTTGGAAACTCTTTTGGAGACAAGAACGGCTAGTGTATGTCACTGTAAGGGGTGACCTATTAAGGTTGGTGGGTTTCACTTCTTAATTGACCTCTATGTCCTAGAGATGATAGACTATGATTTCATTCTAGGAATGGACTGGTTAGTTCTCTTTCAGGCTATTATCAACTATTGTCACCGTAGGGTGAGTTTCAGATCACCATAGGGTGTTTTCTTCTTACATAAGGGATAACGGGATGTTCAGGTGAGCAGAGTAGGACCCAAGAATCATGGGTTGGGAGGATTTACAGCTCATATCGCTAGTCTATATTTGGATGACCTGGGGACTTCACAGTTGGACTTTCCTCCACTGGTCGATCAGTTCAAGAATCTCCTTCTAGAGTAATTATCATGTTTTCCACCTAAGTGATAGGTGGACATTTCAATTGATCTTGTGCCTGGAGAGGCACCAGTCTCCATTCCTCTATATAGGATGTCTACACCAGCATTACTGGAGCTCAAGAAGCAATTACAGGTGTTACAGGCGAAGGGTTTCATTCGAACTAGCACATATCCTTGGGGTTCACCTATCCTGTTTGCAAAGAAGAAAGAAGGTACCCTCAGAGTTTGAGTGGATTATCGAAAGCTGAACCAGTTGATAGTTAAGAACTGATATCCCTTGTTGAGGATTGATAATCTCTTTTATTAGATTCTAGGAGCTCGGGTATTCTCAAATATTGACTAGAGATTTTGTTATCATCAGTTGCGCGTTAGACCATCAAATATACCTTTTTCATCCTTTGATAGTCGGTATGGTTTATATGAGTATATGGTTATGCCATTCGGTCTCAGGAACGCGCCTATAGTTTTAATGGAACTCATGAACCGAGTATTCCATCCATACTTGGATTATTTTTTGGTAGTTTTCATGGAAAAAATCTTGGTGTACTCTCACACTCGACACGACCATTCCACACATCTTGAGATAATTTTGAGTACACTGAGAGTGCATCAATTATATGAAAAGCTCTCAGAAATCCACTTTTGGATGGACCAAATTCACTTCTTGGGTCATATTATCTCAGAGACAAGAGTATCAGTAGACGTAGATAAAGTGAGAGTAGTAGTTTCTTGGGGGCATTCGAAGAATGTCTTTGAGTTATGAAGTTTTCTAGGGCTATCTGGATACTACATACATTTAATAAACGACTTTTTAGGGTTTTCATCACCACTGATGGAATGGGCTAAGAAGGGTGTGAAGTACTTATGGTTATATTCTTGTGAGTCAGCCTTTTAGAAGCTGGAAAGGAGGTTGACATCAGAACCGATACTAGGATTTATAGAGACAGGAAAGAGCTATACTATATACTGTGATGCATCAGGTATCAGGCTAAGAGAAGTGCTTAGGTAGTGGGAAGAAGTCATTGTTTACAGGTCTCGGTAGTTGAGGCCACATGAGAGGAATTATCTGACACATGATCTTGAGTTGGCTGCAGTTGTTCATGTCTTACATTGTTGGAGACATTATCTTATGGGAGATCATTTTTTTGTTTTCACCAATCAAAAAAGTCTCAAAAATATATTTACTTGGCGTGATATGAATTTGTGATAGTAAAGGTGGGTTGGGTACCTTCAGTCTTTTTGACATTGAGCTTACCTATACGCCTGAGAACGGAAACACAGTGGCTAAAGCATTGAGCAAGAGGACTCAGATGTAGGTAGTTCATGAGGTTTTTAGTGAATGGAAACTTATGTATCTAATCTCTGAGATGTATTTGGAGGTGCACAAAAGACATAGGCAGACGTTTCTTTCATCTATAGCTGTTACCACTACTCTTCTTGAATGACTATGAATTTGGTAGCTGTCATATTCTGAAGGCCTAGTTCTACAAGAGTGTGTGTCAAGAGAGGACCCTATTCCTAGATGGACCATAGGCGAGGATGATATTTTTCTCTTTAATGGGTGTGTATGGGTGTCTACAGACATACGCGATGAGTTGATGTAGGAATTTTATTCCTCAGTTTGGCTAGTTCATCTTGGTGTCAACAAGATGTATCGAGATCTGCATCATTAGTATTGGTGGCCAGTTATGAAGATAGATGTTTCTATGTTTTTCAGGAGGTGTTCCACCTATCAGCAGGTGAATGTGGAGCATCAGAGAATACAAGGGATCTTTCAGTAGTTACCCATTCCTAAGTGGAAGTGAAATGATGTTGTGATGGATTTCGTGATTGTTCTATCGATGTCTCCTCGGGGGAATGATACATATATGGGTTGTCATTGACAGACTCACAAACGTTTCTCACATATTGCTGATCAAGGAGGCCTTCAGTTTTGATGATATTTGAAGGTTTTATATCCAATAGATCAAACGTTTACATGGAGTTGTGCACTCAATTGTATTAGACAGAAATTCCTATTTTACTTCTTGAGTTTGGTAGGGACTACAGAGGGATTTGGGTACACAGGTACTTCTGAGTACAACATACCATCCCCAGACAGATGGCCAATCCAAGCGTACAATACAAGTGCTAGAGGACATGCTTCAATCATGCATCCTAGATTTTGGAGGTTCTTGGGAGAAACTAATACCTCTTGTGGAGTTTTCATACAACAATAGTTTTGAAGAAACTATTCAGATGGAAGCTTATAAGGCTTCGTACGGTAGGCCATGCTGATCACCTTTATGTTGAATGGAGGTAGGAGAGGTAGCTATGTTGGGACCTTGTCATCTTCAGGAGACCACAGAGGAGGTGGAGTTGATTCAGAAGAGGATGGATACTACACATTCAAGACATAAGTCTTATGTTGATCGACAGAGATGACCTATGGAGTTAGAGGTTGGAGATTATGTTTTTCTACATGTCATGCTGAGGTTGGGACACGTGAGGATTAAGAGACAGGGAACAATTTTTCCAAGATATGTTGGACCGTTTGAGGTTTTGGATAGAGTCAGGCCAGTTTCCTATCATTTGTTGTTACCTCAGAGTTAATGGGCTATGCATGACATCTTCTACATTTCTCAGCAATGGTGTTACTTCTCAGACTCGTCTCATATTTTTCAACCTAAGGAGGTTGAGTTGGAGGTGGACACATCGTTAGAGGAGCATCCTATCTGGATTGTTGATCATAGTGAAAAGGTCCTATAAAGCCAGTATATTCATCTAGTACGAGTGATATGGTAGCATGGGAGAGTACAGGACAAAACATGGGAGAGGGAAGATGATGTTTGATCACAATGGTTGGAGCTGTTCAGGGATTCTTCTTCTACGCCGCCTTGCTTGTGAAATTCGAGGATGAATTTCTTTAAGGGGGGAAGTTTTTAAGTACCTGAACATTATTTTTAGGTAAGGGTTTTTTGTTTCTGGTTTTTTTGAGAAAAATAGAAGAATCTGGAAATTTATGGAGTACACGCCGAGTAGTTAAGAGTACACGTCGTGTACCCGGTTGCTGAGGGTGACAGTATACTGGAAGTGTGACGGCCAAGTACATGACTGTGTGGGGTGACCTGGAAAAGACCTAAAGTGGGGCCCAATAAAAACATATACATGCCATTTACATTCAAAATACACGCCATGTACTTTTATTTTTTATTTGTTAAATCTGATTGGGGTCATGTCTAATTGACAGAAACGCCTTCTTCTCGACTCCTCTCATCTAGGAGCGATAGTAGGGTGTGATTCTTCTTTGAGCCCCCGATCGACCGTCTGTTCTCTGAATCAAATGTCATCGATTGCATTGGAATCTCCACAGTGAGTTATTCCTTTTTCTAGATCCTTATTCCTTTATTTCTCGTCTTCCGTGAGATATACTTGGTTGAGCATTTTTGACGTTTTTGTAGATCTACCACATTCTAGGTCGATTCAAGGGCCAAATCCATAGTATATCGATAATAAAACCCTTAGGTAGGTGGTTTGTGCCTTTCCATAGTTATTTTTTGAATATTATGTGTAGAAGTGACCAATACCCTAGATTGGGGTATTGAATGTTTTGGGATTTTAACCCTACTGTTGCCTTCTATGCTTGTTTTCTGGTGTTAGGAATCTTGTTTATTAATAGGGTTATTTTTCCATGCTATGGAGGTGTTTTCCCATGTTTTATTTGATATTGACCATTTGGTCTTGTTTTTTCTGTTATGATTCTTTCATTCAATGCCTAGTGTTGTTAGGATAGAGTGATATATCTGATGTTGTGATATGCATTGTAGCTGTTTAGCTAAGTAGTTCTTGAGGTTTACTTTGGATTTTGAACATCATTGGTGCACAATTTCTTTACACAGGGTCGTGGGAACCTGGTGTAGTGAGACCATAAGTGGAATTGACATTGAGGGATTCCCCATAGTGTCTATTATTTCTTTATCACGTCACGATACCATAGATGAGATTGACATTGAGTCTTACCTCAGAGTGTCTATAGTTACCGTTACGAGACCATAGGGGGAATTGAAGTTGAGTGCTTCTTCAGAGTGTCTATAGTTTATCATTGAAAGACTATAGGGGGAATTGACAGTGAGTGCTTCCTCAGAGAGTCTTTTTTTGCATGACACCAAAGGGGTTAGACTGTGTGAGATTACCCATGAGGTCGTTATATCCTTGAATAAGTTGAACCTGAGGGGTTTGGCTATGAGAATGTACCTAGAGGGTTACTTGAGATTGATTGGTTGAACCAGAGGGGATAGGCTATGAGAACTTCTTAGAGGGTTGCTTGTTATTGTTTGGTTGAATAATTGAAGAAAGTAAATGAATGTAATTGAAACTATAGGACTATTTACTTTTGAGTACTTCCTTTTTATTTTCTTCATTCTTCATATTGCCTTCAATATATATTAACTGACTGTTAGGCATAGATCTTTAGGTGGTTTCCTACTGGAATTCATCTCACACCCTATTTGGTTCATGCTTTTGGGTCCAAACAGATTAAATTGCTGCAGGTATAGATTAGGGCAAGCGCCCTTCTACATTAGGCGCTTGAATATTGTGGAGCTGAGGAGAACGAGACCAATCAGAAGCTTATGATGTTGTTGGAGTTGTTTAATTTTGTTTCCTATGTACTTTGGTTTAGTACTGTATTTCAGCAATGTGACTTGTTTTGTTGCTTTCCTAGACATATGTAACATGCATAATTTTTAGGTGTGCTCGAGTTTTTATTTACTTTCAGTCTTCTGATGATTACTATTTTATGGTATCATTACTGCTTCAGCTACTATTTTCTATTTATTTCCGCAGCATTACTCTACCAATGAGGGAATAGTTTCCCCACCATCACACCCAAGGCCATCGCTTCTAGTCAGCAGCCTCTGGAAATCGAGGAAATGCGCATGAGGCTATGTGACGAACCGAGCATGGGGCACCTTTGGGCGGCACCTGGAACCAGGACATTATAAGCTAAAAAGCACTCAGATAAAATGTCTTTATCATCGCAAAAAATATAGAGCTGACAAAGACTCCTTTTATGAGCATCTTTTTAGCACTGATTGGCATAGGCTTTTATCAGTGCTAAAAAAGCACCGATAAAGATACAATAATACTAATTTGTTATTATTATTATACATACTTATAAAATAATATATATGATAAATATTTATTTATATAGTTATTTCTAATTGTAACTATATATATATATATATTTATAATATTATAATTTAAATAATTATAAATTTATAAGAAATATACTTATTATATTTATAATCATTGAAATGTATATAATAAATATATTAATTATATATATATATATATATATATATATATTTATAAGATTATACATATATATAACTATATATATTTTTAATTATAATTATAAATGAATATGTATTTATTAATATAAATAATTATAAAATTATAAAAAAAATTATATTTTTAAATTTTTTTATTTTATCAATATATTTATTATAATTTTATAATTATTTAAATAAGTATATATTTATTTATAATTATAATTACTAAATATATATATATATTTATTTATTTAATTTAAAATTATAATAAATAAATACTTATTTATAGTTTTAAGTATATATAAATAAATATATATATATAATTATGAAAAATATATTTATTATAAATTTTCAATTGTCAAAATATATCTACATTTATTTAGAATTATATTTATAAATATTTGTATTTATATATTAATATATTTATTTAATTATATATTTATAACATTATAAGTAGTATAATAAAAATATTTATTATAATTTTATAATTATTTACATATATATATTTAATTATAGTTATAATTGTAACAATAAATAATATATTTAGAAATATTTTTATATAATTATAAATATATATATATATATATAATTATAATATATATTTTTATTATAATTTTATAATTATTTAAATATATATATAGTTATAATTATAATTAAAAATAAAGATATTTAAAAAGTATTTATGTATAATTAAAATTTAATAATTATAAATATAATAAATATATTTATTATTTAAATACATTTAATGTAATTATATAAGTATTTTTTAGAAAATAATAGTATATATGGGTAATATGTCACTAACAAAATGGGGCAAGGGAAGTGCATCTTTTTATTAGTGCTAAACAAAAAGTGCTGATAAAGGGGTACCTTTATCATTTCTTTTTTAGTAGCACTGATAAATGGTGGTAATTTTCATCGTTTTTTTATTGTCACTGATAAGGGGTATATATAAAAAATATATACTTCATTAAAATTAAAAGTTTAAATATATTTATATTGATATAAATATAAAATATTTTTTTAAAATATGTTTAAGATAATTATAAATAGATAGATATAAGTATATATTAATATACGAATAAATATATAGATATATAAATATAACTATACATGATATACGTATATATATATACCTATATATTTTAATATAACTATATATTTTTTTTAATATAAATATATATATGTTAATATAAAATATATTTATCAATATATAAGCTTTATCTAAATAAAAAATAATATCCATTTTATTTAAAATATTAATATATGAATATTTATATACTTATATAATGTGTGCATTTGTGTGTGTCTGTATTCACAATTGATATTTATTAACATGAGAATAAATATACAGATAAAAAAATATAACTAAATATATATAAATACATAGTTATAAATATTTATTAATATATGAATAAATATATAGATATATAAATATATAAATATAACTATACATGTATATATATATTCATATATGAATATATATATATATATATAACTAAATATATATTTTAATATAAATATATATATATATATGATAATGTAAGTATATATGTTAATATAAAATATATTTCTCAATATATAAGCTTTATCTAAATAAAAAAACTAATATCCATTTAGTTTAGAACACAAATATATGAGTATTTATATACCTATATAATGTGTGTGTGTGTGTGTTTATTTGTGTGTGTCTGTTTTAACAACTAATATATATTAATAGACGAACAAATATACAGATAAAAAAACATAACTAAATATATATAAATATATAGATATAAATATATATTAATATGCAAATAAATATATAGATATTTAAATATATAAATATATAAATATAACCATACAAGTATATATATATATATTAATAAATATATATTAATATTCAAATATATATATATATAACTAAATATATATATATATATATTAATATAAAATATATTCTTCAATATATAAACTTTATCTAAATAAAAAACTAATATCCATTTTATTTAAAATATAAATATATGAATATTTATATACCTATATAATGTGTGTGTGTGTGTGTCTTTGTGTGTGTTTGTATTAACAACTTATATATTTTAATATATGAATAAATATACAAATGAAGAATATAACTAAATATATATAAATAGATAGATATAAATATATATTAATATACGAATATAAATATATATATATAAATATATAAATATATAAATATACAGATACAGATATATATATATTAATATATGAATATATATATCAATGTAACTAAATATATATTTTGATATATATATATATATATGTTAATATAAATATATATATATTAATATAAAATATATTTTTCAATATACAAGTTTTATCTAAGTAAAAAACTAATAAACATTTTATTTAAAATACAAATATATGAATATTTATATACCAAAATAGTGTGTGTGTGAGTGTGTGTGTGTGTATTTGTATGTCTGTATTAGCAAGTGATATATATTAATATAGGAATAACTATACAGATAAAAAAATATAACTAAATTTATATAAATAGATAGATATAAATATATATTAATATATATATATATATATGAATATATATATATAACTAAATATATATTTTAATATATATATATATATATTCATATAAATATATAATAATATAAAAATTAAAATAACTATATATATAGATATATCATTAAGTGGACATCAAAGTAATGTAGAAGAGTGGTAAAGGGTCCAGGTGCACAGTGGGAGCTCTAAAGTTCGAATCCTGGGGTAGGCAGGGGCCGCACGGTGGTGAAGGGTTCTACTAGGGCTGTTAAGGGGGGGTGCAAGCGCTGTTAAAGGGTCGGGGTGGGCCTGGGGCATGCTATGGTGGTAAGGGCTTATGGGGGTGCTTGAAAGAACTTTTTGATGGGGTGAAAGTGTTGTTAAAACCCCCCTCTTATCTGAATTTTTTTTAAAAAAATTATACTTTTATCAGTGTTTTTAAAAAAGCGTTGATAACAGAGGTCTTTTAACAATGCTAAAAAGAAGCGCTGATAAATTACCCTTTTATCAGTGCTTTTTTTAGGGTTGATAAAAGATCCCTTTTATCAGCACTAATTTTAGCGCTGATTAAAGGGGTCTTTATCAGCACTTTTTTTAGTTATAAACGGGAATCCCTTTGTCTTTACTGAGATTAAAAACACTTTTTTAGTGCTGTAAATGGCCTTTTCAAGTTCTTTTTAAGGCCATATATGCAATAGTTTGTATTAATCATATATACATAATAATAAAATATACGTAATAAAAAATGAACCATCAATGGATATCATGAATAATAAGAAGGGTTTAATGTATAAATGATCATTCACGATGCTACAGAATATATATGCACACGTGATCGATCAATATATTGATTGACCAAATTCATTTGAAACTCATATATATTTAATAATTATAATCTAAATATATATATTTAAAAAGTATTTATATATATATACATTAATTATAAAAAAAATAAATATAATAAAGATAAAAAATATAACAAATATAATGAATCTAATAAATCTAATAAATCCAATGAATCAGCAAAATCTAATTAATGTAATTAATCTAATTAATATAATAATTATAGATAAAACATATATAATAAATATAAGAAATATAATTAATATAATAAATCTAATAAATCTAATTAATCTAATATATCTAATAAATCTAATAAATTTAATAAATATATTCTCTATTTAATGAAATTTATTATAATTTTATATTTATTTAAATATATATATATATTAAAGTATAATCTTAAAAAAAAATTAAAACATTATATATAAATTTAAATTATTAGAAAATATATATTAATTATAAACATAAATTTTTTATTTAATATATACAAATAAACATTATTTTTATATATAAATATAATAATTTTATATAAATTAATAATATATTTTATTCAAAATGTTTATTAGAGCTAAATTTAGCGGCGCTTTCTGATTAGTACTGATAAAACCCAGAGCTGGCCTTGCAATGTTCTGTGGTAGTGTGCATCGCAATCCAAATCCGCCAGTGCTATAGTGGTGGCCCTCAGGTGGCACCTCCTCCTTGCCTCATTGAACCAACACTTTTCGATGGGTATGTAATCCACATTGATCTCCCCTCGGGGTATGGTTTTAGGCCTCCTCTCCCCATTTTATCCTTCTCCATCCTCCCTGTCCATGTCTTCTTCCTCAGACAGAACCGCGCCCTCGATGCCGACCCTGGCACCCCTGCCTATGACGACACAGATCCCACCCCACACCACTCTTAGCTTAAAGTCATTGTAGGGCTTCAGGTTCTCCACCCAGTTCCATAGGTAGTACACCTGCCTCCTCACAAACCTCCACAACCAGTCGCAGACCCATTGCACGCCCCTACAGAAGAGTAGTTTGATCTTCTGATATAGGAAGACCCTCAGTGTTGTGGTAAACACCAGCAACACGGACGTGAAGCAAGGGAGAAGGGGAACTATCCAAAGACCCTTTCTAGTCTCCAGGATCAACCCCACAAGGTTACGCACCTTCCGCACCTTCTCCTTCGGCTCTTCATCTAATCTGGGATGCTTATCAATAATGTTCTCTTTCCAGTTGGGAAGATTCTAAATTGTCTAAGCCTTTGTGAGTTTTATTTTTTTCCATTTTACTAATTTTTTGAATGCCAAATTTATCAAGGCCATTAAGACTGAACACATTTAAATGATTTTTTAAGGGTTTTATGATTTTATAAAAACAAAAAATTGAGATAGGATCGCACATATTTTTAAAATTGGGATGAGGGAGAGATTCTTCATATGGAGAAATGCTTATTGGTCACAACTAAATAGGATTCTTCACATCTTACTATGTGACTCAGAGTGGATATATAGTCTCACCATCCATACCATGCCCTTCCTCATAAGATAATGGGTGGTGGTTGAGATCACCAAAACATGTGAAGAAAATGGTTGATGTGTAGTGAATATCTATTAATTAGATGAATATGTATACTGCACCACAAACTAGCCAACATTGATCATTGCAGAAAAATTTGTCACAATAACATATTGTGATCCATCAGAGACCTCTTGAAGAATAAAAATTTGTTTTGACTGTGACTATGGCTCGCATGCAATAGGAAGTGGATGATAATATGAATGATTATTATAAAAATCCTCTTCATGTGTCGTATCATCATCCATAACAGACTCATCACCACTTGTAACATCGATATCAAGCTCATCACCATCATCATCATCTAACACATCAAAGAAAATCTCATGATAAATCTCATCCATGAGAAAAATCATCTATGTCACTACTCTATTAAAATATCTCGAGTCAAATGCAATTTACTCAGTAGGATTAGAGATGTAAATGTGTTGAGCGATACAAGAATCCAGAAAAAAAAATCAATTAACAAAGTTAATAAAAAAGGTGTTTAATAGTTTAAGGAAAAATTATTACCCAACTCATTATAGCCTCATCTATGTCGTGTAATATATTTCACTAGGTACATGCGATACCAATGATCATAATCTAGCTAATCTATAGATGTATACATACTGTGTTGGATCCTTGTAATCAGGACTCATGTTTTCTATCTCACATCTCAATATACCATATATGCAATCATGTTCAATAGAAGTTTCTCTTCCTTGACATCTTTAAGGAATAAAGTGAAGAAAACTGACTGGATAGTATAAGAATGTGATGATAGAAGTCAAACTACCTCCAAAATTTATTATTATGATGTAACTAAATAATATTAAAATGAATCATAGGTGAAATTCATGAGCTAACAAAAACAATAACGATATAGTATGGTGGAAGACATTGGATTATAGGCCCAATATATGACATCCATGAACCTGAAATATCAAGAAAATGAATAAGAAATTAATAAATGAATGAAGTCTTGTACTATACACAATAATAAATTAACTATATAATTAATGATCACATACATCATCTGATCAAAGATTGTCCAACATAAGTTTGTAAGTGTGGACATCATGTCCATCCATATCTGAAAATTGATGTGTCTGACTTAACCTATAGATAATATTTTTATAATTATATTTCATAATAAAAACATATACATTTGATTTTCACATAAGATTGAAGGAAAAAAATATACGTGTATAAGTAGGGACTCTCATTAAATATCGGTTAGCAATGGCATGTGAGCATGTGGAGTCAACCAATGGATGAACTCTTGTATCCACATCTAGATAAGAATAATGTCTAATTTAATTTTCAACGTTTTGATGTGGCATACACTGCATAGCCCTCTCTATGTATATGAAAGACATGAAAAACCCTAGCTATGTCATCATTTTTTGTCCGAATCTTCTAGTTACAGTAAATACATAATCTTGAAAAATGTAGTCAAATGATCAATGAAAATCATGCCACCAATGAATCTCAGAACGTATTCATGTGAAAATATCAGTATAGTTATATTTTAAACATAATCGGCTATATAGATGAAGTTTTCTTCTATCCATGGCATGCATAATTGACTCCCGACAATAGAGTTTTCATCGTCCTATACCTTAATTCCCAATAGTCTTTGGACTAGATCAAACCACTATGCACCAACTTGGTCTGTCATAGCCACACTGTCTATGGGGGGGGCAACATAATGGGAAAATACTTAAGATTAATAGTCATATATCCCTCTTGAAAAGAAATGTAAGTGCCTTTGACCTCTATCTCTCTACTAGAGAAATAATGAGCAGATGATCAATGAATATGAAGTCACACATTGCTACACCATAGAACCCATCACGATGGGAATTAGGGGTTATAGAGGGAGGTGGTGAAACATGATAGAAATGATGTGACATTTGTGCTCTCAAAGCTGGGATCAGATGTCCCTCTATGACCAGCCATGAAACATGTATTTCCATGAATGTGAGCAATGGAGGGACCACCATATCTACCTATGATACCATTGTTATTTTTTATATTTCATTCAATACAATTTGAAAAATATTTTTAAAAAAATACAAGAAGGAAATTGAGATATATAGTTAATGTTTATAATTAAGAAATATGATAAAAAATGAGGTAAAAAATAGTTGTGAATGATGTTGTTGGCTTAATACATGAATTTCTGGTTTTAATAATCTCCAGTTATGTTTAATTTATCTTTAAAAAAAAATTTATATCAACCATGATGAAAATTATGCCTAGTACAAGGGGTTGTATGATATATTCAACTGACTATGTGATTTGAAGTTTAAAGACACGTAAAATTCAAGGGAAATTTTTTCTTAATTTTCTATGGTATTTTACAAGAATGCAGTTTCTGATGGCACCTAATTGCAAGGCCTGGTGTGCCCGAAATCAATTTCTGATGTTTAGCTCGGGTACGTTCAGTAAACGAATGAGCGGGTTTTCCTAACATTCGAAACGGTGCTCAGAATCAAAATCTGAGGGCACCAATGAAACCACATCACCGGTAATTGATTAGGAACACTTTTTCTAGAGTTGCGTTTTCTCGGGTGTGGTTATTAAAAAAAGGGTTAACTAATTAATAAAATAAAAGTTGTGCCACAATTTTTATTTTATGTTCTAAGTAGTTTAAACCTACTTATGGAAGTTTAGGTGGGACCCACTATATCCTAACCCCTCTTGATAGGATATTAGTGAGGTGGGCCCCACACGATCCCCACCTTTCAACTTCCTTAAACCCCCATTATTTTGTAACACACCCGCACCCCCTTATTAAATTCCAAGTCAACTCTCACATTAATTGGACTGTTAAGACTCTTCAATTAATTCTATTAGTTGAATGAATTCTTTTGAATTTCAAATGGAATGTTGGTTTGTGTGTGTTAATTAAATAAGACAAAGTCTTATTTCATTAGGGGTTGCTTCGTTGTGTTGAGAGGGAGAGTTCCACGAACAACTTCATCTTCCTCCTTGAAGAACGCGAAGAACGCACCGACACCGACGAAGAACGTTAATTCCTTGGAGATCGACATCGCGACACCATGTACAACGACGTTGACGATCCTCTTCACTGCGACGCTGTGTACCGCGACGTCGACGGCGGTTATGGAGCCACACCCCGCGACGTC
This sequence comes from Viscum album, assembly GCA_963277665.1. NCBI lineage: Eukaryota > Viridiplantae > Streptophyta > Magnoliopsida > Santalales > Viscaceae > Viscum > Viscum album. The sequence goes on from OY728148.1 coordinate 792,286,430, forward strand.
ACTTTCCGCGATGCTCATCGATCGTCAACTCGTTATCGAGGTAGGGGTTTGAGTTCAAATATTGATTTAAATTTTCACTTGCTTGACGAGGATATTTATTCTTTTTGGGCCGCCTGTTATCGTTATAATGGGAGGAGGTCGGACCACACGAACACGGCCGACCCTCCTCCCTCCTTGATGTTGTTCTTGTTGCGGCACGAACAAAGGCAGTACGGTACAACGACACTGCGCGGGAACATGGAGAATCGCGGCGAAGAAGCGCGGTGCCGTTGCGCTATGCCGTTGAGGCCGAATGAACCCGCGGACGGAGTTGATCTGCAACGAAGGGGGTGCAGCACCGTCGCGCCACACCGAAGAACCAAAAAGACACCGCGGCCGGAGTGGGGCTGCGGCGGAGGGGCGTAGTGTCGTCGCGTCGTGCCGGTCGGACCAAGGCCGCAGCCTTTGGCCACGGCAGAGCAGGGAGCGGCAGCCGGAACCACCGGCCGCTGGCGTGTCGGAGGGGTGAGACCACGGGGTCCTGCAGCGGTAGCATGGTCGGCCAGCCGGGTCGGCCGATCGGAGAAAGTCGGGGTTCGTAACCCCCTTCTGGCCAAAGGAGCGGCCCCCACATGGGGCCGCCATTTCAAAATAGGGGGGCAGCGCGCCCCCCTTCTGCAGCAGCTCGGCCAGTACTGAGCTGGCCATTCGGGTCGTGCCCGCGCCAGGCCAACCGGTCGCCCAGGTCTGACCGTCCGCACCGGGTCGGGCCGCGCAGGTCGGGTCATGCTGCGCCGGCAGGGTCAGGCCGCGCCCACCAGGCCGGGTTGCGCCCTATAGGGCTGGACCCGGACCCGGTATGGGTCAACCCGGTTCGGCCCAACCCAGGGGGTCTCGAGCCGGATCGGTCTGGGCCCAAAACCCCCTAATACCAGACAAGTTCGTTTAAATGCCCATAACATGGGCTACGGACCTCAGATCAATGCACCATCAGTTGTGATGCGATCCTTGGATCAAGAAGGCCGTATTGGTATATTACACTCAAGGTTTCGGAGAACTTTGGGTATGGACGAATTGGTTCGAACACGAAACCAACCGGGCCCTCGGAGCGGAAACGCTTATAACTTGAGATCCGGATGTCCGAATGACGTGTCGTAGACTTTATTGGATTCCTCTTAGTGTGACAGACCTTTTGGCTTACATTTCTTGAGGTTTGGACGTAGTTGGAGTGTGTTCTGATTGGATTTGACTTAAAAACTAAATGAGCCCCTGGAAAGAAAAAGCCAATAACTCTCAGACCGGGCGTCCGATTGACGCGCCATCTGTCGTGTTGAGTTCCTATCAATGAGACAAAACTTTGGGATATATCAACTCTGGAATACATTTCAGTTGATGTATCGACCCCTTGGCTCATGGAGCATACCCTCCTAGAAATGAGCATGCTTTGTGCGGGAACCCTAGAGTTGGCTACGACTATGATGACGATGACGACTGCACTGAAATCCTTTGTGGGTTCAATAGCGACGATGACTGCACTGAAATCCTCCATGGGTTTGGCAGTGATGATGACCGTACTGAAATCCTCAGTGGGTTCGACGGTGATGACAACTGTTCTTGTATCCTACGTGGGTCTGGCAGTACTACTGTTCTTGTATCCTACGTGGGTCTGGCAGTGTTTGACTTTGTACTTGTATCCTACGTGGGTCCGACAGAGTAGCTAGTCTTGTATCCTACATGGGTCCGACAGCTTAGCTGGTTTAGTACCCTACCTAGGTCCTAGCTTAGATGAATCAGTGGCTACATTTGATCATCTCTATCACCTTACTAAGAAGTATACCTATGTGATCTGAGTCTTGACTTTCAATCATTATCTTCGATATGATTTACTTAATTTCCTATGTGGATTGTGTTGTGATTTTTTGTGTGGATTGGGTTGTGCTATCCTATGTGGACGTGATCGAACTTGGGCACAGATGTTGGAGCCTAACTGGAATTGATGACTTATATATATGTATGAGAATATACCTAAGTAGTTTTGGATGTTACTTCGTGATTGTATCTTCCCTTTGTGGATTATCCATTGTGGATTCTGAGAGACCTTTGGGGGTATCGGGGTCCCTACTAAGTAGCATATACTCACCCATGCATGGGCTATGCCCGCACTACGTTGTGTTGAATACAGAAGAAAGACAACGCTAATTGTGGTTGAGGCTTGTGGAGCAGGTCGGTACTTGGCGGTGGACCACTGGGCGGGATGTACATAGAGCGGATGACTGGACTCAAGGATATGCAGAGGCTATCTGTACCCACCCTTCAAGTGGGACTTCCAGTGGATGGCTCGACGTTGCTGCTTTACTTTCAATTGTTGTACTTTCTCTCCAGTTGTACTTTACTTTCAATTTGGGTTTGTATTCTCGCCCATTTACTTTCCGCACATACTATTGTACCCAGTTTAACTTAGTGTTTACTTTTACTGGCTTACTCTGTTGTGATTGTTTACCTTATAAGGCAATGCCTACACCTTTTTCTAGGATTTACACCTTTGTTTCTAGTCTCTAGCCTCTGGCCTACGAGAGGCGGGCTTGGGGTAGTCACGAAATGGGTCCTGAGGACGGGTCGTGACAAATTGGTATCTAAGGAGTTCGGTTCTACCACAAAACTCAGGACTCTGAACATTCTTCTATGAAGAAATAATGCTAAGGGTATTGAGTGTGGTTATTAGTTTAGGGAGTCTAGAATTGGTGCGGTGGCCGACGTATCCGTACACCTGGACCCTGACTTCTGATTTTTGACTCAATGCACGAAAACATTGATTGCATGTGAGTTTCAAAAGTTTTCTTTGTGATTACTTTGTGTCAGCTCACCAGGTATATTTTTATGATCGTGGCGCACTTGTCTCTTTTTAGGATGGCCCTATGACGACATCCAGCTAGGGTTCCAAGCTTTGTGCGAGACGAATGCCCACCGAGCGACGAGGCCTCGGTGCAGGGCCTTTTTACTGCGGAGGCATCGTCGGTACCTCTACCCACCGAGCCTCTGATGCCACCAGTCCCAGACGCTGACAGTGCACGTGGCCTTAGTACACCGCACGCGTTTCAGCATCATAGACTTCCCAGGTTCCGCGGGGAGATGGACCCTAAGGCAGCCGAGGATTGGATGGAGGAGGTTGTTCAAGTTTTTAGGCTAGTGTGGACACCAGATGACCTCATGGTGATCCTTGCAGCGAGCCTCCTGCACGCGGCAGTAGGAAGATGGTGGAACTTGATGCTCCAGGTGCACAACGAGGCATCTCTCCTCTAGATGGACTTTAAGAGCCTCTTTCGCTCAGAGTTAGTCCTAGACACCCTCTGTGTGGTGTGCATTTAGGAGCTACTACAGCTGCGGCAGGGCAGCATGACGGTCACCCAGTACTTGGTGAGATTTACCGATCTCTCGCGCTATTCGACAGATATGGTACGGGACCCATTCTTCCAGGCCCTGACCTTCGATCAGTGACTGAGCCATGAGATTAGGGAATCGATGATCTCCCTCAGCATTCCGACATAGGCAGGAGTACTGGTGTGATCCCTTCTCATAGAGAGATTTCTTAGTGAGCCTACACCAGCAGTGAGACCTACCGCAGGGCGGCATGTAGCAGAGTCATCTGCAGCTGGCAGTTGACGAACATCGCAGGTGTCCAGGTGGACCAGATCATCATGCGGACGGCCTCAGGACACTGGCTCAGAGGTACGGGGAACATGGTGTAGAGCCAGGCATCCGAGGAGCAAACAGTGCTACACATGCGGCGGGCAGGGCCACATGGCTCGTGACTGCCCGACCCGCCGTGAAGAGGAGTAGCAGATGGTTGAGGGTCCACCAAGGCAGAGGGTCGACCGTGGTGGTCCTCAAGGTGTAGGAAAATGAGGCAGATGATCTGGACGAGCAACAGGTGGTGGGCCACGCTTTGAGGCTTTACCACCACCACCACCCGGAGGTCCACCCCGACCACAGGGAGCTGGTGGGAAGAGACAGGCTCAGCTTCAGGTAGTGCAGGCCTATGACCATGGCATGCCAGAGATGATTCGAGGTACTATCTGTGTCTACTCCACCCTTTCTGCAGTTCTTATAGACACATGAGCGAGTCATTATTTTATTGTCGTTGCCCTTGTTCGGAGCTCGTAGATTCCGACAGAGTCGTTGGCTCAATCCTGACGACTAGAGAACCCTACAGGAGCAGACTCGATGATTACGCACTGGTGCTGGTAGTGTGAGCTTACTCTAGGAGGCGAGAGCTTCAGTTGGGAACTTCTTTTAGTGGCGTTGAGGCCTTACTACATCATCTTCGACATGGGTTGGTTATCTACAGTCCATGCTCAGATCGACTGTATTAGGCGCAAGGTGTGATGTGTTCGCACCGATGGGAGCTGGTTCACCTTCACCACCAAGAAGGGAGCCTTTTCAGCACAGGATGGAATCACTCAGAGGAGAGGACATCCAATAACTCATCAGTTGGAAAGCCTCATCCTAGGAGCAGTTAACGTGCAGAGTCCTAGTTTTCCTACAGTGGTGGATCAGTGTGCGGATGTTTTCCCTGATGACGTTCAAGGACTACCTCCTCGCAGAGAGGTAGAATTCTATCTTGACCTGTACCCCAGTACATCCCTAATATCCACTCCAGCATATCGGATGGACCCTGCTGAGCTTCGAGAGCTACAGGTACTGTTGGAGGACTTGCCGGGAAAGGGATTCATCCGACCTAGTGTTTCACCCTGGGCTTCCTTGATTTTGTTTGCCAAAAAGGAGGACGGGAGCTTGCGACTTTGTGTCGACTATCGTCGCCTGACCCAGGTGACCGTGAGGAACAAGTATATGCTATCGAGGATTGACGACCTCTTCGATCAGCTCAAGGTAGCACGGTTGTTCTCAAAGATAGACCTCAGATCAGGCTATCATCAGCTCAGAGTTCGGGATGAGGACGTACAGAAGATGACCTTCAGATGTCGGTATGGCCACTATGAGTTCTTGGTTATGCCTTTCGGCATAAACAACACTGTAGTAGTGTTCATGGGACTCATGAACAGGATCTTTCATCCATACCTCGATTGATTTGTTGTGGTCTTCATCGACGACATATTGATTTACTCGATCACTGTGAAGGAGCACTCCTACCACTTGTGGGTTGTACTGGACACACTCCAAGAGCACCATATTTATGATAAGCTCTTGAAGTTCCAGTTCTGGTTATGTGAGGTCCACTTCTTGGGACAAGTCTTCTCTGAGGCAGGAGTTGTAGTGGATCCTATGAAGATCGAGGCAGTGCTAGCTTGGGATCCACCCAGGAGCGTGATGGAGGTGCGCAGTTTTTTCGATCTAGCTGGATACTACCGGAGGTTTGTGCCAGACATTTCCAGAGTTGTGGCACCTCTTTTAGCTTTGATGAAGAAGGAGAAACCCTTTGTGTGGTTAGATAGATGTCAGCAGAGCTTCCAGGATCTGAGACAGAGATTGACCAGCGCACCTATCTTAAGGCTACTGTAGGAGGGAGTATGGTACGTAGTCTACTGCGATGCATCAGGGAATGGGCTCAGATGTGTCCTGATGCAGGAGCAAGCATTGATCACCTATGGATCACGGCAGTTGAAGAAGCATGAGCAGAACTACACTACCCATGACCTGGAGTTAGCAGCAGTGGTCTTCACTCTATAGTTTTGGTGACACTATCTGATGGGCGAGCTCTTTACAGTCTACTCTGACCATCAGAGTCTTAGGTAAATCTTCTCGTAGAAGGACCTGAACCTGAGATAGCGATGATGGCTCGAGTTCCTCCAGGACTATGAATTTGAGATAGTCTATACTCCTGGAAAGGGGAACGTAGTAGCTGATGCTCTCAGCAGGAGGACGGGCATTCATCTACTTGGGGAGGTGACGGAGCAGCTAGCCACTTTGCAGATATCCTTTGTGGATAGAGATGGAGCAGCCTTTCTTCAGTCACTCACATTCACTCCTCCACTACTACAGTGGGTCAGAGAGGCACATCATGGGGACGTTGACTATGATACGCGGTGTGCACAGATATTCGCAGGACAGGCACCTGATGGATTCTCTATAGGAGTAGATCACGATATCCTTTTCAGAGGACGTACCATGGTACCAGCTGCTTTATAGGAGGAGGTGCTGAGGGAGTTTCACACTTCCCCTTTGGCGGTACATCCATGACTGGAAAAGATGTACCAGGATCTCAGACGTCAGCACTGGTGGCTAGGTATGAAGAAGGCTGTGGTAAAGCTCGTTTCTCGATGCCTCACCTGCCAGCAGGTGAAGGCAGAGCACCAGGTACCAGCAGGCTTGGTACAACCCTTGGAGGTCCCGGAGTGGAAGTGGGATGGGATATCTATGGATTTCGTGACTGGACTTCCACGTACATCCAAAGTTCATGACTCCATTTTTGTGATTCTCGATCGACTCACCAAGTCGACCCACTTTCTACCCATCAGAGAGCAGGGCTCAGTAGAGAGATTGGGACATCTCTACATTCATGATATTGTACGGCTTCACGGTGTTCCATCATGAATCGTCTCAGATTGAGATGCTCGCTTTACTTCCTGGCTTTGGAAGGGGTTGTAGGAGGCATTCGGGACACAGCTATGTCTGAGCACCGCCTTTCACCCTCAGACAGATGGTCAAAGGGAGAGGACCATTCAGACTCTCGAGGACATGCTCCTTGAATATTTCCTTGACTTTGGTCACAGCTGGGAGGACCAACTACCCTTGGTGGAGTCTATGTACAACAACAGCTACCACTCCACCATCAGGATGGCACCATACGAGGCTTTGTACGACCGACCTTGCAGATCACCTATGTGCTGGAAAGACCCTGGGGAGTTAGTACTTGTGGGACCAGAGATGGTCCAAGCCCCAACTGAAAAGGTCTAGGTCATCCAGGAGTGGATGAGGACAGCTCAGAGCCAGCAGAAGTCTTATGCTGACAGGAGGCGGAGACCACTGGAGTTCGAGGATGGTGACCACGACTTCTTGTGGGTCTCACCTCGAAGTGGATTATGGAGATTTGGCCTAGGTGGAAAGTTATCTCCACGCTCTATCGGACCATTCCAGGTTCTCAGCAGGATAGGTGAGGTGTCTTATCACCTGGCTGTACCACCTCAGTTGCACCGAGTGCACGATGTCTTCCACGTATCTCAGCTGAGGAGATACGTGCACGACCCGACGCATATCATCGACCATGGGGAGCTGGACCTTGACGATGGGGAGACTTTTGCGGAGGTCCCAGTGGAGATTGAGGATCGACAGAATAAGGTCCTATGTGGGCAGTCGATTCCTTTAGTGAGCATCAGATGGAAGCATGGGAACATCCAAGAGAGCACTTGGGTGCGGGAGTCTCATATGCATGCACAATACCCACATTTTTCCCCCTAGTATATGATGTATCTTTACGGGGACGTAAAGCCCTGAGGTGGGAGTAATGTAAAGACCTATAAAATTCAAGGGAAATTTTTTCTTAATTTTCTTTGGGATTTTACAAGAATGCATTTTCTGATGGCACCTGATTCCGAGGCCCGGTGTGCCTGGAATCAATTTCTGAAGTTTAGCTCGGGTACATTCAGTGAACGAACGAGCGGGATTTCCTAACTTTTGAAACGGTGCTCAGAATCAAAATCTGAGGGAACCAATGAAACCTCAGCACTGGTAAATACTTAAGAACACCTTTTCTGGAGTTGCGTTTTCTCGGGTGTGGTTATTAAAAAAAGGGTTAACTAATGAATAAAATAAAAGTTGTGCAACAATTTTTATTTTATGTTATAAGTAGTTTAAACCTACTTATGGAAGTTGAGGTGGGACCCACTATATACTAACCCATCTTGATAGGATATTAGTGAGGTGGGCCCCACACGAGCCCCACCTTTCAACTTCCTTAAATACCCATTATTTTGTAACACACTCACACCCCCTTATTAAATGCCAAGTCAAATCTCACATTAATTGGACTGTTAAGAATCTTTAATTAATTAAATTAATTGAATGAATTATTTTAAATTTCAAATGGAATGTTGGCTTCTGTGTTTTAATTAAATAAGACAAAGTCTTATTTCATTAGGGGTTGCTTTGTTGTGTTGAGAGGGAGAGTTCCACGAAGAACTTCATCTTCCTCCTTGAAGAACGCGAAGAACACCCCAACACCGACGAAGAACTCTAATTCCTCAGAGATCGACGTCGTGACGCCATGTACCATGATGCCGATGATCCTCTTCATCGTGATGCCATGTACCATGACGTTGATGATGCTTATGGAGCCACACCTCGCGACGCCACTTTCCGCGATGCTCAGCGATTGTCAACTCGTTATCGAGGTAGCGATTTGAGTTCAAATATTGAATTAAATTTGCACTTGTTGGACGAGGATATTTCTTCTTTTTGGGCTATCTGTTATCGTTATAATGGGAGGAGGTCGGACCACACGAATATGGCCGACCATCCTCCTTCCTTGTTGTTGTTCTTATTGTAGCACGAACAAAGGCAGTGCGTTGCAACGACACCATACGAGAACATGGAGAATCGTGGCGAAGAAGCGCGGCGCTATCGTGCCACGCCGGAGAACCATGAAGACACCACGGCCGGAGCGGGGCCGCGGTGGAGGGGCACAACACCATCGCGCCACATTGGTCGGACAAAGGCCGCGGACTTTGGCCGTGGCGTAGTAGGGAGCGGCGGCCGGAACGACCGGTCGTCAACGCGTCGGAGGGGCGGGACCGTGGGGTCCCGTGACAGCAGCACGGCCGGCCAGCCGAGCTAGCTGATCGGAGAAGGATGAGAGTCATAACCCTTGGCTGGCCAAAGGAGCGGCCCCCACGTCGGGCCACCGTTTCAAAACCGGGGGGTAGCGTACCCCCCCCCCCCCTTCTGCGGCAGCTCGGCCAGCACTGAGCTGGCCATGCGGGCCGCGCCCGTGCCAGGCCAACCGGCCGACCAGGCCATACCAGCCACACGAGGCCAGACCGGCCGCACCGGGCTGGGCCGCGCAGGCCGGGCCGGCCGGGCCGGGCTGTTCCCCCCAGGGCGGGCCATGCTCTATCGGGACGGACCCGGACCCGGTTCGGGCCGACCCTGTAACGACCCAAAGTTTAACTAATGGAAATCCCTCTTGATCTAATTAAATTTCTCTTTATATAAAATGTTTTATAAAATGTCAAATTCTTTGGTTTTATGATAAGTGTTGTGACCGTTACTTTTATAGTCGTTGAACAGTGATCACATGGCTATTATAAATATAAGGCTTTAACGAACCCAATTTTACTCAGACAAAGGAAGTGATGGCCTCATCCAATAGAATTTCCACATACGAAGCCCATTTGTCGGAGCTCGGAAAAGAGGTGGAGTCTTTGGTCTTTTCCCTTGACCAATCCCAAGATGAGCTTCATCATGTCAAGCTCAAACGTGACCCTCCACGGGAAAAGTGGATGTTGATTGAAATTACCTCTCGAGCGATGTTATCCGAGTCACCCCAAGAGTCTGTCACCATCGAAAACCTTACCCTTAGGTCTTATGCGGCTATTTTAAGGGGATATGTAACAAATAAGTAATACTATATTCATGTACATTATTTTTGTATATAATAATGAATATAATTTCTCGTCATTTTTTATACATTGTAAATAGTTTTTAAAGTACAAATGGTGTTTTTAGTTATTATTTAATTAAGAATTATATTTTATTAAATTAAGGGATTTCTGAATTAAATAATATTTCAATAAAATATTATTATTAATATTAAATTAATTTCTATTAAATATAAATGATCTTATAATTTTATGAATGCAATTAAAATTTTTTATTAAGGTTTGAAAGCCATTTTTTGTCAAAACCCGTGAATTTTTGATAAATGTCGGTTTTTATTTTAAAAGTGAAAATTAACATATTTATAAATTTTTTTAGATAAAATAAATGTCATATCTGGAATCAGGATGTCGAAATTATCAAACGGTGAATTTTTCATACTTTTCTGAGACAGCCAAATTTTTGGGTAAAAATTAAACACCGTTTAAATATATAATGTGTTTTATGACATCATAATGACCTAATGGTGATGTAATGAAATACTATAATCCTTATTTTCGGCCAATATATGTTTTATCATTAAAATAATGTGATTTTGGGTTTCTTTGACATACTTTTCAAAGCATTAATGGACCCCTCAAGACATATTCAACACTTTGCATTTTTAAATTAATTTCCATGGGAGTGTGACTCACCTCCACATAAGAAACCTTATTATTTTAGGAAGTTCGGACTTGAGACTTATAAAATATTGTTTTCCTCTACCCTTTGCTAAAAACCATGGGAAAAAACCATGGGATGGTTTTTGGTTTGGATTAATTTAATGTAAGGGGACCCAAACCTAAATAATAAATAATTACCTCACTTTTCTTATATAAACCCACCCAACCTCCCACTTCCTCCTCACTCAAAGACCTTGGAGTTCGTCCAACCTCTACCCAACTCTCTCTAGAATCCTCCCAAGGTTCCCCAAGCTCCCATGAATCCTCTCACAAGCCTTTGTAAGCACACTTCCAAGTAAGGGTTTTTTCTTCCTTTCTCATTTTTTTTGTCAATTTTCTTTAAGTTGTATTTCCATTTTAATTTAAATTATGAATTTTGAGGTATGGTTTCGCACCTCCCCCATACATCCCTATTATTGTTTGAATGATGGCATACCCCTTTCTCTCTCATTAAATACCTCCCATGTACACCCGTTACTATACCGAAATTCTGAAAGGAACTTCTCTCTCCTCTTTTTTATTCAAGCAATAATTTTGTATGATGAATCTAAATTCCATTACAATTGTTGGGACATGTATCTATATGACCTCCTGACTGTCAATTACATGTAAATATGATTAGGAACCAATTTCTCTCTCATAAACCTTTTTTTATGAATTCTTATGTCACGTCGTTACGCTGCCGAAATCGCACCGATTTTCTAAGACAATGTCATTGTGTAGTGAATACCATGCCCATTTCTCCATCAAGGGTATTCACCTTTATGCACATTTACTTATTGATTGTAAAGTTTCATGTATTAATTCCACATTCCTTTATCGTGGAATAAATTATTGTGTTTTATGAATCCATGTTTTAGGATCCATGTGGCACACTTGTGCATGAAATGAAATGTTTAAGAAGGGTGCGCCCTTATAGCACTCCAATGCATTGGGTAAAGTATAGTATCAGGATACATCATGTGCAATGAGTCTTGACTCATGCTAATTCAAGGTCAATGAGGGTTTACTCATGCTTCATGTGCAATTAGGGTTTACTCATTCTCCATGTGCAATGAGCCTTGGCTCATGTTAATTCCATGATAAGTGTTGTTGCCACATCTCCATGTTATGATTATCATGATTTATCATGCCTTTATGTTCATGTCTCTTTTATGCTCTATTGATTATTCCTATTGTCTAACATGTATTGTACTCCTCATGTTATTCCATGTGTACTCCCTTACTGGGATTTATAACTCACCCTTTTCATATGCATGTCCTCAGGTCATCCAATGCAATGCTAAGTACGAAGGAATGTAGTGGTCATGAAAAGGAAGTTTTCAATAAAGATGTTGTAATTTATGTTTTAAGTTTTTATTTAATGATCCTTATCACCAAAGACACTAAACCTCTTGATCTTCTATGTTGTATCAAGTGATGTTTTATATAATAAATAATGTTTAAGTTGTAATAAAAAGCAGGGTTGTCATAGTTGGTATCAGAGGATAGGTTTAGTTATTTTTGGGATTAGGAAACCCTATTAAAGCCTTAGATTCAAGACTAAGTATAATAAAAACATCCCTAAGTTTTGTTAATTACTAAGTAAGTGGTTTATCAAACAAATACATCCCTGTCTGGATACGAGCAGGTAGTGGTGGTTCTGGCATAGATGTATCCTAGGGGTAAAACCCGAAAACACCGCTTTGAGCTAGACTCGAATGGGAACTGATGAACGACAATGGGCCTTGCTGCACTCTTGGTTACGACACTCCTAGGGGATATGTTTTGATAAATTCACAATCTTATTATGAACCCTAATTAAGGGAAAATGTCCCTATGAATATATGTTAGAAAGTAGATAATGAGAAGCCTAGATTGAAGCCTATAGACTCATGAGTTAAGGAAATAAAAGTTTATTTTTGAGTCATCATCTTTTGTATTTGGATTACCCTTTATGTGTTACCCCTAAATTTCCTTTTATTCCATCCAATGGCCGGTAATATGAGGACTCGGGCTAACAACCGTTGTGAAGATCAGTGTGATGACTATACTAATGAGATGCCAAATCCAATGGGAGCGGGAATCGCGAACTTTGTCACGCTTCTCTCTCAGATAACTCAAGTTTTGAATAGAAACACGTGTCAAGAGGAACATTCAACCCCCCTAAGAAAGAACAAGTTGCTATCGAGAGCTTCATGAGACAAAGGCCTCCTAATTTTAGTGGATCATCTGATCCCATGATCGCTGAACAATGGATCAACTCCATTGAAAAGATCTTCTCCATCATCCAATGTTTTGAAAAAGAGAAGGTTATCCGGGATTCTTATCGTATGGAGGGTGAAGCTAATCAATGGTGGGCGTTGATAAAAAATATGAAGCCTGAGAAGGAGATCGAGGCCTTGTAATGGAAGGAATTCCGGAAGATGTTTTTCGATAAATATTTTCCGCACACCCTCCAGCTTAATATGGAAAGGGACTTCCTTTACCTCAAGAAAAAAGATGAAGAATCTATTGGAGTTTATGAGGAAAACACCACAAGGCTTTCACAATATTCTTTCGGCTTTGTCATTACCCCCGAATGCAAGGTTGACTGCTTCTTTGGTGGGATTAAGCCTAGCTTGCGGAAAGCATTAGTGATCCGTGACTTCGAAAGCTATGAAGAAATTGTCTGATGTGCCCTCAAGGTCGAAATGGAGATCGGATAATCACAAGGTTATCATGGGGATAAGAATCATGAGGTGGAATTCAATGCTGGTGGTCCGATGGATAAATCCAACGGTGCTAAGAAGTTCCATCACCCCACCTTCCAAAAGTGCAGAAAGAAGAACCCAGGAAATTGTCTTAAGGGGACGAGAAAATGCTTCAGGTGTGGATGAGAAGGACACCTAGCTGGTAACTATCGTCAAGAAGGACCCACGGCTGTGACAGAGGAGAGGAATGCTCCGTTCGAACCTCAACACGTTGTTCAATGCTATGAATTCAAAGAACTGAGTCATTTTTCAAATCAGTTCCCTAATCCAAGGGTTTTCGGAGGCAACCGACAACCTCCAAGATAGCAAGGAAGAGCTTTTGCCATCACTTCTGCCGAAGTGAACCCTGACAACGAAGTGGTGACAAGTACTCTAGTTATTCATTCATGAATAGCGAACAAACTCTTTGATTCGGGTTCTACGCATTCTTTTATATCTCAAAAGTTTAGTAGAACAATCCCAGCACCACCACAAATCATGGAAGTAAAGATGTCGGTGAGTACGGCAAATGGGGAAATCATTACATCCCATGAATATAAGTCCTCCCCTATTATAATCTGTGGATTTAATTTCCCGGAAAACCTCATCATACTCCCTTTGGAGGAATTTTATGCAATTCTTATCATGGATTTACTTTCCTTATACAGAGCCAACATAAATTGTCGGGAGAGGGAAATCACACTTCATATGGAGAATCGACCCCCGATTCTTTACAAGTTTCAGGAGGAAGATGAATCTCCTTTAACTCCATCATCTCAATCATGGATATTACTACCCTATGAGCACGTGTATCTGGCTCAGATGATTGAGTCTAAAAAAGAAACAATCCTTGAAGAAATGCCTATTGTGAGGAAATTCGCAGAAGTGTTTCCCGAGGAATTGTCTGGTCTTCCTCCTAGAAGAGATGTTGAGTTCCCAATTGAACTTATACCTGGGGCATTACCAATATCCAAGACTCCATATAGAATGGCTGCTTTTGAGCTTGAAGAGATGAAGAAACAACTACAGGGGAATATGGATAAAGGGTTTATACGCCCAAGTGCTTCACCATGGGGTGTACAAGTCCTTTTCATCAGGAAGAAGGATGGGTCAATGTGGATTTGCATCGATTATCGTGATCTTAACAAAATCACGATAGAGAACAAGTATCCTCTCCCATGAATTGATGACTTGCTCGATCAGTTACGTGGAGCACAATACTTCTCCATGGTGGACATGCGGTCGGGATATTATCAAGTTAGGGTGAAGAAGGAATATATCCCCAAGACTGCTTTTCGTACAAGGTACGAGCACTATGAATTCATAGTAATGCCTTTAGGACTCACCAATGCTCTAGGAATATTCATGGACTTGATGAATAGATTCTTTAGTGATTACCTTGACATATTTGTGGTAGTCTTTATAGATAATACTCTAATATACTCCGAAACCAAGGAGGACCACGAGGAGCATTTAAGAACTGTACTAGAGACTTTGCGCAAGGAGAAGCTCTATGTAAAGTACAAAAAGTGTGAGTTCTGGTTGAAGGAAGTCTCATTCTTGGGCTATATCATCACAAGCAATGGGATATCTATGGACCCCTCCAAAATAGATGCAATTGAGGGATGGCCGAGGCCATCATCGGTAACAGATATCCGTAGCTTCTTGGGGTTAGCTAAATATTATCTACAATTTGTGAGAAATTTCTCACGATTGTCCAACCCTCTTACCAAGATAACTCGAAAGGGACTAAAGTTTTCTTGGAGTGATGAATGTGAAGAAATCTTCAAGGAGTTGAAAAGGAGGCTTATCACTGCACCTATGCTCACTTTACCCACAAGTGGGGATCTTTTTGTGGTATTCAGTGATGCTTCGAAGAAGGGATTAGGATGTGTGATGATGCAAAATGATAAAGTGATATCTTATGCCTCAAGGCAGTTAACAATCCATGAGAGAAACTATCCAACGCAGGATATGGAGTTGGCGGCGGTGATCTTTGCCTTGAAAATCTGGCAGCATTATCTCTATGGAGAGAAATGTGAGATATATACTAACCACAAGAGTCTTAAATATATATTCACACAGAAATAGCTTAATATGTGCCAGAGAAGATGGATAGAGCTCATCAAGGATTATGATTGTTCAATGCATTACCACCCTATGAAAGCGAACAAGGTGGCGAATGCCCTAAGTAGAAAGGATCCAGTGATTCTATCAATGATGAGAATTGAGAAGGATCCAATCTTCTTAGACTTGATGAAGATGGATGTGTGAATCATAAAGAAGGGAACATCATCAATCCTTTCACAAATTATTTCTCAACCATCTCTTTTGGAAAGGTTAAAGGATGCTCAAAAGGATGATGTGGGAATTCAAGAAAAGGTGGAAGCTATCAAAAAAAGGGAAATCCTTAGAGTTTAATATTAATGAAGAAATAATTGTGCGGTTTGGGAAAAGGCTATGTGTTACATCAAGTCCGGAGCTGAAGAAGAAACTTTTAGATGATGCACATAGGTAAAATTTCTCTATTCCCCCAGGGAGCACAAAGATGTATCGAGATCTTCGAGAAAACTTTTGGTGGGATAATATGAAGAAGGAGATCGCTGAATATACATCAAAGTGCCTAGTGTGTCTGCAAGTGAAGGCAGAGAGGCAGAAGTCTAAGGGGATGATGCAACCATTACCCATACCAAAATGGAAATGGGAGAACATCACCATGGACTTTGTCACCGGAATTCCAAGGACATCCAAAGGCAACAATGAAATCTGGGTTGTTGTGGATCGTCTTACAAAGACACCACACTTCATTACTATTCGGGAGGATTTCTCTTTGGATCAACTAGAACGGATATATATCAAGGATGTGGTACAGTCCCATGGATTACCACTATCTATTGTGTCTGACTGAGATCCATGATTCACCTCTATGTTTTGGAAGAGTCTTTAACATGATCTGAATACTATACTGAACTTTAGTATGGCCTATCATCCTCAAACTGATGTCCAATCCGAGCGGACTATCCAAACGCTTGAGGATATGTTGAAAGTGTGCTCAATGGACTTTAAAGGAGGATGTGATCAACATCTTCCTCTAGTTGAGTTCTCTTATAATAACAGTTTCCACTCGAGCATCCAAATGTCACCATATGAAACCCTATATGGGAAAAGGTGTAGAACACCAGCATGTTGGGATGAGGTCGGTGAACGTAAGCTGCTTGGACCAAAAATGGTCGAAGAAATGGTGGAGAAGGTGAAAACCATTCAGCAGCATATCAAGGCAGTTCAGAGTTTACATGAGATTTATGCAGATAATCGTTGATGAGACCTTGAGTTTAAAGTTTGAGACATGGTGTTTTTATGCATAACTCCGTGGAAGAAGGTCATGAGGTTTGGAAGGAAGGGGAAGTTAATTCTAAGGTACATCGGCCCTTCGATATTCTTGATCTTGTTGGGGTTGTGGCCTATCGACTAGCACTTCCACCTACTATGGCCAAGGTGCATGATTTGTTTCATTTATCTCTCTTAAGGAAGTACACACCAGACCCTTCACATGTAATCTCTTCTGAGGTCGTACAATTGGAAGATGATCTTTGTTATGAGGAGCAACCAGTGAAGATCTTAGATCGTAGAGAAAAAGTTCTATGAAATAAGACAATGCCCCTTGTCAAGGTGTTGTGGAGAAACCACAAGTTTGAAGAAGCAACTTGGGAGTCGGAGGATATGATGAAGCTGAGTTACCCACATTTGTTTTAGTGTGGGAAAAGGAAAATTTCGAGGGAGAAATTTCTTAAGGGGGAATATTGTAACGACCCAAAGTTTCATTAATGTAAATCCCTCTTTATCTTATTAAATGTCTCTTTATATAAAATGTTTTATAAAATGTCAACTACTTTGGGTTTATGATAAGAGTTGTGACCAATACTTTTATAGTCGTTGAACAATGATCACATGACTAGTATAAATATAAGGCTTTAACGAACCCAATTTTACTTAGACAAAGGAAGAGATGGCCTCATCCAGTAGAATTTCCCTATAAAAAGCCCATTTGTTGGAGCTCGGAAAAGAGGTGGAGTCTTTGGGCTTCGCCCTTGACCAATCCCAAGCTGAGCTTCATCATGTCAAGCTCGAACATGACTGTCCACGGGAAAAGTGTAAGTTGATTGAAATTACAACTCGAGCGATGTTATCCGAGCCACCCCAAGAGTCTGTCACCATTAAACACCTGAACCTTAGTTCTTATGCAGCTATTTTAAGGTGTTATATAACAAATAAGTAATACTATGTTCATGTACATTATTTTTTTATATAATAATGAATATAATTTCTTGTCATTTTTTATACATTGTAAATAGTTTTTAAAGTACAAATGGTGTTTTTAGTTATTATTTAATTAATAATTCTATTTTATTAAATTAAGGGATTTTTGAATTAAATAATATTTTAATAAAATATTATTATTAATATTATATTAATTTTTATTAAATATAAATGATCTTATAATTTTATGAATGCAATTAAAAAATTTTATTAAGGTTTGAAAGCCATTCTTGTCAAAACCCGTGAATTTTTGATAAATGTCAGTTTTTATTTTAAAAGTGAAAATTAACATATTTAGAATTTTTTTTAGATAAAATAAATGTCATTTCTGGAATCAGGACGTTTAAATTATCCAATGGTGAATTTTTCATAATTTTCTGAGACAGTCAAATGTTTGGGTAAAAATTAAAAACTGTTTAAATATATAATGTGTTTTATGACATCATAATGACCCAATGGTGATGTAATAAAATAAAATAATCCCTATTTTCTGCCAATATATGTTTTATCATTAAAATAATGTGATTTTGGGTTTGTTTGACTTACTTTTCAAAGCATTAATGGAACCCTTAAGACATATTCACCACTTTTCCTTTTTAAATTAATTTCCATGGGAGTGTGACTCACCTCCACATAAGCAACCTTATTATTTTAAGAAGTTCGGACTTGAGCCTTATAAAATACTTTTTCCCTCTTACCTTTTCCAAAAACCATGGTCAAAAACCATGGGATGGTTTGTGGTTTGGATTAATTTAATGTAAGGGGACCCAAACCTAAATAATAAAGAATTCCCTCACCTTTCCTATATAAACCCACCCAAGCTCCCACTTCCTCCTCACTCAAAGCCCTTGGAGTTCGTCCAACCTCTGACCAACTCTCTATAGAATCCTCCCAAGGTGCCCAAAGCTCCCAATAAGCCTCTCACAAGCCTCTCTCTAGCCTTTGGAAGCACACTTCCAAGTAAGGGTTTTTTCTTCCTTTCTCGTTTTTTTTTTCAATTTTCTTTAAGTTGTATAGCCCTTTTAATTTCAATTATGAATGTTGGGGTATGGTTTCACACCTCCCCCACAATTCCCTCTTATTGTTTGAATGATGGGATACCCCTTTCTCTCTCATTAAATTCCTCCCATGTACACCCATTACTATGCCGAAATTCTAAAAGGAACTTCTCTCTCCTCTTTTTTATTCAAGCAATACTTTTGTATCATGAATCTAAATTCCATTACAATTGTTGGGACATGTATCTATATGACCTCCATACTGTCCATTACATCTAAATATGATGAGGAACCACTTTCTCTCTCATCAACCTTTTTTTATGAATTCTTATGTCACGCCGTTACGCTGTAGAAATCGCACCGATTTTCTAAGCCAATGTCATTGTGTAGTGAATACCTTGCCCATTTCTCCATCAAGGGTATTCACCTTTATGCACATTTACTTATTGATTGTAAAGTTTCATGTATGAATTATAAATTCCTTTATCGTCGAATAAATGATTATGTTTTATGAATCCATGTTTTATGATCCATGTGGCACACTTATGCATGAAATGAAATGTTTAAGAAGGGTGCACCCTTATAGCGCTCCAATGCATTGGGTAAAGTATAGTATCATGATACGTCATGTGCAATGAGTGTTGACTCACGCTAACTCAAGTGAAACGAGGGTTTAATCATGATTCATGTACAATGATGGTTTACTCATGCTCCATGTGCAATGAGCCTTGGCTCATGCTAATTCCATGATAAGTGTTGCTGCCACTTCTCCATGTTATGATTATCATGCTTTATCATGCCTTTATGTTCATGTTTGTTTTATGATCTATTTATTATGCCTATTTTCTAAAATGTATTGTACTCCTCATGTTATTCCATGTGTACTCTCTTACTGGGCTTTATAGCTCACCTTTTTCTTATGCATGTCCTCAGGTTATCCCATGAAATTATAAGTACGAAGGAATGTAGTGGTCATGAAAAGGAAGTTTTTAATAAAGATGTTGTATTTCATGTTTTAAGTTTTTATGTGATGATCTTAAGCCCCAAATATACTAAACCTCTCGATCTTATTTTTTATATCAAGTGATGTTTTATGCAATAAATCATGTTTAAGTTGTAATAAAAAGAAGGGTTGTCATAGACCCAAGGGGTCTCGGGCCGGGTCGGTCCGGGCCCAAAACCCCCTAATACCGGACAAGTTTGTTTAAATTCCCGTAACATGGGCTACAAACATCCGATTGATGCACCATCAGTTGCGATGTGATCCTCGGATCAAGACGGTCATTTCTCTATAATACACTCAAGGTTTCAGAGAACTTTGGGAATGGCCGAGTTGGTTCGAACACGAAACCAACCGGGCCCTCGGAGCAGAAACGCTTATAACATGAGCTCCGGACGTCCGAATGACGTGCCGTTGACTTTGTTGGATTCCTCTTAGTAAGAAGGACCTTTTGTATTACTACACTCAATTTTTGGATGTATTTGGAGTGTGTTTGGGTTGGTTTTGACTTAAAAACCAACCGGGCCCCTGGAACAAAAAAGCCAATAACTCTCAGATCGGGCGTCTGATTGACGCACCGTCTGTCGTGTTGAGTTCCTATCGATGAGACGGAACATTGGGATACATAAAATCTGGAATATGTGTCAGTTGATGTATCGACCCATTGGATCGTGAAGCGGACCCTCCCAGAAACGAGCATGCTGTGTGCGGGAACCCTAGAGCTGGTTGCGACTGCGACGATGATGATGACTGCACTGAAATCCTACATGGGTTAGGTAGCGACGACAAATGCACTGAAATCCTCTGTGGGTTCGGCAGTGATGAAAACCATACTGAAATCCTCCTTGGGTTCGACAATGATGACTATTGTTCTTGTATCCTACGTGGGTCCGACAGTACTACTATTCTTCTATCCTACGTGGGTCCGGCAGTGCCTGACTCTGTACTTGTATCCTATGTGGGTCCGGCAGAGTAGCTGGTCTTGTATCCTACATGGGTTTGGCAGCTTAGCTGGTTTAGTATCCTATGTGGGTCCCAGATTAGATGAATCAGTGGCTACATCTGATCATCTCTATCACCTTACGAAGAAGTATACCTGTGTGAGATGAGTCTTGACTTTCAATCATTATCTTCGATATGATTGACTTGTTTTACTATATGGATTGTGTTGTGCTTTTCTGTGTTGATTGGGTTGTGCTATCCTGTGTGGACGTGATCGAACATGGTCTCAAATGTTGGAGATGAACTGGAATAGATGACTTAGGTATATATATGGGCATATACCTAAGTAGTGTTGGATGTTATGTCGTGATTTTATCTTTCCTTTGTGGATTATCCTTTGTGGATTCTGGGAGACCTTCGGGGATCCCGGGGTCCCTACTGAGTAGCGTATACTCACCCCTGCATGGGCTATGCCTGCACTACATTGTGTTGCATGCAGACGACAGACAGCACTGATTGTGGTTGAGGCTTGTGGGGCAGGTCAGTACCTAGAGGTGGACCACTGGGCGGGACATACACGGAGCGGACGGCTGGACCCGAGGAGCTGCGGAGGTTATCTGTACCCACCATTCAGGTGGGACTTCCGGTGGACGGCTCGACATTGCTGCTTTACTTTCAGTTGTTGTACTTTCCTTCCAGTTGTACTTTACTTTCAGTTTGGGTTTTTATTCTGGCCCATTTACTTTCCGCACTTACTATTGTACCCAGTTTTAATTTTTGTTTACTTTTGCTGGCTTACTCTGTTGTGATTGTTTACTTTATAAGGCAATTCCTACCCCTTTTTCTGGGATTTACGCCTTTGGTGCTTGTCACCAGCCCCTGGCCTATGGGAGGTGAGCTTGGGGTAGTCATGACATGGGTCCCGAGGACGGGTCATGACATGGAGGGCATATTTAAAGATGACTCTTTTAGATGCATAAATTATTGTTATTCATTTATGTTGTGAATTTAATTTCACAATAGTTGAAATACATCAAAAAATATTCTTATTGAAACCACAAATGAAAGTATCCAGAGATGAAATAAGAAAGAAATGAAACAAGCCATAAGAAATGATACATAAATGAAAAATATTGGATATGAAAAAAAATGTACAACGTCATGATAAAATACATAAACTCGATCAAAGATGATGTCAAGTGAATCACCTTCATGTCACTTGGGGAAATATCTTATGAGTATGCCTTTCTATCACAACTCATCCCAAGATAGGTCTCAAGCTGCAAGTTCCCCTTGTCTGCCTCCATAGTTTAGGGTAGTAGCCATGCACCAAAAGGAATATCCTAAATGAAAGGCCATTGCCTAAGTACTCGTACACACACACTCGATCATCATAATGTGGCAGTGTAGAGTAATAATAATAAAAAGATTCACTAACTATAAAGTAAACCAAGCATGAAAAACCTCTATGGTGTACAAGAGTATGATAATGAAAACTGAAAATTAAAGGGGAAAAAGAAACATCCTATAAGAAATATGTTCCAACGTTATAAAACTGGAAAAGTAAACTGCTAAGAGAGCCTAACTCCTAATCTCTAAGTTTCAACCACCATACACAGTCCAAAGTACCAGGTATCCCTAGGCTCCTTTGAATTCACCACCATCATTTCTATTGTTTGCATAAGACAAGACACATGTGAGAAAATCACATGCAGGGGTGAGTATATACATACCCATTATGACACATCGAAAGGTAAAGAGGGAGACGAAAGAAATACATCCTGAATAAAAAGACAGTAAATAATACATAAGATGCATGACATAATGAAAGAGTATACCTCAACCAAAATTAAGAGAGAGTAAAATCGCCCAAATATAAGAGGATCAACATGGTGTGTAGATGTACTACATGTCATGTCTTTGACACATATAGAAAGAGATTAGACTCATCCAACCACAAGAAACTAAACATGGAAATCACATGTCATACCCCACACATCTTCGCAACCCATTGAAGGAGAGTAACCAAATAAAAAGTAATGGATATAGATGAATATATATATATCTGTAATCAGTCAAAAGAATCCCAAAAGATATATAAATGGGATCTACATCTCACAGGTCAGCCCAAGAAGAATAGTCATCAATAGTTCCAAAAGTCCATCAATGATGCCCAACAACTCACCCATCTTCCCAAAAGTAATCATCCATGTCAAGCCATGCCTCATAAATATTACACATAGTATAGGGGATAGAATGTCTAGTAAGAGGACCCATTCCATAGTACAATAGGAGGGTTCTACTCTAATAGTCGATGGAGGACTCATGCCCTGACCAATAGGAGGGTTCCACTCCGGTGGTAGAGGACCAATAACCATCCAATTTAGAGGGTTCCACTCTAGTATTTGTTGAGGAACCATGCCAAGATCAACTAGAAAGTTCCACATAGAAAGTCATTGAGGACCCATTCCTAGCATGACTGCAGGGTTCCACTCAGATGCCATTAAAGACCCATGTCTGACATGATTGGAGGGTCCCACTCAGAATTCTGTATAGGACTCATGCCATGTGCTGATAGTAGGGTTCCACTCTAGGAGTTGGTATATGACCAATGCTTATCTATGTTATAGGGTTACACTCTATAATTCACTAAGAACACCAGCCCATCCTAGCATAAGGGTTCCACTCCGGATACATCTGACCATCCTTTGTAATCACTGTCATCATCGTGCATCGCCTAACTGAGTGTGGCATTCATAAAATTCTACATTGTATCTCAAAAGCCAGAATAGATGGTACTATCTCATTCTAAATGAAAAAAACCCTCAAGATAGCCTACTTACAGGGTAAAACTTGAGTCCCAACGAAGGAGATGCGAAAGGATGATGTTTCTTCAAAATGATCCAAGTAGTACACGACATGTGAGGGTAACCACACCGTGTGTGATCCCACTCCACCACCTACTTGTGTCATGGCCAAAACATGGATCTAAACCCATGTAGAAGTATGTGCCATGCTTGTGGACTACACGGTCTGTCTGAACTATCTAGGACTGGGTCACGCTCATCTGTCCTAGTCTGTAAACTTCAGTACACGACCGTGTACTTTACCCTATGGGTATATACATTACCCCATGTCCATTTACATTGGTACATGACCCAATGTTTGGACATGTACACCCACACAGAGTGTCGCCTATGTGTTTTGCAACATGACACTTCCTTCTGGGGATGAGGTACATGACTTGTAGGAGGGATACACATCTTGTCTTACTTATATATTTCCAAAACCTAAGTTACCACCAATAAGGGGCTACACGTCATGTGTTCATCATAGTACACAGTGTGTAGTTGTGATTTTCCCAAATTCATACATTCATAATATGCACAAAAAATCTAGTCTCACCACATCTAATTTGACCCTAACATCACCCGATATTAGTGGATCTAGTGTAAAAATGAAGGATTATGTCCCTCTGGTAGCTAGAAACACAAATCTGGTTGAAATCTGTAAGAACTAATACACACCTATTGTACTATGCATGCCTCAATCCTCCCACCTTTGATTTCTAAACCACTAATCATTGAAACTGTAATTTTCTCCTTGCAATGATCCTATATCTAACCTTATTTAATTTATCCAAGCATTAATCATCATTTATCTACAATTCTGGGGGTCTGATCAGGCTTGGTACCTCCCAACAATGTCGAACTGAGACCCTATGATCCAACTGGTGAAGAACACAAACAAGATGAGGGATAAAATTATTAGAACAAAATTTTAAGGATCATTTCCAAGAATTCGTGGATAATAATTCAAGAAAGGGGAATCCAAGGATATAACATTAATAAAATAACCAATTTAAATGGGTACTCATAAGCATTAAAAATCATAAATTAAAACATATCCAAGAAAATGATAAATCTTATTTTCAAAAAAAAAGAAAGTGATCAATCTTCATAATCAATTTAATCAAAAATGGAGTAAAATAAAAAATTTATGAGTCATATCTGGAGTTTGGATCATTTTTTTTAATAAGGTTATCGCCAATGATAGAAGGATTTCATTGACTTTGTTGTATCCTAATATTCTCTGATCCGAAGTTTCATCATCTTATGATTTTATTTTCCAAAAAAATGAGGATGTTATTCTCTATAATTCTCCTAAGTTTAATGTGTCTAACTCTGAATAATTCTCTAGGATAATATTCTTATATAAAAAAATTTTTTTGGACAAATTAAATTAATAAATCTGTTGAACGTACCTCCAAAAATCACGATGTATGAACGCCCCACACTAGACTATATTAGGTTGCGCCTATAAGAGTTGGTTTCCTAGAACAAACTAGTTTTACTTTTATTAGATTGATATTTAATTTTTTATTATATATTGTTCATTGTTCTTCATGACTATGATGTAATAATGTCCTATTGTATTTGTTGCATTGATTAGGTCATGGTAGTTCCCCGATATAATGAGAACCTTGAAATACTATAACAGTATTCTTAAATATAGTTTTATGGTTAGATGACATGCAGTGACGGGACACATAGCATGTAGAACATCAGGTGCGAGTACACATAAGCATATTAGACTTCCTCTCATGAATTCAACACTTGGTAATCTCCAAGATATGAGATTATGAGAACAGACCTACTAATATAAATTTTTCATATTTTGGTGTCATCGGATATTTCTATCTACGAGCATGTGTAATGATCCTTAGACTTTAATATTATCATTAATATGTGTCACGACTTATGCACTTTGATTTACTGACGAAACGTCATGCAGACAGTTGGTGGGAATTAGGGTGTTTTGGGTGCGTTACGAGTGGCATGTTATTAATGTATTAGTCGAGGAAGGATTTGTCCCTTCCATTTATGGAAGCTGATATCTCATCCCTTTGATTGAAATAGAACCATCACGTGAAATTCCATGGACATGGTGTAATGAAAAGTTTATTTCAGGTAGTCAAAGAACGACATATCAAGCATTAAATTTGAAGAAACAATCATGAAACCTTCTTGATGAGATATTGTGACAAAGGGATTATATTAAAAAGTGAGCATTTGTATGTGGATTTCATTGTTACGAATTTATGTTCTTTCTCTTGGGTTCCTTGACTTTTTGCTAGACAGTACTCTTGGACTTTAGGCAATCCCAACTAATGCCAACAAGAAATAATCCAAGAGGGTCACACACTAAGTGTTTTTGGTGGTCTCAGTTAAATTCTATTTGAATTTAGTTAATGAAGTTAATATTATTCTCAAGACCATGGAAAAATGTTATTCAAGTTACAATGATCACATAAATTAAATTAAATTTATTTATTTATTTTATTGAACATTTAATAAATACTTATTTACTAGTTGGTAAATAAAATAATTATTTAAGAGAATAAATTATTTATTTGGGTGTTCAATAATTGGAAGTGGATTTCAAGCAGACCAAGGTCGGTCCGGTAGTAAAATAATTATTTTAAAGATGGTAAATAATTATTTAATAATTTGGAACAAATAAAAATAAGGTTGAAATTATTTTATGATGAAAAATTTTATTTATAATTCCATTTTTTGCAAGTTGGTGTACCATAAATAATGACATGGTATTATTATTAAATTCATGGGTTTTCTCTAAGTTCATGAATTTATTTAATTTTTATAATGCAATTAAATATTGTAACTGAAATTCCAAGTATATAAATAGGAAAGTACGCATATAGTTCCATACACCACACCACACGCCTGGTGAATGGAGAATTGTTGAGCCAAACAATTTCTCTCTTGAATCCTCTTCTCTACCCTATCAAGAACGAGAGACGTTCTTCTAGGATGAAGAACAAGATATCAATAACGACTGACACAAGAAACTCACTTCGCTGTGCTAGCACCCGAAGAATGAGCGGTGTCGATCAGAGTCCATCAGAGAATGTGTGGATCACCACTAGAGGGATTCTATTTTGGATCCTTACAAGTGCAACGTGATAATCCAGAAGGTTCATTCTGGATGATCAACATCATCAAAGAAGAAAAATACCAAAGATATGGGTATTATTTTTATTTATAAAATTAATTAAATTAATTATAAATATGATGTGCAAGATCCTATCTAAGGTTTTGGGCCTCTTTATTCTTTATCTAAATATCTGATTATATTCTGTGGTGATTGGTGTTTATCATCGTATTGATCCTGGAATAATCATTGAACATGGTAAAAATAAAAGTTGGGTACCGTTCCAACCACGCTTCCGCTGCACCCAGAACCTTCAAGTGGTACCAAAGGGGTTATATCATAGTTTATATTTATTTAACTTTTTCATTGATGAATAGAGCATTTAATAATTTAGTTGTTTCAATTCAAGTTAACCATTCTACAAATCTGAATCTCGAGATCTATTCCACCCCTTTCGTTTCTCGTTCACCTTACATAAATGATATTTGTTATAATTTTTATTAAAATAAAATAGGGGATCACATCTGGAGGTTCCAAAGCTTCCTGGCTGTATAACACCAGAACACACGACTTGTATTCGGAATTACATGCCATGTAGTCAAGATTCAATGCATCAGACTGGTCTGCCAAACCAAACCATGTGTTGGAGTCTTTCTAAGTCTTAAATGACTTCGTGTGTTGACCAGGAACAGGTGGCACACAGTTTCTGGATTACATAGCGTGTGGCCCAATGGAAACGGCGTGTAGTCCCTTCAAGTTAGGGTTGGACCATATACCTCGTACATGGCTTGCCCGGCTGGAGACCGTGTAGTGAGGAACTACACTGTGTGTGGCCCACTGGACGTGCCATGTACTCCAAAGATTTCTGAGTTATACTCACACACTATTTCCCTAGGAATGTACTATGGATAGACAGTGAAAAATAGTACACGTTGTGTAGTTGTAACTATACGTCATGTACTCATCCAAATTATGCATATTTATTAAAAACAATTTTTATATTATACAAACCCTTGAGATGTGTACTATCGTGCGAGCGAAAACCTGGGGCACAACACGTGATATGTGTTTTATATATGTGTGTTTAATTTAACATATGTGTAATGATCATTTCTACTCATTGGGTAGTTATGAATAGGATTTCACTGGGTTTCCTCCAAGGTGCATGTTACGTAGAAATATAATTTTAAATGAATTTATTTGTTTAAAATTATGATGGATGAGAATCTCATGGAAATTACGAAAAGGGTTTAAGAGAAAAGGATTGATTAATTAAAGATGATAATTGATTGATTCGAGTGTGATTTATCTTAAACAAGTATGATTAATGAATTGATTGCTAGTTTTATTTATGCGTAAATATCATTGCATGTATGGATGGTCATAAGTTATACCATGACCTTTGTATATTGATGGTTGATTTTTATTTATTTATTTTAATTAAATTTGTTTGCATGTGAGCCTTCTCCTCATTAATATGTAGGGTCTATGTGAAAATGGTTTATTTTATGTAAAACCCCTTTTTACCACTCACCTACATGTGAGTTAAAAAAAGGCACATGTAATGGATGGTACTCCCAAGCTAGTAGATGTAGTTCAAGCAGAAGCTGAGACGAAAACAATCCTAGGAGATATAGAGGTGTATAGGTGGAAGCTGTAAACACAAACCCAAAAGGTTCAATTTGTTTCTCCCCTAGTCTAGGGTCAGTTTATCAACCACTAGATAAACTTACCATTAGAAAAGCTCATGATCATTCCATTTACTTTATATTATTTCTGTCAGTTGTATGGTTTATCATTATGGATGTGTTGTCACGATCACATAATTAATGAATTAAACAAGCATGCAAGATGGAACTAAAATAAACTAGACTTATGAATAAATATTATCAAGACATTGTTAATCACATAAATAACTTCCACTTAATATTAAAAAGTGTGTGATTATGATAATAATCAATTCACGCATAAGAGATAAAAATCCCTCAAAAAAATATTAAGTCAGAACAAGCCTTCCATTACTTGATTAAAGGCAAAAAACAATAAAACTATGTGTTTGATCAACCCTTTTTGGGACACTTACTTATATATAGGAATCCCTTATGAAAGTTTTTGGGTTTACATAACCATATTACATCAAGAGGAGTAGCCCTTTCTAGACTTGGTGTAATATTGGAGGAAAGAGTTGATGAAATCAAAAGTCATGATTTCATGATTGGGGATTCCATTCATCATATCAAGGAGTTGCAAGCCCATAGTTGGCAAAGACCTTCCTACCTAAATACCTTCTAATAGCTTGACCAACCCTTGTTGGGGTTATGCAAAGGGGAATATGGATCATTGCAACTAGAATGTCATGGAAACATGACATTATGATTTCAGTGGTGAGGGCTATTGGGACTTGATAAAATAGTGGGAGACTTAATAAAAGTCATTATTTATTATAAAATGTAATCAAGAAAGTACTAATGATCTACTATTTTAATTGTAGAATAAAAATGAAAAAACTCATCAACCACACTATCCCTTCGATCAATTATGGATAAAGACAACATCATCACCAGAAGTAACTTCCAAGAATGATTTAGATGCCTTTAGGTTTTCCTACGCCATGAACGGAAGTCTTACGTGCTGGAGTCATCATTACCTGATCTACCTGCCAAAGAGGTGAGTGATGAGGATTTCCGGGTCTATGAAAAATATATCAACAAAGTGGTCGACATTCAATTTTTTATGATATCATCAATGTCTAGTGAGCTCATAAAGTCTCATGAAAACATGGAATCTTATAAAATTTTTGAGAAACTCCGTGGTCTTTACCAGGAGAGAGAAATATAGAAAAGGTTTGAGATCTCTAAGACACTCATTCAGATAAATCTTCGAGAAGGTGCCACAGCTAGGCCTAATGTAGTTGTGCTCCTGAAGGTTCTAGAGTTTAAAATCCCCAAAGAACTCAGCATCGATCTCATTCTTGCATCACTACTTCAAAGCTTCTCTAACTTTGTTGTCCATTTCAATATTAACAACAATGAGAAGTCTCTATCTGATATTCTTATCCTCATTCGCCAAGTGGACAAAGATATGAAGCTTGAAAATCCATATGTCCATATGGTGAATTAGAGGAAAGGGAAGTAAAAGAGATTTAAGGCCAAATATTCTTCATGGCCTTCCAAGAAAATGAAGATCAAAGGGGAGGAAAGAGAATCAGAGGCTGTTTGTTTCACATGTGGCAAGAAGGGACATTGGAAGAAGAACTGCACCCAGCCTAAGAAGAAAGGGGAAGCTTCAGGTGTGTTTTTTTTATCAAAATGAATCTATCTGTTTCTACAAATTGGGTATTATATACAGCTTTTGGTGTTCACATAAGTATCCAAATATAGGAACCAAGTAGATTCAGAATGATTGATCGAGGGGAGGTAGATCTACGATCAGCCAACGGATCTAGACCTACTGTTATAGTTATTGGGGACTTCCACCTCACGCTGCCAACTGGTATGATCTTGGCGTTAAAGGGTTGTTATTATGTTCCTTCTATTACCAAAAACATTATTTTTTTTATCCAGATTAGATACAGATGGATTTGTTTTCATGTTCGGAAATGAACGTTTCTTTTTTTACAATGATAGAATTTGTTATGGTAGGGCACATTTATACAACGGACATTACATGTTGGATTACACAAACCAAGTAATGGAAATCGATAACAATGATATTTCACATGAATCATACCACACCCAACATTGGAATCATCAACTAGTTCATATAAATGAGAAAATCTTGAAAAAGTTACATCAAGATGAATATTTAGATTCTTTCGAACTAAAACCACTTGGCTTATGTCATGCATGATTACAAGATAAAATTACCAATTCCTCATTTAGTGTGAAAGGTGAAATGGATAAATAACTTATTGAATTGGTTCATACTAATGTGTGTGGACCATTTCCAATTGAAGAAAGTGAAGGGTACTCATAATTCATAACTTTTACTGATGTTTTTAGTAGATATGGATATATCTACATAATTAGGTATATGTCGGATTCTTTTGATAAGTTCAAAGAATACAAGAATAAAGTTGAGAACCAGCTTGGTAAGAATATTAAAAAACTCCTCTCAAACTGAGGTGGAGAAAATCTTAATCAAGAATTCATTGATTACTTACGAGAGTTTTGGATCCTATCCCAACCCACTCCTCCAAACACTCCCCAGCAGAATGGTGTGAGTGAAAGGAGGAACCGCACCCTATTGGACATGGTGAGATCAATGATGAGTCATTTGAGTCTTCTATTATTTTTTTGGGGATGTACATTACAAAAAGTGGAATACATACTAAAAAAAGTACCAACTAAATCAATAAATGGTATTCCTTACAAGTTCTGGAGTGGAAGAAAAGCCATATTATTGAATTTTCATGTGTGGGGTAGCAAAGCATTTGTTAAGGCCTCTTTAGGTAACAAAATCACATCCTAATGCACGAAGTGTACCTTTATAGGATACCCTAATGAAATAAGTATATATTACCTATACAACCCATTATACAAAAAGTTTATAGTGGAAAGACATTCCATATTACTTGAGAGGGAGCACATATCCAAAAGAGATAGTGGAAGTGATATAGACTTCGAGGAGGTCGAGACTCAAGGTACACAAGAGTTGGTACAGGAACATATTCCACAAAGCCCTATGGAAGAAGAATTTGTTCCAGAGACACAAGTACTACGTAAGAGTATAATAGAGGTTAGAGAACAGTAATGGTATGGTTTTCTAGTTATATAGGATGGTGACTCATTATTAGTTGATAATAATGATCCTCTAACCTACAAGGAAGCAGTAAGTGGCACAGACGTTGCCAATTGGAATAATCCATGAATAATGAAATGGATTCCATGTACCAAAACCATGTATATATTTTGGTAGATCCTCCATTTGATGTAGAGCCTATTGGTTGAAAATTGGTATTCAAGAAGAAACTGGACATAGAAGGACAATTAAATACCTATAAGGCACGACTAGTTGAAAAAGGTTTTAAACATAATTAAGTAATTGACTATGACGAAACCTTTTCACCAGTTGGAATGTTGAAATCCATCAGAATTCTACTTGCAATTTCAGCATACCATTACTATGATATTTGGAAAATGGATGTCAAAACAGAATTCCTTAACAGGAACCTTCAAAAAGTTGTCTACATGACACAACCTGAAGGTTTTGTGACTCTAAAGGATGCCAATAAGGTATGCAAGTTGCAGAAATCCATTTATGGATTAAAGGAAGCATCCAGATCATGGAACATTAATTTTGATGAAGCCAAAAAATAATTTGGTTTTATCATGAATGAATGTGAGCCTTGTGTCTACAAACGGGTTAGTTGGAGTGCAGTCATTTTCCTAATAGTTTATGTTGGTGACATATTACTTTTTAGAAACGAGACACCAATCTTACATTCTATTAAGGCATGGTTGAATTACTGCTTCTCCCTGAAAGACTTGGGCGAGGTAGCGTATATTCTTAGGATCAAGATATATCATGATAGATCCAAGAGATTGATGGGACTAAGTCAACGTACATACATTGATAAGATTCTAAAGAGATTCAGTATGGAACAATCCAAGAGGGGATTGTTGCCAGTGTCCCATGTCATTCATCTTTCCATGAAAATGTGCCCTAAAAAATATGAGGAAAGAAACATAATGAAAATGACTCCATATTCATCACCGATTAGGTTAGTCATGTATGCCATGCTATTTACAAGGCTGTATATCACCTACTCATTGAGTGTGGTAGGAAGATATCAAGCTGACCTAGGTGACCGCCATTGGATGGTAGTCAAGACTATCCTAAAGTATTTGAGGTGAAATAAGGATATGTTCCTAGTTTATGGAAGAGATGAGGAACTAGTAAACAGAGGATATACAGATGCTAGTGTCCAAACTATTCAATATTACATGAAGTCTCAAATAGGATACATCTTCACATTGAATGGAGGTACAGTGAGCTGGAATAGCTCAAAACAGAGTGTGGTCACAGATGCTACAACATAGTTTGAGTATATCGCAGCTTCTGAGGTAGCTAAAGAAGTATCCTGGATGTGAAGCTTCATCTAGGATCTAGATGTGATACCCAGTAGTAAAGATCTCATCACACTGTATTGTAATAATACTACAGTGGTGGATCTCGCAAAAGAGCCAAGGTCACATCAGAGGATGAAGCACATACTTTGGAAGTATCATATCTTGAGGGATTTTTCATAGAGAGGTGAAGTTTCAGTGAGAATTATTTCCATAGAAGACAACGTGGCAGACCCCTTGACTAAAGACTTGACTCTGAAGAAACATGATCATCATGTGAGGTCCAGCAGACTTAAATTCATAGGCAGTTGGAACTAGTTCAAGTGGGAGTTTTTAAGAGTTGGTGTCCCAGAACCAATTGGTTTTAATTTTATTACATGGATATTTAATTTATTATTACATATTGTTCATTTTTCTGCATGACTATGATGTAATAATGTCCTAGAGTATTTGTTGGATTAATAAGGTCATGATAGTTCCCTCCTATGATGAGAACCTTGAAATGCTATAACAATATTGTTAAATATAGTTATGTGGTTAGATGAAATTCTATGATGGGAAACATAGCATGCAGACCATCAAGTGCTAGTACTCATAAGAAAATGAGACTTCCTCTCATGAAGTTCAAACTTGGTAATCTCCAATATAAGAGATTATGAGAATAGACCCACTAGTGTAAATTATTCATGTTTTTTTGTCATTAGATATTTATATCTGCGAGCATATGAAATTATCCTTATACTTTAATATTATCATTAATATGTGTCATGCCTTATGCATATTGATTTACTAATGAAAACCATCATACAGATAGTTGGTGGGAAGTAGGATACGTTGGGTGCGACACAAGTGGTATGTTATTAATGGATAAGTCAAGGAAGGATTTGTCTCTTCCATTTATAGAAGTTGATATCTCATCCATTTGATTGAAATAGAACTGTCGTGAAAAATTCCATGGCCATGGTGTAACGATGAGATTATTTCAGGTTGTCCAAGAACAACATATAAAGAAAAAAAGTTGATGACAGAATCATGAAACCTTCTTGATAAGATATTGTGACAAAGGGAATATATTACACAGTGAGCATTTGTATGTGGATTTCATTGTTGCGAATTTAGGTTCTTTCTCTTGGGTGCCTTGAATCATTGCTAGACAGTACTCTTAGACTTTTGGCAAGCCAGCCTAATTCCAAAATTATGAAATGTCAAAAAATTATTTCCAATTTAATCCAAAATTTGAAAATCCATAAATGAAAAAAAAAATCCATAAATGAAAAATTCAAATTATGAAACTTGATAATATCAGGGATCAAAATTGGATGATCAACAAGCATGTTAATAGTATAAAAATCACCAATAGGCATCCAAGGTGCACTATAATAGTCAACCATAGTTCTCACAATATACATCGGGTCAATATATGGTTCTCAGGATTTGTTCACTAGTGCATAAAATGCAATGACATGTGCACATGGATATCTCAATTTTTAGAAAGAACTGTAATCACACTACCTGATTTAAAATACAATCACCATCACTTTACCTCTTTTTATGATGAGAGGGTTGTGGCAATTTGTTACCTGAAAGTGACTCCCAACCTAGTAAAAGTTTGAAAACAAATGGTAATGCATCCTACAGTATCTTATCTATTTATCTTTGAAAATTCTATCCAAAATTCATTCCATGTTTCATCCTTTGATAGTCCTATTGATAGTATAAAATAAAGTACTTCCAACATCAATAAGATGTATAATGTACTAACCCTATGATCGGTATTTTACACACACCCTTTAACACCTCATTTATGCATTCTATAATATTAGTGGTCATATTACCATATCTATTTTCACCATTATATGATTATTTCCATTTTCCTTTGAAATATACATCATATAATAATTTTTATCATGATTATCCCTTAAATTTTCTTCAAGTATTTGATTAAACTTTACTTTTTGGGGCTTGTATGCTGAAACCGTAATATAACAACCTATTTAAAAGGATATTAATTTTTTTCTAATAAATATAATATTATGAAAACATACCTGACTTGATGATCACCTTATTTATTGACTCATCTATGAATTTATTATACACGGTACTAACAATATGTCTAATTAAATATCGATGATAATTATTATGTTCTCTCCAAGAAAGACTGTTTCTATTAATGAACTATATAATTGGTTGATGGGGATCATATATTAAAAACACTCTGCAACTTTGTGTAACATGAATGCATATATGGGAAAAAAACAACTCCATGATTCAAAATTGTATTTTTTAGCAATGTAAAATTCAAGTGGAGGATGAGAAGGATTACCATCTTGTATGGTTGAAATAATTAAAACACTAGTGTACCTACCATAATGAAAGGTTATATTAAATTTAATGAATTTTTTA
Source organism: Viscum album (assembly GCA_963277665.1). Lineage (NCBI taxonomy): Eukaryota > Viridiplantae > Streptophyta > Magnoliopsida > Santalales > Viscaceae > Viscum > Viscum album. Next base: position 792,321,074 of record OY728148.1, read on the forward strand.
TAATAAGGAAAATAAGTGACACATGGAATATCATCCCAAAAGAACCTATGGAACTTCACCTTTTTTTGATCAATTTTGTGATTTGCAGAGACAAACTCAACAATATCCAAATGATAAATAACCTGATTTCTAAGTGATAACAATGTAATTAGCTATGAAAACACTTCACAAGATTCATCCCAATCACTATATACTTTCAAAATTGTTTTTTTCATTTCAAGATTTTCTTTAGGATATATTGTACTTCAAAAACTATGGTATTTGTTCCTAGATAAGGGACACAAGACCATCTATACACATTCATACCATATCTACAATAATAGTCCATATAAACTCTACATCAAGCGAAGATTGACCCTATGGAAAACTTTGATTTACACAGGTATGTGGGACTTCCAACTTAGTTATCTTACACCATGAAAAAAATTATCATATATTGATCACATTTAAAATATATATTCTAGCACATATTTTTCACTCAGAATGAGGTATTATTTTTTCTTGGACTAATCAACCGCAAATGAAAAATATTTCTCTATATGGTATTTATTTAGAGGATTTTTCAATTCACTTTTACATTCAACCCCTTGTCCAATATATATGGTGTTACTAGTTGATGTGAATGTGTTACCTATAAATCCATGGAATTAAGTAGTGGGTATAATGAAATCTCAATAAAAATGTTTTTCACAAGACATCCCCTAAACTAAAGAAGTTAATGATGTGGTATGATTATTACTAACGGATTCTTTATTACCTATTAAAGGAACTTCACAGGGTCTATTACCTATATCATCATCATCTACATCATCTCATGTTGCATCATCATATACTTCCTCCTCAGATAGATTATCATTCATTAAATCAGATTTATCGATGAGGTTGTCCCCAATAGTTCTTTCGATATTTTGATCATCTTCTTTATAATTTGTTTTTGTTACCGAATTCATATGTACATACAATGAATGGGATTGTTGTGAAGGATTAACTTCAATAGATATCCTATAACATGGTTCTATAGTAGGAGTACACACCTCATCAATAACAGAAATAAACAAATATAATTCCATTAAATCATTTCTAAACATTTGATTAAACAAAAATTATGCCTCTAATGAATCCTTATCATAGATTAGAGGGTACTAAATGTGTCATAGACATTAAACATATTGAATATTTACATATATAAGAGAATTAATGACCTGGATATCCCTTAGTTTTAAGAGACTATGAATCTTCCTACAAACTTCATCCAATGACATGCATCCTAGAAGATTTTCCACTCTTATAGGTTGAAAACTATAGTTAAAAAGATTGTTGATATAAATTACCTCACCATTTCATTATGTTGACACATAGTTGAGTACCTATTTTTTTTAAACATTATATACTACATCATCAAATGTTTAAAATGATTTAATTGTTTATGATTAAATAATTATTACATGATCCTAATACTTTTTCTTTGGATTGGATTTTCATTTTTTGATAAACTAGACATAACCTAAGGGGTAATCTTCAGAAGCATCTACTATCTTAGATTTTAGCAACCATTCGTCTTCTTTTAGTCCTAGTGTAAAAATATAGCATCAAACATCAACAAATCTTGTTGAGTTACCATTTATTATAATGTTTGTCACATTCATGTGATGGGGTATATGGCTTTGGGATAAATAACATTTTTACATAGAAATGTAGGCCCTCATATGCTTAGAGAGAGGGATGACACGCAGGTGATCCACGAGGAAAAGAAAAGGCCATAATTATAATTTATATAACCACATTCAAAAAGCACAACATGAAATTTCAGTCATAAATTGGTTAGTGATATCAAGATCAGTTAATTATTACAAATTAAATAATCACATACAAAAAATATGACTTTTAATTTCAATCATACATTGGTCGGTCATCTTAAGATTAGTCATCATAAAACACTCTTAACATGTTTTTTTGGGATACTTATTATGTTATATATATATTATAACTTTAACTATAACTATATATAATAAATAATATATACATATATATATATATTAAATTCACATGGAATTTTCTAACCTCCAATGACAGTTCTTTGGAATTCCTCTCCAATAGATTCCCATCAAAATTACAAAATGGATACTCCATGTATATCCCCTCATCTGTCTGTCCATCCATTAAATAGTCATACCGTGAGATTATGAATTGATAAAAGTGGTTGGTTTTCAAGTAGTATACTCTTAAAATATGCAATGCACCATAGATGGAAAATCCAATTAGTGAAGTCATGACTGCTCCCCCCTCCATGAAAAACTCTTCTATTGATGATGTATACTATAATGATGTTTTACAGGGTATTATTTATTCTCATATTGGTTTAAAAATATATAGATATTCTTATATTGATATAGACATTCTTATTTTGTTTCCAAAATCAAATGGTCAGATCACCTATAGGGAATATTATAGACATAACTATGAAGGTAGTATCACTGTTCCCTCATGGATGTAGATTTTCAGAAAGTCCTTTATCTCTCCATCACACAAGTTGCTACTTTGGAGGATTTGGAAATGATGGATATATGTACACAAACATTTAGAGAAAGGAGTACCAATTTCCCTGCATGATACCTATGACTGAAAGATGAGGTTTCTATCAATCATATTTTCATCTCTTGTAGTTTCTCAGGAAGATTATGAGATCATATTCATGCAGTGTTTAGACTCAACTTGAGGCTAGAGAGTTTTGAATACATGATGATTTACATCAATAAAACCTGTCATAGTGAACAAATTTAGGGAATGTTGATCAGAGTAGTGGCTAACACCATCTCCTACATCTAAAGAGAAATAAAAGGCCTTGAATTTGAAGATAACCATACCTCTTTCCAAGAAAAAATTAATGTATTATAATGGGAGGTCATGGAATCTTCCAAAGTCCAAATAGGTTCCATGAAAAATTATTTCTATGATTTTTTTATTTTGAAGACATTTTTTTATCACTAATAGGGTCACAAATCCTCTGATGCTGAATTCCATTAGATGTATCCCTCTAAAGACATTATGATTGAAAGTGAAAGTGGATAGGGAGACTTCATGTGCACCATGATGCTTGGATTGTGGTGTTGGCTTCTTCACCCATTGGAGCTTCCTTAAAGGATTATTCAATCATTAAATTGGTACTGGATCATCCATTGATGTTGAATTATGGTCAATTATTATGGTTATCCAGTTTGTTGTTTATAATGATAGGAGACAACTATTGGTAGAATTTGACTCAACTAATGCGATGCATACTATGAAGTATCTATCTAGGAATGTTCCATGGAGAATTATTTCATCATGGATTGAATGCCTTCAGATTTTTGAGAAACTTCATCTGGATGTCACTCATTCTTAGAAGGAAGCCAACCAGGTTGCAGATGCACTATACAAAAGAGAAATTGTAGAAGCGAGTTTGATATGGTCTTTGGTTATTCCTTTCTTTTGATCACATATTGTTGATTCAAATTCTTATGGTGTTTTTAATTATTGACATTGTAAACCCCCTTGTGGGGAAAATTTCTTTATTTTCTAATATATTTTTTAGGAATGGGCTTGACCATCTCCTGAACCTTTTTGATTATGTATATACATATCTATTTATATCTATACATTCACAAAGATTTTACTCTCTTGAAATTGGAAAACTATATCTAAAATCCTGATTGATATAAATAATCTCAACATTGGAGTATATTGATGCTGACATGATTACCTATAATTTTTTTATTCAAAAATTTTATACTACATCATGAAGAATTTAATATTTTTAGTTAGTTATGAATAAATAACTGTGACTTAATCTTGATACTTTTTCTATGGATTGGTTTATCATTATTTGATAAACCAACCAAAACCTACAGGGACTATTGGAACCTCTATTATCTCAGATTTCGGCAACGATCTATCTTCTTTCAATCTTGGTGTAAAAATCCATCTTCAAACAGTAATGCCTCATGTTTAATGCCGTTTTATTTCAATGTTTCTCCCATGTAAGTGAGGGGGTTTAGGGGTTTGAGATACAAAACATTTTTAAATAGTCATGAAGGTTGATACATGTTTAGAAATAGGGATGACACATAGGTCATCAATTAGAAAAATAAAATACAATTATTATAAATTATATAACCACATAAAAAATATGACATGTAATTTCAATCATACAATGGTTGGTCATCTAAAGATAATTTAGGACACAATACTCTTAACATGTTTTTTGGATACTTATTATGTTATACATACAATAACATTACCAATAACTATATCTAAGAAATAATAAATATCTACATATATATATATACATTTATTTATAATAATAATTTTCAAAAATCAATATATATGTATATGTATGAATTTTTTATTTAATTATGTCTTTTAAATATGCCTAATATTGTTTTTCAAATATTATATTCAAAAAATATAACATATATTATCTTAGAAATGATATAAATTTTTTCAATCAATTGATAACATAAAAGTCTATATGTAATGATTATTACTAATTTATTTTTTAAAAACAAGTAACCATAATAATTTTATTTATCTATTCACCCAATAATATATTGTACATTTATTTAATTTAAAATCTACTATATATATAAACTTAAATATATTAAACTGTATTTATTAATATTTTAAAATATAATAATGTATATATTTGTAAAAAAGTATAGCTTTTTAAAAAAAATATTATTAATTTATACATAACTACCAAAAATATTATTAATAGAAAATTATGTTAAATTTAATTAACAAAGGTATTATAATTTACACTCAAATAAAAACTACAATACTGTAAACTTATGTTAAATTAAATATAATAAAATTAGGTAAGTATATATGCAATCTTTGAAGTAATTAAAATTTCTAAAATTTAAATAATTATAATTTATAAATTATTACTTGGAATAATAATTATTTATAATTCATATAATTTAAAAAAATTTATTATTAATAAAGTTTTTTAGTACCTTTAACAAAAATAATATTATTTATATACGTATATTGAATAATATATTGAATATTTAAATAAATTTAAATATGACACATAATATAACATATGTATATATAATTATATTCAAATAATGTTAATAATATTATTTATAAATAAATATTAATAATATTTTAAAAAAACTATGTAGGAAAATCTACATTATTTATCTATTTGTATAGAATATTATATTTAAAATTTATTTTACTTTCAATATTCTACATAATATATTATATGTATAAATATATATTCAAATATAATAATTCACATTTTAAAGTAAAAATATATAATTTTTTAAAATAATAATATTTCCCTAAATATAAATTATATTATTTTATACAGTTTATATTATGAAAACACCATATTTAGATTTTCTAAATCATTCAATATAAATTAAATCATACAAAGAAAATTAATTCATACAAAAATTAAATCATGCAAATAACATAAATTCATACATTCATCTAACTAGACATTTTAAATAAATAAATCATACAGACAAAATAAATAAAGCAATTAGAAAATTAATCTTTTTTAATTGAAATTTTACCTTTTCAAAATTCATAGATGTATGTTGAAAAATAAATCTAAAATAACATTGCTACAAAATATTCGGTGGGAGTAAATGAAATGGAGGGGGCAGGCCTTCCATTTATAATATTTATCAATGGGAGGCCTAAACCCTATTCCCACGACCTTTAAAAACTTCACAAATGATGTGTGAATGGGGTCACACTTCCTTACCACTTCTATGAACATGAATATCATCTACACTTCCACGGTGTAAACGAAGGTGTGAATAACGTTCACACCTCCTTCGACTAATCTTTTTAAATTCGTCTAACCCAATCCCAATTTTTGGGTATGATATGAAGTTGAAAACACAAGGGTGTGGGGGACATTGGGGTGAGGCAAAGAGACCTTGAGTGCTTTGACCACCGAACCTGAAAGTTAAGCGATAGTCTGAGTGAGGCGGGGTATGAGAGAGGATGTCAAGTGGGGGGGGGGGGGGGCTTTGGGGGGTGACAAACAGACCACCTTGAGTGTTTTAGGGGATGTCAGTGGTTATTGAGGTGTGTCAGGGGAGACCAAGGGCAATAGGGTGGTGGGGGGTTATTGTAGTGGCGATCTTGGGGAAGATGATAGAAGAGGAGGAGAAAATCATAAATATTTTTATTTCAGAATTAGTGACACCCATTTTGTTATAGCTAATTTCCACAAATGTAGATGCCCATTTTTCATGTACTGATCTATAGTAAAAAAATATTTTATAAATATTATGAATGAAAATTGTTGGAGAGTAAAACATTATAACATGAATTAATCCACTTAATAGATTTGAATAAGTTTGAGCTTAATAATTGTCTTTAAACAAAACACTAAAGTCCTAAAAAATGAATGAAAAAGATGGAAGAAATAAAAACATGAGCAGGAAAGGAAAGTAGTAAAGAGCATAATAGGTGTTGGGGTTAAACACTTAAACCCTAAATTACCAAGACCCGCTGTCACATATGATGTAATAAGTGAGATATGTTTAATTAATCAATTGATTACAAATGAGCTGATCAAGAATTATTTTCTAATGAATTACTGGAACAACATAAAAAACGATTGTGGAAATGTAAAGGGACAATAGATATAACATGTTTCGGCCCCTTGGGGACCTACATACACAGTGAGAACAAAACCCGATGAAAACATTATTAAGATGTAATAAAAACAAGAAATACAATTATAGACTCAAAGAAACAACAAATAAGGACCATAATAACTATCTGAGGAGACCAAGCTTGCCGAACTATATGGCAATGGTAAACCCTGTAATATAGAGTCTTCCCCATCCACTCCTAGATGGACTCACGCACACACCCAAGTAGGATACAATAGAATACATGACAAAAGAAAGTAAATAACTACAAAGACAATAATCATATACTGAATATTGGATATGATGAAGATGTGTCAAGAACAAAACATTCTTGGAGTGAAGTTGTTTGGAACCCAGAATAAAGATGATTCCCCACTAAATCCTCACCAGAGACATACTTCGGTTACCGGAGGTGGAAAGGATCGGAAAAGGGGAGTGGATGGTGGACAAAAACCCCATATATGTTCCATATTCTTCCAAAAATCAAAGCATATCTTGGCCTATAAAGGAACCCTAGAACCAGACGAGATGAACTACACCAAAGAGAAACATCCCTGAATGAATGAATGTGTAGACAACACAATCAATTCTCACTAGGGAAAGTGAGGTGGAGGCAGGAGATGGATTCTTCAAGGATGGCCCAAATCCATAAGACGGTTCACATAACAAATAGCGAGATAAAGCATGGTAAAGGTGGAAAAGCTAGATTAGAGCATCAGTGAAATGGCGGACTGAAACTGAACAAATAAACAAAAAAGGAGAGACACTAGGTTGTTGGATCACAGTTGATCGACCATACAGATCACATGCCACTAGTAAAGTAAGGAAACCAAAAGCCCGATAATCCATAGAATAAAACTGGGTGAAAGAAGTATCAGTAGAAAATAAAAAAAAACCATGAAAATTGTGCCATGGAAACCCATGAAAAGAAAAATAACACAAATAAATGAACTAAATTCATATAATAGGTTATATTCATTTAATTTCCATAATAACAACTAGGGGAATACATAAACAAATATCTACCTTGTAATTAAACTAAATCTAAGGATGATTTTATTACAACCTAAGTTATGGAATTGGGAACAAATTAATTAATTTGATGTAATGCATGAATTTAGAAAATGGCATGACCTTAGTCAAACTATCGGTGAAAGTTTCTCTAGTGGGTATCTTTGTGACACTTACTTTCCCAGATTTTATAACATCCCAAAAAAATGAAATCTAATGTCAATGTGATTTGATATACCATGACATACATAATTTTTAGATAAATGTAAAGTAGATTGGCTATCACAGTGAACCACTGTGCTATTAAAAAATAATGACAATTTAAAAAGAAAACCTTTCAATCACATAACCTCTTTAATGGATTTTGTCAAGGAAATATACTCTTCCGTGGTAGTGGAAAGTGAAACCACAGATTGCATATTTCACTTCCAATAGATCATTCCTCCATATGTAAGAAGTACAAAATTATTGATAGAATTCCAGTTGTCAATATTTACAAAATAATCATAGTCTGAAAATCCAATTATATCATCATCAAAACTAACATTTAATCCATATCTATTGAAAAATTTATCAGACATAGAAACATACCTTAATAACCCTTTTGATTCATGCCAATGAGTCACACCATGTTTCCCCATAAACCTACTCAATTTACCAACAAAAAATACAATATCTGGCCTAGAACATACCATGGAATACACAAGACTTCCTAAAATATTAGCATATGGAATCTTATTCATAATGTTATCTTTATCTTTTTTTCTAGGGGATTGGTTGAAGGAAAGTTTAAAATGTTTTTCTAAAGTAATACTAATAGGTTTAATATTCTCAAACATGTATCTCTTTAATACCTTCCATACATAAGCAAATTCGGATAGGTACAAGGTTCTGACCTTCCTATCTCTAATTATGTTCATACCTAAAATTTTATTAGCATGTCCTAAGTATTTCATTTCAAAGGAACAATTCAACTGGTTCTTGAAAAAATTTATAATCCACATATTCTTATAGATTAAAATCATGTCAAAACATTTAATAATAGGTAAACTGAATCATGTTTAATAGTTTTATAATACACACATGCATCAAATATACTTCTAGAAAATTTATTCTCAATCCTGAAATAATCAAACCTTTTATAAAATTAACTTGAATATTTATTAATCCCATGTAAGGAACTCTTAAAAAGATACACTTGATTGGTTTTGAATAATTTTTAAAATCTATTAGGAGGAGTCATATAAATTGATTCATCAAGAGTACCATGTAAAAAATTAGTTTTCACACCTAATTGCTAAACATAAAAACTCAAACATAGCATCAAAAGAAAGAAGAATTATAATAGATGAATATTTAACAACTCGAGAAACAATTTCACTATAATCAATTCCTTAATGCTGAAGACATCCTTTAGCACCCATTCGGGCTTTAAATTTGATTTTATAATCTCCAACATTATTTTCCTTCATTTTATAAATTCATCTTGATCATATGACCTTATGGTAATTGGGTATAGGAATAAAAATCCAAGTGTTGTTCTTATGAAGAGAATGCATATCCTCTTTCATTACATTCAACTACCTAGTGGTTTATTTCGACTTAACTACTTACTTGTATATTTTAGGTTCATCGTTAAACATGTCTTATGACTCATTAAACACATAAGCAACAATGTCTTCTTGGTTTAAATGGGATGGAGGTTTAATAACTATCATCTCTCTATCTTGGGTGAGCATATAGTTTCTCATATCATCGGGATCCTTAGTCTCAGGTTCAGAATCCAAACTAGAATCAGATTTATCTTGGGTATGGGAAATAGGGTGAACATGACTGGCTTTGGACTGGTATTTTTCACTAGATTCAAAAGGGACTTCAACACCTAATGGTGTTAGAGACCTGAAGGGTCCTACAATATCATTAGAAGTTGCAACAGGTTCAGGTCCCTAATCGTTGGTCATACCAGATTCATGAAACACTATATGTTGGATAATGATACATTTCTGATAACCTAGTTTATCTACCTATAAATGATACCATTTAACACCATCGCGATATTCCACGAATATAAAATTAATAACCATAAGAACTAGCTTATCATTACATGTATGGGAATAATCTATGGATCAAAAAATCCTCAGGTGTATTATAATTGGGGGTGAACCTTTCAAGATTTATCAAGGTGTCTTAAAGGATTTGGAAGAAGATAGAAAATGGTTAATGAGGTACACTGTTATTGAAGCAGCCTTGGCCTAGAAGGACCTGGGGAGTTTTGAGTATGATTTCATACACTTGACCCCCTCAATAAAAGTTCTATTCATTCTCTCTGCTAAACCATTATTCTATGGTGTTTCCACAACAGTCTGGTATCAATTTATTCCCTCAGACTCATTGTATTCAATGAATTTTGGGGATAAATACTCGAAACCATTATTAGTCCTTAATGCTTTATGTTTTATTTTACTCTCACTCTCTACTCTAGTTGTCCATTATTATGAAGGTCTAAAAAGTATCCGGAATGTGTCTGAGTATATAAATCTAGACACTCCAAGATAAATCATTAATGAAAGTTACAAATCATAAGCCTCTATCATGGGAGGTAACCGTAGAACAACCCCACATATCAGAATATACTCATTTATGGGGTTCTTTAGCTTTATACATAGAGATACAGAAACCGACTCTTATAAACATCCCATATACATAGTCCTTGCATAATAGTAGGCTTCTGTGATTAAAATTACTTAAAAGGCTATATTTTTAAGTTCACATAGACCTTTGGCATTAAAATTCCCTAGTGTATTATGCCACAAAGTGGTGGAATCAATTTTTAACTTGTATAGGTGTTCAGTCGGATTCTATATACCTTACTATCCAACACATATAAGACATTGTGAAGGGTTCCTTTCATAATTTTGAGGAATACTTGGGAAACTCTAAGACTTCTAGAACCAAAATTAAAGCAATACCCTTTCTGTTCAAGAAATTTTAGGGATATTAGATTTCTTTTCAATTTGGGTACCCACCAAACTTACTCAAGAGATTTGACATTCCCATCATAATGCTCTAATGAAATAGATATTATTCTTATAATGTGGAGGCTCATTTTATTCCCTATAAAAAACTCACCAAATTCTATTTTCCTTAATATAGTAAAGAACCCCTTCCTAGGACACATGTGGAATGAGCATCCTAAATCCAGGATCCATTAATCTGAGATGGTTATGTTAGAAACATTAACACATCGACAATGTCAATGTCCTACTCAACTAATAAGGAATGGTCATTACTACAATCTCTATAGTGATCTTTCTTGTTAGGGTAGTTTTTATTAATATGTTCAGGTTGTCAAATTGGAAACATTTGACAAACTTTCTTTTATATTTGTTTATATAATTCTTGGATTGATCCCTTTATTTTATCAACCCCTTGACTCACTTCATCCTCTAGATTCACTTTTGTCCCTATACTCACCTTTTTCACTAATATTTAAACAATCAACCTATTTTGTAATACAACCCTTCCATTGAATGTCTTTAGAGAGTAAATCATATTTTACTTCTGCAAGAGTAATTGTGTATTTTCCATACATCATAGAGTATTTAACATAACCAAAGTAATCATCTAATGATGTCAACAATATAATTTCCTAGTATTCATCGTCCAATTCAATATCTATGTTGGCTAGATCTAATAATATTTTATTAAATTCATCAATGTGTATCCTGACTACTATTCTAGGGTGAATTTTGAAAGTATACAATCTCAATTTCTTATACCATCTACCAATAAGAGAGTTAGTCATATAAAGAGATTCATGTTTTGATTATATACCAGCATCAGAGGACTCATATGCCACATCGCTTAACACATTGTCTACTAAAGATTAAAGTATTAAATTTTGGGTTTTCTTAAGGGCCTCCTCAGGGACATAAAGAAAAGTAACAACAGTCTACCTAGTAGTGGTATTATTGGTGATTTTCTTCTTAGAACCAGAAAGGGTATCTATAAGGTCATTATGTACAAAAAAGGCAGTTATTTTAATTATCCAATGATTAATGTCATTTTCACCTTCAAACATATCAATGTATAATTTCATAAAACCAATATTAACATTACAGAATCCTCTAATGCCCCTTGTTGAGGTTAAACATTTAGACCCTAAATTACCAAGACTCACTATCTCATATGATGGAATCACTGAGATTAGTTTAATTAATCAATTTATTATAAATTAAAATATTAATAATTATTCATTAATGAGTTATTGGAAAAATATAAAAAACGAATATGGAAATTTAAATGGATAGAAGTTATAACATGCTTCTTCCCCTTGGAGACCTATGTGCATGATGAGAACACCACCTAGGTAACACTTTATTAAGAAGAAAGGAAAACAATTAATACAATTACAGTATAGAAAGTAGGATAAAGAAGGACCACAAAAGCTATCTGAGGAGATCAGGCGTGGAGAACAATGTGGAAGTGGTCAACCCTGTTATGTAGAGTCGGCCTCATCTACTCATGGATATACTCACAAACACACACCCAAATTGGATATAGTAGAATACATGAAAAAATAAATTAAATCACTATAGAGATAAGATTCATATACAGAATCTTGGTTTCAATTGAAGATTTTTCAAGAACTGAACCTTCTTGGAGTGTAGTCATCTAGAACCCAGAACAGAGATGATTACCTATTAAATCTCCAACATAGAAGTACTCCAATTATAGGAGGTGGAATGGATCATAAAAGGGGAGTGTGGGGTGGCTAGAAAACCCTAGATTTGTTCCTTCTTCTTTGGTGAAATTGAATCATCTCTTTTCCTACAAATGAACCCCTAAACCAGACGAGATGAACTACACAGGATAGATCTAACATTGAATGAGTGAATGCACAGACAGCACAATCAATGCTCATAGGGGAATGTCAGGTGGAGGTATGGGGTGGCCTTTGCGTAGACAAACTCGATCCATAAGACAATTCACATAAGAAATAGTTGGAAAATGCATGGTATAGATGGAAAATATGGAATGTAGCATCGAAAAATGGATGATTGATGTCGAATGAAGATACACATCGGGAGCCGCACTGTTTCGTTGGATCACGAATGATCAAAGATCTAGATCTCATGTCACTAATAAATTAAGGAAACCAAAAGCATGAGAATCCACAGAACAAAACCAGGTGAAATAAGTATTAGTATAAATTAAGAAAAAACGACACACGCAGTGCCCTGTAAATCAATGAAAAGAAAAATAACACAACCAAGTGAACTAAATTCATATTATATGTTATATTCATTTAATTACAATAATAAAAACTAGGGGAATGAGTCAAAAATATATTTTATATTCTTCAGACTGTGTCAGACCTATGTTCATGTAAATAAAAATACATATAGTATATTTTTTATTTTGAAAAAAATAGGAAATAATTTAAAGAAAATAGAAAAATGTGGTCCAACGACACTATCTGAGGATTAAGTTCATGGAGCTCCATGATTTTAGATGAACTCAACTCGAATTCTCCCTTAGATGAAAGAGATCTATAGAAATTGAAATTGCTAACTAAAGAGAAAAACCTAGCATTAAGAACTCATAAGGGATAGTCTATCATGATAGATATCTAAATAAATGTTAACAAAGTCATGTTTGTAGATGAGGGACATCAAAATAATCATGAAGATCAGATACTAGTGGGACATATAACAAGGCTCCATTAGTTATTATTTCCAAGACATGAATCACCCCCAAAATTTGAGAGAAAAGTTTCACAAGTGAAGATACAGACTAATCCCCCTTCAAAGTCATCAGATCATTATAATCAACGATGCAGATCATAATAACTACTATATAAGAATAATACACTTGGGCTATGTAGGAGTAAGTTCTCATGATATGTAAAATAAACTCGAACATTATGTAAGAATAGATTTCTAAGAAAATGGCTTACATGAAATTATGCATGTAAAAATAGGTGGATACACATATAAGATTATATGTAGAGTAAAAAAGAAGACAACCACACAAAATGATTTAACATAATAAATCATAAATGAAGCATAACACATGGTAATATATTAACACATATAACATGGAATAAATATTTTTTCAACAAAAAAAACTTAAAAAAGTTAATGTGGGTTCACACACCACCAATCATAGAAGATACCTTGTCTAAATCTACTAGAATAGTGGAATAACTTCTGACCATCATTGATAGAAGATACTGCATGATTTTTAGTGTATGAAAACTTTGAAGAAAATTAATGCCTCACCCTAAATCAATAAACTCTGTTAAACACTCACACACACTGAAGAAAACATACAAATAGTAATTAAATAAAATAAAATAGCACTAATTTTTTTTATTCAGACATTAAGACATATGCCGAAGAGAGAACATTATTGCACTTCCATTCCCTCAGAAGTAACAAGAATTATAATCACTTTAACCAACTCATTCAATTAGATCACTAATTATAATTAATTTCCCAATATAATTTTCACACATGTAAAATCATTCCCCCTAACTTATAGTAGTTCCTAGTTGGTCAACCATTTCAATTGATTTCTGATATCTATATAATTCCCTCCCTTGAGTGTGGTAATTATTGATTACTTGTAGCAAGTCCCTCTACAACCTTTGGCATTCGATGTACAATTTACTTTTATATTATATTGAATGAATTTCACGTTTCATCATTCCATATACTGAATATAGACCCATAACTTCCATTTTAATATTTTATAAATTTAATTAGAACATGATCTTTTGGACCACCAGCCTGCATCAATGAATTTTGGCTACCACTACCCTCATCCAGTTGAGTGGTATCTTTCATAATTTCTATTTTAAGTCAACATAGCTAGAAACTGAATTCATATTCAAATTATAAACACTCTCCTACCTAAAAACTGCTTCAAGGAAACCATGGAAACAAAAATACTTTGAGATTTTACAATATACTTCTCTTTGTATAAATTATAAACATTTATAGCTTTCTTGACACACAACATAGATCTTAAAATTAACCATGATATATTATAACATATTTGTTAAATTGAAATTATGAATAAAAATAACCATATTATGAAAAATATGTATAAATATTTTATATAATAAAATTTAATTAATTAATTCATAACCAATAAGTACTCAATTTTCAGAAAATACATTTTACACTTCCGAAATATGTTTTCTTCAAAAATGGTTTTATTGCATTTTGTTCTTGGAAATTATAATCAATTTATAATAGTTATATAAATTTTATTTTATAAATGGAATATAATTTTTTTAATAAGTATTTAAATATTATCTTATAGTGATTTTTTAGGTTTTTCCTTAAAAAAATATTTTTCAGTGAATAGTGAAAAATAGTGATTTTTTTAAAACTTTTATTTGTTTTCATTAAATAAAGTAATTTAAGAATACCATTTTGATTTTAAGTTTATATTAAAGTAACATAATTATCATTTAAGTATATATAATCTAATTAATTACATAATAATTAGTATTATAGTTAATTTTTGTATAAGTTCGTTTTTTGGCTTAAAGATTAATTTTTTCTAAATAAAAGTTTTCATTGAGTTTTAATCATTTATATTAAAATTAATTTTGTCACTTTTAAAAATTGAATCATAAAAAATGGATTCCATATTTGACATTAGGATGTTCAAATTTGGTAAATAGTTCTCTTTTATTTTTTTCATTATGAATTGTAATTGTGGAAAGTATTTGTCATCTTAGTAAAGGTAAACAGGTAAAATAAGGTTAAAACTACAATACAAGTACTTTAAATATCCAAAAAAACATGAGTTTATCTCACTAGATAGGTTCATTTTGACCTTACAAATATTTTTTATTTTGTTTTGGTAATTTATTTCTACTTAAATTTGTTAATGACTATAATACTATTTTATGTAATGAATACATATGAAATATCATTTTCTTTATTTTAATATGTCTAATAATTTTTATATGGATGAAAATATGTTTTTTAGTTCCAAATTATTAATTGAAATATATATGAATTTTTTTTCTGGGTAATTGATTTTAAATTTATAGCGATGAAATTATTACTTTAAATGCTTACTCAACGCTAACATTGTTCTTTTTCAAGTGATAAAAAAAATTAATGATTTTAAAAATATTAAAAGTAATAAAATTTTGATTAATTATTGAGTTCCATTAATTTTTATATAAATATAACATATTAGTGATCAGTTAAATTTTTATATTCAAGTTATATTTTTATCTTGTTGTCTTTAAAGTCAAACTATATAAATAGCCCCAAAAATGAATTTAATGGTATCAAAAGTTAAATAATATTTTATTAAATGATTTTAAATTCATAATAATATTTTATATTCTCAAGTGACTAGTATATGTTTGAGAATATCAAAAAAATTCCACTTATGGGTCTCTTTTTCTTTTATAGTAATTTTTTTGACCCCTAAAAAGTGAACAAATATGACATCATGGTAATCATCAAAAGGGTTAACGAGAGGTTAAAACTAAGAGATAAGACTTAAAACATAACCTAATCCTTTATAAATTTTATTGTATGATATGATTTCGAATCATCCACATCATATCTTTGTAATATATAATGATTTTTCCACTTACACATGAAAAATAATTTATTATATTTAAATATTTTAAGTATTTCCCAATATGCCCTTTCCTTCACTATAAAAGGAAACCCCGATTCTCTTCCTCGCACCACCATGAGCCACTTAAATTGATTAACAACTATTAAAAACTATTCTTATCATTATTAACCATGTTTTATAGGTTTTTTTATCTTCAAAATACCATAACTAAGGTATATAAGTAGAAATCCAAATTGTGTTCCTTAAAGAGGAAGTAATCATCTTAAAAGACCATTTTCATTTTACTTCTTCTACAACCTCCTTAAATTATATCTTAATCATTCAAATGTGATAATATAATTATCTCCCATTGTAAAGACTCAACCATGATCATTACATATTCTAGTTACTTTGAGATAGAAATAAATATCTTACAATCTGAATGATATTTTTAGTTTAGAGTTTTAGAGAATTAGGACAAACTACTACATAGTAAACTCATACATTACAAGCAGACACTTATACTCAGTATCCCTTTTTCCACCAATTTTTTTATTAAATTAAATAATGGTTTTTTTTCATGATAAATATTAACAATTTTCAATATAGATTATTTCTATTTCATACCCATCCTTTGAACCTATTATTTTTTCTAAATATGGGATGAGCACAAAAATCTTAGTAAGGGACATAAAATGAAAAAAAGAAATTGTTATTCTATGAACACTTATAAAAATTTCCCTTTTTCTAAATAAAATTTGGGTTCAAAATGAACATTTTCTCACCCATGAAATCACCTTATATGCCAAAAATATTTCATAAATAATATCATAAAAAATCATAAAGGAAAAAAATAAAACCCATATTGACTTCCTTGAAAACATGACCAACTTATAATAACTTTTCCAAGAAGTGATACTTTTTACCCAAAAAAAGTAGCATATGATTTATATAAAACATAAGATCATAATCTTACCTTGATAAATCATAATATTCATAAATAAACAAATATGAATCATAAATAAAACATATAGGTTACATGGGACATAATTTTTTATATCACCCTTACAATAACTCTTACAAATGGTATAATCAGAAGGTCAACTTCTACAACCAATGCATTGGAGGTTATAATGTAATCACCCATCATTGATTTTTCATGGAACCACCCAAAATTGGTTAATAATGTTACCACCCATCCTTAGTTTATAATTAGACCACCCATAATCATCATAATACCCAATAACCCTAACATAATCATAAATCAATAAATCATGTGTCATAAAAAAATTGTTAAGGAAAACGACATCTTTCATTATGAAATAAGTTATTTTTCAAAAAACTATGCACGTAAAAATGATGAAAAATCTTTGAAAAAAACCTTGTAAAATATTAATGATCTCTTGTAAGAATTTTTTTTCATGGTGTCGATAAACACCACTCATGCCGCAAAAAAATCTTTTTATACTTTTGTTGGAAAAGTCACAAAGTAACTCATTTAAAATATGACAAAAATATTACTTACAAACCATTTTATAAAAAGTAAGAAATGGGTAAAAATGATTTTTAAAAATCATATAAGAAAAATAAAAACCATAAATAAATCATTTTTAGAGACCCATCATATGAATAAGGAAGAAAAATATAGTTTTATGGGAAACTTTTAAAAAATATTTTTTTAAAGAAAGTCTCTTACCTTGAGTATGAATTATTATATATTTTCTTTATATTATTGGATAAAATACTTAAGTTAATTTATAATTTATTTATAACATTTTTCATGTTTATTATTTCTTATAAATAACTTATTTTTATGTCATATTTAATTACTTAATCACTTAAGTTCATGTCAAACATTTTGAGGATATTTAGTACTTACATCCAAAATGACTTCAGTTGGTTGACTATTGTAAAAGTGGCCAATAATCCACTAACTATAGAATAATAATAATGAAATAATTATAATTTTTATGCATAAATTATACTTTTAAAACTAATTATGAAATATTATTATGAAAAATGAACTATGTTATAATCATGAAGACAGTAGGTCGTACATACACATGAATAACATTTCCATTTTTCAATAATAATTATGGAAATAAGATAAGTATTATTTTATCTTTATAGAATGATAATAATATCTTATATATCATATTAATTCTTTAACTATACTTTTATATATCATCCATGCGATGTGGTGATGAAAAGTGAATCCAATGCTTCGTGGAGGTGGTAGTCCACACGTATGCATAAACGATGTTATCATTTTTAGTGCATGGATTCGTAAGAAGGTAAATGATATATTATGTTTTAATAATGATAAATATTTTATTAATATCATATATAAACATTATTTATATAATTATAACCATTTTTGAGAGATGATGATGGACAAATGAATTACATCGGTTCGCGAGGTGGTAGTCTTCCATACACACGAATGATGAATCATTTTCCAATTTAATGGAAGAGGAGATGAATATAGGTCATAAAAATAATATAATTAAATATAATTATATTTATTATAATTTATCTATTATTTTATCATGGTTAAATAAGGTTTTAGGGATGTGGAATAAGAAACAAAACTAAAATATGCAGATAACAACAATACATATTCTTTGGAAAACCTCATTTACTTAACACCTTAAGACCCCTGATATTGGTATTATGCCTAAAAAATACCAAATAATGTATGTATAGATTCTATAAATGTATTTTATTAGTTATTTTCCAAATCAAATATGTTTTTAATTGTGAAAAAATGAGAATAAGTAGTTCACTTTTATAAGAGAGGGGAGGGTCACTCTCAAAATTTCTCAAAATATTAAATTAATATAAATTAATTTTCAATTTTAAATCACTCCAAAATGAGTTATTTTTAAGATAAATATTTTCTGGTTCTAAATATCTTCATAAAATAAAAATTATCTATTTTTTATAATATTTATACCCTTATCTTTGGTTTTAACCTCTATTTAACCCATTTAACTCTCTCTATGATGACATGAATTTTTAATCTTTGAGGGTCAATATAGTTTCTATAAAATGAAAAGTACCAAAAATGGACCTTTACTGATATTTTAAACCATATACTAATCAGTTGGATTAATTTAATGTTTTTACAAATATTATATCACTTAATAAAGTATTATTTACTATATAATATTCATAATGTCAATTTTTAGAACTATTCATTAATTTGAATTTCATAATATTAAGAAAAAAACTAAAATTACAAAAATAATAATTTATTATATCCATAAAATTTCATGTTCACATATAAAATTCATTGAACACATTAATTACCTCAAATTATAATTATTTTAACATTTTTAATATATTTTGTTTGATCTTATATTAATTAATAAATTACGGAATCACCATTGTGAAAACATTTAAGGTAATTATATATTTAATAAAAATTAAAAATAAATTAACATGATGAGGATAAATATTTTATATTCAAAATAATATTTACAGTCAAACATATCCTCTTTATATTACTATATTAAAAATATTACATTTATTAAAAAGAGGAGTGTGACAGATTTTCATTTCTTTAAATAAAATACTATAAAGGTAATAATCTCATCCATGTGGCCCCAAAAGGTCATAAATTAAACCCTTGTGTGATTATTGTTGATATATACTCATAAAATAATATTTATTAAATTTTTTTCTTTATTTTATAGTTCTTATATTTTTATTATTAAAATAAATTACTTTATTTACCCTTTACAGTATTAATAAAAATTACTAAGGTTACAAGATATATTGTCCAAAAAATAAAAGGTAAGTACTTAATAAATTTTGACCCACTAATTCCAAATATGTAAGAAAATTTTTAAAAATCAAAACATATAGTTGTAGAATTTAATTTAAAATTAAAATTGAAAAACTCAATGAAAAACAGTCTTTTTTTTCAGAAAATTTCTTTTTTAAATTTAAAATGTTTTAATACTAAATTCATGAGTAAAATTTATTAAAAAATTCATAATTTTATTATTTTAAATAAAAATTAACTAATTCAAATTTATAACTAATTGAAAACATAATCTAACCTTGTAAATAATTTAAAATAAAATACATTTTTCAATAAAAATCAATATTTTCACTATTCATTGAGAACTCAATATTTTCAGAAAATTCTCAAAAATTCATCCTAAGATAATTTTGAAATATTGAATTTAAAAATGAAATTATTTTTTCCAAATTAAAATTTTATAATTTTGAAATTAAACTTTTTAAAAAACTGTATCAGAAATGAGATTAATAAAACCAATTACTTTTCATTTAAATAATTACTTAATATATTAATATAAATATATAATTTAGTAAAAATAATAAATATTAAAATTATTTATTCTATCACCACCTAGATTATTACATTCTCTCCCCCTTTTGTAAATTGTTTCCTTTCTATTTTGAACCCGGGCTTAGTAACCTGGGTTTGACTTTTCAAAATACCTTTGTTGAAATCTCATATCAAAACATAGTAATAAAACATCTACTTGATAAGTGAGAAATAGGAAGTAAAAAAGTTCATCTCAAGTTACAAATACTATTTTCCCAATTTGGTGAACATAAGTGGGAAGTGAAAACATGGATATGGATAAAAAACTAACTCCCAAGGATTGATAGATAGTGATAGAGAACACAGTCATGTCAAAGTTCACCATCATAAAATCATAAATCTATGATGGTTTAAATGACTATAGACTTCTCTATAAGTGATATAAAAAAATAATGTTTTTATTACAAAATATCTTTCCTAAATTTGAGAAATTATTTTACTATCTATACTAAGAACATAAGGAAATATACTTACAAGACAAGTATAATTTTACCATTTAATAAATTTCCACAAAAAAATCATTTTTTTCTACAAATAACAAGTCATCAAGAGGATTTGTTTCATGCATGAGGCACTAGAATCAACTTTTATGGATCAAGAAATCCACAAAATAATAAATATCTATTCATCTTATCTTTAGGGATCAACAAAAACCACAATAGTTAGAACATGATAATATAATTTCCAAAATGAATAAACCTTCAAAGAAAGTAAAACAACTTTAATATTCAAAATATAATAGTAGCACTCAAATCTCACCAAATATCATTGAATAAAAAACTATCCTTAAATGTTTTATAAAATATTCTAGAGTAGGATTGAAACCCAAATATCAGAAGGATTTGATCACACTATCTTCCAAGGTAATATTTAGCATTTATCTTTAAATAACATTATTGACTCTTAAATTCTCACTCGATAATGTATAATTCAAATCATATAATCACTATGATTTGATAAAAATTTACATAAATAAATATAATCACCATAAATCCTTAATAAAATCTTATATGATTCCAAAATATAATTCAACCTTTATTTATCAAATAAAATCTCATGGTTCCATTGTTCTAAGACTATAATTATTATAATGTTCCGAGAAATGTGAGAAACATTCTAAAAAATAACTATAATATATCCAACATTAAAGAAAATTTTCAACCTCAAAGGTTATCCCGTACCATTAATTTTACATCTCAAAATGTAATAACTCATAATTACATTAAAATAATCCATCCAAAAATATCATAGTCACCTTAAATTTCAAAAATTAAAACCTCAAAATGGATTTTTAAGTCATTGAACTTGCGATCAACCATATAATTATAAAAACATTATGGAATAAAAAACACTAAAGTTAAAATAACATAGACACATTATAATCTCCAGAGTTTTCTAAACCCTCCTTTGATTCCAACTATAACAATTGGGCTCCATTGATATCACAACCACCCCACATCAACATGGCCATTGGGTCCTGTCCATCCAGGAACCACCAGTTGCCTCACAGACACGTGGTCCCCTAGTTGGGACCCGCCGATATGCCTAAACAGACCATTAGACTAATGATTGTCCTCACAGGCTAACACTTGTTCCATCAATGTGTTTTTACTCACTCACAAACACCCTGAAAAAAAAATTCAGGATGTCACCTATACAAATCACTACTCCAAGACCATCATGCTTAACTGAGGAATTCTAATCAGGTAGGCAACCAAAAAAAGGTTCACCTTGTTGAAATGATTCATATCATTTAACTTGTTAACCCTTTATCCTTTTGTGGTGTTTAATAACCCCCACATATCATAATTTCCTCACTGTAGACCATATATCTCAACCTAGGTAGTTCCACCACACTTCTTCCTGGGTTCCTTGTCTGATACCAATGTAAGGACCTTCCTTTAAGCATTACATATTCTAGTGAATTTTATCTAGAATTCACGTTATTTTGATACTAATGATATTTTTGGTTTATAGTTTTTATAATTAGTACAAACTCTTACGTATTAGTCTGATACATTACAAGTGGAAACTTATACTCAATATCAATTTTCCCACCAAACAAAACTGTTTAAAATAAAACATGATTTCTTTTCATGATAAATCATAAAAAAATTCAACTTGGTTTCTCAATTTGTAATAACCATCCATAAAAAATTTAATTTTTCTTAAATGTGGTATGAGAAAAAAATACCAATAAGGGATATAAAACAAAATAAAGAAACCATTAGTCTATGAGAACTTATAAAAGTTTTCTTTTTTCATAACAAACATTGTTTAAAAAATATAAAATCTCAATCACAAGAAATAACCTTATATAACCAATACCCTTCATAAAATATTTCATAAGAAATCATAAAGGAAAAATAAAACTCATAAAGGTTTCCCTGTAAACTTGAACAACTCATAATAACTTTTTCCCAAAGTTATAGTTTTTAACCTTAAAAATTTGCATATGCTTTCCATAAAACATTAGATCATCATATTTCCTTGATAAATCTTAAGATTACAATAAAAATATATAGAAATAATAGATAAATCATGTAGTTAAATTGGTACATAATTTTACATATCACACTTATAAATGGAATAATCATATGATCAACTTCCATACCCAATGCATTGGAGGTTATAACCCAAAAACCCTTCCTTGATTTATCAAGGAACCAACTGTCATTGGTTAATAATGTATCCAACCATCCTTGGTGTATAAAGGATCGTTAAATCATCAAAAAAAATTCCAATAACCATAACTTAATCATAAATCCAGAAATATATCATCAAAAAACATTCCTAAGGAAAATAACCTTACTCATTTAAAATTCACTTTTTTTTGAAAAAACTGCACACATAAAAAGGAAAAAATTTATTTTAAAATAACCATGTAAAATTATAAAGGAATAATAAAAACCATATATAAATAATTTTAAGAAAAAAATAACATTAATATGGAATAAGAAGAAAGTTTTAACGGAAAATTTTAAAAAATAACTGCTTAAAAGAAAGTCCCTTACCATGAATCTGACTCATCCTGTACATTCTTTATATTCTTAAATATTAGACTTAGGTTAACTTATACTTTATTTATAACCATTTTCATGTTTATTTTTTCTTTTATATCACTTATTTCCATGTTATATACCATTACTTAATCACTTCATTTCATATTGTATGTTTTGATGATATTTGTTACTTGACTCCAAAATGACTTCGGTCGGTTGAAAATGGTCAAAGTGGTCATTACTACACCATATCCAGAATAATAATAATGAAATAATTATATTTTTTATACATCAATTATAATTTTGAAACCAATTATGAACTATGGTTATGGAAAATGAACTACATTACAACTATGGAGATGGTGGGTAATACATAAGAAAGAGTAACGTTTCCATTTTTAAATGACTTTTATAGAAAGAAGGTGAGTATTATCTTATCTATATAGCATTATAATAATATTATATATCATAATAATTACTTAAATATTCTTTTATATATCATCCATGTGATGTCATGATGAACAAATAATCACATCGCTTCGTAGAGGTGGTGGTCGACACGTATGCATGAACGACATTATCATTTTTCAATGGAAGAATTGATAAGAAGTAAAATAATATATTCTCATTTAATAATTATAAATATTTAATTAATATAACATATAAACATTATTATTATATTTATAACCATTTTTTAGATATGGTGATAGAAAACGAATTACATCAGTTTGTGAGGCGGTAGTCCGCCAACACATGATTGAGGAACTCTTTTCCCATTTAATGGAAGAGGAGATAGATATAGATCAAGAAAAAAAAGGATAACATATATTTATATGTAGGATACTATATTTATTATTTTATCATGGTTAAATAAGTATTGTAGTATGTGGAAGAAGAAACAAAACTAAAACATGTAGAAAAAAACTATACCTCTTCACTGGAAAACCTCTTTTACATAACACCTTAACACCTTTATGATTGGTATTATACCTAAACCAAGAGCTCAATAATGATGGTATGGATTATAAGAAGGTAATTTAGATGGTATTGGTCTAGAAAAATAGGTTTTGAGGTGTTAATAAATGATAAGAAGAGGAATTATTTTATAAGAGAGGGGAGGGGATCTCTTGAAATTTCTTAAAATATTAAAATAATATATAATATAAAGTATCCATAATGTCAATTTTTAGAACTATTCATTACTTTGACAATAATAATATCAAGAAAAAAAACAAAAATTCAAAAACAAATTATTCTATACCCAAATTTTCATCATAATATATAAAATAAATTAATCACATTATTTACCTCAATTTATATTTCTTTTAATAAATTTAATATATTTTATTTTATTTTCCCTTTAATTAATTAATTACTACATCGGGATTGTGAAAGAATTTAATGTAATTATTTAATCACTAAAAATTAAAAATAAATTACCGTTATGAATAAAAATATTTTATATTTCAAAAATAGTATTTATAGGCTAACATATTCTCTAGATAACTCCATATTAACAATATTATTCTTACAAAAAAACAAGAGTGTGACATGTTTGACATTTCCTTAAAATAAAATACTATAAAGGATATAATCTTATAAAAGTTTCCCCAAAAGGTCATGAATTATTCCCTCAGATTATTATCACCTATATACACTAATAAAATAAGATTTAGGTAATTTTTTGGGTCATTTGATAGTTATTATCATTTCATTTTTATCATAAATTACTCATTTTTTCCTTTGTTATGGTAATAAAAAAGTTTAAGTTTAATTTTCATATTTTCAAAATGGGGTCTATTTAATAAATTTGGACCCATTAATTCCATATATGGAATCAATTTTTTAAAATTCAAAACACTTAATTTGTAGAATTTAATTTAAAAATAATCTGGAAAAACACAACAAAAAACTATTTTTTTTTTAAATTCCCCTTTAAAATATAAAATACGTTTATAATAAATTCAAATATAAAATCAATGTCAAGAAAAAATAATTGTATTAATTTAAATAAAATATGAATAATTAAAATTTAAAACTAATCAAAAACATAATTTTACTTTTTAAATACTTTAAGATAAAATAACCTTTTCCACAAACATCTGTATTTTCACTATTTATTAAATAAAATATTTTCAAAAAGCTCTTAAAAATTATTTATAAGAAAATTTTGACATGTTAAATTTAAAAATGAAAAAAAATTCAAATTCAAATTTTATAATTTTAAAATTAATTCTTTAAATAAAATTGTATAAGAAATGAGTTTAATAAACCAATTTATTTTTTATTTTAAGAATTTTTTAATATATGAATATAACTACATAATTTAGGAATAATAATAAATATTAAAATGATGTATTATATCACTACTTAGATTATTACACCCATATACTAAGATGATATAATATTAATTTCATAACCTTATTTATCTTCATTTTTTATAAAATGCGAAATGAAAGCATCGCTCATGCAAACTGACAAGCCTGTCATAGGGTGGTACATGAGCTAATTTATTTTTATGAATGCAACATAGAGGATGACCCGAGTAGTCTCCCATGTAGAGAATCTCAATTAATCAAACACTAATTCTAATTTAACTAATCTAATTTTTTTTGTTTCTATTATTTTATGAAAATAATAAATTTTTTGGTTTCATTTTTTGGATAAATAATGCAATGCAGAATTAAAACCTAAATAAAGATGCAAAGTAGAATGAAATTATGGAAGAAAGGAAGTTATCCTGATATATTTTTCTAAGGACCACCTTCATTGTCATGTTTCAAATCTACTTAGTTAACACACTCCATTGTATGTGCACACATCATAATCTACCACAGTCGTGAATGTAAAATGCACTTAATAATCGTATAACACACTCCACAACCATATTCTATTTTGAGGGAGAATAATTGTAGAATAAGAGGATAAAAATTTAATACCCATGGTCAGGATTACACCCACTATAAATCATCCTCAAATTAACCCAAAGAAGAAATCAAACATGCTCTTGGGTTCAATTATTAGATTACTCCCTTGGGATATTCATCGGGTCAGTTACTTCTCTTTGTGAGTGCAAGAGTTCATGATGGAGAAAGATAGAAGAGAGAAAGAGTTTAGATTAGAAGAAAAAAAATACTTGTGCTAGAATTTTTATATGAAATTACATGGGAAAGAGAAGAAAATAATCCAAAAAGAATTAAAAAACATAAAGTACTAGTATCCTTACAACGCAACACGATGAAATATCCTCAGGAAATAATACCCATCCTCTGATATGGCCTTGTATTTATTGGATTTATATGTACTCAAGACCTCATAAATGGCATCATAATTTGGTCTTTATGGTTCTAGATTTCTAGAGGGTAATCTAAAATAATTTATGTTAAAGAATTGAGATTTCTGGTCTTTTGAGGAATTTCACATCGTGAATATTGTTCACGGTGTGTAATGTGTGGGGTTTTAAAACTTATCGTTAATTTATTTCATGTCTTGTATTTCTTCATGTTTCAAGTCATGAATGACTTTCATGACCTATAATTTTGTTTTCTATCTAGTTTCGCTTTGATTGATCCTGGTTTTTCAGTCTGAATCTTTAGACTTGGTCATTGACCTGTAGTATATTACAGGACATCAACTTCATGATGAATTCATCTATTCCAACTTCCTTATTCAATATTCCAGTCTTTCTCTAGGAAAAATATTAATTGATTTTTTTTATTTTTCTAAAAATGTGTTGCATCACTAAAAAAATCACTTGTTAGTGGAGGTTTATTAGCAGCGATTCTATTAATCACTACAAAATAAATTCAGGGTTAAAAATTTAATATATTATCGATTTCATCAGACTCCCACTATATATTTTTTATTTTTATAATTTCTTATGGTTCCCAATAGACCTTTGTGATTTTTTTGAGACCCATATTTTACACTCCCCACTCCCTCTATGTGACTCGGCCCAGAACTTTATCCTCCCCCACTCCTCATGAGACCTTGATCCTACAACCCCCCAACCTTCGACCTCCCTCCTCCATACTCAGTTGTAACCCTGACCCATGCAACCACCCCCATCCTCCCTCATCCCAGCGGTGACACAGAACCCCCACCCCCTCCATCCACCCTCTCCCGTGTGGTTATCCTCCTCAGCGGTAACACAGACCCCCCTCCCCCTGACCTCATTCCTTCATCCTTGATAGTGACCCCCACTCCCGTGACCCCCCTTCTGACCTCCCTCTCCCTGACTATTCCCATCCACAATGGTGATGTGACCCCCCCTCCCCCTCTGACCACCCTCTCCCATGGTCAGTTCCCCTCCTCCTAGCTTCTTAAGGCTTCTTTGGGCTTGTTGTGTTGATTTAGTGTCCCATGTTGTGGAAGTGGAAGTTCGTAGGTTGGTTTTATCAATTGAAATGACTATTAAAATAATAAACACTAATTTCTTACCAATATAATCCAGGTTTTAGATTCCTAGTTAAATAATTTTATGTTTATATAAATCTATTTTAAATGTAAACCATGTTTCACTTTATTTCTATTGAATGAGAACGTTTTTATATGAAAACATGAATTTTAATTTTTTTTCAACTATCATAGACACCTAATATTTGATAAAATCATATAATGTATTTTATTACGTTATTTCATGACAATAAAAGTTGTTTTGGTTCTTAAAATAATTTTTAATGGAAACTCGTGACTTCCAATGGTGTGCATGGATTTTTAAGAACCAATGTTCAGTTACCTTGAATATGGTGACTTTATGATGATTGAGTATTTGAGTTTTCAAAGTAAATTTTATAAATAAGTTTCTCAAAGTGTATTCTTCTATGGCCACCATCCCTAAAAAAATACTTTTTTCATTATAATATGCATAATTTGAAATTTTTGAGTTTTTTTGAATCTTTTTATAATAATTGGGTTCCCAAAAAAACTTGGTTTTACCCATATATTTTAGTGTAACTTTTATACCCTGAGTGTTATTTTCCTTAATTTTCCTCTTTTCTCTACTTATTCAACTCCATGAAAATAATTAGCTCCATTCATATAGTCTTCTTTCATTTTTCTTCCACAATAAATTTTTAATCATGGGATTATAGTTGAAATTCTATTCCCTTATTTAATGACCTTCTCCTGAGTAGAATATTCATGGATCAACATTATATAATAATAAATTCCCATTATGAAAACAACAATCCTAAAGAGTAAAAATGAAAAAAAATATGACAGGAAAAGACATGTATTAATCTATCAAACATAATATTCCACTATGATCACTAGATACATGGTAACAGTTCAAAAAACATGAATAAGATTCAAGAATAATTACTTATCATATTAAATAAATTTTATAATTTTAAATATTTTTCCTTTAAGTCACTAAATAATAAGGTTTAGTACGTGTCTATTAAAATTTTCTCATCCATGGATAGTTTTGAATAAAATTTATGTGCACATATAAAATGACCTTAAATTGTATAATGATGTATAAGCACATATAAAAACATAAAAATTATATGTTTAAAAGTTTTATTCATCTAATAGTGTTTGATTTCCACATATAGTATACATTGCATTCATATTTTTAAAGGGGTTCTCTTGGACATAGTTAGGTCATGGGAAATGGTTTATATATTAATCAATAATGCTAATTTTTCAATGGAATGAACCCTCCTTAGTTATAAAAATAAGGTATAATACACTGTTATATTTTTCTCACATAATACTAATAATATATATATATATATATATAATATCAAAAATTTATACATCTTTATCATATTTATTGTAGAGGATGTTTTTCACACTTCAATCATTTAATATTAATTGTTTCAAGCATGTATCTAACTTCAAATACCAAGCTCCTGAGTCTTATTCTAACCCATACAGATTATTATTTAATTTTGATTCTATCTATTTGATTAAACATTTATATCATTATATTTTAATGTATAGAGAGAGTAAAATCCAACACCTATGGATTTAATTTGGATTAATTTACCTCAAAACACACCTCAGTATGCCAAGGGATTTGATGAATTTTAAGATTATTCAATTTCTAACTGATCAGAAGATGGTAGAATAAAATTTCCCTGTCCTAATTATAAATTCAAGCAATGGTTGAATAGAAATGAAGTATAAGATCATTTTATATTGAAAGAGTTTCCTCCTTGATATGTATATTGTATTTGGAATGGTGAATCAAGTGTTATGGAAAGTCAAAACAATGACAATACTATAAATGAAATACAAAGTGACCCAACATAAGAGAATTTAGTTTGAAATTTGTTAAATGAAGTGTTTGGTTTTTTAGAATTCAATTTCCAATATTTAAACAGATTAATAGAACTTTTAGTTGATCATGAGCAGGTTAATCTTACTCAGAACTTCTGTGAAAAAAATGATATTTATGAATTAGTTGAAGATGGACAACAAGAACTATATAAAGTGTGTTCCAAGTATTCTAAGTAGTCTTTTCTAATTACTTTGAATCATATAAAGTGTCTCTATGGAATTACTGACCAATAAAAGCCCATGATTTTAGAGTTTCTTCATGTTTCATTTAGTTAAGTTATGTTCCCTATATCATTCTATAAGATGAATAAAGTCATCAAGAAACTTGTACTTGACTATTCAAATATACATGCATGCCCTAATGATTGCATGATTAACTATTGATAATAGTATGATAAATAAGAATGCATAATATTTCAAACTAGCATATGGAATTCAATGAAAAATAGTGAGAGTATAAATCAATGCAACCCAAAGAAGAAATAAAAGATGAAAACTCTTGTAAAGGTATTGCATTACTTTCCTATAAAACCACACTTGAAAAGATTATTCATGTCGTCTAAGACTTCATACGACATGATGTGGTGTGATAAGGATAGTATTGATGGATTCAGGAGACATTAAAAAGATTTAACATCATGGAAGAGGTTTGATTAACTATATCTAGATTTTTCTTCAGATACTAGGAAGGTATGTTTGGGATTAACTTTTGATGGTTATAACCCTTTTGGTACTTTAATTACTAATTATAGAATTTTTTTTCAGTTATTTTTATCCCCTATAACCTACCTCTATGGATGTGTATGTAGAAGACCTCATTCAATATTTTAATGATTCTTCCTAGATATAATATTCTTGGAAATGAAATTTATGTAAACCTTCAACCTCTAATAAGAGAATTATGAGAATTTTAGGATGATGGTGTGGAAACCTGTGATGCTTTAATAGGAAAAATATTCAAAATGCATGCTTCTTTAATGTGAAAAATTAGGGACTTTCCTGGACTAGGGAAATTTTCTAGTTGGAACACTCTAGTTTGGCTTGTCCAGTTTGTAATTTTGATTTTGAACCTCAATGATTATCTCAAAGAATAAAATGGTGTTTTATGTGTCATCGTAGATTTATTGATGCTTCTCATAATTTTAGGTTCAACAATACCCAATTAAATAGATATATTGAAATGGGAAAGTCACTGATGGTTTTTTTGGTTTAGAAGTCATTATAAAATTAATGAATGTCACTGAAGAATTTAGAAAATGTCATCATATTGATGAAGGGGGAAAGGGTATGAGGTATTATATATGAATAATATGGAACACAAAAATGGCAGAAAAACAGTATATTTTTCATATTTCTTTATTGGGAGTTTAATTTGATACGTCACAATCTTGACGTAATGAATATTGAGAAAATTTCTATGATAATGTAATTTATACAGTGCTTAATGAGTAGGGTGAATCCAAGGATCACCTTAATGCTCGTAAGGATTTGGAGTTAATAAATATTAATCAGAGATTGTGGGAAAATGAGAATGTTATGTATCCATAATCTCTTTTTATAATGAAAAATCATGAGAGAGATGTATTCCTTCAAAGCTTAAAGAATGTAAAAGTGCCAAATGGATATTCAAGTAACATATCAAGCGTGACTCGAAACATCAAAAGGTACATAGATTAAAAATGCATGACTCACATATTTTTATAGAGAAGTTATTTCCATTTTATTTTCATAATACTTTACATGAAAAAGTAAATATGGTTCTAGTTGAGTTTTGTACCTTTTTCAGTGATATTTGAGTAAAACTTTAAATCTAATCGAGATTTTTAAACTTTAAGAAAGATTTTTTTTTGACACTATGTCATTTGAAGATGTTATTTCTACCTTCATAATTCACATTCATAATTCATTTGACTATTCAATTGGTTGAATAAGATAAACATGGTGCACCGGTACACTATCTATTGATGTATCCAACTGATCGGTACATTGATATGTTTTATATTTTCATGGGTGAATTTAATTTTATCAAATCATAGCATAAATATTTTTTATATGATTCTTTTTTCATTTGGTAATTGGGTCATTTAAAATAATATGTGAGGAATAAATCTCAACTTAAAGGCTTTATTGCAGAAGGTCACATAGATGAATAGTGATTAACATTATATTCTAGGTATTTGGGTGGGATTGATACTAGATTCAATCATGCTAGATGTGTTGACAACATCTCATCTGATTCTAGTTCTGTAAATCAGTCATCAGTATTTCCAACTATTGGATGACCAATTGGAAAGGGGTTAAATTTTCCACTGACTGAATTAGTGTTGGTACAAGTAAATAGATATGTTCTACTCAATAGTATTATTGTGGATCAGTTTTTTTAAGAATTATGACTGAAAAACAAGAGGTGGTTAAGGGGTTTAGCTCAAAATGAGCCAGAACTAACAAAATCTGTTAATAAAGAGCTTCTCAAACGGTTTTCTCTTTATCTAAGTATATACTCATATTCATATTATTGATGTGTAATTATTTTACTAGTGTTAAAAGTACAAGATTGTATATTTTTGTCTAGATAATGAATGTTAACAATCAAGGTAAAATATATAATGAATTGATGTTTTTGGATCATGTTCCTCTAAGGCCAGCTAAGAGATTTGATGCCTATAATATTAATAAGATCAAGTTTAATGTAATTTATCATGAAGAAGACTCGAAACTCATAATAGCGGTGTATGTACATTTGCAGAGGTGGGATAATATGGGAACCTGATTGATATAATCGAAGTAAACTATCATGACTTGTTTTTAGATGTCTTATTCAAATGAAATTAGGTCAACATTGATAGGGGTATAATGTAATATTCATTACATTTTACTTATATCAACTTATCTCACTTGATGGATACTAGTGAGCATGTAGAGAATAATCCATTTATCTTGGATTCATAAGTGATGATGGTTTGTTATATGGATGAAGAAATACATAAAGGTTGGAGTGTTGTTGTACACTTAAAGCCGATAGACTTATATGATATGGGCGATGAATATTAATTGGTTCTTTGTGATAGTGAACCTCAACAACCACAAATTATTGGATAATTATTTCCTGAAAATTTCATAATGGTAAAACTTGCATGAGAGGGTGAAAATGAAGGACTCATCACAATAAAGGTTTATAATAATGAAGATAATGAAGATAAAGATAATTGAATGTATTAATTGATAATAAAATTATATTGCAAGTTCTCATTGATAAGTTTTTTTTAATTATATACATTGTTATAGTATTTTTTGTAAAAATATTTTAATTTTTTATTATTTATATATTTAATATACCTAAACCAATTGAAATACAAGAATATTGAGAATATACAAGTAGATTATTGGGAAGCTTACTTGGGAGACATTGAGCTTTACCATTAATTATAATGATTGGAGGAATATTCCTACATCTTCGAAAAATTAGGTCTTTAATACTCAGGTAAAGGTAATATTTATTTTTTATTCCTTGATAACTAATTTAAATGACATGAGTAAATTTTATAATATACTTATAAAGTATTATGTTTTCTATTTTTAGAGGTTTTTTCTTTTTGATGTACCTGAATCTGTTTTACACCCATGGAATTTGAAAATAACACATACAACATCCATACAAAAATTAAAATGAAACTTCTATATAAAAACATTCATTTCATGTTATGTCGAGCACATCTTTTTCCAGATTGACCTGTGGTTGATTCTTACATGTCAAAAATAAATTATAGATATTTATTCAAAATTTTAAAAACAATATGAGCTCGTTTACTCAGTTTTGACTCAGTAAATAGTTGTGAAAGTAAGAAAATCCTTTAGAAAGAAGTTTCAAGAGTTCAAAGCTAGGAAAATGATGTCATATTGCCCTGAAAGAAGGGGAAAACTGCTTTAGATTTAATTTTGAAATGTAGAAACTGAAGACATGTCATTCCAACTAATAGTTTTCCTATTATGGTCATAAACACATTTTTTGTGTTTTAAAAATTTCCAGGGGAGAGTAAAAACCAGGATAATGACATTGGATTGCCCTATCATTTGGGGACAATTGTGGTAGATTTAATTTTGAATTTTAGGAACCGACAACACATTATTCTGAATGATATTTTTCCCGTTGTGGTTGCAAAAACGTTTTTAGTGCTTTAAAAAACTAAAAAATGTCATGGGCTAAAAACTAAGAAAAAAAACCTTGGACTGTCTAGAAATCTTGGTAAAACCACCATATATTTAATTGTGAAATGTAGGAGCTGACAACATGTCATTCTAAATTACAGTTTTCCCATTATGGCTCTAAACATGATTTTAATGTCTCAAAACACTAAACCATGAGTGAAATAGTCAAAACAAGGCAAACGACATCGAATTTCTCAATAATTAGGGAAAAACATTGTAGAATTAATTTTGAAATTTAGGAACTGACTACACATCATTCCAAATGACTGATTTTTTTATGTTCATAAATATGTTTTTATTGTTTTAAAATACTAAAACATGTATGGAATGGTCAAAACCAAGAAAATGATATTGTATTTCCCTAAAATCAGTGGAAAATGACCATAGATTTAATTTCCAATTATAGGAACTGAAAACATATCATTCTGAAAAATAATTTTCCCATCATTAATGTAAATGATTTTTTAGTGTCTAATAATACTAAAACAAGTGTTGGGGTGGGTTAAAACTCAGAAAACAAAGTCTGATTATCCTGAAGTTAGGGGAAATCCACCATAGATGTAATTGTGAAATGTAGGATCCAATAACATGTGTTTCCAAATGAAGGTTTTCTTATTATGTTTGTAAAAGTGATTTTAGGGTTTTAAAACACTAAAACAAGTGTCATGGGTGAAAACTAGGAAAACAACATTGGATTATCTTGAAATCAGGGGAAAACCATCTTAGATTTAATTTTGAAATGTAAGAATTGAGGAAATATTATAGAGAATGATAGTTTTCCCATTATGGTTGTAAATACATTTTTAGTGTTTTAAAGTAGTTAAACATGCATTGAATGTTCAAAATAGGGATTTGTTTTTTAGATTTATCTAAAATCAAAGGAAAACCACCATAGATTTAATTTTGAAATGTAGGAAATGGAAACACATCATTTTAAATGATCATTTTCTCATTATAGTTATAAATCTTTTTTTAGAGTTTTAAAACACTAAAACGTACATGGAATGGTCAAACTAGGAAAATGCCATCAAATTGGTCTAAAATTAGGGGAAAATGACCATAGATTTAATTTTAAAAAGTAGGAACCGATGTTACATCATTCTAAATCATGTTTCTCCCATTATGTCCATAAATGCATTTTTTCGTGTTTTAAAACACTAAAACATGTGTCGGGGGGTCAAAACTGGGAAAATGATGTTAAATTGTCTTAAAATCAGGGGAAACCCATTTAGATTTAATTTCGAAATGTAGGAATCAATAAACCATCATTCAGAAAGATATTTTTCTCGTTATGGATAAAAAGGAATTTTTTGTGTTTTAGAAAACTAAAATAAGATTCGAGGTGTAAAAACCAATAAAACAATGTCGGATTGTCCTAAAATAAGGAGAAAACCATTATAGATTTAATTATGAAATGTAGGAATGGAAGGAACATAATTTTGATTGATATTTTTCCCATTATAGTTATAAATGTATTTTTAGCATTTTAAAACACTAAAACATGCATGTAATGGTAAAAACTAAGAAAACAACATCATATTTCTCTAGAATCATTAGATAACCACTATAGATATAATTTTGAAATTTATGAATAGACAACACAACATTCGGAATGATGGTTTTCCTATTATGGTTATAAATTCATTTTTAGTGTTTTAAAACACTAAAACATGATTCAAATATTCAAAACCAAAATAAAAATATTATATTGCTCTAAAATTAGGGGAAAATTACCATATATTTAATTTTCAAATGTATGAACCAATGGAATTTCATTCCAAATGATGTTTTTTTTGTTATGACTGTAAACACATTTTAATGGATTAAAACACTAAAATGTGTGTGGAATAGTCAAATCCATAAAAAATGACCTCATATTTTTGTGAAATCATGAGACAACCACCACTTCGTTGTTTTTAAAATATAGAACATGTTGTGATATCAAAATATTTTAAAAAAAATTAAATAAATTTCAAACACACCACACGTCCCTTTAAAAATAAATTTGAATATTTACTTATCCTTTTCCAGTTTCAAGTGTTGAATCTTATCTTAAATAGGTATGTTTCTATTTTCAATGTTTTTTTCATTATATATTATTTTTTATGTTAAATTTCCTTTAGTTTGATTAACAAAATAACAACTTTTTTATGCAGAATTCTGAATATATTCTGTAACTTTTCTTATTCTCATTTCTCTTCCTAAATATTTTAGTTTTCATTGTAGGTCGGAGATGTCAGTAGTATGTAGGAGGTTGACTGCACCGATACATATAATTATTCAGAAGGAAGTTCTAACAATTCATAGTTTTTGTATTAAGTTAAAATTTGATCAACTATTCTATTGTAATTCTATTTTATTATATTTAATTTTAATTTTTGTTTCATTTTTTGTTACCCGTGATGAGATGATGTGCTCAGTTTGAAGTTATAAGATATGAAGGCAGACAGATGTAGTGGAGTTCGTGACAAAGATGTATATTAGGCATGGTTTTTTTGGAAATGTTTTATATGTATATATTATGACTGACATATTGGTTGATGTATGGGGTGTCTCATATATAGATTATTTTGATCAT
Organism: Viscum album; assembly: GCA_963277665.1. Classification (NCBI taxonomy): domain Eukaryota; kingdom Viridiplantae; phylum Streptophyta; class Magnoliopsida; order Santalales; family Viscaceae; genus Viscum; species Viscum album. Next base: position 792,357,782 of record OY728148.1, read on the forward strand.
GGTTGAATGTATATGACTATGGTTGTGTGATTTATGAATGATGGGGTTATTATATATTAATGTTTTAGTTTATAACAAGTTAGGTTTTTCATTTTTTTAATAATTTTTGTTAAATAATTTTAAACAAAAACAAGACAAATTTAGTAGGGTTTTCTAGTAACCACCGCAAAACATAGAATATTGAATGTATTTAGAAAAGGATATAAATAACCACCTCTAAACATAACCACTGCTAAATTATTGGTGGAAGTTAAATTTATTTTATTTATATTCATAGTATGAATTAATGAAATACCACTAATTAAAATAAAAACCACCACTAAATGATCTAAAAATGGAACTTAAAAACTACCACTAAAAACCACATACATTCACTAAATTAATAGAAATTGAGAAAAACAACACGGTTTTAGAAACCTCCATAAAATTATTTGGTGGTAGTTTAAACACTCGTTATACTATTAAAAAACCTCCTCGAATGACCCATTTTTTGTACTGCATCCTACCATAAAATAATAAAATAATGAAATACGTGCAAGTTTAATCATTTAGCTTTTAAAAAAATTATGTTTTGTATACAAAAATAAATGAAAAATATGACTATTTCATGTACGTGTGATAATTGATGGATATATTTAAAGGCACTCATCACTAGAAGTGAATCCATCCAATCGAGCACCAAATGAGGGTTCCCACTGGGGTTAGCTTCTCAGTTTTTGAAAAATCTAAACAAAGTTATAGGAAAAACAACAATGTGCTTAATACTGATTTCACTGACATATTAATCGACTTTTTTCTTTTCTTCCCGATGATGATACTCTTCATCTCATTTGGTTTTCTTATCAGTATTGAGGGGATACCTTTAATTGATGTAATCAATAATTTCTGTGTTAGAGTTAAGAGATTTGAGATTGGAATACCCAAATTAGATGTTTATGGTGACCAGGAGTCTCATATAGGTAAGGTAGTCAAAATCAAGAGTCTAATTAGACTCTTTTAAGGCCTCATAGACTCTTAATATTCTACTTAAATAATAAAAAAACACTATAGATAAAAATTCCAGTGTTAGGTACCCAATTTCTGACACTTATGGTTGAACCAACTAAAATTCCCCAAAAAAAATAACTACCATGTTGTTTCTACCTATTATAGATCTTCCCACAACGCCCACCAAAAATATCTGGCTAAATTGAACCAAACCTATTCATATTAATAGTAAACAAATGGGAAACCATCACACTCTAGTGACTTCAAACTAAATTTAATCAATTGTACCAAAAAAATTGTCCGATTATATCTTCAATTTTGAACCATGAATTCTCAATCCTAATTTCACTAAAAATGTATTTTATCTCAGCACAAAACCCTATAAAATAACCATATTTACATGGAAACTTCTCACAGTCATAAATTAAAATTAGTATATAGGGAAACAGTAAGTAAGATCAAGAAATAAAATTAGTATTCAGACCAAGAATCCATATTAAAATCAATAACACAAAATATATAATTTAGATTATAGTTCATATTAAATAAACTCTTAAAACAAAAAATAACATAAAAAAAGGATATCAATATTTTATAATAGAACTCACCTTGATATATTTCTAGTACATGAATCATTGGTGAAGTAAAGGTGTTTCATGTGATGCGGTGACAGAAAAGCATAGATAATGAAAGAAGAAACCCTAAACACATTTTTCTCGTGTGTGTTGTAGGGATGAGGGTTGCGATGTGGGGTGTGTGATAGTGTGATTTGAAAGGCTTCCAAGATATAGTGGTTCGTTTCATGTGAAATATTATCATAGGAGCATAGCACAAATGTGTCATGTGTAAGGAACTGATAAAGGATCATAGGGGGTTGTGTGAGTGAGGTTGTGTCGAGAGGAGTAGAGGTGAAGAATAGAAAATACTATGACATGTGAGGTATCACCAATTTGTATTTTAAGATAAACATTACCTGTATTTTTTGATTAAAATAATAGGGTTGTTTTTCTTCACATTCTACTCAGTGAGTCTGCATGCGTGAATGAGTGTGTCGTGAGTTTACCAATTTTTAGGCAATTATGCCCAAAAATGATTCAACAGGCGAGTTGAATCAATGGGTTAGGTTTTATCCATAACCTCTTGTGGTATTATGAGTCTAACAATGTGTATTACTACCTTTCATGAAATTTCCATCTATTGGGAATTTGGACAACAAAAATTAGAACTTTAACTTCTCTGGTTGCTACTTTACATGTTTGTTTTCCACTAGAGAGATTATTGGGTTATCTATGTTTTGTTTTTTGTTTTTTGTTTTTCTAATTTTTCTCAATCCCGAATGCATCATGACCATACCGACATAATAAATTGAAATTCATAAATTCCACTCCTAAAAAAATAGCATCCACAAACATTTATGGCTAAAATCAGACGTAGTCAGTTTTGGGTGTAGGATGTGGTCGAAGACACAGAATGTTGTGGTTTAAGGGGGTGGTCAAAAGGAAAGAAAACAACACAAATATAAAAAAATAGAATTTGGCGTAGTGAATTTATAATTTAAGAATAAAAAAAGAATATAAATTGTAGAAAAGTAAAAAAGATAGGTGATTTAAAGTGCTTTGGACCCTTAGGGGTCCTACTACAAGGAAAGAACATCACCCACACAAACACTTTTTATTACTTTCAAAAAAGAAACAAAGCAGTGCATATCATTCAGATCAATGTGAACCAAAGAAAGAAAACAAGATTGAAGTATTCAGATTGACTATGAAAAAACACAAATCATACTTATAGTGCCGAAAAAATAGTTGGTCATCTTGATCTTTTTAAGATTTGATGTGCTTTTGGGGTCGTTGTTTGGATAAGAAGTACCGGTAGTGATTATATTCTAATTTGGTTTTGGAAATAGTCAACAGGAGTCACACATCTTCTATTTATAAGTAATTTTGTCTCCACCATGAACAGACACGTGATGTAGGCCCAGAGGGAGAACAACAGGTGATGGTGATACTCTCCAACAGGGAGGATTGAGAACAGAACTAGATCCCAAAAACTAGGGTTCACTGAGAAGAACAAATGAGACCGTGATGGGAGAGAGCTGAGAAGCTGAAAATGATTTGGTGCATTGAGAGGTGACTTGAAGGGGAATTGAAAACCCCATGTAAGATTCTTTACAAACCATAATCCTTTTCCCTATCCAAGGCTACCACGAAGAAGATGTGAGAAACTATAAGGCTGAATGAGTAGTTTAGTTTGAATAGATTTTAGAAAATATGGATAGCCAACATTCAAGAGGTGGTGGATATCATCAAAAGTGAAAAATAAACTAAACTATAAATAATGAATTTCAAAAATATCACACGTACAGAAAACAGTCCTTACAAAAGAAACCCAATAGAGATAGGTCCCAAAATCATCATATATCTAGCATAATAAACAAAGGAATAAAAGGTGTGGTGTATAAAAATTTAAATGATAGGTAAAAAATAAGCATATTAAACCAAAATTTTAATATAAAAATAAATCAATGAATTAAGATAACCTAATTCACACATCTCCACCATTTTCAATTAAAATTTGTCGATGTTATTACACCAAACCTATAAATTGAATTGGGAAATCAAGCTACACAACCTAAGAAAAACAAAACTATAATAAATAGTGTTAGTCAAACTATGCACCGCTTATTTCCAACATGTGTATCAATGTGATACACATTTGTCTTTATCAATTCCATCCAAACTACTAATTATACATGTTTAGAATTAAAACCACTAAACATAAATGCATAAAACTAAACTTACCTTCACATAACTGAGCAGACCTCTAACACGATGCCAGTATGGAAGTCCCAAAATGATAACTTATACCTGCACACTTGCCGTAATCACAATAGTACCAATCCCCAAAGCATAAAAACAATAGAATTTATGAATGTAAACTTAAAAGTTCATATAAAAATATAAGCAGCAAAGAAAACTGCTCATGAAAATAAAAGCAAACAACAAAACAAGAAACAAAAGCTCAAAGAATGCAAATAACTCACTCCACCTAGATCTATGACTGAACTAAATTACTCTCCACCTAAGGAGATAACACTTCCCAGAACCATGAAACAAGGGAAACCACATCCTAACATATACCGTTGTATAACCCATACAACTCTGGTCCTAAAGGAAAAATTGTAACCATGAAGAAACAAACCTAGAAGGCAAGGGAAGCCCACTATCGGCCTAGGGAAAACCCATCCCAGTCTAGCCCACTAACGAAATCAAGTACAAAATTCATAGGTACCCATCCATTGTAGTCAAAGAGATACCAGCAACACCATCATATAGTTTGGTGATCATATAGATGTCTCCCTATGAACCTTCTTCTCTAACCACTACCCAATACCTTACTATCCTCACACCAGGTTGCCTCCTGAGAAGGACAACCCTCCTAAGAAATGAAGAAGGAAACAAAAAACTACAGTTGAACCCACAACTCTACCCCTTGCAGCACACTAAACACACTGTAGAATAAAGACATCATTGAAACCGGGCTCAACAACATTAGATTGATCCCCATTAAAATTTGAATAATTTGTTTCAGGATAATCTCTTTTAAAGTTACCAGGTTTACCTGTAACACCCCGAGCTTTTATGAAAAAAATTATTTTAATTTAATTTATGTCATCTATTATACACTACACCAAGTTTAACTTGTACTATATGCAAGACCGTATTAGCTTGCAGTATACGCAACACTATTCTTAGATCGTGTTACACACAATTTCATGTTCGTTTGATAGTAGTTATTCTACGCAACATTGAGTGTATAAATATATATATATATTTAATGTATAAATGAAATACGGTTAGATTCTGTTATACGAAACAATAAAAGAGTCTTTCACTACACACAACCCTGACTTGGCTAACATTACACGCAATCGTGACCTTCCACGATAGTGTGTGTTGTACGTAATAACGAGTTTCACTAAACAAAGATATGCTATTAAAATATTATATAAACTAGCCATTATGAATAGTAATACCCACTTTTGGAAATTTTATAAATTTTATATTTCAAAATGGACTTCATTTTTGGATTCAGAATATTGAAGTTAGAGTAGGGTGAAATTTTGGTATTTTTCTGAAAACATTCCATTTTTGATGAATAGTGAAAACACTAGGTTACTATTTAAAAACAGACTTTTTATTTAAAAAATTATTTATTTTATTTAAATTTATTTTAGGTCAAAATTGATACATAATACCTATATAAGTTCAATTTAATTAATTGGAGTCATTTTATAATAATTTTAAATATATAAAAATTTTATTGAACTTTTCACTGTCTTTTACCCACCTCCTAGGAGAATTTGGAAATTCACATAAAATTTAATTTTACCACTTCTGTGAGTGGAATTTAGAAAATCCTAGAGAAACGGTTAATATCAAGGAATAAAATGTGGTTCAATGAGAAGAAAATAATTTTTGATGAATAGTAACTTTTTTTCTTTTATTTACCACAGTTAAGAGTTAATAGGGTAATTATGGGTAAAAATGATATTATTATTACCCTAACACATGTCCTAATTCTATTGGATAAGTTTAATTCGACCAAAAACCACCTTAGGAATAAAATATGACCATTTAGGTCCACCTGGATTAGATTAGGACATTTATTATTAATTTATTTAAAGAAGGGTTAAAATAGTTAAAATCAAAGTTTAATAACTAAATCATTTTTAATATAGGGTTATACATAAGATAAATTAGAATATAAATATTAATTATAAAGATAAACATATTTCCTACATAATTATAGTTTATTTATAATTTTTAGAAATTAAATAAGTTAATTTATTTATGACACAATGATGATGCAGTAATTATCTTATTAATGAAATATTAACATAATTGATGTTATAAATACCCAAATAAATGTAATTTGAGACTTTTTATGAATTAAATTAATTTTATAGGTTAATATGACATGTTATTATTGATTTAATTAACTTTTGTAGAACTAATCATACTTTTATAAGTTTCAAAAAAATCAAGTACAAATAGTGTCCAAATTGACATAAAATAATATTTAAAACAAATATTATATTATTAATTGTTATTTTATTCCTAAAAATATAATATTCGAAAAAATGACTAATATAAGGTTATATATATTAATAATGAACAACTTGGGGTTCTTTTGGCTTGTTATAGTATGTTTATTAACCATATAGTGTAAGAAAACAAAAAGACACGGTAAAAGATAAATTATTTAACTTAGAGTTAAATCTAAAGGATAAGGATAAAATAGCAACCTAAACTTTTCTAAAACATATTTGTTGAGAGTATTTCGAACCATACCCACTTTAGCTTCAAAATAAATCAATTTTTAACTATTAAAAATCGAATATAACTTTATAATAAAATAATATGTTTAGTTTTTTCTAAGGTGCCCCTCTCCTCCCTTATAAAAAGGGAACCCCTTCCCTCTTCTCTTCACACCCTTATGAGCCTTGAAGCTCGGCCAAAACCTGCCCATTTATCTTCTCCACTTCCCTAGAAACATTCTGGAGTTTTTGGCCTACTCAAAATACCAAATCTTGTACCTTAAGAGCAATCTTAAAGAAGGTGCGTCGAAGAAGAGGTATTCTCTTCTACCGATTCTTTCAAGTTTCTTTCTTCTTCAACTTATTATTATTTAGTTGTTTCATTATAAAGTAATAACATAAGTATATGAAATATACTGATATTTTATTATTAATGTTAAACAACCCTAATACACCTTCCATCCATCCTATGGAAAATGAAATCACCGCGTGTGCGTACGTACGGAATATCGTCTCCACGCCGTGGTGTAATTTGTTTTTCCACCACCACCTTACTTGGATGGGTATAATGGTGTAAATAATAACTATATATGGATACTATAACATCATAATTATTATGAGATATTATATAATCCACTCTAATTCCATTCAAAAATTATGGGAATGATATCATCGCTCGTGCGTACGTACGGATTATCGTCTCTACGACGCGATGAGATTCAATCTCCATGTAAACCATTAAAGAATGATTATAAAGTATATAAAATGGATAATAATTAGATATATGAAATAATAATGATACTTGATTTATGTATATATATATTTATGTCATCTACTTAATTCCATTCAATTCAATAAGGAAACGAAAACAGCGTTCATGCGTACGTACGACCTACCGTCTCCATGAACGGTGCATTTCATTCCATTTATTGATCTATCATATATATATATGTGTATATGATGAATATATATTATATATAAATAATTTTTTACATTATGGAATTATTTAAATCATGATATAAGTAATATTATCAAGAACAACAATTCCAAACATGTACGATAAATAAAATGATTTTACCCAAAACGCTTCTTTAACATGGAACTTACCAAAGAATGGGTAATATAAAGTCATAATTGAACCATATATGATATCATAACAATTAATATTATTCTATAATAAGTCAATGACAATATTTAAATCATTATACAGGAGGTTCAGATACATACGAAGCATATCAAACATAAGGTACGGGATAATTACTCCAATCCCGTTCTTATCTGAGATTGTTTATTCGTAAGTATTTACTGGGGTTTTGTTTATCATCCATGTCCATGTTTTCTAAAAATGTTTTCATAAAATATTTAATATTCTTACATATATTTTTAAAGTTAGTTTTACCCTTTTATGACTTTTACCACAAGGTTTGGAAGGAATCTTTCTTTTGTTTACCACAGGAGGTACTTTTTGACTTTTCCGCCAAAAGTTCGAGGAGAATGTTTTTTTAACTTACACAGCATGAAATGATTTTTACAGTTTTATAAAGCCTTATTTTCATGAAGATTCCACCAAAATATTTCATGACTGTTTTCAAAAAAATCCCTTTCTTTTAAAATTTCATGACATTTTGTGAAAAGAAAATGATTTTAATGAAGAAAGGATATTTTCCTCAAGAATTTATTTTGAGTGTTTTATCAAAACCATTTTCCATCTAAGATAACATTATTTCATATGTGTATGTTTCAAGTATATTGTCTCTATGATTTACATGGTTTCAATTTTCTTGTTATGAAATGATATCCATTTCTTTTATATGGATTATGTGATGATGGGATGATGTTTATAAAATACATTTTATTCTTTAAGTTATGATGAATGATTTATGTTTATGTTGGGGAACAAGTAAGAATGATTCCATTATGAGATGGGTGGGACCTATATCTCCCTCCAATGCATTGGGTAAAGATTTATATCTCATGAGATAGACATGGCTGGAACGGTAAGTTAATCCGGTTCAGTGTTACAGGAATGAAACGAGGAGTGAACTCGATTCAGAAAGGGACTTTATCCACTAAGATGGTCTTGGTAGCAATTCCTTGGATACTATGGAAATCATAACAAGTGCTGAGTGGTTTCCACAATTACAAGATTTATTCCCATGCTATTTTATCAAGATTGATGTTCCATTATGATACATGTCTTAAGTACTTCCAAGATTTATGTCTTTTCTCAATATTTTGTTATTTAAACATTATGTTCGTGTTTTAAGTTCAATTGTATATGGTTTGTTTTATTTTCTTCATGGTTACCCTTACTGAGCATTTGAGCTCACCCTTTGTATGTTTTCTTTTCCCCAGGATTTCAAGAAAGGTTTTAGGTAAGAAAACCAAAAGGGGAAGATCTTTATGGGAGATGTTGAAGATCTTTCACCAAGATTATAAGATTGCATTCCCAGTTTCCAATGACACTAAAATAATATGATCCTTGAGTTTTGGTTTTTGTTATGTATTAAGTATTTCGCAAAAGTAATGTATTGTCCATGCACATCAAGTTTTGGGTCTCTAATGTTGGTATCAGAGGAAGGGTTTAGTTAACCTTTGGAAACTAGGATATGAAACCTTTAGTGAGAATCAAAGAGATATTTCTAAGGTATGTCTAGGGATTCCCCTAAGGTTAAGTATAAGTATAGGTTATATTCCAAGAATTGCAGAAACAATATTAGAATTAAACCTAAGATGATAGATATCGAAGGTACTCCACCTTTATTATGTTGTTTTCCCTAGTATGGTTTTTGCCTATTATACTATTCTTTTTGTGTTTTAGACAATGGATGGAACCCGAAGGAACCGTGTTCATCAATATAATGGGCAATGCAATGATTTTCCTCCTGAACAAACCAATGTTTTGGGAGATGGAGTGCAAAATCTTATTGTTATACTTACACAAGATATGAATCATTCTGGACTTCCGAATGAGCATAGAAGGGAACAATATTATATTGAGTCCTTCATGAGGCAACATCCACCTTCTTTCAATGGGTCTTCTGATCCACTTATTGCTGAACAATGGATCAGTACCATTGAAAAGATATTTTCCATACTTCTTTGTTCGGAATGTGATAAAGTCATTACAGCTATTTACCATTTAGAAGGTGAAGCAGACCAGTGGTGGACTCTAATTAAGAATACAAGGCCCCAAGATGAAATTGAATCAATGGAATGGGATGAGTTCATGAACTTGTTTTTCAGTAAGTAATTCCCTCATATTCTTCGAACAAATATGGAAATGGAGTTCCTTGATCTTAAGCAAAAAGATGATGAATATATTGGTATATACGAAGAAAATTTTACAAGGCTTGTAAGGTATGCATTTGGCTTTATCATCCAACCTGAAAGTAAAGTTGATCGATTCTTCAATGGCTTAAAACCAAGTCTTCGAAGGGCATTAGCTATAAGAGACTTCAATAGCTATGAATAAATTGTGCATTGTGCTGTCAAGGTAGAAATGGAAGTTGGTGTTACATATCCATATCATGGTTTGGACAAGAAACAAAAGATGGAGTTCAAGGAGAAATCTCAGAATAATGGTGAAAAGAAGATGAATGTTTATTTAAGCTCAAAGTGTGGAAAGAAGCATAGTGGAAATTGTCTTAAAGGGACTAGAAAATTTTTTAAGTGTGGAAAAGAAGGTCATCGAGCAGCTGAGTGTCGAAGTAATGGAAAAAGGGTTTCTAATGATGTGAATAAAGAAAATACTGCAGAGAATGCACCACCAACACGTCAATGCTTCAAGTGCAATGAAATGGGGAATTATGCTAATCAATACCCTAATCCAAGGGTTAATGATGATCGACATGAGCAGCCACTTAAGTAAAAGGAAAAATGGATGTCACATGCGATCACTATTAGTGATGTTGAATATGACAACGATGTGGTGGAATGATTAAGTGTTTATGTAATTGGATTCTAAAATAATGTTGTTTATAGTATTGTGGAATATTTAAATATTTATGTATTGGTCTATTGTGGTTTTCAATAATTTTATGGCACCGGTAACCATGTAATGTGATTGAGATATTTTTGGAAAGAAGATGATATGTGCATAATGAAGGGATACGGAGAGAATGAAATGTTTCACAGTTATATCATGGTTTTAGTATATAGAATTTTTGGATTTTGGTATGTGGAAAGAGTTAACTTTTGACAGCATTCATGTTTCCACTAAGATTCAATGGGTATTCATTTTTCAAGGGAATACAAGATTAAGGTATTCACATGTTTGGAATGCGATTAACAAGATATATATTTTGATATATGAGGGATAAAAGATGGTATTCACGTGCATGTTAGATGACCTTTTTTATAATCGTTCTCTTTATACTATGAGTTTGGAAAGAAGTATTTTGGCCTAAAGATTGGAATGGATTATGTTGAACATAAGTTAGTATTGTTTAAGACTATAAATGTTTTTAATATTTTTGATATAATGTTATAATAGTGTAGTTTAAGAAAAGGGACAACCATCAGAATGGGCGACAACCCATCGCGTCGGACAAGGATGAGGGAATCAAACCCACAACCAAAGTACGACAGGCCTTTATCACCTACCACTGGCCTACAGGAAGTCCCTTGTTAATATAAATTAGTTTCAATTTATTATTTGGTATGATATACGAAGTATACGCCCATTTTAAGAACCATATACGATTAATCTCACCATATATGGACTTATGAATATAACTTTTTCTAACCTTATATTTGAGACATATGGAATGACCTATCATTCTATCACATGATCTGTTAACACTTCATGGAAGACAAATTCAACTTTATTTCTTTAAGATATGAAGTGGAAATTTTTCAAGGCAGAAACAACAGTGAGATTATACCAAAATCAAGTAAGTATTTCTTATAATTCAAAATTTTCAACTTTAGGGAAATGATATTGAAAACCAAAAATGTTTTCATAGTGCTATTATATCTGATGAATCAGATCGTACCATAGATCATCACAAATTTATGGCTTTGTGATTGTTTGCATTTTCATAACCATATTCTCTACCACTCTCCATCAGAACATGATGGTTAGATTTCTCTTCCATATCCATATTTTCACCTATGTTCTCCTATGTGGAATCCCAGTGATTAGTTAATTTGGGTAACCGTTACGTTTCATAATTTATTTTTTAAAGTTTAGTTTTGGTATTCCTTTTTATGATGTGGGTTTCTATGAAAGAAACTTTTCAAGTAGAAAATCATTTATAACCCTGACGAATTTCGAGGGAGAAATTCATTTTAAGGGGGGTAGAATGTAACACCACGAGATTTTATGAAAAACATTATTTTAATTTAATTTATGTATTCTATTATAAACTACACCAAGTTGAGCTTGTACTATACACAAGACCGTATTAGCTTGAATTATACGCAACACTATTCTTGGAACGTGTTACACACACTTTCATGTTTGTTTGATAGTAGTTATTCTACACAACATTCAGTGTATATATATATATATATTCAATGTATAAATGAAATATGGTTGGATTCTGTTATACGCAACAATAAATGAGTCTTTCACTACATGCAACCCTAACTTGGCTTATATTACACACAATCACGACCTTCCATGATAGCGTGTGTTGTACGCAATACCGAGTTTCACGAAACAAAGATATGCTATTAAACTATTATATAAACTAGTCATTATGAATATTAATACCCACTTTTTGAAATTTTATAAATCTTATATTTCAAAATGGACTTCATTTTTGGATTCAAAATATCGAAATTAGCCAACGGTGAAATTTTGGTATTTTTCTGAAAAAATTCAATTTTTGAAGAATAGTGAAAACACTGGGTTACTATTTAAAAACTGACTTTTTATTTAAATAATTATTTATTTTATTTAAATTTATTTAAGGAAAAATTGATACATAATACCTATATAAGTTCAATGTAATTCATTGGAGTCATTTTATAATAATTTTAAATATATAAAAATTTTATTGAACTTTTCACCGTCTTTTACCCACCTCCTAGGAGAATTTGGAAACACATATAAAATATAATTTTACCGCTTCTGTGAGTGGAATTTTGAAAATATGAGAGACATGGTTAATATCAAGGACTAAAATTTGGTTTAATGAGATGAAAATTATTTTTGTTGAATAGTAACTTTTTACTTTTATTTACCACGGTTAAAAGTAAATAGGGTAATTAAAGGTAAAAATGATATTATTATTACCCTAACACATGTCCTAATTATATTGGATAAGTATAATTAGACAAAAAACAACCTTACGAATAAAATATGACCATTTAGGTCCACTTGGATTAGATTAGGACATTTATTATTAATTTATTTAAAGAGGGGTTAAAATAGTTAAAATCAAAGTTTAATAACTAAATCATTTTTCATATAGGGTTATACATAAGATAAATTTGACTATAAATATTCATTAGAAAGATAAACAGATTTCCTACATAATGTTATTTTATTTATAATTTTTATACATTAAATAATTTAATTTATTTATGACACAATGATGATGCAATAATGATCTTATTAATGAAATATTAACATAATTGATGTTATAAATACCCAAATAAATGTAATTTGAGCCTTTTTATGAATTCCAATAATTTTTTAGGTTAATATGACATGATAGTATTGATTTAATTAACTTTTTTAGAACTAATCATGCTGTTGTGATTTTCAAAAAAATCAAGTACCAAATAGTGTCAAAATTGACATAAAATAGTATTTAAAAAAATATTATATTATTAATTGTTATTTTATTCCTAAAAATATATGGTTCGGCCAAATGACTTAGATAAGGTTGTATATATTAATTAGGAACAACTTGGGGTTCGTTTTACTTGTTATAGTGTGTTTAGTAACCATATAGTGTAAGAAAAAAAAGACACGATAAAAGTTAAATTATTTAAATTAGAGTTAAATCTAAAGGATAAGGATAAATTATTAACCTAAACTTGTCTAAAACCTATTTGTTGAGAGGAGTTCGACCCATCCCCACTTTATATTCAAAATAAATCAATTTGTAGCTATTAAAAACCGAATATGACTTTATAATAAAATAATATTTTTAGTTTTTCCTAAGATGCCCCTCTCCTCCCTTATAAAAAGGACACCCCTTCCCTCTTCTCTTCACACCCTTTTGAGCATTGATTCTCAGAAAAACCCTGAATATTTCTCTTCTACACTTCCCTAGAAACATTCTGGAGGTTCTGGTCTTCTCAAAAAACCAACTCTAGTCCCTTAAGAGCAAGTTTAAAGAAGGTGCGTCGAAGAAGAGGTAATCTCTTCTACCGATTCTTTCAAGTTTCTTTCTTCTCCATCTTCTTCTTCTTTAGTTGTTTCATTATAAAGTAATAACATCAGTATCTATAATATACTGAAATTTTATTATAAATTTGAAACAACCCTAATACAACTTCTATCCATCCTATAGAAAATGAAATCACAGCGCGTGCGTACATACGGAATACTGTCTCCACGCCGTGGTGTAATCTGTTTTTCCACCACCACCTTACTTGGATAGGTATAATGGCATAAAGAATAACTATATATGGATACTATAACATCATACTGATTATGAGATATTATATCATCCACTCTAATTCCATTCAGAAATTATGGGAATGATATCATCTCTTGTGCGTATGTACGGATTACCGTCTCCACGACACGATGAGATTCAATCTCCATGTTAACCATTAAAGAATGATTATAAAGTATATATAATTAATAATAATGAGATATATGAAATAATAATGATACTGGATTTATGTATATATTTATTTCTGTCATCTACTTAATTCAATTCAATTCAATAAGGAAACGAAAACAGTGTTCATTCGTATGTACGACCTACCGTCTCCATGAACGGTGTATTTCATTCCATTTATCAATCTATCATATATATATATGTATATGATGAATATATATTATATATAAATCATGTTTTACATTCTGGAATTAAGTAAATCATGATATAAGTAATATTATCAAGAACAAGAAGTCCATACATGTACGATAAATAAAACGATTTTACCCAAAACACTACTTTAACATGGAACTTACCAAAGAACGGGTAATATAAAGTCATAAGTGAACCATATATGATATCATAACAATGTATATTGTAACACCCCAAGCTTCTACTGTACGCTTCCCTTTGAATAATGTGATAGCGTGTGTTGTACGCAACACCGAATTCTAACACACCATCACTACGGGAAAAATGGTTAATAGCGAAGGGGTATTTGCGACGAGCAACTATTCCCGTCGCAAATACCCCGTTATTTGCAACGGGTTTTTTTACCCGTCGCAAATGGTTTGGCGCGAAATGCACGCCAAACCGCGCGAAGTTTATTTGCGACGGGGTTCTATCCCCGTCGCAAATAATCGGCGGCGGTTAAAGACTATTTGCGACGGGGCAGCAGTCCCGTCGCAAATACCCCGGCGGCAGGGGTTATTTGCGACGGGCCCCGTCCCAAATAACCGTTTTAATGTCACCCATTATTAAATGCGGTCAGGGTTATTTGCGACGGACTTCTATCCCCGTCGCAAATAACCGGCAGTCGTTAAAGACTATTTGCGATGGGGCTGCAGTCCCGTCGCAAATACCCCGGCGGCAGGGGTTATTTGCGATGGGGCCCGTCGCAAAAATCGTTAGTTGCGACGGCCAACCCGTCGCAAAAAAAAAACCCATCGCAATTAATCCAACCTATAAATACTGCCAACCACCATTACAATTTTCTTACTCTCAACTCTAAACCATTCCAATTTTTTTACTCTGAGTCTTTTACGACTTTCAGTTGTAAATTTTTTTTTCCGACTTCGAGGATTCAGTTAGAGGTGTTCTATAATTACAGCGGCTCGAAATTGACATCAAGTTTAAGGTTTTTATCTAAATTTTAATTTAATATTTATTATATTTATTATATTTATTTAGTTTAAATTTTTAGATTTTTTTTAATTTTTAATTAGAAATGATTATGAATAAATATTCATAATTAATAGTAATTAGAGACAATTAAACACTAATTAATTTAAAATAGTTAGTTTTAATTACAATTAATTAGCAGTAATTTCCAATAATTAGTAATAATTTCCAATAATTAGTAATAATTTTTAATAATTAGTAATAATTTCCAATAATTAGTAATAAATAGTAATAATTAGGAATAATTACCAATAATTAGGAATAATTAGCAATAATTAGCAATAATTCGTAATAATTACCAATAATTATCCATAATTAATAATAATTACCAATAATTACCAATAATTAGTAATAATTGCGAATTATCACTAATTAACAATAATTTGTCATAATTAGTAATAATTATCAATAATTACCAATAATTAGTAATAATTAGTAATAATTACCAATAATTAGTAATAATTAGTAAAAATTATCAATAATTAGTAATAATTAGTAAAAATTACCAATAATTACCAATAATTATTAATAATTAGTAATAATTATCAATAATTAGTAATAATTATCAATAATTAGTAATAATTGTCAATAATTATTAATAATTATCAATAATTACTAATAATTACCAATAATTTTCAATAATTAGTAATAATTACCAATATTTACCAATAATTTCCAATAATTAGTAATAATTACCAATAATTTCCAATAATTTCCAATAATTAGTAATAATTACCAATAATTAGTAATAATTAGTAATAATTATTAATAATTATCAATAATTATTAATAATTATCAATAATTACCAATAATTACCAATAATTTCCAATAATTAGTAATAATTACCAATAATTAGTAATAAATAGTAATAATTAGGAATAATTACTAATAATTAGGAATAATTACCAATAATTAGTAATAATTACCAATAATTAGGAATAATTAGTAATAATTACCAATAATTTGTAATAATTATCAATAATTACCAATAATTATCCATAATTACTAATAATTACCAATAATTTTCAATAATTAGTAATAATTGGTAATAATTACCAATAATTACAAATAATTTGTAATAATTGGTAATAATTATCACTAATTACCAATAATTAGTAATAATTAGTAATAATTACCCATAATTATTAATAATTAGAAATAATTTACCAATAATTACCAATAATTAGTAATAATTTATAATAATTACCCATAATTAGTAATAATTACCCATAATTATTTATAATTACCAATAATTAGTAATAATTAGAAATAATTACCAATAATTACCATTAATTAGAAATAATAACCAATAATAACCATTATTCAGTAATAATTACCAATATTTACCAATATTTACTAATAATTGATAATAATTACCAATAATTACCAATAATTATTAGTAATTATCAATAATAACCAATAATTAGTAATAATTCGTAATGATTACCAATAATTAGTAATAATTACCAATAATTACTAATAATTAGTAATAATTACAAATAATTAGTAATAATTAGTAATAATTAGTAATAATTGCCAATTATTACCAATAATTAGTAATAATTAGTAATAATTACCAATAATTACCAATAATTAGTAATCATTACCAATAATTACCAATAATTAGTAATAATTACCAATAATTATCCATAATTAGTAATAATTACCAATAATTGCCAATAATTAGTAATAATTGGTAATAATTATCACTACTTACCAATAATTAGTAATAATTAGTAATAATTACCAATAATTAGTAATAATTACCAATAATTAGTAATAATTACCAATAATTACCAATAATTAGTAATAATTACCAATAATTACCAATAATTAGTAATAATTACCAATAATTACCAATAATTACCAATAATTACCAATAATTAGTAATAATTACCAATAATTGGTAATAATTACCAATAATTACCAATAATTAGGAATAATTATCAATAATTAGGAATAATAACATTATTACAATATTAGTATATTTTATTATTAATATTAAAATAATATAATTTTCTATATTATATACAATTTTCCTTTCATCTGTGTGTTTTCTGTCTCCACATGTAATATTTTCATTCTTTTTCAAAATTATCAACCTACTCACCAATGGAGAGGTGAAAGTGAATGCAAATATTACATGTGGAGACAGAATTTTAAACACACAGATGAAAGGAGAATTGTATATAATATAGAAAATTATATTATTATAATATTAATAATAAAATATACTAATAATGTAATAGTGTTATTATTTTATAATTAATATTTATGAAAAAATAATATTAGTATTATTAAAATAATAAAAAAATTATATAATATTAAAATTATCAATATTTGTAACAGGTTTGGCTTTATTCTCAACATATTCAATTCTTAAAGGGTCAATTTTTAGGTCTATCTCAATAAAAAGTTTGCGTCAGTCGTGTATGATGTAAACACTATAATTATCCTTGCTTGAGTGTTTTTTCTAACAAATTATTCAAAACCAGTAATTCTTTTATATTTTATAGAAAAATATGGAACAACGAGGACGTCAATTATCATTATTAGATGACCGCATATGGATACATCAACATAGAAATCCAAACGGTTCTGGTTTAAATCCAGTATATATAGAGGGTGTGGAGACTTTTTTATCATTTGCGGCATCAAATCCAGAATTTGTTTCCGAAGGAAAAATAAGATGACCTTGTAGAAAATGTGCATTGAGAACGTTTGACACATTTGACAAAGTGGGGGGACATCTCTTGTGTTTTGGTTTTCAACCAGATTATGTTTTTTGGTATCAACACGGTGAACGCAGTTCCAGAGTAGGTGATACCAACTTGATTCTAGATCCATCCCGATTTCAAGATTTAGTACATGATGTTGCAGGTTCATCTGTTCAACATACAGAAACTCCGGATGATATAGCTTCAAATCCTGAGTTGGCACCGTCTGAATTTTATGATTTGTTGAGGTCTACTGAGGATGCATTATATCCTGGCTGCAAGATGAGAAAATTAGAAGCAGTTGCAAAATTTATGGATATCAAATCAGATAACGGAATGTCAAACACCTGTTTTGACCATATATTTTCTTTTCTTAAAACACTGTTACCCGAAGGAAATGTTTTTCCTGCAAATTACTATGAGAGTAAGAGGCTGGTTTGAAATTTGGGACTTACTTGTTATAAGATTCATGCATGTTCAAATGATTGCATTTTATATTCTGGGGAAAATGAGTCGTTGGATAGTTGTCCCACATGTGGGAAACTGAGATATAAAGAAGGGCAACATGGGAAGTCTGGTTTGATTCCTGTAAAACAGTTGAGATATTTTCCGTTTACATCCAGACTTCAGCATTTATTCATGTCTAAGAATACAGCGACAATGATGTCATGGCATAAAGTGAATATTTCAACCGATAAAAGCTTGAATCATCCAGCCGATGGTGATTCATGGAAACATTTTGATAGAGTGTATCCATCCTTTTCTTTAGAAGCTAGAAATGTTCGACTGGGCCTTTACACTGATAGTTTCTATCCGTTCAGATCTTATGGTAGTCAATATTTATGTTGGCCTGTTTTTTTAACTCTGTACAATTTACCTCCATGGATGTTGATGAAGGATCCATATATCTTTTTGACTTTACTAATTCCAGGACATCCGAAGAAGAATATTGATGTTTATTTGAAACCATTGATTGATGAATTAAGTTTATTGTGGAGTACTGGTTTTAGTACATATGATGTTTCTACGAAACAGAATTCCATACTGAGAGCAGCATTGATGTGGACAATTAGTGACTTCCCGGCTTATGGGATGTTATCTGGCTGGAGTACACATGGTTAGAAATCATTTTCTTACTATATGGGAGAGAACAAAGCATTTATGATCATTCATGGAAAGAAACCTTGTTATTTTGAATGTCATCGAAGATTTCTTCCAGCTGATCATCCTTTTCACAGAAACAGATCTCATTTCAGAAAAGGAACAGTTGAAAGGGATGAACCTCCAAAAATGCTATCAGGTTTGGAGTTAAAATCAGTTTTATTTTCATTACCTCCCATCACTTTTGGTCCCACAATAAACTAACAGAAAATTTCTGGTTTTGGGAAAGAACACAATTGGATTAAACGTAGCATATTTTGGGATTTGCCATATTGGTCTGATTTGTTGGTCCGTCACATGTTGGATGTCATGCATATTGAGAATAAATGTTTTGATAATTTGTTTCATACAGTTTTCGATACGCTAGGAAAGAGCAAAGACAATGTGAATACACGTTTAGATCTGGCCCAAATTTGCAGGCGTCCAAAACTGGAACTGTTTGAGAATGTCAGAACAGAAAGGTTACTGAAACCAAAAGAAGATTATACACTATCTAAAGAAAACCGTTTATTATTTTGTCATTGGATTGCAGATTTGAGACTTCTAGATGGTTGTGCTTCCAATTTGGGTAGATGTGTAAAGAATGGTCATATTACTGGATTAAAAATTCATGATTGTCATGTTATAATGGAAAGACTTATACCCACTGTATTAATATGTCTATTGAATTCTGTGATTTGGGATTCCATAACAGACATGTCTCATTTTTTTCAGGAAATTTGTGGGGCTACAGCAGATTATGATGCTCTATGAAAACTTGAAGAAGATGTTGTTGTAATTATATGTAAACTGAAAAAAACTATTTCTGCCATCTTTCTTTGACTCAATGGAACATTTGATGTTACATTTTCCATATGAAGCCAAATTTGGAGGTCCAGTACAGTTTCGATGGATGTACCCATTTGAAAGATGCATGCAAAAATTGAAAAGAAAAGTACGTAACAAAGCATCTGTTGAAGGATCTATTGCAGAATCTTATTTTCAAGGGGAAATATCTTTTTTCTGCTCCCATTATTTTGAATCTGAGTATCCTTCAAAACACAACCTAATGGGACGGAACGAGAGGAATATTGATGAAATCGACAATCAATTATCTGTTTTCAACCAGCCATAGCTTGGTTTTGGTGGAGTTTATGAACGCTGGATTTCGGATGATGAACATCACAGAGATCATACGTATGTTCTGCTCAACTGTGAAGAGATGACATCAGTTTTACTGTAAGTGTTTATATCACTTATTCTATCATTTATGTTACAGTAAATAACTTTGTTTTTTATAGGTTGTATGATAATCATATCAAGACACAAATTCCACAAATTACAGCAGCTGCTCTCAAAGAACGCCGATAGAAAAATTTCTCTCAGTGGTTTCAAAAACTGGTAACATAATTTCATTATCTTTTAGAAACTCATTCAATTTATAGTTTACTATA
This sequence comes from Viscum album, assembly GCA_963277665.1. Lineage (NCBI taxonomy): Eukaryota > Viridiplantae > Streptophyta > Magnoliopsida > Santalales > Viscaceae > Viscum > Viscum album. Next base: position 792,378,369 of record OY728148.1, read on the forward strand.
TTGATAATTATTTCACAAATTTTCAGGTGTCTCGACATGCTGATAAAATTTTTAAACGGCTATGTATATTGAGTAACCCACCTTCCAAACTTGTTAAAACATATAATGCATATGTGGTGAATGGATTTCGATTTCACACAAATGCTTATGGGGAATCAAAAAAACAATGAATAGTGGAGTTAGATTGAGAGGATCTCATCATTGAGAAAATGAAGTTGACTTTTATGGCATACTTGATGAAATCATTGAACTCTATTATCTTGGAAAACATTAAATAACCATGTTCAAATGTCGGTGGTTGGATACAGAGAGAGGCGTGCATGTTCATCTGACTCATGGAATCATCGATATTAAATGTAAAAGTGTTCTCGCAGTAAATGAACCATTCTTATTGGCTCAACAGGAACATCAAGTTTATTACGCGAAGTACTATGCTACATCAAGAGAGTTGACTGATTGTTGGAGTATAATAAAAATCAAAATTTGAGACAATCAGTTTAGTCATAGTGAATGTTCTTTCACTGATGTGCAAAGAATTGAAGTTTTTCAAGAGAGTACTCAAAATAAATCTTTTTTACAAAGAGACATGAGTATCGATGACGACACCCCACATTTAAGAGTCGGTGATGACGATGATGTTACTGATGTCACATATGAATTTGAAATGGTACGAGATGAAGCAACTGGAACACGAATGGATATCGATGATGTTGAGGAGGACTATGAAGATGACATTGACATATATGAAGATGATGATGAAGATAAACACTGATAGAATTCCATGGTAGTTATATACAATCATAACTAATATATATGTTTATATAATAGTAATTATCAATTATTTGCTAACAAAATTAACAGTTTTTGTTTCATAGGGACGATGACACATTTCGTGAGTTGGCAGATGCTGACCTTTTTTTCGATGCGGATGAGTTGCTGGCAGATGACCCTCAGTCTGCAGGTGCTCCAGGGAGTATACAAAGGGGGCGCGGTCTTGCACGATTGATGATTCCTGACCCTGTCCCTGAGCGACGTCCATGTCTTGGGTTTGATCCACGCACACGGAGGTGTAATAACCTGTGTGATAACCTGTGGATTTGACTAAGATTTCATTAATCTATTCACATAATAAATGTTTATTATTTTTACAGTTTTCTGCATATAGCAGTCGGACAGGGCAGTGCTATTTTGCGCAACTATTTCTCTCAGCCTTGGACCACATGAGAGCAGATTCCCATTTATGTGCAGTAGGCCATGTTCGGCCATTGGTTGGTACGTATGTAAATAAATAATTTTTATTTTGAAAATTATTTCATTTCTAACTTGATATTTTGATTTATTTGTAGGGTTTATGGTATTCGATCGAGGATAACATGTGTGACGCCATCCACGAGGCATGGGAGGTGGCCATGCGTGATCGCTTTCGTCAGTTTTTGCACAATTTAAGAAAATCTACCACGAAGAAACCAGGAGTGTCAGTTTTTGACGAGTCATGTAGAGCACACCGACCAGAGTACATTTCATCCCATGTATGAGATAGATTATGTGCGCACTGGTTGAGTGATGCCTTTCAGAGGAGATAATCGGTGTGGAGGCAGAATCGGGGGAGACAGGAGGTGACTCATCGAGCTGGGAGTCGTACTTTCAGTACTCATAGGTAGCATCTGGTACATACATTGTTTATAAATATTTTATATAACTATAAATATTAACAGTTTATTTTTTATTCTTATAGGCTGTCGAGCACCCCGATATTACAGAGTATGACGTATATCGGAGGATGTATAGTGATCCTGCTACTGGGGAGCTCAGAGGTGATGTCAACGTCACATCGTGGTCAGTATTATTTGTTTTCAAGTTTAAAAATTAACTGCATATAATATATTCACAATTTTAATTTTAAATTGAAACTATAGGAGTCATATGAGGCCGCAACATCACAGACCCGGCCTGAGAGTCAGGCTGCATCATCAGATCAGACCACTGGCCGTCAGTTTGATGAGGCGGCATGGATACAGGCCACCCAGTATGCCTTCGAGAAGGGTCGGGTAGTTGTTATCAGCTCTCGACTGACTCCCGGAGATTATTATGGCAGTGATGCGATGTCGACGTCTAGCTCGAGAGGAGCTCGTGTATCTTCTTCTACTACACAATATGAGGATCAGTTGTGATCTCATACTGCACTGATAGAGAGTCTCCGACAGGATCAGAAGCAGATGCGTCAGCAGCAGCAGCAGCAGCATGAGAAGGAGTGTCGACGCCAGCAGCAGCTGTACGAGGAGCAGATGAGTCGGTGGCAGCAGCAGCATCAGGAGCAGATGGAGTACATGCGCCGACTCACTCATTCTTTAGGGATGGAGTTTCCTCCACCAATATCAGTAGATCCCCCCCTCCCCCCTCCCCCCTCCTTTAGATTAGAGTTTGTTTTTATGTTATAAAGTTTGTTAAATCAAAATATGAATTTTTTTTTATTCGTAGTTTCTGTCTCATTATAAAATATTAATAATATTATATTTTGAAATATTAATATTAATATGAATAATATTATTATTTATATTTTATAATATTAAATTTTATATATATATTAAAATTTTATAATATTATAATTTAATTATATTTTTTTGTAATATTAGAATTATTTTAATATTTGAATGTAAAATAATTCTATTATTTTTATATTAATTAAAATAAATTATTAATATTTTTTTATTTATGAATTATAATTCTAATATTATTACATTAATTAAAATCATTTATTAATATTCTATTATTTTTTATTTTTTAATTATAATTCTATTATTATTATATTAATTAAAAAAAATTATTAATAATTTATTATTTTTATTTGTGAATTATAATTCTATTATTGTATTAATTAAAATCATTTATTAATATTTTTTTATTTTTGAATTATAATTGGATTATTATTATATTAATTAAAATAATTTATCAATAATTTATTTATTTTTAATTTTTTTAGTATTTGCGACGGGATACTATGCCCGTCGCAAATAGTATTATTATTATATTGATTAAAATAATTTATTATTTTTTTTTAATTTTTTTTTAAAAAAACTAATTGCGACGGGCCCGTCGCAATTACGATTTTAAAAAGTTTTCACAAATATACGGACTAATGTTTGCGACGGGAAGAATCGTCGTCATAAATAATACCTTTCGCGACGGGCCCGTTGGAAATAATTATTGTTGCGACCCCGTTTTCTGTGACGGGCTATTTGTGACGAGACCCCGACTCAAAAGCCTATTAGCGACAGGATCCCGACGCAAATGACCCGTCGCAAATGCCATTATTTCTAGTAGTGCATAACCAATCAAACTAGCCGTTATGAATAGGAATACCTACTTTTTGAAATTATATATATTTTATATTTCAAAATGGACTTCAATTTTGGATTCGGAATATCAAATTTATCCTAAGGTGAAATTTTTGTACTTTTCAGATAACTTTAATATTTTGATGAATAGTTAAAATTACTAAATTTTAATTAAAAACAACTTTTTTAATCAAAATAATTAATTGTGATAAAATATGAATTTGAGTGGTTTTAAAGTATATTTATAATATATTTTTACCATTTAATAAAATGTTGGTCATTGGACATAATTTTACAATTAAACCGGACATAAACAAGTGTCAATCTTTTGATAGTTATTATCTCTTAAAAACACGATTTTTGTTTTAACAACGGGAATTAATTTTAAATTAATTTCTTCCACTTCTGTATTTTTAATTTGGAAAAATGGATTCCATATTTGGAATCAGGATGTTCATATTGTGTGAATAGGTAACTTTTATTTTTAGACATTTTGAATAATTACTGCGGTAAATATTTTATTTACCATGGTTAAAGGGTAAATCCAGTAAATAAGGGTTAAAAATAATATTATAATAATACAAAATTACCCTAAAACGTGTCCTAACCTTATTGGTTGATATATGTCCAACCATTAGAATCATTGGGTCGATTTTGGGACCCCATGAAGCCACTTGTAGGTGATAGGGACACTTTATTTTAATTAAGTTAAAATGAATACAAAAATGACACAAGCATATATCTTTTAGCAAAACAATTTTTACATAGGTTTATATATGTTGGATTTTAGACTATAAATATTCATTAGAAATATAAAACTCTTTACTACATAATGATATTTTATTTGTAATTTTTAGACATTAAATAATTTAATTTATTTATGACACAATGATGATGCAGTAATTACCATAATAGTGAAAATTTAAAATAATTGATATTATAAATACCCAAATAAATATAATTTGAGACTTTTAATGAATTAAACTAATTTTCTAGGATAATATGACATATTAGGATTGATTTAATGGACTTTTTTGAAGTAATAATTCTTTTATGAGTTACACAAAAATCAACTATTGAATAGTGTCAAAATTGACATAAAAGAGTTTTTAAAACAAGTATTTTATTATTAATTGATATTAAATTCCTAAAAATCTATGGTTCGGCCAAGATACTTATATCATGATAGTTGTATCATTAATGGACCACTTGGGGGTTTCTTGGATGTATATGGTAAGATTATTAACCATATAATATAAAAATACAAAGAGACATTGTAAAAGTGAAACTAATTAACTTAGAGTTAATACTTAATGATAAGGTTAATATAGTGACCCAAACCTGTATAAATTCTATTGGTTGAATGGTTTTAGACCTATACCCACCTTAACCTTTTAATAATCAACTTTGGATCCATTAGAAACCGAATATGAATTTATTATAAGTTAATATTTCTAGCTTTTCCAAAGGTGCCCCTCACCCCTCTTATAAAAGGGCACTCCTCCTTCTCATTTCTTAACACCTTAAAAGCCTTTTGGATAGGCCAAAATCTGCCCAAATACTCTCCTAACTTCCCTCACTACAACCTAGAGGCCTTATTTTGATCATAAAGCCAACCTAAGGAGCCCTTTTGATCAAACCAAAAGGAAGAACCCGAATAAAAGGTAATGATTTCACTACCCTTTTCCAAGTTCCTTTCTTCTTCCACTTCTTCTTCCTTTATTATTACCATTCTAAAATAATAAATCCATTATAATATATATACTGTGATGTTATTATAAATATGGTACAACCATATTCAGTATTCTATCCACCCTTTGAATAACATGTCACCATACGTGCGTACGTACGGCTTACCGTCTCCACGTCGTGGTGTAATTGTTATTCAATATATTATTATTTGGATGGGTATAATAATGATGTGTAACTCATGTAAATAATAAATATAACATGTTAATGATTCTGTATATATGATATAACATCCATTTATATATTATTTTAATATCAAAAGAATGATATTGTCACTCGTGCGTACGTACGGGCTACCGTCTCCACGAACGCGATGAGATTCATTCTCCATCGTATCCATTCAAGTATAATTATCATTTGATGATTTAAAAATAATGTTTAAGGACTTGATATCATTATGTATATGATTAAGATACAACATATCCATTACAAACATGGCTTACGTAACAAAACATATAAAAGAAAATGAGTAAGTTAACACCCAAAACAACGATAATACTAAGATATTATTAACAAATCAATGTTAGAAGATCATACATGATATCACATTAATGTATATGATTCTTGTATAATTTAATAACAATTATTTCACCATTATATAGGAGGTTAACCTACCCCAACCAATAAAAAGTACGAGGTAAGGGTTATTTCACAATCTCTTCATTATCCGAGGTTGTTTATACGTAATAATCTACTGGGATCTCTTTATCATCCACATCCATGTTTCTTAAAAATGTATTTAAAAACATTTTTACTATTTAAAATAATATGGGTTAAAGTCATTTATAACCTTGTTTGACTTTTTATAAGAGTTTTATAAAGGAATCTTTCCGTCGTTTTCCAAACAAGGTGCTTTTAACCTTTTCGACAGAATTAAGGTAAGAATTTTTTTTTTAACTTATACGGCGGGTGCGGTTATTTTCTGCCGTTATAAAATCGTCGAAGCTTCCCTTACCAACTTATAAGAATATTTTCAAATAAAATGTTTTATTTCATAAATATAAGACTCTTAAATGATTTCAAAATAGAAAGAGATATTTCTCTAAAAAGAGTTTTGATTTCATCTATGTTAACATCCTTTGATGGATTTTACGCTTATTTGAAGTTGATTTATAATGATACAAAACTTCTATATTGTATTGAAGGTTTTGTGATATGTTTGACTATGGATGTGATATTTTTATACCATTCATAGTTTATTGTGAAAGTATTGACATTTCATATGATAGTTTTAATACGAATGTTTATGTTATGTTTAAACCTTTTCATATGGGAATGCATTGGACTTAATATATGACGGGTGGAGCCCGCTATAGCTCCTCGATGCATCGGTAGGTATCATGAGACAAACTAGTGTCTTGGAATAAGGCCTTGGAAAAATCTTATTTGTAGTCTTGGAATTAGGTCTTGGCTATGTGGTTATGATAGTCTGGCATTATGCATTCCATCATTATGAAAGTGGTTATTGATATTGCATGTGATTATTCGATTAGTAGAATATCCATGTGAATAAGTAAATGGAATTATTTCATTTTACTTTTTCCATACTAAGTTGAAGTTCAAGTTTAAAAGGCTTTTGTTTTAGTAATGCATTGCCTTGAATGTTTATGCTTATTTTTGAAAGTTTCCGCTATATTGTTATCCTTACTAGGCATTTGAGCTCACCCCTTTTCTATGTTTTATTTTTCCCAGGATGTGAAGAAGTAAGTTATGAATGACCTGTAGGGATTTTATGTGGGGATATGTGTGTGGAATATGGATACTATGTTGTTGTAGTAGTTTTTCACTTTATGATGTAATGTAAAACTTTATGAATATATCTAGTGTTTCCAAGGCTACTAAACCAATCGGTCTTTCGAGATTTGATCTTTCTTGTGATCATGGAAATGTTATGTAATAATGCACCGACTCTAGGTAACTGGGGTTGGGGCGTTACATATATGATTCTATAATAAGTCAATGACATTGTTTAAATCATTATACAGGAGGTTCAGATACATAATAAGCATATCAGACATAAGGTAAGAGATAATTATTCCAATCTCATTCTTATTCGAGATTGTTTATTCGTAAGTATTTGCTGGGGTTAGGTTTATCATCCATGTCCATGTTTTCTAAAAATGTTTTCATAAAATGTTTATTATTCTTCCATGTATTTTTAAAGTTAGTTTTACCCTTTTATGACTTTTACCACAAGGTTTGGAAGGAATATATCTTTTGTTTTCCTTACGAGGTACTTTTTGACTTTTCCAAAAAAAGTATGAGGAGAATGTTTTTTTAAACTTATACGGCATGAAAGGATTTTTACGGTTTTATAAATCCTTATTTTCATGAATCTTCCTCAAAAAATATTTCATGACTATCTTAAAAAAATTATTTTCTTTAAAAATTGCATGACTTTTTGTGAAAAGAAAATGATTTTAAAGAAGAAAGGATATTTTCCTCAAGAATTAATTTCAAGTGTTTTATCAAAACCATTTTCCTTCTAAGATGACATTATTTCATATGTGTATGTTTCAAGTATAATGTCACTATGATTTAAATGATTTCAACTTTTTTGTTATGAAATTATATCCATTTCTTTTATATAGATTATGTGATGATGGGATGATGTTTATGAAACCCATTTTATTCTTTGGGTTATGATGAATGATTTATGTTTATGTTGTGGAACAAGTAAGAATGATTCCATTATGAGATGGGTGGGAGCTATATCTCCCTCCAATGCATTGGGTAAAGATTTATATCTCATGAGATAGACATGGCTGGAATGGTAAGTTAATCTGGTTCAGTGTTACAGGACTGAAATGAGGAGTGAACTCGATTTAGAAAGGGATTTTGTACACTAAGATGGTCTTGGAAGAAATGTCTTGGCTACTATGGAAATCATAACAAGTACTGAAGGGTTGCCACAATTACATAATTTATTCCCATGCTATTTTATCATGATTGGTGTTCCATTATGATACATGTCTTACGTACTTCCAAGATTTATGTATTTTCTCAATATTATGATGTTTAAACATTATGTTCATGTTTTTAAGTTCAATTATATATGGTTTGTTTTATTTTCTTCATGATTACCCTTATTGAGCATTTGAGCTCACCGTTTTTATGTTTTCTTTTCCCCAGGATATCGAGAAAGGTTTTAGGTAAGAAAACCAAAAGGGGATGATCTTTATGGGATATGTTGAAGATCTTTCACCAAGATTAGAAGATTATGGTCAGAGTTTCCAAAGACACTAAACTAATAAGATCCTTGAGTTTTGGTTTTTGTTATGTATTAAGTATTCTTAAAAAGTAATGTATTGTCCATGTACGTCAAGCTTTGGGTCTCTACATTACCACACTAATAACACTACAGACTTGTACCTTTACTTTTACCCTTATCATTGTTTTTTTCCTTAACCCCTCTTGTCTTCTCTACCCAAGACATTAATCCCCTATCCCTATAATCCAAACCCATTCTTTGACTTAATCTATTTTAAAAGAAGAGTAGACTTAACCACTTCTAGGGTCGGAAATTCCCTTCCATACATCATAGTCTTAACCAAATAACTATAATTGTTGTCAAGAGAAATTAATAGGATAATTTCTTGATCCTCTTCATTGACTGCAACATTTATATTGGAAAGATCTGACATCACATTATTAAACTCGTCAAGATTTGATTTGATAAAACTAATGAGTTTCATCTTAAAAGTTAATATGTGATGTTTTTTATAAATTCTATCAACTAAGAAGTAGTAATATTAAATTTATCTAATTTCAACCAAAATCCAACAGTAGTGGACTCAATGGAAACCTCTTTAAGGAAATTATCTCATAGGGAGAGTGTCAGGGAGCTATGTGATTTGACAAGAACATCATGGGGTACATCTAGGTATTCTAAAATGGTCTGAGTTGTTTGATTAACAGTCGTAATGGGTTTCTTGGACCCACATAGGGCATCATTGAAGCCTTTTTTGTATAAGAAAAACCCTCATTTTAATTCTTCATAAATTGAAGTAATTATCTCCATCAATCTTTTGTATTTTGTATCGAATTGTATATATGATTATCTAGATGAGTGGATGTTGAGTGGTTGGAGACAAAATTAGGCGTACACCCCAAGAACCGACAAATCTCACTGGGTAAACGTGTACCGTGAGATATGAAAATCATAGTATTTCAATGAATAAAATGATTTCTATTAACAAACAGAAATCAATAAAACCGGAAGAATTAAATAGAGAATTAAAAGTGAAAAAAAGTCAAGAAACTTGAATTAATAATGATGTATATAGACTGCAATAAATTGTAAATAGAACACCAAAAGTTATTTTGAAATAACTATAAGAAGGTGCAGCAGACAAGAAACCGAACAACCACAATATACAAATAATAAAATATTGTATTGTGCATTGATAATGAAAGAACTGAAAACAAAATAGAAATTGTATAATAATAAAATATACAAGTAATTTGACATGATTCATACCCTTAGGGTTCCTAATTTTCAGAAATAACACCACATACATCCACAATTTTAATTACTTTAAAAAAGAAATGAACAGTAAAACACAATTGGATCAGTGGGAACAAAAGTAGGAAAAAAAGACTTACAGATTGTGATTGACTATAAAAAAATTCTAATCATACGTAGAGTGCTTGAAAAAAAATGTTTGGTGGTCCTAATCTCCTCAATATGTGAATTGCTTTAGGAAACTTCATTCAAATCTAAAGTAATGAAAGTGATTTTCTTCTATTGTGATTCTAGAAATCATCAACATGATCCGCACATATTCTATATGGAAGGAACGTTGTCTCCACCATGATCTGGAACACGATGTAGTCACCTAAGGAGAACAATAGGTGTGGAATACAATTTCTAGTAGGGATTCTTGAGTGTAGAACTAGAACCTGAATACTAGGGTTCAATGAGAAGAACAAATGAGACCGTCGTGGGAGAGGGCCAAGAATCTGAAAATGTTTTGGTGCATTGGGAGGTGATAGAAAGAAGAATTGAAAACCCCCTGTGATCCTCTTTGAAAATTGTAACTATTTCCCCTATCCAGGGCTTCAATAAAACAGATGTGAGAAACTGCAAGGCTAAATGAACAGTTCAGTTCAAATAGATTGCCCAAAATATGGATATTCATCATTAAAGTGGCAATGGATATCATCAACGGTGGAAAATTAGTTGGGAACAATATCATGAATTGCCAGCATATCACATGTACAACAAACATGCCTCACTAAAGTGACCCAACAAAAAGATGGCTAAAATCAGCATATATTTTGCATAATAAAATAGGTATAAAATACATGGTCTATAAAAATTCAAATGATAGGTAAAAAATAACCATATTAAACCACAATTTTAATAATAAAATAAAACAATAGATTATAAAAACTAAATTCACATAGTGGGATATGGTGGGATGGGGGTGAGGTGAAGGGACCCTGATAGCTTTTACCACCATCCATGGAAGATGAACGACAGTCCGAGTGAGGTGGGGTATGACGGGGAATGTCAACGGGTGGCTCAGGGATGTCGGGGGTGACCAAAGGGCAACATGTAGTGTTTCGAGGGATTTCATTGAAGATTCATGTGTGTAGAATCGGTCTAGGGGAAATGGGGGTGGCAAGTTATTTTTGTAGCAGTGATCTTGTGGAAGTTGAATACATGGGAAGGAAATATCTCAATGACTTTTCCTTCGGATCTAACAACACCCATTTAGCAGTACCTCACTTCTACAAATGGAGAAGCCCAATTTTACCATAATGATCTATAATAAAAAAATATTATAAGAACATTATGAATACAAATTGTTGGATGGGAAACTTTATAACACAGGTTAATATACATAATTTAATTGAAAGATTTTGATCATAATAATTTTCTTTAAACAAAAAAACCAATGAATGGAAAATAATTAAGAAATAAAACCCCTATAAATAAAGGAAAGTAGTAAAGCACATAAGATATTTTACATGTTTTGATGCACTTTAAATATAAATGAATAGAAATAACACCATGCACACTAGCATTACTAAGAAAAAATTATAAAAAATTTCAAATCAAAAAAGATAAAACCCAGATGAAATAAACTATTTTAGGATCAAGTTCAAGGTACTCGGTGATTTTTGAGTAACTCAACCTAAGTATGTGGCATATACAAGTATCCTAGATAGACTAACACACAAACCCCATGGAATAAGAAAAATAGATGATACAACACGAAACTAAAATCCAAAAAAGAAGAACATGGTTACAAACACCATGCCTACACCGAGAACCTGACAATGGTCATCAAATCCAATTTTTAGGAAAATCATTTTCATCCTCCTCCTCTAATCTCTCTATTGGAATAGGAGTAGATCGATCTGATCTTCAATTGAAGTAATCTTTCTCTCTCAAACTCTCTCTATGTTCTCCCTCTATTGCATGAGAGATGAGGAAATATAAAATTACAATTGAAGTGACAAATCCATCCTAGGGAACTCAAAAGGGTGAGGCCATCATAATGGCTAACTGAGGCGATGTTATCAAGAGAACAGGTGCAAATGAGGGGAAAAAAATAGTAGTGAAGATCAACTGTTGAAAAAAATTCCAGTAGCTTGTAGGAAACATGAAGAGGCTCTAGTGGTATTCAAATTGAAGACCCAAATCACACTCAAGCAGAGATAGTAGAGAATCACAAGTAAAGAAACACATGAATGCCCCTTCAAATTCGTCAGATCACCACAATCAATGGTACATATTTCAACAGCTACTATATAAGAATAATACAAATGATCTATGTTAGAGTATATTCCCACACCATATCAGCTAAACTCGGTCAATGTGTAATAATAAAATTCTGGGAAAATTGATCAAGTGAAATTAAGCACAAAAAGATAATAGGATACATGCGTAAGATTATATGTAATATTAAAATAGAAGATAACCACACAAAATGATTTTACATAATTAATCATATACGAAACATAATTCTTGGTAATAAATAAACACATAAAACATGGAATAAACAGTTTGTCAATAATGTAAATTAAATAAGTTAATATTGTTGGTGAAAACCACCAATCATGGAAGATCCATATCTAAAAGTCCAAGAATAAATAAATGGGCTTCAGAACTTCCTTGACCAGAAGATTCCCCATTATTTTTATTGTCCCAAAAATAGAAGAAAATGCCTCACCCCAAATCACTGCACTAAGTTGAACACTCTCACACTATCAAGAAAACTTACAAATAAAAATTTAAGAAAATAAAATAACACTATAAAGATACATACAGAAAAATATTTAATTTTCATACACTCATAAATTGAAAGAATTATAATCACTTCAGCCAAGTCATCCCATTAGATAATTAATTACAAGTAATTTCTCAATTAATCACCACACATGTAAAGTGGCCCCAATAAATTATTGTAGGTCCCATACGGTCATAGGATCAACTAAATTCTGATATTCATGGAACTCCCTCCGTTGATCATCATGATTATTGATTTCTTGTAGTAATTTAAGCTAAATCCTCTAACATATATTGAATAGTAGAAGTAACTTTTATGTTACACTGAATGAAATTCATGTATAATCATTTTGAAGTCTCAACATAGCCCTATGACTTTTGTTCAAATAATTTTTACAAATTACCAATGCACATCAAAATATCTGCAATATGATCTTCGGGAATGCTTTCCTCAACCAAATAGTTTCCCCTTCTAGTGTATTTATCTAGATGAATAATGGCTTTTATAATTTCTCTTTTTAGTGAACTTAGCTAGAACATGAATCAGGATTCACATTCCTAACAATATTATACTTGAAAATTTCTTCAGGGAAACCATGGAAACTGTAACACACTGGTATTTTAGAATATATATTTTTTAAATAAATTGTATCTGTTTGATTTCTTTCTTGATAGACAATACAAAGCTTAAAAGGAATCAAGATATACTATATCCTAGAAATTAAATTGGTGGTAAAAATTGAAATAACCAAATTATGAAAAAAAAATTATAAAGGTTCTATATAATTCAAATTTATTGACTAATTCATAAAAAAATAAGTACTCAATATTTAGTAAATTCATTTTATTCTTCAAAAATATGTTTTCTTAAAAAATTATTTTATTGCATTTTATATGTAGACATTATAATTAATTTATACCATTTCTAAAAAGATTATTTGATTAAATGAATATATTTTATGAAATCATCATTTCAATATTATCTTTGAGTGAATTTTATAGTTTTTTCTAAAAAGATTTATTTTCCAGTGAAAAGTGAAAAATACCTACTTTTGTAAAATTATCCATTATTTTCATTAAATATATAATTTAACATTACCATTATGTTTTGAATTTTATATTTTAGTAAAAAATTATCCTTTAATGATTTATAATCTAATAAATTATCTAAGAATTAGTATTATACTTTATTTTTCTATAATTTCATTTTTAGGCTTAAAACACCTATTTCTAAAACATTTTTTCATTTAATTTTACGAATTGATATTACAATAATGTTTTAATACTTATATAAATTTTATTGTAAAAATTTTATTTCATATTTTTAGTTATGAGGTTCAATTTTTTAAAAAATTTCCCATTTATTTTTCGTCATTATGAATAGTAACTGTGGTAAATATTTTTCATCTTGGTAAGGATAAAACAGATAAAATATGGATAAAAATGTGACACAATTTCTATAAAATATCAAAAAAAATCCCTTTATTTCATTGGATAGGTAAATTTCAACCGTGAGATTTTTATCTTTGATTTTATGGCAATTTTCTTCCAGTTTCCTATCATAATGACCTTAATAGTATCTTAAGTAAAGACTAAATAAAAAATGACACTATATTTTTCAATATCTCTAAAATAATTTCATAGTTATAAAAGTGTTTATGTTCAATTAAAAATTTTTATTTGAAATAATAATGATTTTTTTATCATGGTAACTTATTTTTAATTTTTAGTGATGAAATTGTTACCTTAAATTCTTGTGTAAAGCTGACAAAGTGTTTGTTCAAGTGATAGAAAAATAAAATAAGTGATTTTAAAAATATTTAAAGTAAGAGAATTTAGATGAATTATTATGTTACAAGAATTTTATATATAAATATAAAAATTTGGTGATGTGTTGAAATTTTATATTTTAATTACATTTTTATCTTCTTGTCTTTAAACTCTAACAATTTGAATATTAACAAAATGACTTTAAGGGTTTCTTATGTTAAATAATATATTATTATATAATTTAAAATAAATAATAATATTATATTTGGAAAATTTAATGGTATATGGTCAATAATATACACCATAGTCCCATTATAGCACAATTTTATTTTTATAGTGAATTGCTTGACCCCTAAAGGGTAAATAATTAGGGTATCATTGTAATCGTCAAAGGGTTAACAAGAGATTACAACTATGATATAAGGGTTAAAACCACCCCTAAAGTTGTATAACTTTTATTGTATGAGAGTATGTAGACCCATACCATCCAATAGTATAAATATATCAACTTTTTACCACTTTCACATGAAAAATAATTTATTATATTTAAATATTTTAAGTACTTCCAAGCGGGTAATTTCTTTCACTATCAAATGAAAACACCTATCCTCTCTTCCTAACACCACCTTGAGCCACTTATATCAACCAAAACCTATAAAAACCTCTTTCCAACATACTTATACAAGTTCTAGAGGTTTTTTATCTTCAAAATATTATCCTAGGGTTCGTAAGGAGATATCCAAAGGAGGTTCTTCAAAGATAAGGTAATCATCTTAACCGAGCATTTTCATTTTAGTCCATCTTATACCTCCTTTAATTATATCATAAAAATTAAAATATAATAAAATTATTATCTCCTATATATTTATATAATATTATTTTAATTTTATAACCTTATTTATCTCCTTCTTCCACCAAATGGGAAATGAAAGTATCGCTCATGTGTACGTGTGGACTACCACCTCCACAAAGTGATGCGATTCATTTTCCATCACCACCTTATAATGATATTTATAATGATAAATTTAATAATTATATATTATTCTTATGATGTAATTAATATTTTTTCATGATAAAATATTATTAATCTTCCATTCCATAATTTCTTTAGAAAATGAAGACAACATTCACGTCTACACATGGACTACCATCTATATGAAAAGTCTAATTCATTTTTCTATCTCTCCCATTTATAGATGGTTATAATTATTTATATATTGAACATATATTATATTTATATCATGATTTAAACTTGTAACACCCTAGAATGTTAAATATTTAAATGAATAAATGATATGACTCATGTCAACAAGGTGAACCTTTCTTTTCGGGAGCCTACCTGATTAGAACTCCATAGTTAAGCGTGCTTGGCCTAGATTAGTGATCAGGATGGCTGACCTTCCGAAAAGTTTTCCATGGTGTGTGTGAGTGAGGAAAAAGCATACTGGAAAGTAAATGTGTTGGTCTATGGGGATAGTCATTAGTCAGATGACCCGTTCGGGCACGTGGGTGGGCCCCAGGGTGGGGACCACGTGTCTGCGGGGCAACTGGTGGTACCTGGTGGGGAAGGACCTGAAGACCATGTTAGGGGAGGGTGTATATGCTGTCAGTGGGTCCAATTGGTTACATATATTATATAAACATGATCAATATTTCAGGACTATTATAGCTGAATGAAAACCTGCATGAAAAATGAAACAGTTATCACCCAGAATTGTGATTTTAATAAAAATATGATAATGAACAGGTCAAAATATATTATAAGTAAACCATATATGATATTATAAGCATGTATATGGTTCTATTTTATATGTACAATAAATTTAATTCTATTATAAAAGAGGTTAGAGACCCGTTCGGGCATGCGGGTGGGCCCCATGGTGGGGACCACGTGTTTGTAGGGCAACTTGTGGTACCTGGTGGGCCAGGACCCGAAGACCATGTTAGGGTGCGGTGTTTTTTCTCCCAATGGGGAAAATTGGTTTAATATATTATTGAAACATGATCAATATTCAAGGAATATTATAGTTTAATCAAAACCTACATGAAAAATGAAACAGGTATCACCCTGAATTTTGATTTTAATAAAGAATGATAATGAACAGGTGAAAAGATAATATTTGTAAACCATATATGATATTAAAAGCACGTATATGGTCCTATTTTATATATTCAATAAATATAAATTTATTATATAAGAGGTTAGAGACCCATTCGAGCGCGTGGGTGGGCCCCATGGTGGGGACCACGTGTCTGCGTGGCAACTGGTGGTACCTAGTGGGCCAGGACCCGAAGACCATGTTAGGGAGGGGTGTCTATGCTATTAGTGGGGCCAATTTGTTACATATATTATATAAACATGATCAATATTAAAGGAATATTATAGTTGAATCAGAACCTGCATGAAAATGAAACAGTAATCACCTAGAATTGTGATTTTAATAAAAAAATGATAATGAACAGGTGATAAGATATTATAAGTAAACCATATATTGTATTATAAGCATGTATATGGTTCAATTTTGTAAGTACAATAAATATAAATTTATTATATAAGAGGTTAGAGACCCATTTGGGCACGTAGGAGGGCCCCAGGGTGGGAACCATATGCCTATTGTCACGACCCGTCCCTGGGGCCCGTGCCGTGACTACCCAAATCCCGCCTTCTATAGGCCAGGGGCCAGAGACTAGCACCAAAGGAGTAAATCCCGATAAAAAGGGAAGGCATTTCCTTTTTAAAAGTAAACAAACACAACAGAGTACGCAAGAGAAGTAAGCACTAATAAAAATTGAGTACAAAAGTAAGTGCTAAAAAGTAAATGGTCCAGTATACAAACCCAACTGAAAGTACAGTACAACTTAAAAGAAAGTACAACAGCAGTATGTAAAGCCGAAACCACTAAGTCTTCCTCTGGATATCCCACATGAAGGGTGGGTACAGATGGTCTCCTCAGCTCCTCGGGTCCAGTCGTACGCCCTGTGTGCGTCCCGCCTAGTGGTCCACCTCCGGGTACCGTCTAGCTCCACAAGCCTCCACCTATGTCAATGTTTTCGATTGTCTGCAACCAACACAACTTAGTGCGGGCATATCCCGTGCAAGGGTGAGTATACGATACTCAGTAGAGACCCCAAGACCCCAGAAGGTCTCCTAGAATCCAAAAAGGATAAACCACAAAGGAAAGATACAAACACGTAGTATCAACCAACTCTACTTAGGTATATGCCCATACATATACCTAAGTCATCAATCTCAGTTCGTCTCTAACTTGTAAGCCCAAGCACAATCAGGTCCACACAGGAAAGAAGTCAATCCCATCAATGATAATGATGGAATGACAAGACTCAGCTCACACAGGTATACTAATCATGAAAAGGGGTGGAGATGATTAGATGAATCCTCTGAATCATCTCCTCTTCCAAACCCACGTAGGATCCCAGTACAGAAGTTGTCGCTGCCGAACCCATGTAGGATCCAAGTACAGTAACCATCGCTGCCGAACCCACGTAGGATATAAGTATAGTCGCCATCGCTGCCGAACCCACTGAGGATCAAGTATAGTCATCCTCACATCCTAACCCACATAGGATCCAAGTATAGTTGTCTTCGTCGTCGAACCCACAGAGGATCCCAGCACGGTAGACGTCACAGTTGCAGCCAGCTCTAGGGTTCTCACACACATCATACTCGATTCCGGGAGGGTCTGCACCTCGAGTAAAGGGGGGTTGATACATCATCTGTCAAGAAGACCTAAGTTTATGTATCTTGAATTTCTGTCTCATCAAAAGGAACCCAACGCGACAGACGGCGTGTCAATCAGACGCCCAGTCTGAGAGATATTGGATTTTCCGTTTCAAGGGCCCGGTTGGAAATATGCTCCTTCCAAACCTGTCCGTTTACCAAAGTTGTCCAAAACTCACTTAGAGTACCAAAAAAGGACCGCCTTGTCGATAGGGTCCCACACTACTGGAAAAATGGGTATTTGCGACGGGTTATTTGCGACGGGATTTATTCCCGTCGCAAATAGTCCCGTTAAAAACATATTTGCGACGGGGGTACTTACCCGTCGCAAATAAGTAGACTTTTGCGACGAGATTGCTTTCCCCGTCGCAAATAGTTTTCCCGCGATGCGCGCCAAATCGCGGGAAAACTATTTGCGACGGGAAAATTTTCCCGTCGCAAATAACCGGCGGCGGTAAAAGGTATTTGCGACGGGAAAGTATTCCCGTCGCTAATAGTATGTTATTTGCAACGGGACCCGTCGCAAATAACTATTTACTCGTTGACCGTAATTAATGCGGGCTAATGTATTTGCGACGGTACCTGTCGCAAATAATACTATTTGCGACGGGAATCCCGTCGCAAATAAACCCGTCGCAACTAATCTAACCTATAAATACCCCCATCCGTTTTTTTCAAATCATTCTCATTCTCTACCTTCTCCTGCCCTCAAACTTCTGTTTCTAGAGTTCAGTTTTTTTTCAGTTTAATTTTTTTCTTCGGAGCTGATATTAAAGTTTTGAAGAACGATCAGAGCAGATCAATTTTCAAGGTATTTATGTTCATTTTAATTTAATATTTATTTTTAATTTTTTATTAGTTTCAGTTATTCTTAATTAGTTGTAATTTAATTATGTTTACATTGTTTTCTTACTTAATAAATTTAAATTATTAGTATTGATCATATTTAATGGTAATTAGGAATAATTAGTAATAATTTTTAATAATTAAGAATAAATATTAATAATTAGTAATAAATACCAATAATTAGGAATAATAACATCATTACATTATTAGTATATTTTATTATTAATATTAAAATAATATAATTTTTTATATATATACAATTCTTTTTTCATCTGTGTGTTTACTGTCTTCACATGTATTATTTGTATGTGGAGATAGAAAACGCACAGATGAAAGGAGAATTGTATATAAATCAGAAAATTATATTATTTTAATATTAATAATAAAATATACTAATAATGTTATTATTTGTAATTATTGGTAATTATTCCTAATTATTGGTAATTATTCATTTAATTACTAATAATTAGGAACAATTATCAATAATTATCAATAATTAAGAATATTTAGTAATAATTAGTAATAATTACCAATAATTAGTAATAATTAGTAATAATTATCAATAATTAGTAATAATTAGTAATAATTAGTAATAATTACCAATAAGTAGTAATAATTATCTATAATTTGGAATAATTAACAATAATTAACAATAATTCGTAATAATTACCAATAATTACCAATAATTAATAATAATTAGTAATAATTAGTAATAATTACCAATAATTGCCAATAATTGCCAATAATTACAAATAATTACAAATAATTAGGAATAATTAGGAATAATTAGAAATAATTAGGAATAATTAGGAATAATTAGGAATAATTAGGAATAATTAGGAATAATTACCAATAATTAGGAATAATTAGGAATAATTACCAATAATTAGGAATAATTAGGAATAATTAGGAATAATTAGGAATAATTAGGAATAATTACCAATAATTACCAATAATTAGGAATAATTAGGAATAATTAGGAATAATTACCAATAATTACCAATAATTACCAATAATTACCAATAATTACCAATAATTACCAATAATTACCAATAATTACCAATAATTACCAATAATTACTAATAATTACCAATAATTAGCAATAATTACCAATAATTTGCAATAATTACGAATAATTTGCAATAATTTGCAATATTTAGTAATAATTAGTAATAAATACATAAAATTAGGAAAAATTAGGAAAAATTAGGAAACATCCTCAATAATTAGTAATAATTACCAATAATTAGTATTAATTACCAATAATTAGTAATATTTACCAATAATTAGTATTAATTACCAATAATTAGTAATAATTACCTATAATTAGTATTAATTACCAATAATTAGTATTAATTACCAATAATTAGTATTAATTAGGAATAATTACCAATAATTAGTAATAATTACCAATAATTAACAATAATTAGTAATAATTACCAATAATTACCAATATTTAGTAATAATTAACAATAATTACCAATAATTAACAATAATTGCCAATAATTACCAATAATTGCCAATAATTACTAATAATTAGTAATAATTACCAATAATTAGTAATAATTACGAATAATTAGTAATAATTACGAATAATTAGTAATAATTACGAATAATTACGAATAATTAGTAATAATTACGAATAATTAGTAATAATTACCAATAATTAGTAATAATTACCAATAATTAGTAATAATTACCAATAATTAGTAATAATTACCAATAATTATCATTAATTACTAATAATTATCAATAATTACTAATAATTATCACTAATTACTAATAATTAGTAATAATTAATAATAATTAGCAATAATTAATAATAATTAGCAATAATTAATAATAATTAGCAATAATTCGTAATAATTAGCAATAATTACTAATAATTAGCAATAATTACTAATAATTAGTAATAATTAGGAATAATTTGTAATAATTAGGAATAATTAGTAATAATTAGGAATAATTAGTACTAATTAACAATAATTAGTAATAATTAGTATTAATTAGTAATAATTAGGAATAATTAGTAATAATTAGGAATAATTAGTAATAATTAGGAATAATTATTAATAATTACCAATAATTAGTAATAATTATTATTAATTACCAATAATTAGTATTAATTACCAATAATTAGTATTAATTACTAATAATTAGTAATAATTACTAATAATTAGTAATAATTACCAATAATTAGTAATAATTACCAATAATTAGTATTAATTACCAATAATTAGTAATAATTACCTATAATTACCAATAATTACCAATAATTACCAATATTTATCCATAATTAGGAATAATTAGTAATAATTAGCAATAATTAGTAATAATTAGCAATAATTAGTAATAATTAGCAATAATTACTAATAATTAGCAATAATTACTAATAATTAGCAATAATTAGTAATAATTAGGAATAATTAGTAATAATTAGGAATAATTAACAATAATTAGGAATAATTAGTAATAATTAGGAATAATTAGTAATAATTACCAATAATTAGTAATAATTATTATTAATTACCAATAATTATTATTAATTACCAATAATAAGTATTAATTACCAAAAATTAGTATTAATTACCAATAATTAGTATTAATTACCAATAATTAGTATTAATTACCAATAATTAGTATTAATTACCAATAATTAGTATTAATTACCAATAATTAGTATTAATTACCAATAATGAGTATTAATTACCAATAATCACCGATAATTACCAATAATCACCGATAATCACCAATAATCACCAATATTTTCCAATATTTTCCAATAATTACCAATAATTACCAATATTTTCCAATAATTACCAATATTTACCAATAATTACCAATATTTACCAATAATTACCAATATTTACCAATAATTAGGAATAACTACCAATAATTTGGAATAATTACCAATAATTTGGAATAATTACCAATAATTTGGAATAATTGCCAATAATTTGAAATAATTACCAATAATTAGGAATAATTACCTTATTACATTATTTGTATATTTTATTATTAATATTAAAATAATATAATTTTCTATATTATATACAATTCTCTTTTCTTCTGTGTTTTTTCTGTCTCCACTTGTAATATTGGCATTCTTTTTCAAAATTATCAACCTACTCGCCAATGGAGAGGTGAAAGTGAATGCCAATATTACATGTGGAGACAGAATGTGAAACACACAGATGAAAGGAGAATTGTATATAATATAGAAAATTATATTATTTTAATATTAATAATAAAATATACTAATAATGTAATGATGTTATTATTATATAATTAATATTTATGAAAAAAATTATATTAGTATTATTAAAAAAAATAAAAAATCAATATAATATTAAAATTATCAATATTTGTAACAGGTTTTGCTTTATTCTCAATATATTCAATCCTTGCTTGTGTTTTTTCTAACAAATTATTCAAAACCAGTAATGCTTTTATATTTTATAGAAAAATATGGAACAACGAGGTCGTCAACAGTCATTATTAGATGACCGTATATGGATAAATCAACGTAGAAATCCAAATGGTTCTGGTTTAAATCCAGTATATATAGAGGGTGTGGAGATTTTTTTATCATTTGCGGCATCAAATCCATAATTTGTTTCAGAAGGAAAGATAAAATGCCCTTGTAGAAAATGTGCATTGAGAACGTTTGACACGTTTGACAAAGTGGGGGAACATCTCTTGCGTTTTGGTTTTCAAGCAGATTATGTTTTTTGGTATCAACACGGTAAACGCAGTTCCAGAGCAGGTGATACCAACTTGATTCTGGATCCATCCCAGTTTCAAGATTTAGTACATGATGTTGCAGGTTCATCTGTTCAACATACAGAAACTCCGGCTGATATAGCTTCAAATCCTGAGTTGGGACCGTCTGAATTTTATGAGTTGTTGAAGTCTGCTGAGGATGCATTATATCCTGGCTGCAAGATGAGCAAATTAGAAGCAGTTGCAAAATTTATGGCTATCAAATCAGATAACGGAATGTCAAACACCTGTTTTGACCAGATATTTTCTTTGCTGAAAACACTGTTACCCGAAGGAAATGTTCTACACAGTATGAGGATCAGTTGCGATCTCAGACTGCACAGATAGAGAGTCTCCGACAGGAGCAGGAGCAGATGCGTCAGCAGCATGAGGAGGAGCGTCGACGCCAGCAGCAGCTGTACAAGGAGCAGACGAGTCGGTGGCAGCAGCAGCATCAGGAGCAGATGGAGTACATGCGCCGACTCACTCATGCTTTAGGGATGGAGTTTCCTCCACCACCATCTGCAGATCCCCCACCCCCCCCCCCCCTCCTTCAGATTAGAGTTTGTATTTCTGTTATAAAATTTATGAAATAAAAATATTTTTTTTCTATTCGTAGTTTCTGTCTCATTATAAAATATTAATAATATTATATTTTTAAAAAACAATATTAATATGAATAATAATATTATTTATATTTTATAATATTAAATTTTATATATATATTAAAATTTTATATATATATTAAAATTTTATAATATTATAATTTAATTATATTTTTTGTAATACTTGAATTATTTTAATATTTGAATGTAAAATAATTCTATTATTTTTATATTAATTAAAATAAATTATTAATATTTTTTTTATTTATGAATTATAATTGTAATATTATTATATTAATTAAATCATTTATTAATATTCTATTATTTTTTATTTTTGAATTATAATTCTACTATTATTATAGTAATTAAAATAATTTATTATTTTCATTTGTAAATTATAATTCTATTATTATATTAATTAAAATAATTTATTAGTAATTTATTTTTTTTATTTTTTTTATAGTATTTGCAACGGGATACTATACCCATCGCAAATACTAGTATTATTAATAGTTTTTTATTTTTTTTTTAAAAATAGTATTTGCGACGGGATACGATGCCCGTCGCAAATACTAGTATTATTAATAGTTTTTTATTTTTTTAAAAAATCGTTTTTGCGACGGTACCGTCGCAAGAGGTATTTGCGACGGGACCCGTCGCAAAAACTATTTTAAAAGTTTTTTAGAAAAATACGGAATACTATTTGCGACGGGAAGAATGACCGTCTCAAAAAAAGGCTTTAGCGACGGGCCCGTCGCAAATAAGTGTAGTTGCGACGGCGTTTTCAGCAACGGGCTATTTGTGACGGGCCCCCGTCGCAAAAGGACAGTTGCGACGGGATCCCGTCGCAAATAGCCCGTCGCAAATACCTGTTTTTCTAGTAGTGCCAGTGTCGTAGACGGTGCATTGATCGGACGTGCGGTCTTTATGTTATTCACGTTTAAGATAATAACAGGCCTGACCCGTTAAGCCCAGTGGGCTGGCGGGTCGGGTCACCCAGTTTTGGCAGGTCCGACTCGGTAGGGGTGTCGGACCGGCTCGAAGAAAAGTACGGACTGGCCCGAAGGGGGCGTGGCCTATCCCGATGGGGTTTGGATCGTCCTGAAGTGGCGCAGCCCAGCCCGAGGGGACACGGCCCGGCCTGACGGGGCACGGCCCGGCTAGGAAGAGTGCGGCTCGGCCCGACCCAGTGTGGTCCGGACCGGTTGGGCGTAGCCTGGCTGGGTGCGACCAGGCTGGGCGCAGCCCGGCGGGGCACTTCCCTGCTGGCTCGGTCCGCCGGTCGAGCGGTCTGAGGGGGCGTGACCCATCTACTGCACGAACCGGCGGCGCCAAGTGGCACCACCTTCCTTAATCGGCCGACCGGGGTCGGCCGGCCTTTTGGCACAATCGGCCCGTCGTGCGGGCTGCGGGTTCTCCAGTGTGGCGCCCTCCTGGCACCACGGCTTTGTTCTGCCCAGCCGGATGATGGGTCAGCCGGTCCTTCCGCCAAAGCGGCCCGCAAAGTGGGACGTGGTTCCTACTGCACAGCAGGCGCGACGACACCGGCTTCCTCCGCTGCGGCTTGCACTTGTCGCGGCCCCGCGGCCCCGCGTCCCCAACATGGCGTGACAGCACCGTGCTTCCTCCTTCGTTGCCCTCTTCGCCACAACTTTTCTTTGCGTGTGCGACGGTGGCCCTTGCGTAGCCGGTATCTTCCATGTTCCGCCTCCGATTGTCGATCCCATATAATTAATCAAGGTCAAATGGAGGGTCATAGGGACGTGTTCGTTCGGCCCACGCCCTCTGCATTAAGCGATAGCAATAGGCCGAGACAATCAAAGTTATACAATGAAGAATCGAGGAACAATATTAATCCATTAAAATTGAACATAACCCCTAACTCGATAATTGACATCGCACGTCGGGTGTCGCGGATGACGACGTTTCAGGGAAAGGATTCATAGACGACATTGGCGTGCGTCCAAGGAGGAATTGGCATCTCCACACTAGTTGCGGATAGGAGATGAGAAGGCACTTTGTCACTCTTTGTAGAGTCGGTGTTCTTCATCGAAGAGGCATTCTTCTTCGCGGGAGGATGATGTTCTTCTACGAAAGAAAAACTTCTTTCTTCTTTTTTACAAGAGTTATGTCCAATTTCTCCCTACACAACATGTGCTAAAATAAAATAGTAGGCTAATTCTATTATTTTATTAACACAAGTAATTTAAATTTTAAATTTCAAAAAACTTAATTAATTAATTTAATTGGTTCAATTTATTAATTAAGGTGTGTTGGCAAGAGTTGAAGAGGGAGAGAGAGAGGAATTGGAAGGGTTACAAAAATAAAGAGGAGTTAACAAATTAATAAAGGGGGGTTTAAGTATTTTAGGGGGAGGTGAAAGGTTGGGTCTCATGTGGGACCCCCCTCACAAATATCCACACATGGGTAGTCAGGAGGTTGTGGGTCCCACCACTAACTCCCCCATGGAGGATATAACCACCATAGATATAAATAAAATTGTTCTAACAATTTTATTTATTTTAAACTAATCTCCCAATTATTAATTATCAAACCTCTTAAAAACACAATTGTGGTAAAGGTCCCCATAAGCAATTACCGGTGTTGCGGTTTCATCAGTGCCCTCAGATTTCAATTCCGAGCACCGTTTCAAAAGATATAAAAACCCGCTCGTTCGTTTACTGAACGTACCCGATCTAATCTTTGTAAATTGATTCCGGGCACACCGGGCCTTAGAATGAAGTTCCGTCAAAATCCAAAGACTCGTAAAATTCTAAAGTATTTAAGAAAGAAATTCCTTAAAATTTTTGGGACTTTACATTACTCCCACCTCAGGGATTTACTTCTCCATAAAGATACAACATAAAATAGGAAAACAAATGAGGGTACTGAGAATTCATCTGAGCCTCCCACTCCCATGTGCTCTCTTTGAGGTTCCCGTGCTACCAAAGAATGTGCACTAGAGGAATCGACCGTCCACGTAGGAACTGCTCCTGTCGATCCTCGATCTCTATTAGGACCTCCGTGAATGTAGGCCCGTCATCGATTTCTAGCACCCCATGATCAATGATGTGGGTCGGGTCATGCACGTATCTCCTCAGCTGAGATACGTGAAAGACGTCATGCACCCAGTGCAATTGAGGTGGAAGGGCCAGGCGGTAATCCACCTCTCCTACTCTACTGAGGACCTGGAAAGGCCTAATGAAATGCAGAGATAACTTGCCACCCCGGCCAAATCTCCGTAATCCATGTCGAGGTGAGACCCATAAGAAAACGTGGTCACCATCCTCGAACTCCAATGGTCTCAGTCTCCTATCAGCATAGGACTTCTATCTACACTCTGCAGTCTTCATCCACTCTTCGATGATCTACACCTTCTCCGTCGTAGCCTGAACCATCTCTGGTCCTACAAGTGATGACTCCCCAGGGTCAGTCCAGCACATAGGTGATCTGCAAGGTCAATCGTACAGTTCCTCGTATGGTTCCATCCTGATGGTGGAGTGTTAGCTGTTGTTGTATGCAAACTCCACCAAGGGTAGGTGGTCCTCCCAGTTGTGACCAATGTCATGGACACATGCACGGAGCATGTCATCGAGAGTCTGAATAGTCCTCTCCATCTGGCCATCTGTCTGTGGATAAAAGGCGGTGCTTAGGTGTGACTGCATCCCAAATGCCTCCTGAAACCTCTTCCAAAGTCAGGAAGTAAAGCGAGCATCTCGATCGGAGATGATAGACAATGGCACACCATGAAGCTGTATGATCTCCTGAACATAGAGGTGTCCCAAGCTCTATACTGAACCCTGCTCTTTGATAGGTAGGAAGTGGGCCTACATGGTGAGTAGGTCGACGATCACCCAGATAGAATCGTGCCCTCTAGAAGTACGTGGAAACCCCATCACAAAATCCATGGAAATCCCATCCCACTTCTACTCTAGAACCTCTAAGGATTGTACCAAGCCTTCTGGTACCTGGTGCTCCACCTTCACCTGCGGGCAGGTGAGGCATCATGAAACAAACTCTGCTATAACCTACTTCATACCCGGCCACCAGTGCTGTCATCTGAGGTCCTGGTACATATTTTCCACTACAAGATTTACCACTAGTGGGGAAGTGTGATACTCCCTCATCACTTCCTCTTCTAGTATAACTGGTTCCATGGTACGTCCCCTGAAGAGGATGACATGCACTCCTCCTGAAAATCCATCAGGCGCCTACCCTGTGGAAATCTGAGCAAGTCATGTCTCACAGTAAACGTCCCCAAGCTATGCCTCTCGGACCCGCTAGAGTAGTGGAGGAGTTACTGTGAGGGACTATAGAAAAGATGCCCCATCTCTACCCACAAAGGATATCTGCAAAGTGGTTAACTACTTTATCACCTCTCCATGTAGCTGAATGCCCGATCTCCTACTGAGAGAATCAACTACTACATTCCCCTTCCATGGAGTATAGACTATCTCAAAGTCATAGTCCCGGAGGAACTCGAGCGATCGTCGTTGTCTTAGGTTTAGGTCCTTCTATGAGAAAATGTACCTAAGACTCTGGTGGTCAGAGTAGACTGTAAAGCGCTCTCCCATTAGATAGTGTTGCCGCATCATCAGGATGAAGACTAATGCTGCTAACTCTAGGTCATGGTTAGCATAGTTATGCTCCTGCTACCTCAACTACCATGAACCATAGGTGATCACTGCCTGCTCCTGCATCAGGACACACTCAAGTCCGGTCCCTGATGCGTTTCAGTAAACCACGTACCCAACACCCTCCTCCAGTAGCCTCAATATGGGTGCACTGGATACTCTCTATCTCATCTATTGGAAGCTATGATGACATATATTTGACCACACGAAGGGTTCCCCCTTCTTTTTCAAAGCTGAAGGTCGTGCTGCAACTCTACAGAAGTCTGGCACAAATCTCGGATAGTACCCAGCCAGACCTAGGAAACTATGCACCTCTGTCACGCTCATGGGTGGCTCCCAAGAAAGTACTACCTCGATCTTCATAGGATCCAAAAAAACTCCCACCTCCGAGATGACGTGACCCAAGAAGTGAACCTCTCGAATCCAGAACTGGCACTTTGAGATCTTACGATAAATTTGGTGCTCTCGGAGTATGTCCAGTACAACCCGCAA
The DNA here is from genome assembly GCA_963277665.1 of Viscum album. Taxonomy (NCBI): domain Eukaryota; kingdom Viridiplantae; phylum Streptophyta; class Magnoliopsida; order Santalales; family Viscaceae; genus Viscum; species Viscum album. The sequence goes on from OY728148.1 coordinate 792,406,541, forward strand.
GTGGTAAGCGTGCTCATCCTCAGTAGTCGAGTAAATCAGTATGTCATCAATGAAGACCACGACAAAACGATCGAGTTAAGGCTGGAAGATCCTCTTCATGAGACTCATGAACACTGATGGTGTGTTGGTTACGTCGAAGGGCATAAAAAAGAACTTGTAGTGGCCATAGTGACACCAGAATGTCGTCTTCTTCACATCCTCATCTTGAGATCTGAGCCGATGATAGCCTGACCTGAGGTCTATCTTCTATAACCATCGTGCTCCCTTGAGCTTATCAAAGAGGTTGTCAATACTCAGGAGTGGGTACTTGTTCTTTACGATCACCCGATTCAGGTGACGGTAGTCGACACATTGTCTTACGTTCCAACCACCTTCTTGTAGAATAAAATCGGAGAAGGCCAGGGTGAAACACTACGTCAGATGAATCCCTTTCCCTGAAAGTCCTCCAGTTGTACCCGCAGCTCACAAAGCTCGGCGGGAGCCATCCGATATGCTGGAGTAGATATCAGTGTTTTCCTGGGGTACAGAGCTATGTATAAGTCTACCTATCCTTAAGGAGGTAGTCCTAGAATGTCTTCATGAAAAACGTCTACATACTGATCCACCACAATAGGAAAACTTGGACTCTTCACATCAACCACTCCGAGGATGAGACTAGCCAACTGATGTGTGGTCGGCTTCCTCCTCCTCTGTGTAAGTCCTTCCTGTGCTGCAAATTCTTCCTTCTCACCGGTGAAGGTGAACCTAGTCCCATCCGTGAGGATACACCGCACTTCGCGCCTAATACAGTCGATCTGAGCATTGACTATAGATAACTAGCCCATACACAAGATGACATCGTAAGGCCTCAACGCTGTTACAAGAAGATCCCAGCCGATGCTCTCGCCTCCTAGAGTAGCCGACACTAGTGCGTAATCATCGAGTCTTCTCTCGTAGGAGTCTCTAGCTGTAAAGATCGAGCTAACGACTCCATTGGAATCTCCGAACTCTAAACAAGGGCAGCGACAATAAAAGAATGACTCGCACCTGTGTCTATAAGAACTGCAGCATGAGTTGAGTAGACACAGATAGTACCTCAAATCATATCAGGTGTGCCGTGGTCATAGGACTCAGCCGCCACACCAACACTGGACTCCCTAGACTGATAACCTCACTCAATACTCTTAACACTATTTCTTCATAGAGAAGAAATTATCCGAGTCCAAAGTTTTGTGGTAGAACCTCCCTTTGATACCAATTTGTCATGACCCGTCCTCGGGGTCTGTTCCGTGACTACCCCAAGCCCACCTTCCATAGGCCAGGGGCTGGCGACTAGCACTAAAGGCGTAAATCCTGATAAAAAGGGAAAGCATTGCCTTTATAAAAGTAAAAACACACAATAGAGTACGAAAGAGAAGTAAGAACTATGTAAAATTGAGTACAAAAGTAAGTGCTGAAAAGTTAATGGGCCAGTATACAAACCCAACTGAAAGTACTGTACAAATGAAAAGAAAGTACAACAACAGTATGTAAAGTGGAAACTACTGAGTCGTCCTCCGGATATCCCACCTGAAGGGTGGGTACATATGGTTTCCTCATCTCCTCTAGTCCGGTCGTCCGCCCTGTGTACGTCCCGCCTAGTGGTCCACCTCCGGGTACCGTCTAGCTCCACAAGCCTCCACCTCTGTCAGTGTTGTTCGTTTTCTGCAACCAACACAACATATTGTGAGCATAGCCTGTGGAGGGGTGAGTATACGATATTCAGTAGAGACCCCGAGACCCCTGAAGGTCTCACAGAATCCACGAATGATAAACCACAAAGGAAAGATACAAACACATAGTATCAATCAACTCTACTTAGGTATATTACCATACATATACCTAAGTCTTCAATCTCAATTCGGCTCCATCTTCCGAGCCCAAGAACAATCCGATCCACACAGGAAAGAACTCAATCCCATCAATGATAATGATTGAAAGACAAGACTCACCTAACACAGGTATACTACTCACGAAAAGGGGTGGATATTATTAGATGTAGCCTATGAATCATCTCCTCTGCCGAACCCACATAGGGTCCCAGTACAGAAGTCGTCGATGTCGAACCCACGTAGGATCCAAGTATAGTAACCATCACTGCCAAACCACGTAGGATCCAATTACAGTCGTCATCATTCCTGAACCCACAGAGGATCCAAGTACAGTCATCATAACTTAAAAACCCACATAGGATCAATGTACAGTCATCTTAGTCATCAAACCCATGGAGGATCCCAGCATGGTAGTCATCGCAGTCGCAGCAAGCTCTAGGGTTCTCGCACACAGCGTACTCGATTCCGAGAGGGTCTGATCCTCGTGTAAAGGGGGCTCGATACATAAACTATCACGAAGACCTGATTTGATGTATCCCAAATTTCTGTCTCATCAAAAGGAACCCAATGCGACAGACAACGCATCAATCGGACCCCCGGACTGAGAGATATTGGCTTCTCCGTTTTAGGGGTCCTGTTGGAAATATGCTCGTTCCAAACCTGTCCATTTACCAAAGTTGTCCAAAACTCACTTAGAGTATCACAAATGGACTGATTCATCGATAGGGTCCCAATGTCGTAGACGGCGTGTCGATCGGATTCGCGGTCTTTAAGTGAATAATAGGCCCGACCCGTTAAGCCCAATGGGATGGCGGGTCGGGTCACCCTGTTTTTGGGGGTCCGACCCGATAGGGGTGTTGGACCGGCCTGATGAAACATTCGGCCCGGCCGAAGGGGGTGTGGCCAATCCCGAAGGGGTTCGGCCCAGACCGAAGGGGCGTGTCCCGACCCGAGGGGACACGGCCCGACCTGGCGGGGCGCTACCGGGAGCGGTCCGGTCCTGCTGGGCGTGGCCCGGACGGGCAAGACCTAGCTGGGCGTGACGGGATTGGGTGCGACCCAACTAGACGCTGCCCCGCCGGCTCGACCAGGAGGCCGAGCGTCTCGGCCTGTAGGCTGAGCAGTCCGAGGGTGCATGACCCCTCCACTGCCCGAACCGGCGGTTCCACCCTCCCTAACCGACAAGCTAGAGTCGGCTGGTATTCTGGCTTAAGTGGCCCACCGTGCGGGCTATGAGTTCTCCAGCGTGGCGCCCTCCTGGCGTTGTGGATTTGTTCCGCCCCGCCAGCTGACGGGCTGGCTGATCCTTCCGCGTTTCGCCTCCGATCACTGATCCCATATAATTAATCAAGATCAAACAGAGGGTCGTCGGGCCATGTTCGTTCATCCTACGCCCTCCGCATTAAGCGATAGCAATAGGCCGAGACAATCAAAGTTATACAACGACGAATCGAGGCATAATTTTAATCCATTAAAATTGAACATAACCCCTACCTCGATAATTGATGTCACACGTCGGGCGTTGCGGATGAAGGCATCGCAGGGAAAGGATTCGTAGACGAAGTTGGCATGCCTCCAAGAAGGAAGCGGCCTCTCCACACTAGTTGCAGAGAAGATAAGGGAAGGCATATCGTTGCTCTTTGTGGAGTCGGTGTTCTTCTTTGAAGAGGCATCGTTCTTCACGGGAGGATGATGTTCTTCAACGAAAGAGGAACTTCCTTCTTCTTTTACACAAGAGTTCTCTCCAATTTCTCCCAACACAACATGTCCTAAAATAAAATAATAGGCTAATGCTATTATTTTATTAACACAATCAATTTAAATTTCAAAATTCAAAACACTTAATTAATTAATTGAAGTGGTTCAATTTATAAATTATGGTGTGTTGGAAAGAGTTAAAGAGGGAGAGAGAGACGAAGTGGAAGGGTTTCACAAATAAAGAAGAGTTAAGAAATTAATGAAGGGGGGGTTTACGGAGATTAGGGGGAGGTAAAAGGTTGGGGATCATGTGGGACCCACCTCACAAATATCCACACATGGGTAGTTAGGTGGTTGTGGGTCCCACCCCTCACTCCACCATGTAGGATATAACCACCATATATATAAATAAAATTGTTCTCACAATTTCATTTATTTTAAACTAATCTCCCAATTATTAATTATCAACCCGCTTAAAAAAGAAACTACAGTAAAGGTCCCCTTAATCAATTACTGGCGCTGCGCTTTCATCGGTGCCCTTGGATTTCAATTCTGAGTACTTGTTCAAAAGATAGAAAAACGCGCTCGTACATTTACTGAACGTACCCAAGCTAAACTTCAGGAATTGATTCCAGGCACACCGGGCCTCAGAATCAAGTGTTGTCAAAATCCACAGACTCGTAAAATTCCAAAGTATTTAAGAAAAAAAATTCCTGGAAATTTTAGGGTCTTTACATTTGTGCTGTCAGTGGGACCCCTTTGTTTAATATATTATAGAAACATGATCAATATTCATGGACTATTATAGCTGAATCAAAACCTACATGAAAAATGAAACAGTTACCACCTAGAATTGTGGTTTTAATAAAAAAATGATAATTAACAGGTGATAAGATATTATAAGTAAACCATATATGGTATTATAAGAACGTATATGGTTCTATTTTATAAGTACAATAAATATAAATTTATTATATAGGAGGTTAGAGACCCGTTCGTGCACATGGGTGGGCCCCAGGGTGGGGACCACGTGTCTGTGGGTAAACGGGTGGTACCTTGTGGGCCAGGACCCGACGACCGTGTTTGGGTGGGGTGTCTATGCTGTTAGTGGGGCCCAGTTGTTACATATATTATAAAAACATGATCAATATTCAAGTAATATTATAGCCAAAACAAAACCTACCAGAAAAATGAAACAGTTATCCCCTAGAATAGTGATTTTAACAAAAAAATGATAATTAACTGGTCAATATTCAAGGACTATTATAGCTGAATCAAAATCTACACGAAAAAATGAAACAGTTATCGCCCAAAATTGTGATTTTAATAAAAAATGATAATGAAAAGGTGAAATGATATTATAAGTGAACAATATAAGATATTATAAGCATGTATATGGTTCTATTTTATAAGTACAATAAATATAATTTCATTATATAAGAGGTTAGAGACCCATTCGGGCATGTGGCTGGGCCCCATGGTGGGGACCACGTGTCTGCGGGGCAACTGGTGGTACCTGGTGGGCCAGGAGCCAAAGACCATGTTAGGGTGCGGTGTATATGCTACCAGTGGGGTCAATTGGTTACATATATTATAGAAACATGATCAATATTCAAGGACTATTATAGATGAATCAAAACCAGCATGAAAAATGAAACAGGTATCTCCCAGAATTGGGATTTTCATAAAAAATGATAATGAATAGGTGAAAAGATATTATAATTAAACCATATATGATATTATAAGCACGTGTATGGTTCTATTTTATAAGTACAATAGATATAAATTTATAATATAAGAGGTTGGAGACCTGTTCGGGCATGTGGGTGGGCCCCATGGTGGGGACCACGTGTCTGCGGGGCAACTGGTGGTACCTAGTGGGCCATGACCAGAAGACCATGTTAGGGCGGGGTGTCTGTGCTATCAGTGGGGCCAATTTGTTACATATATTATAGAAACCTAATCAATATTCAAGGGCTATTATAGCTGAATCAAAACCTATATGAAAATGAAATAGTTATCACCTATAACTATTATTTTAATAAAAAAATGATAATGAACAGGTGATAATATATTATAAGTAAACCATATATTGTATTATAATCATTTATATGGTTATATTTTATAATTACAATAAATATATATTTATTATATAAGAGGTTTGAGACCCGTTCGGGCAGGTGGGTGGGCCCCAGGGTGGGGACCACATGTCTGTGCTGTCAGTGGGGCCCATTTGTTAAATATATTATAGAAACATGATCAATATTCAATGACTATTATAGCTGAATCAAAACCAACATGAAAAATGAAACAGCTATCACCCAGAATTGTGGTTTTAAGAAAAATGATAATGAACAGATGATAAGATATTATAAGTAAACCATATATGGTATTATAATCACGTATATGGTTCTATTTCAGAAGTACAATAAATATAAATTTATTATATAGGAGGTTATAGACCCATTCGTGCACATGGGTGGGCCCCAGGGTGGGGACCATGTGTCTGTGGGGCAACTGGTGGTACCTTGCGGGCTAGTACCTGACGACCATGTTAGCACGGGGTGTCTGTGCTGTTAGTGGGGCCCAGTGGTTATATATATTATAAAAACACGATAAATATTCAAGTAATATTATAGCTAAATCAAAACCTACAAGAAAAATGAAATAGTTATCACCCAGAATAGTGATTTTAACAAAAAAAGGATAGTTAATAGGTCAAAAGATATTATAAGTAAACCATATATGGTATTATAAGCATGTATATAGTGCTATTTTATAAGGACAATAAATATAAATTTATTATATAAGAGGTTAGAGAACTTATGAATCAAGTCGTACATATGGTAAGGCTTCTTCATCTCAATATCATTTCATTGAGACATGTTTGATGTTATAAACCTATTTATGTTTATGAGGGGTATGTACTTTCCATTTAATATTTTAAATCATATATCCTTCTTAATTAATGGTATTTAAAGTTATATTTCAAAATATTTTATCCAAGTGTTATTTATTTTAATGTTATCAAAGTGTTGAGGCTTTATCATCTCAAATTGTCTTCTATGGTATATTTGTTATACTATAAACCTATCATATTTTATGAGGTGTATATACTACCCTTTTTATTTTTTTTATCATTAATATCCTTACTTTCATGGTATTTTATGTTTCATTTTATTTTAATTCTTACATTGGAGTTACGATTTAAAAGTTACCAAATCGGTAAGAGTTTTATGTTGCAATATCAATTTTATAGGGATTGTTTATTTTTAAATTTAAAATGATGAAATTATATGATCTATCTCTTAAAAATATTTTTCATTTTATTCTCCTCAGGTTATTTATATAAATTATATGTTTTCTTTTCATTTTCCACTAAAATTACTCAAAATTCTGAAAGAATGTTTTTAAGGAAACCGACTCTTTTTTTCTATTCAGATAGTATCTTTTCTTCTGTAAAAACCCAGAGTTTAAAAATGATGTTTGTTTCTTGAAATAAAGAATTTTTATAATATACTAAATAGTATTATACACATACATCACATAAAGAAACTAAAAAAATATTATTTCATTAATAAATTAAGTTACATTATTCTGCTATAAAACCAATTAAAATGCCTCACATTACAATTGGACAAAAAATATAAGATAGAAAATCTAAAATGGGAAAATAAAGACCACCACAATTTTCTAGAATCATTGTCCCCATGACCAAGACTGTAGAAAATAACTAAAATATTATTTATCCAATCAATATTATAAAAATTGGAAATATAGAATCTTGGGAGAAATTAAGTTGAAAAATTAATTAAGGAAATTATAGGTATTTATTGGATCTAATTTGACTATTTTAACAGTAATGTAACAATTGGAATATTAATCTAACTATTGGGAATAATAATTTTACCATTAGAAATAGTAACATAACCATTAGAATAGTAATTTTACCTCAAAATAATAAAATGTGACAAAAATAATATTTATCATGATTAATTTAATTAAATGTAAATATTATAATTATAGAATATAAATATTAGTATTAAAAAACTCAAATAAAATATAAGAACATTTTTAATAAACTATTTTATATTTTTTTTTGGAAAAAATTATAATTTTTATAATAAAAAATAAAATTACATATTTTGAAATTTTCTTTTGATAAAATGAATGTCATTTTTTAAATTAGTGCACTGAAATTTTCCAAGGGTGATTTTTTGTTAATTTTTTGAAATACTTCCATTTTTAGGTGAATAGTAAAAATGCATTTTTTTCACTTTATTGGTGTATCTTAAATTAAATCATTCATGATGTAATAATGACCTAAGAATTTATAGAACTTTAGGTTTGGAAAAAAAATTAATTTCATAAAATATTCATCAAAATAAAAATAAATTGCATTCCAAACCTAAAAAATCATTTTACAAAACCTAAAGTCCAAATTGTTCCCTTAAAATAATAATATTTCATTTTTCACACTATTCCTTTAATAAACTTATGAATTAGAATTATAAAGTGGTTTAAATTCATAAAAACAATTATATTATATTTACATATGATTTATGTTGTTAAAAATCATCGTTACAAGTTTTACCTTTGATATTTTATTTAATTTAATATTTTATTCTAAAAAACCCTTCTCCTCAAGTATAAATGACCCATATCCATCCCCTTGAAAAACCACTTATCCCTATCTTAATAATGAAAATACTATAAAAAATCTTCTATCTCAAACCCCTTAGAATACCTAGGGACATTATGGAGTAATCCTACTCCATGAATTATAATATTTTTGGGGTTGTACAAGAGAAGCTATACCGAGAATTAAATAAGTTTCTATTTACTCTTATTTTTTCATCCCTTTTTCACCCATTTCAAAAAAAAACTTTATAATGATAATTAGGTATTGATTAAAAATTATATTAATGATACTCACTAACTTTAAGTATCATATTTTCTATATATATAAATTTCAAACTTCTCTTTCCTGCTCTCCTGACAATGTCCTGTCCAAGATCAATTAACCAGCTATAGAGATATTATCATATCTACACTTATAACCATCATCATGGATGGATACTATGAATTATATATAATATATAAACATGTAATTACATGTATTATAAGATTTTATAATTAATTCTAATCATGTATAATCACTTTGAACAAAATTACTGAAATCAAAATAAAATGTGAAAATTTAATGAAAACATTATATTAAAACAATTGACATTTAATGAAATGTGTTATAGAAAAGAATATAATTATAATAATAATTGATAAATAGTTAAAAAATAAACATAATTAACTTTTGAAACTATGTTTTAATAAACTAGATATTATTATTTAGGAGACGAAAAAGGGATTAAATAAGGCGGGAATTAAGTTAAGGTGATTCTTGAACCCAACTCCATTTCTCTGGCTTTTCCCTCATTCACATAAATTTTTTATGGATATAACATTAATGTTACCTACTATAATTTCATTATTCTTCCATTTTTGTAGGTAAATAAATGTTTCCACCTTGATTTTTAATCTAAATACAATGATTTTCTAAAAATGGATTTTCATTCCAAAAAAAACTTCAAATCTTTATGTGTTGTTATTTATCCAAAGGAAATTGATCTCTTATTCCAAAGTATGATATCATTTTTTCATTTCTAAACCATAAAGTTTATTCATGAATGTATTCTTTATGAAGTACTTTTGAAACCCATTCCTTTCCATAGGTTATTTCTTGACAACAATTGTTATTTGTTCTATGTGGAATGCATGATTATGTAAATATTATGATGTGATGGGTGGAACCAGAATTATATATATCATAAAAATTCATTCAGTAATGTGATGTATCTCATGAGATAATATTTATTATGCATGAAAATGTTGCTATATTTTGTCATAATGGCAATTTTATAATTATTCACATATGTTTTGCACGAACATAATGTTATCTTTGTTCAAAACTATTTGTCGTATTTGACAACTATGAAATGATGTTTCATTTTTAAGAATTATTGAATTCTATGAAATTATCAAATGTTTCCCCCATTATTTTTATGATGATACTATTCTTATGATATGATTATGATGATAATGCTCACCCATGTGATATTTATTCATGTCTATTATCTCTTCTACGTTATCCTACCCATTACTGAGCATTTAACTCACCTATTTCATTAATTTATATCCCTGGTTGACTATATGTACTAAGGATAATGTGATATTTTAAGGATAAATATTAATGCTTTAAATAAATGTTTAATATTTATTATGTAATAGTGATGTAAGATCATAATTTTCCCAAGATACTAAACCTTCAATCCTTGAATGTATAAATACTTTGTAGTTTATCTTTAAGATGATGTAATAGTCATGTAAGAAAAGAAGGGTCACTATAGTTGGTATCATATGTATGATTTATTTAATTTGGGAGTTAGGATTATAAAACATAAGTAAAACCCTAAATATAAGACTAAGTATATATAAACATCCAAGTAACATTATTTTAGAAAAAGGACAAACATAGGGATCCCATAAGATATGCCTATATAATTAATTATTGCAAATAATAAACTATTTATTCATGATTTATTGAATTATATTTTTGTCTAAACATTTTTTATTTTAGAAAATGGTCGGAACTAAGACAAAACAAGACAAAAACCAATGTGAGGGACAATGAAAAAATTGTCTGAACGATATCCCCAATGCCATGGGAGGTGGAGTTTAAAACAGTATGGATATGACTACCTAATTGTATCATGCTATCGACAATAACCAAAACCACTTTGAATTTCCCCCTTATCCCAAGAAGGATCAACTAGTGATTGAGTCTTTTATGTGATAACGACTACCAAAATTTAGGGGATCTCCTGATCCACTATTTATAGAATAGTGGGTTAACACAATGAAGAAGATATTTTCTTTGCTCCACTATTCTGAGAAGGAGAATATGGCACTGGATTACTGTTAAGTGGAGAATCCGTTCAATGGTAGGAATTTATTAACAACACCAAGATAAAGGATTAAATGGAATATATGGAGTGGGAATACATTAAGAAAATATTTCTTTAAAATAATTTCCCACACACTTTTAGAACAAATATGGATAAAGAATTCGTAGATCTAAAAAAAGGAAGGTTAATCTATCACGAACTATGAGGAAAACCTGAAAAGTATTGAAAGATATTATTCATGTTTTTTTATAAACAATGATATAAAAAAATATAGATTCCTTACTGGTTTAAAAAAACACCTTCAAAAGGATATAGATATCTGAGACTTTATGTAAGAACCCAGTTCTTGTTTTCTAGGTATGGGTTTCTTCTTTTCTCTTTTCCATAAGTATTTTTGAAAAAATATGGAAAATGGGGGAAAATCCCAAAATTTGGAAAGTACACATCATGTACTTTGGCCACACGCCATGTACTTTTGGCCGTGTGGAGTGAGTACACAGGGCGTGGATCCCTGTCAGAGATGAAGGGTGTAGGAACCAACTACAAGCCGTGTAGTGGTCCCTTACACGCCTTGTAGTCAGTCGGTAGGTGAAGAGTAAGGCGGTGACCAGCTGTGTGACTAAACATGTCGTGTACTCAAGGAGACACGATGTGTAGTCATGTAGGTAGATGAACAGTGCCACGCTAGTGGGAAGCCTCTAGAGGAACAGTTTAAAACATTGAGAAGTACACGCCGTGTACTCGGAAGTACACTCCATGTACTTTGTTTTTTTCTTAAATGGGCAGTAGCCTCCCCTGTTCATAGGGAAGGCTTAGAATGGTATGAGGGAGCTTGGGAGAGGAGGCCGCAGCTTTGGAGATCCGCCAAGTGTTCATTGGGAATCTGTTTCTGCCTTGAACGATCTCGTTTGAAATGCACGGGTAAGCCCTCCACTCTTCTTTAACCTTTCTTGCCAATTCATCCCCTAACGGGAGTTATTTACATTTAAGAAAGAATTCATTTACCTCAAATCTATGGAGTTCTTTGACGTTTCAGTAGGCGTCATTCACGTTTATCGTTCATGGGTGTTTAAGGTAGGTGGCTTGGTGTTTATTTCCAACTGTCGTGCGTTTGTGTGTTTTAGAGCTACGAACCCCTATTTGGGGTGTCGTCAGGCTGAGGATGTTGCCATTTTAAATACCTAAAATTGAATAGGTAGTTGAATATGACAATAAAACTGCGGTTTGGGATTATTTATTGGATCCAGGACCACCCCGGGGGTGCGTTCCTCTGTTTAGCTATTTGGCCAGGATACCCGTGGGTATACCTCTAAAGTAATGATTGTAAATTGCCTTGAGAGGAATTACTTGTGAATGTATATTTACATATTGGGCATGGCCCGGTTACCTGTTTAGCCTAAGGGAAATGTTGTAATTATCCTGTGGGAATTGCATTACCTAGCCTGTGGGAAACTTCTTCCGTGCCTATGGGCAGTTGATTCTGTGCCTGTGGGTGACACTTCTTACACCCGTGGGAAATATCCGTATTCCTGTGGGCAGATTCTTGTGATGGTTTCTCTTTACGTAAGGGTATAAGTTTATGTGTCTGAGGACATTGGCTTTTTACTTAGAATATTTACTGTGGTGATATTTTAAATTAATGATTAAATGGATTTTAAAATGGCAATATAACTGGTTAAGTTAGTTACTTTCAGTACTACTTACTTTATTTCATTTTACTACCACACACTGTTGTTGCATGGTTACAAATAGTTGGGCACGTGCCTTTGATGGGTTCCTACACACCCTATTTGGGTCATGCTTTTCATTCCAAACAGATTACATTTCTGTAGGTGTAGATAAGGGCAAGGGTCCTTATATAGTTACTTGATTGCCGCTGAGGTGTAGGAGAGCATGGGACCGAGCATTCGCTCGTGATGCCGCTGGCTGTTCTGTTTTTCTTTTCTGTACTTCTACTTTTGTTGTATTGTATTTTACTACTTTGTAACATGTTCTGGCTATTTTTTTAGAAGGGGAGACATGTTGCATCATATCTATATATCTAGTTGGTTGTATCTACCGCAGTTGTTTATTTCAGTTGTGTATGGTTTATTGCTTCCGTTGTTGCTGTATATTTTATTTCATTCTACTGCGATACACTTTTACAAATGAGGGAATAGTTTCCCCACTATTAGACTTAGGCCCTCGCTACTAGTCGGCAGGCTCTGGCATTTGGGGAAACGCGCTTGAGGTCATGTGGTGAACCGGGTTCGGGGAACCCGTTGAGTGGCACCCAGAACTGGGACCTTACAAAGTGGTATCAGAGAGGATATTTTCTTTGACTTACTATTTGGAGCCTTAGTCAGGGATAGGAAGGACCGGTATTTGGTAATAAGCTGTGCTCGGGCGTAGCTAAACCGTGTATAGGGAAATTCCAATTTACCTCGTATTGTAATTTTACTGATTTTTTCAATTTACAGTTGAATTGATTTTCACCGTTGGGTGATGCACTTGTGATTATGCAGTTTGTCTTTTATCTATGGGTTCTATTTAGTTGAAAAATGATGATATGAGGGTATGCCATCTCATGCATCATTTAGGCACATTCTAGAAATCACATGACATGCATACTTCCATTCCATGTAGGCGCATTAAAAATTACATGTTGTTGTGATAGTTGATGTGATAGGAAAGCATGCTGTTGTGGTAGCTGCTTGATAAATACCTCCTATGTGATAGGGTATTTTCTTGTGTGAGCTTGTTGATGTAATTGAGCCAAACTTTGGTTTTTCGGGAGTATGGGCCCCCATTGACTAGAATTTGGTGGATCATTGATTGTTTATTTTGTTATGACACAGATAAGATTTCAAACTTTGATTCGTGGAGAGTATGGGCCCTCACGGGCCGGAATTTGACACCTAGGTGTTGGGTTTCAGTGTTTTCTGGGTTCCGAAGAAGTTTCTGAGGCATACTGTCTGAAAAACCCAGTATACACGCCGTGTAGTACCATAAACACGCCACGTATGTTCTTCTATTTGGGAAGAAAAATAAATTTTTTTAGTACATGCCGTGTACCCAGAGTACACGCCGTGTAGTCTCTTCCTGTGTCACAAACCGTGTGCGCGGTGACACAGGGTAGGGAAATGCTTGGGGTGAACATGCCATGTACCAGATGTACACGTTGTGTAGTGTTGACCTGGAGACCGGCCGTGTAACAAACAAACACGGGCCGGTGTAGTTGTTTCTTGAACACGCCGTGTCAATTAAGAACATTCCAAATAGTGTGACCTAGGGACCCGGCCGTGTAACTAACAACACGGGTCGGGGAAATTCTTTCATGTACACACTGTGTGGATATAGAATAGGCTGTGTAGGTTGAGCCATATATCCGGCCATGTAACTAACAACACGGGTCGACAGAGCTTGTCTAGTACACACCGTGTACCTGTGGGACACGCCATGTAGTCTTGTCTGAGGACAGACCGTGTGGACTTAGCCATGTGGCGGGAGAACGGGGTGGTGTACACACCATGTTCGGGTGTCGCACACTGTGTAGTATCAAGACGAGTAGTTTTCCGTGTCACAAATGACACGGGTAGTTGTAAATAACACCATACACTCCATGTAGATGATATACATGCCGTATAGTTTTTCATAATGGGATCTGTGTGGCATAACCGTGTAGAAGGACCCGGGCAGGGAAGGGAAGTCAAGTACACGCCATGTAGTCAGTATACATGCTGTGTAGTCTTATTTTAAAAAGTTTTAATGTTTTTTTCCTCTTGTTTCCTTTTTGGTTCCTTCTGTTACGATCTTGATAATATTGTTCTAAGCGTGCATTTGACCTTGTAGTGTCATGCCGCCGAGACGACCACGTGTTGTTCTCCAAGAGAGTGGCAACAACTATACTCCAGAGATGGTGGGCCATGGGCTACCAGTGGATCCTCCAGTAGAGCCAGATACGGTGCCAGCCTTTATAACGGACACAGGCACGGAGGTGCAGTTCCATGAAGTCTTATTGTAGTTCATGCAGACCTTTCAAGGAGCACTGCCGGCTGCCACATCTATGGCTGAGCTGAATCGTATCTTCCAGCAGCAGAATCCGACTATGTTTTCGGGGGATGGCGGACCACAGGCTCTGGAGTCATGGTTGGGGTCTATGCAGACTATCTTCGAGTACCTTGAGATGCCTCCAGGGCGGAGGTTCAATCTCGCAATATACATGCTACGTGATTCTTCCAAGAGGTGGTGGGATGTTACCAGCCAGTCAGAGCATCATAGAGACATGGCGTGGGAAGTTTTTCAGGAATTCTTCTATAACTTCTTCTTTCCATATACGTTGATGGCAGATCGAGCTCGAGAGTTCATGAATCTGCTGCAGGGCTCCATGTCGGGGATGGATTATTCTACTCCCTTTACCGAGCATCAGCGTTTTGCACCCATTCTGGTGGGTGATGAGACGTTGAGGGTCAGGCGCTTTGAGGATGGTCTCTGATATGACATCCGAGCGCTGGTGAATGTTTTCATGTTTCCTTCAGTACCTGATATTTTGAATCAGGCATTGATTACAGAGAGGAACCTATGGGAATATAGTGGTGTGGGCCAGAGTAGTTCAACACCAGTTACTGGTACTATTTTTGCTGGTAAGAGGTAGAGACAGATGGACTTCTCTAAGGGTGGCAGTACTAGCCAGAAGAATGCTTTAGGTTGCCTGGTCACATGCTACCTGTGTGGTAGAGAGGGGAACAAGAGGCCACAGTGTCCACGAGACCCAATGGAATGCCGAGCTTACGGCATGATGGGTCATCTACAGTGCTTTTGCAGGGCGTTTCCACTAATGTCTAGTTAGAGGGGTTATGTTTAGACTCTTCATGTGGGAGCAGGACTAGAAGCCTCTTACTAGTTAGGGAATTGGAATACGTTAGGGTGTGCAGGCAGAGATGGGGTTCGTAGCCGTGGTAGCAGGACACTAGGATCTCAGAGGCAGCGGGGTGGGATAGCTTAGGGTAGCCAGGCTATGTCGCGGGGCCGCGACATTGGGTAGGCATATGCAGTGCAACAGACCAAGAAATAATAGTATCTCAGACCTTCGACTATCAGAGGTACTATTTTAGTAGCTTCTATCTTATCTTTAGTACTTTTTCATACGGGTTCTACAGATAGTTTTATGTCTGTGCTCGTTTTAGAGATCCTTGGGCTCTATGTTTCTACTTCTTCTGCTGTTATTACACTAGACACTCCGTTGGAACTAGAACAGCTGGTGTGTGTTAGTGCATGGAGTGCCCCTTCAGATTGGTGGGTTTCACTTTCTTTAGGACCTCTATGTCTTAGAGATGACAGCTTATAACGTCATTCTTGGGATGGACTGGTTGGTTCCCATTCGAGCCTTTATAGAATTCTATCATTGTATGGTGTGTTTCACGTTACCAGAGGGCAAAGAGTTTCTATACAAGGATGAATGAGATGTTTAGGCGAGTCGAGATGGACCAGAGCATCGTGGGCGAGGTGGAGTCATAGCCCAGATTGCAAGTTTATATCTGGATGATCAGGGGACTTTTCAGGTGGATTTCCCTCCAGTGGTTGATCATTTCATGTATGTCTTCTCGAACAACTTTTCAGGTCTTCCTCCGGAGCATGGGGTGGATTTTTCTATTGAGTTTGTTCCAGGAGAAGCACCAGTGTCCATTCCTCTTTATAGGATGGCTACACTATAGTTGCAAGAGGCCAAGAGACAGTTAGAGGAGTTACAGGAAAAGGGTTTTATCCAACCCAGTACTTCTCCTTGGGGTTCTCCAGTCCTTTTTGCAGAGAAGGGGGATGGTACCCTTAGACTCGGTGTGGATTATCGGAAGTTGAACCAGTTGATGGTTAAGAACCGATATCCCATACCAAGGATTGAGGATCTTTTTGATCAACTTCGTAGAGAATGAGTGTTCTCGAAGATTGACTTGGGGTCAGGATATCAACAGTTGTGTGTTAGACCATTTGATATACCTCTCACAGCTTTCAGAAGCAGGTATGGTCTATACGAGTATACGGTTATACCGTTCGGACTCATGAACGCGCCAGCAGTTTTCATGGCTCTGATGAATCGTGTCTTCCATCCCTATCTAGATTATTTTTTGGTAGTATTCATGGATGAAATATTGGTGTACTCTCACACTCAACACGACCATGCCACCCATCTTGAGATTGTATTGAGTACACTGAGAGAGCAGCGGCTATATGCTAAGCTCTCAAAGTGCCACTTTTGGATGGACCAGATACACTTCCTGGGTCATATCATCACAGAGGCAGGAGTTGTAGTAGACCCAGGGAAGGTGAGAGAAGTAGTTTCTTAGGAGCATCCTAAGAATGTGTTTGAGATACGGAGTTTCTTAGGGCTGTCTGGTTACTACAGATGCTTTATACATGACTTCTCCCACTTATCAGCACCATTAACGGGTTTGACTAAGAAGGGTGCGAAGTTTGATTAGAAGGAAGCTCATGAGACAGCCTTTCGGGACCTGAAAGGAAGGTTGACATCAGTACTAGTCCTGATACTCCCAGATCAGGGGAAGAGCTATACAGTTTACTTTGATGCATTAGGTATTGGGTTGGGAGAATTGTTGATGCAGGGTGATCGAGTTGTTGCGTATGGGTCTCAATAGTTGAGGCCACATGAGAGGAATTACCTGACGTATGATCTCGAGTTATCTGCGGTTGTTCATGCATTGTGCTGTTGCAGAAATTATCTATTCGGAGGATGTTTTGTGGTTTTCACCAACCAAACAAGTTTCAAGTATATCTTTACTCAGTGTGACTTGAATCCGAGGCAGTGAAGGTGGGTCGATTACCATCAGTCCATAATTTTTTGAGCTTTCCTATACACCTGGAAAAGGTAATGCAGTAGCTGATACACTGAGCAGGAAGACTTAGATACAGGCTGTGCAGGAGGCCAGTGATGAGTGGCAGCTCATGGATTTGTTTTCTGAGATGCACCTATAGGTTCATGACAGTCAGGGGAAGAATTATCTTTCATCCTTAGTTGTGACTTCTACCCTCCTGGATAGAGTGAGGATGAGACAGCTATCTGATTCAGAAGGCCTAGTTCTATGGGAGTTAGTGGAAAGTGAGGAACCTCCTCCTGGGTGGACGATAGACGATGATGAGGTTCTACATTTCCATGGACGAGTATGGGTTCCATGAGATATACAAGATTAGATGATGAGGGTGTTTCAAGCTTTATCTTGGGTAGTTCATCCCGGGGTTAACAAGTTGTACCGTGACTTGAGATGTCAGTACTGGTGGCCGGGGATGAAGACAAATACAACTGGTTTTGTTACGAGGTGTTCCACCTGTCAGTAGGTGAAAGTGGAGCATCAGAGGCTAGCCGGACTATTACAATAGTTACCCATCCTGGAGTGTAAATGGGATGATGTCGTGATGGATTTTGAGACTGGGTTGCTGAGGTCACCTCGAGGCAATGATGCCATGTGGGTTGTTGTGGACAGACTCATGAAGGTGGCACACTTTTTCCCAATCAAGGAGACCTTCGGTGTTGGCGAGCTCGGGAATTTGTATATCCGAGAGATCGTATGTCTTCATGGGGTCCCTCATTCTATCATTTCAGATAGGGATTCCCATTTTACATCTCGTTTCTGAAAGAGTTTTTAGAGGTCCCTAGGTATACAGGTGCTTCTGAGCACAACTTACCACCCTCAGAATGATGGATAGTCAGAGCGTATGATACAGGTGCTTGAGGACATGTTGCGTGCATGCGTCCTAGACTTCGGGGTCTCTTGGGAGAGGTACATACCCCTAGTTAAGTTTTCCTATAATAATAGATTTTAGGAAGCTATAGAGATAGAACCATACGAGGATTTATATGGTAGGATATTCCGATCACCTTTGTGCTGGTTAGAGGCAGGTGAGGCAGCTTTACTGGGACCACATCTCGTGCAGGAGACTTCTGATCAGGTCCAGTTGATTCAGAAGTGGATGGCTACTGCGTAGTTTCGTCAAAAATCTTATGCTGATCTCCGCAGACGACCTTTGGAGTTTGTGGTCGGGGATCAGTTTTTCTTTCATGTTTCGTCGAGGTTGGGACACAAACGGATCAAGAGACATGGTATGCTTTCACCGAGCTATGTGGGGACATTTGAGATTCTGGAGAGAGTCGGTCCGGTTTCCTATCAGTTGTAGTTACCTCAGAGGTACTGAGCTATGCACGATGTCTTCCAAGTATCTCAGTTGCACCACTATCATTCAGACCCATCTCACACCTTTCAACCATAGGAGGTTGAGCTTCAGATGGATGCGTCATTTGAGGAGAATCCAATTCGTATTGTTGATAAGATCACGAAGGTTCTCCAAGGCCAGTCAGTTCCTCTCGTACGGGTGCTATGGCAGCTTGACCGAGTGCAGGACAAAACCTGGGAGCGGGAGACAGATGTACATGCTCAGTGGTTGGAGTTTTTCATGACATTATCATTTCCACCCTTAGAAGGGCAATTCAGGGATGAATTTATTTAATGGGGGATGTTTGTAAGAACCCAGTTCTTTTTTTTTGACGTACAGGTTTCTTCTTTTCTCTTTTCCTTACGCCTTTTTGAGAAAATATGGAAAATGGGGGAAAATACCAAAATTTGGAAAGTACACATCGTGTACTTTGGCCAGACGTCATGTACTTTTGGTCGTGTGGAGTGAGTACACAGGGCGTGCAACCCTGTCGATGATGAAGGGTGTAGGAACCAACTACACGCCATGTAGTGGTCCCTTGCACGCCGTGTAGTCAGTCGGTAGGTGTATAGTAAGGCGGTGGCCAGCTGTGTGACTGAAGATGCCATGAACTCAAGGAGACATGCCATGTAGTCATGTCGGCAGATGAACAGTGCCACGCTGGCGGGAAGCCACCAGAGGAACAGTTTAAAAAAATGGGAAGTACACGTTGTGTACTCATAAGTACACATCGTGTACTTTGTTTTTTCTCTTAAATGGGTAGTAGCCTCCCCTGTTCACAGGGAAGGATTAGAACGCGAAGAGGGAGCTCGAAAGAGCAGGTCGAAGCTTTGGAGAATCACTGAGCGTTCATCGGGAATCTGTTTCTGCCTCAGACGATCTCATTGGAACTGCACTGGTATGCCCTCCACTCTTCTTTAACCGTTCTTTCCAATTCTTCCACTAACGTGATTTATTTATGTTTAAGAGAGAATTTGTTTACCTCATATCTACAGTGTTCTTTGATATTTCAGAAGGCATCGTTCGCGTATATCGTTCGTGGGTGTTTAAGGTAGGTGGCTTGGTGTTTATTTCAAACTATCATTCGTTTTGTGTGTTTTAGAGCTACAGACCCATATTTGGGGTGTCATAAGGATGAGGCCGTTTCAATTTTAAATACGTAAAATTGTATAGGTAGTTGAATGTGATAATAAAACTACTGTTTGGGATCATTTCTTGGATCCAATACCACCTCGGGGGTGCGTTCCTCTATTTAGCCATTTGGCCAGGATACCCGTGGGTATACCTCTAAAGTAATGATTGTAGAATTTCCTTGAGAGGAATTGCTTGTGAACGTTTATTTACATGTTGGGCATGGCCTGGTTACCTGTTTATCCTGAGGGCAATGTTGTGATTAGACTGTGGGCATTGTACTACCTAGCCTATTGGAAACTTCTTCCATGCCTATGGGCAGTTGATTCTGTGCCTGTGGGCGACACTTCTTACACCCGTTGGCAATATCTGTATGTGTGTGGGAAGATTCTTGTGAAGTTTTCTCTTTACCCGAGGGTAGGATTTTACGTGTATGAGGACACTGTCTTTTTTACTTAGAATATTCACTGTGGTGATATTTCAAATTAAATGATTAAATGTATAATAAAATGGCAATATAACTGGTTAAGTTAGTTACTTTCAGTACTGCTTACTTTATTTCATTTTACTACATCACACTGTTGTTTCATGTTTACACACAGTTGAGCACGGGCCTTTGGTGGGTGCCTACTGGGAATTTATTTCTCACACCCTGTTTGTGTTATGCTTTTCGGCCCGAATAGATTACATTTCTACAGGTGTAGATAAGGGAAAGGGTCCTTATACAGGTACTTGATTGCTGCTGAGGTGTAAGAGAGCATGGGACCGATCATTGGCTCGGGATGCCACTGGCTGTTCTGTTTTGCTTTTCTGTAATTGTACTTTTATTTTATTGTATTGTACTATTATGTAACATGTTCTGGCTATTTTCTTAGAACTCGAGACATGTTTCATCATATTTATATATCTGGTTGTTTATATCTACTGCAGTTTTTTATTTCGGTTGTGTATGGTTTACTGCTTCCGCTGTTGCTGTATGTTTTATTTCATTCCGCTGCGCTAAACTTTGACAAATGAGGGCATAGTTTCCCCACTATCAGACCTGGGCCCTCGCTGCTAGTCAGCAGCCTCTGGAATTTGGGGAAATGCGCTTGAGGTCATGTGGTGAATTGGGTTCAGGGCACCCATTGAGTGGCACCCAGAATTGGGACGTTACACTTTAGGAGTTATGAAGAAGTGGTTTGATGTGTTCTCAAAGTAGATATGGGGTTTAGAGATTGAAATTTTAGTTATGTAGATAAGAAGATAATAATAGATTTTCAAGATGGTGGGTCAAATAGAAAAGTAAAAAAGAGGATCCAACTACCAACATGTCAAAAAATGTGGGAAGAAACATCATGTGAATCCCCTTAATGGGATGGGGAAATTCTTCAAGTGTGGGAGAGAAGTCTACCACGCTCATAAATGTTTAAGAGGTAAGAAGAATGAAACTAACAAGATGGTGCAAAGGAAGGAACCTCATAAGTCACCACCCATGGTTCAATAATTCATCTTTAGGGATAAAGATAAATATTCAAGCCATATCACTAAACCATGGGTCCTTGATGGTAATCATTATCCGCAACCACTGAATCCAAAGGATAAAGGGAAATATTATGTCATCACTACTTTTAAGTGGATTGTGAAAATAATGTTTTGGAAGGTACACATTTTATTCACTCAAGAATGGAAAAGGTTTTTTTATTCTAGTTCTATGCATTCCATTATATCCTCCAGGTTTACTAGAACTTTTGAATCAAAGCCTCGGTACCATGAATTAGATATATCTATAAAAACATGTAGTGGTGCAATCATTATATCCCAAGTGATGGAGTCTTTTCTTGTTAGCATATATGGGAATATTCTTCCATCAAATCACATAATCCTTCCCTTGGTGGAATTCAATGATATATTGGACATGGATTAGCTCTCATTATATTGAGCACACATAAGTTTTCGAGAAAAGGAATTATCCTTTCTTATCTTGAACCTTTAAATGCTCCACTACAAATACATGGAAGATCATGAATCTCCTTTGAAATATCCCTCAATGATATGGGTTTTGGTACCCTATGAAAAGGAATACCTTTTCCCAAATGGTTTAGTGAATGTAAGGTATCAACCTAGAGGAAATTTCTATTGTGATGTAATATACTGATATATTTACCAATGATTTTTCTGGAATTCCCCTAGATTGTGAGGTAGATATATCAATAGAAATTATACACAGAGCCACTTGTATCTCTAAATTCCCCAACAGGATGGCCTCCATCAAACTAGAAGAGTTAAAGATGAAGCTACAAGAGTATTTGAAAAAAAATTCACACAATGTAGTTCATCACCTTGGGGTGCATTGGGGCTCTTTGTAAAGAAAAATAATGTATATATAAGTCTATGTATCAATTACTGAGATCTTAATAAGATCATCATAAAGAACAAGTATCCCCTGTAAAGTATTGATGAGTTTTTTGAATAACTAAACGGAGCTCAATACTTCTCAAAGGTGGTTATTCATTCCTGATATCATCAGTAGAAGATGAATAAGGAAGATATTTAGAAGATAGCCTTTCATACAAGTTATGATCACTATGAGTTCATAGTGATGCCGTTTGGACTTACTAATGCCCCATAAATATTCATGAATTTGATGAATAATGCCTTTAGAGACAACCGTGACAAAAATTTCATAGTTTTTACCAACAATATTCTCATTTAAAACAAGATTAAGGATGAACGTGAAGAACATCTAAGGATTATGCTGGCGATATTAATGAGAAAATATACACTAATTTCAGCAAGTGTGAATTGTGGATGCAGAAAATCACATTCTTAGGGAATGTGTTCATAAGTGAGGGAATTTATATGGACTCTTCAAGGGAAAAGGAAATTAAAGAATGGACTAGACCTAATAGTGTCACATAAATTCGTATTTTATTAGCATAACAGGGTAATACCAACATTTTTTGAGAAATTTATCATCTTTTTCTAGCCCACTTACTCAGTAAACATAGAAAAGGGGTAAAGTACGAATGGACTAGAGAATGTGAGGAAAACATTAAGGGTCTTGAGAAGAGGTTAATCACTATGAATATACTCACACAACCATCAAGTGGAGATGGTTTTTTTGATATACATTGATTATTTTAAGAAACTATTGGTTTGTTTACTCATGTAGAATGATAAAGTGATAGACAAAACCTCATGATATTTGAAGATCCATGAGCAGAACTTTCCAATGCATGATCTAGTGTAATTATTTTTGATCTTCACTCTAATGATTTGGTGGAACTATCTCTATGGTGAGAAGTGTGACATATATACAAATCATTAGAGTCTAAAGTATATATTCACATAGAAGGAGTTCAAAATGCATCAAAGAATATGGTTAGAGCTAATCAAGGACTAGGATTACTCTATTTACTACCATCTGGGAAAGGAAGACAAGCTAGCTGATACTATTAACAAAAAATAACTTTCTACACTATCTGTGATGCGGATTGATAAAGAAATTTTCTTCATGGTTATGCAAGGATAGATATAGAAATAATAATGGAAGGGAATACATCACACCTTTCCAAAATTATTTCCTAACCATCTATCCAGGGGAATATCAAGGAGGCACAAAAGAATGATTTGGAGCTTCAAAATAAGAAAAAAGAAGTTAATGAGGGGAATCTTCATGAGTTCCACATTAATGGGGATAATGTCATTTGATTTAAAACTAGTATTATTATTCTTACACCACATGATATAAAGAGAGAGATATTGGATAATTCACATAGCTCACCTTTCTCTATCCATCTGGGAAGTACCAAGATGTATCATGATCTTTGAGAGCACTTCTGGAGGGAAACAATGAAGAAGGAGATTGTAGAGTATATATCATGTGTAATGGCCCGGATCTCTCTGGTCCATTACTTTGTGAAAATGTGGTGTTGGAGGTGTTCTGGGAGGTCAAGGTGACTTATCCCCAATACTTTTCCAAATTTCCAATTCTGTGAACAGTGTTTCCAGTTTTATGAACAGTATCGGTAGGTGAACAGTGTTTCTATCGGTGTGGTTCAGTGAATAGTGTTTCTATTGGTGAGGTTCTATCGGTGGACTTCTATCGGTAGATTTAAACAGTATTTCTATTGGTGAGGTTTTATCAGAGGACTTCTAACGGTAGACTTGAACAGTGTTTCCAGAATGGTAACCTTCTAACGGTGACATTATAAAGGTAGACTTGAATAGTGTTTCCAGAATGGTATCCTTCTAATGGTGACCTTATAACAGTATACTTGAATAGTGTTTCCAGAATGGTAACCTTCTAATGGTGGCCTTATAACGGTAGACTTGAACAATGTTTCCAGAACGGTAACCTTCTAACGGTGACCTTATAACGGTAGACTTGAATAGTGTTTCCAGAATGGTAACCTTCTAACGGTGACCTTATAACGGTAGACTTGAATAGTGTTTCCAGAACGGTAACCTTCTAATGGTGACCTTATAACGGTAGACTTGAACAGTGTTTCAATAACGGTAACCTTCTAATGGTGACCTTATAAAGATAGACTTGAACAGTTTTTTCAAAATGGTAACCTTCTAACAGTGACCTTCTAACGGTGGAATTGAATAGTGTTTCCAGAACTATGAGGTCTAATAGTGACCTTTTCTTTCCATTGCAAAATTTTGAGTATGTTAATAGTGTTTCCAGCTTCCTACAGTTTCACCCCTTTGACGTTTCCATTGATGTAAAATACATTTAAAGCCTTATTTTAAGGACTCTTAAGGCTGATTCAAATGCCATAAATCCGATATTAATTTTTCCTAATCCCAAGATGTATTTACTTGGTCAAACGGTGTGGGTTAATGCGATCTATTTCTAGTGCAGAATTAACCGGATATTAAACTGTCACCTCGTTAAATCTTCAAAAAGGAACCAGATATCATTCTCCCTTGTTCTACCTCTTTGTTCTCGGCTAAGAGTCACTAGAACCTTTCAAACATTCCTATAGGAGTTTCACAATCAAATCTTGATCCTCCGATTGGTTCTGCTCTATTTTGGATGCAACTGAGCTGTGTCGGTCAATCTTCCTAATAAGGTATTTTTTATCATCGTTCCTTTGGGGATCATCTTCTCTGGTTTCTCCCTACCATATTATACCATGTAATTTCGAAGATTCTAATGGGTTATTCTTGGGGTTGGTTGGTACTGTCGTACCGTGGCATCCTCTGGTGGATGAAGTTGTCATGAGAGGAGGGTTGTGACCCGTTGTGTGGATAAATAACGCCAATAACTCTTCGAGGTAGGGGATTCATGGCTTCTCTAATTGTATATGTGCAATCGTAGAATTATCATGATTTAGCCCTTTGGATCACAATCAAATTGACCTAATTAAATACTTGAACAGGATTAAAATAATTGGTTGATCGCATGTTGTTTCTTTGTACCGTGATGACGGTTTTCCTCGTGTTTTTCTAGATAGAGTGATATCTATGTTTTCTTTCATTAGTTGTAGGTTCTTGATGGAAATTGATTATGAATGTAAAGCTGGAATTAGTTTTTAATTAATTGGATAAAGATAAAGAGGCATGTAAATGAATCTGGGTTTTGCCATTGTTGTAGTTGTTCTAATTTGAGGTTAATCAAATTAGGTAAGTAAGCATGGTTATTTAATTGTGATAGCTTACTGATTAGGTATCCCTAATTGGAACCTACGAATAAAAAATCTGCTAATTCAATATGGATTAAAGAACAGATTTTGTGAGAATTTCTTAAAGGGGTTCTGAGTTACCCTCTTGATTGTTAAAGGGCCAAGAGCCCATTGATGTGATGTTTGTTTTCCTGCTTCTTGTGATGTAATGTGAGCCTGGATGGCTATTGTGATATGTGGAGGCATGGGGAATTGTGGTTGTGGAAGTGGATGATTCCTAGGGTGGCGAGACGCATTATCTTATGCATGTGGGTGTCGGGGAGGACACCAAGGATGACGGTATAGGATGAATGTGATGGCTGGATGTTGGTGGTTTTGATTAGTTATTTATCTTCTTTACTTTTCCCCACTGCTCAAGGCAGTTGGTCTTGATTACCCTTCTTCCTAACGAGGTGAAGAAACGCGGGGTATGCCATGTGCTTTCTATGTTTAGCCTCTCGAGGGAGAATGGGTCTATGCTCTTTCTACAGGCGGCAAAGACTCAATGGGTAGTATATCTACTCACTGTGTTGAACCCCCTTTGTGTTTAGTATCATAAGATGCCTTTATAGAATTCCTGGAAATATGGGAAAGTAATTATTTAATGGAAGTTTGATTAAATGGTGATAATCCACGGGGAGGTAGATACTAGAATTTAAAGGTGATGTGAATCTTAAAAAGAGCAGATGATTTTTTGAATGTGATGCCAATTCAGTTTAATGTGAAATTGTTCATGGTTAATTAATTAATTAATGTACAGTGGAACTGATAAAATGAGAATGGATTAATCTAATAAAGTTCTTCAAATGATTGTGTGCTTATAGGATACCTAGTCTTAAAAGTAGCAGCCTGGAGTCTGAGAGACGTTAGCTGAAGTTGTATCTAAGACTAGGTAATGGCCATAGTGTGGATGTGAGTTATATATATATATATTCTATAATTTTGGTGTTTCTATATTCTACTCCACCCTTTCGGTAAGGGAAACTGACACCCTTGGGATTCTGAGCCCTAGGGGGTGTTTTCCCCAACATTCTGATGGGAGGTTGAATGGCGGACTACCCCCTTTGACCCCGCTCTCTTCTCTTGGTAGATCTGTGTGCTGATAGGCACAGTGGTTAGTTTTACCCATATATGAGTGTAGAGGGCTATAATGTCTTGTGGTTATTTAACACACATATATTCTTGATATAGTATCCTATAGACTACTATAGGTATAACATGTATAGTCTGTGATGACTTTAGGATCCCTACTTGGTGTATGGGCTATAATGGTTTGAGGTATAATACCTGATGTATGATACACATTATTCGGGTTGTGGTGTCTCTCGTAACTTACCTGGTTACTTTTGGTTGGGAGGATGGTGTTGTGCTTCACCCAGGTGTCTACAGGAAAGCCTTCGTGGTGCACGAGGTGCAGATCGTGGAGCTTAGCCCAGGTGTCTGCAGGCAAGCCTTTGGAGATAGATGCACAGGACATATGTCGTTGGGGAAAAGCGGAAAACCAGTGGGGAAGTAGTAGTGGGGTACCCTTGATAATCTTTACTATATGATATATTCTTGTATGCATTGCTTGGTGAGAGTAGCCATGGTGAGGTTGGGAACTTAGTATACCTGTTTAGGTGACGTGTTAGTTTCACTTGTTGTTCACTAGGCTTTAGCATGCTTTCTTTACATTTGCATGAGAGGCTTGGGGAGGATCCTACTGAGTATAATGTTATACTCACCCTATGTATATATAAACTATTTTTCATGTCACTTGGAGCAGGTTGGAGATCAAGCGTGTTACTACTAACTTGTGGTTGGAGGAGGAGCTGTTCGGGCTTGTGGTCGCTGTCGTTTTACTTTCTTTTGGGTAATTTTAATTTTCCCTTTCAGTTGTAGTACTTTTTCATGACATTTAATATATGTACTTGGGTTTCTTTTATATTTAAGTTCTGAGTTGTAGTTGGTTGGAGTATATTCTAACTCTCTCTTCAGCATGTGTTCTCTTAAAGGGTAATGCCTCCCATTTGTGTGTTTACTATACCCTCGGGGCTAGTCACCGACCCGGGGCCTACTGGAGGCTGGACTCGGGGGTCATTATCTTCCTTCTCACATTGCCGGCCCCAGAGGGGTACACCTTGTGGGGAGGGGTTCGTGACAGAGTGGTATCAGAGGTCTAGTTGAGGGATAGGATAGAGTTTGGAGTTAGGCACATGTGAGGTTGCATGGGTTGGTAGGGCAACAATGTCATTCATGTTTAGCAAGTTGGGTAAACACTAGAGACTGGCAGCGACATAAGCATTTAAGTCCCCCTATGATCTGTTGCACGGACCTTTAAGTTTATGATGGCTACTAAACAAAGTGATACTGGTTGCAGGGTAGATACCTAGGAAAGGATCATGCATCATTCTTCTTTGCGCCTGTGTTTGTATGGGTAGACCTTGGGATAGGTAAACCTTAAATTAATAAAAGAAAAAAATTAATTTATTAGTGTTGATTCTTCCATATTATAGTCTTAGGATCTCTAACAGTTGTTATTTTACAGGTATGGCTCCAGGTCAACGTCATCGTCAGGTTTGCATAGAAGATTCCCAACAGGCTATTCCAGTAGATCGCCACCGGGTAGAGGTTGACGATGATGACACTTGGAGAAATACACTCAGAGAGTTTCAGCACTAGAGTCTACAGAAGTACGAGGGCTCTGTTTCGGATGCAATCACAGAAGACTGGTTGGAGGAGGTTGAGATAGGCTTCAGTTCGATTCGTGCTCGGAAGGAACACTGGATGTACTTATTTGTGATGATACTGCATGGAGCAGTAAGGCAGTGGTGATTCTTATTCCTTGGGGATTGTGAGGAGTCAGCGATCTCATGGGAGGAGTTTCGAGACAGGTATAGAGTCGAGTTTCTTTCTTCGACTACAAAGGCATCCAGTCACCAAGAGCTTCTTACCCTTCGACAGGGGAGCTCCAGTGTTCAAGAGTTTGGAATCCATTTTAGGAACCTTCTAAAATATTCTTTAGACCTATTACCAGATGATAGTCCCGGGCGAGGCATTTCGAGGAGGCTTTGCATCCCGAGATCCAGCGCCAGGTCACCCCATTTATGCTAAAGACATATCTTGAGGTGCTGGCGAGGGCAGAGGTTGTTGAGAGTACTTTAGCCGGGATTAGATCGTCACGAGAAAGGAATCATCATGATTCCTCACGAAGAAGAGCTATTGTCCGGGGTTCCCGATTTTCAGGGCAGAAGAGTTTCTGTTCACCTAGGGGTAGGTCCCAGCCCTTCCCATCTCATTTCTCCGGAGGCAGCAACTCTCAGGCCAATGCCAAGGGATCAGGCGCTTGTTTTTCTTGTGGTGGTCGTGTTCATCAGCAGCGGGAGTGCCCGGCTTTTTAGAGCAGTCATCGTGCACCAGGAACTCCGGTCCAGGTTCCTCTGTTGAGGCAGTTCCAGCTTAGGCAACAGCAGCAGGTTGCACCATCTTTATATCACAAGAGGGTAGATGGAGGAGGCAGAGGACACCCCCATGATGCTCCCCATCCTCAGAGAGCAGTGCGCGGCTGTGGTGGTGGTCATCATCAGGGTCAGAGAGGCCATGGAGGAGGTCTTGGTCAGCTTCATGCGCTATCGTTGCCAGCCCCAGGCGATCCAGATGTCGTTCGAGGTACCCTTTGCTTGTTTTCTACCTTGGTGTATGCCTTGTTTGATTCAGGAGTAACACACTCTTTCATATCACCTACCCTTGTCCATGCTTTCGGACTTGAGGTAGAGAGGCTTCCAGTGCCCTTGGCATAAACTACGCCAGTGGGAGGTTGAGCCAACTTGTTTGAAGTATGTAGAGACTGTGAGCTAGTGTTGGGGAAACACTGCTCTTGGGGAGATTTCCTATGTTTACGAATACAACCATATGATGTCATCCTCGGTATGGATTGGCTGTATTTGGTGCAGGATATTGTGGATTTATACAGGAAGAAGGTCATTTTCTTTGATGCAGATGCAGAGAAAGTGGTGTTTGTTGGTGAGTGAGATCCTCAGATGAGTCATAGACGAGTTCCATCCTTATCATCCATGATGGCTGAGATGATGCTGAGTTCTTCAGAGGTTCAGCAGTTGGAGTTTCCTAGGGTCGTAGAGGAGTACCCTGACGTCTTTCTAGAAGAGGTTGTAGCCTTACCCCCTCGAAGAGAGATTGAGTTTGGGATCGAGCTACAGCCAGGAGCGTCTCCAATCTCTATGTCTCCGTATAGGATGGCCCCTTCGGAGTTATGAGAGCTACGTATTCAGCTTGATGGTTTATTGCAGTGTGGGTTTGTTCATCCAAGTGTGTCACCGTGGGGTGCACCAGTTTTTGTTTGTGAAAAAGGCTGATGGCAGTTTGTGGTTGTGCATCGATTAACGTCGATTAAACAAAGTGACAATAAAGAACTGCTATCCTCTCCTGCGGATTGATGACTTATTCGATCAACTGAAGGGTGAAAGATGGTTATCAAAGATCAAATTACGGTCAGGAGATCATTAAATACGTGTAAAGGATGAGGATATCCCAAAGACTGCTTTCAGTTGTCATCATGGGCATTATGAGTTTGTTGTAATTCCATTCGGCATGACGAATGCTCCAGCTATTTTCATGGGGTTGATGAATGCTGTGTTCCGTGAAATCCTGGACAAGTTTGTTGTGGTTTTCATCGATGAAATCCTTATGTACTCCACATCTGAAGAGGAGCATGCAGATCATCTACGAGCTGTTTTTGGAGTTCTTCGCCAACATCATTTGTTTGGGAAGTTGTTGAAGTGTGAGTTTTGGGCTCAAGAAGTTCATTTCTTGGGGAATCTTGTGTCCCAAAAGGGAGTAGATGTGGATCCGTCGAAGATAGAAGCAGTGGTGTCTTGGGCAGCCCCCAAGACTGTGTCAGTGGTGCGAATATTCCTTAGTCTCGCAGGCTATTATAGAAGTTTTTTAGAAAATTTCTCCTGAGTTGTGACTCCTCTGACAGCTTTGACCAGGAAAGATCAAGTGTTTAGATGGACTGCTCAGTGTCAAGCATCTTTTGAGTATCTAAAGGAGAAGATGGTAACTGCTCTAGTCCTTTGTCTTCCAGCGGAGAAAGTCCAGTTTGATGTTTTTTGTGATGCTTCACATCTGGGGCTAGGCTGTGTTCTCATGCCGCAGAGGTCAGTTATTTCTTATGGGTCTCGGAAGTTGCGTCCCCATGAATGCAACTATGCCACCCATGATCTTGAGTTGGAAGCTGTGGTGTTTTCTATGAAGTTGTGGAGACATTACCTCATTAGTGAGCACTTTTTGGTTTTCACCGATCATAAGAGTTTGAGGTATGTTTTCTCCCAACGTGACTTGAACTTGCGGCAGCGTCGGTGGATGGAGTTCTTACAGGAATACGACTTTGAAATATTGTATACACCTGGAAAAGGGAATGTTGTAGCAGATGCGCTGAGTCGAAATTCACGTAATGATGTTGTGCGTGAATCTGGTGATTCTTGGAGAGTAATGGAGGAACTGTCAGCTTTTCATATTAATATGGAATAAGTTTGGGGTAGAGTTTGTCTTTTCTATATAAAGGTGCAGTCATACCTGATGCAGAAGGTGGAAGAGTCTCAGTTGGGTGATCTAGAGGTGGAATTTCGGAGAGACAGAGTTGTTTGTGGTGATTCCCCTGATGGTTGGTCGGAGGATGAACAACATCGAGTGTTGTATCATGGCAGGATTTTTGTTCCCTTGGAGATGCATGAGACGGTTCTCCGAGAGTTCCCTAGTTCGCCCTTGGCAGTACATCCTAGTGTGAGAAAGATGTACCGATCCTTGAGGAGTCAGTTTTGGTGGCCTGGGCTGAAGCGTGCGGTTGCAGAGTGTGTGTCTCGATGTTTAGTCTGCCAAAAGGTGAAGGCTGAACACCGTGTTCCTGGTGGTCTTCTCCAGCAATTAGAGATTCCTCAGTGGAAGTGGGAGGACATCTCAATGGACTTTGTTACAGGTTTACCTCGAGCTCCGGGAGGACATGATGCTATATGGGTGGTAGTGGATCATTTAACAAAATCGGCCCACTTCATAGTGATCAAGGAGTCGAGCTCAGTGGAAGTTTTATCGAGGCAGTATCTAGAGGAGGTGGTGAGACTTCATGGAGTACCTAGGATGATCATTTCTGATCGAGATCCTCATTTTACCTCTAGGGTGTGGAGAGGTCTCCAGCATGCTTTTTGATCTCAACTGTACCTTAGCACTACTTTTCATCCTCAAATGGATGGTCAGACAGAGTGAACCATCTAGACTCTTAAAGACATGTTGCGCTCTTGTGTTCTTGATTTTGGAGGTTCATGGATGAAGCACTTACCCTTGGTAGAGTTCGATTACAATAATATTTTTCACTCTACCATCAGTATGGCACCGTATGAAGCCTTGTATGGCCGACCATGCTATTCTCCGTTGTGCTGGACTGGGGTCAGAGAGTCAGAAATTCTCAGACCATAACTAGTGAAGAATACAACCGATATGGTTCAGGTGATTCATGAGAGGATGAAGAGAATGCAAGATCATCAAAAATCATATGCTGATCAAAGAAGAAGACCCTTAGAGTTTAATGTTGGGGATCATATGTTTCTGAAGGTGACTCACGGTCGTGGGCAGCGAAGGTTTGGTCGTGGAAGTAAGCTTTCT
This sequence comes from Viscum album, assembly GCA_963277665.1. Lineage (NCBI taxonomy): Eukaryota > Viridiplantae > Streptophyta > Magnoliopsida > Santalales > Viscaceae > Viscum > Viscum album. Next base: position 792,438,689 of record OY728148.1, read on the forward strand.
CCCTGGTTTTTTGGGCCTTTCGAGGTGTTAGCTTGTGTTGTATTTGTGTCATATCGTGTAGCACTTCCCCCTCATATGAGTCGGAAACATGACGTTTTCCATGTATCATAGCTCCATCTTTATCTTCATGATGAATCTCATGTTATCGATTATGGAGAGATCGATATTGATGATGATGCAACCTTCAAGGAGTGACCTTTGGAGATCCATGACCACAAGGAGAAGGTGTTCCATGGGAGTTATATCCCCTTAGTTCATGTCTTGTGGCGACACGGTGGCATGGAGAAGAGTACCTGGGAACGTGAGTCATAGATACATTCCCAGTACCCAAAGTTGTTTAATATTTAACTCCATTCATGTAATGATGTTTCCTTTGTGGTTAGACATTTCTTGTTTTATTTATGTACCTTTGATGTGATGTTATGATTGAATTTTTTGGATATGAATTTTTTGTTCCCATACTCTCGGATGTCGTAGTTTTGTTCCAGCTTTCGAACAACTCATGGTGGTTTTCCCCTGAGAGGTATCTTATGGGGTGGTTTTTCGGACCCCTCTTTCTTCTGGGTTGGTTTTTAATTCTCAAGAACAAGAATGTTTTGAGAGGTATCTAATGTAATGGCCTGGACCTCTCTGGTCCATTACTTTGTGAAAATATGGTGTTGGAGGTGTTCCGGGAGGTCAAGGTGACTTATCCCCAACACTTTGCCAAATTTCCAATTCTTTGAATAGTGTTTCCAATTTTATGAACAATATTGGTAGGTGAACAGTGTTTCTATCGGTAAGGTTCAGTGAACAGTGTTTCTATCAGTGAGGTTCTATCGGTGGACTTCTATCGGTATACTTGAACAGTGTTTTTATCGGTGAGGTTCTATCGGTGGACTTCCAACGGTAGACTTGAACAGTGTTTCCATAACGGTAACCTTCTAACGATGACATTATAACGGTAGACTTGAAAAGTGTTCCTAGAATGGTAACCTTATAACGGTGACCTTAAAACGGTAGACTTGAACAGTGTTTCCAGAACGGTAACCTTCTAACGGTGACCATATAACGGTAGACTTGAACAGTGTTTCCAGAATGGTAACCTTATAACGGTGACCTTATAACGGTAGAATTGAACTGTGTTTCCAAAATGATAAAATTCTAACAGAGACCTTATAACGGAAGACTTGAACTGTTTTTCCAGAACAACAACCTTCTAACGGTGACCTTATAACAGTAGACTTGAACAGTGTTTCCATAATGGTAACCTTCTAACGGTGACCTTATAACGGTAGAATTGAACAGTGTTTCCAGAACGATACCATTCTAACAGTGACCTTCTAACGGTGGACTTGAACAGTGTTTCTAGAACGGTGAGGTCTAACAGTGACCTTTTCTTTCCTTTTCCAAATTTTGAGTATGTGAACAATGTTTCCAGCTTCCTACAGTTTCGCCCCTTTGACGTTTCCTTTGACGTAAAATAAATTTAAAGCCTTATTTTAAGGACTCTTAAGTCCAATTCAAATGCCATAAATCCTATATTAATTATTCCTAAGGCTGGGATGTATTTACTTGTTCAAACCGTATGGGTTAATGCGATCCGTTTTTAGTGGAGAATTAACCGGATCTTAAACCGTCGCCTCGTTAAATCTTCAAAAAGGAACCAAATATCATTCTCCCTTGTTCTTCCTCTTTGTTCTCGGCTAAGAGACACAAGAACATTTCAATCATTCCCGTAGTAGTTTCACAATCAAATCCTAATCCTCCGATTGGTTCCACTCTATTTTAGATGCAACTGAGTTGTGTCTGTCAATCTTCCCAATAAGGTATGTTTTATCATCGTTCCTTTGGGGATAATCTTCTCTTGTATCTCCCTTCCATATTATACCATGTAATTTCCAAGATTCTAATAGTTTTTTCTTGGGCTTGGTTGGTACTGTCGTATCGTGGCATCCTCTGGTGGATGCAGTTGTCGTGAGAGGAGGATTGTGACCCGTTGTGTGGATAAAGAATGCCAAGAACACTTCGAGGTAGGGGATTCATGGCTTCTATAATTGTATATGTGAAATCGTATAATTAGCATGATTTAGTCCTTTAGATCACAATGAAATTGACCTAATTAAATACTTGAACCAGATTAAAAGAATTGGTTGATTTCATGTTTTTTTTTGTACCGTGATAACGATTTGCATCGTGTTTTACTAGATTAAGTGATATCTATGTTTTCTTTGATTAGTTGTTCGTTCTTGATGGAAATTGATAATGAACGTAAAGCCGGAATTAATTGTTAATTAATTGGAAAAAGCTAAAGAGGCATGTAAATGAATCTGGTTGTTGTCGTTGTTGTAGTTGTTCTAATTTGAGGTTAATCAAATTAGGGATGTAAGCATGGTTATTTAATTGTGATAGCTTACTGATTAGGTATCCCGTAATTGGAACCTACGAATAACAAATCTGATAATTCAATATGGATTAAAGAACAAATTGTGTGAGAATTTCTTAAAGGGGTTCTGAGTTACCCTCTTGATTGTTAAAGGGCCAAGAGCCCATTGATGTGATTTTTGTTTTCCTACTGCTTGTGATTTAATGTGAGCCTGGATGGCTGTTGTGATATGTGGAGGCATGTGGACTTGTGGTTGTGGTAGTGGATGACACCTAGGGTGGTGAGACGCATCAGCTTATGCATGTGGGTGCCGGGGAGGACACCAAGGATGATGGTATGGGATGAATGTGATGGCTGGATGTTGGTGGTTTTGTTTGGTTGTTTATCTGCTTTACTTTTCCCCACTGCCCAAGGCAGATGGTCTTGCTTACCCTCCTTCCGAAGGAGGCGAAGACACGCGGGGTATGCCACGTGCTTTCTTTGTTTAGCCTCTCGAGGGAGAATGGGTCTATGCTCTTGCTACAGGTGGAAAAGACTTGATGGGTAGTATATCTACTCACCGTGTTGAACCCCCTTTGTGTTTAGTAGCATAGGATGCCTTTCTAAAATGCCTGGAAATATGGGAAAGTAATTCTGTAATGAACGTTTGATTAAATGGTGATAATCCACATGGAGGGAGATACTGGAATTTAAAGGTGATGTGAATCTTAAAAGGAGAAGTTGACTTTTTGAATGTGATTCCAATTCAGTTTAATGTGGAATTTTTCATGGTTAATTAATTAATTAATATATATTGGAATTGATAAAATGAGAATGGAGTAATCTAATAAAGCTCTTCAAATGATTGTGTGCTTATAGGATACCTAGTCTTAAATGTAGCATCTTGGAGTCTGAGAGACGTTAGCTGAAGTTGTATCTAAGACTAGGTAATGCCCATTGTGTGGATGTGAGTTATATGTATATACTATAATTTTTGTGTTTATATACGCTACTCCACCCTTTCGGTAAGGGAAACTGACACCTTGAGGATTCGGAGCCCTAGGGGGTGTTTTTCCCAATATTCTGATGGGAGGTTGAATGGATGACTACCCCCTTTGACCACGCTCTCTTCTCTTGGTAGATCTTTGTGTTGATAGGCACAGTGGTTAGTTTTACCCATATATGTGTGTAGAGGGCTGTAATGGTTTGTTGTTATTTCACACACATATATTCTGGATATAGTATCCTATGGACTACAATAGGTGTAACGTGTATAGGTTGTGATGGCTTTAGGATCCCTACTTGGTGTATGGGCTATAATGGCTTGAGGTATAATACTCGATGTATGATACACATTATGCGGGCTGTGGTGGCTCTCGGAACTTACCTGGTTACTTTTTGTTGGTAGTATGGTGTTGTTCTTCGCATAGCTGTCTGTAGGCAAGCCTTTGTGGTGCACGAGGTGCAGATTGTGGAGCTTAGCCCAGGTGTCTGCGGGAAAGCCTTTGGAGAGAGATGCACATGACGTATGTCATTGGGGGAAAGCGGAAAACCAGTGGGGAAGTAGTAGTGGGGTACCCTTGATAATCTTTAATATATGCTATATTCTTGTATTTGTTACTTGGTGAGAGTAGCCATGGTGAGGTTGGGAACTTAGTATACCTATTTAGGTGACGAGTTAGTTTCACTTGTTGTTCACTGGGCTTTAGCATGATTTCTTTACTTTTGAACAAGAGGCTTGGGGAGGATCCTACTGATTATACTGTTATAATTTCCAAATGTATATATAAACTATTTTTCAGGTCACTTGGAGAAGGTTGGAGATCAAGCTGGTTACTACTAACTTGTGGTTGGAGGAGGAGCTGTTCGGGCTTGTGGTGGCTGTAGTTTTACTTTCTTTTGGGTACTTTTAATTTTTCCTTTCAATTTTAGTACTTTTGTATGACATTTCATATATGTAGTTGGGTTTATTTTATATTTCAATTCTGAGTTGGAGTTGGTTGGAGTCTATTCTATCTCTCTCTTCCCCATGTGTTCTCTTAGAGGGTAATGCCTCCCATTTGTGTGTTTACTATACCCTCGGTTCTAGTCGCTGACCAGGGGCCTGCTGGAGGTGGTACTCGGGGGTATTTATCTTCCGTCTCACATTTTCGTCCCAGGAGGGGTACACCTTATGGGGAGGGGGTCATGACATCATGGTTCTTGGTATTTCTACAAGTTGAAGTAGTGTGAAAAAATACCAAAATTAGAATGAAACCATTTCTTATACCCATGTGTAAATTGGAGAATGTCACTATGGAATTTTTCCCTAGTCTCCTGAAGACATATAAAGGAAAAAAATATGATATGTTTTGTGGTGGAAAAAATCACCATGACTGTCCACTTTGTCACAATTCAAAAATATTTCTCACTGGAACAACATTCCATGGTGTAAATCAAGTAATAGTTGAGGTTGCATGGGGTTACACATTTGATCTTCTATGATCTTGATCTAAGGTTCACTTATAAATTTTGGATAATCCTTCAACATGCTCTGAATACTAAATTGAATTTTATTACAACCTATCACCCCCAAACTCCTGGATAATCTAAAAGGACTATTAAAACTCCCAAAGACATGCTAAAATCCTATTCTATATAATTTAAAGAAGGATTGGATCAACATCTCTCATTGGTTGAGTTCTCATATAACAACAACTTCCACTCAAGTATTCAAATGGATCCAAATGAAACTCTATATGGGAGGTGATGTAGAACTCCAACTTGTTGGGGGTGAAGTTGGGTAATGAAAGCTACATGGACCTAATATTGTACAAGATATGATAGAGAAGGTTCAATCCATCCAATAACATGTAAAATCTACTCAGAGTCGGCATAAGAGCTATGCTGACAACCATCAAAAGGACTTAGAGTCTGAATTTGGAGACAAATCTTTCCTTAAAATGTAACCAAGGAAGTAATTCATGTGGTTTTTAAAGAAAGAGAATATTATTCCAAGGTACATATTCCACTTTAAGATCCTTGATCTTGTAGAAGTAGCGGCATATCATCTTGAACTTCCACAAAGTATGGGTCAAGTTCAGGACGTGTTCCACCTATCACGTCTGAGGAAGTACCTACTTGATCCCTCACATGTACTAAATATTGAGGTGGTAAAACTAGAGAAGGGCCTCTCATATGTGAATAATCTAGTGAATATCATGTACCATGTAGAAAAAGTTCTATGCGGCATGAAAAATCACCATGTCAAAGTGTTATAAAGGAACCTTAATTATGAAGTGGTGACATGGGAACCAGAGGAAACAATGAAATATAAGTACCCTATCCTATTCTCAATCAACAATATGAGTTGAAATATTTGAGATGGAATATATATATTTTAGAATAATGCAACAACTAAGATTTTATAATATGATATTTGTCTCTTGAAATAATGTTTTGTTATAATATATTAAATAGTATTATACACATCCATCACACAAATAAATTGACATAATTTTGTTTCCTTAGAAAATACCATTACATTATTAATCTACAAAACCAATGAAAATGTAACACATTACAATTGGGAAAAAATGTACAATATAAAACCTAAAATGGGAAAATATTGATAACCCTAATCTGCTAGAACCCCACGACCAACATTATAAAGAAAAAACAAAATATTAGTAAATCAATCAACATTATAGAAAATGGAAATATATTACATTGAGAGGAATTTAGTTGAATAATTAATGAATGAATGTGGAAGTATTTATAGGAGGAAATTTTATTTTTTGAATAGTAATGTGATCGTTTGAATAGTAACATGGTCGTTTGGAATAGTAACCTAATTATTATGAATAGTAATAAGACTTTTGGAACAATAATTTTACCTAAAAAAATAAATTATTATATAAATAATATTTTCATGATTAATTTAAGTAAATTTAATTTTTAAAATTCCAAAAAATAAATATCATGATTAAAAAACTCAATGAAAATATAATCACATTTTTAATAAACTCTATTCCAATGTATTTCATAAAAGTCATAATTTTTATATTAAAAATTAAAATTCCATATTTTAAAAATTTATTTGGTAAAAATGTATATCATTTTCAAAATTATCACATTGAAAATTTCTAAGGGTGATTTTTTTTTAAATTTTTAAAAATACATAAATATTTTGGTAAATAGAAAAAATATCATTTTTCATATAACCTATGTATCTTAAATTACATCATTCAAGATGGAATAATGACCTAATAATTTATAGAACTTTTGTTCCATAATAAAAATATTTCATTTCATAAATTATTCATTAAAATAATAATAAATTAAATTCCAAACCTAAAAATAATTTTCCAAAACCTAAAGCAAAAGTGATCCCTTAAAATAAGAATGTTTCTTTTTTCCACATTCCTTTTTTATAAACTAATGATTTTGAATTATAAAAATGATTAAGTATAAAAACCAATATATTATATTTAAATATTATTTATATTATAAAAAATTAATTGTTACAAGTTTTACCTTTGATATATTATTTCATTTAATATTTTATTCTAAAAATACCCTCTCCTCAAGTATAAATAACCCCTCTCCCTCCCCTTGGAAGAACACACCTCCCTCTCTTACCAAATCAAATACTCTACTAAAATACTCCCTCCCAAGACTCTTATAATACTTAGGGAATTTTTTGAGTAATCTAACTCTAATAATCAAGGGAGTTTTAGTTCCATACAAGAGAAGCTATGCAGAGGATTAAGCAAGTTTCGATTAACTCTTCTCTTTTTTTAATTTTCTATTTTTTATCAACAAAAATTTCAAAAAAAACTTATAATATTAAATACATAGTAATTTAACAATATATTAATGATTTTAACCTATTTTATGAATCATATTTACAATATATCTAAAATTCAAACATCTCTTTTCCGCCATCCCAATAATGTCCTGTCAAAAGTCAGTTAACCACCTATAGATACATTGGCATGTGAACACTTATAACCATAATCTTGGATTGATATTATGAATTATAAATAATATATAAACATATAATTACATGTATTATAATCTTCTTGAATTTATTATACTCATGTATAATGACTTTGAACAAAATTTGTGAAATCAAATCAAAACGTGAAAATTTCGAAAAAAACATGATTTCAAAACAATTCACGTTTAACAAAGTGTGTTATAAAATATAATTTAATAATTATAATTGGTAAATAGTAGAAAAAATAAAAAAAACCACTTCTGTAACTATGTTTTAATACTTCTATGTTTATTATTCAAGAGGTGTAAAAGTAAATAAATAAATCTGGAATTATGGTAAGGGGATTATTGAGCCAAACTCATTTTCGTTGGGTTTTCCCTCATTCACATAAATTTTAGTATGTATATTACTTTAATGTTCCTTAAATATCATTTCATTTTTATTCCCTTTTCTTCTAGGGATATTCATGTTTCCACCTTGATTTTTAATCCAAATACAATTATTTTTGAAACGACCCTTTTCTTTTAAAACAAATCCTCAACTCCTCATGTGTTGTTATGATACAAAGAAAAATGATCTGTTATTATAATGTATAACATCAATTTTTAATTTTGGAACCCCAATGTTTATTCATGAATGTATTTTTTATAAAATATTTAAGAAACCCATTCATTTCCATGGTTTATTTCATGACTATGATTGTTATATGTTATATGTGGCATGCATGATTATGTAAATATTATGATGTGACTGGGTAGACTGAAATTATATATCCCTCTAATGAATTGGTTAATGTGATGTGTCTTATGAGATTATTTTTATTATTTATAAAAATGATTCTATATTTTTTACAATGATGATGTTATGATTATGCACATATGTTATTTGGCAACATGATACTAGCTTTGTTCACAACTATGTGTGGTATTTGACCTCTATGACATGATGTTACATTTTTATGAATTTCCGCATTTGATGACTTTATCAAATCTTTCCCTCGTGATGTTGATAATGATCCTATGATTATGATACGATGATTATTATTATTATTCTCAGCCATGTGATATTTATTCATTTCTCTTACCTCTTCCATGATATCCTTCCCCTTATTGGGCTTTGATCTCACCCCTTTATTTGATGTATATCCCCCGGTGACAACATGTTCTAAGGAGAATGTGAGATTTTATTTATAAAGATGAAGGCTTTAAATTATTTTTTATTTTTTATTATGTAATAGTTATATATGATTCTAATTTTTCCAATATACTAAATCTTGGATCCTTGAATGTATAACTATTAGGTTGTTTATCTTTAAAATAACATAATAATCATATATGAAAAGTAGGGTCTTTATATCTTCCTTGTCACTATTTTATTTAAAATGATTTTATTAATATTTTTATTATTATCGAATGATTTATTAAATAATTTTTTACTCATGTTTTAATTTCTATGTAAATTTTTAAAGGAAATATTGTTGACATTTTACAAATGATTTATTTTTAATTTTTTATTGAAAATGGGAAAGGAATAATTTTTTTAACATTTAACACACAAATGAAATTTAATATTTTTAGGAATACTATTTTATTTCAAGATTAATTTAAAAATTTCCACGGTTCTTTTCAATGAAAACATTTTCCTTAATATTTTGTAATTTTTTAGATCTTAAATTATGGATTTTAAAATAAAAAGTGTATTTTCCTCAATAAAATATTCCAATGATCTTTTAAAGGTATTTTCATCTATGTAATCATCCAATGATGTTACTTATGAGTCATTAGGGATATGATTACGTTATTCTTTTATATGGTTTATGATTATGATGATGAAATATTGATGAAACCTATTTTATTTCCCATGGGTTAAGTTATGATGAAATGATAAATGTTTTCATGATCTTGTGACATAAATATGAATGGATATTGATTATGTAATGATTGGGTATGTTATATCTCTCCAATGCATTGGGTAAATATTAATGTTTTATGAGATTAAAGGGTACATGGGTGGTTATCCATACACTAAAATGAGAAGAATGTCTTGGTGGGAAACCTTGGCATAAGATTTCTTTAACTATGATTATGCCAAACTTTATGAAACTCTTTTATGACATGATATTATGTCAGTGTTATGTTTTGAAGGATAATTTTCTTTGATTTATTTATGATTCATATCTTATGAATTCATAATATTTATTCCATGACTCATGATTATGATTTATGAATTGATGGGTATAGTTTTCAAATTTTAATTTCATGTTATCATCCCCTTATACTTCTGTTATGATTAAATTATCATTGATATCTCCCTTATTTAAACTTAATGATCATATGATATCACCCTTTTTTATATGTTCTTTTCACTAGTATATGAATAAAGGTTTTAAGTATGATATGTCTAGGAAGGGTGATAGCTGGAAAGAACTTTGAGGGAGATGATGTAGAACTTTTATGTACTAATTGTTTAATTATCCATGTTTCCAAGTAAACTAAACCTTTATGGTTCTTATATAGATAGTAATGATATTTAATGATTAATTATTTAATAATATGTAATATATATGTATATAATTATTTCTCCACCTTAGTTTGTATCAGAGAAAGTTTTATTTATATTTGAAAACTAAGATGAGAAAACATTTGTGAGAATACTTAGGAAAAGACGATTTATAAGAGAACATACTAAGTTATGATAAATAAATGAGTGTGGTTTTCCATGAAAATACATCCCTTTTTGGATACAAGGATGTTTATTTGGTTTTGGAATAGATTCAACTTGGTGTAATAACTCTTAATGGGGCAGATTGGGTATTAACTTGATCATAACTATAGCATTATGAGTGAGTGTAAGACTACAGAACTGGATAAACAATCCTTGGAGATATTCTTGGGTTAATTCACATTTTATTTATTAACCATTATGAATGATTTGAATAGGTAATGACTATTTATGACTTTGTTTAAACATAAGGTATCATATATTAAAAATAAGGTGTCATGATTTTTTCGTCCAATGAATTATTTTTCATGATTATATGATTAATAATTATTATTATTATTGCTATAAATATTCTTTTTGTTTTTATTTAATTATTTTAATAATGTTTAATTATGTGAATGTTTAATGTGATCGATGATCTAATGAAACCATCATGAGAAACCAAATTAAATGGGAGATAGAATAAAAAATCTTATAATTATTACTAATGATCTATATTGATATATTATTAACAACCTGAAAATAGATGAGTTTTTAAATTAACCAAACAAGAGAAAAATGATGTTTCATGAAGTTTCTATAAGAGAGAAGATTCAGTTTAATACATGTTGAGAATGGGGTATGTAGCACCTGAGGAAACATATCAAAGGAACAAGAATATGTCTTGTTTGTGGAAAACAAGGTCATACAAAAACTAATTTGTGAGTAAAAATTAATAGTTTAATGGATGGAGATAAATTAAATCTTAAGGTAACATTTATACATCAATGTCACATGTGTGGGGAACTTGGGTATTTCCCGAGTCAATTCCCTAATCCAAGGTGTAACTCATATACCAAGGAAGGGCATATACTATAGCAATTGTTGAAGTGTAATGATTGAAGTGTTTATTTATTAGGATTTGATAATTTTGTTATATAAGTGTTTTATCAATGATATTTTGGTTATAAAAATCATGAATCATCTAAGGATTGTTCTGTAGTATTTTTTATTTATGTATTTTTAATCTTGTATCGAATGGTACCAATAACCTAGAAAATTTGTTTAGTGTTAAGGTGAATTTTTTTGAAAGAATTTTTTGATGGTTAGACAACCCTTAATATAATCATAATGTTGAGATAATAATGTTTAGTTGGGATAAAGTTCTAATTGATATTGATAAAGTAATTTGGATAGTTTGTATATAGTTAATATTTAGAAGCATATAACATTTCATTGCAGTTTAATAGTGATTCGAGATATTTGTGGAAACAATTATCATATTTTTTTGGATTTTATGATTAGGGTGTATATATTTTTTATATGACCTTATGAGTGATTAGTATTATTTGGATACAACTGTTATGTTGATCATGGAAGAATATGTGATAAAATCATTCTAATATTTAGGTTTCAATTTTGATATAGATTATTTTTGAAGAGTTTTTGGGATAATTATTTATGGAATGATTTAAGTTTAACTTTGGGAATTGTTTTGGTGATTTTGGATATTGGTGTTGAAAATTTATTTATACTAGATAATTTGTTCTAACCAGTTCAATTTTGGTAAATATCTAAATACAATAGGAATCACTTGTCATTCTTTAGTGTATCTTACGATCCATTAATATTTAATTTTAGTGCATTGGGAATGAAAAAAATCATCATAGTTATTTATCATCTAGAATATGAGATGAAACGGTGATGGAAGACTACTCTAACTATAATCAAAGTTTGAAATTATGCTTATGGTATGGAAAGAAATAGTGGGAGTATATTATCTCATATTCTATGATTTGATGGTAAATGATTTTCTCAACTTAGGTAAGAGGAAGATAAATACATTGAGTCTTATTTAGAATGTATCTCTCAAATATCAAGGTATGTTTTTGGAAACTCATGAGTCTTATTATGATACATACTTGGTTTTAGAAACATTAAGTTTCATAGTAGTGAAATAGAAAATTTTTATCATGATGGAATCAAAATCATATTTTATTACTATGTCATGGTACACTAATTACAGAAAGATATTCTCAACATTTCAAGGGAAAATTTTATTTAGGGGGTAGAGAATGCGACCCTCCCTGATTTTAGAATATATTTTTCTTTAAATAAATTTTTTAAGTGTCTAATTTCTTGCTTGACACCTAATATGAAGCTTAAAATGATGTGTGATATATTATAACCTAAATGTTAAATTGGTTGTATGAATAGAAATAACCACATTAGGAAAAAAAATTATAAAGTATTTATATAATGAAAAATAATTTATTAATTCCTAATAAATAAGTACTCATTTTTCAGTAAGTCAATTTATGCATAAAAAACTTGTCTTCCTAAAAAATGATTTTATTTAATTTTGGGCACATACATTATAATTAATTTATACCATTATGATAAATTTAATTTTGTGGAATTGATATAATTTTTTAAATCATTATATAAATATTATCATAGGGTGAATTTTGGGGATTTTTTTAAGAAGATTTATTTTCATGTGAATCGTTAAAAATACTGATTTTTGTAAAACTATCATTTCATTTCATTAAATCATAAAATTTAAAAGTACAATTTTTTTAATTTTATATTAAATTAACATAAGTTTTATTTAGTTATGTTTATTATAATTAATTACATAGGAATTAGTATTATACTTAATTTTGGTATAAGTTCATTTTTATGATTAAAAACAGATATTTCTAAAAACAATTTTTCATTGTGTTTTATGAATTTATGTTAAAATTGATTTATTAAACTTCTAGAAATAGAATATCGAAAATTGGATTCCATATTTTTAATCAAAAAGTTTAAATTTTATATATAGTCCCCTTTTATTTTGTGCCATTATGAATAGTATCCATGGTAAATATTTGTCACCTCGATAAGGGTAAAATGGGTAAAACATGGTTAAAACAATCGAATATGTCCTATAAATCTCTAAAAGAAATAAATTTATTTTATTTAATGTATTCATTGAAACCAAAATAATATTCTCTATGAATTTTTTAAAATTTCATGCCACTTTTCATTTATTATGACCTTAATATTATTTTAAGTAAAGAATAAAAACAAAATGTCACTCTCTTTGTTTTAATATCTCTTATATTTTTTTATTGGGATAAAAATAGGTTATGTTCAGTTATAAATTTTAATTATAAATATGAATAATTTTTTATTATGGTAAATTAATTTAGATTTTTTAATGAAGAAATAATTACCTTAAATGCTTATACAATACTAACACAATGCTTGTTCATATGATAGAAAAATTGAATAAATGATTTTAAAAATATTAAAAGTAAAACAATTTGGATTAATTATCATGTTAGAATATGTTTTTAGATAAATATAACATATTATTTATGTTTTAAAATTTAATATTCTAATTCTATTTCAATCTTGTTGTCATTAAATTCAAACTATATGAATAGTCCCATAAATGAATTTAATTGCATATTATGCTAAATAATATTTTATTAAATGATTTAAAATTAATAATAATAATATATTTGGCTAGGTTAATGGAATATGGTCTATAATATCATCCATTTTCCACTTATGGGACACTTTTACTTTTAAAGTAAATTTATTGACCCCTAAAGTGTAAAATACAATGATATCATAGTAATCATCAAAATGGTTCATAGGGGATAAAATTAAGAGATAATGGTTAAAAACCACAAAAACATATCTATAATTTATTTAATGATATTATTTAAAATAAAACTCATACCATAATTAAAATATATCATCTTTTTGACACATTAACATGAATAATAATTTATTATTTTTTAATATTATAAGTAATTCTAAGTGTGTTTTATCCTTCACTATAAACGCGCACCACCACTTCTCTATTCCTTACAAAAAATGGAGTAACATAACTAAAACAAATAATACCAATATCTCTTCTAAAAATTCTTATACAATCTATAAATGTTTTTGTCACTTAAAAAGACCATCCCAAGGGCCCATAATGAATTATCCAAATATTGTTCTTTAAAGAGGATGTAATCATCACAACCGAGCATTTTTATTTTACCTTCTCTTATTCCACCATAAATTATATCCTCAACATTAAAATATAATAACATACATATCTCCCCGATAATGATATTTTATTATGTTAATGGAATATCCTTATTCATCTCTTTTTTCCATCAAATGGAAAATGAAAGTATTGCTCGTATGTGCATGTAGACTACCACCTCCGTGAAGTGATATGATTTATTTTCCACCACCACCAATCGTGGATATTTATAATTATGGATTTAATAAATATATATGATATTTATGATTTAATTAATATTATATAATAATAAAATTTTATTTATCTTTATTTGTTTCTTTTCGTTAGAAAATTAAAACAACGTTCATGTGCACGTACGGACTGCCATACTGTGAACAGTGTAATTTATTTTCCCATATCTATCTTTTATTTATGGTCATAAATATGTATATGATTAATATAATTTATATTTATACCATGATTAATATTTTCAATATTATGGATTTTACACCCTGAACCCTCACTCTTGGATTTGGTGTTCATAGACACATTACATAGTTTCTTTTATACAATTTTAATAAATCCAAGGTATAATTATCCATAATTAATAAATAAATAATAATTATTGAATAATTTATATATAAATGATATTTTTAGTTTTAAATATTTATAGAATTTGGACACTATATAAATTGATAAATCCTATGTTCTGTGTATCAACAGACAATTTTGACATTATATATGAAACTACTTAATCCATGACAAGTATTCAAAGTCTCCCATAAATTATTTCACAAGTTTTATACTTATAAACATGTCATGTGTTCTACTTTTATCCAAAACCTATGGAAATACAAATATAAGAATGGTTGATCTTAAACACTCAGTAAAGTAAACATATAACTGAAACAATCATGACATAAACATGGCATAAATATTATGGAAGGAATTGGCAAACAAAAATATGCCATAATCAACCTAAAACTAGGATCATGATATATCTAGGATAATAAATTAGAACATGGATATCAATAATAATGATCTTATACTGATGGAATTCATAATTTTATACATCAAAACCCTATTGTCAAGGCCTTATACTATGACACTTTCCTATCATGGGAAGAGGCACACACCAAAATACACCTTGTTTTATTATAATAGACTTATCGATGCATCAAGGGGATATATAATTTCAAGATCCACCTATCAACTGATTAATTCCAATTCATTCACCATAATATCAATAAATACCTTTTATACCATTCCCCAAGGAACCTCTTATTCAATAAAACATGGTTTTCCTGATAATGAGAAATATAGAAGTAAAAAAACATAATCAACATGTGTTATTATTCAATAATCATCAAGAGTTCCAATATTTTCCCCTTTCAATTAAAGGGATTACAGGAACATAACCCATCAATAGAAATATGTTTTATCTATAAAAATTACATAGTCAACTTTCCAATAATCATATGTATGGTAATAATAACATACAGAATGCCAATACTTTACCCCATGTTAATAGAATACCATTATTTATAGGTTAATTCCATCCAATAATAATCATGTAAAATGTGACGTTCACACCATATAGATCAATTAGTATATGAATAATTCAATACTTGAAAAATATGAGCATAAGTCATCAATAGAAATAATGTGTATTCTTTCAAAAGATCATATCCCTAGTGTAAAAATTGAAACCTAGAAGGATGTTGACATAGATTAAAAATATCCTTGAAAAATAATTATTGAATGATACGACTCAAAAATGGATTTTGAATTATATTGTTTGGTATTGTGAGTTAATTCCATTAGAATATATATATATATATTAGAGTATAAATAGTGAGACATAAACTCTACCAGGGTAAATCCTTTTGAAAATGAAAAGTTAAATGGATGTAAAAACATGAAAGTTATTTTAGAAAAAAAATAACATCGATGTAATATTGGAAGTTACAAGTCAGTTCCAAAAGTATTTTTCAAAATGTGAAGTGAAAACTCATTGAAAAATTTTACTTTTTAAAATAATCTCCAACAATGGATCGTTGAAAATTAAATTAAATTTTCTTTAGGATATGCGGATCCAAAACTTTTGATTATGGAAGGTACATTTTTAGTACTTGAAATTGTCTTTCTTGAAAACTAAATTACAAAAAGAGTAATAAAATATTCTTTTTATTACAAAATATTTTTCTCATAGATGATTATAAAATACCATATGATAAAATATTAGGATGATATTACCCAAGCATTAGAAAATAATGATCAATATAAAATATTATTACTCAATGAATAAGATTTATGTTACCAATATCCCTTATGGGAAAAATATATCAAGTAGTGAGAAATACATTTCAAAGGGTTTTTGTGGTAAGAATATATATTTATAGAAAACTAAGAGATAATACCACATGATATATACAAAGGGAATAACTTTCCAAACTTATGAGTTTAATAGAACAATCCAAGTAGAATAAAGAAGGTAATTTGTTACAAGGAGTAGTGTCATTGATGCATGATACCCTCTATGTCATGATGAGAAGATCCAGTTTTTTCAAATTCAGTATAAAGTCTCAAGAATAACATCTTCTCATCAATTATTTTTTATTATCTTGAATAAAGGGTATACTTAAAAATATATTTATCTATCTTGTCTTAGATAAAGTGCATCAAAAGGTGATGTTATCACTTAGGTGAAGTTATCACTGAAAATTTTCTATCTTTATTGGATCATACACTATAGATACAATGTATCTTCTAGTGGATTCTAAAAGTGGTTTGTTGGTACAGTGAAAAATATATGTTTTAAATAATTTTGTGAAGTAGTGGATGAAAATATGTTAGTTGGATTAACTAATATTGAAATAATTGGGAATGGGTTCCAAACCATGTAAATATTGTGTGATGTGGTTTATCTTTCACTTTTTCATATGAGGAAAGCTTGAGAGTTTATAATAAATGGATATATAACATTCATCATTTCACGAGGTTGAGTTTGAATACTAGAAGAATGTAAAATAAAAAGGATCACTAATTCACCCCCAGTGATCCAATCAAGTCAGATCCTAACAAGTGGTATCAAAGGAGGTTCCCTCTTTAATATAGGATAAATACATTATCAAAATTATTTGAACAAAAAATCATTTCCTATCTTTTTATGGAAAAAACTAAAATAGTAATAGGAACAAGATACTTCACTACCTCCTTTATCTCATCCTTGATATATGTGATTTTTCTATAATTGGTTTTCTACCTCTTGCTAATAATGATCATATGACCAATGCTAAAAAAAATTAATTTAGAGATGGATTAAAAGCAATAAAATTACATTTTATGTCTTTTTCAAATAATTTCTACATGAAGTTTTTTTTCTTGAAGCTTCAAAGGATATATGGGATAAATTAAGGATAATATATTAAGGAAATGTCAAAGTAAAGGAATGAAAGCTTCAAAATAAGAGTAAAATATTTTAGGATACTAAGATGGCTAAATATGAAGATATTGAACGTTATTTCTCTCAATTAAATGAAATAGTAAAATATATTCAGGGATTCAATGAGAAACTTAAAGCAACCACTATTGTGAAGAATCTTATGAGGAAATTTTCAAACCAGTTTTATCAAAAGGTTTCACTTTAAGAAGATTGAGTATATCTATCATTGGATGAGCTACATAATATTTTTATTACATATAAAATGAGTAAGGTACCATTTTTCAACAATAAATAGAGAGTATTTTTTTGAATCCATGAGAAAATGGATGGATATGGAAGTTGAAGGTATCATTGATTGAAAAGATGATGGAGATCTCATTCTAATTTTCACTCTCTTGTCAAAGAGATTGTTTAAGAGAAGATGAAAGGGAAATGGTAAACAATTTATTCAATTATTTAATTGTAATAATATTTTCCATATTGTAAGGTTTTTTTAAAGAAATAGTTTAAGGAATCTAAATAAAAATATGAAGAGGAAATATCTCAAAGGAATAAAAGGATAATAAAATATATAATTCTTACAGAAAAAATGTTTTTTACAAGGATGATGGTCCATTCTGGAAATTTTGAAAATGAAGCCACTATTTTTAGTTAATGTGGAAAAAAATTAACATTCGTCAAGTAGTGATGATGATTGAGAAGAGAAAACAAAATTATTATGAACTTAAAGGTATTTTGGAATATTGTCATGAGCCTATTTCCCGACTCAAAAAGGATAATAAAAATTTGGAAAAGGAGAACAAGTAAATGACTACTCAAATGAGTGAGTTTGGTAAAAGGGGAAAAGTGATTATAAATTGATAAAAAAATGAGCTATTAAAAAGGGTTTCATCCCATGTTGATGAAATAGAGGAACGTAAGTTAACTATGAATGAGGAAGAAAAGATTATATATGATTTTAATGATAAATGTATTCCTACTGGAGAAGAACTATCTGAGATGTAATCAACCAATTTTTTATCACAAAATAATTTTGAAAAGGGTATATAAGATTCCAATAAATCTATATATATTAGAAAATAATATTATCATGATAGTGAAAATAGAGGATCAAAGGAACAAGGTAATCCTACACCTATCCATCCAGATAACTGAACATTTATTTCTAAAGGTGAAGGTACTCAAAGTGAATCTAAGAATATTGAGAGGAAAAACTCCACACTGAGAAGGAAATGAATGTTCTAAGAAATGTAAAACCCCCTAATAAAATAAGACATGATAAGGACAATATCAACCCCATTGTGTAGAAATAAGGAATCATTAAAGGATATCTCAATTCAAGATATATTGTAGGTGTTATTAAAGGTACACACAAAAATCATAATCATGTTGGTTCAACATGAATTTAACTAGAAAGAGGCAATAATAGTGGGTTGGTGGGAATATAAGGATGGAAAACAAGTGAAATAAATTATTATTAAAAGGAAAAGAGAAGGTCTTTGAAAACACGTACGTAATTATAAGTTGAATAATTGTAAAGTATTGGAGAATAATGGGAATGTTATAAAGACACTTCAATCACAAGGAATTGATGATGTCTTAATCCCCAAGGTGAAGAGAATTTATTCACAAAATAATTGTGGCACACCTGGTTCCAAGTAAGTAACCCTTTATTTATGTATTTAATGTATTTAAATTGTTTGTGTTATGTTTTGGAGGGTTTGGAAGTCTATTGGAATGTTTTTGGAAAATTTATAAAGTTTTACGGTTGTTGAATGATTAGTGAAAACTGTGTAAATCCTATAGGAAATCACGAACAATGAGACATGGGATAATGCGAAGGCCCACAGATGGGCACATGATTTGGCCAGACTGTGTGACCACACAACAGGAACTATGTAAAGTGTGAGAGACAGATTTTGTATAGTTGGCCCATGGTTTGTCTAACTGTGCAGGAAAACCATGTGAGGTTCTCCTTGAGGTATAGGTCGGTGCAAGGATAGCACATAGTTTTCCAAACCATTTGATTAACCGCACATGGTTTAAAAAATATATCCTAAGTGGATCTAGTTTGATATTATTTCTAAACCCCTCTTTTTTTTCTCCATTTCCTCCCTAACTCGATATTTCATCCTTTTAATGGTTGTGGAAGATTTCCCAATTAATAAGAATGTGATCTGAAGGCTTTTCATAGTGTGTTGAAGCCCGATTCCCTTGGTATTTCTCTTTTTATGGTAGTTTTTCATAGTTTTTCTTAGATATTCTTTCATACCTCTCTCAGTTTATTAGATCTAGTCTACCTCAGATAGATCTAATGTGTCTGATGCCAATTATGGTTTTATTTGTCCTTGTTTATGTTAGGGGAATAGATCTAAGGTGGGTTTTTGAGATTGAATCCAATATTGTGCATGTTTTCATGACCTTAAATTTGTTCTCTATAATTTCTGAGGTAGGTGGATTCACTCTCAAATCCTATTCATAGAACTTAAAGGCTTTATTCCATATTATTATTTTTCTTATAATTGATTGTGAAATTATTGTGCAAAGCTTCGTAGAAACCTTCTTTATTAATGGTTTGTGGAATTGTGAAATTTTTGTGAAATATTCATTGGGAAATGATTTTAAAATGTTTATTTTAAAATATTTTCTTGTTTTTATTCATGGAAAATGGTTTTGTGGGATTTTCTTCAATAAAATATTTTTTATTGAAATTGGATTAGAATACATGTATTGGTATGGTGTTTGGGCATACTTGGTTGTGTGTGTTCATATTGCATATGGGCCCTATTGGAAATATGAATTGGTGCTCGGTGCCAAAGGCGCAATAGAACATGGGATATTGGTTACCTTGTAAAGACTTGGTATATTGATGAGATACCACTCATGGGTATAAAAATATCACGTAGGCCTACATGTGTGGATGGGTGGATGGGTGGATGGGTGGATGTGTGGATTGGAATAGGTTTTTATAAAAGGATTATTAAATGGTTTAGGATACTTGTTTGGTTTCTTTCATTGGAAAACAATTTTAGTTTGGAAAACTATTTTTGTTAGAGATATTTTTTTTTGGTTTTTCGATAAACCATTTTAAATTTTTTTATATAATTGTTTTATATAAAATGTTTTATATAAATGTTCAAACATGTTATATCCTAGTGGAATTATTAGGGAATTCATTTAGGGAAAGCCTTCTAAGTTTCATTACTCACCCCAACTTTGTCGATTGGGTGGTTTTTCAGATATTATGCCTCGAGACAAAGGAAAAGGTAAAGTATCACACTAATTTAGTGGTCTTTCATGATACTTGTTTTTTTTATGGAGTTGGATCAGGGATTATGTTGGGAGATTTGGAGTTTTTTTGTGTCTTTGATTTTTTTTATTTGTCCTCTACTTTGTAGTTGGATGTTAGTTGTCTTCTGTTGTGGTACATTATTATAGTTTGGTTTTTGATATAAATGGTATTCCATTGAGTTGTTTTACATTTTTTTCATGAATCATGTAGTAGTATCTGTTTATGGAATGTTTTGTTGGATTTTTTTAATTCCCAAAGGGAAAATCATCCCCGAATTTTATTGAAGCCCTTGGAATTTATTTCCAGCCTTTAGTACCTTGGGGATATATCTTAAGTATAAGTATTAATTATTACTTAACTCAAGACAATTAGGTGGGGATAGATGTTACATGTGGTATAAAAGGGATCTTAATTAGAATTTTATTTTGGTTATAGAAAATTACACTAGGTAGAATTCATTAGAATCAGTCTGAAGAGGTCATTGAGAATATTGTTTCACCAGAACCATAGGTGAATCGACAATGGTTCAAAGAATAATTCGAAAATTTCAAACCATTGAGTCAAGACTAAAACTAGATACTCTTTTTATGATATATTTTATTACTATAAATCCATGTGGAGGATGTATGGTTTTCTTTAGGAGAGGAGATGAGAACTGTAACACTAAGTGAAATAGGAAGCGGGGCACTATTTCTCAAGGAGGTGGAACACATTAGAATTGAACCACATGAACAATTAACCTTCTAATAAGACCAAAGAGAAATCCTGGATGTTTTCATTGTAATTCACTGAATATTAAAAAGAGAAAGTGTATGACACTACCTAAAGCATACCATAATTTCAATTGGATGAGGCGCTATTAGTGCTATTGTCAAATTACCCCAATGTCAGGTATTCATGACACTTATCATGTGTAGTAGATATCATATACTTCGATGGGAAAATTTTTGTAGAAAAATAATCATCCATATAACAGATCTAGCCATGGGGATTCCCGGAATACCATGACTCCTTAGCAAGTTAAATATCAATATGGAAATAAATAAATAAGTACCATGAGCAAGAAATGATATGGAGTCGAACAAGTTATTGTGGATGATCAGTCTGGACCATCGAATGTGATAGTTATAATTCTTTTGAATTCTACCCATATGAAATCTTTTTTTGATATGCGAGAATCTCATTCATTTATCAATTATCATGTTATTGATCTTATGGTTTTAAATGTTGAGATGATGCCTTCTATGTTGAAACTTCAAACTCTTCTTGGTTAAAGAGAATGTTCAGCCTTTATGTGTAGAGAATATTCTATAACTTTTGATGGATTTGTGATGTTATGGGTTTTCTAAGTGCTTGATATGGACATCCATGATATAATCTTTGATATGGATGATTTGACAATGTTCATGGATCACATCGATTTATATACCCGATGGGTTAGTTTTATAGATGAGGATTGAATCAAACATCTATTTAAAGGATAAGGAATGTAATGGAAAGTGAAATAGTGTTGATGGAACCATTAGTTGTAATAATATCATACATGTTGGAAACATTTAATTTGGCATCAATAGAAGAGATTGAGAACACCATATTTCTAGCAGTTGTAAATCAGTTTCCAGATGCTTTTATAGAAAATTTATTAGGGTTGCCACCAACAAAGAGAAGTGGAGTTTACAATTATTCTATCTCTAGGGATTAGTCTTATTTCACATCCATCTTATCATATGGCACAAAAAAAATTATGGAAATGGAAAGTGTAGTTGAATGTTCTAGAAAGAAATGATTTAATTCGGCCTAGCACATCTCTTTGGCATCACCAGTGTTGTTTGTCAAAAAGGTAAATGAAACTCTTCACTTATGTGCTGATTATCATAATATTAACCAAGTTATGATAAAGAATCAGTATCAACTTCCACACATAGATGATCTGATCAATCAATTGAAGGGATCCTAGTGGTTCTATAAGATTTAATTTTTAATAGGATATCACCAATTGAGGGTACGGAAGGAGGACATTCCAACGAAAGATTTCAGAAGTAGATATGGCCATAATGAGTATGTGGTAATGCCTTTCAGTCTTATGAATGCACCAATTATCTTTATAGAATTAATGAATTAGTTATTATAGAATTATTTGGATTCTTTTATGGTGGTGTTTTTGGATGAAATATTAGTGTATTCAAGGATAAGGGATGAACATGAGGAACACTTGGTGATGGTGTTGGGAATCTTGAGGGATCATCATCTATATGCCAAATTATCAAAGTGTTATATTTGGATACAATATGTACATTTCTTTGTCCATGTGATCTCTAAAAGAGGTGTTTCTATAGATCTAGAAAAGATAGAGGTTGCGATATCATGGAAACCACCAAAGAATGTCTTCAAGATACGCAATTTCTTTGGTCTGGCTAGCTATTACTGATGTTTTGTTCATGATTTTCTATGACTAGATTCACCGATGATAGCTTTGACAAGGAATAATGTTCCATTCCAATGGAATTATGAATTTCGTAAGTATTTTCAAGACACTGCCACAGATCCCGGAAAGGGATGCGCTGACTTTTATCAGTGCTAATCAAAAAGGGCTGATAAAAGGGGGGCCTTTATTAGCACTAGCTAAAAGCATTGATAAATCTACCCCGTAACAGTGTTAAACAAAGTTTTGATAAAGGTTAGATATCAGCTCAATTATTTGCACTGATAACAGTTTAAAAAATATTATTAATTTATATAAAATTAATATAATTATATTAAAAAATAAAGTTTATTTGTATATAGAAAATAAGAAATGCATGTTTATAATAAACATATATTTTTTAATAATTCATATATATATATATAATGTTTAAAAAAATTATTTATAAGATTATAATTAAATAAATATATATTTAAATAATTATAATATTATAATAAATTTTCATAAATAAAAAATATTATATTTATAATTATATATTGACGATTATATATAAATAATTTTTAAATATATATATATATATATATATATATATATATTTATTTATAATTATAAATTAATAAATATATATATTTATATAAAGATGTTTTTTTAATGAATTTTCTAAATAAATATATTGAGGCATGAATATAATTGACGTTCATATGTTATGTATTCATCATGAATGTTCATTTACACATTACACACTCATTACTATTCATGTTGTTTATATATATGTGATTACTCATTTCTTATGACCTATACTTTACTAGATATATATCTATATATATTTATAATTATATAAAAATATTTATAGACATTTATAATTATAAATATATATATATATATATGAAAAAATATAAAATTATAATAAATATATTTATTATACTTATAAAGTTATTACTATATATAAGTAATTAAATATATTTACAAATATATGTTTTTTCCATACTTTCATTAAAACAAGTATCCTCATTTCATGTTTCAAAAGTGTTTAATCACTAATTGGACTATTCAATGGTTTTTTCTAAATAAATTAATATATTTAAATAAATATAAAATCTTAACAAAGATATTAATTATATATAATTATAAATATAATAAATATATTTATTATAAATTTATAATTATAAATAAAAATATATTTATCATTTATATGAATATATATATATATATAGTTATAATTATAACTAAATATATATACATATATAAGTACATAATTATAAAATTATAATAAATATATTTATTATACTTATAAAGTTATAAATATATATAATTTAAAAAAACTATTTATAAATATATAAAAATAATTATAATTATATAAAAATATTTATAAATAAATAAACATATTTATAATTAGAATTCTAAGTAATACAGATATATTTAAATAATTATTAAATTTTAATAAATATATTAATTATATATATTTATAAAATAATAAATGTAATAAATATATTTATTATAATTTTATAATTATAGAAATAAATATATATATATATATATATAATTATAGCTATAAATAAATATATATTTATTATACCTATATATAAAAAATATATTTATTATAAATTTATAATTATAAATAAATTTATATTTACTATACATATAAATAAAAATAAATAAATATTTTTTTATAGTTATTATTATAAATAAATATGTATTTATTTATTATACATATAATTATATATATATATAACATATTATTATTATGGTTTTATCAGTTCTTTTTTAGCGCTGATAAAGACATGTTTTAATAGTGTTCTCTATTTTAGCACTGATAAAACATACCATTATCAGAGCTTGTTAGCTAGTGCTGATAAAAGGTTAACCCGCTTTTATTAATAAACCCTAATAGTCTCCTCCTTCTCTCACATGATTCCAACTCTCATAGAAGCCGAACCCTACCACTAACTCCTCCTCCTCCTCCTCCTCCTCCTCCTCTGATGTTGTTGACTCCTCCTCCTTCGCCACCGCGAATCCATCCTCTACCACCATGAAGAATTCCCCACCATGAACATCACCTTTACCACCAAACCCCATCTGCTGCAAACCTCACCTCTGTTGTGCGACGAACCCCACCTCCACCCTGAACCCTTTTTCATGAACCCACCTCCTCTGCATACCCCACATATGCTGATGAACCCCACCTCTACTATGATTCCCTTCTCCTCTATGAACCCACCTCTTACACAAACCCATCTCCTGAGGTGCGACCACTAAGAGTATTCTTGTAATTTTCTTTGAATTTCCTTTGTATTTTTTCATTATAAAATTTTCCATGATTAATTCCATGTTTTTAACTATTTTATTTCCAATCAATGATATTGATGAGATTTTAGGGTTAGAATATTCATTGTTTAAATCATCATGTTTGATGAATTTCTTGCTTAGATTTGTGGTTTATCATCATTTTGAAGTGGGACTTGTTTCATTAGGTACTTATTTCCACTAATGAGATAATGATCAATATATATTTGGTATTATAACTTGATACCATAAAATAGGTATACAGTCCAAAATGTTTTGGGTATGGATCTAGGATAACTAGTATCAACTCTATAGATCCTCAAAAATAAATTTGTTAAAAGAAAAATGTTCATTTTATTGAAATTAGGTTGGTAATAAATATCTTTTTAGAATATTAAGGATTCTCACTGTTTAATTATTAATTTTTTTACATTACATATTTATTTCCACAATTTTGTTATTTCTATCAGATAGTGAAACTCATTTGATTGATTTTTATTTATAGTGAAAATGAACTACATAAGTAAATTTTATATTGATATAATTTTATTAATAAAAAATTATAATAACACATAAATAATAATTTGAGTGACATGAAAACTATGAGTTTAGTTTGTGACTACAATTAAAACCCCCATGCAGTGATGTATCTACTATATCAATTGTTTTCATCGATGGGTTGAATTAAAATTTTCAATGGTGATGATAATGTCTATATTGTACAGTTGTATATGAAAATTAGTTATATATGACCAATATTTCTATAGCTGGGTAGATTCATATTTCATTTTTCAGGAGTAATTTTGGATGATAGATAGAAACATTATTCTGTATGTCCTACTGTCATTGAAAAGTTCCTATATATATATTTCCCATGTACTTCTCTAGGTTTCCACCCAAGGGATAGGTTGAGTTTATAATTGTATTCTTACTGGGTGTGGAACATATATCCATTCTACCATATAAGATAGATCCTGTAGAGCTATGAGAGAAGAAGGCTCAATTGAACGACTTTGAGGTGAAGGGGTTAATATGAATGATTATGTCCCCATGGGGTGCCTTACTTTTTTCCATAAAAATTCAAATGGATCATTGAAAATATGTATAGACTATTTGAGGTTAGGATAATTTATATAAATGAACTTATATCTACTAATACATATTGATGGACTATTTGATCAACCAAGAGGTGCTAAAGAGTTCTATAAGATCATTTTGACATCAAGTTATAATCAATTTATGGTGAGGTATTTTGATATACCACATATTATATTCAAAAGTACATATATATTTTCTGGGTATTTAGTGATGTTATTCAGTTTGAAAAATACAATTGTAGTGTTTGTGGCTGAGATGAATTGGGTCTTCCATCATTATTTAGATAATTTTGTCATCATATATTTCAATCATATCATCATGTATTCCTAGTTGAGGGAGGAACATGATTGATATCTAGATATCATTTTGAAAAAACATAGGGACCATCATCTATATTCCATGATATCAAAGTTTATGTTTTGGATTGATAGTGTACACTTCATGAAAAAAATGATATTAGTGGATAGAGTATTTTTAGAACTCAAGAAGTTTGATGTTATAGTTTATTTAGAGAGGCCAAAGAATTTTTTTATGATCCAAATCTTCTTCAGAATTTAAAGTTATTACCAAAGGGCCAACCAGGATTCTTCATCATTAAAAGTGCTATGGAGGCCTTAACCAAGAATGTGGTATGGTTCCTTTTCTTAGATATTCATGAGATATCCTTCTAAGATCTTAATGGGAGTTTGATGAAAACACCAATCTTAACTATAAATGATCTTGGTAATTATTATGGATTATATTTTGCTGTAACTGGAGTCAGGATATGAATATTTCAATTCCATGATAGTCATGTGGTTTCTTATGGTTCCATAAATTTAAGGAAACATAAGAGAAGCTTCCTAAATCCTATTTGGAAATTATGGAACTTTCCATGAGGTGTTATTGGTATTATATTTAGGTTGAGATATATTTGGAATAAACTAAAAAAGTGTTTGAAATATATTTAATCACAAAGTTAAATGCACCATTGATAGAGGAGAAGGTTTGAGTACCTATAGTCCTTTAACATTGACCAAATGTTTACCCTCTAGAAGGGGAATTTTTTTTCTAAAGTACCATATTGGAAGGATCAATATTATGTAGTACATGATTCAAGCATCAAGTGGAATATGGTTTCTCACTTTGAAGAGATGTGACTTTTTTTTCAAAATTATCATGGCTAAGTTACACTTATGTCTTTATATATCACTTATTCACTCCTCTGTAGTATTACATGAGTATAATATAGAGTTCATACTATTTATTTCTGAGATACATGATAGATCTTTTATATTTTATAAAGATTTGGTTATGTTTTATTCATGTATCCTTTATAAAGTTCCCCTATTGGGAATTAAGACTTTGTGAAAATGCCTAAGTTGGTCTTTTAAAAGGATTCAAGTGTTTTGAAATGATGCTTAAAAATTTATATGTGTTACACAAACCCTTTTTTGATTTTAAATAGATTTAAAATTACTAAAACATGTGGCATGGACTTAGGTTTCATGCCAAGTGTTTGTTAACTCACCTGATTGACTTTCATAAAGGGATGTGAATTTTTTGAAAGAATATTTTAGTCTATTTTCATTTTAAAAAGGGTTTTTTATTTTAAATAAGAATTTGTGTAAATGGTTGATTTTTTAATGGGATTTCAACTATGATTTTATAAATAGTTTTCAATAGAATTTAGTGCAAGATTCTAAGGGGATGATTCCTAGGAAACAAAATGAAATTATAACTACCATTAAAATG
The DNA here is from genome assembly GCA_963277665.1 of Viscum album. Classification (NCBI taxonomy): domain Eukaryota; kingdom Viridiplantae; phylum Streptophyta; class Magnoliopsida; order Santalales; family Viscaceae; genus Viscum; species Viscum album. The sequence continues at coordinate 792,467,000 of OY728148.1, forward strand.
TTGAGTTCCCCTTATTTTAAATACCCCTCTTGTGTATTTATTTTGTTAAATATTAATATAATTGAATCAAATAGGATCTATCTGAATAAAGAACGGATGGATGCTAGTCGTCTGAAAAAAGAGTATGATGATGGAGTGATATAGTTTATCATGTTTTCAAAATATCATGCATATGACCCATCTTAGATCCTTTTTCCATGTTTACGCTGTTGTTATTCAAGACAATCTAGTCTAGAGGAGTTAGAGGAACACTTGATCTATCAAATAATAGATGAAAGTTATACATGTTGAAATAAACTTGGGGTAAAAATGGATATATCTAGTGGATGGGATAACACTATGTTTTATGGATCATATGATATGATTACAGGTGTGGACAATGAATATGACCATATCAATAACATGATTACATTACTGAATGATGATGAATACCATATTGAAAAAATGGCAATGATAGTTGAAGATAAACGTCATGACTGCCCAAAATTTTTTTTGAGCAGTTAAATAGTTGTGAAAATACACAGTTTTATGCTGGTTGCACTAAATATACAACATTTTCATCCATACCAAATCTATATAATTTGAAAGAATGTAATGGATGGAGTGACACCAATTTTACTTAACTACATTATCTCTTGAATGACATGCTCCTAGAATATAATGATCTCCCTATCAGAACATACAGTGCTAAAAGAATGAAACACTCGATGGATTTGATCTCTAAAAGAATACACACTTTGCTGAATGATTCTACACTATTTAGAAAGGACCAAACATTACATATAGAATGACCAAATTTTGGCATTTCCTAATACAAGAAAAATGATTTTGTCCTACTAAAGCTGAAAGGTGATTTCCAATAATTCTAGGTTTAGGTGCCTATATGGATATGAAGAGACTACTGGGAAATTAGTGTGACATGAAAATATAGGAAATAATGATGAGAAACTATGTCACCCAACAGAATCTTCTCAATGGAATTGAATTGGTCATGAGTATCTTGAATTTAGAAATGAGATGAGAGACCTTCATCTTGTGTTATCTATAGATGGAGAGAATCCTTTTGGTTATAAAGCATCACCCATAGTATATGGCCAATTATGTTGGTAAATTATTACGTGCCACTGTGGTTATGTATGAAACAAAAATACATCATGTTATCTATTCTTATATAAAGACTAAAACAACTAAGTAATGATATTGATGTTTATTTGGATCCATTGATCGAGGATTTGAAATTATTGTGGGATTTATGTGTTATGTTATAGGATGTTCACTACAATAAAGATTTCACATTGAGATAAATGTTGTACGGGAAAATAAATGACTTCCCTGGTTATAAAATTTTTTTAGTATAAAGAATTAAAGGAACTAAAGGGTGTCCTGTTTGTGAACAAGTTACAAAGTCAATTAGATTGAAACATTCATCAAAAACCATGTTTTAAGGACATCACATATTTCTACCTCAATGGAATAAGTATCTATATTGGATGAAATCATTTGATGGAAGTTTGGAAGAATATAAAACACCATCTTCACTAACAGATGATCAACTATTTGAGAAAATAAAAGATCTGGACACTGCTTTTGGTAAACCATTTTCAAAAAAAAACTTATGAAAACTGGCTGAAAAAAAGAGATCATTTTTTTAATTACTATACTATAATTGTCTTTATGTCAAAAAAATTCTAGATGTTATGCATTTTGAAACTAATGTGTATGATAGTGTCATTAGAAGGTTGGTAAATTCACCTGAAAAAAGGATGGAATTAAGGCAAGGTTAGACAGGGTTTACATGGGAATACAAAACAATTTGGCACCAGTGAAGGGTGAAAAACAAAAATTTCTTCCTCCAACTACTTACACTCTTTCCAAGAAAGAGTGATATTAGTTTTGAAACATCTTTAATGACATAAAGGTTCCACATGGGTATTCATCTAATATAAAGAACATCATTTCAATGACCAATTTAGAGTTAGTTTTCCTAAATTCACTTGAATATCACATTTTGATGAAATGTCTAATACCTATATCTTTACCTTGAATTTTACCCATGAATTTATATCATAAATTAACCAAGTTTTGTTTCTTCTTCAAAGTTATATTCATCAAAGTTATAGACTTAGAGAAATTTTTGACTATGGAAAGAGAAATTTTCATCATATTATGTGAATTGGAAATGTTCTTCCCACCAACATTCTTTGATATGATGGTTCACTTGGTGAGAGAGTTTCCACAATGTGGTCTTGTATGCTATAGATAGACGTACCCCATAGAAATTTATATGAATATTTTGAAAGGGTATCTCAAAAATTGAATTCATCTAGGGGTTTTATTACATAGTGATATATTGTTACAAAATTGATTGAATTCTATACTGAATGCATTTTTGGTGTGGAAAGCATTGGTCTATTGAAATATCGCCACATTGGGTGGCTTGTAGATGAAGTAATTTATGGAAGATATATGATCACAATCAATATTACAGATCGAGAGAAGGCCCACCTTTACATTTTTCATAACAATTTAGAGGTTTCCCCAAATGTTGAAACCCAAAAATAAATTCTTAGGCATTTGAATCCATAAAGGAATAAAATATTGATATCACAGACACATAATCAACAGTTTAAAGGATGGTTTCAAGACTATATTTGTAAAGAGTTAGATGAAAATCCAGATTTAATTTTAGAACAACTTTGATGGATAGTTGAGGGACTAAGTGTTTGACTGTTATCATACAATTTTTATGTAATCTATATTTATAATTTCTATAAAAATGATCATGATGAAGATAGTAGCATAAAAAATTGTGGAGTTACACTTACGGCTGAAGTGATGCATGTTTCTAATACTAAGGACAGAAATCCAATTTACATGAATATTTCATACTTTGGCATCATCAAAAAAATATGGGATTTGGATTATACAACATTCTATGTGTAATTTTTTCAATGAATGTGGGTTGATAATAGGAGTTTTGTTAAAATAGATGAATTGGGATTCGTGAACGTTGATTTTCTTATGGAAGGGTACAAAGATGAATCATTTGTAGTGGCATCATAGGCAGTACAAGTATTTTATGTTAAAGATCCTACAAACTAAAAGTGGCCAATTGTTCTATTATCAACCAAAACTACTAAAGGGTCATATAAAAATGCAACTAAGGATACCCCTTTCATTGGAATGTTGCTATCATTTCATAGTATTCCCAATATAGATTACATTTTGTATATTAGAGGAGACCACAATGAAGGTATTTGGATAGTCGATAGAGGGGTCAAATCCCTTCAGCCTTTAATAAAGAGATTTAAATAATAAGGTTATTTTTTTAGAATAATTCATGTTACCTTATGTTATTATCCATTTTATAATGAATTTATGTACCCTAAATTAAATGTTAAACCAATTCTATATATAATGACTTCTGCCAATGCTGGTGCTCCCAATCCTGAGGAACAACATGTCTTTCAACCTAATGCTACTTATAGTGCAGAGAAACAATAACCTTCTTAATGTGTTGGTGCTCCCAATCTTGAGGCACAATAGGTCTCTCAACCTACTACTTCTCACAATATAGAGTAATTACCAACTACATGTGTTTGTGCTCTCATTCTTGAAGAACAACATGTTTCTCAACTTGCTACTACTTTCAGTGCAGAGTCACAATGACCATCTGCACATGCTGATGCTACCGCTCGAGAGGAAAATATTGATGATGTTGATTCTGGGTAAATGGTAGGTAATGATGGACCAACAATGCTGAAAAAATAAAAGCACCATAGTTTGACGGTGTAAGCAAAAATAATTAAGCTGAAAGTAAAAGGCATCAAATATGAGCTATGATGAAATGGGCATAGCCAACATGTTAACCCCAACAAGTCCATGTTCATTAGTGACATTGGAACCGTCACTCGAAAACACATGTTGATTGATGTAGATTCATGGAACCATGTTGTTCTTGTGCCAAATACATTTATGGGGTAAGATATTATGGTTGAATTATGATATCATTTCTTTATTTTATTAAATAAATAAATTAATGAAACATTGGATTACTCTTCATCATCGATTATAGAGTAAATTTTTAGTATATGACTCCCACAAAAAATATGTATTGATGATTGATGTGAGGATTCACAGAAGGTTTCATAAAATTATAAATAGATATCATCTTAAAGATGATGAAGGTAAAATAAACCCACACCTACTAGTTATCTATTCACACCTGATAACCCAAGAAGTATGGGATTCATTTGTTGGTCATTGTGCTAATGTGTCTTTTCAGGTACATTTTGTCTATTAATACGTTGTTTGAAAATACATGTAATCATCAATTTGATTAACATATTTTTATTTATAAAACACCAACTGAGTGCTATAAATATGGAAAAAGAAGAAAAACCGTCTTAACCCAACTATAAAGCAAGGATGGGGTGTGATTCACTTGAAAAAAATTTGGTACATATTTTAAATCTATCATAATAAATTTATGTTACATGAAACAACATCATAATTATGTTCCTATATTTATATGAATATTGATGACTTCAAATCCAAATCCACTTCAATACCACACCATGTGTTATGGAAGGAGGAACTTGTAAATTAATACGGGATATTAAAATATGAAAACAAAAAAAAGTGTGGAAACATGTGTAAGTATTAAATAATAAATTTTTATTTTCATAAAATCAATATTAAATTTAAATGATAACTTGTTTTTCCAATATTTTCTATCCAACATATTTATAGGAATAAACAACAACTATATTATATGAACACATAATATCAGTGGCCTTAAAGTGGCTAGAACTGTATGTCCATGTAAGAGGTATGGGTTTTGGGGTGACACCCCGAACATATTTTGAGAAAAAAACAAGAGGAGGATCAAAGTGACTTAAGAAAATAAATGATAGGAAGAATAACTAACCTTGGAGAACAATTCAATCGACAGAGAGAGATGATGACAACCTTTATTGGGGGAGGCAAGGAGAAGAAGAAACTCAAAAACAACCACCGTTTTGAGATCCCGCCCCACCCCCCACCAACTATAAGGAAAGACATTCCCATCAAAGAGGTGTCTTATCCAAGGTAATAAATGTTCTAATAAATGTTTCTATGAAATGTGAATCATAAAGACACTGATATATTTCCTATAATGATATTCTACAGGGTGATAATGATTGTGATTTATATATATCATCACCCACCCATTGCCTTGTAACGAGGGCTACAGTTTTCAAAATCTAAAATGACATGCTACACAACAGACCACTTCCAACAAGTCATGTAAGAGTGTTGATTAGAATAGACCACGATCCATGCACCGAGATAACTCTTCCAATTCATGAGAAATATATTTATACAATCAAAAAATCTATTGAAACATTCATCACATGGCCTTCACATCTTCTAAAAATACATGTCAACAAGGAGGTATTCATTTCCAATTTATTTTTCAAGATAAAACTTTATCAATTAATGAAAAATGTATGAATTGTTGAATGTTATTTCAGATAGACAAAGTGAATGGGATTAAATGAAATACTGTCTCAAATCCATCTAAAGGATCAACCAACCGATTGAAAATATCAACTAAAAGCACCATTACCCCCGCCCATTTTGTATTCAAATTTACTAGCATTGAAGGTTCATGTGGATAAAATGTTAAAAGATGGAATAATCACATAGTTTATTTTGAAGAAAATGTGTATGGAGAGAAAGATTAGGACTTCATTATGGTTGAGAGTGTAAGTGAAATCCTCAACTATGATTGGCTAAGCAGCTCAGTTGTAAATGTATACATGAGCTATGTTTTCATGATTTGATTTTAAAAAAGCTGATATATATTGTTAATTATGAATAAATACATTTTATAATTTTGGTTGGTGTATATATGAAAAAAAATTGAAGGGGTTTTTCGATGAAAAAAATTAGACTTCTTATTCCTCACATCACCTCAACAGAACAAACAAAAATAGATAATAATAAAAAAGATTAAATAGTGACAGGTCTGATCAAATCATTTGAATACAAAATTTCAGATGATAGACTCTATTTAATACCAATGATGTATGGGTGATGCTCTATAATTTAATCATATGAAATATATTTTCATTTTCTTCATTATTTTGTCCTTTTTGTATTTTTAGGTAGCATTAGATTATCACTGTGGTAAATTTGGATAGTAAAAAGATTTATTTCCAAGATTCAATGCATGGATATCGAAAAAAATCCACACATGATGGATTTTTTCAATTTGTAATTCTCTCTCTATATATATTTTTAAATAAACATCAAGTTATATAATTTATATTATCTTTTAATGAGAATTTTATTATGATTGGGTGGTGTATCAATATCATGAAAAAAATGAATGGGGCCAGGGGATAAGGAAAAGAAAGAAGAAAATTTTTATGACTAGAAAAGTATTAGGGTATATATAATATGATTTTAGTATCTAAGTACATATCAAAAAAAAATTACATATTCTCCCCAATGTTTTTGGAGTGTATGAAATATACCAATAGAAAATATTTTGAGTATTATGTTTTTAAATTTATGAGAGAGATCATATTCCATGAAACAGACTAGCATCCCTAAAGATGTATTTATGATGATAATTTCCATTTCATTTAAAATATTTACTAAACCATTGTGTATTTCTATTTTTCCAGTACTACTATGATTGTAGAAAAGACTCATATTCACAATATGATATAGATGTGCTCAGAAAGGAATGAGAACCTTACCTGATGGATGAATATACAAAATAACATGAATATGTGACTTCCCTAAAAGTATTGGATTGGTTCATATTTTTATTTAATTTACTTCTTTTTAATATTTATTACATAATAATTTTTTATATATGTGGATTCTTTTTTTTTTGAGTCAGGGTGGTTTGTTTGAAACTGATCATGATCATGAGATATTGTACTTTGAGGCTACAGCCCTGAATTTAATGAGAAGGTAATGTTTTTTTAATATACTTTGTTTTTCATCATAATATTATTTTCTCTATACTAAATTAACATAATATAAATTAAATGTTTGACTACTCATGAAAACAATGTCTACCACATATGTATTCTCCCTCAGAACCTTGTCACCCCTGCATTTTTGGAATTTATCACTTTACTTCAAAGGAAGTAGAGGGAACTTGAAGGAAAGTGATAAATGTCAACAATGCAGTGTTTCCATTTTGACAAAGAAAGGTACTGGAAATCATGGTAACACGTGATGTGGCCGAAATGAATCAAAGTGTGTTTTTTATGTAATTAATTAATTTTGTCATCATTTTATCTACTATTTATTAGTCAATTTCCTTATCATTTTTATCTAATACTTATTTAGTTTTTTATATAGATCATTTGGGAAGTCATGTTTTCATTTAAACTATATGTAAAAAACCAGAATAGAGAGAACATGTCCCTTTCAGGTGGAAGATTAAACCTCATGTTTCATAAAAACCACACAAACACATGGTCTAACCTATATGACAAGAAGTGTCTATTATATATTTAAAATTAACATTTTAGTTCAAAACATGTAACTCAATGAAAATAAAGAAAATTCACTTTGATTGTCTCGATAATTTAGGTCAATGACTCATATATCATTTGTGATGTGTATGAAGCAACCTCACATCAAACCAATGCACGATGTGATCGGTATGACTCATAATGGGTGTTTCTAGTTTAAAATAACCTTTTAGAAAAAAAGTGACATACTAAAAAATGAGAAATCATATTCGCATTATTTTAATGTTCTAGGAAAATAATCTATATTTCATTTTTGATGTATAAGAATCATTCCCACCTCAATATGATGTAATATGTGCGTGTTATCACCCAAAGTGTCTACTTTTATTTAAAATTGACATTTATTTAATTAGAAACTACTGGTGACATTATGAAAACTGACCAAAAGCATTTAGATTGTTTTCATATTTTAGGAAAATGATCCATGGGTCATTTATGATGTTTAAAAGTCAATCGCACCTCAATATGATGCATAGTGCAGTTAGTATGACTCTAAGTGTATCTTTTTATTTAAAATTGACATTAATTTAAGTAAAAAGAATAAGTGACATGCTGAAAACCAAGAAAACACATTTGGGTTGTTATGATACATTATTAAAATAATCCTTGAGTCATTTTTGACTAGTAGGAATTAACCAAACCTCAATCTGGTGCACTATGTGACTGGTATGAATAAAAGTGTCTGTTATTATTTTTAAATTGACATTTTAGTTCATAACTTATCACTCACTAAAAGACAAGAAAACACACTCTGATTGTATTGATTATTTAATAAAATGGTTGATAAATCATTTTATTGCGTAAGATGAAATATCACATCAAAACAATACAGGATGAGACTGGTATGACTCTCAGTGCGTGTTTCCAGTTTGAAATTATATTTTAATAAAAAAACACAACTAGCATACTAAAAATTAAGAAAATTCATTTGGATAGTTTTGATACTTTTTTACAATGATCTATAATTCATAATTTATGTGTAAGAATAATCCGGACCTAAATAAAATACATAGTTGGGCCGGTATCACTCAATATGTATTTTTTTTTAAATTGACATTAATTTAAGTAAAAACAAAAATTGACATATTGAAAACCAACAAAACACATTCAGATTGTTTCTATATTTTAGAAAAAATAATCTATAATTAATTTTTGATGTGTAATAATCAACTGCACCTAAATATGATGCATATTGTGTCCAGTATCACTCAAAGTGTCTTTTTATTTTATATTGACATCAATTTAAGTAAAAAGAACAAGTTCTTACTCAAAACCAAGAAAACTCATTTTGATTTTTTAAAATTTTTGAATAATGATCCATGAGACATTTCTGATAAGTAGGAATCAACCCCACCTCAATAGGACACACAATGTTCTGTTATAACTCTAAATTTGTGTTTTTATTTAAAATTGACATTAATTTAAATAAAAAGAACAAGTGAAATACTGAAAACTAAGAAAACTCACTGTGATTATTTTGATAATTTATGACAACAATCCATGAGTAATTATTGACCTATATGAATCAACCACACCTCAATATGACACATGGTGTTTCGGTATCACTAAAAGTGTATGTTACCAGTTTCAAATTGTTCTTTTAGTTCAAAACGTGTCACTCATTGAAAACCAACAAAACACACTCTCATTGTCTAGATAATTTATGATGATGATTCAAATGTCATTTGTGACATCTATGAAGTTGTATCACATCAAAAATACGTACTATGAGATGGGTATGACCCAAAATATGTGTTTTCAGTTTCAAATGACATTTTAGTAAAAAACAAAACTATCATATCGAAAATCAAGAAAAAAATAAGATTTTTTAATACTTTATTAAAATGATATTTAAGATATTTTGATGTTTAAAAACTAGATAAACCTAAATAAGATGCATGTTGTGTCCAGTATAACTCCAATTTTCTCTTTTTATTTAAAATTAACATTAATTTATGTACAAACAACAAGTGACATATTGAAAACTGACCAATCAAATTCAGATTATTTTGATATTTCCAAAAAATGATATATATATATATATATATATGTGTGTGTGTGTGTGTGTGTGTGTGTGTGTGTGTAATTTTTAATGTTTAAGAATCATCCTCACCTAAATACGATGCACAGTGTGGCTAGTATCACTCAAAACATCTCTTTTTATTTAAAATTGACAATAATTTATGTAAAAACAACAAGTGAAATACTAAAAAATAATAAATGCATTATGAATGTTTTTATACTTTATTAAAATGATGCATGAGTCATTTGTGACATGTAGGAATCAAACCCACCTCAATTTGATGCACAATCTAACCAGTATGACTAAAAGTTTCTGTTATCAGTTTAAAATTTATAATTTAGTTCTAAAAGTTTCACTCACTGAAAACCAAAAAAACAAACTCTTATTGTATTGATAATTTTTTAAATAAATTCATATATAATTTGTGACATGTATGAATCCTTATAAAATAAAAATTAGACACAATACAAATGGTATGACTCATAATGTGTGATTCTAGTTTGAAATGATGTTTTAGTAAAAAACACAGCTCACATACTAAAAACTAAGAAAACATATTTGGATTGTTTTGATAATCTAGAAAAAAATCTATAAGTAATTTGTGACATATAGGAATCATTCTAACGTAAATACAATTCATGATGTGGTTGGTATAACTCCAACTGTGTCATTATTAAAAATTTCCATTGATTTTAGTAAAAAAAATGACATACTCAAAACAAAGAAAACACATTCAGATTGTTTTGGTATTTTAGGAAAATGATCCATAACTCATTTGTGATGTGTATAAATAAATACCACCTTAGTAGAATGCATATTGTGACCAACATAAATCCAAATGTGTCTTTTTTTTTAAATATTGACATTTCATTAATGTATTCCTTTATATTAATGTTTAATTTTTTTCTTTATAGTATTACTAACATAATACTTTTACCTTATAAAGGTGGAATATTTTTATTAGGTTGAGATGATTTTTTCAGCAACCGACACCTTGGGTAGACATTTTTGAGACAGGATCACAAGTTTCAAATAACTAAACATTATTATTTTTTAATTTTTGTTGGATAATTATATATGTAGTTATATAAAACATTGTTTGAAACTTATATAGTAGTGTTTTTTTGTATATACAATGGGTGTTAATGGTGTCACATTAAATGTATATATCATTTTTTGAAATTACATTTTTTTGTTGGTTTTTGTTGGGTGTTATATTATATTAATATCACATTTCATCCAAGAAGGCCTTTATATGTGCTATTTCGAGCGCAGATAAAGAGTCGCTTTTATCCGTGCTATTTAAAGCATTGATAAATGGGGTCCATTATGAGTTTTATTTTCAGTGTAGATAAAGGTCCCCCTTTATAATCTCTTTTCTTTTGTATTGATAAAGGGGACCCCCTTATCATCACTGTGATTAACAATGCATTTTTATACTATTAAAATCCATTTTTTATGTTGTTAAAGGGAATATGTGCAATAGTGAGAGCGTAAATTTCACCATACATTAGCACCAATCATGATATTTTCAGAAAAAGTACAAGGGTATATGGTGTATTATGATGTTTTAGGATATGGGTTTAGATGTGTTCTCATGTAGAGATATCATTTTGTTGCTTATGGTTCAAGGAAATTGTGATTGCAGGAGAAAAATTACCCAAACACAAGATTTGGAATTAGTTATTGTGATAAATTCTTTGAATACTTGGTTTCATAAACTCTTTGATGAGAAATTTATTATTTTTTCAGATTATAAGAGCTTGAAAAATATTTTCTCTCAAAGGGACTTCAATCTGAGACAAATAATATAGATAGAGTATCTTTATTTTTTTTCTTTTACTTGATGTGTACACAGAGTAAAGTTAATTCCATGGTAGATGCATTAAGTAGAAATTCATATGATCAATTGGAAAAAGAGGCTTTAGATCAGTGGTAGTTGATGTCGGTCATAGCTGACATGCACTTGGATTATGAAGACTGAGATAGTGTTGTGGTTTTCTTTCCAATTTCTTTTCATCCTGATTTGGTGAAGATGGTTAGAGAGGAACAAACTTCTTTCGCAAAATGTGTTTCAAAGAGGTCAAAACTGAATATTAGGGAGACCATTAAGGTATGAAAGCTTTATGGGACTTTAGTCTTTTGGTTTTGAGATCAGATGGTCATACTTATGGGTTTTCAAGAAAAACTTCCTCACGCTTACCATAATTCAAGATGGTATTTTCATCCTAGAATACAAAATATTTATAAGGCATTTAAATCACAATTATTGTGGGTTGGGATGAAAATTAAAGTAGGTGAGTTTGTTTCAATATGCTTAACTTGTCAGTAGGTTAAGGTAGAGAATCAATGACCAGGGGTATGTTGCAGTCTTTACCTATTTCTGTTTGGAAATGTGAATAGATAGTCATGTATTTTGTATATGGCCTCCCAATAATGGTTCATAAACATGATTACATAAGCGTGATAGTGTATTGGAACACAAAGTCAGACCATTTCATCCATATTCTTGATTATCATATGGTTGAGGACTTGTAAAAAAATCTAAATCCGATAATTAGTAAAGAGGCATAGAGTACCAGTTTTGATAGTGTCATACAGAGATCCTAGGTTTACGTCTTGTATCTAGAAATAATTACAGAGATCCCTAGGGAATAAATTGACTATGTTTATGGTATATCATCCTCATATGGATTGTAAATCCTAAAGGATGATATAAATGTTTTAAGATATGTTTCTGGCTTCTGTAATGGATTTTAGTGGCTCATGGGGAAGGGCACACACCATTAGTGGAGTTCTCATATGACAACAGTTATCATCCCTTGATATGTATGGATCCTTTTGAATCATTTTATGTGAATCCTTTTTTTTTCTCCACATTTTTGGGTGGAAATAGGGGAGACTTCATTAGTTAGACCGAGCCTTGTCTAAGAAACAATGAAGAAGATTCAATTAATCAGGAAACTGATGAAGATAGCTCAGATTTTTGAGAAATCATCTACAAATAATCATTTATGGCTATTTTCACTCAAATTTAGTGATGATGTGTTTTTGATAATATCTCCAAGGCTTGAACATCATCATTTTAGAAAGTAGGAAAAGTTATCTCACTGATACATAGGACATTTTGTGATACTTGAATGACTGGTTTATGTGGAATATCGATTGGATTTTCCCCCATGGTTTAGTGCAATGAATAATGTGTTTCAAGTATCTTAGTTTAAAAGGTATCAGCCTGGTCCTGACCATGCGATTCGATTGGATCATATTGACCTATAGCGAGATGCTTTAGTGGTTCATATCCTAGTATAGATTGTTGATAGGCAACCGAATGTCTCGCAAGACAAAACAAACAGTCTAGTTTTGGTTTTTTGGAAGCATGGTTGAGAATGGAAGAAGTAAATGGTCAAGTAAATACCCTAACTCCTTCTAGATAATAGTGGTTTTCTACTTTCTAGGGATGGAAAGATCAAAGTTAGGGAGAATATAGCACCCCTGGTTTTATTTAAGTACTAATTCCTTATGAATTTAAAGTATGTAAAGTGTTTTTGTGAAGTTTATAAGTGTGTAGAAGACTGTTGGAATATTTTTGGGACTTTTCTAAAGGTTTATAGTTGGTTCATGGTTAGTGAAAACTATGAAACTCCTATAGGAAACTATGCACAATGAGACATGGGATAATGGGAAGGTGCACTGTTAGGTGCACGATTTGGTCATACAGTGCAGCCACCCAAGAAAAACCATGCAAAGTTTCATAGATGGATTTTGAATGGTTGGTGTATGGTTTATCTAACCACACGGGCCAAACATGCAAGGTTCTCTTTATTGCAGAGTCTAGCACATGGTGGGCACATTATTTAACAATTATATCCTAAAAAAGTGTATCTTGGTCGATATTAACACTAAACACATCATTTTTCCTCCCTAACTCAATATTTCTTCCTCCCAAAGGTTTTTGAAGCTTTCCCTATCAATATAGAAGTGATCCGAAGGCTTTTCTTGGTGATTTAAAGCCTGATTCCCTTGGTAAGTATCTTTTTTGTGGTAGTTTTTCATAGTTTTTCATAGATCTTCTTTTTTCTCTCACTTAGTTTATAGATCCAGTCCACTGTGGATAGATATAATTTGGTTGATGCCAATCATGGAAAGATTATTCCTTTTTATGTTAGGGGAAGATATCATAGGTGGTTTTTTGGAGATTCAACCTAGTTTTTTGGGTGTGTTCATGTCATTCTTCTTTTTTCACCATAATTAATGAGGTAGGTTTCTTCAATCTCAACTCCTCTTATTATAACTTGAATGAATTATTTAAAATTTTTTGTCTATCTTAAAATTTATTATGAATTTTTTGTGTAAATCTTGGTGGAAAACTTCTTTAGAGATGGTTTGTGGAATTGTGAAATTGTTGTGCAAAGTGATTTGATAAATGGTTTTAAAATTTTTATTTTGAATATTTTCTTGGTTTGATTCATGGAAAAAATTGTAGAAAATTTTTCTATAAAATATTGTTATATTGAAATGTCTTTGGCATAATTTTATTTGCATGGTTTTTGGGTGTACTTGGTGGTGTCTCTTTATATTGCATATGGGGGATGGTTGAAATCTGAATTGGTGCTTGGTGCCAATGGTGTAATGGATTGGTTACCTTGTGATGAAATTGTAGATAAATGAGATACCACTCAATAGCATATAATTTTCCCCTAGGTAATCATGTGTGGATGGGTGGATGTGTGGATTGGAATGGGTTATGCTAAATGGATTGTGAATTGGTTTGGAAAAACTTTTTTTGTTTCTTTCCATGGAAAATTATTTTGGATTGGAAAGAAATTTTACTTAGAAATAGGTTTTGGTTTTGTGAGAAACTAATTTAAAATTTTTTAAATAATTTTTTTATATAATTTTTTTATGTAAATGTGCTAGTATGTTCTGTCCTAGTGGCGTTAGTAGGAAATTCATTTGTAAAAATCATACTGATTTTCATTACTCACCTATTCTTTGATTATTTAGTTGTTTTGCAGATATTGTGAATCAATACATAGGAAAAGGTAATTTATAACACTTATTTAGTGGTACTTCATGATACTTGGGTTTTATTGTGGAGTTGTAGCATGGATATTGCTGTGAGATTTGTAGTTTTGTTCGGTGTCATTGATTTTTGTTGGTTTGTCTTCCACTTTGTAATTTGATGTTATTTATCTTCTGTTGTGTTGATTTGTTTTAGTTTTGATTTGATTAACAATGGTATTAATTTTAGTAGTTTTATATTTTTATTATACATCAGGAAGTATTATGTTTTTATAGAATGTTTGGTTGGTTTGTTTTATTTCTCAATGGGAAAATCGTCTCCCAATTGTATTGAAGCCTGTGGAATTTATTTCCATCCTTTGGTTCCCTGGGGATGTTGATTATGACCAATTAAAAATTATTAAGTGACTTAATCCAATGAGGAGGGGTAGGATGTTACAAAAATGATGTTGATATTTAAAGGAAATAATGTCCTAGGTTGAGAGGAAGAACTTATCCCAACGATTTCCCATGAGGATCAAAGTGGTCCCTCCTTATTATCATAATATTTGGTATATATTATGCTAACAAGTAGGGGGTTCAATGAGATTCATGATTCTATAATTTATAGAAAACAAAAAATATGAGATGTTCATGGAGTACCCATCATTTTTGAAGATGATTGGAGTGCATCCCTTGAGGGGGATTTCATTTGAGAAAAACAATTTTTAATATAGAAATTAGGGACAACTTGAAAAAAATTTAAATAAGGTATGATAATCTCATTTTCACACCATTGTTATAAATATGTTCAATATATTAATCAAGGGGTGTTGTTTGATTTTTGTGTGAGAAAAATCTGCAAATATATTTCTTGAACTTGAAAATTTTGATGGTGTGTTGAGTTGTGTGCAAGATATTCAGGTAAAATTTATCACTCCTTAATGAGAAATCTAATGTTTTTCTAAGTAGTTATCACATGATGAGTGGTTATGGATAAATTATATTACATTATTTATATCTATACTATTTTCTACATTGGGTTTTCCCACTTAGACTTAGGCTTGACTGATCAAAGGATCTTTGACCATTGAATTTCATTATCAATAAGGGTGTATGAATATGGGAAGATAAAGAATATGAAGATAAATATTGTCAATAAAATAGAAAGGGAGAGAAGGTTATAAATCCTAAATGATTGAGTTATATTTTTTTTATGATGAGGTTTGAAGCATTGAACGTAGCATAAGGTTGATGAGAACTTGAGTGTTGGAATCCCAATGAAGCAAGTTGGATTTGTTTAGAATCACATTATTTACATATCATGATTGATAATGGCCATAGTGATGGCCAAAAATGTCTGAAGGCATCTTATATAAGGTATAGGAAGGACATGAGAAGGTATAGGAAGACAGTTCCTTTTCACAAGGCATGTTATATTGAAGACTAACCAAACTGGGAAAGACCATCCCCAGAGGAGGTAATGCTAAAGATGGAGATTATTCTATGAACAGGCCACACCCATTGCATATGGAGTGGCAAGAAGAATAGGGACCAAAATGGGAAAATGGTTGGGACCAAAAATAATTCAGATCATGTGAAATATAGTTCTAGATAAAATCATTGATAAAAATATCTTTTATTATCCCTAAAAAGGTGCGGATAAAAGTGTCCCTTTATCAGCATTTTTTAGCATGATAAAAGGCACCGTTGTTAGTGCTTTTTTAGTGACGATAAAGGGTGACATTTATAAGATCTTAAAAAATTACTTATAAAATGTATATTTCAAATATATATATATATATATATCATTAAAAATAATATATTAATATAAATAAATATAATATATTTTATATTTTATAAAATATGATCTATATAAGACTGAATGTGCATTTACATTTAATATATAAGATATTAAATTAAAAATGGCTTATAAAACAATTAAAAACATATATTAATTAATAATACTCTAATTATTATAGAGTAATAGTCATTTAATAACAATTGGATGACATGAAAACTCGATAAAATAATGAACAATCTAAGATAATTTTAAAACGTGACTTGAACTTCAAACAACCATAACTTTTGATCTAGGTGTCTCTTTAGAGTCTAACATATATCAAATTGAATCCTATGAATAAATTTACCTAGTTTTGATTGGGTAAACCCTAGTAACTAATTTTTGGAGCTCAAATGAGTCCCATAAGGTCTCTAATTTTTTTAATTGGAATACACTATTTTTTAAATATATTTTGAGATTCTAACCTAGTTTAAGAGGGTATTGTTATCCTTTTTCATTTAAAACTAAATTTATTCCTAAGTATTGCATTTATATAGATACTATGGTTTTTAAATTTTATCATTTTTCATATTTTAGTTTTATTTATAAGTATATATATCCATATTTTCATTTATTTATATATAATAAATCAATTTTACATATAAATATTTAAAAATATTTACATAGAAATGTATTTTTAAACATATAAACCATATAGAAATCCATATTTATTATTAATTTTATTTCAAATAAAAAATTATCAATTTTATTTACCTTATAAAAATGAATTAATATATATATATATATCCACACAGTTGTATAAGTAATGTTTGTATATATGTTGTGTGTGTCAAAAAAAATATTTATGTGTATATTCTAATATATGTAAATAAATACATGTATGTAAATATTTTTTCATGTATGTGTGAAATGAAAATGTGTTTGTGTGTGTGTGAATATGTGCGTATGTGTTTTTGTGTATCAGTATTGTATAAATACATCATGTATAAGTGTATTATTATAAATATATTATTATAATTAAATATAGTATATAAACATATTGACAATAAATATTTATAAATACATTATAAAAAATTATATATAAATATAAAATTATATATAAATAAGTAATAATTTATATGTAAATTTATAGAAAAACAAATATATATAAGTAATGTATAAAATTTATATCTAAATATACAATATATAGACATATTTTAAAAATCTATTTAAAAAATATATATATATAAATCATATGAATATTATGTTGTCTTAGACCCGATTCACTCCTGAGTAACCAAACTTGGTTGGACACGTGGCCTCAAGTGTGTCTTCTCATGCAATAGAGGATGTCGACTAGTAGCAAGGGCCTAGGGTGTGTCTGTGGGGTGACTATGTCCTCAGATCAGAGTGAAGCACAATGATGAAAAATATTATTAAAAATTGGAAGTATAATAATAAAGAATAAGGTATAAAAACAAGAATAAGCATCAAATCAATAAATGATCAGCAAAAGTTGTAAGTTATATAATATAACAAAGATAATGGCATGTCTCTAAAAAATGTAAAATAGGCATACATGGAAGTCGGCAAACAATGCAACATATGATATGAAAAAAAACAAAAAGGTAATAAACTAACCAAACATCCTGAGCACCAGCTTAGTTATCTGCTACCAACCTCTCATCTTGAAGTAAGATGTTAGGTTTCCAAAGTGAGACTCTTCTCTTTGTCCACACTTATGATCTTATAATCTTCCTAGGTTCAAAAAAAACCCAAATAGAGTGTGTGATAAATCTTAGTAGGACACCAAAAACTCCATATATACAAATATAGTATATGAATATACACTATAACAGTGTGTATTTATATCAAAACAAAAGCACTGCAAATATAAATAACAAATTCCTACTTCAGCCTCAATTGGGGTCTCTGAACATGCATTTATTTAACTAGTTATGATTTAGTTTATAATAATGAGTTCATATAAATGTGTCAATAGTAATGTAAAAGATAAAAATAATTACAGAGGATCTAAGGTGTAAAAAATCCATACTTAACCTTAAAAAGTTGAGAGAGATCACGGTATACAACCATGCAGCCTAGCGTGAGGGACTGGGGATAATCCAAATGATATCCCCAAGGAATTATACTGGAAAACTTTCTAACCATGTATATAGAGAATGTCCATATTAAATATTGGGATAAGCATGAATAGACCCAATGAGAATGATATAAGGAATCCAATGACTGTATACATAAAGCTAAATCCAAGGAGTGTATATAAGGCATTTTAATTTCTGGATAGAAAGTGAAGGGATCCTATGAAATCATTTCAGGCATCAAATAATAGATGTAGACCATATTCCAAGGTGGGTATCTCCCTTGGTAACCATATCAATGAATCGTAATGGTATCCTTTGAGTGAACAAGTAATTCTATTACGAATCCAAGTTTGTCTCATGTTTGACCATTTCAATAAAGATAAAAAAAGGTCCATATGTGATAGGAACCATATACTCATTTTATTTATTTTCATAAGTCATCATAGGCCATGTAATAATCATTCCAATTACAAATAATTAGGTTCATTCCATTAACTTGCATCATACATGAAAAGGTGAAATAAGGACATGCAACCAATTATCAAATTAATAATAAAAGATAAGGTCTATGTGATATTTTTTCATAATAATATACACTTTTCATTTAACTAATTATGTTTTATTTATTAAATTAATGCACTTACTTTATTAAATGAAACTCGATCACACCAAAATAGTGTTTCGAATAATCATAATGAGTGTCAAATAGGCATAACATGGTACACATCCTAAATTGGTGGTCAGTGTGGAGGTATAAACCTATAACGACATAAAGAACAATATCATTAGGGCCTTAGAATACAATTTAGTCAATTTAAATTAAATGAGTATTAATTTTTGAAGCAACGATCGATGAAATTAGAATGCGCACAAAAACAATAGTTAATAAAAAGGTGATAATTTAAGGGAAAATTCATAGACCACCTACTTTAGGCTTTTATTACTCTCATGGTCTAGTATTGACCTTTGATTTGGTCCAAATTGGATGGAAATTGAGAAACAAACAAATGTCACGAAAATAGTTCTTATGAGAACACACAAAAATAACTCCAATGATAGGAAAAAAGAACAAAAAATGTATACAGTATTATAGAGCTTACCATTGTATATCAAATGAGAAAAATGAATCTTTATTCAGAGTCCAGATGGAAGAACAAGATCCATGCCTAGCCTTTGTCCAAAAGGGGAGCTTCACCTAGAGGAGCTTCTATGCAAGATAAAGAGAGGGGGAGTGAGGAAAAAAAATGGTTTTCCCCTATAAAAGAACCATAACATTTACAGGGAATGTATTTTTTATATGTTATATAATGCTCGAGATTTTCCCCTTCTTGGAAAACCCAACGCATGACGTGAACTTGGTCTGGCCTGACCAATTCATGTAATCAATTAAATTCCCATTATGAATTTAAATCATGTCATGTGTTTATCGAATTACTGACCTCCATCAGTCCACTCCCATATTACCACAACGAACAAATTGGCCCTAAGGCACAGTTCCTGAGTCTAATCCAAAAAAACCTCAATGTGGGTTTAGCCAAAAATCAAAGGATCCATACCTCATAGAAAAACCATAATATTACATTCTCCCCCAATAAAGAAACTTGTCCCTAATTTTCCCTTCCAATGGTGGTAAATTTTTATCATAGATTAAATTTAGCCACTGATCACATACATTGGATTCTCTCTCCCAAGTCCCATCTTATACACGAACATGCTACCAAATTACTCATACCAAAGAACATGACCTTCCTCGAAGAGCCTTTGTGCTACGTCAAAGATAAAAATGGGATAATCCTCAAAATAAAAATTTATATCAAACCCAACATCCATGGAATCAAAATTACACTATAAAAAACTATAATTTAGCAACACTTCATGAAAATGTTTGTAATTAAGTGACATTTCATTAAAAGTGTCCCTATGATAGTGACATTTACTGAAAAACATCTCAAATTTAGAAATGTTTCACGAAAAATTGTTGTTAAATTTTCAATGTTTCTAGAAAAACACCACTAGTTTTAGTGACGTTTCATGAAAAGTGTCGCTAAATTAACAAAATTTTCTGAAAAAACATCGCTAAATTAATTAAGTTTTCAGGAAACATTACTAAAAATATATATTTATATATCCCATTTTCTACATAAATATAAATATATATTTAGATATATATTAATATATATAAACACAGACACATATATATAAACATATATAAATATATATATATATATTTATACTAACACACATACACATATATATAAATCTGTAAATATATATATGTATACATATATTTATATATAAAAACCAAAATATATTTTAAATTTTTCCACGTTTTTTAGAAAATGTGACTATTTCAGTGACATTTTTACCAGTGTCTTAAAACATGGATAATTATAAATATATAATTATAATATTGGTGGGTTGTAGTTTGGATACTAGTGGGGATTTGCTTCTCTATATGAGTGTCGATGTAAAATGGTGACTCGATTTGGGTTGAATGATAAGAGGGAGGGTAGTGTGAACTATCGTCGATAGTGACACATCAGGCATAGATTGGGATGACGATGATTAACTGGATGGAGATCCAGTTGTCGGGGCATGGATTGTTTTGTTGTTGTTTTTGACTCGGGATTGGGTTTCTAGTTGGTGACAGGCTGTGATAGCCTGTGTGGATGACTTGATGGTGGTGTTTTTTGAATGTTTGATCAGATAGCTGGCGCGGCCCAATTGTGATCGAATGATATTTTATATTTATTTTTCAATAACATTTTTCATATTCATGGGCTAATGGGAATGTATTTTGGGGGTTCTTAGACCTTTTTGGGATTGTTATATCACTCTGACCATATTTGGAGTGGTACTGGTGTTCCACTTTGTGTTTGGTGGTGTTTCATGTGCCACTTGTATTGTGTTGGTGTTTGTCTGCATTTTATTTTTCTTAATAAATTTTTAGGACTGAGCATGATTGGATCCTGAAATTTCTAGGTATACATATATAAAAATAGAACA
The DNA here is from genome assembly GCA_963277665.1 of Viscum album. NCBI lineage: Eukaryota > Viridiplantae > Streptophyta > Magnoliopsida > Santalales > Viscaceae > Viscum > Viscum album. Next base: position 792,488,465 of record OY728148.1, read on the forward strand.
TAATAAATTTGTGTAATTAAAATCCTAATAGGTGGGTTGGTTTTTTTATTTGTTATGGTGTTTGAGGTGCATGGATCATTTTCTAATGCAAACAGTTTTATTTAGTATGTGGGCAGAGGGTGAGGCAGTGTGGGGTACGATGAGAGGAGGTATGTTGGATGGTGAAGGGAAACATGGAAACATGGAGTATGGTGATATTGAAGTGAGTAACATGTTGTATGAGGAGGTGAAGGGTAGTATGTACTAGAGGGAGGTGGTGTGGTAAAGGGAGTGTGGTGAGACTAGAGGGAGGCATGTTGTATGGGGAAGTGAAGTGTTGTGTGTACATGATCATACTGGAGAATACTGAAAGAAGGTGGTGGGGTGAAGGTTGAAGGGTGAAGGGATGCATGGAAGCATGGATTCTAGTGAGATTGAGGGGAGAAATGTGTTGTATGGGGAGGTGAAAGGTATATCATATTGGAGGGTGGTGGTGGGGTGAAGGGAGAGTGGTGAGACTGGAGGGAGGCATGTTGTATGAGGAGGTGAACAGTAGCTTGTACTGGAGCATATTGGAGCATACTGGAGGGAGGTGGTGGGGTGAAGGGTGAAGTAGGGGCGCATAATGGATGGAGGTGGTGGGGTGAAGGGAGAGTGCTGATATAGGAGGGAGGCATGTTGTATGAGGAGGTGAAGGGTAGCACATACTGGAGCGTATAGGAGTATAATGGAGGGAGGTGGTGGGGTGAAGGGTGAAGTGGGGGCATGTACTAGAGGTATTGAGATAGGTTGTGGGGTGAGATGGGGGCATGTAGTGGTGGGGGAGGTTGGATGAAGGGTGAGTTTGAATTTCATTAGAGGTGGTGGGGGTGATAAATTATATTTTTTATTGTATATATATATATTTCAAAAAAATATAAATTCTAATAAAAAATTATAAATTCCAAAAAATAATTACCGATGGTTTTTAGAAACGTCGATAAATGAGGTGTCACTAAATAGAGACATTTATAAACATTTATAATTTAGTGATTTTTATTTACTATTGTTTCTAAAAAATTAGTAAATGAGGTGTCCCTAAATAGTGATGTTTATAAATATCACCAATCTCATGAAGTTTATAAACATCTATAATTGGCTATGTTTATAAACATTGATAGATTGGTGGTTTTTATAAACATCACCAAATTAGTGACACCCAATTTAGTGACATTTAATAAAAATATGTAAATTAATTATCAATGTTTTAAATTGTTTCTAATTAGCATTGTTTATAGTGTTATAAAATGGGTCGACATGGTAATGGTGAAGTTGTGAAACGTGGAAGACATCGTGCATGGAATGGTAAGTATAAGGTAACAACAACCAATAAGCTACAGACCCAACTCTCTCCAGGATCTCAAATGGCCTAAACAAATGAGAAAATGCCTTTCAATTCCTTTGTATCCACCTATGCCCAAGTATGGGTGATACAGATAAGAAAACATGATCCCCATCCTCAAAATCCAAAGGTCATTGATGGTGATCGACATACGATTTTCATTTAGACTGAGCAGTATCCATTTGCCTTCGGATCAACTACACCTTCTATAAAGTCTCTTTCATGAGACAAGGAACTAGTAGCACTGCCTTCCTTTCCTCAAGCCAATACAGAGTTGAATAGCATGGCCTACCATACATGGCCTCATATAGATCCATCTCAATTTTTTCCTGAAAACTATAATTGTAGGAAAACCTGATGAGGGGTATATGTTTCTCTCAAGATCCCATGAAATAATGGTCTCAAAATCAAAACATGTCCTCCAACATCTGTATAGTTCTTTCTGACTTTGTATCAGTCTAAGGGTAAAAATTTGTGCTCAGAATTACTTGTGTACCCAATGATTTTGGTAACCCTTTCCATAACCTCATGGTGAAATGAGCATACCAATCAAAAATGATTGTACAAGGTAACCTGTGTAGGAATACAATCAAAAATGATTGTACAAGGTAACCTGTGTAGGAATATAATATCATGAACATATAGTATTCTTAGACCATCCACTGAGAAGGTCTCCCTAATAGGAATGAAGTGGGATACCTTCACCAGCTTGTCGATAACTACCCAAACCATGCCACTACCTCGAGGTGACCTTAGTAAACAAGTCATGAAATCCACCATGATGTCATCCCATTTCCATTTTGTGTCTGATATGGGTTGTAATAATCATGTGTACCATTGGTGTTTCACCTTCCCTTGTTGACAGGTAGAACAACTAGTGATAAATCCCATGATCTGAAATTTCATCTCAGGCCACTAATACTAGTCGCGCATAACACGATACATCTTGGAGATACCTTGGTTCACTATCGAATTCTATGAATGGGATTCTCAAATTATATCCTCTCATATTTATTTAAAAACATAGATATGTCTGTAGACATGATGTATCTCATCTCTATTGAAAGACCAATCCATAGTTGTGTCCTCACATGAAAAACTTTCTTGTGGAACCAACCATTCAGGGTTAGAAAACTACCTTATCTTAACTCCATGTAGGAATGAATAGATAACTACTAAGTCTATAAGAAAATGTCACTCATGACTCTCTTCAAACTCTAGATTAATCTCAAAAAATGGGGTCATCAACTTCTATTCAATATTGTCTTCCAGAACTGCTTGTTACTGAGTTTTCTGGCTCAGTGCATCAGCTACCACCTTTCCCTTTCTAGGCATATAGGTAAGATCAATGTCAAAATACTAATGGTATTAGACCCATATTCACTATCTGAGGTTAAATTCAGGTTTTGTAACGAAATATTTGAGGATCTTGTGGTCTGTAAACACCACAAAGCACTCTCCCATAAGATAGTTTCTCCAGTAACTCATTTTATGAATGATTGATACAAGATTGAGTTTTTTCATCATGTAATTATGCTCATGAGGACTCAACATCCAAGGCCCATATTACATTAATCAATCCTCCTAAATCAATAATTAACCCATCCCAATGCCTAATGAATTACAAAACATCATATAACCTCTTCCAGACTTAGGAAAGATCAGGATTGGTGAGAAAGTCTTCCTTTCAACTCCTAAAAGGCCTTCTCACATGCTTCATACCAGAAGAACTTCACACCCTTCTTAGTAATACCAGTAAGAGGTGCCACAATGTGTAAGAAGTCCTATATAAAAATCTAGCAATAGCAAGTTGGCCCTAAGAAAATCTATATATCAACCACATTTTTGGGATGTTATAAAGAAAAAATAACACTCACATTCTCTAGGTCAATTGATACTCTTGATTATGAGATAATATAACCCATGAAGTGAAAATTTTCAATCTAGAAGTGTAAATTTGTGATATTAGAATATAAATTATGCTCTCTCAATGTATAAAATATGATCTTAAAATGTTTGGCATGATCACTTTGAGTATGAGAATTACCAAGATGTCATCCACAAAAACCATGATGAGGGAATCCAAGTAGGAGTGGAAACCCTTATTCATCCAGACCATGGAAACAGTGAGAATGTTCGTAATATCTAATATCATATGATGGTGCTCATATAAACCATACTGACTATGAAAAGCCATATGTGGTTTTCCTAAAGTCCTTAATCATAATTGAGGATAGATTGATCTTTGTTTGATCTTCAAGAACATTGAAGCTCCTAAAATCTAGTCAAAGAGATCATCTATTCATGGAAAATGATACTAGATCTTATTGGTAGACTAGTTTAACCATTAATAATCCACACAAAGTCAAAGGGTTCCATCTACCTTCTTGGAGAAAATGATATGCAGACCCCAAGGAGATGTATTGGGTCAGATAAAACCTTTAGGTTATAAATCCTCTAGCTATCTCCTGAGTTTCTAATGTTTAATATGTGTCATCCAGTATGGATGAATAGACACTAGAGCTATTAATAGAACAATATCGATTGTAAACTCTACCTCTCTCTTAGGAGGTAGTCTGGAGAAGTCATCTGGGTAAACATCCTTAAAACAATCCACCACTAGATTAATGTATGTGAGATGCACTATCCAATCATCCGTAAAATGGTTGGAAAATTTGGGTTGTCACTCCTCCCAGCCCGTGATGCTCTATTTCAGCTTAATCAGTTTGGACATCCCATTCTACCTTATATGCATATATACCACCCTTAAGTAATGTGAAATTCACAGTTTGGAAATAACAGTCAATGTGAAAATGATATTACATGATCCAATCCATCCCAAGTATGACATTAAACCCTGTCATCTCAAGGACAAATAAATCTCACAAGAAGAAATAACTTCCAATACTAAGAGGAAAGTCCTTGTATTAGAGTATACACTCTGACCGTACACCCAATGGTATGTCCAAGGTCACCACCCCACATAAGTACTGAATTTCAAGCCCAATAATTTCCACAATAGATACTATAATAAAGGAGTTCAAGGAAACTATATCAAATATATATATATATATGATGTTAAAGGCTAATATAACAGTACCTCATACTATAGATGGTCATGCACTGTACTCCTCAGGAAACTGCTATAATTTAGGCTACTGAACTGCTCCATGGCCCTAAGATATAGCTAGAATACCTTAAAAAGTAATCTCTATTGACACAAAAAATCAAAAAATTGACTACCTTATCCATGACCTCCTCATCATCTTATTCAGTTGGTGATACTCTAGTTTCCTACCTAATGAGGAGTTTCTGTTTTTGGTCATAAAGGTGGAGCTGGTACATGTTCTCTTCCATTATAAATAGATTGAAAGGTAACGAAAACACTTTTATGATAACTCATACAACCACAAGCATGACACTCCCATAGCTCTCTATCATACTATGGATTTTCATCCCATGTCATCCACATTGAAGGCATACAATTGATCTTCCAGTGTAGGTACTCTGGCCACCACTATTCTGATGAGAATCGTCGAGGAAGTTCTTTCTACCATTGTAAGAACTAATACACTATCTCAACACTGACCCTCTGTGCCATGTACTATCAACATCCTTCAAGTTATGTTTTGTGATAAGATATTGGTTCACAATCATAGAAATGTTAGGTACAAAAAGACATCCACCTAATATTGGATGACATACCTAATCCCATCCTCAAAGAATCTTTCTCACAATAGCTCATCACTAGAAACAATTAGTGTAGAGTGTTGAAGCTTAGTGAAGTGCACAGAATAGTCCATGACAAACATAGTACCTTGCTCAAGGTGCATGAACTCCCTAGCTTGGCTAGCTCTCAGAACCTCTGAGAAAAAGTAATTTTATAATGAGATCTAGAATTCCACCTAGACCATGCCCTAGTGACAACCAACCTAAGTAACTATATCCCACTGGTGCTTGGAATAATCAAGCAGCATATAGGTAGCGATATCTACCCTTCTCTATGGAGGAATCTTCAAATGCTAAAAGATAGCTGACATGGATTATATCCACAACTTAGCAGCTTGAGGACTATCATCTCCTAAGAATATGGGAGGATGTTGTTGTTGGAACTTTCATGTATGATCATACATTAGAGGTGCAAGCCACAGATCACCTTGACAGGATTTAAACAAGCATGGGAAACTCTCTCGAATATGAGCATTAATGACTAGTTTGAGAACAAAAAGTGGTTCCACTGGTGGCACTCTTGGAGGTATCATTGGTGGCTCAAGGCCCACCATCTCTAGAGCATGATCATTTCCAGCCTTCAAAAACATGACCTGGGGAGATCATGGTGGAATAGATTTATAAATTTCAATCACATGCCTCAAAAAATAATTCAATAAAATTAAAAAGAGAGATATCAATCGAAATGCGAAAGGACTCAAGGCCCAATAACCAACATCCACTTATAGATACAAGATAAACATAGGGGATTACTACACAAGTAATATTATTCCAACTACTTGGGTCTATGTTCAGGGTATTGGTAATTATTTGTGTTTTTATTCATAGGGGTTTTGATATATAAGAGGGGTCAATTATAATTTAGAGAGGAAAAAAACCTTTAAATTTCACTTGTCTTCACATTTACAGGAAACCCTTTCAATTATAAGATAAAATTTACATCTTAAGTCTATAATTGAGTTTATATATAACACAAGGTTCAATTAAATGGATTTTCATTCCCAGTTTATAAAGGCCCATATACTTTATAGACTGATATTGAAACCCATTTAATTACAACCACACTCTTTACATTTGGTATTATAATGTAAAGGGTAAAGAATGTTTCCTCGATTTGATGAATTACCCTTTACAAATTATAATGGCTCATACTTTTTAAAAATTAAAATTGGTACTCATATAACCACATCCATAGCTCAGCTCATGCAACAAGGGGTACATAGCTTACAAGGATCAAAATTTTCTATTTAATAATCCACCATAAATATATAAAATAAGACACCATTTATATTGATATTTACATTTTAAACAATCAAGTACCCTTTCCTATAAAAGGTTTTAGTGGAATAGGAACATATCAAAAACAAGGAACACTTAATAATCACAAGAATCATAGGAAATATATGAAACAAAATGCACCTATATGGCATGGTATATACATCGAAAGTGAATCCCTATGTGATTCTAATAATGCATAAAACAATGCTCCTTTTCATATAAGGCCATGTTAAAATCTCCATAAAGTATAACAAATACCACAATTCATGTGCATTACCTAATGGTGAAAATATATCAACTGTAATAGGCATAATATAAGTCAATAATTTCCCATTCCCAGACAACATGGTGTTCACCCTGAAAGTGAGTTATCTACTACCAGGAACAACTTATGTACAAGTTTTAACATGTTGATAATATCCAGTCTAAATTTCCCAAACAATAAGATAAGAAAATAAACACCTCTGAAAAACACTTTGTGATGTCATGGACCCAGTTCACTCCTGAGTAATAGAACCCAATTGGCCACATGGGCTCAAGAATACCTCCCCATATACCAAATCCTTCCAACTAGGAACAATGGCCTAAGTGTGTTCAAGGGGAGAGTAGTACGTTAGGTCAGAGTGGATCACAATGGTGAAAATGATGAATAAATAGTTGAATCCTAATAATAAAAATAAGGCAGCCGAAACAAGCATTAGTGTCAAAGAAATAAATAATCATCAAAAGATATATGTTGTATCATACAGAAGATATGATTTCATGTCTTTATAAATAAGGAAAACATGCATACATGCCAGTATAATTATAATACAATACATTATATAAAAATAATCAAAATGAGAAAAAACTATACAATCATCTCGAGCACTAGCTCAGCCATCTGCTACCAAACTCCCATTATAAAGTAATAGTTCAGGTATCCAAAGTGGGAAGCTTCCCTTTTATCACACATGCGATCATATAATATTCCAAGGTGCTAATAGAATCCTAGAATAGTGTGTGAGATAAATCTTCATAGACCACCACCAATGACATCTATACAAATCTAGATAGGGAATATAAAATATAACAGTGTACAGGTATATCAAAAGTAAAGTAGTGAGAATATAAACAACCCATAATTTCTCTTGCCACAACTGGTGGCTTTTAACATGCATTAATTTAATTAATTATGATTTAGTTTATAATTAGTGAGTATAAAGGTTTCAATAGTATTATAAAATCTAATAATAATAATAACATAGGATCCAAGGTCAAACCAAGGAATCCTTGACCTTAGAAGGTCAAGCCAAGTCAAAGTATGCAATCATGTAGCCTTGAATGAGAGATTGAGTGTAATCTAAAGGGTATCCCCAAGTCATTATATTGGAAGAACTTCTATCCAAGTCTACAGATCACATACATAGTAAATCCCTAGCTATAATGATTGGACCCAAGGAGAATGATCCAAGGCAGTACATGTCTGTAGATGTCAAGATGAATCCAATGAGTGTATCCGAGACATTCTAATTTTCATAGAGAAAATGAAGGGATCCTACAACGTTATGTTCGGAATCCACTAATAGACAAAAACAATGTTCCATGTTGGGTATCTTCCTTGGAAACTAGATCAGTGAATCATAATGGAACCCTTTGAGTGTTCAAGGCATTCCCTCGAGAATCCAAGTCAGGGTCAAGTATAACCATTCCTATAAAGATGAAAAGGGTCTATATTCAGTAGGGATTTTAAAAAAAATTATTTATATCCATAAGTCAATATCATCAATGTAATACTCATTCTAACTAAAAAACATTAGGTTCATTCCATTACCTTTTATCATACATGTAAAGGTGCAATAAGGACATGAAACCAATTATCAAATTAATTATAAAAGATAAGGGCCATGTGATATCTGTACATAAGCATATACAAATTCCTTTTAACCTTTTTTTATTAAATTAAATGACATAATTTATTAAAGGTCAGTCAATAACACCCAAACGGTATTCTATATAATCATAATGATATTCAAAAAGGCATAAAAGAGTACACACTCTAAATGGGTGGTCAACATTGACATATCAACCTCTAACGACATAAATAAAAATATAATTAGGGCCTTAGAATGTAATTTAAAAAAATTAAATTAAAGGAATATTAATTTTAAAAACAACGCTTTGTGAAACCTGCATGCGCTCAATGACAATGGTTTATAACAAGGTGAGAATTTGAGGGAAAAGTCATATACCACATACCATAATCTTGTATTACTCTACTTATTTAGTATTGACTATTGATTTGGTCCATATTAGAAAGAAATGGGGAAAAAGAAAAATGCCATTAAAATAGGGCGTATTAGCTCACATCAAAATAAATCCATTGATAGGATATAGGTAAATGAAAGAAGATAAAGGAATGGAGAGAATACTAGTGACTATACAATGTGATAGAAAGATCATGATTTTTATTCTGGATAGAATTACATTATTCAAGCCTATCTTTAGGCCAATATGGGAACTTCACCGAGAGGAGCTCCTATGCTAGAGAAAGAGAGGGGAGAGTGTGAGTAAAATAAAAATAAGGGTCCTACCCCATTAAAAACTACTTTATTTACACAAAATGGATTTTTTAGGCATCATGTAATGCTATTGTTTTCTCCTTTTAGGAAAAAATAATGCATAACACGAACTTAGTTTGGCCTGACAAATTTACGTCATGAATTTAATTCATGTCGTGTATTTTTCCTAGAGCCGACCTCCAACCTTCTACTCCTATCTTCACACAATAAATGAACTAGAAAAAAGGCACAATTATTAGGTCTAAGACAAAAATACGACCTCAAAGAGGGTTTAATAAAAAATTAAAGGATCTATACCTCATAGAAAAATTCAGATCTTACAAAAATAACTATTATCCATGGTATTTAAAACAACATCTAACAATTTTTTAACATTATAAAAATATTTCAAAATTTACATGATTATATAAATTTATTTAATGTTTATATATACATATGTGTGTTGTTATTAATAAATTGACATATATTTATATTAATATTCTAATTCTTGTAAATGAATTTTAATATATAATATATTTAAATAAATACAATTATATATATATCACACACACACAAGCATTTATATTATAAATTTTTTTAATAATAATTATATAAATATATGAATAAAAAAGTTGTATGTAAATATATATATTTATAAATAGAAATATCATAAAATATAGAATAAAACAAGCCTGTGACATTGGTAGATTAGTTTGAATAATACAAAAAAGGTCTCATGATTGAGTCCAAGCACGTGTGGGTTAATAGGTAGATATTCAATAGAAAAACAGTGAAAAAGAGGGTGTTTCATTGTCGGAGTGGTTAAAAAAATCAAATTTTATCAGTGCTAAAAAAATGATGACAAATACCCCCTTTATAAGCACTTAAAATCTATGATAAATGCCCCTTTTATCTGTGATTTTTTTAGTGTTGATAAAGTCTGAGACTTTTAAGGGTGATTATCATCTCAACACTTTTTTAGAACTGATAAATCCTATTTCTAAAGCTTTTCAAAATATGATATGTAGTAGTGTGTGCTCATGGTTTTCCTTATAGTAAACACTTGGTTCACTTGTGAAACATGAAACAGCCCAAAATGGGCATAGTGATGGTCGTGGGTTGGGCGAGTTATAATAAAGATCTGGGGTGGGGTGGGGTGTACTGGGTAGGCATAGTGGGGGGAATAGTGTAACAATGAGGAAACCAAAATATATATAATTTGATACTATTTTTAAATCATATTATAAAAAATGTTATATATGAGTTTGAGTTTATGTTTTACCCTGAGAACATTATAAAAATAAAAAAAATATAAACTTTTATTTAATGTTTTAAATCAATATCTAAATTTATATCGGGAACCTATATAGTTAAAAAGGTGTCAAAGAGGTCAAGATTCAATTATTAAAAATTATCTCGGGTCCAAAAAACATTATTTTTTCCTGTGCTCGACTCGATGTCCACCCCACATTTCCCATATTTTATGAATTAATTTTAAAACAACCCATACTTGAAATGTGACTCAACTAAATGATTTCATGTATCATGGTCCCTCACTTCACTATGTATCTATGCATTCCCACTTTAAATTGGTGCCATAATCATTATAATGCATGGAAGCATGCATGAAACATTTAATGAGAGTGGTGGGGTGTTGGGTTGGACTACAAATAAATTTTCATAATATTAATTTATTAATTATATATTAATCAATTTGTAGAATATTAATAAAATAATAGTAAAAATAAACCCAACAAGATTAAATTAATTAATATTAATATATTAACTGTATATCATCATATAATAGTAAAATTTTCAAAATATTTTTAGCTATTTTTATTTCAATTCATAATATATTAATAAAATAATTGTAAATATAAATCCAATTAAATTAAATATTAAAAATTCATTAATAATATATTTTTAAAATAATATAAATTATAAAATATATTTATTTAATTTGATATCCATTCATTTAGATTTTCAAATTGATTTTAAAATTTTAAAATTATAAGAAAGTATTTAATTAGTTTATAGTAGCTAAATGATCAATAAAAAATATAATAGTGGGTCTAGAATAATAATTTTAAATGATAAGTTATTTTTTTGAAAAACTAAACACATTAAGGTTCAGCTATCCCAAGTTTCTCATTTACTAAAACAATTATTATCCCTAATACAAATGTGATTTTAATAAATAGAAAATAATGACAGTCCTGAGAGGTGTAGTGGGAGAGATATGATATTTTATTGGTTTCATTTTCCCTTTCTACTTAGGAATGCATGCATGGAACCATTGGAAGTATTGAATATAAATTCATTTTCAAGTTGAGTCACACATAGACAAAAACATTGAATTTGATATATTTAAAAATTTAATGGAGGATGTTAAGATACCAATGTATCCTGATTGTGTCAAAATTAACAAGAATTAAATTATGATGTGTTTATTTCATAGGAAAACGTTGTATGGATTTAGTAAAAGTGAGATTAAACACCTTATTTACTTTATGAATGACTTTCTTCTTGATGATGAAAATATTCAAAAAAATAATTACAAGGAATTGAATTTAATTGACCAACTGAGATTTTATTCCAAAAAAATATGTGACTTCTCCAATGTTTCTATTATCTATTATAATGAAAAATGTATCTTTAAGTGACTATAAAAAGTGTGGTACATGTAAATTGTGGTCAAATAAATATGTCACCCCATCAAGAGTTTCCAAGAAGGTCATGCGACACTATCCTTTGACCCAAAGGGAACAATGAATGTATATGTAAAAAATAGCATAAGATATAAGATGAAATATAGAATGAAATGATAATAGTGAGCATTCATTGCACCCAATAGATAGATTATCATAGTTGGAGTTTATGAAATTTCATATTTACTTTTAATCATGGATACACAATTTCATATTGGAATTATTATGTAATGGTTTTAATCCATTTGGGTTGTGGACCATATTCACTGATATATGTAATCTTCCACCATAGATGTATATAAAGAAGCCATATACTTTCATGACCATATTGATTTATTGGAAAAATGATCATGTGAATGATATAGATGTGAAGCTTCTACCAATGATAGTAGAATTGAATCATTTGTAGACTACGAGTGTGCCTATATATAATGATTTAAGGAAGTAGTCATTTAAATTGTGTGCTGCTCTTATGTGGACTATAAATTATTTTTACCACCTATGGAATGATGACTGGTAACAGAATTAAGGGGAAAATATCTTGTGTAATTTATGGAAACAATATAATAAATAATAATGAAACATTAACAATGTTGTATCTTCATGGTACATAATTGATTCTTACTAATTAAAAACCCATATAGAAATAAAAAACACCAATTTGATGGTATTTTTGGGAAATATAAACCCTCTTTTGTGCATACCAGGTAGTGAATTCTTGAGAGATCTCACGAGATTTTTTTTAAGGGGAATCATCCAATGAGAATATGATAAAGTAAAAAAAATATACCCACTTCATTTGGAGTAAAAATTTATATTATTTGAATTACCTTAATTGCCTTCAAATCAATTACAACATTGTTTAAATGTTATGTAAATGGGAAAAAATGTATGTAAAATATTACGTTCATAAATTCTAAATATCAAGGTGAAAATGAAGGATGACATAAAATAATGTTGAAACTTATAAGGATGGGGTATTGAGAAAAAACTTCATCCCCAATTTATTATTACAAACTATAGTTAAGTTCCACATGCATGTTACATAATGACATATACTGATCAAAAACACTTTTTTTATGTGTAAGATACTTTCAAGGTTTCTTATGGATATTCACATATCATACCTAAACAAGTTTTTACTAAAGAGGTGAAGTTAAAATCATTGATATCACATGATTATCGTATCATGTTACATGTGATGCTTCTAATAATAATTTGATATATGAGGGAAGACAATGTAAGGGTCTCTTTTATTCATTTATGTAACTCATATAAATATATATGTTTTAAATGATTGACCAAAAAATTATCTGAATAAAATTAAATAATACACACCGAACATTCTTCATGAATTGTAAAATGTATTTTCCCATGTTTCGTTACATGCATACTATATCTTGTTGTGAACCTTCCAACTGATGCACTTGTAGGTGTCTGGCATATTTTTGTCAGATTTATGCCTTTAAAATAATGACACAAAACATTAAATTTTATGTTAGAAATATTATTTATCCTAACACATCTATTATTAATGGATATTTAGATAATTGGTTCATGTATTTTTTTCTATGTATTTGAAAAATGTTGATATGATGTAAAATAGACCAATGATAAATAAATATGAGAATTATGATCCAATTAATCTAATATTTCAATTACTTCCACAACCAATGGTTTATGGATTCATCTATATTGATTAATTTGAGTCTTGAGGGGACAGAGATGGCATATCATACAATGTTGTTTAATTCTGATGTTATAGATGAAAACATCAAGTAAGTATGGTGAATTATAATAAAGAAAATTATAAATATAATGCATCATTCTTTACCTCTTAAATGGTGATACAAGTTTCATTGCCCAAAATTTCTTTCGTGGTATAAATCTCTCATAAGTCTAAAAATTTATAAAACTTTGATATGTTATAAAAGTGGTAAATAATATTCATGAATCTTTTATACGTGACATATTGACACCTACTGGAATAACACTATTAAATGTTTTTTTTCACTATTTTAATGTCAGATTTTTAGTCAACATAAATACAAAATATGTTGTATCTATTTTTTAACATTTATTATATAAACTAACATCGATATATTTATTTTAACTAACTTTCATTCTTTCTATGTTAGTTATTTTGATAACCATGGTAAACATTCCCCTATAACATCGATTATATAAATAACTAATGTTATAGTTATATTTCTTTATTAGTTGATAAAATAAATTATGTGAAATGTGGTATATTTGTTAAAAATTATTTCAATATACATTACTCCCTTAGAACAATAATCAAGATAGTTGTACTAAAAATTTATAAAAACAAAAGGGAAATAGGATAAAATGACTCAATGCATTGAATCTTTTTCCTTGACTATAATGGTGTCCTTCGAATATAAATATTGTTTATTGATATTAATTTCCATTTTAAGTAAGAACATATGAGGAATTTTTATGTATTTTTGGTAAATATCATGAAAAATATTTATCAGGTACACTCAATCTAACGAATTCATCTTCATAAAAAAACAAATCATTATAAATATATCTATAAAGAAAACAAATCATAAAATAAAAACTGAATTATGATAGAATCATTTCAAATACCATATAATAGAGGAGTAATGGAGAAGTGGTGGGATGATGATGAATTTAAATTATTGAGGAGGAGTATATCGAGAATATATAATGATAGATATTGAAATGTTATAGACATATATTTTAAAAATTGTGTCCATAACATGATAATTTTTTGGCATGGAGTTAAAAATTAAAAGGGTATATTTTAAAAAAAATTAAACATAATTGGTGTGAAATTTAAAATTTTACATTTAAAATCAGTTGTTCATATAAAAAAGATAAAAATTTAGGGATTTAATGTTGATTAGATATTAACTGATGCTTGAAAATAACATTAGTTATTATATAATTGAATTTAAAACCCATCTTGACAAGGGTTTTAACATTTTTTATATTAATAACCAATATTAAAACAAATTTTAACATTATTTAAATATAACTCGTGTTAAAATAATAACACGAATTATATTTTTTTACTATTGAGAGCTTACGGAGTAGTGTGATGTCTCAAAAGAATATATTATTACCATTTGGTCCTAATATGATGGTATTTGAGTGTAAATCAGTTGTGATTAAAAAATGCAAGTTCATTATTAGAATTCATTTAGTAAACATGACCACTCAAAATGATTGTATCATGTTAAGTTCTTGAAAAAATTAATATTATATAGAAAGTGATAGGAAACCACATTCAACTGATGTATCATATTATGGAGTAGTAGAGAAAATAGTTATATTTTATTATTAATGTCATAGTCGAGTTGTTATGTTTAAATGTAAGTGGTTTGATACCTTGAATCAAATTAGAATGTATAGTGAAAAATATGATTTTATGGTTGTGAATTTGGATCATTATCTTCCAATAGAATAACAAAACAATTGGTATCACATGCGAGAGAATTGTTCTATGTAAAATAGTTATTAAAACCATGTTTTGTTGTTCTTATCACAAACACATCATGATATATTTGTAACAATGGTATAAATGATATTTCCCTATATTATTGATATTGTATGTGATCATCCTCATCTGGTATATGATGATCCATACATTTTAATCATTAGATAAAATTATAAACTCAAAGTATTTTAAAAAGAAATTAAGATAAATTCTAGTAATGTCACTTTATTTTCATAATTTATTTGAAATTGATTAATTAGATGTTGGATTATAATTGTCATTTATTTAATATATACTGAATTATATTGGATATTAATTTACTTTTTTTATTTTAAGAACATGATAGGAAATTTTCTCATAAAAACAAAATATTTACCAATTGTAAAGGTCACTAACTCTTTAAATTAGTTACATTTCCATGAAATTTAAATTATTCTTATTTAATTCAATTGATTTAACTATATCATTGATTTTTTTTGATTAGTTGATAATAAAATTGAAACTGTAAGGTTTGTCAAATAATTAATCTAGACTACTAATATGTTCCCTGAAGTGGTAAATGTATTTATATATGTGTATATATGTAAACTGTTAGGTATAACATGTACTTTAATGTGTTTAATGTAGTGTGTTTTTGTTTATTTATCATTGTAGCATCGAGTTTTATGTTTATATATATGTAAAAGAGGTCTTTGATTTAATAAAAAAATGGGGCTCCAGCCCCAACATTTGAAAAAAATGTTTATATATATACAAAATTTTATGTGAGGATGTTATTAAATAAAGTTATTATATTGTTAATTTTTTTTAGTTCATGTTTATATGTTAACTGTGAGTCATGAACCAACCCAGTTCACCCCCTAAAATAGGGATCTAAGTTAGGTTACCATAAGGCCCGAAGCACATTCCCAATCTATAATGAACCATCCTGGGTTGACATGACATGTCACCCAAGATAACCATACACAAGGAAGATATTGAAACATAAAATAGAACATGTCACAAGTTTAATATAAGGAAGATAAAAAATCAGTATATAATGCATAATAATAGAAACCAACCAAGAGACATATAAAAAAATCCAAAATGATAAACCCGAAAAAAAAAACTAAACAATATTAAAGCCAAGTATCAATTTGACCATTCACCACTGGCAACCCATGTCACTAGGAAGAAGACATCAGCCAAGATAAGTGAGCTACATGATTCCCATCACTTTACCTATATCCTAGAAAACTAGATCTATATACACCCATAAGAATATATAGGGTTTATGAAAAATGGCAAATAGGATACCACCATCAATCAATGAAATTTCTATCACCATGAAACCATTAGTTCTAACTTTAAAACAAATCATGTTTCATTAAGCTATTTATTGTTTTTGTATAAAAATTATTTTGTTTTTCATTTTAAAATTAACTATATTCGATGAAACAAAAATTTGAATATAAATATGAATGACAATATAGATGGAAATAATCAAAGCATTCATAATTTAGAAGATAACTAAGTGAGCATTTAAAACATGATATAATGCCATCATATAATAAACTAAAAACAAGTTTGGATATGGGCTATGGGAATTTTTACTAGGACATGAAATGGAAAACTAATCCATATATACCATGAATATGACTGATATCAAGTCCTACCACAAACTATCGATTTCACAATCATACCCTAGTGGTGTCACACCCACTAAGAGTTTCATATGTTCAAATCTCAATGCACCCAAGGTTCCCAATGTGCTATGCTTTCCAAAAAAATTATGTAAACCATGCTCCTAATTTTATAAAAAATTTCCACAAGAAATGATTCACTACATTCATGCTAAAAAAATGACTTTAGAGTCCAAAACCTCTTTTGGGTATTTCATCGAGCACATGGTGTGAAAAAAATATTTTAATGAAAAATAACCTTAAAAATCCTATTCCAAAACCACCCAATATTTAATTTAATGAACTAAACATCATATATTTTACATCCATGAATATCATAATTTAAAACAAATTAATTCATAAAAACACAAGGTAAATCAAGGGATAAAACTATTGTATAGAGACACTTACCTCACCCACAGAGAGAACATGCTCATCTTCACTAATGGGGATTTAAAACAAATAGATCGAGTTCTTATAAGCCTAAATGAATAGGAAACATAATCAATTCCCCATAAAACCCTCTATATCTTGTAATCATACCTCAATTGGGTTCTAACAGATTAAAGGGAAAAGATATAGAGGATAAATATAGATAGAAGAAGAGAAAACAAGAGGAAAAACAAATGTACCTCAAAGAGATCCTCTAAAATTAATAGAGAATCACCAAATAACCAATGTGAGAGCCCTATAGAGTGGCATGGAGGGGCCTATTCGAGTTGATAATAGATTATGAGGTGATTTTATTTAAAAATTACCATGGTAATTAGGATAATTTTCTATTTAATGTTTTTTGGATTGGGTCGCATGGTTAGTCTCTATGGTTAGACAAATTGTGCACTATCCATGCGGTAGCCACCATCTATTGAAAACCCAAGTGCATAATTTCCTGGGATAGTCACATGGTTAGAAAAAAATATTCTCAGGTCATGTAACAACCTTTGGACAAAACCCATCCCCTCATATAGTTTTATTATAATCTAACATGTATAGACAAACCATGCTCAAACCATAAAAACCACCACTTAAGCCAGCAGAGCCATATCACATGGTTACCTTAAAAATTATAACTAATTATTCCCATAAACCATGTGCCTAGACTGTTTTCTCAAAAAAATCAAAATTTTGACCCTTGACTCCATTAATCCTTGAAATTATCAAAGAGACAAAGCAAGCTAAAAATTAAAAATACTGATGGCCTGAACGGTGTCAAAATTCTCCCAACCATGAATGTTTAATCTCTAAAAAGAACTCAAGATTTTGGACCTATAAAAAGATAAGACCACTACTACCTCGTCAATGATTTCCACTCCCACATCTTGTTGATGTATTTTATATACTTACAAAGTATATGGACTAAGGTAATTATTCTTCCACATAATACCTTATTTATAAAATACATAATATGGAGTGGATGCTTAACCATATAGTTATTTGATTCAATATCAACATCTCAAGTGTTGGTATTTTTATAAGTCATAAATATGTAATTAAAATTTTATGAATAATAAAATAATTAAAAATAAAATATATTTTCATAAAATGAATTCATAAATTTGTGTTTTTATTTCTTATGATTATAAAATAATTTTAATATACCTTAGTTAATTTAAAAAAGTTTTATAAAATCTGTTATAATTTTAAAATCTGTTTTTTAAGGTAAATTACAATTTTTGATAAAAAATTAAATTTAGAAAATTTAGAAAATTATTTTCATAAAATGGAGTTCATTTTTTAATTCTAAATATTGAAAAAATGGAAAGGGAGAATTTTTTGTATCTTTTTGAAATACTTGAATTTTTGGTGAATAGTGAAATACAGTAATTTACAGTATATATACATTATAAGTTAAATACACTATTACATGATTCATGGCTGATATAAGTACCATTTTTTAGAAATAACATGATATAAGTACATTATTTAGTCTCAATAATCCACACTATTTATTCTCTTCAGAAAAATAATAAACTCATGAATTAAATAATGAGAAAACACCCATATTCTCTACTATAAATACCACCACTCACCACCTCTTATCCTAACACCTCTAAAGACTATAAACTTGTCCAAATTATGCTCAAATATCCTCCCAATACCCTACACCATGTCCAAACTCTTTTGATCTTAAACAAATACCAAAACTAATCCCCTAAGGATGTTCTCAAGAATAAGAGATCATGAGGTAAACCCCTCTTTCTTTTCTTTTAATATCTTTTCAAGTTCCTTTATTTTCTTTTTATATCCTACCCTCCCCTCATAAAAATGGTATGATAACTCCATTAACTTACATATAATTTAATCTTATCATGATAATGTAATAATTCATCATTATATCTATTTCCCCCTCCTTTTATACAAAAAAGAAAAGAAACCGTCATCTGGGTTGTGTTAATTTATCACATTCAAGGACAATGAAGTTTTTAATTTCCATTACCATCTTTAATGATGTTCATTAAACCATTTTTGTTGTCAAACCATATTATATTATATTTATTATATCTTATTTAATTTTATGGAATCATTTTGTATAGATTATATTTATTTATTAAAAAAAATGAGTTCGTTGTGATCAAAAACTAACAAAATAAACCCAAACGATTATCACTGACTACTTATCTAATGATTCATCGTAATTCCATAAAAAATGATATATAATACCAATTTAACATCTTCAATATTATTAATAACATATATGTTCAATTTTAGATAATTAACCCCACTTTATAAGACATTTCATACATGTATACAAGTAAAATGGTCATCTAAAACAAGGAAACCAACGCTATTAAATGATGAAATTGAACCTCTTAACCCATAAAAAACCATAAATGGAATTAATAAAGTAATAATAAATCAAATATATATATAAATTTTACTTAAATTGGTAATTAGTGAATCTAATTTTATTATCCATGACATTAATATCAAGTGAATAACACCATCAGACTTAAGGTAAGGGATTCTTCCCGAACCTCCATTATTCCTTCAGGTTACTCTTTCTCTCTTTTAAAAAAAATAAAATTATCTTTAATTTTTATGTATATCTTATAAATGATGTTTATATGTTCCAAACTCATGTATCAGTATTCATTCATCCTTTCTTTTGGGATACACATGTTTTTAAAAGGTTCTCTACTCAATTCTTCCCAATAATCAAGCCTGATTTAAGGGAACTTCTCGAATTCATACCCAATTTCTAGTGAAATCTATAATATTTTTTATGAAACTACTATTTTTCTAAAATAAATTAGTTTATTATTAAAAATTTATTGGTTTATTTCTAGTTTTATATAAAATATTATTACCAATTATGCTTTATATGCACTTTAATATTTTCCTTAAACCGCACTAAAATGAATTAATTCTACAGTTTCATAAATAATATATTTACATGTAATCACATCAGTTCGACATAAGTCATCATGATATATGCCTATTTTACTTTATGAATTTCCTTGTATGATTAAATTTATTTCTTTAATGGACACTTTTATGATACACCCATTTATTATACTTTCTAACATGATTATGATACCCAATTCCTTATATGGGTAACCCTTATGTTTATGTTTGATTCCTTATGTATGATTATTCATGTGGAACACATATTCATGAAAATGTTTTGATGGGTGCACCTAGGTAGAACTCCAATGAATTGGGTAATGTTTAGTCTCATGAGACGTTATCTACAACAGTCTTCATGGTTTGCCTTGACTCGTGTTCCATGTCCAATGGTCATGGTGGTTAGCCTTGACTTGTGCTCATATATGTGAAATGAGCCTTGAATCATGATAAATTAATGTTTTATTATTCTTCTGTATTACTATAAATCCAGGATTATATTATCTCATGTTATGATTCCTTGTATTTAATCTTATTCTAGGCCTTTTTATATCATTATGTTATGCCTTCTAACCTGTGTGGTAATTTTTTTTCTTATGTTTACTCCCTTACTGGTATTTTATCTCATCCCTCTATTCATATTATACCCAGAAACTTTTATGCTGATGTAAGGGGTAAAAAGAAATTATGAGATCTTTATGGAAATTATATAAAAGATATTCTTATTTTGGAATCATGGTGCTTAATTATGTACCTAATCTCCAAGAAACTATAATATACGATCCTTGGCTTGTAATGTGATGTTTAATTATGACTAAGATCATGTGATGATATGTGTAAAATAATTGGGTCTCTATAGTTTGTATCAAAGTAAGGTATAGTTATTTATTGGAGATTAGGAATAGATCACTTTATTAAGAACCTTATGGAAAATACTAAATCTACAAAAACATCAATAAATTTGGTAATTATAAAGTAAGTGGATTATCAATAAAATTCATCCCTATATATAAACTACAAGTAGACATGGTTCTTGAACAAATGTACCTAAGAGTAACAACTCTAATATGGTGTTCTGGTCTTGTCTCGGGGTAACATGGTATACGACAATGGGCCTTACTGTGCACTTGGTTTTTCAATCCAAGTGGATATGCTTTGGTAAATTCATAAGCTCATTGTGAACATTTATTAAGGGAAAAAAGAAAATCCCATAAGAGTAGAACTTAGGAAATAAACCTTGCATAACCTAGATTTAAACATAGGAATAAAAATTTAGGATATAATTTCTCATTAATATTTTATACTTTTTTGTTTATAGTTTCATTTTTATTCTTATTATCATAGTATTCAATCCCCCTAATTTTACTTTATTTTCATAGTTAATGTTGGAGAATTGAATAACACATGCCAAAAATCAATGTGATAGGTAATGTGATGATTTCTCTAATGATATGCCAAATATGATGGGAATGGGTGCTCAATACTTTATGAAAGTACATTCTCTACTGGCTCGTGTTATCAATAATAACATGAATCATGTATAATTACCTCATTCTCCAAATAAATAGAATGTTTTTGTAGAATCATTCATGTGGAAAAGGCCTCCCATATATAGTGGATCTTTTAATCCCCTTTTTATGGAATGGTGTATTAACTACATTGAAAAGATATTCTCTTCCCTCTAGTGATCATAATAAGAGAAAGTTGTGCTGATGGTCTATCATTTTTATAGGGAAGATGATCTGTGGTGGACAATGTTCAAGAATATGAAATCCAAGGAGAAAATTGATTCCATGAATTGGAAGTAATTCAAGAAAATGTTTTTAATAAATATTTTACCCAAGCCCTCTATATCAATATGTAAAGATATTTAATCAAACTTAAGAAAATGGAAGATGATTCTATTAGGGTTTTTAAAGAAAACATTTCAAGGATCGCAAGATACACCTCTAGATTTCTCATAAACACTAAAATCATAGTGGATCACTTATTTAGATAACAAAACCCAAGTCTATGAAAGGCATTGCCAATTCAAAACTTTGATAGTTGTGAGGAGATTGTCCGTTGTTCCCTAAAGGTTAAAATAGAGATCCAAGACCCTCAATGGTCGCATGGGCCTAGTGAAAAAAGTTGAAAATTGAGACTAATATGGGTGGATCAGAAAATAAATCCCATGATAGAAAAAAGAATTAATATCCCATGTGTCAAAATTGTGGGAAGAAGCATCCTGGGAACTATCTAAATGGAATGATGAAATTCTTCAAATATGGAAGAATGTGCAATCTAGCAAATAATTTCCAAATGGAAATTCCAAATTCTACTAATTTTGAAGAATAAATAATGTTTCAAATCAATAATCAGCTTGTAGTGTAGTGTTTAAACTGAAAGGAACATGCAAATTTTGAAAACTAATTCTCTAAACCTAGGGTTTTTGGAGGAAATCGACAACAACCTCAAAGGTAACAAGGAAGGTCATATGTTATGACTACTATAGAGGTGGAGCTAGAAAATGATGTTGTGACAGGTACACTTGTTATTTATTCAAGAATACTGAATGTAATATTTGATTCAGGCTCTACTTATTCTTTCATATCTTTCAAGTTTAGTAGAACTATTCAAACACCACCTCAAAATATAGAGGTTGAGTTATCTTCGAGAATAGATAATCATAAAATTATTGAATCCAAAACACATAACTCCTCCTTAGTTAATGTTTGTGGATTGAACCTCCCAAAAAATCTTGTCTTAGTTCCTTTGGTGGAGTTTAAGGCTATTTTGGGCATGGATTGGCTATCTTTATACAAATCCAACATCAACTATCAGGAAAGGGAGATAACTCTTCACATCCCGAAGAATTCTCCAATTCTTTAAAATTTTAAGGAGGGAGATGAATATCATTCAGAATCATTGTATCAAGTGTGGATATTATTTCCTTATGATCATGCATATCCTTCTCAAATGATCAAGACAAAGGAGATGATCATGCTTGAAAACATGCCCATCATGAGCGATTACACTGATGTATTCCCTGATAAATATCTTCGTCTTCCTATTGATCAAGAGGTTGAATTCTCAATTGAAGTTATTAGTGGATATCTACCTATATCAAAGACACATTATATAATGGCCACTATTGAGCTGGAACAACTAAAGAAGAAGTTACACGAGAATATAGACAAAGATTTTATATGCCCGAGTGCTTCACTATGGGGTGCACCAATTGTATTTTCCAAGAAGAAGGATGGGTCAATGGGCATCTGCATTAGTCATCATAATCTTAATTAAATCACAATAAATAAAAATTATCCCATTCCTCAGATAGATGACTTGTTTGATTGGTTATGTGAGGCCATTTATTTCTCTAAGGTAGAACTTCGACTGGGATATCATAAATTAAAGATGTGGAAGAAAGATATACACAAGAAATCATTTCAAATAAATTGTAGACAATATATATTCATTGTGATGCCCTTCAAACTCACTAATGATCCAAATATTTTCATGGACATAATGAATAGTGTCTTTAGGGATTACCTTGAAATTTTTTTGGTAGTATTTATTAATGATATTATGATAAACACTAAGAGAAAGGATTAACATGGGGATCATTTGAATATTGTGTTACAAAATTTTTGATGGGAGAAACTCTATTAAAAGTATAATAAATGTGAGTTTGAGATGGAGGAAGTATCATTCATGGGTCATGTTATTACCAGTAAAGGCACTACTGGAAAACTGCCCTATACCCACAGTTCAAAACCGTGGTTATAGCCCCCAAAACCTTGTGTATAGGCCATTCCCACGGTTTTGGGAACCGTGGGCTGGAACGGCGTCGGGATAGGGGGGTCAGCCTATACCCATGGTTTCTCCCAAACTGTAGGGATAGAATTTCCACAGCATTGTAGGCCTGTGTATAGGCTGGAACAGCATTGACCCCATGGTTCTCAAAATATGGGGATTTAAATCTTCAAAAATAGCACTCTGGGGGTTTTGAACACGGGCACCGCGATGCGCATGGAGGCCGCGCCCCACCTACAGACCACCCGAGCCATCAATTTAATATATCATATATATATATATATCTGGCTATATATATTAATATGCGGTATTTATATTCAGAAAAAATGATGGGCGTGTTTCGAACCCGTACCTCACGCAAAGCCTCACAAGCGCAATAGGACCACCGACCTATCGATATATAATTAATATTTGTTATATATGCATACATCTACATATCTTTATAAATATATTAATAGAGGCGCTTACCGAAAAATTATAACAATGGGATTTGAACACCGGACCGCTGCAAGGATGACCCGACGACTTACCAACTGAGCTGGGATTATTTTGTACAGATTATTATACATCTCTTTACTTATATTATTTAAACTCATTTAAAAGAAAAATATAATTCACTGAGAATTGAGCAGCAGACCGTTTTAAACTAGACCAACGATATAACCAACCAACCTACGTATTCCAGTTGCATTTACATTTTTATATTTGTAATTATATTAATAAAAAACGTGTTCCCGCCAATTTTTCTTTCGTTGTCCCGCATAATATTTTTCCCCGCCATAATGTGGGAAAGCTATACCCACGCTTCTCCAAAACCATGGGTATAGGACTTCAAAAGAAACCCAAACACACATGGTTTTAAAAAACCGTGGGCATAGGTTTTTGGGGAAAACCCTATACCCACGGTTTGGCCAAATTATGGGTATAGGGTTTGACAAAAAACACATATACCCACGGTTTTACAAAACCGTGGGTATAGGTGTTCAAAATAAACCTATACCCACGGTTTCAATCAAAACCCTCAGTACAGGTGACCTATACCCACAGTTTTGGAA
The DNA here is from genome assembly GCA_963277665.1 of Viscum album. NCBI lineage: Eukaryota > Viridiplantae > Streptophyta > Magnoliopsida > Santalales > Viscaceae > Viscum > Viscum album. Next base: position 792,513,426 of record OY728148.1, read on the forward strand.
AAACATGGGTATAGGTCCTCATATTAACCCTATAACCACGGTTTTGAAAAACTGTGGGTATAGGGGTACTCTATACCCATGGTTTTTTGTAAAACCGTGGGTATAGACCCATTTTCCAGTAGTGAGGGATATCTATGTAGACCCTTCCAAGAAAAAGGAAATCAAAGAGTGGCCCAGGAAAACTTTTTGTAATAGAGATCCATAGTTTCCTTGGCCTAGTTGGGTATTACTGATGATTTGTGAAGAACTTATCATGATTTTCAAACCCAATAACCAAGTCTACATATAAGGGAGTGAAGTTCTTCAGGACTCATGAATGTGTGGAAATATTTATTGATCTCAAAAAGAGGCATATCACTTCACTAGTGCTCACACTGCCAACAAGTGGGGAACTATTTGTGGTGTACAATGATACTTCAAATAAGGTCTTAGGATGTGTGCTAATTCAAAATGATAAAGTGATAGCCTATTCCTCAATGCAGTTAAAAACCCAAGAGAAAAACTATCCCACACATGATCTAGAGTTGGCAGCGGGGTTATTTGGATTGAAAATCTGGTGGCATTGTCTCTATTGGGATATTTGTGAGATATAAAATGATCACAAGAGTCTCAAATATATATTAACACAAAATGATCATAATATGCACCAAAAAAGATGGTTAAAGATCATTAAGGATTGTGACTTCTCAATCCACTACCATCCTGGTAAGGCAAATAAGGTGGAAAATTATGTAAGTTGAAAGGATCATGCATCTTTACCAGTGATGAAAATATATAAGGATCCAATATTCTTAGACATATAATCAATGTACATGGAAATAATTAAGGGTGGAACATCATAAATCCTTTCTCAAATGATTTCTCAACTCACCCTAATGGAAAAAAGAATTTATTCTCAAAGAAATGATGTGGAAATTTTGAAAAAGGTTTAAGCTATCAAGAATGGGAAATCCATTAAGTTCAATATCGATGCAGATGTTGTCCTAATATTTAGGTCCTGACTATGTGCACCATCAAATCCAGAGATAAAGAAAGAGCTTCTAAATGACACACGTAGCTCAACCTTCTCTATTCACCTAGGGATCCAAAAGATGTATCAAGATCTTTGGAAGAACTTTTAGTTGAACAATATGAAAAAGGATATCTTTGAACATACAACAAAGAGTTTGGTATGTCATCAAGTGAACTTTGAATGGAAAAAGTCTAAATGGATGATGAAACCATTATCCATACCAACATGGAAGTGGGAGAATATCATCATTGACTTTGTCACTAGACTTCCAAAGACATCCAGAGGAATAAATTCTATATGGGTTATTGTGGATTGTCTTACAAAGACAACTCACATTATTGCAATTTGAGACTTGGAGTTTAAGGTTGGATACATGGTATTCCTCTACATATCTTCATGAAATAGGATCATTATATTTTTGGAAGAAAAATAATCTAAGTCTATAGTACATCAGACCCTTTGAGATCATTGATTGTATTAGAGCTACGACCTATCGACTAGAACATCCACCAAACATGTCTTAAGTACATAATGTATTCAACGCATCCCACTTGAGGGATTATATATCAGATCCCTCACATGTATTGAATTTATGGATGGTATAGTTGGTGAATGATCTTTCTTACAAAGAGTAGTTTATGAAGATCTGGGATCATGGGGATAAAGTTCTATGCAACAATACTACTCACCTGGTCAATGTATTATAGAAGAACCATAAGTTTGAAGAGGTTACATGGGAAATAGAGGAAGAGATTAAGGAAAAGTACCCACACCTGTTTTCAACTTAGAATGTAAAATAAAATTTCAAGGGTAAAATTTCATAAGGGGGAAGAATGTAACGACCATGAATTCTATCAATGGAAATTACCTTATTATAATTATTTCATATAGTATAATCACATAACATCACATTAATAACACAATAAAAATTGTTCAAATGAATAATTAACTAAATAAAATCCATGACTATATGTTAAGGAACATATACAAAAGGAATTGTATCATGACCTTTGGAATAGTAACATGATTCTTATGAATTGTAAAATGAACAATTGAATAGTAACCTCACCAGTGAAAGTATAAATAAAATTTATCCATCTTATAAGTGACAATATGATATAATTATATCATATCAAAAGTAAATAAATATTTTAAAAATTATTAATTAATTGTTGGTATTTTCATAAGTCATAAATATTTAATTAAAATTTCATATCTAATTTAATAAATTAAAAGAAAATTTATTTTCATAAAATGTATTCATAAATTAGTGTTTTTATGTATTATGATCATAATACAATTTTATGAAACCTTATTTAATTTTAAAAATCGTTATAAAATCATTTATAATTTTAAAATTTGTATTTTTATAGTAAATTTTGATTTTACTAAAAAATAAAATTTCTTATATTTAAAAAAAAAATTTCATAAACAGTAGTTCATTTTTAAATTATAAATTTTTAAAAATGTATAGGGTGATTTTTTGGGATTTTTCTAAAATTCTTGAATTTTGGGTGAATAGTGAAATACAGTAATTTATGGTATATATACATTATAAGTTAAATACACTATTCCTTGAGTATTGAATGATTTAAACACCATTGGTTCTAACTCACATGATATAATTCCTATATTTATTCACAATAATCAACATTATTTCTTGTCATGAGAAAAATAATAAACTAATGAATTAAATAATGAGAAAACAACCCTCTTATCCACTATAAATACCATCCCTCACCACCTCTTCTCCTTACACCTCTCAAGACTTGAGACATTTCAAAATTCTACTAAAATATAATCCCAAGATCCTCCCATACGTCCATGATATTTTGGTCTTAAAAAAATACCAAAACCAATCCCCTAAGGAGGTTCTTAAGAACAAGGAATCAAGAGGTAAAACCCTCTCCCTTTTCTTTCAATTTCTTTTCATGTTCCTTTCTTTTATTTTTCTCTACTTTCCTCCCCTCATACAAATGGTATGATAACTCCTATAACGTACATATACTATAATATTTTTATTCTAAAGGAATAATTCATCACCATCTATCTTTCCAACTTCTTTTATACTAAAAACGAAAACATCATTCGTGATGTGTTAATATATCAAATTCAGGACTATGATGTTTTCAATTACCATTGTCATCTTTAAGGCCATTCATGAAACCATTTATATGGTTGAACGAAATTATAATATATTTCTTATTTCTTATTTAATGTTCTGGAATTATTTTGTACACATGATATTAATTTATTAAACAAAATGAGTTTGTTGTGATCGAAAAATGCCAAAATAAACCCAAATGATTATCATTAACTGTTTATCGAATGATTCATCCTAATTCCATAAAAAAATGTTATATAAGAAAACATTAACCTTCATAATAAAATTAATAACATATAAGTTCAATTATAGATAATTACACCCACTTTATATGAACTTTTGTACATGTATACTAGTAAATTGATCATGTAAACTAATAAAACAAACACACCTAAATGATGAAATTGAACCACCTAACCAATAAAAATGGCCATAAATTACCTTAATAAAGTTATAATAAATAAAATACATATATAAAGGGTTTTTAACTTATTAATTAATGAATCTAATTTTCTTTTCTAGGATATTAAGATCAAGTGAAAAACACCTTCAGACATAAGGTAAGGGATTCTACCTGAACCTCTATTATTGCTATGGGTTACTCTTTCTCTATTTGAACCCAAAATTAAATTACAATTTATTTTTATGTAATATTATAAAGATTTTTATATTTTCTAAACTCATGTCTCATGATCCATTCATCCTTACTTTTAGTGATATAAGTATTTTTAAAAGGATCCCTACCCAATTTTTCCCGATAAGCAAGCCCGATTTAAAGGAACTTCTTGAATTCTTACCCAATTTCAAGTGAACTATATAATATGTTTTAAGACACCATTTAATTCTAAAATAAAGCATTTTATTATGAAAAATTCTTTAGTTCACTTATGGTTTTATATAATATATTATTCCCTTTTCTACTTTAAATTTTCTTGAATGTATTCTTTAAACTGCACTAAATTGTTTTAATTCTAGAGTTTATTAAATGTTATTTTTACATGTTATCACTTAATTTTGACACAAATAACCATGATATATGCCTATTTTACTTTATTAATGTCTTTATATTATTTATTTCATTCCTTTCATGGACACTTTTATTATACGACCATTTATTATGCATTATGACATGATTATGATGCCCCATTCTTTCCATGGGTAACCTGTATGTCTTCATTTGATTCCATATTTATAATAATTCATGTGGAAGACATATTTATGAACATGTCATGATGGATTCTCCATATATATATATCTAATTCATTGGGTAATATTTATTCTCATGAGACTTTATGTGCAATGGTCTTAGTGGTTAGCCTTGACTCGTGCTCCATGTGTAAAGGTATTGGTGGTTAACCCTGATTCATGCTCCTCTATTTGAAATGAAACTTGACCTGCACTAAATTAATGTTTTATTTTTCTTCCACATTACTCTTAATCCATGATTATATGATCCAATTTTATGATTCCTTATATTTAATCATGTTCTATGCCTTTTTATATCATTATGTTATGCCTTCTAACACATGTGCTCAGATTTATTCTTATGTTTACTCCCCCACTGGTATTTTATCTCATCCCTTAGTTCATGTTATCCCCAAGTTATCATATTCCAATTTAAGGTCTTAAAGGAAGTTAGGATCTCTTTTTGAATTTTAAATAAAATATGTTCTTAATTTTGAATCATGATGTTTAATTTTGAACCTAATCTCCAAGACACTAGACTTTATGATCCTTGGATTGTAATTTCATATTTAATTATTCTTAAAATCATTTAATGATATGTTTAAAGTCTTGGGTCACTATAAAACAATATAAACTCCATGGAGCATCATGATCTCTCGGGCATACATGTGCCTAAACTCTTAAACCTTCATCGTCTCATTAATAAGAAAGAAATTAGCTAATTTTATTGGTCAATCAATGATCACCCAAATCAAATGCTTCTCATTATGAGTTAAAGATAAACCAATTATTGAGTCTATAAATATATTATAACACTTTCACATCATAATAAGTAAAGGTTTCCACAATCTTAAAGGTCTCTGGTACTCTTCCATAATCTTTGGGAAAGTAAGGAATCATGAAATGAAGTATGATATCGATCACCTAATACTCGACCAAAAATACTAATCAATTAGACCATGATACCTATTTTTAGTCCTACAGTGTATAGACCAACTAGAAAGGTGTCCACTATCCATCAACTCTTAACATAGAGATATCAGAATGACCAATCTACCTTGGAAGAACAAAATATTGTAGTTGGCTCCCTAGAACCAACTTATTGTGTACTATATGATATCTTATATTCGTGGTTTTGAAAATTAATAAATTATATATCACATCCTGATTATTCTTCCCTGTGACATAGTTGTTATAATGACTTAAGAGTAGCTATCTCACTAAAAGGTTGTAACAGTTTCCCAGTATGATGGGAACTTGAAATTTCTACAACACTATTCTTGAATAAATGTTCTATTGTCAGATGATATCATTTGAGGGACACAAATGATACATCCTATTAGGGTTGGAGACTCATAGTTCATTGACGCATCCTATCATGGTATACATCCTTGGTAATATCCAGTATGATATTATTAGAACGAGACCCACTAGTAGGAAATTGATATTTATATATGTCATTGGATGTTCCTATCTTCGAACACGTATATTGGTTCTTATACTTTAAGATTATTATTAATGAATATTTTGAGTCTTGTACTTTTATGTATTGTCAAAAATTATTATGAAATATGTTAATAGAATGGTAGGATATGTAGAGTGTGTTATGATTAATATTTCATTAATTAATAACTACAGAAAGTATTTATCCCATCAGTTCATTAACAAAAGTTGATATCTCCAGCCCTTTATGGAAATTATATAACCTAAATAAATCTATGGTCACGGTTTTCTATGGGAAAGTTCAATTTCATAAAATTTAAAGAAATATGAATCAAGCACATAAGTTTATGGAACTAAAATGCATACTTCTTGATTAGAGATATCGAGATAAAGGGATTATATAAAAAAATAATCATCTGTATGATGTAACATGTCATTGGGGAATTAACTTATTTCTCTATGGGTTCCATGTCCTGATTTTAGACGTTAACCTTGGACTTAGGCATCTTTACCTAATAACACTGATAAAGAGGCCTATAATGTCACACACTATGTGTATCAAGAATCTTAGTCAAATAATATATTATTATTTATTATCTAACAAGTTGAATAAATATTATTACTGATCATAGTTTAATAATTATTCAGGTATTCTTGATCACATATATTCTATCACAAGTTATTTGAGATAATATAATGTTAATGGAATACGTAATAAGTATTTATTTTCTATTTAGTGAATATAATATTTATTTATGCATTTTTTAATAATTCAGTGATATTTATTTAATATATAAATAGGCATTATTCAAGGCCTAATGAATATTCTAGAGGAATGGAAGACTGAGTTTAATAATCTGGTGAGAAATAATAATTATTGAATATTATTTAACTAAATAATATTTAATTTTAATTTTCATCTTAACCGCGTGTTAATAAATGATATTATTATTATTATTTTACATGGGGTTTTTCAATGATTAAATAATTTATTATTGGAACTTGTGAAATTATTGTAATTTTAACCCTAGAGAAATAAACACCCAATTATGTTATTTTCTCAAGAGATCCAATTCATTTATGTTTGTTGTGCACAAAAAAAATTGAAGAATCATATCAATCAAAGAGAGATCCCTTCTCCAAGAATGCTCTCATGAATGCAGAGCAATCCTCTTCCACTAGATCTAGGATAATGCTTTGGAAGTGATTCTCAAAGTGATCAAAGGAGGATGATGCAAGCGAAAATCGTTTCTATTCTATCACCCATATATTCCTTTAGAAACATCTAGAGATTTTTGGAACACATGTGGATCACCACTAGAAAAAAATCTACACATTTTTTCTACAATGCAATGATGGTCGGTGGTAGATCTATCACTAGATTCATTATGGATGAAACAATTCCTTATAAAAAATCATTATTAAATTAAATTAATTATAAATAATATATGTTGATCCTATCATTGGTTCAGGTGTAATCATATGTTGTTTATTTCTTTGATTCAGTTCAATGGATCATTGTGTTCATCATCGTATAGATCTCGGATTGGTCTTTGATTATTGAAAGAAGAAAGAAATGTTGGGCACCACCCATCATATGCTCCCGCTACACTCAAAACGTACAAGTTGTATCAGAGCAGACACATAATTATTTAAATATCATTTTTGATTTAATCCTTTATAATTTAATTTTTCAATTCAATTTTTATTTTTATTTTAATAAAAATTTCATGATATTCTTCCTCCTTCATTTATTGTAGATCTAATAGAAATGAATAATTTTATGATCAAAATAAAATCAAGGAACTCATCTAGAGGTCCTAAGGTTTATGTCCAGACAACACATGACTACATGTCATGTAACCAGAGTTACATGCCATGTGGTCTTATTGAATTCTTCATAATTGATTAAGAAATTAATTCAATATTAAGTATTAATTACATGATTTAAATACACAGCATGTTTTCCAGAGCATAATGGTGCACAATCAATCAGATTACACACTGTGTATCCCATTTACATGGAATATAGTCCCTTTGGGTGAAATATGGGCCATGTATTTCAATACATGGCATACCTAACCAATGACCATGTAATTCAGAGATCAGACATCATGTATCCCATTAGACATACCTTGTACTCCAGTTTCAGAGGTATGAATTATAGGTTGAGTCCCTAAGAATATACCTTAGATAGACGGTTAGAGCCATGCACGTGGTTTTCTTAGATGTATATGGTGTATACTTATACCAAATTACATAGATTTATAATTTATTTATTATATTATGTAAATCTTGAGACATGTTCTTGTGTGTGTTCATTAAGTTGATAGGACGTTCTATGTGATAGGTTTTTGTAATATATATATATATTTGTTTTATTAATATCTACATAATGTTTAGATATGCCTATCATGTATGATTCATATTACAGTTGTTACTCTACATGCATTGAAGCATTACACATGACCCAAAAATCATGTAATTTGTGTAGTAGTACACATCATGAAAGTACGTCATAAGTCATGTATGCCATATGTCACGAAAGTAAAACTATATACTATTATAATACATATTGTACAGATTCAGATAGGTATTCACCAAATTTCCTCCAAGTTACATTTATGTACATAGTTAATTTTAAATTAATTTATTTAATCTGCTTAAAATTATAATGGATGAAAATATCAAGGAAATTTAGATAAGAATTAAGATAAAATAATTGATTAATAAAATATAATGATTAATATATTCGAGTTGAATTTATATTAAATAAGAGAAATTAATAATTCAATGATATTTTTAGTAAATTCATAATTATTTTCTTATATGTAGATGATCATTAGCTAGACCAGACCTTTGTATGTTCTTGGTTTCATTTAATTTATTATTAAATTAAATGTGGGCCTCCAAGCATTCTCTACTATTATTATATAGGGTATGCATTCCCATGGTTTCTTTTATAAAAATCCTATTTTCCCCTCAACGTTATATATGTAAAAGGAATATGTAAAGGATAGAGCTCCCTAGCAAGTGGAAGCGGTTCAAGTTTCGAGTTGAGGTGAAACCAATCAAAAAGATACATAGGTGGATAGGTGGAAAACAGAAACAAAAACATTAGTTGATTCAAGGTATGTATTCCCCTAGGTCAACAATCATTTTATCAATCTCTTGATAAACTAACGATTAGTAAACCTCATTATTATAACCTTTCTTATTTTATTTTTGTCATGTTACATGGAAATTTCATTATGGATGTTTTTAATCATATAATTAATGAAATTAGCAAGCTTGAAATTTAGAACTAAATGAAATTTGTTTATGAATAAATATTATCTATGTCTTGGTTAATAACTTAGATAAATTCACTTAATATTTAAAAGCATGTGATAAAGATAACAATTGGAAATTTATGCATAAAAGGATAAAATTTCAAAGTAAAATATTAAGTTTCTATAACCTTCCATTACATCAGTTAAAATAAAACTATAGTTCAAAGTGCTTAACCAGCCAAAGTTGGGATACTATCAATTATCAAGGAATCATAACATGAGGTATTGGGTTAACATAACTGGGTTCATATAAAGGTTTGACTTCCAAAGGAGAACTTAGTGTAACTGAGAGTAAAAGGTTATAGAAATCCAATTTAAGGATTTCAGGTTTGGGGAGTCCACTCAGCGGATCAAGGAACTTTGAGTTAATACATTTGGAATTTTAAATTCCTACCAAAAACCATTTGAGTTTCTTTACCAACCAAATCTGGGGTAGTGAAAATGGGAATATAGATCCTTTCTACTAGGATGTGTAGGAAACAAGATATTCTGAATCTAATGGTGATGGATACTGGGTTTAGATAAAATATTGGGAGACTAATAATTATAATATTTATTTATTTGTCTAAATTTAATAGATAATGTACTAAAATTATTCCTATATTATTCGTAGAAACAACAATAAAAATGACATCAAATATATCATTTTGATCCATACTTGATAATGGAAACTTCTCACATGCACAAATTTCCAAGAGTGGAAAGGCCCCTACATGTAATCCTTCACCATGAAAGAAAATTATGTATATTGGAAGAAAATTTTCTAGTTATTCCTGGTATTGAGGAAAGTGATGAAGAGATATCTCTCTATGAAAAACATCTGAATGACTCTACAAATTTTCAATGTTTCATGCTATCATTTATGACCAATAATATTATAAATCAATGTGAGGATATGGATTCATATAGAATTATGTATCACATTAGGGATATCTATCGAGAGAAGGAAATACAATAGAGTTATGAGATCTCCAATGATTTTTTTACAACTAAACATGGAGATTATATCCCAACTGGGCCTTATATAGTCTAGCTTATCAGCTACACTGAATTCCTTGACATCTTAGGGATTAAATTATCAGATGAGTTTCATAGAGATCTCATACATTCACAATTTCCTAATACCTTCTCCAAATTTATTTTTAATTATAATATGATAAATAATGAGAATATTCTTTCAAAATTTATTAATTTGAATTGAAAATTGGATAAATTCATGGTTCATGATAAACTCGCAATCATTATGATTAATAAGAAAAGGAAAAGGGACCCAAGACTTAAAAATGGTCTAAAGCTCCTGAGCACCATCCTTCCAAGAAGAAGAATATCTAGAGGTCGGGCAATAAAAAGGGAACAATATGTTTTGCATGTAAAAATTCAGGCCATTAGAAGAGGAACTATTCCCATAAGCAAGGGGAAGCTAAAGGTGTGTTCATTATTTAGTGAAATCATTCCATATCTACACATTGGGTATTAGATATAGTATATGGTGCTCACATCTGTATCCAAATATAGGAACCAGGTATATTTTGAAATATTTTCATAGGAGGGGTGGATCTGAGGGGTGTTAATGGAGTGAGGATGTCTTCCTTATCTATTAGAGACTACCACCACTCATTTCCAACATGAATTATTTTGGTTTTAAAATATTTCTATTATGTGCCTATGGTTTCCAATAACATAAATTCTAAATCATATCTAGATGTAGATGGGTTTATTTTCAATTTTGGAAATAAAAGTTGTTTTTTTATAATGACAACATATGTTATGGTATGACACATATAAATAACTGTAATTATGTATTAAATTATGTAAACCAAGTTTTGGAAATTGATAATGAATCATGTTCACATGACTCATATAACACCCATCATTTACATCAGCGTCTTGGTATTGTAAACGAGAATAATTTGACAAAGCTCTATCAAGATGATTATTTGGACCCCTTAGATCTAAAAACACTTGATAGACATCATTCTAGTTTATAATGAAAAAATTATTGAACCACCATTTTTTATATAGGGTGAAAGGCCCACAGAGCTTCTAGGATTTGTACACACTGATTTGTGTGGACTATTTTTAGTAGAATCTATAGGTGGATATTATTACTTCGTAACTTTTATTAGTGACTATAGTAGATATGGTCATGTCTAATTAATGATGTATAAGCCTGAGTCCTTTGAGAAATTCAAGGATTTCAAGAATTAATTAGAGAATCAACTTGGTAAGAAGATAAATAATATTCAATTGGATTGAGGTGGTGAATATCTTAACCAATATTTCATCATATTTTTAAGAGAGTTTGGGATTATATCTCAAATCAAGCCACTTTATACACCACAGTGGAATGGTGTTAGTGAAAGGAAGAATCATACATTGTAACACATCGTAATGTCGATAATGAGTCATGCAGATCTTCCATTATCCTTTTGGGGATATGAATTAAAAATTGCGGTATAAAAATTAAACCGTGTTCCAACTAAAGTGTAAAATGGAATTACCATTGATTTATGGAGTGTAAAGAAACTTGTTTTTTCACATAAACATGTAAGGGGTTGTGAGGAATTTGTTAAGGCATTCTCAGGAAACAAACTTGCACTCTTAGGCACAAAGTGTTTATTTACATGGTATCCTAAGGAAACAAAGAGATACTACCTATAAAACTCCTCAGATAAGAATTTGAATATCACAAGACAAGACATATTTTTTTAGAGGGAGAACATCCTCTAAAAGGATAGTGGGAACAATATTTAATTCAATGATGTAGATGCTCAAGATACACAAGTGATAAAGTAAGAATAGGTTCCATTGTTCTTCACAAAATAAGTAGTTCATGAAACACAAGTATTGTGTATGACTGTAAGAGGGGTAAGAGAACTTGAGTGATATGTTTTTCTAGTCACCAAAGATGGATACTCATTATTGTTTGAAAAAGATGAACCTATCTTCTATAAGGAGGCAGTAAAAAGCTCAGAAGTTGCAAGATAGCAAGAAGCCATGAATTCTGAAATGGATTCCTTATATCATAACCAAGTTTTGGTACTAGTTCATGTTCCATTTCATGTAAAACCCATTGGATGAAAATGGGTATTCAAGAGAAAAATAGACATGGAAGGTAAAGTAAACATTTATAAATAATGGATAGTGGCTAAAAGGTTTAAATAAAATCAAGGAATTTAATATTATGAAACCTTTTCACCAGTTCCCATGTTTAAATCCTTTATAATTTTTCTTACTACAGTAGCATACCATGACAATGATATTTTAAATATGGATTTAAAAACCAAATTCCTTAATGGGAACCATAAAGAAGATGTCTATATGATAAAAATAGAAGGATTTGTGACTCCAGGTAATTCCAACATAATATTTAAGTTGAAAATATCCATTTATAGATTGAAGAAAGTATCCAGGTCATGGAAAATTTGATTCAAAGAATGCATAAAAGAATTTGGTTTCATTAAGAATGAATGTGAGACATGTTTTTAAATGATTTTTAGTTGAAATGTGCTCTTTATCCTAGTAGTATATATTTCTTACATATTACTTATTAGAAATGACATACTAGTCTTAAAGTTAGTTATGTACAGGTTAAACAAGTGTTTCTATATGAAGGATTTGGGTGTAGAAGCCTATATTATAGGTATCAATATAATTTATGATAGATCCAAGAGGTTGTTGGGGATAATTATAATTACACATGTTGAACAAATAATAAATAGATTTAGTGTTGAACAATCCAATATGGGATTGGTTTTAATGTCACGTGGTTAATATCTTTCTAAGAAAATGTTTCCCTAAACACAATAGAAGAAAGAGATAATGAGTAAGATCCCATATGCTTCTATGATGGGATAAATCATGTATTCCATGTTATGTAAAAGACTTGATGTTTCTTATGCATTAAACATGGCAGGAAGATATCAATCATATCTAGAAGAACAATACTAGACTTCTGTTAAGGCCATTCTTAAGTATCTGAGAAGAACTAAGCATATGTTCCTGGTGTATGGAGGAGATGAGGAGATGGTCATCAGGGTTTATACTAAGGATGGTTTTTAGACAGATCAAAATGATCTGAAGTCTCAATCAGTATATTTTTTCTATCCCAACAAAGGATTCGTGACCTGGAAGAGTTCAAAGCAGCCAGTTGTTACTGATTTAACAGAAGATTCTGAGTATATAGAGGTTTATGATGCAGCCAAGGAAGATATTTTGATTTAGAACATTATCCAAGATCTTGATGTGGTTCTTGGTAGTAAGGACCCAATAACATTGTATTATGATAATATTGTATTGATGAATTTTGTAAAAGAGCCAAGGACACACCCATAGATAAATAACATACTCAGAAATTATCACCTATAGAGGTATTTATATCAGAGGGGTGAAGTAGTAGTAAGTAGAGTACATAAGGAAGATAACATGGTGGACCCATTGACTAAAGGCCCATATCAACATAGGCATTAGTATCATGTGAGAGCTAGTGGACTGAAGGTTGTTAGCAGTTGGTTCTAGTGCAAGTGGGATTCTATTGGATTTGGTTCCCTCTAACCAACTTATTGAGTATTTTGATAAATTTTATTCATGGTTTTTAATGTTAATAAATTACTTATCACATCATGTTTGTTCTTATAAATGAAATCATTTGTGATAATGTCCTAAGAGTATATGTTACACTAAAAGGTCATAACAATTACCCACTATGATGAGAACCTCAAATTGTTACAGCACTATTCTTCAATAAATTTTAAATAAATAGATGATATCATTTGAGGGACACAAATGATACAAGAGATAAGGGGTAGAGATTCATATGAATATGAGGCATATTCTCATAGTGTACACTATTAGTAACATCCAATATGATATTACAAAAAATGAGACCTACTAGTATGAAATCCACATTTATATGTTTCATTGGATGTTCCTATCTATGAATGTGTGTATTAGTCCTTAGACTTTTAGATTATTGTTAATAAATATTTTGATTCAAGTACTTTGATTTATTGACAAAAATCATAATGACATGTGTTCACAGTGAGGTAGGATGTATTGGGTGCTTCATGATTAATATTGCATTAATGAATAATCTGAGAAAATATTTATCCCTTTTTTTCTTTAATGGAAGTTGATATATCAGTCCCTTTGATGGAAATGATATATTCTAAATAAATCCATTTCCATAGGTGAGTTCAATTTTTGAAAAGTCAAAGGAAGATAAATTGAGAACAAAGGATGATGACACTAGCATGTAGCCTGCTTGATTAGAGATATCACGATAAATAATTATATTACACAGTAAGTATCTATATGAGGTAACATATCATTGAGGCATTAACTTATTTTTCTATTGGTTCCTTGGTGTGTTACAAGGCACTAAATTTGGACTTTAGGCTGCTTCACCTTATTCCACTGAGAAAGAGGCCAAGTGGGTCACAGACTAAGTGTATCTAGAATTTTAGTTAAATAATATATTATTATTTATAATTTAACAAGTTGAATAAATATTATTCTCATTCATTGTTTAATAATTATTCATGTATTCTTGATCACATATATTCTATCATCGGTTATTCGAGAGAATATACTGTGAGTAGAATATTAAATAAATATTTATTTTATATTTAGTTTATATAATATTTATTAATTTATTAGAAAATAATTGAGTGTTATTTATTTAATAAATAAATAAACATTATTCAAGGTCTGATAATTATTTTTGAATAATGGTGGACTGAGTTTAATGGTCCTCTAATAAATAATAAATATTTAATATTATTTAATTAAATAATGCTTAATTTTAATTCGTATGTTAAGCACATGTAGAGAAATGAGAATATATTTTTAATTATTTGACTTGGGGTTTTTCTAGGATTAAATAAATAATTATGGGCACTTATGCAATTATTTTATTTTTAACCCATAATTCTGGGCACTTATGCAGTTATTTTATTTTTAACCCTAGAAATATAAATACACAATTATGTTATTTTCTCAAGAGAGAAAATTCATTTGTGTTAGTTGTGTACAATGGATTTGGATAATCCTCTCAAGACTAGAGAAATCCATTCTACAAGAATTCTCCCAATAATGAAGAGAAATCCTCCTCCACCAGATCAAGGAGAACGTTTTGTAAGGGGTTCTTGAAGTGATCAATGATGGATAATGCAAGCAGAATGATCTATCGTGCTAGCACCCATAGATTCCTTTGGTGACATTTGATGATTTTTGGAACATCTGTGGATCACTATTGGAGGAAATATACATTTGGTTTCTACAATTCAATGACAATGTACTTCAGATTTATCAACCAATTCATCAAAGAAGAAATGATTCCTTAAAATATTTATTTATTTATTGAAATTAATTATAAATAATTTGTGTTGATTCTCTCTATATTTCTAGATTAATTATCCATTGTCTATTTCATTGATTTCATTCCATGTCTCATGATTTTCATGATTGTATAGATCTCATATTGATCATCAATACTGGATAAAAAAGAAAAGTTGGGCACCTCCCATCACATGCTTCTTTTGTGCCCAGAACCTACACAAAACACCATGGGGAGACTGAGAATAATCACCTAAGGTCTCCCAACCATTAAGGGTTTTACATAAACATTGAAAATTAGTGTCAATTTATTTTCTATGATGAATCTAATCATAAAAAATATTAATTAGATTACATATAAATGAATAACACATACCCATCAACATATTCCACGTCAAATATAATCTCAGAAAATAGAATCATCAGAGACTAATGTTCTACTGATTCCTTCAAGTCCTAAGTTAGTAACTTCTTATTTAACACAATAAAGACCAGATTTCCTTTTTTAGGTGTGTATAAAATATCAAAATAAAATGTTTGAAGATACCCAACACAACATCATTGACATAAATTTAGGTATATCTGAGTAAAAATATACGTCATGGTATATAATTCTAGTATATAGAAAAGTAATCAAAAAAATAGGTAGTGGAACTAAGTATTGAGAGTATGTATCACCACAACCAAGTCAGTATCTGGTTTTGGATAATTATTCTTTGAATTTGGTTAGATCAATAGTCCACCACCTCTTTCCCATGCATCAGAACACATGATAATCTTGTACCTGAGGTATCACATAAAACATCATATTCCAAACCAAGTTCTGAAAGAATCTAAACTAGATCAGATGTAATCTACACCTTCAGTTCCTCAAATGATATTTTACACTTAATATTCCACTGGAACATAGCACCCTTATGGGTTAATATTTTCATTGGATATGAAGGACTGGAGAAATCCTAAAAAACTACCTATAATAACCAGTTAATCCCAGGAAACTCATAATCTCAAACACATTTCTAGGATTCTCCCATGATAACACAACCTGAATCCTTTCAAGATCCACTAAAATTCCCCAATGAGATATAACATGTCCCATAATCTTCACTTATTGTATCCAAATTTTACATTTAGAAATCTTTTTTCATAAGATATGTTTCTTCTGGATTCAAAGGGTGATATCCAAATGTTCCTTGTTTTCTTATAATTACTTGGATTATAAAAAAATATCATCCATAAAAATAAAAAAAACATCTAATAATCGATGAAAGATCAAATTAATCAATACCAAAAATACCATGGCCGTGTAAGTAACACCGAATAGTATAACTAAGAACTTGAAATACCTATACCATCTTATAAACACTATCTTAATTATATCCTCTTCTCATACCCTTAAATGGTGATACCCCGACTATAGGTCAATCATAGAAAACCATTGGGCTCCTCTAAGTTGGTCAAAGATATCATCAATCCCAGGGAAAAGGGTATTTTTTCTTAATAGTCAAAAGATTACACCCTTATTAATCAGCATAAATCCGGAGGATTTCGCCTATCTTGTTTTGAAAAGTGAACTAGAGAAGCCCAAGGTGATGCACTATGATAAATAAATACCTTGGAATAAATATTCTAAAGCTAAAATTTAAGCTTCTTTAACTTAGAAGGTTCTATATGATATGAAGTAATAGTAATGAGTCTCATCATATGGAGTATTTTAATTGTTAACTTGTTATCTTTGTAAGGTAGTAACCCATAAAAATAAACATGAAAGACATCATGGTACACACTCTCCACTGTATGAAGTAAAATGTACAAAATTTGGTCATGGTAATCAAGAAAAACCTCCAACAATTAGAATAATATAATTCTAATATATGGGACCACATTGCTCGCCCCCTATGATCTAGGATCCTACTAACCCTAAAAGGAATGAGTGACTCCATTTGAAGAAAGAAAATTGATCTCGATAATGGTAACAACTAATCTGGACCTTTACACTAATCATCTAATCTATTCTAATAGTATGGAATAATTTATAAATATCAATAACTAAGAAATCACACATAAATTTGAAGTATGAAATCATCACTTAAAACATAGTACATTTAAAACATTATTCCTTACTATTTCTCAAGGGGGTGGAATGATCCATCACGGATTCCATAAGAAACAAGAATAAACCAAAAAAATTAATCAACCTAAATGATATAAAAAATGAGATGAACCAATATAAAATAAATCTTCGACCATACATGACAAAATAAACAATGTACCTCTAATAGTTTTTTTCCTCACTTCAAATTCATATAGTGCATATTTTTATACATAAAGATGACCAACCTCATATACTCCCTAAGTTATCTTCACTATAAGAGAATACCACATGGTATAGGAATTATATCCACTACCCTTTGATGCATCAAAAAGATACTGATATCCTTTGGAAAGAGTAGATCCAAGTCTACTTCCTTAATTTATTCTCCCATAAAATTCTTAAGGTGAATGGGTTATCCACAATGATTGCATCTCCTATGTGATTATGTATAGTTAGGATTAGTATGAATTGGTCCCCCACTCCAATATAAAGACACAATATGTTATCCCAAATAATCCTTCAAAGTTGGTCCTGATTTAAACTAAACACCCTTATTATGCCTAATTTTTTATCCAAATAACACACCTTGACTACTTCCCAATGCAATAGAAGCACCACAGAAACCCATATTCCTAGATCGGTACCACTATAAGCCATAACCAATCCCAAGTAGTGTCACCACACTTTTAGATGGGTATTTTCACTGATACCATTTTGTAATAAACCATCTCGAGTCGACATGATGTGTCACCCAAGATTACCCACCCCAAGGTAGAGATCAACACATAAACCAAAACATGTCTTAAGTCTAACATGAAGAAGATAAAATATCAGAGTAAAATGTATAAGAAATTTACATATTCAATTTATTTAGAAAAACATGAAAAAAAATAAAAAACCCATAAGAAAAACTAAATATGATCAGAACCAAGTCTCTACATGACCATCCATCACCACCAACCCAACTCACTATGATGAAGATATCTAACAAGAGAAGTAAGTTATGTGACACCCTTACCTTTACTTGTGTCCTACAAAACTATATTTTTCTATTCCCAAAGGAATATATAGGATTATGAGGAAAACACCTAGTATAATTCTATTATGAATCAATAAAATTTCTGTCACCATGGACCCATTAGTTCTATATTTAATAAAGAGCAGGTTTCATAAAGCTATTTCCTTTGAAAAATTTTTAAATAAAATAACATTTGGTTTTCCCTTTATAATGATCTATATTCAAAGCTATAGGAATTTGAATATAATCATGAATGAAATTATATAGGGAAATAATCAAATAATTCCTGACTCAGATGGTAACAATGTGATCTTATAAAACATGATATAGTACCACCATATAATAAACCAATCACAAGTTGGGCTCTATCTAATTGGAATATATATTAATATATGAAATGGAATACTAAGTTAGAAATACCATGAATATGACTAATATAGATTACTACCATAGTCTATTGATATCATAATCATACCCCTAGTGGTGCCACTCTAATTAAGCATTATAAGTTTCCATAACCTAACACACCCAAGGCTCCTAATGTGCAATGTTTTCCAAAAAATCTAGGTAAACCATATTCACAATTTTATAAAAAATTTACACAACATAATATTCACCAGTTCTGTGCTAAAAAATATATTTTAGGGTCAAAAACTATCTTTGGGTCATTTCATTGGCCACATGGTGTGCAAAAACTATTTTTAATGAAAAAACCAATTCACAAGCCACCCAAGATGTAATTTCATAAATAAAACCTTCTATATTTAAAATCCATCAATTTTATAAATCAAACTGAATTAATTTACAATTAAAAATAGTAAATCAAGGGATAAAACCATTATATAGATACATCTACATTTCCCAAAGAGAGAACTTAGTCATCTTTAGAAATGGGGATTGGGAACAATGTGATGGGATACTCAAAATAAAACATCCATAAGAAACATCATCAAATACCCATAAACCCCTATAGATCAGTAAATCACATCCAAATTGGGTTCCAATGGATCTTGGGTAAAAGATATTGAGGATACATCTAGATATAAGAGGAAAAATCAAGAGGAAAACAAATTATACCTCAATTAGATCTACCCAAATCGATCAAGAATCACCAAAGAACCGAGGAGAGAGTCCTATAGAGCTTAATAGAGGGTATAGTTAATGATAATGAGGGATTAGGAGTATATGATACTTAAAAATGACCAGGGAGTCATGTTGATTTTAAAAGTGTATTATTTTTTATGAATAGCCACACAGTTAGAAAATGATGATCAAGCTATGTGAAATACTCTAGACAAAACACATCCCCTTTCACGGTTTCTTTGGTGATCCACATTGTTAGACAAACCATACTCAACCATGAAAACAACTAATGGAGCCAACAGATCCATGTATCATGGTTACTATTAACCATGCGCCTAAACCATGTAGCTAACCTGTTATATCCAAATATCTAAAATTTTGACCCTCATACCCCTTAATCCATTAAAATATCAAAAGATACAAACCAAGCTCAAAAATAAAACATACATGTGACCTGGAGGGAGTCACATGATAACCACAGGCTAGCATCATGCACTAGCATATCAAAACATATTCGATGTGAGTTATTTCTCTCTCAAAAACCGAAATCTTATCATCATGGATTTCACCTAAAAAATTTGGAATTTCTATCACACCTATACCTATACTCAAAAATCCAAAACTAATAAACATACTCTTTAAAAAACTTCTTTGAAAACAACTGAATGGACTAAAACTTAATTATACATATTTATAATTTCAACTACAAATATTGAGTCCTTACACACTAATGACCTTTTAGGTTTTGAGTTTTAGAGATTTAGTAAAAACCATTAAATAATAAAAAACATATATTTTCCATTTAATGTAAATTTTATATGACGCCCTGACCCCAGTTACCTAGAGTCAGTGCATTATCTTAATATATTGGCATGATTACAAGGAATCAAGTCCCGAAGGACCGATCTATTTAGCAGTCTTGGAAAATAGATTACATACATGAATGTTACATTACACTTCATAACATACAAAACAACATAAATAATCCTTTATGAATTCCATTATTCCCTTTTCTTAACCCTTCATATCAATCACAATACACTTCTTGGAATCCTGGAAAAAATAAAAACATAGAAAGGGGTGAGCTCAGATGCTCAGTAAGGATAACAATACAGCGGAAACTTTCATAAATAAGCATAAACATTTATGGCAATGTATAACTAAAAAAAAGATTTTTAAACTTGAAATTAATCATAATATGGAAAAAATGAAATGAAATATTTCCATTTACTTATTCACATGGACATTATACTAGTCGAATAATCACATGAAATATCACTAACCACTTTCATAATGATGGAATGCATAATGCCAGACTATCATAAGCACGTAGCCAAGGCCTCGTGCCAAGACTACAGATAATATTTTGTCAAGGCCTTGTGCCAAGACACCAGTTTGTCTCAAGAGACCTATCGATTCATTGAGGAGCTATAGCGGGCTCCACCCATCACTTACTAAGTCCAATTCATTCCTCATATGAATAGGTTTAAACATAACATAAACATTCGTATTAAAACTCCATGCGAAATGTAAATATTTTCTCCATAAACCATTAATGATATAAAAATAACACATCCACAATCAAACATATCACAAAAACTTCAATGGATGTTTTTTATAATAAATAAACTGCAGATATGCTTAAAATCCATCAAAGGATGTTGACATAGATGAAAATGATGAGTAAGACTTTTTGAGAGAAATATGCTTTTTGTAAAATCATTTAAAATTAAAAAATTTATAAAGGAAGTAATTTAAAATGTATTTTTGAATCAAAGTGTCCCATACCACTTTGAAACTTTTGAAAAGAATTAACATTTCAAAACATTCATGTCCATATAAATAAATCCTAAAAATCATTTTGAAAACATGGACATTAATTAAAATGATTTATAAAGATAAATCTTTAAAATATTTGATATTAAGATCTTGATAGAGAGTACCTTTCAAAATATTTAAAATATTCATTTTGAAATCATTTTTATGAAAAATGGACATGGATGATAAAAATTTCCCTAGTAAATACTTCCACATAAACAATCTCGGATAATAATGAGATTGAGGAATTAACCCTTACCAATTTGGTAACTTACGAAAAATACAACCCATGAAAGGGGTATCATTCAATGAATATGTAAATACACATATATTAAAGTGTATTACACAAAGAATACAATTTTGGGCAGTATATAAACTACACAAAAGGTAATAATGGAAATATGGCATGAATCTCACGGGAATAAGGTGTGAGATGAAAACCCATTACCTTGCTCTTTCCTATAGTCGAGGGTATGTTTAACCTCATGTACGAAGATCGCAGTATGTTATTAAATTATACCAGAACCATATTAATATTTATCATATCATACATGATTCATTTATTACTTTATACTATCCATTTAATAATAATTTTCATGTTAAATTAACATTTCTGGTAATAATCGTTTTCTT
Organism: Viscum album; assembly: GCA_963277665.1. Lineage (NCBI taxonomy): Eukaryota > Viridiplantae > Streptophyta > Magnoliopsida > Santalales > Viscaceae > Viscum > Viscum album. Next base: position 792,535,485 of record OY728148.1, read on the forward strand.
TATCGTACGTGTTTTAACTTGTTACTCTTGATTGTATCACTTATATCATGATTTAAATAATTAAAAAATATAAAAAACAATAAATATATCATATGTATTTAGAATATAAATATGTATAATAGACATATATATGAAATGGAAAACACAATTTATGGAGACGGTAGTTCATACGTACGCATAAACGCTGTTTCTATTTTCATATTGTATTGAACGTAAGTAAGTGAATAAGATATATATTAGTACATAAATACTTATATATATAAATATATATATCTCCAGTAGCATTATTATTTCATATATTACATACTTATTAGTAATATATGTTTTTATAATCGTCGATGAATGGTGAACTTGGAAATGAATCTCATCACGTCGTGGAAACGGTAATCTGTACGTATGCACGAGCGAAAATATCATTCTTTTGATATTAAAATAATATATAATTGGATGGTATATCATATATACATAATCCTTATAATGTTATATTTATTATTTACATCAAATACACATCATTATTATACTCATCCAAATAATAATGTATTGAATAACAATTACACCACGACGTGGAGATGGTAAGTCGTACGTACGCACGTATGGTGACATTTCATTTAAAGGATGGATAGAATACTGAATATGGTTGTACCATATTTATAATAACATCATAGTATATAAGAGATACATGATTTAATATTTTAGAATATAAATAACAAAGAATGAAAAAGTTGAAGAAGAAAGGAACTTGAAAAAGGGTGGTGAAGACGTTACCTCTTCTTCGGGTTCTTCCTTTTGATTTGATCAAAAGGGCTCCTTAAGTCGGCTTTCTGATAAAACTAAGGACTCTACGATGAATTGGAGGAAGTTTAGAGAGTATTTGGGTAGGTTTTTGCCGAACCAAAAGGCTTTGAAAGTGTGAATTAATGAGAAGTGTGAGTGCCCTTTTATAAGAGGGGTGAGGTGCTCTTTTGGAAAAGCTAAAAATATTATTTTATAATAAATTCATATTCGGTTTATAATGGCTCCAAATTGGATTATTTAAAGTTTAAGGTGGGTATAAGTATAAAAACACTCAACCAATATATTTTATACAGGTTTTTTCATTATATTAACCTTATATTTTAGTTTAAACTCTTAGTTAATTAGATTGACATTTACCATGTCACTTTGTATTTTTATATTATAAAGTTAATAAACTTACCATATACAACCAAGAGACTTCCAAGTGGTCCATTAATGATCACCTATCATGATATATGTCTCTTGGCTGAACATTATATTTTTAGGAATTGAATATCAATTAATAATATAATAGTTGTTTTAAAACTCTTTTATGTCAATTTTCACAATATTTAATAATTGATTTTTTATAAAGTCTTAGAAACATTATTAATTAAAAAATAATTCATTTAATAAATTATAACATCTCATATTAACCTATGAAATTATTTTATGTCTTAAAAACTTTCAAATTATATTTATTTTAAAATTTATAATACCAATTATTTTATTCTTTCATTAATAAAGAAAATATTGCATCATTATTGTGTCTTATATATTTTTACTTTTTCAATGTCTAAAAATTATAAATAAAATATCATTATGTATGAAATAGTTTTATCTTTCTAATTAATATTTATAATCTATAATATAACATATATAACCTAATGTAAAAAAAATTCTAAAAGATAAAAGCTTATGTCATTTTTGTATTTACATTATCTTAATTAATATAAAGCGTCCCTACCACCTAAAAGTGACTCCATGGGGTCCCAAAATCGACCCAAATATGCCCATGGTCGGACATGTATCCACCAATAAGGTTAGAAATGTTTTAGTGTAAAATATTATTATTATAATATTATTTGTTTACCCTTATTTACCGGATTTAACCTTTAACCATGGTAAATAAAATATTTACTGAAGCAATTATTCAAAATGTCTAAAAATAAAAGTAACCTATTTACACAATTTGGACATCCTGATTCCAAATATGGAATCCATTTTTCCAAATTCAAAACACATAAGTGGCAGAAATTAATTTAAAATTAATTCCTGCTGTCAAAACAAAAAGCGTGTTTTTAAGATATAATAACTATCAAAAGATTGACACTTTTTTATGTCCGGTTTTATTGTGAAATTATTTCCAATGACCAAAATTGTATTAAATGGTAAAAATATATTATAAATATACTTTAAAACCACTCAAATTCATAATTTATCACTATTAATTATTTTGATTAAATAAGTTGTTTATAATTAAAGTTTAGTAATTTTAACTTTTCATCAAAATATAAAAGTTATCCGAAAGGTACCAAAATTTCACCCTAGGCTAAATTTGATATTCCAAATCCAAAAATAAATTCCATTTTTAGAGATAAAATTTATTAAATTTCAAAAAGTAGGTATTACTATTCATAACGGCTACTTTGATTGGTTGCGGTGTGTTAGAGTCTCGAAGTTGCGTACAATGCAAGCTATTGCTTTATTCAAAAGGAAATGTATCATGGTATCTTGGGGTGTTAAATTATCCCCAGCATTAAATAATTATGTACTCGCAATTTGAAATTGTTATTTGAAAATAAAAGGTTTAAAATAGAAAATACCTTTGTGCAAAACCCATATCGGAAATAGGTTTAATAAAATTTATTTTTAATAAGAGGGAAAGGGAAAAGAAAAAGTCACCACCAAATTATAATCTTGGATAGTACAACATTGGTGAAAATTAGAGACACATAAATGGAGGGAAAACGTAAATATTTTTAGGGAGTGATTGAGGTCATCAATCACAAACAAGTGTAAAATTGAGGGCCTCAAAGCCTTCAATCTAAGGTGATTTAAAATATTATTAGTTCAACAAAACATAAGGTATTAGGATAACACATTTTTGGTTTTAATAATCCTTCAATAAAGTATAAGAATTAATTTCTTTATAGAATAAGTGGGGAAAAAATATATACATGACAAGTAGAGTTTCATCCTTTAACTAATTTCTACCACAAACTCATCTTTCACTCTAAAAGATATTAGAACATAAAAAAATATTCTATTTATCCTATTCATTTGGGGTTAAAAAATGAATTTATATTTCATCTACTAGACCTTATTAAAATAAACTACATTATTTGACCCAGGACATCTCGTGGGCCAGTGGTAGGTGATACACCCTTGTCGCCCTTCGATTGCGAGTTCAAGTCTCGTAGCCTTGCCGGTCACGACGGGTTCTCGCCCGACATCCGGGTTGTCCTTTTATGGCAATCCAAAATTAATCTCAAACTGGAATTATTCGAAATACTTCTTTCCAAACTCATAGTAAAAAATTTATAAGCAAGGTAAACACAATGAAGACCCTTTTTACCGCTTAATAACATGTGAACACCTTCATCATGTATTCTTATAAAACACTGCTACATCCTGAATTACCATAAAACCTTATTGTTTACATTCAAGATCCCTTATTCCTTATAGAATAATGAATATACTACTTCTATCCAAAAATGTTGTAAACTTCAATAATTATGGAAATAGAAATCATTAATCAGTTTCAAGGTAGTCAAGAATATCCAATATAATTTATTCAAATCAACCATCTCTTATTGCAAAATCACTACCTCATTATCAGAACCATATTATGTTTTATCTTTCTCTCAACCATATATTTTCCAAAAATTTAACCTGTTATTGAGACACTTTTCTTGGTTCCACACAATCTCGAGTCCTTAATGAAATAGTACTGCAGTACAATCCTTATATACTCCATAATTATTATAACCAGTACATTGTTGATACAACACTCAAACGACATAATTCTCTAATAACAACATAACAACTCTAGTCATTCCTCCTCCTCTGTAGTAGTATCATAACTTGATTATTATCCAACAGCATCATTTGGGTCATACTCTGGTTATTTGGAAATTGGTTCACGTAGTGTCCCAACTCCTTGCAGATGAAGCATTGTACATTTGAAACCCTTTTCTTACCCTTGAAGTCACGTACATGGTTTCCTTTTTCTCCACACTTATAACAAACTCCCATTCCTTTCGGGCAACTTCTAGGGTGTTTCTTCCCACAGTTATCACATATGGGAAAATTCTTCTTTTCCCTCTTCCCTTTATCCATCTTTCTCTCTTCCATCCTTTTCTTCTCTTGCTTCCCTTCAAAGTCATAAGACTCAGTAAACTCTTTACTTATCTTATCAACACATGATATTATTTCTTCATATGATGATAATACGTGGGAGACTATTTCCGTTATAAATGATGGCTTAATACCATGAAAGATATGATCATTCTTATTCTTTGGATCATACGTATTACTGGAGTTTGCATTCCTTCTACTGGGCGCCATTTCTATACAATAGCATAAACTAGGCCAGTTTTTGAATTGCAATGGATAATTCCAAACTTGTAAAATACCTAACGCAAATTGAAAAGTTTATAGATATAATCCATAATCATAAAAATGTTTTCTTTGAGTAAATATATACTCATGAGCCCTTGATAATGGTTTTTAATGAAAATAAGAATTATCCTAAGCATATCCTCCGAGAGTGTCATAACCTACAGTGTAGCAAGTCCCATTGTCGTGCACTAGTTCTCGTTCAAGTCTAGATCAAAGTGGTGTTTTTGGGTTTTACACCTAGGTACATCTTTTCCAGAGCCGCCTCTACCTGCTCATATCTAGACAGGGATTTATTTCTTGGAAAACTCATAAAATCTCTACAATACCAAAATTATAGGAAGTTCTTCTATACTAATCCTCAAAGTCAATCTTAGAGCTATGTGCTCTAATCAGAGTTTATCTGAATCTAGTTTCCAAGGTTATTGCTAAACTTCCTCTGATACCAACTATATCACCCCGACCCCAGTTACCCAGAGTCAGTACATTATTTTAATACATTAGCATGATTACAAGGACTCAAGTCCCGAAGGACTGATCAGTTTAGTAGTCTTGGAAAATAGATTACATACATGAATGTTACATTAAACTTCATAACATAAAAAAAACATAAATAATCCTTTATAAATTCCATTATTCCATTGTCTTAACCATGCATATCAATCACAACACACTTCTTGGAATCCTGGGAAAAATAAAAACATTGAAAGGGGTGAGCTCAGATGCTCAGTAAGGATAACAATACAGTAGAAACTTTCATAAATAAGAATAAACATTTAAGGCAAAGTATAACTAAAAAAAATCCTTTTAAACATGAAATTCAGCATAATATGAAAAAAAATGAAATGAAATAATTCCATTTACTTATTCACAAAGAAATTATACTAGCCGAATAATCACATGCAATATCACTAACCACTTTCATAATGATGGAATGCATAATTCCATACTATCATAACCATGTAGCCAAGGCCTCATGCCAAGAATAAAAATAATATTTTGTCAAGGCCTCGTTCCAAGACACTAGTTTGTCTCATGAGACCTACCGATGCATCGAGGAGCTATAGCGGGCTCCACCCGTCACTTACTAAGTCCAATGAATTCCTCATATGAATAGGTTTAAACATAACATAAACATTCGTATTAAAACTAGCATACGAAATGTAAATATTTTCTCCATAAACCATGAATGGTATAAAAATAACACATCCACATTCAAACATATCACAAAAACTTAAATGGATGTGTTTTATAACAAATCAACTTCAAATAAGCTTAAAATCCATCAAAGGATGTTGACATAGATGAAAATGATGAGTAAAACTTTTTGAGAGAAGTATCCTTTTTGTAAAATCATTTAAAAGTCACACATTTATAAAGTAAGTAATTTAAAAGAGATTTTTGAATCAAAGTTTCCCATACCACTTTGAAATTTTGAAAAGAATTAACATTTCAAAACATTCATGGCCATATAAATAAATCCATAAAATCATTTTGAAAACATAGACATTAATTAAAATGTTTTATAAAGATAAATCTTTAAAAAATTTCATATTATGATCTTGATAAAGAGTACCTTTCGAAATCCTTAAGATCTTCGTTTTGAAATCATTTTTAAGAAAAATGGAAATGGATGATAAAAATGTCACAGTAAATACTTACACATAAACAATCTCAGATAATAATGAGATTGAGGAATTAACCCTTACCAATTTAGTAACTTACGAAATATACAACCCATGAAAGGGGTATCATAAAATGAATATGTAAATACACACACATTAAAGTGTATTACACAAATAATATAGTTATGGTCAGTATATACACAACACAAAAGGTAATAGTGGCAATATGGCATGAATCTCATGGGAATAAGGAGTGAGATGAAAAACCCTTACCTTGCACTTTCCTTTAGTCGAGGGTACGTTTATCCTCCTGTGCAAAGATTGTAGTATGTTATTAAATTATACCAGATCCATATTAATATGTATGATATCATACATGATTCATTTATGACTTTATACAATCCATTTAATAATAAATTCCATGTTAAATTAACATTTCGGGTAATAATCGCTTTCTTTATCGTACGTGTTTTAACTTGTTACTCTTGATTGTATCACTTAGATCATGATTTAAATACTTCCAGAATATAAAACATGATAAATATATCATATATATTTAGAATATAAATATGTATAATATACATATATATGAAATGGAAAACATAATTTATAGATACGGTAGTCTGTACGTACGCATAAACGTTGTTTCTATTTTCATATAGTATTGAACGGAAGTATGTGAATAAGATATATGTAAGTAAATAAATAATTATATATATAAATATATATATCTATAGTTGCATTATTATGTCATATATTACATACTTATTAGTAATATATATTTTTATAATCGTCGATGAATGGTGAACTTGGAAATGAATCTCATCGCGTTGTGGAGACGGTAATCCGTACGTACGCACGAGCGAAAATATCATTCTTTTGATATTAAAATAATATATAATTGGATGGTATATCATATATACAGAATCCTTATAATGTTATATTTATTATTTACATCAAATACACATCATTATTATACTCATCCAAATAATAATGTATTGAATAATAATTACACCATGACGTGGAGACGGTAAGCCGTACGTACGCACGTATGGTGACATGTCATTCAAAGGATGGATAGAATACTGAATATGGTTGTACCATATTTATAATAACATCATATTATATAGTAGATACTGTAATTATTATTTTATAATATAAATAACAGAGAAAGAAGTAGTTTAAATAGAAAGGAACTTGAAAGAGGGTGGTGAAGACGTTACCTCTTCTTTGGGTTCTTCCTTTTGATTTGATCAAAGGGCTACTTAAGATGGCTTTCTGATCAAAATAAGGCTTCTAGGATTAATTGATGGAATTTGATATCATATTTGGATAGGGTTAGGACGAACCAAAATGCATTGAAAGTGTGAATTAATGAGAAGGGGGAGTGCCCTTTTATAAGAGGGGTGAGGGGCACTTTAGGAAATGCAAGAAATATTATTTTATATTAAATTTATATTCGGTTTCTAATGGCTCAAAAGTGGATTATTTAAAGTTCAAGGTGGGTATATGTCAAAAATCACTCAACCAATAGATTTTTGATAGGTTTCGGTCATTTTATTAACCTTATCTTTTATTTTAATCTCTTAGTTAATTAGATTGACATTTACCATGTCACTTTATATTTTTATATTATATAGTTAATAAACATACCATATAAAACCAAGATACCCCCAGGTGGTCCATTAATGATAAACCTATCATGATATAAGTCTCTTGGATGAACATTAGATTTTTAGTATTTGAATATCAATTAATAATATAATATTTGTTTTAAAAACTGTTTTATGTCAATTTTGACAATATTTAATAATTGATTTTTGATAAAGTCTTAACAACATTATTACTTAGAAAATAATTCATTTAATTAATTATAACATGTCATATTAACCTATTAAATTTGTGTATGTCATCATAACTTTCAAATTATATTTATTTTAACATTTATAATACCAATTATTTGATTCTTTCATTAGTAAGGAAAATACTGCATCATTATTGTGTCATATATATTTTTACTTTTTCAATGTCTAAAAATTATAAATAAAATATCATATTGTAGTAAATATTTTTAGATTTATAATTAATATTTATAATCGAAAATATAACATATATAACCCAATGTAAAAATTGTTTTTCTAAAAGATATAAGCTTATGTCATTTTTGTATTTACTTTAACTAAATTAATATAAAGTGTCCCTATCACCTACAAGTGGCTCCATGGGATCCCAAAATCGACTCAAAGATGCCCATGGTTGGACATGTATCCACCAATAAGGTTAGGACACGTTTTAGGGTAATTTATTATTATTATAATATTATTTTTTTACCCTTATTTACCAGATTTACCCTTTGACCATGGTAAATAAAATATTTACCGAAGTAATTATTCAAAATGTATAAAAATAAAAGTTTCCTATTTACAAATTTGGACATCCTGATTACAAATATGGAATCCATTTTCCAAATTCAAAACACAGAAGTGTCAGAAATTAATTTAAAATTAATTCCCGCTGTCAAAACAAAAAGCGTGTTTTTAAGATTAATAACTATCAAAAGATTGACTTTGTTTATGTCCGGTTTAATTGTGAAATTATGTCCAATGACAAAAATTGTATTAAATGGTAAAAATATATTCTAAATATACTTTAAAACCACTAAAATTCATAATTTATCACTATTAATTATTTTGATTAAAAAAGTTGTTTTTAAATAAAATTTAGTAATTTTCACAATTCATCAAAATATAAAAGTTATCCAAAAGGTACCAAAATTTCACCCTAGGATAAAATCGATATTCCAAATCGCAAAATGAATTCCATTTTGAGAGATAAAATTTATAAAATTTCAAAAATTAGGTGTTACTATTCATAATGGTTACTTTGATTGGTTGCGGTGTGTTGGAGTCTCAAAGTTGCGTACAATGCAAGCTATTGCTTTATTCAAAAAGAAACGTATCATGGAAGCATGGGGTGTTACATTTTCCCACTATACCAAAAAGTTATTATTTAATGCTAAATCTTCAATATCTCCCACAAATAATACCTATTGAATAATTTCATATATAATAATCTTCTTCATAATCATGGGGAAAAGGAAGAATAAAAAGGGTGAACTAAAATTATCAGTAAGGGGGTAGTGTATATCAGAATCTATCAAAGAATTAGATAGGAATGAATAATATCAAAATAATAAATAAGAATCAAATAATGTCATATAATTCATCATGAGAGCCTGAAATAAATCCACAAATGACATAACAATATAAATAATCATATGGATAATAATAAATGATTTCATAGTGATGGAAATAAATTAATGGACATATTAATCCTTAATATAAGATATAATGATATTACCATTAAGGATTCACACCATGACATCATGATATTATCTTCAAGGCCTCGTGACAAGTTATCTTAATTAAAAGTGAAAAGAAAACACCAAATTACCCAAACTAGATTGTTTTATGAGACCTATCAATGCATTGAGGGGATATATAATTTTGACCCCCATCAATAACTTAATTCATTATATTTCAGTAACAATATAAAATAAATTTATAGGACTAAAATTCATAATAAACATGCCTTAGTAATCAATAAACATCTATTTTGAAATTGTAGAAATACGGGATATCAATATGTTTCCCATTTAATAAAAGGAATAACATGATCAAAATCCATCTTGAAAAATAAGGTGAGTGGTATCATTAGATCATATCCACAATGAAAAAAATGAAACATTTTAGTATGTTGACATAGAAGAAAGACACCTTTATGATATCATTAAAAATTTACTTTGAGAAGGATGAAGAAATACCCTTTTATTTTTTATACCATTTTTAGGAAATATTTTATAAATTAATGGTATTATAAATTTATTTTAAAAAAACATGTAAAATTAGAGAGTAAGTTTCTTAAAAACCTATTGATGTTTGTGGTAAAATGTGTTTGTATTTAAAATGTTTAAAAGAATATTTCTTTCACATTTTGTAAACAAAATCAAAGTTAATAAAAAAATAATTCACAAGTTAGTTTTAAATTTCATATTCAAGGAGATGAAAAGAATAATTTTTAAGAAATTACTTCAAAATATGAATATAAATAATGGAACCTTGGAAAGTCATAAAGGATAATTCCATAAATGTAGAGTTGAAGGTAAAATATTTGATGATGAAAAAAAACCATTTTAATATTTTGAAATACCTTTATTGAAACTCATAGAATTTAAAAGAGTAATAAATATTCATTCTGTAAATAGATAAAGATAAATATAAATATCATAATAAATAATACATATTAGTATTTCAAAATAATAAAAATATAATATTGGAATGAGTAAATAATATGGTCATGGAAGAGAAAGGGATTAATAGAGGGGGTGATAATTATTCTAAATAATGTTATAATTTTATGAGAAATAAATTCATCATGGGAGATCATTTGAAATAAAAAATAACTTTAACATGGTAGGAAGATAACAAAGAATTTAATAAAATCTTTTTGAGGAAAAAACTAATCATAGAATAAAGAAGTTTGGGAAGAAACATTATAAATCAATATAGGAGATTTGTGTTATCAATATCCCTTATAATATTGGTAACCTTTGAATCAAACCCACTTAAGAGATAAAACTAGAGTTTTATATGTAAATAAATTTAATTTTATGAATTATATTATAAAAATAATCTATATTTTAGTAATTTCATCACATAAAAAAGAAATAATTGGTGAATATAGCATATTTCTTAAAGAATAAAAATTGAGACAATAAACCCTTACCTTAAATATGAACTTCCAAAAAATTTATTTGACCTCTTATATAATAAACATAATCATATTAATAACTTATTTTAGAAACTTATTTATATCTAAAACATTTTATACACTCCATTTATAATTATTATCTACACATATAATTTTTAGTTATGGTTATTTTCTTCATCATATATTAAGAAATTCATTTGTTTTGTACAAGTTTTGTAATAGTGATGTTTGTACTTTTTTATTGATAAAAAATTAATCATTACTAGATTATTAAAGGTACTATAATAAAATTTACCTAATGTTTTATAAAGTTTAAATATCATTCCATGAGAGTTTTTATTACGATACGTGAAGATGAAATCGGTGATAGGCATTTTTCAGGTAATTTAACGATATCAATCAATTAATTTATAATGATGATTGCCCGTTTTTCATCACTTTATAACCATAATAGTGAAATATATTAACACTTAATATCATAAATATTCATAAAATAAATGTTTTGAACCATCTATGTAAGGTGATGATGAAAATGAAACATGTTTTCTATGAAGATGGTAGTCTGTATGTATTCACGGGTGATGTTTTCATTTTTTAATGAGTGGGGGTGTAGGAAGATATATAATGATTTATATTTAATAAATATTAATTATTTCATGAAAATAATATTTATTCATTAAATAAATTCTTAAAACAAACTATATGAGGTAGTGATGAAAGACGAGACACATTATTCACAGAGGCGGTAGTTTGCACGTATTCATGAGTGCAATTTCCATTTTTCTAATGGCTGACAGGTAGGTATAAAATTATTATTACATTAACATAATAGAATTTTAGTATAATTATCATAATTTTTTAATTATTTAATCATGAGTACAATATATTTGGAGGGGATAAAATAATAAATAAAGGAATAAAAATGAACAAGGAGTGATTATGAGTTTTTACCTTATTCCACAGTGTTGAGTCAATAAGTTTTTTCTTATGACTTTTCCATTCCTTCTTGTTTTCAAAATCACAAACACCTTATACTTAAGAAAATCTATATTTTACTTATCTGAGGAAAATTTCCTTCCTTAAGGAAATTTACCCTTACCTAGATTTCCTTATACATATCAATATCTTTCTAATGTATAAAAATCAGGTTCATACTTAAAACCTTAGAATCATATAATACTTAGATATGAAGATTTCTATTTTAGGATCTGAATCCTGGATACGAACTCTTATAAAGTTCCATTCTGAATTCTAGATACGAACTCTAATGAAGTTCCATTCCGAATTCTGGATAAAAACTCTAATAAAGTTCCACTCCAAATTCTGGATACGAACTCTAATAAAGTTCCATTTTGAATTATTGATACGAACTCTCATAAGGTTTGACTCTGAACATCTATGAGTTTGACTTCGAACTTCTATGTGTTTGACTCTGAACTTCTATGAGTTCAACTCCGAACTTCTATGAGTTAGACTCTGAACTTCTGTGAGTTCAACTCCGAACTTCTATGATTTCAACTCCGAACTTCTATGAGTTCGACTCCAAACTTTAACTAGTTCGACTATGAACTTCTTCTAGTTTGATTCAAAACTTTTATAAAGACCGACTCCTAAATCTGTAAGTTCAGATTCTGAATTCTAGTGAGTCAAGACTCTAAATTTCCTTAGAAATTCAGACTAAGGATTTCTACATAATTCAGGTTTCGAATTCCTATAAAACAGAATCCAGATATCTTTTTATTATAGACTCCAAATCCCAATTTTGGTTAGACTCTAAACTTTTATTTGATTACATTCCAAATTTCAGTTTTGCTTATGGTTACACTTATTTCATTACAAAATGATGTCGTGATTTCAGTTAGTGACTAACTGTTGGTTGAGTGACATGTGTACAGGTCCCTCCGAAATTCAAGGAAAATATGACCGTTGGAGGAGGGAGTTGACCGTTGGAGCTTTGCCTATAAATAAGAGCTCGTTTGAATGTCGGCCACAAAACTTTGACACATCTTTGAGATCTGTGCTTACATGTTGTTCAAGTGATTTCTAGAGAGAGAGGCACTTATCAGCTCTCAAAGCTTTATACAGAAAGTTTGAATAGCTTGTTCAAACTTTTCCTTGTGCGGACTTTCTTCGTGCGACTCCGATTGTTGCTGATTACAATAGAGGGCTTTTGGGGATAGGAAGACAGAGGTTCCAACACCTTGAAGTTGATGGCTTCCATGCGGAGGGAGACAGAGGTACCGACTACCTAATAGTTGAGGGCTTACGGGGATAGCAAGAAAGACTCTGATCTTCGTATTGAGGGCTTACCCTGGTGTGGGTAAGACATACTTGCTTGAAAGTATAAATCAAGGCACCTTTATACAAGGTTTTTGGATACCCTTCTCTTTGGGTTAAAAGAGTTATTTTTTGTTACTTGTAGTTTTACTACTTGTTTTTTCACTTCATTTTGTATTGTTAAGGAAAGTGTAACTTTCTTATACTCCCTTACTTGTGCTCTGATTATATAGGATCCTATACACTTTAAGGTAGAATGTTAGAAGTTGTGTGAATTTTGGTTACTCAAAATTTCCTTATAAATTTTGAAAAGGTACAATTAACCCCCCCCCCTCTTGTATCTTTTTATCTCATTGTACTTATTCGATCCTACGTTTGGTATCACAGAGTATATCATACTCAGAGTTATACCATCCTAACAATTGGTATCAAAGGAGGTTAACAATCTGAAGTAATCTTATAATTATATTCAGAAGACTTTATTTCTCTTATAACTTTAGGAATTGAATATTCGGATTCACATTTCTGGATTTATATTTTTTCGAAATCTGTTTTTTAGAATTATAGTTTTGATTCACTATTTTCTTAGAGATACATTTTTCTTGCTTGGAATATTTTCTCTTACAGACTTATACTTATAATAAGTTTGTGTGCCATGTTTTTCTTAAGAATGGCAGGTTTGAATGTTGGTTCTATCGAAAACTTAAATCCTACCAAACCACCAATTTTTTACGGTAATGATTATGAATATTGGAGAGATCGTATGAAGACTTTATTTATCAATACTGGGGTAGATAAATTTGTTATGCTTACTGGTGGATACAATAACCCTGATAAGGAAGTAAGTTCTTTTACTAATAAAGAAAAGCATGAATACCAACTCAACTATAAGGTACACAATACTCTACTGTGTTCAATGACTAGGAACATATATAGCTAAATTTCTTCTTGTGAAACAACTAACTGTATATGGAAGAAACTTGAGGTTACTCATTTTGGTACATCTAAAGTCATAGAGACAAGAATAGCTACGTTGAGATCTGAGTATCATGGTTTCAATTTTCCTTATGGAGAACCAATTTGTAAGGAATAACAGAGATTCAAGACTACAGTGAATAGCTTACAATCTATGGGAGAGAAAGGTCTAGATGATGAATCTCTTGTTGAAGAGATCATTGATATTATTCCCAATGAGTGGGAATCAAAGAGAACAGCTATTGATGAGAACAGGAAGGTTACTCAAATTTCTTTAGAAGAGCTATTTGGAACTCTTCTCCAACATGAAACTAAAATGAAGAGAGATTCTAACCACATAAAGAAGAAGAATGTGAATGGTAGTGTTTCTTTCACTACAACTTCAAATCACATGAAAGATAAGGCTCCTGAGAGAGTAACTAGATCAAATCCCAAGAAAGTTATTATCCAATCAGAATCTAGTGAAAGTGAAGTTTCAGAAAATGAGTTAGCTAATCTTTCTCAAAGGATGAACAATATAGATGGATAGAGAAATTTACAATACAAGTATAAGAACAAGGAAATGAAAGATTAGAAAGATTCATAGGTCACATGCTATGAATGTAAGAGAAGTGGACATATAAAACCTGATTTCCCTATGCTCAAAATAAAGGAGAGAAAACAGAGGCATTCTGAAAGTTACAGAAAGAAGTATTACAAGTCCAAAGCTAAGAATGTTCTCAAAGCCAATGACACCTAGAGTTCCAGTGGTGGTTACACATTAGATGAATCTTTTGATTATGAATCTTCTGGATAGAAGAATCTTGGTCCTATATACAAGCTACCTATTAATAATAATTGCTTTATGGCTAAGGCACACAATGCTGAATCATTGACCAATGTTTCTTTAAATTCTAATGATAGTAAATATTATAACTCTTCGGATGAAGAATCTTCTTCTGATGAAGAAAATACTTTACCTACCTATGAAGAAGTTTCTAGGTTTTCTGAACTTCTTGAGATTGAGAACTCAAAATTCATGAAAAAAATTGATAAGGAAAACTCTAGGAATATTATTCATACTAAGTAAATATCAGATCTTTCTAAAGATCTTGATAAGAAAAAAGTTGATTTTGAAAGTATGTCAAAAAATATTGAGGAATTAAATTTTAAGAAGAATAAACTTTCAAAAGAACTAGAAAATGTATTTTCTAAGAAAGATATTTTTGAGCATTACGCTAGTTCAAAATCACATGTTTTTGAAGACAGGAATCGTGTTATAAAACTCAAATCCGAAATATTTTATTTGAGGAAGTTTTTATCAAACTTTAACCATGGTAAGGAAAAT
This sequence comes from Viscum album, assembly GCA_963277665.1. NCBI lineage: Eukaryota > Viridiplantae > Streptophyta > Magnoliopsida > Santalales > Viscaceae > Viscum > Viscum album. Next base: position 792,550,854 of record OY728148.1, read on the forward strand.
TTTGATAAAATTTATTCACAAATTCGACCTCAAAGGAATACTTCTGGTTTTGGTTACACAAGTTCTTAAAAAAATTTAGTAACAACTACTTTGTTCCACAAAGTGCCACAATTTTCATAAAGTATCAATGTGGTGGTCACTGGGAAAAGAATCATTCTTTAAACAAAACCCAATCTATAGGATTTCATAAGGTTTACTTTTCTAAGAAGATGTGGTACCCAAAATTTTACTTTCTGAAATTTTCGGATCCAAGAAAGTCTGGATTCTGAAAACCTAACTTTTTCTTATTTTCAGGAAAATAAGAAATGTACCAACAACAACACTTGGTACATGGATAGTGTATGTTCCTAGTACATGACTGGCAACAAAAACTATTTTGAAAATATTATCAATACAAAAGGAGGAAAAGTAACTTTCGGAGATAATGCTCAGGGATAAATTATTATTATAGGAAGCATCATTCTTCTTGGAAAAACTTTGATTTTGAATGTTTTATTTATTAAGGGTTTTAAGAAGAACCTCATCAGCATAAGTCAATTATGTGATGAAGGCTACCTTGTGAGTTTTAGGAATGATAAGTGTTTAGTACACAATTCCAAGGAAGAATTTATTCTTTCTGTCCATAGGCAAGAGAATTTATACACACTAAACTTAGAAGACCTTAGGAGCCAAAACTTGCCTTGCATTAGTGCAATGGAAGATCATTCTTGGTTATGGAATAGAAGGTTAGGTTATTGTAACCTTAGGAACTTATGTAAACTCTCTAAAAAGAAACTATTTAAGGATCTACTGGAGATTAGATTTGATTCTTCAAAAGTTGGTGACCCTTGTCAATATGAAAAAAAACATAAATCACGTTTTAAATAAATTGGTGAAGTCTCAACAACTGATGCATTACAGTTGGTTCACATGGATATTTTTGGTCCAACACAAACTGGATGCGTTGGGGGCAAGTACTATGTATTTGTTTTGGTTGACGGCTACACTAGATTTACATGGTTATATTTTCTAGCAAAGAAGTCTGATGCTTTTTCATATTTCTAAAGTTTTATAGCCCTAGTATGAAATGAGAAAAACCTTCGATTGAAAACTATACATAGTGATCATGGAGGAGAATTTCAAAATTCTGATTTTGAAACATTTTGTAGTAAAAGGGTCATTACTCACAACTTCTCAGCACCCAGGACACCTCGAAAAAATGGGGTTGTTGAAAGAAGAAATAGAATTCTTCAAGAGATAACTAAAAACATGTTGAGTGAGTATTCTGTAGCTAAACATTTTTGGGTTGAAGCTGTAAGTACTTCTTGTTATACTATAAATCGAGTTTTAATTAGACCTTTTCTTAATAAAATTCTATATGAGTTATGGAATGGTAGAATCTCATATTGTAAACTTTGGTTAAGTTCATTTTCTGGATCCATATTTCCGGAACAGGTTTTTCGGAATCACTTACCAGATTTAAGTAGGTGTATAGAGCTAGAAGTTTGTAACTTCATACGTTGTTCAAATATTTCGATTAGTGTTAGAGGTGTTGTGAATTTTCTTAGTCTAACTTTTTAAAACTTAGATCTTTCCTTGTTTAAGGAAATTTTTAAAGTGTACAATTCACCCCCCCCCCCCTTTTATATTGAGTATCTACATCATTATTTTGATCCTACACACAAAACAACTCCTTAAGCCTTCATAGAATGGTTTTTTTGTGATACAAGAACCTATTAAACTTGTTATAGATATTTGGGGAGATATTTTAGCAGCTTTTGGTCAATATAGAAACATTATATTGGGAGGATAAGTGGGGTTGTGAAGTTATCATTTTGTAAGTGAGAGGGGAACCACTTTTCTAAATACCCTCAAATTTATATTAAATACATGTCACTTTCAAAGGAAAGTGGCACCAAAAGTGGAAGATAATATAAATTTTATAAGTATTGTTAGATTTAATTCTCATAAACAAAATTAAGGGATAATATTTGAGATATTTTAATCATTTTATCCTTAATTTTTCTTTTTACCACAGTTTACTTTTACCATGATAACTTTTTTTACATCAGTAAAATATTTTTATGCCTAAAAAAGTCAAATTTATTAGGTAATATTTATATGGTGATTCTACATAAGAAATTTTTTTTCCGATTCAATTTCTAGAGGTTGTAAAAATTGATTTTAATAAAAGTGCACTTGACCCAAAAAAAGCTTTTTTTAGAGCAAACATATTTCTAATTATAAAAGTGAATTTAAATCAAATCATGTGTAGTGTTGATTATCCTGATTTTTCTTCGTTTTTATTAATAAAATTTGATTTATTCGACTTTAAAAACAATTTAAAAACAAAATTTAACCTTTTAAATACTTAATTAAATAAATTAATTAAAATATTTCTTTATTATTAAAGATCATTTGTGATGGTTTTGTTTTTACAAAGTTTTATATTTCCTTAAAACTAATGTTTTTGAAAAATATTGATTTTTTAAATCTGGTGAAAGTTATGTTCCTTAGATGATTTTTATCTGGATGTAGCTTATTGGGACAAGGAACATTAGATGCAGAAGTTTTCATGAATATTAAAGTAAAAATGTTCCTTGATGTTGATGATCAGATAGATAGAATCAAACTCAAAAATTGGACATTGTTTTTTTTTAGTCAGAAGTTTTGGTGGTTCTCAAAAATAAGTTTGTTTTAAATTTATAAAGTTAGTAAATATGGAATGTTTTAAACATTTAGAAACCAAATTTAATTATTCCTTACTATTATTTAAATTCTCTAAAATATCATGAAGAATTCATGATACAAGCACAAGTTAGTAGAACGAGTTTCAGAAACCAGTACATCAGAAGGATGATGAAACCTATTCATAAAATTTTGTATCTGTTAGAATTCCAATAAGACTGAATATTAGGAAGAATGTTAGATCTAACTGAGATGAGGATGTTATAATATAAAGATCTAAGAAATTTCCATCATAATGAGATAAATAAGTTCCATCAGACTGAACTAGGAAGTTCTATCAGATTGAGTTGAGGAAGAAAGTCAGATCAGACTAAGTTGATGAAGAAAGTCGGATTAGACTAAGCTAAGGAAGTTCCCTAGGATTGGGCAGAGGAAGTTCCATCAGAACGAGCTGAGTAATTTCTTATGGGATGAGCTGAGGAAGTTCCATCAGACTAATATAATTAATAAATTCTATCGGACTAAGATGAGGAAGTTCCATCAGACTGAGATGAGGAAGTTCCATTTGACTGAGTTTTTATTAGAAATTCAAATCTGACTAAGTTTTTTTAGAAATTAAATCAAACTGAATATTTATAACAAACATAATTTTTCATACTTTTTTAGATATTTTGTGTATATTTCATGGGGATTTTTTAGATAATTTAATAAGTTTAAAGGAGACACTGAAAGACTTGATAAGGTTTGAGGAAATCAAAGATGAAGTTCAAATGTGTGTATAATTCAGGTTTTAAGAATTTTACTGAGTGGGAAAAGTTTTTTAGTTTATTTTCTGTACCTATTTTGGGATTCCTATAAATATACGCACAATAAATTTTTACTTTGAAAATTTTCACGTGTGAAACAAGTTTCAAGTTCTATAGATTTCAAAATTTTGTTCTAGAAAGATTTCTTGTTAGAAGATCATACAACTGAAAGGTTTCATACTAGAGTGGGGAAGATCAGACTAAGGAAGTTCAAAATGAGTTATTGAGTAGATTTTAAGAATCATATGTTTTATTATTTATACATAAGAGAAGTTAGTTTCAAGAATAAATTAAAAAAATTGGAATCATACTTAGTCCATCAGACCCAACCCCGTCAGATTGAGATTATCATACCTAGCAACATCAAAATAAGGTTCTAAATAGATCACTTTTTGGAGAATTTTTTTTGTTATTTCTTTTATTGCGGATTAATTATTTTTAAGAAAACTTTATAAACTGATGGGAGTTAATATAATCATACTTATTGAATTATAGAAGGTTTATAATGGGATTATACACAATTTGTTTTCACTTATTTCTTTTAGTGAGTTTCTATAGACCCACAAGAGTTTCTATGGTAAGGATGCAGGTTCTCAAACTAAGTCCAAACCTTGTAAATATTATTTTATATACATTATTTCCTAGTTTTCAATGAATGAGTATTTACTAAAATATGATAAGGTAATGAACTTTAATAGGTTTCAAGGGTTTGGTTTCTAATAGTTTTGAAACTTAAAAAAGTTGAAAACTAATTCCACCCCCATTCATAGTTGTTATTCGAACCTTTGGAACTTCAATTGGTATTAGAGCTAAGGTTACCTTGGTTAATCCTTATTATATGTAATCTCAATTTCATCAACTATATATCAATTCTTATATTTGATGGAAAAATAACTATGGTTATAAAAATAAGTTGATTCCTTATCTCCAATCTCTTGGCCTAGAATTTGTTGATGCCACTACAATTGGTTTTCCACCTATTAAGAGAGATACACCTATGACGTTTTCTACAAAGATAAGTATTTAATTTTATGGAATGGATAGAAATTTTATCCTTATGTCTCTATCATAAAATATTTATAGGAATGTGATGGGTATAAAAATTTCAAAGAGTATGTGGGAAAACATAAAAGTATTTTTGAAGTAAATACTAAAGTAAAGGAGGAAAATCTAGAAATTTTGTGTATTAAGTTTGAATAGATAGTAATGAGAGATGAAGAAATGGTTGATGAATACTTCGAAAAAGTAAATGAATTTTTTTCAATGTCATAGGTTTCAATTATGTCTTGGGAGATTATACAATTGTGAAGATGCTCATGAGAAATTTTTTGGACATGCCTAATTCTAAAATTTCTACATTAGAAGATAAATATGGTTTCTCTCTAAATTAATTTCATAACTTTACTATTTATTAGGAAATGAGAAAATATCCAATGTTTAAGAATAAAATGAAATATGAAATGGATATTGAAACTATGAGACAAATGAAATTCAGGACATTGAGGATGTTAATCCTTGTGATTCTGAAGATAAAGAAGATGATGATTTAAATGATAAAATCATGTCACTTATTTCCAAGAACTATTAAAGAGGAAAAAGAAAGTATAGAGGTAAAATTCATCTCAACTGTTTTGATTCTGGTGGAATCTGACACTTTATGATGAATTTACCCAAGAATAATGTTGGATAATATAAATATTATTATAATGAAAAACCTTGATGAAAGAAGTGGAAAAAAATTTATAAAGAAGAAAAGTCATCAAAAAAATATAAGAAGAAGTTTAATGGGAAAAAGAGAATTATGTTGATTAATAAATCTAGTTATAATCAACTAAAAAAATTATTTAGAAGATAAAAGTTTAGAAAAGTTGAGAAATTTCATTGTAAAAGTTAAGAAAATAGAAGACACCTCAAATAGTGAATAAGAAGCAGGTGATGAATCTTACAGTGAGCATTATCCAAAAATAGAACTTGTTAGATGTATTTAGAAAAGTAGATTTCACAAGGAAGAAATTATAATTATAAATAAATATAGTGTAAATGTTGTTGAAGTTGAAAAGGATTTTGTCAATCAAGAATAAAAATAATCCATGAGGCCTTAAGTTACAAAATTATAATTTATAAATAGGAAATAAAGTTGAAGATGTCATTAAGAAGATGACAACTAAGTAAGTAGAAGTTAACAGGTTTAAAAAAAACTTATTTAGTCTAAAATTACCTTTATAAATATGAATGAATACTTTAAAAAATCATTGGAAGTAAATGATGAGACTTTTAAAGTTGTTGAGAAAGATCAAATCAGGAATTAGGTGAAATTCTCACCCTCCAAAAATAAATTTTCATCTGATATTTCTAACATTTCATGTGATAAGAAAAGTGATGGGAATGTTTGTATTGAGAATTAATGTGAGAAACATATAACATCTACAAAATTTGAAAACTCCCTCTATAGGAAAGTTGGTTCACATTCAAATTATGTTGAAGAAGGAATAATTCGTCAACCTCAACAAACTCAATATAGAGAAAGCATATAACATTTTGATATTTTTCTTTTCTAACTTCCTTAAGGTTAGGAAAATTATTCATTCTTCTTCTATCATTTCATTCAATTTGTTAAAACTTTCTTACATGAAGAGACAAGATTTGATAGATTTTTTAGTGCTATGGAATCTATGGTAATATGGATTATAATTATTGGTATATCTTGTCTCTTCATGTGAGAAGGTTTTAACAAAGTGAATGAAATGATAGACGAAGAATGATTAATTTTCCTAACCTTAAGGAAGTTAGAAAAGAAAAATATCAAAATATTAGATGCTTTCTAACAAAAAACAATTTGAATTTTTTAAGAAGTTTGTGGAATATTTGATCAAGCTGGTCATAATGCTGAACGATGTATAAAACTCTTTTGGGAACATGTTTCTTAAGGTAGAAAAGAAAATAAAGTAGCAAAGAAGAAAGTTGAGGAAAGGACATTTGTTGTTGAGACAATTTTCAATATAAGTAAAAGGAATAAACATATTATACTGGATAGTTGTTATTATTCACACATGTTATGTGATATAAAAATCCTGAAAAATATTGAAAATATTTATGGAGGAGTTGTTACTTTTGGAAATTATAGTTCCTTGAAAATCAAAGGAATTGGAACTATTGATATAGAACCCCAAAAACTAAAATCTAAGGATGTTTTATTTGTTAATGGAATAAAACAAATCTTATATAGTGTAAGTGACCTTTGTGATGATGTAAAAGAATTTATTTTTAGAAAATATTCTTCTATCATATGAATTATATAATATTTAAAAGCTATAATTAGGGGAGAAAGAACCAGTGTAAATATTTTTTAGATTGGAAAACCTAACAACTAATGTTATCTAAGTACTAAATATGAGAATAAGTTAGGGAACCAAGGACTTGGCCACCTTGGGAAGAAAAGTATGAAAAAATCTCCAAAGTTAATGTAGTATGAAATTTTCTATAATTGAAAAAAAGTGAAGAAGATTTTTGTGTAACTTTTCCAAAAGGAAAGATGACTAATTAAAGTTATAATAATGTAAATATTCTTTCCACAAAACCTCTTGAATTATTCATTATGATTTATGTAGGCCCATGTGACATAAATAAAAAAAATTGATTTTTACCTTATCACATTCATCAATATTTGAACATTAATTAACAACATCAATATTTATGAAGCACAAGTAATAGGATATTGAAATGTTCAGATTATTCCGAAAATATATTGAGAAAGAAATTGGGGTTTACATAATAATGTTGAAAATAGATAATGGTATATAATTCCCATGAAATAATTTTGAAACTTTTATTATAAATCATGAAATTAAACATCAATATATGTCTCCATATACCCCATAAAAAACAGAGTAGTAGGAAGTTATAATATAATTTTGGTTGAAATTGGAATAAGTTTGTTATCAGAATAAAAAATTTAATGTTCTCAAGGATAGAAGATATCAATAAAGTTGTACATGTTCAGAAAAAATGTTTGTTGAGGTCAAAATCCAACATGAATTCTTATGAAATGTGGTATAAAAAACAATCATTTTATGTACTTCAATGTTTTCATAAATCCATGTTTGCTAAAAATAAAAATTCTGGATCTTGGAATGTTCAATGGGAAAGATGAAGTTGGAATTTATATAGAATATTCAAAATATGAAAGAAGTTACAAATATTAGAATAAACATTTAAAAAAATTCAGATTCATATGATGTGAATGTTATTTAAAAACCAAAAAAACAGGCAATATTGAGGAAGATAAAATGAATATTTCCAATGAAAGTTAGGATGAGACAAAACAAACTCATCAAGATTCAGAAGAATCATGTGATGAGGAAAGTGAAGATGGAAGATAAAATTTAAAATTTCCTATATTGCGAAAACATGTTGAGTCTAAAAACGTTATTTGGAATCAGAAGGTTCTAGTTTATATTAGAAGGAAGTTGAGATTAAAAAATCATTCTTCACTTATCTCAAATGTTGAAATGGAATTTGTTTCATAATATATTGAACACAATGAATTATTGGATTCTATAAAGGAAGAGCTGGATTATATTAGGAAAAATTAAATATTGGAACTTGTTCCATGTCAAAAAAATAAATATGTCATTGGAACAAATTAAGTTTATATCAACAAATTGAATTAAAAAATAGAAGTTTCAAGAAACAAATAATGACTTTTTTGTAAAGTCTATGCATAGGTGGAAGGTGTGTATATTGATGAAACGTTTTCCCTAGTTGAAATGTTATAAACTATCAGAATGTTTCTTATAGTGGCCACACAACAAAATTACAATGTTTACCAGATGTATATAATGATATCTTTTTTAAAAAGAGATATTAAAGAATAAGTTTACATTTAACAAACTTGTATGTTTCTACTTGATGAAGATGAAATAAATTTTTTATATTAAATAAATCATTGTAGGGGTTGAAACAAACTCCATGTGGTCAGTATTAAAAACATGATATTTTTTTGAGTATGTTAAATTTTGTTAAAGTAAAGATTGAAAGTAACTTGTATGTGAAATAAGTTAACTCATGTACACTAATTATAATTGTTTATGTGGATGATATAATTTTTTTAGTGGATGAAGAAAATTTTTGTAAATAAATTTTTAAGGAAATGAAGAAGAATTTTTAAATACCAATGTTGGGATAATTAACTCTCTTCCTTTACTTACATGTTTAACAAAAGGAAAAGTACATTTTATTATGTCACAAAAATTATTCTAGGGAATTATTAAATAATTTTGGGATGGATGAATCCAGATAATTTTCTTCTCCTATTTCTATTGGGATGAAGATGTGTAAATGTGAATCTGGAAAAAATTTGGATTAAAAAGACTTTCAGCAGCTAATAAGAAATTTTCTCAATCACACATCTTCAAGACCCAGTATTTTTATGATTTAAATTTGTGTTCCAGATATTAATGTGATCACAAATAATCTCATATATTTGCATAAAATAAAATTATAAGATATGTAAAAGGAAAACCTTCACATGGGATTTTATACAAAAGAAGTTATAGAATGATTATTCATGGTTTTATAGACATGGATTAGGTTTCTGATTACAATGATTAAAAATCAACTTCTGGAGGAACATTTTTCTTGGGTGAATGGTGTGTGAGTTGGAATTGTAGGAAACAATGTTTAGTAACTTTGAGAATATAATAACCGTAATATGTTGTAGATAATCAATATTAAACATAGATTTTATGGATGGACATTTGAATGGAATACTTGAAAGTAAAAGTTTCTAAACTGTTGAATATTATTAATGATAATCAAAGTTTAATTGATATTTCTAAAAATCTTGGCCAAAATTCAAGATCAAAACAAATTGATATCAAGTATCACTTTAAAAAATAATTTTTTTTGTAGAGAATTTTTTCTGTAATATATATCAAAGAAGTATCAAATTGTTGATATCTTTACGAAAATATTACCCAATAAAATATTTATTGAATTAAGGCTATAACTACATGTTCATACTCCACTAAAGACTTCCTAAAAATATTAAGTATGTCTCACACCATGATTTAGATTATGTTTTCAAATGGGGAGAAGTTTTAAAACTTTATCTTATAAGGGAATGATATTCACTCTTCTTACATTTATTAATATAAAGTGGTGGTTATCATAAAATGGGGGAGAGAAATAAAAGTGTGATAAAAAGATAAAAGTGAGGGGGAGTTTATCTTAACATGGATACATAGTGTTCTTATCACTGAAGGATGGAATTCATTCAAAAATATTACTTTTCATAGTAGTGTGGTGTTAGGAAACACTCTTTTTAGAAATAATATGTTTTGGTAAATTTAAAATTACTTGAGTTATATAAAAATATAAGTTGAAAAAAATTATTTGATTTTGAGAAATTGTGAGTTAAAAAAATATTATAAAAGTTTTCATCAAATACAAAGGGGAAGATTGAAGATCCTTTGTGATGTTTTGGTTTTTACAATGTATTTTATTTAATAAAAAATTATCTTTTTCAACAAGATTGATTTCATAAATTATGTGAATCTTTTTAGAAGTTGTTTTTATAAGCACATTTTATCAAACCATGGAACATCAGAGATGAATTTTTCCAAAAGTTGGAAGTACAATGTTCTTTGACATTGATGATTAGAAAAATAAAATCAGACTCTGAAAATCAAACAATGTTTTTGTTATAAAGTAACATGTTTCTAAGGTGTGGAAAAATATGTTTTTTTGTAAAGTTCTAGAGTTAGTAAATTTGTGAAGTTATAAAAATTTCAAAAGAAAATATGATGATTGTTTTTTGTTATTTAAATTATCTACAATATCATTATGAAGTAATGAGACTGGAATAATTTGATAGGATATGTACAAACTGGTATATTGGAAGGATGATAACACATATTCATAGGATTTAGTTTCTATTATAAATTCAAATAGATTGAATCTAAGAAGGAAAGTTAAATCTGACTGAGATGAGGAAGTTATAATGTATTGAGATGAAGAAGTTCTATCATAATGATTTTAGGAAGTTCCATCAGGCTAATCTGAGTAAGTCTTATTAGACTGAGTTGAGAAAGAAATTCAAATCACATTGAGCTGTGGAAGAAATTATAATCAAACTAAGCTAAGGAATTTACATTGGACTGAACTGAGGAAGTTCAATTGGATAGAGTTGAGGAGGTTCCATTGGACTGAGTTTAGGAAGTTCCATTAGACTAAGTTTCTGTTATAATGTCCAATCGGGTGGAGTTTCTATTAGAAATTTAATCATACTGAAAAGTTATAATGAACTTATTTTTCTATACTTTTGTTTTTGATAATTTGTTGAACAAATAAGAATATGTTCAATATAATTCAAGAATTTTTGACAATACACTATAAGAGATGATATTGTTTCAAAAGGTTTGAAGTGGTCAAAGATGAATTTCAAATGTGAGTTAAATACAAGAGTTGTGAATTTGAGTGATCAGAAAAGTTTTCTAGTTTTACACCTTTAGAAGAATATTCCACCCCCATGAATCATCACCATCATAACTGGATGAATCCAAATAATATGAGACCACTTTGAAGATATCATTGTGAAGCTATACTGGAGTTGAGGAGAATTCCTGAGTTATGCTCCACCGAGAGGAGAAATAAGACCACCTATCAAAAAACTAAAAAGGGAAGAAGAATAAAAAGTAAAATATAAATAAAAAATAAATGGGAAACATATATAAAAATTATATAAATAAATATATCTATAATATAAATATATATACATACATATATTTCTTAATAAAAACTATATTTTATTTAATGGTTTGAAGAATCATCTCAAATTGAAAATCCTAATTGCTAATAAGTCCCAATTTCCAAAAACCAGATCTAATCTATTAATTATATTATTCCTTGGAGAAACATCAAGGCATCCCATGTGCTATGAGGCACTAAAACACACAGCCAAAAACATATTTAGATTATGAGAGGAGTGACTGGGAAAATTCTAAATTCTTTATAAAGGTCATCCAAACTCTTGGAGCTTGACCTGTGTCGATCATCCACCCATGAAAAACACACTATTAGATACTAAAATCAAAGAATATTCCCAAGGAAATTGTATATTACCATGATGGTGATGTGTAAAATTTCAAATAATGCCAAGGATTCATGAGTGCCTTCTATAAATAAGGAATTATTTATGGTGTTGAGGAGTTTGGTCACTCAGGCTTGCCATCATTCTCCCTTGAAGATGACTTCCAAAAATCACTCAAATTATTGTTTTATTTTAATTTACTTATAATAACTCTTGTGGTGACACACTATGACCTTATTAGCTCCTCCATAAAGATTCACCCATTCCTTCTATTAATGAATTCTATGATTTAATTTTTTAATATCCTCTATTAATTTAATGATTAAATTTAAGTGTAATTGTAATAGTAGATCTCTAATTTCTTACACTTATGATTTTATCTTCCCGTATTCACTAGATTGTACACAAAGTCTACTAAATTCATCTTAATTGCTTTCAATCATGAGAATTGGGTCAAATTAAGGGTAATTAGAAATATATAATTACTATTATAGGGTATATTTTTTGTTTTAGTGACCATCAAACCTATCGAAATAAAATTGAAATATCCAGGAGATGGTGATCGAGTGAAATTTCAATCGATTAGAGAGAAAATAGAAGAATAAAAATTGATTAATTATTAACCAGGTGAGATAAGAGGATTTCCATTGTTAGTTCACTAATTTTTAAATGTAAGTAAATTCATACATTTTAATATTCAATACCTTTTTCATCAAACAAAATGAAAAAAACAATTATGAAACACACACACAATGTTGTCCTCTAAAGAGAAATAACAAAGTCCCATTATACTAAATTTTTCTTGGGATTATTTATTATATTTTTTGAGCACCTTTCAATGGATGAACATGAAACCTAGAACCATTTCTAGAAAGCCATATTTTTTTATAATATTTTTCCAAATAGTCAGTTTATGATCCTTTAACCTCACAAGTTTTTATCCTATGTTTGAGAGAACTATACTGGCGAGACATAAAACTATAAAAATTATAAAACATGAGTAAAGAGAGTTTTTCACCATTACATTAGATGATACTCCCCCCTCATATTGTTCTTCCACAATAGTTACACTATGAATTGAAAAAATGGAATATAATATTTGAAAAGTTAACAAGATTATGAGGGAAATTTACATTCCATATTTCAATATTAATAAAAATCAATTATAATTGAATGAAAAATACTATGAACTCAAAAATGGATTGATTGGAATACTACCTATGTTTCATGGACTATATTGTGATGTCCCCAATAGATAATTAAGATAATTCAAATAATTTTTCAATTGATTTAGAAAAAATGGAGTCACTAAGGCTCAAATCATCCAAAAGTATTTCACATTCCCACTTTAAGGGGAATCCAAGGAGTGGTTATAAAACATGTATCATGGAGAAGTCGCATCATGGGATGATATATATTGGTACTTCTTATAGGAATTATTTCCTACATCTAGAAGTTCACAACTTAGAATAAAGATCTATGGAATTAAATAGGAAATTGGAGAAATGCTATATGAATTTAGAAATGATTCCTGAAAGTAAATAGATATTACCCACAATATCCTTATGAAGAAAATCATTTATTGGTATTAATTTTCCAAGTATTTATTGAAAATGATCAAAACCTACTTAATTCATTTTTGGGAGAATAAATGATTGGTAAGTCTCTATTTTTAGTAAGAGAGTTGATTGATAGTACCTAGAAACATTATTAGAAATGTGGTACATGAACTGCAACCATAGGTGTACATGAGGTAGAAAGTTATAACTCAAATTTATTAGAAAATAAAACTGAAGAACTAAATTCCCATGTGAGATAGCTAGCTATGAAAAACGTATAAAAATCATTACCCACCACACCCCCAAGGTTCTTCCAGGTGTTATATTTCTAGAATAATCTCACTGATGGATACCCTTAAGTTCAAGGAAATAAAATCTATGATTTTATGTTCGAGAGGAAATTCAAAAATAAAAAAAGTGTAAACAAAGGGTTCAAATATTTTTACACTAATCATTTTAGAGTTGGTAGCCAACAGCATCAAATGCTACCATTCAAGTAGGAATTCCAACCCCCCCCCCATTCCGGAGATAGAATTTACAACCATGTATAAGTTATTAGAAAGGACAACCAAAATATCCTTCCATGAAGGAAATGTTGAGATATGTAATATAATCTCCAAATTGTCAATAGAATACTCTCACCACTCATGAATTAGAGTTGAAATAATTGAAAGGAAATAATTTTTAATTCATGACCATCCTCAATAATATAAAAAATAAATGCTTGGGTAATATTCCTTCTAAACTAATTCCAAGCCCTATAGGAAATTATATTTCTATTACATTAATGAGTGGAAAGAATATAGAATAAAATGGAACAAACATAGAGAGTGAATTTGAAAGTGAATAGAAACATGAATATAAATAATCCTTCAAAGAAAAATAACCTGAAGTATAATATGTGAAGACACCACCTATGAAGATAGACCAAGATAAATACTAATTAGAATACCCACAAAAACCCCCACCTCCCATCCATACAAGGATACAATATCCCAAGAAAACCATAGAATAATCACTGCAATAGAAGATGGTGGAAGTCTTCAGGAAGGTGGAGATCAATATCCTCCTACCGAAAGTCATTCACCAAATTCCAACATAAAAAATCATTAAATAATTGGGCACCGGTAGAAGGATATTGTGGGGTAATGATGAGTTGAGGTTAGGTAAGAATGTTTTTTCTCTAATTACCCCTAAAATACCTTATAAATTCCAAGATCTAGGTAATTTTTCTATCCCCTACATAGTTGGTAAGCTAACTTTTTCCAAAGCATTGTGTGATTTATGAACTTAAATTAACAAGATAACTTATTCTATTTACTATTCTCCCCATATGAGATAACTCAAACCCACCTCAGTGGTTTTACAAAATTCCAATTGAAACATTTCCTACTCAGTATGTGTCTTTGAAGAAGTATAAGTAACTGTACAAGGATACCCATTTCCTACTGACTTATCCATTATCAACATGAAATAAGGAAAAGGTAAAGAACACTCTCCAATAATTCTTGGTATCCCATTATTAAAGACTAATAAAACCATAATAAATTTCAATTAAGGCACCCTTTCCATGAATTTTGGTGAGTAAATAGTTTATTTCAGCATCCTCGAGTTAATGAATCACCCACATAAAGATCATTCTGTTTTTACATTAAAAAAACTGAACTAACTATTTATTCTATGGAAAGAATTGAAATGTTTGATGATATAATCTGATTAGATGAATATTTGTAAACAAATAAACTTCTTGATAAAACTGTTTTAGAAAATAAAATTAATCTAGATATAGTTTCATGTTTTGAAAAATTTGAAGAAATTGATGAGAGTTATTTTTGTAGACTTACTTAAATGTGCTACTAGTATTTCTACCTTGTATATTTAGGTTTCCAATATGGAGAACACTGATATAGAAACATCTCTAGAAAACCACCTTGAGTTAGAATTAAAAAAACTTCCATAAAACATAAAATATAGCATTTTAAAGGATAATAAGAAAATTTCCATAATATTCTCAAATAATTTAGAGCCTGCCTAAGAAAAAAAATTTCTAAAAATTATAAAAAATAACACTAGGGCAATAGTTTGGACATTTGGGGGAATCCCAAGGATTAGAACAACCACCTACATGAACAGTATTTTTCTAGTAGATGAATATGAACCAATGAGACAACCCTAAAGGATTCTTAACCCAACCCTTCCGTAAGTAGTAAAAGAAGGTTGTAGAAAAAAATTTAGGAGATAAAATAATCTACCCCATATACAACTCCCACTGATTAAGTCATATTCAAATTATCTGAATGATTACTAGATACACAATTGTAAGAAATGTTAATAATGAGTTTGTACCCACAAAGATTCAGAACAGATGGAGATTTATCATAGATTTTAGGATATTGAAATATATGAAAAGAAAAGACCACTTTCCCACCCCCTTTGTGGACCGAATATTAGAGGTAATGGATGGGAAGGGGCATTATTATTTCATTTATATATTTTTTGGGTACTTTTAGGTTTCAATAGCTCTTTATAACTAAGAAAAAACCACCTTCACATGTCCATTCGGTATGATTTCCTACTAAAGGATGATGTTTGTTCTTGGAAATTCCCCAAGAACCTTTCATCAATGTATGGTAAATATTTTTTCAAACCTTATTGAAAAAATCCTAGATATATTCCTTGATTACTTCACTATATATGGTACTTGTTTTCAAATATTCCTAGAGAGTTTGGAAAATGTTTTAAAAAATAGATTTTAATAAAAAAGATGTTTTAAATTTTTAAAAGTTACATTTTGTAGTATAAGAAGGAAATTTTTTGGTCCATTTAATTTTTAAATATGGAATTAAAATTTTCAAATCCAAAGTTGATGTTACTTCCACAATGCCTTACCTCACCCATGTGAGTAAAATTAGATTATTTCTATGCAATTTTAGATTTTATAGAAGGTTTATTAGGGACTTTAGAAAGTTTCTTTTCCCCTAACAAACCTACTCAATAAGGAAACTAATTTTGTTTTCTATGATTCATTCATAAAAAATTTTAATAGATTGAAAGCGTGCTTGAACAAATCCTCCATTATTTGTCCCCTAAACCTGAGTCACCCCTTTGAGATTTTATGTGATTCTTATAACCAAGCTGTAGGGGATATGCTTTTTCAAAATATTTATAGGATTCAACAAGTGATAGCCTATACTTCATAGAACCTCGACACTGCCTAGGTTAACTACAAAAAATAGAGAACAAGTTTTTCTATATTTTTTTTCTCTGTAGAAAATTTTCATTCTTATCTTCTCGGAAGTAAAGTAACTATTTACTATGATTATACAACCTTGAGATATTTGATCAAGAAAATTAATGCAAACCCAATACTACTGAGATGGATTTTTATAATGCAGGAGTTTATGATGGATATTAAGGAAAAGAAGAGATGTAAAAATATAGTGGTTGGACACATGATTTGGAAGCCTTTCATAGCCACGGTATAACCAATCCCTAAGACCAATTTGGATTATTTATTCCCTCTTGATAAATTATACAACCTCATCTGATTTCCCAAGTACACTGACATAGTAAATTTTTTAGTCACAACAAAGGTAACCTTCTTCTTTTTTAAACATAAAAATTGTAAATTGAAATATGAATCAATAAATTATGTCCAGTAGGACCCTTATTTATAGAAAATTTACAATGACCAAATCATTAAGAGGTGAATTTCGGAAGAATAAATGAACAATGTGCTTTCATTTTATCATAAACTTATATTTAGAGTCTATTCTAGACCTCAAATAACTTCAATAAAAATTTTAGAATATGGATTTTTGTGGACCTCAATTTTTAATATTTCACAATAATTTTGTAAAAAATTTCAAAAAATCTAGTTTATTGGTATAATTTCCAAAATGTATGAGAAGCCACAATTTTTTTTTTGATTTTATGTGAAATAGTCAATGTGTATGGAATTGAATTCATAGTTCAATTTCCTATGTCATTTAGTTTTCTCAACATTTTCTAAGTAGTTTATTATGTTTCTATTTGGATTGAATCAAAATATGCTCAAACTAATGGTTTAAAAACTTTGATTAAGTTTCTAAAATCAAACATTTTTTTAGGTTTGGAATACATAGAGCTATAGTCAGTGAGCAAGGAACCCACTTCTACAATAAGAATATGGATGACCCCATGATGAAATATGGAGTTCACCATAAAACCACCACTTACTACCATGAAAAGACAAATGTACTAGATATGGTTTCAAATATATAAGTCAAAATAATTTTGAAGAAGATAGTGAAACCATACCATAGAGACTAGTGTAAAAAATTAGAGGATTCACTATGGGAATATAGAAATACCTACATAACCCACTTAGCTATGAAACTCTAATAGATTGCTTTTGGTAAACACTACCACTTGCATGTTGAGCTACAATACATTTCTTACAAGGATGTAAAAAGAGTAAACCTAGAGTTTTTTAAGGATAGAGAATAGAGGAATCTTCAGATGATAGATATTGAGGATCTTAGAAAGAAGGAATATGAAAAATCACTTTTTAAAAGGAAAAAACTAAATATTCTTATGAAAAATTGACCTAAAGAAGATAGTTTCAAGTTAGGGGATAAAGTGTTGTTGTTTTCTTTAATTATTAATCTCTTACATGGTAACCTTCATTATAATTGGACTGAGAAATACACAGTAACTTACAAATTTCCTTTTCATGTAGTAGAAATTGAAGGAGAAGGTTTAAAATAGCTATTTAAGGTGAATAGATATCAACTGAAAAAGTATTAAAAGAATTTTTAGAAGGAATTTATGGAGGAGTCTAGCATCCTCCATACAAATGATAAATGGAGCACAATTATGTTTTCTCTTTCCCTTATATTGGTCTAGCTACTTATTTAATTTTCAATCGTATTTCTTTAACAAATTCATACCAGAATTAAACTGGAGGTATCTTTGAACCAAGTGTGGGGGAAAGGGACAAGGAAATTTTAGGATGTCAATATCACTGTTTCTATTTAAAAAACAAAAAATATCAATTCTATTTTAGGAACCTATATATAGTTATGTAAGTTTATGTTTTATATTTTATATAACCTAGAGTTTAAATAAATAAACAAATAAAATTTCAAAAATAAAATGTATAAAAACATATATAAAGAAAATGAAAAATCTTTTCTTTATAAATACTATAAATAACTCTTTTATACAGCTTCTACATTGATTTTTCAAACTTTTCTTCTATATCATCTCTCCCCTACCTAGTTTGAAAATATTATGCTAGAATTGACATAATTCATTAGTTCTAAAATTTTAATACTTAAATGACTAATGAGTGAAATTGGTCACTACCAATACAGATGTTTGGTCTTAAAACTAGGAAAATTACTATGATTGAAAGATTTTTTTAGAATAAATTTTATAACTTGAGGTCACTAAGATTTTCGAATGTAATAAAAGGTATGTTGACATATGTGATAAAGAACACTATAGGGAGGCAACTCAAATAAAAATGATATAAGCACTTTAAATCTGGATTAAAATGGGAAATTGGGAACCCACAATGGATATCTGAGAAAATGGAAAATTTCGTGTTAATATCCCTCTATAAATTTTAATAAATTCTTATTCACAGTTCCTTTGGACATACATAGATGTGAAAAATTCAAAAAATAAATGTACAAAAAAATTATTAAAAAAATGAATAAGTTGTTATGTCAAAAATGAAATTATTTTGGTGAGGTGAATATTTGACCCATGAAGGGTACAATTGAATTATAAATAATTTATTTTATTTGTATCAATGAAGAGGAAATTTGAATACTATTTTAAGAAAATTATGGGGGAGGTGTATTTTGAAGTTCTTTAGGTTAGAATTTTTATACCACTTAAATCTCATTTGATCCAATCCTAAAAGAGGACATTGATTAGATTAAAGTGAGGCAGTGATTTGATTCACATATGAGGCATAATATTTCAAAAATTGTATAAATATGTTATTACTTTCAATTATGAATCTTAAATTTAAATATAGGTAGGATGACTTTTTTTGAATAAATTTAATTTAATTATAAATGTCGAAGAATTGAAATTATTTAAGTTAGGGGGAGTGATGTGAGCCTAATTATTCAACAAATTTTTTCTATTCTTTACCAAAATTTTAATCCAAACCCCATTAAAATAGTTATATTTGGTGAATTTTTGAAATCTTGACTTAATTGTTAAATAACCCAATTACGGCTTTTTATTGATTTTATTCATCATTGTAAGAAAATTAAAGATTCCATAAAATTGTTTTTTAAATATAATTAAAAATTTAAATATTCAATATAGAACATGGAATTAAAATTTTAAATGGATTTAGTTTTGAGTTTAATTGATTTATTCATTTTTTGAATTTAATGAAATCCATATTTTGAAATTAAATGTATGTTATTTTAAATTGCAGAAATTTATTTTAGTTTTAAAAAATTAGATTATTAATTGGTTGATTTATGTGAATCTAAAATTATTCTATAATTATTTGTTTTAAGGTAGAAAGTATTATTTAAAAAAAATTATTTTTTTATTTTTTTATTTTTTGAAATTTATTTATTCGAACAAAATCTGCACTGAATGATTTTTTTCAATTTTTTAGGTTGTAAATAATTTTAAGTGTCAAATTGACCATGCCTTACATAGTCACTATAGTGACTATACGTGATGGATCCATGTGATTGTGCATAAAAAATAAAATAGATGCATTTTCATGGTAGGTACAACCTACCACAGATCCATGGTATGTAGATCCTATTGAAATGTCCTCACTATGGTTACTATATAGGCTGTGGATAATAATTGTGCATCTCCCTTTCCTCATCCATGGTCCCAACCATACCCATTATATGTTTCATTCCCATAGTCTCTATAAATCCTCCAGCCATCACCAACCTATTGGGAGAACCCCTTTCCCAACTAACCATGATACCACTTCTCAAACCTTTCGTGTAATATGCCACATGTCCAACACCCTACTATAGACAACCTACCATCCATGACCACTTCCAATGCATAATGTGATATATTCTCATGGTAACCTCTCATCAAGCTATTTTAAGATGACTTTATGTGGAATCCACAATTCCCACTAACATGAAATCACACCAATAATTAAACCCCATTTCCAAATTTGAAAGAATATTCCAGTACTGAGAATTTTCACCAATTAAATTGAATAAATATGACTAATATTATACCACCACACCTCTCCCACCATGAGGGTGCACTAGAGCTAATTGGAATTCCTAAGCCATATGCCAATAAATGGAGAAAGAAGACCCCATATCAAAAAACTGAAACAACAAATAAAATGGAATAAGAATAAAAATAAAAATAAAAATAAAAATGAAATATATATATATATATATATATATATATATTAAATATACACACTCACACACACATATATATAGTAATTTATTAATAAAATTTATAACTTATTTACTAGTCTGAAGAAACATCTCAAATCGAAAAACCTAATTACTACTAAGGCCAAAATTACAAATCCCATGTCCAATCTATTCATAAACTTATTCCTTAGAGAAACTTTATGAAATCCATTGTGTTTTAAAGAACTAAAACACACATGGATATTGATAATGTGAAGAGTGGATGATAATATTCTTAATGCTTTGTATAGTTTATCTAGACCCTCGGAGCTAGACATGTGTTGATCATCCAACCATGAAGTACTAACAGCTAGACACAAAAATCAAAGAACATTCCCTATTAAATTAGAGATTATCATTCTAATGATGTGGAAAATTATAAAGCATGCCAATGAGACTCATGATTATTCAATAAATAAGTCACTATTCATGGTGTTGAGGAGGCTGGTCACTCAGGATTACTATCACTCTCCCTCGAAACTGATTTTCTACAATCTCTCATATTATTGTTTTCTTTTAATTTTCTATTAATAACTCATATGATTCAACACTAAGCTCTAATTGGATCTTCTTTGTAGATTCCACTATTACTCTAATTAATGAATTTCATGCTACAACTATTTAATATCTTTTGTTAACTTCTCTTTTTATTCTAAGTTTAATTACAAAGGAGATCCCTTATTTCTTGCTTGTATGATTTTATCTTTCCATCTTCATTAGAATGAACACAAAGTCCACTTAAGACATCTTTATTTCTTATGATTGAGAGAAGTAGTTTGAGTTCAGGGTAATTTAAAATCTCCAATTACTGGGATAGGGAATATTGGATTTTTTAGTTATCATTGCACCTCTCTAATTAAACTGAAAAAACATTGATAGGGTGATTGAGTGAGATTTTACATAATTAGATAGAAATAAGGAGACTATAAATTGAATAATGATTAAATAGGGTAGAGAAGGGGATATATAAGGTTAGTGTGTATATTTTTTAAATGAATTAAAACCAATAAATTTTAAACTTCTATACTATTTTTATCAAATTGAATGACAAAAATGAATGTGAAATGCACTCACAATATTTTCCTCTCTATACACAAATCTAATTCTCAGTGTACTGCATTTTGCTTTGGTTCATTTATTTGTTTTACTAAACACCCCGTGAGAGGAACACATTAGTAGATAATGATCTATATTTAAAAAATCAAATCTATGTCACAAATAATATATATTTTTTATTAAAAAAATCATATAACCACCATTGTGAGACAGTGAAGAAAAACAAAATACGATCTTTATGGCAGAGGTAGTATGCACGTATACACGAGCGATGTTATCATTTTTTGAATGGAATGGAGAAAATTAAAAAATTATTATTACATTAACATAATTATAAATTATTATAATTTTCATATAGAAGTAATTATGTTATCCAATATAGAATAGATTTTGTGGATATAGAAGAAGAAATAATGGGATATAAATGAAAAAGGTGTGATTAAGAGTTTTTAACATACTCTTTAGGAAAACTCCTTGAGTCTTATTAGAATGGTATATTAGTGAGACCAATACCTATAAAACTATGTATAATGAGTGAGGGATTTATTTGGGTAGATTTTTGATGAGTTAGAGGGATTATGGTGTGAGGACAAGTGGGGTGGTAAATAGTTCCTTTTATAAGTGAGAGGGATGACGCTTTTGTAAATACCCATAAATTTATATTTAATACATGTTACATTTAATGTAAAGAGGTAAAAATGGTGAAAAATAATGAATATGGGAGGATTAATGATCTATCCACCACTCATACACACAAATAATGGATAAGGTTTGAGATATTTTAAGCCATTTCCTTTAGATTTGACTTTTTCCCATAATTGACTTTTACTGTGATAACTTAATTTTTTAACCCGGTATCTTATTTTTATAAATAAAAATAACATTAACCACATTAACATTTTTGGATATACTGATTTCAAATATGAAAAAAATTATCAAATTCAAGGTGGTAAAAATGTATTTTAATAAAATCATGAAGAACGCAAAAAAAAAAATTTGGGAATAAATTTCTTTTTAAGCATAATAATTAATTTACATAAAAATAAAGTATAGTATTGATTTCCATGATATTTATTGGTTTTTAATTAATAAATTATAGTTATCTCACTTTAAAACCAATCCAAAACTGAATTTAACATTGTAAATACTAAATTAATGAAAAGATAAAAAAATTTCTTTAATTTGTATAAAACATCAATTAGGTTTTAAAAATGTTAAAAATAGGTTTTTAAATTTGAAATATTATTTATAAATGTATTATTTTAATTTATAAACTTATTAATATTCAATGAAAATGGTTTCATAAACTTTTACATTTTTATTATATCATAATGATGTCATAAAAATTACAATATTTAAAAAATGGTATTTTTCAGTATTAATCCAAAAAATCAACCATTTTAAAAACATACTTTAAATTCAAAGTAATATAATTTTTAAATTTTAAATTAAAAAATAAGGTTATTTTTTCAATTTAAAATTCTAAAATTTGTGAATTTTACTTTTAAATGGAAACATAAAATATAATGAAAAATATTTGTATTGGAAAATGACTTATAAAACCTAAGTATTCTTAAATGTTTTTTTTAAAAAAGTCTTATTAATTTTATTTCATATCAATTATAAATGACATAAGTGTTAATATATTTTTTTTTAAAATGAAACATTTTTCGATAAAAATATTTTAAAAATGTTCAATTTAATTTTTAAGATAAAAATACAAAATATACCTAAAAATATAATTCTTTGATAAATAGGTCTTTTAAAACTAAATGATTTTAATCACATCCCATTAAACTTAATTATTTATTTAATCAATAAATTTTTAATAGAACATATCAAATTATAATTTAAAATAATAAAAAAAATTGTAATGAATTAAAATAAATCATTTTAACAATGTTTTTATTTATTTATGGTTTTACTCTTTTTTTTAATTTTCTTAATAATATTTTACATAATATTCTCATGATGTATTAATGTTTGTCTTAATTTCTAAAATATAATTAATTTCATTTTTTTATGTTTTGTGTGATACAAGCTAATTAACATGGTTTTTATATAAATAATAACACTTACTAAAATCTTGGGGTGTTATAAGGACCCATATGTATGTGAGACACCCAAGCATAAAATAAATAGAAACAACTAATCATGGTAGATGAAACATGAATATATATATAAATAATATCATGGATAACATAAACATACCATCTAGACATAAATTAATAATCAACATCACATAAATAAAATAAAATAAAACAAGGTTCACATCCGACAAGGTCAATAATTAAAAATACTAAGAATAAAATAAAACCAAGACCATAAAATTATGATAACCTACATATGACCCATGGTAACTCAGCACACCCAAACCAACTCATATTAATCCTACCGATATATAAATATGAATATATGAACCAGGTAACTTGAATAGAAACATGATAACAACATACACTCAGGGGTATATGTTGGGTGTGAGAGAAGTAGAGCTCAGTATAATCACACTATGAAATTTAAACAATTAATTTCAAAAGAAATTTAATTTATGATTTTTTGAATTACAGTTGGAAAATATTTTTTTCATGAGTAATCATAATAATTAAAAAAAACTATCATTTCCCTTTTTCCATAAAACTATATATTTTCTATTATAAAAACTCAGATGAAACAAACTTAAAAATAACTGCTTTAAATATTTATTTTAAACACCACACATCAATTGAAATCCATATCTTTCTTTTAAAACATATTTTAAAAATATATTTATAAAAAAATTATCAATTTTAAATAACATAACACATCACACAAAAAATATATACACATTAAAGGATAAACTATATCAATAATGGATCAGAATAAAAACCATACACAATGGTACCACATGGTCCAATCAAATTAGGGGATTCAAATAAGAAAAAGAAGAGGTCACCGATAAGGAATCATCAACAACACTATATTTCATCGGAAACACACTAGGTCCTAATGTGAGATATTCTTATATATAATATAACATGGGACCAAATGTCAGCCTACATTGTGTCCAAAATAACACAAGACATCCAGCTTTCCCACACCAACATCATCAAAATGGAACCTCCTCACTATCCCTGGAATATCACACAACTAGGGGGACAATAGCGGTGTGTGTACTAAAATCAATAGTAGAAATCCATACCTCTCTCTTATCTAAGGGTACCTATGAAAAAAATCAACATGTGGTTAAAAAAATAATCACATGATCAACAATTAAATTAAAAATAAATATAAATCTCATATCACCCCTGATTCCCTCACAAGAAACCACCATGTTAATATCACTTACACTTTATAATAACATATCCCCCTTTGGGATCATGGTTCATAGAAAAAATATTTATCAAGGGGAACAACTAAAGGTAACACACACAAATCATAAAAATATCATTTATAATATGCCAAAATAAGCCTTTACCAAAACAAGCTTAGAATTCCAAGTCATATCCACTATTTAAAGTCCCTCATTAAAACCTACTATGAAATAAACCATTAGAATCCACATTTTAGAACAATTATAACATAAACCCTTCTTCATTTTAATCCACATAAGAAATAAACTTATTTCATTAATTTTTTACAATACCATGAAAATTCATATTTTTCATGACCTAAACAAGATCAAATACCTTTAAGAATCACATTTAATTTAAAATAATCCACTTAACATTTTATCAAACTCTTTGCATTAGACACTACTAAAAAACTAAGAAGACACTTAAAATAATCTTTATAAAATTTTTGAAATCACTTGAAAACATTGATAAAATATATTATAGTTATCATATATAGAAATAATTTCGTCAAATAAGGATTTAAAATATATAATAATCCAAAGAAATGAAAAATAAAGGAAGATCACAAAATCACCTATATCAATCTAAGTGAAAACCCATCACAATAATATGGTACATGTTTCCTTTGATGGAAAACGTAAAATTGAGAAAATAAAATCCCACAAAAAACTAAACAACTAAATCACAATGATTAGATTTATCCCAAACCCTAATTTCATCCCATGTAGTTATTATGGTTCCAAGGAGAAAGAAAATTGAGGCGATATAGAGGAAAGAAGAATAAGAATGGAAGAATAAGGAAAAATGGGGGCTTTATATTAAGAAATACGCTTGATTCCAAAGTTGGGAGGATTCAAATAAATAATAGAGAGGGAGATGGATACCCTCTCATGACACAGGTATTGGTCAGATGATAATGAGGGGACAAATTCACAAAAATCTCTAAAAATAAAGGTGGTAGAAACATAATGTTTTTTTTAAAAAGTAGGGAATGTTGGGTTATGGCATGGCCCTGACCAATATAATACAGATTAGGCTTTCTAAGTTTCCTCCATAATCTAGATGAAGGTTCCATTTCATGGAGTGAATTCATAGGGTCCTACTATATTTTGGTCTCTAGATTATGATGCAGGGCCATCAAATTGGCAGAGGGGCTAACCCCCTCCAAAAAAACTCTCCACATCGCAACTCTTCACTACTATGTTTTGTCCCATCACAGAACCATGAAAAACATGCTACAACACCTTAAATATACCTTGATATCATTAATACCCCAATAATATGCCAAAATGTCCCCCATTATGGCATGCTCCCCTATATATTGCATAAATATTTGTAAAACTCCTAGAAAATTTAAAATACACCAAAATCAATTTATAAAACAAGAGTGACACAAGGGTATCTAAATTATCCCAACCATGAAACTTTATACCCCAAAATGTCTTTAGTAATAGTATAATGAAATATGAAAGAAATAATAATGACACAACAACAAAAAGAGGTGGGTGGTCAGGTAATCAACTAAGTGGATAATTGAAAGAACAAGAAAATTAAAACAACCACTCAAAATAAAAAATATAATACATAAATATCCCCAACATCTTTAAAAGTAACACATCTATGACCACAAGGTAAAAGACCTAAGGAGTGAGGTGACCTATAATAGGTCTCCCCAACATTTATAATTCATATAAAATATTATAACCAAATAATAATTCCATTTTTAAGTAAAACACCATAAGCCCCAAGGGTATGATATTCCTCCACCAAAAATAGACATCCATCTAAGAAACTAAATCCACATCCCAAATTAAAGTCGCATCCCAAATAATCATCCCAATGATTATAAAAACAAAAATACATCCTAAAATAAATTGACACTTACAACCAAAAATACAAAAGAAAAAATCCATAGATATTCCTTAGAAGAATAACCTGATTTCCAACCTCAGGTCACAACACATGAGGTTAACCGTGTATCTCAAAACTAGAATACCATACCATGGTTAGTCCATTAAAATATATCCCAAACACCAGCCACTACATAATATCAATTGGTAAATCACCCATCCTAGTAATCCCAAGTATGCACCCAAGTATTTCTTTATTCCCAACCAACATGAATCTATCCTCAACATGGAGAATCGATATAAATACACAAAAATTATAAGTATACAAAACTTGATAATGAGGCATGAACATATATGATAGTCATACAATTCATAATAGAACAGTCCATAGGATTCCCAAAATCTCAACCTCTTTTAAATCCATCAGTAAAAAAACCAAAAAAAGGTTTCTAAAAAAATCACACTTTAAACCTCCTTTCCCTATACTTAAACTTACTAAACTTATAAAGATTTTCTACGTTACCACACCAGAGATAATCTCTTAGCACTTTCACATGGGAGGTCTTCAAATTCTTAGGTTCTTCACACTAGAATAAAAAAAGATACATCCTACTATGAGAAGTGAAAACTTCACAAGAAGGGTGACCCCTATCAACCTTCTCTTCCATATCAGGCCCAACTAAAATCCACTCCTAACCAAGAAAACCATCAATACTTACATCACCCAAATCTAATAAATAATTCACTCTAGGTTTCCATATCTAATTAGCTTCCACTAATAATTCCCTTTTTTAAAATTATTTTTAATACACCTTTCTAAACCTAGATACTACCTCTCCAAGGTTTTGCTAAATTCTAATTTCAATTAATAAATACTTTAAAGAGTCATCATAGACTAGATTAGGAGGTAATTCACCCGCTCTGAGAAATGATGAATATACTACTTCACTGATGAATCGCCCTCATGAAGGCTCATGAACTCAATGGTGTTCTCCACTTTCATAACCTTAGGGTAATGCCATTAAATAAATGATAAATTAAAAATATCCTAAAAAATTATTTTATACAACTAAGAATGACACTTAGACTTCCAACACACTCATATAGGTCCTTTAAATAAAGAAACAATTGACCATACTCTTGAATCATTATGAGTTTACAGTGAATTCAATATTCTCTCAATGTTCTTCATCTAATCCATTGTTTCAAGGGGACCTCGATCATAATGTAAATAATGTGGAGGATAATTTAGAAATACATAGATATGGTCTAATTTTTGGGAGGATTATTTATCCAACACTCTTTCCCAAGGCAAGAAAGAGCTGAAAAATTTAAGAACATATTCTATTTGATGACATGATTTAGTTTTAAAATCAACCTAATGAAGTGAATTTACAATTTTACTCAAATAATATATGGAATTTATACTCTAAAAATCACAAAAAAACAAACTCAATCCACACATATTTCGAAAATAAAATTAAAAAATGAAATCATAAACCCAATATAAATATAAAATATATATCACGTAAATAAAACACGTGAATTAAATCCCTCCAAAACCACAAATCCACTAAATAGTTTTAAAAAAATCCTCTTTTATAAATTTATGAACCGTGAAAACAAGAAAATATTTAAATATGTTTAATCTCAATTGAAATTTCCAAATAAATCCTATTTTAAAACCTTTTTTCCCTTTTATTATAAAACCCCATTCAGTAATAGATTATTATAAAAAATTGATTTTATAATTAACCTAAAAATTCAGTTCTAAAACTAAAATACCGTGTGAAAACATCCATTTTTTAATTAAAAAATTCAGAAAATTTCCATATTTTTTATAATAATACTCTCTCAACATACACAAAGATAAAATGGATACACAGATAATCAAACTCATTCAATTAAAATATTATAAACACATCATAAATTACAAAAGTGTAAAATTTAAAAGAATAAAAAAACAACATTAGAACCAATTGAAAATTCAAAAGAGACTAAATAATAAATCATGGGGAAAGAATTATTATTAACAACTTTGTTAACTATGTTCCAATTGTGTGTCATATATTCTGAAAATATTTGAACCATGTTTAGGGACTCCACACAATTGGATAGACTATGAAAGATAACCATACCACGTATTCTCTCTATCTATTCCCACACAAATACTAAAAAATCATAAAGAAACACATAAAACACCCATAAGGGTCAAAAGAACATCATATAAACCAAAATAAAATTAATTATAAATTGAAACTCCAACAACCCATGGAAACTCAAGTATTGTGATTAATGATGGTGGTCAAGAATATAATCATGATCCACCTATTCAGTTTCAATGATGATCAAATATGTATACTCTCAAGACACACCCAAATAACACTAGGGATGTCTAATACCATTTTTTCATTAACTAACTAGATCCACCCCTCAATTGGGCGCCTGATTTGGTCTGTGACAAATCTTACAACATGTTCTCGATCTCCATGGGTTGGATATAAGCATCAGGGTATCAAAGCATAACCAATGAGAATATTTTAACACTTGGAAACCAAAATCATCACATCAAAAATTCAACCCAAAAGAACTAGCATGTCTAATCCATATTTTGGATTCCCATGCATAAAATAAATATAAATAACCATTAAAAGTAAATAAAACATGAATATATATAAAAAAACTCATGGATCACATCAACATACCATCTATGCATAAAATAGTAATAAATGACACATGGAAAAAATAAACTAAAATAATATTTAAATCCAATAAGGCTGATTTATAAATATACTAAGAATAAAATTAAACTAACCCCATTAACTATGGATCACCTGTATGTGACCCATGGTCACTCATCACATCCTAAACCAACTCACATCAAACCAACCAAAATATCAATAGGAAGAGATCAAACTAGGAACCTAAAATAAAATCATGAAAACTACATACACATGGTGGGGTATATAGGGTATGAGTGAAACTAGGTATTATAGGATCCCACCAAGGAGTTTGTGAAATTTCTTTCAAAATAAATTTCATTTATGCTAGTTTGGGTTATATTTATAAAATTAGTTTTAATGAGTAAGAATAATTAAAAAATCCACTCATTTCCATTTTTCTATAAAAACATAAATTATCTTTTATAAAAACATAGATGAAACAAACCACTTAAAAAATTCTTTAAACTTTTATTTGAAATACTACACATCAATTGAAATCCATTTCTTTATTTTCAAAAACCATTTCAAAATAATTTTTTGAATAATTTCTCCATTTTAAATATTTGAATACATGATTCAAAAATTATATACACACTCATGGTGGAACCATATCAATAATGGATCAAAATAAACAACACTCACAATGGTACCACGTGGTCCAATCTAGGGGATGAAAATATTAAAAATAACAACTCACGTATAAGGTATCACTAACAACACTAGATATCATGGGAAATACCCATGGATCTAATGTGCGATAGTCCTAAACATACTATAGCACGAGACCAACTTTCAATGTATGTTGTGTCCAAAATAACACTAGTTATCCAACTACCCACACCAACAACATTGGGATGACACCTTCCCACTCTCCCTAGAATATCACACAACTAGGGGGTCATTAGAAACATGTGTTCTAACTAATGTTGTGTAAATATATACCTCAATATTTTCCAAGGTTTCCCATGAAAATAATCAAGAGGAGGTGAGTAAACAATAAAATCACATGATCAAAAATTCAATCAATAATATATATATATATATATATATATATATATATATATCATCTCAATTTTGACACCCATACAAGAAAAAACCTTGTTTACATCACTTGTAAATCAGTATAACATGCCTCTATCAGGTGTCACAATCCATAGAAATTGTAAATAACTGTGGGAAATACTAAATATCATACACACAAACCATAAAAATATCATTTATAATGTGCCAAAAAAAAACCTTTACTAAAATGGTCTTATAATGCCAAGGAATTTCAAAAATTTCAAATCCCACTTCAAATACTTTTTTGAAATAAACAATGAGAAGTTAAATTTGAAATCTTTTAGAACATAACTCCTTCATTTTAAAATATTTGAGAAATAAAATAATTTCCTTACTTTTGGAAATTCCATGAAAATCCACATTTTCACCCATTTCATGACCCAAACAATGTTAAATAACATTAAATTCAACATTTCATTTAAAATAATTTTATCGAACACTTGGAATTCAATACCACTTGAAACAATGTAAATCTATTAAAATACCCTTTATGAAAAGTGAGAAATCACTTGACAAAATTTATAAAATCCATTATAGTTATCACATATAGATATAATTTTACAAAAAAGTTATTTAGAAGCACCAATCATCCAATTAAATCTCAAATTAATGAATAGAACAAAATCACCTACCACAGTCCAAGTGTAAACCCCTTGAAACAAGCTGAAACAGGTCACCTTTATTAGGGAAAAGAAAACTAAGAAAAGATAAGCCCTCTATAAACACTAAAAAACATAAACCACGTGATTATATTCATCTAAAACCCAAATTCCAACCTGAAAAATTATTAGGGTTATTTATAGAAAGTAAATCGAGGGGAGATGGAGGAAAGGAGGAAAACAATGGAAGAATGAGGTAAAATGAGGGATTAAACTTAATAAATATTCTTTATTACAATTTTGGGAGGCTCTAAATAAAATTGGATGGGAGATATCTCCAAAATCACAATAAAGGGTTTGACTAGATGACAATGAGGGGAAGAATGTTAAAAAATCAATAAAAACCAAGGAGGTAAAAGTGTAAATTCACTTTAAAAAAACTACATTGGTTAGGATATAAAATGTCCCTAACCACCATGGAATGACACACACATCCTAGGAACCTTCCATGGAAAAACATGGGGATCCATGTCAGGGAGCTTCTTTAATAGGCCATATTATTCTGAGGTCCCTAGATTATGGTAATGAGCCCCTAAAAAGGAAGAGAGGTCAACACCTTCCATAAAAACCCCTATATAATGTAGGTTTTCACCATTATCTTATGGACCTACACCGACCCATGGCCAATGATATAACAAATATTTTCAATATTTTTCATATTTATTTCATTAATTTATTCCCCCAATAATTTTTTCTGAGTTAAATTATTTCATTTTTTTATCTTTGGTGAATTTTGGGCATTATTATAAAAATTGATTAACTCTATATTTTTAATAGTTGTTATGCACATTGGTATCTCAGGTATTTCATTTTATAAAAATGTCTAAATTGAAATGTTATTTTTTGGTAGGATTATATGTTTAGTGGGATTTAGTTTCTTTGACTAGACCATGAGCTAATTCGAAACATATAAGGCCCAAAATAATTACGCAAACTGGAAACTTTTAATCATAGAGATTTTACCAAGCTACACTAAATGAGGCATAACTCACGTTAAAAGAATTAAAATGATGTTATCTTAATTGAAAATGAAATAATTATTAAATACGCACATGGAATTTAAATTTCATGGAAAATTTGATCAGTAAGGTTGCTTATGCATGTGTCAAAGTGGAGACAAATGAACACTCTCTTCAGCCATCAAAATATTGATTTGGTAGTAAAATCATAATTTCATCTACACATGTTCAAAGAAGATGATATTTTGAGGAAAAATGAAAAATATTGAGTGGAAAGTGTTAAAATAATACCATTTTTTATGTTTTATCCATTTACTATTCCAATAATGTGAAAACTTTTGAAGGATTGATTATGGGGGAGAATTTATCCACACCTATCCATTCTATATTTGTTTCTCAATTTTCTTTAAGTGGAATCGATCTCTATATGGATAAATCTTTCTAATTTTCTACTACTATTTTATTTATATTATTTTCATGCTGTAATTCACACTTAGATAATTTTAATAATAGTTTTGTTTTTTATGTTTCTCTATTTCTTCAACTCTCTCTATTTCTTTATTTTCTCCACCCATTTCTTTCTTCACTATAAAATCTTATACTCATTATAATGAGAACTTAACATTATGAATCTCCAAGGGGTGTAATCTAGTGTTCAAAACCAATTTCAACACATTTATTTTTAATGTTTTATGTTAACTTATAGTTAGGTTGAGGGGATCTTAGTGGGGAATGTTTATTTGTGACTCCACATGACATAACAGGTTTAACTTCGTCTTTATTCAATATTATCCTTTGTTTAAATAAGTGGATGTATAATATTTTTTTATTTTTGGTTGTACTATATGTTCAGAAATTTGGTAGATGAATATCTTCACACATATGATGGAGTGTGTTTACTTCTTATGTTTGTAATTAATAATTATATGGTAAAGGTTCACTTTGGGTGTTCTCTTAGGAAGATCTACAATATTTATAATTTCATTTTTTATGCATTTCATCTACATGATAAAATTTTAATTTTAAAATAATAAAAAAATACAAATTTAATTTATTTTGTAAGTATATACTTAGGTGGATTTGGAATAGTGTGTGATTGATCATGAAATTTTATCAAGTGAGATAACCTTTGTAAGCAATTGTGCTACACTAAAAATAATAATGTAATTATTTTTTCATGAACTCTGACAAGTGTATGTCATCCACCATGCCTTATCACCTTCTATTACATCATGGTATCTATCCAAGCCCCAACACCACACTAAAACACCCCCCGTTGTGGTATATTCCCCTGAAGATTATATAAATTCACGGGAAACTCCCATAAAATTTAAAATTTCACAAAATATATTAATAAATATAATAACTATTACACAAGGGTGTTACACTATGTATATTTTGTTTTTACCTATATATATACACATAATTATATCTAATAATGGAGAATAATGCCTTTAAAAGTAGTTTTGTGTGTAAATATTTGGTTACTTTGATTTTTAATGAGAAAAAAACTTATCTATGAGCAATTAAAATTTATTTAAAATAAATGGAGAATATATTTTCAATTTAACTCATATATTGATTAATTTTATTTTTTGTAATGTTTTTAAGTGAATAATGTGATATACAACTAACTCATAATAGCATCATTTTCCAATTTTAAAATAAAGTAAGTTGATAAATTAGTCACATTGCCAAATTATGTTTAGAATTCTAATTTAATTTGTTTAAATTAAATCTATTGTTTAGTCTGTTTGTTTTTGAAAATGAAATAAATTTAATAAGGTTTATCTTATAATTAATCGTGATTTTTAATATACTACATTGAGTGTTAAATTCATTTTTATATGAATGAAGGTATATATGAAAAATTTTATGTCAAATATATATTTTTAGGTTTATCATATATTTTCATATTGTTTATCTATCATTTTATCATCTAATATTATGTTTATATATATATATATAAAAAATTTTCTTTAAGGGTGATATGTAAATATTATATTATGTTGATGAGTTTTTGATTTGATGTATGTTAACTGTGTAACTTGTATTATATATATATATTTATATATAATTATATTTAATAAAGTGAAATGAGTTGTAAAGTATAGTTGTGAATATAAATTTTTGATAGTTATGTTTCTTAATGAGAAAAAATCATTTATGAATAAGTAAAATTATTAGATTATAAATGGAAAATTCATTTAAAATTCAATTCAAACATTGAGTAATTTCATTTTTTTAATGTTTTTAAGAGAATTTCATGATAGGAAATTTACTCAGAAAAACATCATTTTCCCATGTTAAAATCTAGTAGGTCATAGTTTAATTTCAAATCTATTAGAATTGTTCTTATTTAATTTAGTTTAAATAAATATATCATTGAGTTATATTTTTGTAAATGAAATGAATATTTGAAGGTATTTATTATAATGACTTTGAATTATTATTGTGTCTTATAATGGGTTTTGCAAGCTTATAAGACCTTTGATGAATGTAAATTTGTTATTAATGTTTTGGGAAACTAGGGGTCTCATGCAGTTTCCCTCTGATGGGAATTTAGATGACAAAAACTAGGACTTCAGCTTCTTATATCACTACTTTATGTGTTCATTTTCTAATTGTTCATCCTTTGGATTTTCCTAGCATCAGTGAGTTTTGTTTTTTCTTTTTCCATATTTTTCTTAATCTCAAATGCATCATGATTATCCCAAATAAATACATTAAAATACATAAATTTAAGTCCTAAAAAATAATCACCCACAACTAGTTATGCTTAAAATCATTCCCCGTCAGTTTTGGGTGCAGGATATGGTGGAAGACATAGAGTGGTGTGGGGGAAATTGGGGATGAGGTGAAAGGACACTGAGAGCTTCAAATTTTGTAGCACCCTGACCTAGGATCCACTTAAAAACTGTGATTCATGACAAAGTACCACTGAACCATAGGTGTACCTCCCCATGCACCAAAGTCATCAAGCTAGCAACAAGGGTGTAAAGTGGTGATAGTTTGTATACTATTCCCTCTAGTAGTGAATATAATAAAATTCTAGTAGTAAATAAGTATAAAAACAAAGACAAACATTTTAGAATCAATAAAAAAACAATAGCATATCGATAATGTAACAAAAATGGGAATGTAAACAAACCCAAAGGAAAAAAATACTATATCCAGAAAACTTATTATTACAGTTTGTACAGGAAATAAACAAATAGTCAAGGTTTCTTATTTCCAACCATCAATACATACAAACATAGAGTATGATGAAACAAAAATATGACTCAAAAGTAAACTCCAGCTAATGTTGAAACCTCTAAGGCCCCCTTCCATCCATCCCATGTGAAATATACTACTCTGATCACTAAGGTCCATCTCCTGATCTCATTCCCTTACCTAATTGAAAAAATATAAATTCTACATTCATCTCAAGGGGATCATGTAGTGTGTGAGAATAAATCCTATTAGGCCACCACCAATGAGTTCTTATCTTACATCCAGGACTATGCAAGTGTTCTAAATATAAATAAAAGGTAAGAACATGAATAGTAAATAAATAACCACCCTCCCTTATTCTTAGCATCCACAAGGAAGTGTTATACCTTCAACGGCCATCACTGACATGTATAAACATGTGAACCCAATCATATATATGGAATACAATACATTTATGCATATATATATATATATATATAACTATATTGGTAAGGATTCCTGTCATATAGCCCAAGGAATCCCCTGATGAAATGCATCACAGGTGAACCCTCTGATTCCACCTTCGAAAATATAACCCAACACCTCATGCCATCAATCTCATAGTCATTTCCCATAAGACATGACAAATCAAGTAACTGGTCCCTCATACCTCATCTTAGAAAATCCCTGCAGACTTTAAACTCGATGTCTTAAAGAAAAATGATGTTTGTCCTCAAATAATGATCATTATTGGCTCAAAACCTAATGTCCTGAGGCACAAAAATATCCATCCCCTCAATTTCTTAGCCCAATGGTCTCAAGTAACATGGTAAGCCGCATACCCCAAATGATGGTCTCATCACCATCAACCGATGGTCCATCACTATCCATGTGGCTTTATACAGTGATCTCCCCCAAACATAACTGATCGTCAACACCATCACCTAAGCTGCATAGTCTACCAAGGACTCCACCAACATGAGTGGTTATCACAACCTCAATATGAGTCCTATCTATGTAAACAAGACTCCAACGACATGTTGAGAAACATTCAGTGAGAGAAAATCACCCAAACAACTTAAGACACATCATTCAACACCTCATTCACCTGCGACCGTTTTTCTCAAACATGATGGTCAACACCAACTCAAATCATGTGGGTCATTCCCTAATCCTAATTACCTCTTCACCCTAATCTTTTGACCATGTCACCCAACCTGGTGATTAATATCACCCCATGTAGCTCAGGCCAAGGCCTTCCTGGTGAATCTAATCATCTCACTATAGGTGTTCAAAACCACCTAAATCCTCAAGTAAAGCCCATCACATTCCCATGGAATAAATAAATTCTATATAAACAATTTAATTTTTCACAAATTATATGCTCAGCCTAAACTGGCCAAGTTGGTCAAAGGCCCTTACCCATATTAACCGTATATAGTGTAAAGTGATCATCCCCATAGGTATATCACATCATCCATTTAATAATTTAAATAAAAGAGGACATTTTATAAGTGTATCACTTAATCTTCACACAAGGCTCATAAAGAGAAAATCCTTACAACAATTTGAAAACATATATAAATCTAGGAACCACCTATCTCATACTAGTAGAAAAAAACTCATCCAATATCGGAATCTAAATTTATCCTGAATGAGATAAACTATAATTTTAGACAAAGAACCTAAAAATATGGTAAAACATATTGCACGGATTTAATGAACTGTATGGTGAGAGAAAGGAAGAAAAAAGAACATCAGATTAAAGGACATACTGATACAAATCTATAGCCACAAACGGATTAAAGATCAGAGCTCAGATGATGGAGATACAAGGAAACATAGGGAAGATGGGGAGAGGTGTTGTGAGATAGGAACTCCCTCTATGTGTGGATAAATAGGTGGTGATCCCCATATGGAACATTTTAAAAATCATTACCTACAACATACATGATGTGTAAGTGTTACATTTCAAGTAATAGTAGCACGACATGTAATTGCTAAATGTTTTTTTCATCAGGGTAATAATCTAAACCATTCACATCATGTATTTTTTGGCTTCACCCCATGAACCTATTACATGCCCTATAAATGGTTTACATGTTGTGTAAAACTTGCAACATCTGTTTTCAACAGCTCAGGCCCTCTGAACTTCCTCTAGTGTTCTCCCGAACACCTTCTTCATCCACAAAAATATATACCATGCATAAAACAAGTTCTTGGGTCAAAAAACTACTGAAATTAGGTTATGAAGATCAAGAAAAGGGTTTGTACAACCACCAACTCAAAAATTTAAAATTTAGCTGAAAAAATGGCCCACTTAAAAGCCAAGGATGTTACAATCTCCCCACCTTAACATAACTCATCCCTGATCTATCAATAATTAACTAGATATAGTACCTAATATACCAATATCATTCAAAAATAACTTGGTCTACACTAGTCATTCATAGTTCAAAACCCCTCAAGGAACTACCCACCTTAGGAATTACCTACCTGATCAATTCCTGATCACAAACAAACATCTGATGGTATGTCGACCATCCCCAAAATCAAAAGTCCTCCCATGAAATTCCATCACTCCTACACCTCATCAAGTGATCATAACATGCCCATGTCATAAATGAAACCCATAAATTCCTACATCTCAACTAATTCCCACCTATTAACCATATCACACACGAAACCCTTGAGGTCCTACATCTCATCAGATGCTCAAAAGTACCCACACATCAACAGGTGCTCATAATAAGTATTGGTTCCATACCCCTCATGCATAACCTGTATAACATAAATTCCAATATTCATTAACACCTCCTATATAACACACATCATATTAATATTCAGGCCTACCAAAATCTTGATGCCTCAACACCTCATGCATAACCCACGTCTCATTAATACACAGATGAATATGCACCTCAAGTAAAACCTACACCACATTGATTCCCATAAACAATCCTAGTTAAACACACCTCATGTATATATATATATATCCCAAATTATTTTGATTCTAACCTACTAACTGGCACCCGGTTAGTCCAAAATAAATATTCATGCACCTTGTGTACTAAAATAGTCTAAAGAAAAACTAAAAGAAACCAAATCATGCCTTGGATTTAAATCTAACTATAGTTGGATCCCTGGCTTTCTTGGAACCTGTTAGATTCATTGCATTTGCCTAGCCTGAAGCCTGACTACATGAGGTCTGACCACCTTGTAGAGCTGCACTAGCTATTGGACACTAACCCCACTACAAGGTCCCACTATCTCTACCATGAAATTCATGTATATCTATGTCTATTTTACCAACTCCTGGTACCACTATTGATCCTAGATAAAAATTTTGAGTATGTATCATTCCCTAGTTACCAGCTATCTGAGAAGGATTCCTATATAAACAATCGGGATGCCTGATCTATACACAAGTCTGGCACTCCTTTAGAGGCCAATCATATTATTCTGAAAATGTCCTCATATCCTGCACTAGATGCACATTACTAAAGACCCACTCCTCGATGGTCTTCTTGAATCTCTGGCCTAGCTTCCCTACTGAGACTCCTCAGGTCCCCACTTCCATCTACCCAAAGCATCACAACTGAATTAACCTGACATCATCTTGTAGGATCGAAATAGTGATGTAGATGCTCAAAATACAAGAGGGGGGTGAATTGTATACTTTGAAAATTCCTTTGGAACCTTTAAAGTTAGTTAGGATTAACTATGTTTTCCTTAAGCAAAGGAAAGGGCTATGTTTAATAAAGATAAACTAGGCAAATTCACAACACTTTTAATACTGAATGCAAACTTGGAAAGAGATTCTGAAAGTAAGTTCCAAAAATATGGTTCCGGAAATAGAAACTTAACAAAAGATTACAATATGAGATTCTACCTTAAAGCGTATAGAATCTAAATGAAACAGAGTACAAATAAGGAAGTATAAGAAAGTTATATTTTCCTTACAATACAATATGCAGCAGAATATAAACACGTAGTAGAACTACAAGTAACAAGATATAAGTCTTTTAACCCAAAGAGAAGGGTATCCAACAACCTTGGATAAAGGTCTCTTGATTTATACTTTCAAGCAATTCTGTCTTACCCACACCAGGGTAAGCCCTCGATACTAAAATCCGAGTCTCTGTCTTGCTATCCCCGCAAGCCCTCAACTTCAAGGTAGTTGGCACCTCTGTCTTCCTCAGTAAGGATGCCCTCGAACTTCAAGGTAGTCGGCAACCTCTGTCTTCCAATCCCCGGAAGTCCTAGAATGTAATCACCAACATTCGGAGTCGCACAAAGCTTTGAGAGTTAATAAGAGCCTCTCTCTCTCTATAAATCACTTCAAGCATGTAATCACATGAGTTGAAGATCAGTCTTCTTTTCAGCACTGAGCTCTTTCAAATGAGCTCTTATTTATAGGCAAATTTCCAACGGTCGTCTCCTTCTTCCAACGGTCATATTTTCCATGAAATTCGAAAGGACTTGTACACGTGTAACTCAACCAACGGTTAATAAGAAACAGAATAGACGACATCATTTTATAACAAACTTTGTATAATTGAATGTACGACATCGTTTTGGAATGAAGCATATGTAAGTAAAGGATAATTAATATTTTTGAGTGTAAGCAAGTCAAAGGTTTTAGAGTCTAACCAAAATGATATTCGGAGTCTATGTTAAGAAATGTTCGGATTCTATTTTATAGGAAATCAGAGTCTGGTTTCATCAGAGATCGGATTCTAAATCTGTAGAGTTCAGAGTCGAACTGCTTAAAAGTTCGGAGTCAAACTTCTTGAGAGTTCGGAGTCGAACTTCTTAAGAGTTCGGAGTCAAACTTCTTAAGAGTTCGGAGTCGAACTTCTTAAGAGTTCGGAGTCGAACTTCTTAAGAGTTCGGAGTCGAACTTCTTAAGAGTTCGGAGTCAAACTTCTTAAGAGTTCGGAGTCGAACTTCTTAAGAGTTCGGAGTCAAACTTCTTAAGATTTCGAATTAGAACTGCTTCAGAGTTTGGAATCCAGATTTCGGATTAAAACTATATTACAGATCATATCCATGATTCAGATCCTAAAAACAGAATGCTCCAACTTTTCATTATAAGGCTCCGACAATTTGGTTGTGATTCCGGTTTTTGATTTTAAGGGAAAAATAGCTATGTATAAGAAAATATAGGTTAAGGTAATTTTACTTAAGGAAGTAAATTTTCCTTATTTAAGTAATAATAATATTTGCTTATGTATAAGGTGTTTGTGATTTTCAAAACAGGAAGGAATGGAAAAGTCATAAGGAAAACATTATTGACTCAACAATTTCCCCCTTTTTGGAAAGCGCAAACATCCTTTTGAAAAAGTATATAAGGATTCTAAGAAATTTCATTAGACTATTTAAAACTTATCTCCCTTCGTTCATGGATAGAAGTTAATACAACTAACTCCCCCTTAGGCATTGAAACTCTAAGGATTGTATTCTGGGTTTCTGGAGTAGAGTTTTCATTATTGTAAGAATGAAACAAAACTTAGTGGGAAACTCCCCCTTTCCTTAAGGAAATTTCTCTCAGAAATTTTTCTTTTCTCCTCCTCAAGAATTGTTCTTTTTCCTTCTCCCCCTTTGTGATTTTCAAAAAGAATTGAAGGGAATGGAAAAAAAATTATGCTACCTGAAACATTAGTATATAACAAGATACAAACCGAACAGATAATCATTTCATTAGAGTTGGGGGTAAAAAAAATTACAAGGAAAGAAAACTACAACAAACGATCGGAGTGGGTTCATTTGTCTTCCTTTTCCTTTGGAATAAGCTGCTTCAACAAGGCTTTGAGTTTCTTCAGGTCTCTTTGGTCTTCCTCTCGTTGCCTCTCCAAGGATTTTACCTTTTCTTCTTGAGCTTTTAACAGCTGTGCTGGAGCCTCCAAGGCTTCTTTTTGTAAATTCAACAACTCATCCTGCTTCTCCATCCTCTACTGAAACTCAATCCGGAAATCTCTTTCAGATTTCCAATTCTGAGATACTGAGTTAAGCTTGCCATTCAGATCCCTGACCTGTTGATTCCGGACATTTTGTTCCTGGGTCAACTTCTAAGAAATTTCATTAACCTTTTTGTCCTCCATTTCAAAAGCACTTTGAACTTCAGCCTGAAAATTTTCAAAGTGTACTAAATCTTCATCCACTCTCTTAGACCAATTGGTTACTTTACTACAAGATTTCCTATGCACATCATAATCGATCAGAAAACTTTTCTATTTAGCTTCCAACTTCACAAACTTATCCATTACCATGGATAAAGAATCCAATTTTTGATTCATAGATTGTTGCAGCAACTAGCATCTAGAATCTATAGTTGGAAGAATCGGTATTGTGTCCACCAGCTTTCTCAGAGATTGAACCACAAAATCATGCCCGTGGGATGATGATTCCGAATCAGAGACTTCTTTTTGAGATTCCTCTTCTTCAACTGGCATCATCTTCCTTCTAGAGGTACCACCAACCTCTTTATTTCTAATGATATCTTTAATAGGTGTCTCCATTAAAGTTTTCTTTCCTTTATCGGATTTCGGAATGTATTGCACATTTGGAGAAACTTCCTCAGATTCAGAAACTTGAACAATCTAATCTTCATCTGGTTGTTTTCTTTCTTGTCCTTCTTCAAGATAGTTCCTTTGATAGGATTCTTCTTCATCAAATAGCTCATTCTCTTCTTCTTCCTCTTGAAGTTGCTTGTCGGCTTCCTCATCTCCCTTCCCTGGAGATACTATTTTTCCGGATTCAGCCTTATAATCCTGAATTTTTTTTATCAAGGTATCTAGATCTTCACTCTCCTCTTCTTCTTCTTCTTCTTCCTCTACTTGTTCTTCTTCTTCCACAACTACTTTAGTAACCTCCTTCTCAGCTTCTACTACAGGTTCTTTACCCTTGTTCTTTTCCGGAGTGACAAAATTTTTCGCTGCTGTTTCTGGTAAAGAAGGTTCGACTCCGAAAGTTTCTGTAACTGGAAGCCTTTTAGAAGCCAACTCTATACCTTTTAGCAACGATTGTACTAGTTCAGCTTCAGTCGTCTTCTTCCTCAACTTCTTTTCCTTCGTTTGTCTTTCCAGCTCCTCAGTAGCCTTTTCTTTTAAAGCCTTAGCCTCAGTAGGGTCGAGTCGGAATTGAGGATCCCATTCCTTCCTCATTTCCTTATCTTTCCTCCATTTTGCTGCTACTTCATCTTTATAGATTTTCTGCTTCTTCGGTTTGGGTGGTGCAGATTCAGTTTCTTTCGGCTGAGGAAATTCTTCATCAGTAACTACTTCCTTAGACTTTCTCTTCTTCCTTTTCTTTTTTAAAGGTTCTAGAGATTGTGTTCCTTTTTCACCTGCTTCAAAATCTTCCACAGGTAGGGGGTAAAATTCTACGGATTCACTAGAAAATCCCATCTTCATTCTCTTAAGTGTATCATCACTGACAATCATGAGCTTGCAATTCCGGATCTTTGATTTGCATAAAACTTTGAAATATTCTAAGCATCGAACAATCAACTTTGATAATAAGGCTAGATACATTATAATCGAAGCTCTCAGATTTCCTTCTTTGATATTCTTGATCGTAACCAAGACATGCCTTATCAGATTTATCTTTCTTAGATTTACCAAAAAATCTAAGACATAGATATCACTCTTCTTCAGATTGTCTTTGTCTCCTCTTCTCGGAACCAGAAAACCTTGCACCCATAGTTGTTGTATTCTATTATTCGGAGTGAGCCGAGCAATCTTAGTATTTGAATCATCCTTAAGCCCAAGACATTGCAGTGCTTTTTCCTTAATGAAACTTCCTTGCACATTTGGAAGTTTGTGAGAGAAAAATTCATCTTCTCCCTAATATGGTATACCAATCAGGCTTTCTGCCTTAGTGTAAGAAAGTTTATAAGTTTTTCCATAAGACTTAAAAGAAAATCTTTCTCTTCCATCTTCCACTAGGAAGGAAACAGACTCATAAAATTCTATCAACAAGTCAGTGTAAACCGGATCCTATTTATCTGACTTGGCTATGCAGACGTCTTCCCATCCATTTAGTCTAATATTTTTCGAAATAATAGAGTCAAGCTTATAAAAATCTGGATGAACTAACCTTTCTCAGTAAACTAACCACTTTTAAATTGGTTTCTTAGTTGACATATCTTGTGAAGTTGCTTTAATAGACATTCAGAGTGAAGTAAACTGTAGGATTCGGATCAGCTTCACAAGGTTCGGAACCGGCCTTAAGAGGAGCAGCAGGGCTTCGAGATGCAAAATCTTGAAAACCGATGTGGGACAAGTCTCGGGACCCCCTTTTTATAGGCAAAGAAAATGACCGTTGGTCTTCCAATGGTCATCCAATGGTTGAAAATACTTTGATCTGATCTGACGGTTGAGAATAACCCCGCAAAAAAAATAAAATGACTTCGATCTTTTGAGGTTTTTTTAAAAAAATCATTCGGAATTGAGGAAAAACTAGAATCTGAACTAAACAATGAAGATACCAGTAAGAAAAATTTGATTATAAACCTATAAATAGGGAAATCATAACTTACGGATTGACAAGAAATATTATTTTAAATTGGTAATATTCTTCCTTAAAAAAAACTTTATTATGAAAAGTGTAGTACAAAAAAAACGTTACAAAAAGCCCAGTCCAAAAATCTTCATTCTGAAAATTGTCAGTACGAGAATTCCATTCCAGAAGTTTTCAAAAAGAGAAAAAAAAATCCAATTCGGAAAATTTCAGTTCCGGAAATTTCCATTCCGGAAATCTTAGTTCCGAAAAGTTTGAAAACAATCTTTGAAAAAAAAAATTATTCTAACAAAAAAATGTACTCCCCCTATGAAAAGGAGTTTATTACTGTAAGGAGACTTTTTCAACAGAAGGTTAATTAAGAAGGATTACCTTACGGTTATCATCCCTAACTTCTTTTTAAGGTATTCAAATCTATCATCAGGCAAAGATTTTGTGAAAATATCAGCAATTTGATGTTGTGTTCCAATAAATTAAATAATGATATCTCCTTTAAGTGTGTGATCCCTAAGAAAGTGATGCCTAATATCTATGTGTTTTGCACGGGAGTGATGTACAGGGTTCTTACTTAGGGCAATGGAACTTGTGTTATCACACAAAATTTGAGTTTTAGTAAAACTCAAGCCATAGTCTGTGACTGTGTGTTGCATCCACAACACTTGAGCACAACAACTTCTAGCTGCTACATATTCGGCTTCAGCCTTGGAAAGTGCTACAGAATGTTGCTTCTTACAGGACCAAGAAACTAACGAATATCCTAAGAAATGACAAGTTCCGGATGTACTTTTTCTATCCATTCTACACCCACCAAAATCATCATCAGAAAAGATTTTTAGAACAACATCATTTCCAGAAGTATAAAATAATCCTAGATCCATGGTTCCCTTAGGGTAGCGAAAAATTCTTTTTACTGCCTTTAAGTGAGATTCCTTAG
Source organism: Viscum album (assembly GCA_963277665.1). Lineage (NCBI taxonomy): Eukaryota > Viridiplantae > Streptophyta > Magnoliopsida > Santalales > Viscaceae > Viscum > Viscum album. Next base: position 792,595,692 of record OY728148.1, read on the forward strand.
GATTGGATTGATATCTTGCACATAAGTGAAAACCGTAAGGGATGTTCCATCAACTTGTGTGTCAACCAAGAGATGTGAAAAAACCATAGGGAAACCAAGAAAAACATCAAGATATACACATCTCAGACTCTAAATCTCATGATGTTCTGACCTCTTAGACAACTATAAGATTCAACTCATGGCTCAAGGCGACACTCGACCAAGAGAACTCACTCCATGAGACCTTCCATACCAGATGGAACATGTCCGAGAGATATATTCCTTTGTAAAAAACACTTCCATACATAATTGATCATAAAATTGGTATCACTCTGTCAGTTATCACAAGTTGATGGAACATCCCTTCCATCCCAAGTGTCACACATCCAAGATAACATGCTCATCATATCTCACCACACATAAAGACATGTTGTAACCAATAAAATCTCATTACATATATAGGGGATCTTACCCATCCCTGATGGGGGATTCTACTAAACCAATTGAAACTATGAAAGTATCATCAATCTGAAATTGGATCACTCCCAAAAGAAATGGTGGTTATTATGAACCCAGTATGTAACACTGATGAATACATATCCTCAGATAAGGGATCACTCCAATGACTTTTTGGGGACACCATGAACCCAGTATGGTAACTCAAATATCCCACTCCTAAAGGGGATCACTCAAATCCTTGAAGGGGACACCATAAACCCGATCTAGAGTTATAAAGATCATATCACTCAGATAGGGTATTTCCTCCTGTGTAGTTTTGGTTAGGGTGTTTCCCAAAACCCAACCTAGTATAACATGTGAAGTAGGGGATTGTACTCCTAATGATACAGAAAAAATTACTTACACCTTCTGCTGATTAGGGGATCATATACCTGATTATGGTATAAACCCTATTGATATTTCCTGATATGTAGGTGATCATGTACCTGATTATTCCACAAACCCTATTGGTATAACCTAGTAGATAGGGGATCAACACTCATATAGTGTTGGTCATGATGATACCAAGAACTCATTTTATGGAAAATGATTTAATAGAGGATCCCACCCCAGCCTCTCTAGAGGGATACAATAACTCTTATGATATTATATACGATCACACCCTGGACTACATAGAGGGATAAAATAACTCTATCCAAGATCATCCTATCAAGGGGATCAAAATCATGTACTAAGTATGTAATATCACGCTATAACCTCATAGGGGTAGACCAAGGGACTTACTCAACCACTGTTGGACAGAAATCCTCTAATAGAAACAACCTACAACATCTCCTCACACCCCTTATCAAAGTCCCAAACTGTGTCTACCATCGCATTCTACATGGAAAACTACTTAAGATAGGCTACCCACAATCCAGAATCTAAGCCCTAGAGAAAGAGATACATTGGGAGGAATATCTTACAAGAACATTAAACAGTGTGTTTGGGGGTATAAATAGAATGTGACCCCCATAAACACCCATATATGTTCTCTACAAAGTATTTTGGATACCATGTGAGCTTACATAGAATGTATTTTCTATACACAACATGTCGCACCTAACTTAGGCCTATTGCCATTAGTGCCTCAACACACAGAATTCACCCCTAGTACATGATGTGTCTCAGATAACAATCCATTTGTGCATTTTGTTTGCTTGTAACCTTGTCTGGAACCCCATGCCCGTGTATGTTGGTCATGTACTTTCACATGGCCATGTCTTCTGACATGACTACCCAGGCCATGTACCACGGCCACATGACCTGGGATCACTACACAGTGTGCAACCTCAATACATGGTGTTTAGCTCCCAAAATTAGCCTTCATGAAATAGAAAGAACACATGGAATGTAACCCAGAACTGCACTCCATGTGATCAGGAATCCTAAACATGAATTCCCTGTAAGCCACTAGAATCGCCCTTATTTCCTGAGAAACCTCATGATTGACTCTCACAGGGTCCCTAGTGAGCATCTAAGGGACCTTAAACTATAAAAAGATACATAAAAAGGATATTAGTACTTAAAACTCAAATCCACCTACATCATGGGGAAATGAAAAAAATAGGGTCAGATCTACACTTATAATCCACTGAACCGTGATCCTAGCACAATCACTGTAAATATTAGAGATCATATGTCCCTCTTCTCCTTGGTTTTTGTATTGATTCATCCATCTCTCCAAGGGGGTAAGTGGAATATCCACCTCTATTGTACGAAACAAGGGTGGGGAGGTACATTGATTTAATTTTATTAAATCAATATCCTCTATTAAAAACCTCGTTGTGACTCGGCTCCGACCAGACACCCGATGTTGAAAACTTTTATGTCACGCCTAGAGTGAATTCCATGCTCTAAACTCAATTGTAGTCTCAGATTATTTATCTGAGACTCCACATAGTAGTTATTCCACATTCTCAAAGAAACTACACACATGTGATGAAATATATTTAATATTTTTAACATCACCACATAGAGGCACTCCAAGCCCTGAATTCACACACTGACTCAATGTATAGATTCAGAAATATTCTTAGTGATATTCTAATGACTTATAAGTCAAAAACTGATTCAATATATTCCTTTCTTATCATTATCAAGTTCATTCCCATATATCACGTTCTTATTTATAATATCACACATAGATTTCATTGAAACCACATTCCTGTGTAGGCTGAGTAGAATGCCACCAAAGAGAGGCTATGCAAGAAAACACTATTTAGCTTCCATTGTTGAAACTTTAAACAACCCAAACCATCTTAGTGAAATCTAGTTTCCCAATGAAAATCTCATGAAAAAACACATCATATGATACTATGTTCCAATCATGATGCATAATCAAACCTCTCTCGCCTTACTGGGCTAGGGGTTAAAATCCATATAATAGATAAACAACATACCCAAGTGCGCCACTCAAGGTGGAAATCAAATCTACAATAAAAGAGAAAAGAATTACATCAATTTCCCACCCCTAAAAACTTGGTTTACCCCCCATTCATGGGGAAACAGGCACCCAAAGTTGAGGTTTGTACCCAATTTTGATAACATCCTAGTCTCTGATCTACTATAGCCTAAATAGTAATACCCAAAAAGCAAAGGAACATTTGAAATCACTTTTATCCATATGAACGCTACTACTAATTCCTAATAATGAACTTATCTAATAACACTTGTAGTTCCCTAACCTATGAGCCACTAAAAAACTGTGATCTGGGCCAGAGTACCCCTAGGCCTTAGGCACAGGTCCCTATACGCCAAAGCTTGTTAACTAGTAGCAAGGGTGTAAAGAGGTAGGAGTGGGGAGACTATACTATATCATGGTGAATATACAATTGGTATAATAAAAATAAGAAGCGGAATAAAGACAAAACTCAATGGAAATAATAAAAAACAATAATAGCAGAATCATAGTACAATAACAACATAATAATAAACAAGCCCATAGGAAAAAATTACATATGTAGAAAACATTCCACAATAGGTCATACAAGAAATATAAAAACAACTAAGGTTTCCCATGGATGAACATTAGTACATACATTTATAGAGCATGTTGAAATAAAAGGGTAAACTCAAAATTAATCTCTAGCTAATGCAAAAACTTCCAAGGTCCCCTTCCATCAATCCCACCCAAAATGTACAACTCTGATCACTATGGTTCATCTCTTGAGGTCGATCCCTTACCTAATCACAAACGCATAAAGTCCACATGCATCTTGAGGGGACTATATAGGGTGTGATAATAAATCCCAATAGGCCACCACTAACATGTTCCTTTCTTACATTCATGAATATTCATTTCTTATAATATTAAATAAAAAATTCACTTCCCTTTTTCTCAATAACCACAAGGAATTTTTCTACCTGTTTCAGCCATCGCGAATAAGTTTTAACCCATTCCCTAGTTATATATATATAATAAATCATGTGTTTGCATATATATAATTGTATTGGAAAGGATCCATGGAATAAAGCCCAAGGCATCCCCTAGAGAAATGTATCCTAGGTGAACCCCTTGGTTCCACCTCTGAAAACATAACCTGACACCTTGTGTCAACAATATCATAGTCGATACCCATAAGACATTCCCAATAAAGTACATGTTCCCTCATACCTCATCATAGAAAATCCCCATCGGCTGAAAACCTTGTGTCTTGAGGCATAATGATATTTGTCCTTAAATATTGATCTTTGTTGGCTCAAAGATTGACGTCTTGAGGCATGTTGATATCAGTCCCCTCAATATCCCGACCCAATGGCATCGAGTAACATGGCTAGACTAATCCCTCATCTAATGGTATCATCACTATAAATTGAAGGTCCATCACCATCAACTGATGGTCCATCACCATCCATATGGATTTCTATTCTGAGCACCCCAAAACATAAATGATAGTCAACACCATCACCTAAGACATATAGTCAACCTGGGCATCCACCCACACAAGAGGTCAACACCACCTTGTTCTAATTCCTATCTAGGTGAACACAAATCCAATGATGCATTTACTAATATAAAGTGAGTGAAAATCACCCAGACAACCTAATACACATCATCTAAAACCTCATCCTCCTAAAATTGTGTCGCCAGCACCATCTCAAATCATTTGGGCCATGCTCCAATCCTAATGACATCATTACCTCAATATGACAACCATTCCACCTAACCTAGTGATCATAATAACCCTTTTTATCCTGAGACAATCTCATCCTTAATAATCACATCATCATAGTCCAGATATCCAACACCACCTCAATCCTTGGGCTAAGACCTTATAGTTCCCATATAGCGAAGAAATTCAATACAAACAATTTAATTTAAAAAATTAAATTTATCCTAAATTATAAACCTATCCTAAACTATCCAAGCTCGTCCAAGAACCTTACTTGTCTTGACCAAATGTAGTGTAGTAGTACCATCCCATAGGTATATCACATCATCAATTTATTAACTTAAATAAAATTGAAAATTTTATTAGGGTCTCACACAGTCGACACACATGGTGCATTAATAGAACACCCCAAAAAATATTTCAAAAACACATAAAATATATTCACCACCTAACTCGTACTGGTAGATGTATGTTAATTGGACGTTGGCCTCTAAATCAAGACAAAATAATAGAAATCAATTTTTTAGGCAAATTCCGTGAAAATAGGGTAAAATGGCTTGCACAGATTTAGAACTCTATATGGAGATATCAAGGAGATATATGGAAACATAGGTAAGAGTGGGAGAGGTGCTGTGAGTTGGGTGATCCCTCTATGATTGGAGAAATAAGAGGGTTTGATCCCCCTGTGGGTCTTTTTAATAAACATTTCCTACAACTTACATGAGGTGTAAGTGCTACACATCATGTAACAGTAACATGATTTGTAATAGCTATACGTCATGTAGTCCTCAGGGTAATCTCCCAATACATTGTCATCTTGAATCTATTAGAAACACCCCATAAACACATTACATGTCGTGTAAATGATTTACACATAATTTAAAACTTACAGCACCTTTTTTCAACAACCTAATCACTCCAACCTTCCTCAAGTGTTCATCTGAACACCCGGGTCATCCACCGAAATATAGACCAAACCTAAAACAAGTTATTAAGTAAAAATATCCTAGAATTTTGTTCCAAATATCTAGAAAATTATTTCTCTTACCAACAAGTAAAAAGTTAAATTTTTTCAAGAAAACATGACCCGCTCAAAAACCTGGGATGTTAAAATTTTCATCCATGGTAATCGCACGAAAGACCGAGTGGGGTAGGGTATGATAAGGGATGTTGAGATGTTGGGGGACATCTAGGGGAAACTAAAGGACCACCTTGAGTGTTTATAGGATATTTTTGGTGATCATGTCATGTTGAGTATAGCGACCCTAGCCTTTTACATATATCATTACATGATTTTAGGTATAAATAAACATCAAATTATAAGTCAAGGTTTGTAAATCCTTGTGTATTTTTAAGATTAGGTACATAAATAAAAACAGTGAAAACATATTTTATTTAATATTCATAATGATATCCTAATTTCCCTTGATCTCCTATTAATATATATGATATCTTGGGGAATACATGAACAAAAGGGATGAGCTAAAAATCCCAGTAAGAAAATAATCATAGGAATAAAACATAGAACATGAGTTAGAAGGAATAACATGATGGAATAAAAGGAATGGAACAAGAATTTAAATAAGGAATAATAAAATTATGAAAATGGAACATTTAATCTTGGAATCATAGGAATGTTTCAATAACATATAATATGACATAAACATGAGTCAAGGCTAACTACCAAGACTATATCACATGGTGGACAAAGTCCCATAAAGGAATCAGGTTTACTCCTGGTCCCAACATGACGTCTCATGAGACTAAAAAATTACCCAATGCATTGGAGTTCTATATAAGTGCACCCATTATATTGTTTTCATGAATATGTGTTCTACATGAAGAATCTTACATAAGGAAACAAACATAAACATAAGGGTTACCTATGGAAATAATTGGGTATCATAACCATGTCAACAGGCATAATAAAATGGAATATCATAATTGTATCAATGGAAAAATGGATTTAAATCATACATGGACTTTCACAATGGAATTAGGAATATATCATGATAAGATATTTCAAACTATAGTGAAAACATAAAAATATATTTTTTAATAAACTTTAGAAATAAAACATTTTAGTGTGGTTTAAGGAAAATATTAAAGAGTATTTAAAGAGGAAAATGCATATTATTTTATATAAAACCATAATTTAATGAGGATAGTTTTTTATGATAAAATTATGGATTTCAAAAAAATAATTTTGGATTAAAATATATTATGGGGATCACTTGGAAATTGGTAAGAAGTTGGGAAATTCCCTTGAATCAGGCTTGCTTATCGGGAATAATTAAAAAGGGAACCTTTCTAAAATAGGTATTACCCCATCAAAGAGGTATGATCTAATCAGGATACTTGATTTTGGAACATATATATAGAATTTAGAAGATTTATATAAAAATAAAGAATCATTACATTGTAGTAACAATAGATAAAGAGTAACCAGAAGGAAAAAATAGAGGTTCGGGTAGAATCTCTTACCTTATGTCCGAAATGGTTCTTAACATGATCTTAATGTCCTGAATAATAACATAAAATTAATTAGTTAATAATTATAGAACCTTTTATACACTTAATTTAGTTATTATACTTTTATTAAGGTCATTTATGGCTTTTTGATGAGTTATAGTGTTCAATTTCATCGTTCAGGAGCACTCATTTTCTTAGTTTTCGTGATTGGTTTGCTTGTATAAGAGTATGAAAGTTCATGTAAAATGGAAATATAAATCTAGAATTGAAGTTATAAGTTATTAATGATCATTAAAAATGTTAAATTATTATATAATTCATTAGGATATTTTGGGTGAGGATGAATCATTAGATAAGATGTTACTGATAATCGTTTGGATTATTTTGGGCGGTTTTCACTCATAATGAACTTGTTTGTTTTATTATTTAAAATCAAAAGTATATAATGATTATAAAACATTAAATAGGTTTTAATACATATATTATAATTTTTTTACCATAAAAATGGGATTATGACCAGCCTTGTTGGGATTAATTAAAATTTGTTGTCCTTGAAGGTGATAAATTAACACCTCATGAACGACGTTTTCATTTTTATAATAAAAAGGAGAGGAGAAGGGTTTAATGATGGATTATTCCATTAGAATAATAAAATTCTAGTATATGTGATGTATTTGAGTTATAATACCATTTTTATGAGGGGAGGTGAGTAGATAATAAGAAAATAACTTGAAATGAAATTAAAATAAAATGAAAGGGGAATTTAACTCTTGAATTTATCCTCCTTGAATATTTTGATCTTTTGATGAGCCAAAGGGATCCTAGATATGGAGGAAGGTATTGGAAATAATACTAGGAATAATTTGGACATGGATAAAATCTTGTAAGGTGTGAGGAGAAGAGGCGGTGATGGGTGGTATTTATAGTGGAGGAGAGTGGTGTTTTCTCAATATTTAATTCGTTAGTTCACTGTTTTTGCACAAGACTATGAATATTTTGATAATTATCACTAAATAAATTACAATAATAAATTTTAGTTTGATATTTTGGGATTAAATAATTCATACATCATCTACTACTTCATAATTCATGTATTTAGCATTTTTTCAATTATCAAATTTTATTATTCACCAAAACATCTTGTATTTTAGAAAAAATAGAAAAATTAACCTTAACCATTTTTAGATGTGTAAAATTAAAATATGAAATCCATTTTATGAAAATAATTTTCTAAATATTATAAATTTAATTTTTAATTAAAATCATCAATTACTTGAAAAATTCAAATTTTAAAATTATAATTGATTTTGCAACACATTGATAAATTAACTAAGGTTCCTCAAAATTATATCATAATAATGGGACATGAAAATATTAATATATGAATACGTTTTATGAAAATAAATTTTCTTTTAAATTATTAAATTAATCATAAAATTTTAATTATAAATTTATGACTTTAAGAAATACAAACACTTAATTAATAATTTTTAAAATATTTATTAACTTATACTATGATATAATTATATCATATTTTCAATTATAAAATGGAAAAATTTTATTTATAATTTCACTGGTGATGTTACATTTCAATTATCTAGTTTACTATTCATAAGGGTCATATTACTATTCCAAAGGTCAAGTTTCATTTTTATTAGTATAGGTTTCTTAAATTCTAGAAATAATTCTTATTTCATTCATTGTTTATTTATAAAGATTGTATTGTGTTCTCAAAGTGATTTTATGTGGTTTATACTGTATTATGTAATTATAAGAATGAAGTTTCCAATGATAAAATTTTGGTTCATTGAATTATTCCCCTATTAAAATATTTTTCCCTTGAAATTTCATTTTACAAACTATGGTGAAAACAAGTGAGGGTACTTCTCCTTCATCACCTCCTCTGATTCCCATGTTTCCTCTTTGTACTTATGGTTCAGCCATGATACTTTTTCCAGTTGAGTAGTCTTGTTGTGTAGAACATTATCTATATGATCCAAGATCTTCACTAGCTGCTCCTTATATGAGAGATCATTTTCCAACTTTACCACCTATGAATTCAGTACATGTGAAGGATCCAATATGTACTTCCTCAATAGGGATACGTAGAGTACATCATGTACTTGAGACATGGTTGGTGGAGGTTCTAGTCAATAGGCCACATCTCTGACATAATCAAGAATCTTAAAGGGGAGGATGTATCTGGGAATCACCTTTCCTTATTTCACAAATATCATAATCTTCTTCTATGAATATATATGGATGTCTCCAACCTTAAACTAAAGTTCACATAGATGAGTGTTTTTATATCTATTTTTTCAACTTTGGGATTCCTTAATGTGATGCTCAATGGTTTACCCATTATCCACTATTTCTTTTACCATTTTAGGTCCAAGCATCTTACGTTAACCAACTTCATCCTAGAATGTTGGTGTTCTACATCTTTTCCTTTAAAGGGCATCAAATGGAGCCATTTAGATGCTCGATTGGAAACAAAAGTTGTAAGAGAACTCGAACAGAGGTAGATGTTGGTCCCATCCTCCCTTTAAGTCCATATAACATTCTCAAAAAATTTATTTCAATGTATGAATAGTCCTCTTATATTGAACATTAGTTTGAATATGATAGGTTGTACTAAATCTCAGCTTAGTGCTCAAATAATGTTGGATAATTTTCCAAATTTTTGAGGTATATTTCTGATCTAGATCAGATACAATCTATAGTGGTACTCCATGTAGCCTTACTACTTCAATAATATATGTCTGTTCAAGTTGATCGAGTGATAAATCCTCTTGAATTGAAATAAAGTGGGCTATATGTGTAAGATGATCCACAACCACCCACACAATATTTTTTCCTCTAGATGTCTTCAGAAGTCTAGTGATAAAGTCCATGGTATTGTTCTCCCACTTCCATGTAGGTATGGAAAGTGCCTACATCATCCCCTTAGATTTTTTTTGTTCTTCACTTTATGAAATACTAGGAACTTTGATGCATATTCAGTGATCTCCTTTTTCATATTTTCCCTCCAATAGTTCTCTTAGAGATCTCGATACATCTTTGTGCTCCCAGGGTGAATATAAAAGGTTGATCTAGGTGTATCTTTTATAATCCCATTATTTAGATTTGGATTGGATGATACACATAGTTATGACCCAAATCTCATCAAACCTTCCACATTCATTTTGATATCCAAATATTTACGTTCTCTAATGTCCTCCACCTTCTTTTGGATTTCCACATCATTTCTATGAGCATCCTTTATTTTCTTTGTAAGGGATGGTTGATCAATAATTTGAGAAAGGATTGATTATGTTACTTAATTATTCCTATGTCTATATTTTTAAGGTCTAAGAATATTGGATCCTTCTCAATTATCATCATTGATAAAGATGTAGGATCATTTCTACTTAAATCATCCACTGCCTTATTTTCCTTAATTGGATGGTAATGGATTTGGCAGTCATAATCATTGATGAGATTTAACCATATTCACTAATTCATATTAATATCCTTCTATGTGAATATATATTTTAGACTCTTCTGATTAGTATATATATCTCACACTTCTCCCCATAGCGATAATGCTACCTGATTTTCAATGCGCGGATCACAACTGCCAACTCCAGATCATACCTGGGATAGTTTTTCTCATGAATTTTACACTAACATGGGGAATAGGATATAAATTTATCATATTTAATTAGTACACATCCATAAGACCTTCTTTTAAGAATAATTTTACAAAATAATGAGTTCCCCACATGTTGGAAGTGTGAGTATTGGTGCAGTGATAAGCCTTTTTTTACTCTTTGAGGCATTATTCACATTCACTGGTCCATACAAGCTCTACTCCCTTATAAGTAATCATGGTTAGTGGGTTTAAAAATCATGAGAAGTTACTGAAAAATCATCAGTAACACACAACTAGACCAAGGAAGCTTCATATATTCGTTACAGATGTTTTCCTAGGACACTCCTTAATTTCCTTTATCTTGGAAGGGTCCACAAATATCCCTTTTCTTATAATAACATGCCCCAAGAGTGATACTTCCTTCATAAATAACTCCATTTACTTACATTACATCAAGTTTCTCCCTTTACAAAGTCTTTATCATAGTATTCAAATGCTCTTCATGTTTCTCCTTTCACTTAGAGTACATCAGAATATCCTCAATAAAGACAACCACAAATTTGTTGAGTTATTCTCTAAAGACTCTATTAATTAATTCCATAAAAAAATTTAGAGTATTAGTTAGTAATAAAGGCATCACTATGAACTCATAGTTTCCATACCTCATTCTAAAGTAAGTCTTGGGAATATCTTCCTTCCTTACATTTAATTGGTGATATCCTAACCAAAGGTCCAACTTAGAGAAATAACTGGCCCCATGTATTTGATCAAACAATTTATCTATGAGAGGTAGGGGATAATTTTTATTTATCATTATTTTTTAGATCTTGCAATAATCAATACATAAGCACATTAATTCATCCTTTTTATTGACGAAGAGGACTAACATACCCCATAGTGAAACACTCAGGCATATAAAACCCTTGTCTATATTCTCCTGTAATTGATTCTTTAGTTCTTCCAGGTCAATAGTGGTTATTCTATAAGGTTTCATTAATATATGTAGATATCTAGAAATATTTTTAATTGATAACTCAACCCCTCGATCAGGAGTAATACCATGAAACTTTTCGGGGAATACATCATTGTAATCCCTCACTATGGGCATGTCTTCAATCATTGTTCTCTCCTTTGTATCAAGAATTTGAGCTAGATATGCTTTCTAGTAAATAAAAAAATACCCACAATTAAGAAAATGATTCTAAAGGATATTCATCTTTCTCCTAACTATTGTACATAATTAAAGGATTATTTGGGATGTGAAGAGTGATATCCCTTTCCCAGAATTTTATGTTAGATTTATATTAATATAGTCAATCCACTCCCAATATAGAATCAAACTCTTCCAAAGGGAGTATGACATGATTTTTTGGTAGGTTCAATCCAGAAACATTAAACGGGGAGGAGTTATAAACTTTGGATCCAGTAATTGACCCATTTCATTTACTCGTAGATAACTCAACCTTTAAATTCTGAGGTGATGATTAAATTGTTCTACTAAAGTTGAAAGATATTAAATAATGAGTAGAACCAGAATCAAATAGTTTGATCACTATTCATGAATAAATATCTAGAATACCTGTCATCACATCATTTTTGAGATCCACCTTAGTAGTAGTGATAGTATATTCCCTTCTTTTCTACCTTGGAGATTCTTGTCTTTGATTGCCCCCAACAATCCTTGTCTTGGGGTGATGGTTAGCATAATTCCCATGTTCCTTGTAGTTGAAACACAACACTACAGGCTGGGTATTGACCTGAACCTTCATTTCTTCTTCTTTATTAGTCATATTATTCATATCCCTTTTGCATTTTTTAGACATATTTCTTTCTCATTCACATTTTAAGCATCTCTTTCCCTTTAAGTAGTCTCAAGGATGCTTCTTCTAACACTTTTGGAATGTGGGATGTAGGGTCTTCTTTCCATCATGGGATTTATGACCCATATTAAACTTTATTTTATTCTTTTATCATTGAAGTCATGATACCACTAATTGTCTTTAATATTCATTTCAACCATGAGGGTACAATAGAAAATATCCTCATAACTATCAAAGTCTCAAATCACCAATTCTTTTTGTAGACTCATCTTTAGTCTTTTAAATAAATGATCTACCTTAAAATTGTTGTTCATGAATAATCCAAAGGTGTAACTTGTAAGTCTTGTGATGTTTTCATTATACACATCGATAGACTCATATTTATTTTTCTTTAGCCCAAGGAATTCCCTTTCTATAATGAGATGGAAGGTTTGGGGAAAATATTAACTGAAAAATATTTTATTGAAATATTCTTATACCATGAAATTAATTTCCTCCTTTGAAATTGTGTTATTGACTAGTTTCAACCAATAATTATCTTCCCCATCAAAACAACAGACCACCAAAACGAATTTCAATTCTTCTGAGAATTTGAGGACAGATAATATATTCTCAATGGAGTTAATCCATTATTCTTAGAGGAGGGGATCAGAAGATCCAATTAACATGGGGGGCCTTTTCCGCATGAAGGATTCAATGTAAACTTTCTATTTCTTTAAATAAGGGGGGAGTTCCACATGATTCAAGTTCTTATTCAAAACTTGAGAAAACTGATAAAGTACATTCATAATGTTTTTATCACTCATTCCCATTATATTTGGCATATCATTAGGGAAATTATCACATTTCCTATCACATTTATTATTGGAACATGTTCTTCTATTTCCATCCATTAACTAGGAAAAGGAAGTATAATTATGGGTCTTCAATACTTATATAATAAGAATATAAAAAAGAAAACATTGAAAATAGTAGGATAAACATGTAAATGAAGAAGTATTTCCAAACTAGTGATTCCTTAGTTTTTAATCTAGGTTATCCATGATCTATTTCCCAAAATATATTATTATGGGCTTTTTTCTTCTTAATAATGGTTCATAATGATCTTATGAATTTACCAAATCATATCCCCCAAGAGTGTGAAACTGGGTGCATAGTAAGGCCCTTTTTCATGTACTAGGTTACCATGTGTTAGGCCTAGAACATCATGTCAGAGTTGTTACTCTTAGGTACATCTATTCTAGAACCACTTCTACTTTTAGTATCTAGATAGGGATGTATTTTCTTGATAAACCACTTATGATATACTAACCCAAATTTAGGTATTTCTTCTTATAATTAGTCTTATCTTTAATAATTTCACTAGAGTTTTCTAATACTAATCCAAAAAATAACTAGACCATTCTATGATACCAACTATTGATACCCTATCCTTTTACACATATCATTACATGATTTTCGGCATAAATAAACATCAAATTACAATCCAAAGATCATAAAGTCTAGTGTATTTGAATGATTATGTACATAATTAAACATCATGAAAAAATATTTTATTTAATTTCCTTAATGATATCCTAACATCCATTGAGATCCTATATCTACATTGGATAACCATGGGAATACATTAAAAAAATAGATGTGCTAAAAATCCTAGTAAGGAAATAAACCTACGAATGAAACATAGAACATGGGTTAGAAGGAAAAACATGATGACATAAAAGGCATGGAACATGAGTTTATATAAGGAATAATAAAATGTATAATATTGAAACATATAATCATGTAATAAATGGAATGTGGAAACAATATATAACATGACATAAACATGAGTCAAGGCTAATCACTATGACTATATCACATGGTGGGCAATGTCCCATAAAGGAATCAAGTTCACTCCTTATCCCAAACTGATGTCTCGTGAGATGAAACATTACCCAATTCAATGGATCACTATCTAGATTTACCCATTATAACATGTTCTTGAATATATATTCCACATTAAGGATCACACATAAGGAATCAAATATAAACATAAGGGTTACCCATGGAAGGAATTGGGTATCATAACCATGTAAAAAAGCATAGAAAATGGAATATCATAATTTTTTCCATGAAAGAATGGATTTAAAACATAAATGGAAATTAATAAGGGAAATAGGTATATATCATGATAAGTGATTTCAAACAGGAGTGAAAACATGTAAAAATAGTTTTTAAAAAACATAAAAAAATAAAACATTTTTGTGTGGTTTAATAAAAATATTAAAGAGTATTTAAAGAGGAAAAGGGATAATATTTTATATAACACCAGAATTAAACCAAGTTAGTTTTTCATGATAACATTATGGATTTTAGAAAAATAATGGTGGCTTAAAATAGATTATGTATAGCACTTGAAAATGGGTAAGAAGTCGGGAAGTTCCCTTGAATCGGGCTTTCTTATCGGAAAGAATTAAAATGAGAACCATTATAAAACATGTATTACCCTATCAAAGAGGGATGAAATGATTTGTATAATTGATATCGGATTGTATAAACATAATATAGAATAATTATATAAAAATAAGAAAATCATTACATTTTCATAAGGACAGAGAAAGAGTAACCTAAAGGGAAAAAATGCAGTTTCAGGTAGAATCGCTTACCTTATGTTCAAAATGGTTCTCCACTAGATCATAATGACATGAATAATCAACTTAGATTCATTAATTAATAATTATATAAACTTTTATACTTTTAATTTATTTATTATAATATTATTAATTTCATTTATGTCTTTTTTTATGAGTTATATTGTTCAATTTCATCGTTTAGGAATACTCATTTTCTTAGATTTCTTGATCGGTTTGCTTGTATAAGAGTATAAAAGTTCATGTAAAATTGAAATAGAAATAAATAACTGAATTTATAAGATATTAATGATAATATATAATTTTAAATGATCATATAAGTCATTTTTTATTTTGGGTGAGGAAGAATCATTAGATAAGATGTTAGTGATAATCGTTTGGATTATTTTGGGTAGTTTTCACTCAAAATAATCTTATTTGTTTTATTATTTAACATCAATTGTATATAATGATTAAAAAACATTAAATAACCTGAAATACATATATTATAATTTTTTTAACCATAAAAATTGTTTTATGACCATCATTGTAGTCGTTAATGAAAATTTTTCATCCTTAAAGGTGATAAATTAACACCTCATGAACGACGTTTTTATTTTTGGAATAAAAAAAGAGAGGAGAGGGGTTTAATGTTGGATAATTCCATTATAGTAATAATATTATTGTATATGTGAGTTATTGGAGTTATTATACCATTTATATGAAGTAATTTGAGGATATAATAAGAAAAAAACTTGGAAAGAAATTAAAAGAAATAGAAAGAGGAATTTACCTCTTGAATTTCTCCTCACTGAAAACTTCTGTAGTGAAAATGTTTTGGTATTCTGATGATACCAAGAGATACTTGAAATGGGGTAGGTAATTAAGAATTTTATTGGGCTGAATTTTTACAAGGCTCAAATCCTGGAATGTCTTAAGAGAAGTGGTGGTGAGGGGTGGTATATATAGTGAAGGAGAGGGTTGTTTTCTCATTATTTAATTCATTAGTTTATTAGATAGGATCAATACTATGAATAGTTTGATTATATCACTAAATATATTAAAATAATGAATGATATTTTGAGATTTTTGGCTTATATAATTCATACATCATCTCGACTCCATAATTCATGTATTTAGCATTTATTGTAAATTATCATATTATACTATTCACCAAAAATTCATGTATTTTAGAAAAAACCCAAAAATTCAACCTAAACATTTTTAGATTTGTAGAATTAAAAAATTATCTCCTTTTTATGAAAATAATTTTCTAAATATAAGAAATTTAATTTTTAATTAAAATTATCATTTACTCATAAAATACATATTTTAAAATTATAACTAATTTTATAACACTTTGAAAAATTAACTAAAGTCCTATAAAATTATATCACAATCGAGAGAAAATAATATTAATTTAAGATTAATTTTTTAAAATTAAATTTTCTTTTAAATAAATAAATTAATCATAAAATTGTAATTAAATATTTATGACTTACAAATATACCAACATTTAATTAATAATTTTTAAAATATTTATTTAATTAAACTATGATATAATTATATCATATTTTCACTTATAAGATGGATAAATTTTATTTATACTTTCATTGGTGAGTTTACTATTCATTTTTCTGGTTTACTATTGATAAGGTTCGCATTACTATTCCAAAGGTCAGGTTACTATTTCATGTGTATGGGTTTTTAACTTCTAGAAATACTTCTTATTTCATTAAATCTTAATTTATAATGTTTGTATTCTGTTCTCAATGTTATTTTATGTGGTTTATACTATATGATATAATTATAATAAGAGTGTTCTCAATGTAAAATTTTGGTTCGTTAAATTGAGGGTGGAAAGGGGAAATGGGGTGGGAGTTGTTATAACAGTGATCTTGGGGAAGATGATAGCAGAAGTGAAAAAAAATCAATGATTTTTATTTTATCATTAGAAACACCCTTTTGGTAGTATATCTCTTCCACAAATTAGGAATTAAAATTTTAAGGTAGTGATATATAGTAAAAGATGTTATATAAATATTGTGAATAAAAATTTCTATAGAGGGAAACCTTATAACACATATTAATCCACTTAACAGAGGTGAACAATTTTGATATTAATAATGTTCATTAAACAAAATAAAACAAAAGACAAAAATGATTAATATAAAATAAAGAAGAATGGAAAATGTGTGATGTAAAGGAAATCAATAAAGAACCTAAGATATTTTATGTGCTTACGTGAAGTTTGGACATACATTCATAGAAAGAACACCACCCCCACTGTATTTATTTTCAAAAACAATTGTTGATATTCCAAAAAAAATATAAAACATAGACCATAGAAACTATTTTAGGTTCAAGTTCAAGAAGATCCAAGATTTATGATGAACACAGCCCATGGATAATGCATATACAAGAATCCTAAATGGGTTCACACACACACACCCTAATGAATAAGATAAATAGATGATATAATAGAAAATCAAAAACATTATTAAGACCACACATAAAAACACCATCTTTACACCCAAGACCTGAAAATGGTCTTCAAAACCAAAGATCCAAATTGTCGATTTCTTGCACTTCCTCTAATCTCTCCATTGGAAAAGAATTAGTAGATCAACGGTGTTGAGCATCAGGTGAGGTTCTCCTTATCTCTAAAACTATCTCTGAATTATTCCTTGCATTCATGAGAGCTGTAGAAATTGAAAATTCCAACTAAAGAGATAAATCAAGCATCAAGAACTCAAAAGGGTGATTCCATCAAGATGGATAACTAAAGATATGTTAACAAGGTCATGTGTAAATATGAAGGAAATAAAAATAATTTCAAAGATCAACTATCGAAAAAAATTCTCATAGTTAAAGGGATACGCGAAAATGATCTAGTGGTCATCAAGGTCAAGGCATGAATCACTCCCAAAATTAAATAAAAATAATCATATGTGAAAAAATTCATGCTACAACACCCCAATATTTCATAACAAGTTATTTTCTATAATGTAATTCAATAGCTTGTGCTACACGCAACACTGAGTTCGAGCGCACCACGACTTACCAAACTAGCCGTTCAAAAAGTGGTTATGAATAGTATTAACTATATTTTAAATTTTATATACTCCATATAATTTTAACAACCATATTACGTGTTTCTTAGACATAATATAAGAACATATTCAATTTTTCAGATAAAAGAAGTATTTTTTAAAAAATGCAATTTCACTGCCTTTTAATGGAGAACCCTTTTTAAATCCAATATTTGACACTTTTATATATTCTATTTGACAAAATCAACTTATTATATATAAGAAAGACATAAAAATTTATTTTTGATAAATTTTTAGTTCTTTTCTGACAAATTTCATATTTTCATGAATAGTGAAAAATACTAAATTTTAATTGAAAACAACTTTTTTAATAAAAATAATTTATAGTATTAAATTATAAATTTGAATTTCTCTTAAGTATAATTATATTATATTTTTTTCATTTAATCCCATATTGGTCATTTTAATTAATTTCACATTTAAATTAGACATAAAGACATATCAATCTTTTGATAATTTTTACTTCTCAAAACCTTCTTTCTGATTTTGACGATGGGAATTATTTTTTAAATTAATTAAAACAACTTTTATGTTTTTAATTTGGTAAAATATAAGTCATTTTTGAATTTTTAATATCAAAATTATATTTTGGTGACTTTTTGGTATTTTTCTAAAAATAATCAAATTTCTATGAATAGTAAAAAACACTACGTTATTTTTTAAAACTGGCTTTTTTATTTAAATAATTATTTTTAATTTAAATTTATTTTAAAGTAAAAATAGATAAATAATACTTATATTAGTCCAATTTAATTCATTGAAGTCATTTTATAATAATATTAGATATATAAAATTTTAATGAACTTTTTGCCGTCGTATACCCACCTTCGAGGCACAATTGAAAATTTGCTTGAAAACTAATTTTTCCACTTCTGTGAATTGAATTTAAAAAATCAATGACACACAGTTGATATTAGTATGAAAAATGTGGTTCAAAAGGATGAAAATAATTATTGGTGAATAGTACCTTTTTAATTTTATTTACCACGGTTAAAAGTAAATAGGGCAATTAAAGGTAAGGATGATATTATAATTACCCCAACATATTTTCTAATTATATTGGATAAGTGTATTTCAAAAAAAAATCAACCTTAGGACAAAAATATTATTCTTTTTTATCCACTCGAATTAGATTATGAATTTATTATATTTTATTTAAAGAAGAGTTAAAAGTGTTAAATTCAAATCTTAGTAACTAAACCATTTTAAATATAGGGTTATACATAATATAAATTAAACTATAAATATTCATTATAAATATTAAAATATTTCCTACATAATAGTATTTTATTTATAATTTTTGACATTAGATAATTAAATTTATATATGACAAAATGATGATGAAGTAATTACCTTATTAATAAAAGATTAAAATAATTAATATTTTAAATATTAAAATAAATGTAAATTTAACATTTTGATGCCATCCACTAATTTTATCGGTTAACATGGAATTTTAGGGTTGATTTAATGTATTTTTTCAAATAAATCATATTTTTTTGACTTTCACAAAAACCAAATACTAAATAGTGTCAAAATTTACAAAAATGAGTTTTTAAAACAAATACTATTTAATTAAATTGTTTAATAGTCCTAAAAGTATAATATTTTTCCAAAGGACTTATATAATGATATATATTTCATTAATGAACCACTTTAGGCTCTCTTTGCATTTTATACGAATTTTATTAACCTTGTATTATAATAATACAAGAAGTTGTGGTAAAAGTTAAACTATTTAACTAAGAGTTAAATCTAAAAGATAAGGTTAATATGGTGATATAAACGTTTCTAAAACCTGTTGGTTCAGAGTTTTTGGACCCATAACAAACTTATCCTTGAAATAAATCCATTTGGAGATATTAGAAACTGAAAATGATTTTATAATAAAATAATATTTCAAACTCTTCCTAAAGTGCCCCTCACCTCCCTTATAAAAGGGTACATCCCCTTATCTCAAATTCACATATCCAAAGCCATTTGTATCAACCAAACCCCACCCAAATATTCTCCCAACTACCCTAAATTTAAACTAAAGGCCTTGCTTGATCATAAAACCAACCAAAGTGGCCCTTTTTTACAAATCAAAATTGAAGTACCAGAAGAAGAGGTAATTATTTCATCACCTCTTTCAAAGTTATTTTCTTCTTCCATGTCCACTTTATTTGTTATATCCAAAAAATAATAATAAATCTAGTACCTTCAAACTGTTTTGTTATTATAAATATGGTATAACCATATACATTATTTTTTCCATCCTATGAATGACAAGTCACCATGTGTGCGTGTGTACGGCTTACCGTCTCCACGTCGTGGTGTAGTTTTTTATTCAATACTTTATTATTTGGATGGGTATAATAATGAGTATAATTGATGTAAATAATAAATATAACATTTAAATTATTATTTATATATAATATACTATCCAATTACATATTACTTCACCATCAATAGAATGATATTGCTGATCGTGCGTATGTACGGCTTACCGTCTCCATGACGCGGTGATATTTCATTCTCCATCGTAACCATTCAAGAATAATTTTCATTTGATGATTAAAAAATAATGTTTAATAACTTAATATAATTATTTATACGAATAAAATATAACATATCTATAACAAAAATTACTTACATAAAAAACATATAAAAGAAAACTAATTATTTTACACTCAAAATAATGATACTACTGAAATCTTATTAAAAAGTACATATGATATCATATTTATGTATTTAGTTCCTATATAATTTAATAACAATGATTTAACCATTATACAGAAGGTTAAACTTACCCTCAACTAAAGGAAAGTATAAGTTAAAGGGTTTTCATCTTACTTTTTATTCTTCTGAGATTCATGCTATATTTTCCACTATTTCCTTTTGTGTGGTGTATGTACTACCCATGATTGTATTATTTGTGTAATATATATTAATTTATAGGAATTTACATATTAATTGTATGATCCTTATTTCACGGGTTGTATGTTTTGTAAATTACTTAATCGGTAAGGGAATTTGTAATTTCAATTTACACTCATTGGGTTTTACACACACTTCATTGATTATTTTACTCCATGATTATGAGTGAAATCACTATTTATTTATTTATATAGTAATTTCCATTCCCCTTTGTGTGGGTATAATTTTGATACAAATAATCACTCCATTTATAAATTATCAATTCATTGATATGGACTTGATGAGGGTGATCTTTACTCAATTTCCATTCATTGAGTTAAACATCCAAGTCACTAGTTTTATTTTTACAAGAATGTGTGTGAATGTACTCTGATTGATTTATATTGAATATCCAATAATATTGAGTGTATTTATAATTTTCACACATAATTATGTAATTTTTTATCCTTATCCTAAGGATGGATTATTTATAAGTGATTTCATCTAAATTTATATTTTATTGATACTTCTTTGTTGTTATGCGCCAATTCACCTTTATATGGTGTATATACTGTAATTTGACATATCATATCTTGAATCTATTAAATATCATGATATCATTAATTTTATATTACTTCAATTATTTTTATTCAAGCATCTCTCATTTGGTTAAGAACTCTAACTAAGATATCATTTTAAATGTTTTAAATATTTGTTCTTCTAAATCATTCTCATTAATGCCCATGTTTTAGAAATGTTGTTAAGGATTTATTTATGTGGACATGAATGTTTAAAAATTAAAATTACTTCAAAAAATTTCAATGTGGTATGGAACACTTTGATTCAAAAAATTTATTTTAAATGGATTCTTGATAAATAGTTAGACTTTTAAATGTTTTCAAGAAAAAGGGGATATTTCTCTCAAATAGTTTTACTGATTATTTTCATCTATGTTAATATCTTACATTATTCTTGATTTAGGTTGATTTATTATAATACCATATTCTATATTATATTTAATGAGTTATGTTTGACTGTGGATGTGCTATTTTTTTACCATTCATGGTTTTTGGTTAAAGTATTGACATTTGATATGATAGTTTTAATATGAATGTTTATATTATGTTTCACCCTATTCATATGAGGAATTCATTGGACTTCGTAAGTGATGGGTAGGGCCCGTTATAGCCCCTCGATTCTTCGGTAGGTCTCATAAGACAAATTAGTGTCTTGGCACAAGTCCTTGAAAAAAAATTAGATTTAGAGTCTTGTCCCGAGGCCTTGACTTTGTGGTTAAGATGTCTAGAATTATTCATTCCATCATTATGAGATTAGTTATTGATGTTACATGTGATTATTTGACTAGTAGAATATCTATGTGAATAATTAAATGGAATTATTTAATTTATCTTTTCCTTATTATACTGAAGTTTATTTTTAAAGGGCTTGTGTTTCATTTTTATACCTTTCCATAAAAGTTTATGATTATTTATGATAGATTCCACTATATTGTTTATCCTTACCGAGCATCTGAGATCACCCCTTTTTATGTTTTATTTTCTCTAGATACCAAGAAGTGTATTATATTTTATATATAGGTTTAATCCAGGAGAATAATGGAATTATCAAATGATTATTTAAGTTGTATTTTAAGTTATAAATTTTAATGTGAAGTTCATGTATGTAATCTATTTTCCAAGACTGTTAAACTGATCATCCCTTTAGGACTTGATTCTTTGTAATCATGCCAATGTTATGTAATAATGCACTGACTCTGGGAAACTAGGTTCGGGGCATTACACATGTGGCCCCCTTTAATTCCATTGGATCCCTAAACATGATGACATAGATCACAATAGCTACTATATAAGAAAAATACACTTGATCTACATATGATTAAGTTCCATAATATATTAGCTAAGCTCAGTCGGTGCTTGTAACACTCCAAAAATCTAAAGTACAAACATTGTATTCAATAGCATGTGTGACACACAACACCAAGAAAATTAGGGAATATAATATCCCAAGAATTTATAATATATTTAAGATTTTAAATAAATTAATTATATTTTATATCCTTCAATTCACAAGACACTGAGTTAGCATATGTCTCAAGAAAAATTGTGTTTCTTCAATGGCTTGTGTTACATGCAAGATCAAATTTTAGTGAAGAATAATATATTATTAATATATTATTATCTAATATATTAAGATATAACCTAGACATTAAATTAGTGGTTATGAATAGTATTAAGTAACTTATGAAAATATATGGTTTATAAAAATATAAGATGAATTCATTGGTTACTTATTAATTTAAAACAAAAATATAAACAAATGGCATATGAAAGAAAATATTATTATTTTTATAAATTAAATTAATTTCTATTGGTGAATTATATTAATTATATATATATGTTATATATTTAATAAAAATATTTTCGATATTCATTCAATATATTTGATGGACATGGGATAATGATAAACATAATATTGCACGTGAAAACCTATATTTTTATAGGCATTATTACCACCTTTTAATGGAGAACCTATTTTAAATAAAATTTTGGAACATTTATAAATATTATATGTCAAAATAAACATAATTTTTGAAATATATACATAAAATTTAGGTTATGGTGGATTTGTTTTTATTTTTCTGTGAAGTTTCATTTTTGATGAATAGGGAAAAATACTGAATTTTAATTCCAAACTGCATTTTTGTCTAATTTATTTTTAAGGATAAATTATATTTTAAATTGGTTTTAAAGTTTAATTATATAAATTTTAATTAATCAATATAATTTAGTTTATTTGAATCAATTTCACATTGAAATTGGATATGAAAGCCATGTAAACTTTTGAACATTTTTAATTTAAATGTTCCCATTGTCATCTCACGTGCAAGATTAAGTTTAAATTAATTTCTTCCACTTATTTGATTGTAATTTAGAAAAATGGATTAAATATTTGGAATAATAATAATTTATAATGTATAACATGGTCAAATCAGTTTTTTACCAAAAATATTAGTGAAAGTAATTAAAATTAATTATAACGAATAAGGTGAAAGTAAGCTTAACAAGGGACTAAACCTTAAACTGGAGAAACAAAACGACCTATAAAATTTTAAAAAATCAATTTCAAGGAAATATTTCGGCCCTATCCTCCCATGGATAACATTTTTACCATTATTGGATGCATTGACATGGGAAAAGTGTGGGTGGAATTCCATTTCAAAAAAATTACAAGAGTGCCACTCCTCTTCACTATAAAAATCCACTCATCCCTGCCATATATTAACACATATAAAGTCACTTTAGATCGACCAATATCTTAAAAAATAGATCCTAAACATACCTCACCTAAACTCAGAATATTAAATTTTGGAAGATATCCATCCATGGAGTTCCTTTGATGCAAACCAAAATGCTCATGTGTTGCATACATACCATAATAAAAATGAACAACAAAGGGCCGAAAAGAGGTTAATAAACTTTCGGTTGGGATTGAGATAGAATGTTTGAGCATCAATACGTATCTCGTAATGATGGGAATCAAGTTGTATATAGTACTTTAGCATAGTGTAGTTGGAGACAGACACTGGTAGGGTAAATCCTCTCTAACTAGGAAGTGAAGTATCCCACAATTATCATGGGGTTTCTTGTCATTTATCATTTTATGGTTTTATTTTAGCATCATATATTGAGGATAGTGGGTTCTTAGTTTATGTTCATAGAGTTCAGACCATATAGGGTAGCTCAAATGGGCATGTAGTGCGATGTTATGAAAATCACGATGTGAATGAGGCCAAGGTGGCCCAACACCACACTACAGATCCCCTTGGAAGTGTTCGTATAGTTTAAAGTCATCTTTCATGAACTAGAAAGAGGAACACTCGTCCTAAGTGTACATATGTAGCACACAAGAGGTAAAACTAGATGTGAATGAGGTCCAAAAGAACCCATGTGTAACATGTATATCTTAAGATGAACTGCATGTAGTTTAAGTTCATAGATCTTGAACCAGAGATTCTATGTCTGGTCTCAAAGATGAAGTTTTTATGTGTCACTATGTATCTTGTAAGGATGGGAATAAGCCATATGTTGTTCTTAAATCCCCTACATTTTGACATCATGTTGTAAGGATTGGGGATTAATAAATGTTAAAAGGGGCAATAATGTTGCAGCTGGACCTAAGGTCGATGATCCAGGCATCACTACATATCTCATAATGATAGGAATCAAGACACAAATAGTTCTTAAATTTGGCCATACAATTCTTTCCCATTCACAGAGAAAAGATACATTTGATATTTCTTTGTTGTTCTTTTTTTTTATTTTTTTAGTGGTTGGACTAGGATGGAAAGTCAGGATGTCTCTATAGGAATCAAGACACGTGTAGGTATTGACATGTGGCATGGTCGATGGCGAGTGCCAAGGGTGATTCCCTATCAAATGAGAACACCACAATGTTGTTCTATTTTTCATCACGCATCCAGGACAATGATGTTGTAGTTTAAGGTCATATAACAAAAGCCAATGAATTTTAACGTCATGTGGTAAGGACGCAGTAGGTGTTTAAAGAGGGATTATCATGCCATGGTTTCTAAACCCCATTATGAATGGGAGAAAATATTTTCCAAACCACACCATACACTCTTAAGAATAATTATATAGAAACTCTTAGTTTAAAAGTTTATAGAGTTTAGACCATGGATGCCTAGTTTAACATCATGTGCATGGGATGGACCCGCACGGTTTAAAGTCATGTAGTAAAGATGAAAATGTCACACATTTTATTGTCATGTGACTAGGAAGTTAGAGGAAAATAGGTTTCCTAGAGATTACGTGTAGTGTTCCATCATTAGGTAACCCAATGTGAATGTATAATAATGATATCCACAAAATACAACATACATTCATGGGATAACAGTGAAGAGTCTCTTAGTTTAGGGTCATAGAGTTGGGTCTAGAGGGTTATGTGGTGACTCTATGTGGGTACAAACACTACCAAGACTCCTAGGCCCACGTGAACCATACTCTGTGTGGGAAACAAGGAGTGATGTTAGGATTTCCCCTTCATATGGGAGTACATAATTATGGAAAGGAAATTCCATTAGGGATAGTCCCAACCATACTAACATTCCCACTCAACATGCATGGATGCATGGAGGGAAAACACCAGGGGTGTTATGGATCCACCAAAACATAGGGAGGTGGAAATTGTGAATCACTAGACTTTATATCTGGAACACAATGAGGGTGTCATAATGATTGAGGATAACTATTAACCTTATTCAAGATACAACATCCTTATCATGTTACCAGGAATAGGGATAAACAAATGAGGGTTGACCACTAACCATATTTGAGACATGAGGACTAACTCAATGTGTCACCCAAAGTCTTTTAATGTGTTGGTCCAAAATGGTAGGTGATCAAAAGGGGTGTGAGACCATTCTATTAGGGGGTCCCTTTAGACATAAAAGAGTATGGGGATCTAGATAAAGGGACACGTGAATCATGGAAATGGATTGGGGGAATGTCCATGTGGAATCCAACACTAGTCCACTTATCATACCACCACCCATTCAAGCATGTTGGTGAGGAGAATCCATATGCAGGAACATGTCTCCATTCAAGGATCGAGTTCCAAGGAGAGGTATTGAAAATAGTTTAAGGGTTGTATCCATGATTTTTAACATCATGCAGTAATAATTCACATAGTTTATCATCATGCGACTAGGATATAACATCTCAAGATAGAAGTGTGTGGTGCATAAAATGAGTACCAAAGAGATCTACACCACACCACACAATCTCAAATGGGAACCCAAAACAAAAGGTAAAAAATGTGGAACTTACAATTATGTGGTTGGGACCCAAGACGAGATGTTCGGGCGTCTCTATGTATCCGATAAGGATGGGAATTAAGACACATGTATTTTTGAGAGGTGGCATGGAAGATGGCCAGTTCCAAAGAAAAAGGGGGTGATATTATTTCATATCAGAATATCTTGTTTGTTATGCATTTTATTATCATGTGACTAGGAAACAAAAAAATATTATTTTATGGTCATATAGTTCGGACCAACTAAAGTAGAGATGTGTAGTACGACACCATAAGGAAAACTGATATGAATGAAGACCAAATAGATTCGCACCAAATCACATATTCCTATATGATACTTAGGCTAGAAGGGATGAAGGGGTGATTTTATAACTCTACAGTTGGGCCTAGGTCCAAGATGCATGGGCATCACTACATATCCCAAAATAATGGGTATCAAGAAAAATGTATTTCATTGAAGGTGGCATGGAAAATGGTCAATGCCAAAGGGAACTGTCTTCTTAGGTGAAGACATTGTAATGCTGAGTAGTTTATTTTCATACATACAGGATGAAAAATACATAGTTTACCATTATATGATAAGGATAGGGGTTGTTATGCAGTTTATCATTGTACAACAATGACATTGGGGATCTTAGTTTATGGTCATAGATCTCAAACCATAAGATGAGGCTTCCAAAATTGGAATGTTTAGTGTAACACCATGAACTAAATAGATGTGAATGAGGAGCAAGGAGATCCCTCACTTCACCACACATTCCTCAAGTAAAACCCATGCATAGTATGAATTCATAAGGTTTGGACTTAGATGCTTTGTATAATGTAATGTGACTGGGATGTAAACTCTTAGTTTAAGGTCATAGAGTTTGGACTTGAGGATAGTGTGATTCTTCCATATGGTTACAAATCCTACCAAAACTCCTAAACCCACATGATCCATGGTCAGTGTGGGAAACAAGTGGCAGAGAGGATTCCTATGACACATGTAAGCACACAGAAGGGGAATGGAGAACCTAATTCAATGGTGTCCCCATAATAATGATCAGCCTACTCAAAGCACAAAGGTGCACATAGGGGTAACAAAAAGGGTGTTCAAGTACCACCTGAACATAAGGATGTGAAAAGGGATGTGAATAATAATTTTTGATATTTGGGAAATAATGAGGGGCGTAATGATGGAGGATAACTGCTTGCCTTATTTGAGATAAAGTACCCATATCATGTTACCAGGAATGAGGATAGACAAATGAGGGTTAATTGATGACCATGTTCATGGCACAGGACATAACTGAAAGTTTCATCCAAAGTATTCTAAGGTGTTGTCCCAGGATAATAGGTGAGTCATACTTTCAAACACCCTTTCATTAGGTGGCCCCTTCAGATGTGAAAGATGATGGAGATCCAAATAAAGAGATGCATAAAGCATGAATATGGAATGAGAGAATGTTCATCCAGAATCCAACACCCTAGGTCCTACATCAAAACACATATAAGAACGTTAATGAGGCATATCAAATGAAGGGATCCAAACACCTTATTTAGGGAAGAATCCTCGATAGGGATCTTAGATATGGAATAGTAATGTAACAATGCCAAATTAAGAGGTTGAAGATGGATAAAAGAGGTTTAATGAACCTAGGGATGGACCCAGACACAAAATGTCATAGTGTTCCTTCGTATCCTATGGTGATGGGAATCAAGCCATGCATTGTTCTTGATTTTTTGGCAGTTTAACATCATGCAATAAGAATGAAGGTTGATATGAATTTTATTATCATATCGCTAGGAAATTAGGGGGAATGTAATCCTAGAAGGTGATGCACTAGATGTGAAAAAATAAACCCAAAGTGAATGTGGACCATGGAAATCCACACCACACCACTCTATCCCAAGAGAGATCTCAGGCCAAGGGAGAGAAAGGATGAAATTACAGTTGGGCTCAAAGACTAAATATATGGGAGTTTCTATGTATCTCATGAGGATGGGAATCAATACATACATATTTGTTAAGCTATGTGAAGTTTAAAATCATGTCGTATGAAGTTCAATAATAATATTACTAAGGTAGGTACATGGTGTGGATATTATAACCCGACGTGAATGAGGATCAAGCTGTTCATCAAAACACATACTCTCAAGAGAAACCGTTACTGAATATCTAATGGAACTTGTGGTTGGACCATAGAAAAAATGTCTAGGAATTCCTATAGTTCTTAAAATGGCATGGTGAGTGAACAGTTCCAAAGGTGATGCCCTCTCATATGAATACATAGGGTTTTTGTGTAGTTTACCTTCATGATGAAAGGACAAAAAGTAGTTTAACATCATGTGGGATAGGGATGTTTAGTGTCATTAAAGATAAATGTGCACTTTCCTTTTAAGGTCATGTAGAAAGGACCATAAATTCTATGCAACTTAACATATTGTAGGTAGAATGCAACATTTTATCATCATGTGGGATTGGGAAGCATAGTTTAATGTAATGTTTCTTGGATAAAAGATATAACTATTTAATTTCATAGAACATAGACCACTGGATGAAGCTACCAACCTGGGTATGTGTAGTTTAGTGCCATAAAGAAACCCGACATGAATGAGGACCAAGTAATTCATTGCACTACACCACACACTCCCTCAAAAACTCAGTCCATGGCATCGAAAAGTTGAATCTCTCGCTAGTCCCAAAGACAAATTTTCTCGGTGCTCCTACATATCCCATAATGAAGTGAATCTATCCTTACATAGTTCTTGGATTCCATGTATTTTAACTTCATGCAGTAAGGATGAAAGATATCTTAGTTTAGGTTCATAGAGCTAAGACCATAAAGTGAAGAGTGTTCTATTATCATGATTTAGGATGGTTCGGAAGTTCTGTGTAGTTTAATGTCATGCAGGGAAAAATAGTTTATTGCCACGTAAGAGAAATCATATTAACATCATGTAGTAATAGGTAGCACAGTTTAATTTCATGTTTCTTATATGGGCGTATTTCTCATTCTAAGTACTATTTAAGGAACATGTCATTGGTGGGGGTAATTTTTTCACCATCTATGGTGTCCAAAGAGTATGCACCATTGAGATAGATTTTGGGAATGATTTAAGGTCCTTCCCATTTGGGATCTAACTTTAGTGGTTTTATTCTGGGAATCATCTGTTCTCGAAGAGCCAAAACCATGTCATCTTGAAGGAATGAGTGGAGGATAACTCTCTTGATGAAGGGTCTATTTATCTCGTTTCGGTACCTATCTAGATTGTGCAAGTCTGAGAGTGTATTCTATTTGAGAGATTCTAGTTCATACAGATGAACTTCTTCTACTCTTTCTAACATCTATTGATCATAGATAGCTATACAGATTGACAAAAACTGAAACTTGATGGGGAGAACTACCTTTGTTCCATACACTAGGGAATATGGAGTCACCAGGGTAGAATTATGAGTCATCATCCGATAATACTAGTGGTCATTGGGGATCTTGTTTTGCCCACTACCCTTATTCTGACCCACCATATTCTGCTAAATGTTGGAGAGGGTCTTTTGTAATGCCTCAATCTTTCCATTTGTCTATTCATTTTAGTGATAGGTGTGTTTGGACTAGATATTGTACTTGGCATATAATTTCTTCAACTTAGCTACTCTGAATTTGGTGTTTTTATCAGTGATAACAGTGTGAGGAATTATGAAATGATGAATTATGTTATATCTCATGAACTCTACAATATTTCAATCCTTAACTTCTTGATTGGAATATATTTTACCCACTTGGTAGTGTGAAGAGGTTTTGGAATTCGATGCACAAAGTTGGAATGGATCTGAAACATGTGGAACCTCTTGGAGAACACTATACAATCATGGACTATAGTGGGAAAAAAGTATCCCAACCTTGAAATCTGGTGAAAGAGCTTCATCCCTACCTAGTGATAATCACAAGACCCATCATGGACCTCCAGTATGAACCAGGGCATATCATCTCCTTGAATGAAGTGGATTATGATTCCATCAAACCCACATATATAGAGAGTTTTCACCAATCTTTGATTCCCCTAGAGTGTCAATTAAACTTCATGGTGACAGATTCACCCATGCTCGGCTCTATTTCTCTGAAGATTTTCGTACTAGGGGTACTCAATGAAAGAATTTTTTCAATTGAAGGTTTATTCTACTATATCAAGGGGATATAGAGGACCTAATGTGGAATTATCGGTGGTAAGTTGGATTACTGAATGGTTGTATTCATCATCTGATTACATATGGGTGATGACCCTTCAATGGACCAAATGAATGAATAGGTCTTTCTGACCAGACTCTACAAGAAAAGAATCAAGACCATCCGTCAAATCAGCTCAACGATTCTGTAACTGGGGAACATGAATCACCTATGGATGAGAAGCTAACTGGGAAATCAACCATCTAGTGTTTTCTATAAGGGGCATGAGCTTGGGATTCTTGACAACATATTCATTGTTGATCGGTTTGATTACTATATTAGAGTCTCCCTTCATATGTAGGTGGGGAACATCAATATAGAGAGTTATCTCAAGACCAATGATAAGAGCCTGATACTCTACCTCATTGTTGGTGCAGCCTTCTAATAGAAAGAATGAATAGGTAAAGACATCATGTTTAGGCATAATGAATACAATCTCAAAACCTACTCTGTTGAGTTGGGGGTCATTAAATCCCCTACTGGTTGGACTTTGGGAGGCACCATCAAAGTTCATCTTCCAACATTGCACAACCTAATCCACTAAGAGGATTACTTCATTGGGAAAATCAAGATCTAGAGACTGTACTTTGGGGAGAGTATGGGAAACCAAAACATCTTCCATCACCTTACCATTGATAACCTTATGTGGGAGGAATCTGATATTTAACTTTTAAAGGATCGAAACACACCAATCTAGATGGAATATCAACATATGGTGGTTTATAATATACATTACTGGATCCATGTGGGACACTAGCTATCTCGTGATGTCACATATAATGTTAGAGATTCTAAACTATGAAAACCAGTGTGAGGAAACTCTTATCAAAGGAGAATATTTGGTCTCTATGTTGAGGATCATGTGACTGTGACAGTAAAAGTTGTTCTTCATCCCTTCATTGTTATTCATGGTGATAAGGGAACTAAAGTATTGTTCCACAGTGGTTACATAAAGGAATAACGACCTTT
Organism: Viscum album; assembly: GCA_963277665.1. Classification (NCBI taxonomy): domain Eukaryota; kingdom Viridiplantae; phylum Streptophyta; class Magnoliopsida; order Santalales; family Viscaceae; genus Viscum; species Viscum album. Next base: position 792,627,860 of record OY728148.1, read on the forward strand.
CAGAAATAGGAGGCATCAAAACCAGAGGCTAAAAAAGATACTGCTTAATTTCCACAAAAGAATTCCATAACTCTTCTTCCCATTGATATATGACACCTTTCTACATAATTATATAAAAGGTATTACACATTACATCTAGATTCATAATAAATTTGTGTGTATAGGCTAAGTGTCCTTTAAATTCTCAGATCTCTTAGAGATTTCTTGAAGGAGGCATCTGGCCGATGGACTTGATCTTATCTGGATAGATCTCAATACCTCTGTATCTAACTATAAAGCCGATGAAATTTCTAAAGGAAACCCCGAAAGTGAATTTCAAGGGGCTCATCTTCAGATGGTGGGAGTAGAGGAATCTGAACACTTTCTCAAGGTCTCTAAGATGGTATTTACTCCAATTTTATATGACCACCCAATCATCCGCATAATGTTCCACTATTTCTCTAAGGATCATTTTAAATATGTGGTGTATTTCATGATGACAGGTAGATCCATCATTATTTAAACCGAAAGGAATTACCTGATAATAAAAGGTACCATGTAGTGATATGAATGTGGTAGATTCCTCATCCTTAGGTTATATTTAGATCTTATTACACTGGGAATACAAATCTATTCAGGAGGGAGCTTAAAATCCAATGATAGCATCAATCATCATCTTTGTCATTGGAAGGGAAAATCATCCTTTGGGTAATGGTGGTTGAGATCTCAGAATTTGAGGTAGACTCTAATCTTTCGGTTCTACTTCATAATGGGAATGATGTTGGATAACCACCTAGGGTATTAAAATTCCTTGAGGATGTTGGCATTGATGATCTTTTCAACTTATGCCTCAACCATAGCACTGTGAGATGGGTGAATCTTCCTGGGAGGCTTCTTGAACTCGTGATCACTCACTGGGAGGCCGAGACGATGGACAGTGACCTGAGGGTCTAACCCTAGTATCTCTTCATAACTTCAGGAAGACATATCGTGATGTTTCATTAGAAAATCCAAATACTACTATTGTTCATCAGTAGGAACGGCTACGCAGATCAGTGTCAGCCTTAGCTCTATCTCATTACCATGATTAGCATGTGGAAACTCATCGATGGTGGTGGATACGCACTCTTGAAATAAAGGAGGAGAATATTCCAAATCCTCTTCAATGTCTGAGGTGATAGGATCTTCAAGAGGTGGAAATTATTCAGAGTTAACTAACCTTAGAGGCATGTTGGTGCCGGCTTGAGCAGCAGTGGAATATTCTTTAGGAGAATCTTGTACCTTTAAAACCATGGAAACAAAAACTATTGATAGGATTCCATCAGGCCTCAGATCGAGGGGCCCACGCTTGATGATATCAAAGTAGTGGTGGTGGGTCAGTCTGTGTTGACTTAGACTAGCCCAGCAAAACAAGCAGGTATGGCGTACTATTGTATCTATGGGGAGAACATATTGATACCTTATAGGGGTAAGAGGCTCTAGTACCACTCAAGAATGTTTTGTATATAAATATGAGGTATTCTTCCAAAATTAATTATACCTGGGAATGAGTATCCCTATCATCTCAAAGATGATGAAGTAATGTCCCATGTCAAATGTTGTAGCCTCCAACAGGTGAATCAAGAGGATGAAAGAATCATCTAAGTCTATCTATGGGTTAGCCACAGTAGCATTGTTCTCAAACTCATTTGTTTAAACCAATTTTTCCTTGATCTTATAATAATCAGTAATCAAGAAGTGGTATTTAAAATATGAAAAAGGAGACACGTCACCATGGAGCATGACCGCCTTACCATTTAGGGAGTATATGAGGCATTGGTGATATGAGGAGAGAACTGTTGTATGAAAATAGATCAAGGGACTACCCATTAGTGCATTGTAGGAAGCATCCTATGAGATGACCATAAACTTAGTACCGGTGATTAGGCCACCAAATTGAGTCTTCAGGTGAATCTTTCTACATGGAATCTACTCGGTCCTGTCATAACCCAGAATATTTAGGTCATAGGGACTCAGATCTACTTTAGTCAGTCCTAGCTTATGGAGTACCCGGGTCGGGATGAGATTAATCATGGAACGTATGTAGATGATATAACAATGGAACTCCATGCCATTGAGTTGGTTTGTGATGTAAATTGAGAAAACATTCCCCTTCATGGGAGATATTTCATCTTCTATTGATAATGATATAACGGTTCATAATTCTTCTCGCTCGACTTTCTCAACATGGAAGCCCTCTATAGTTGCTACCTCTGTTTCAAATAGGAGGGGTATTTTCAAAGTGTTTGTGAGGAATTCACGCATTTCTTCTGACAGGAAAGGGCCTAGACAATCTAGAGACATTCAATAATGCTGGAAAGATGATTGGTCACATCATGATTATGTATTAGACACACATTTCTTCAAAGAGGAGGTTTCTCATTGGAAGGAGGTATGACGGGTGTTACTGGTCGAACCGATGGATTTTGGATGGTGTGGGGAATATCCTATTACTAACTAGTTGAACCATGAAAATTTAATACTAGATGAATATTTTTTGAATCATGTCTGACCACAACTACATGCAACGGATCATGATGCGGTCATGGTGACTCTGACTAGTTGAGTAGCATGAATGTCAGTGGTTGTGAATTTAAAATTACTGGTTGAGAGGACTTTTCCTACTGGGTTCTACACTAAACCTACTATCTGGTCTTGGTAGCATTCATGTCTTGGATAGAAGTTATAGCCTGAGTATTCAGATGATTCCCATATCCATTTCCTCATCAATGATGGCATTGACCAGGAATAATGGGAGGACCTTCCTGATGCTCCTCATTGGAGGGAACCATGTAGGGGCCCACCAGCTCAATGGTATTCATTGATACATACTCATGATCATCACTTTATGAATCCTACAGTAATGGAAAAATTATAGGGGAGACTCCCATCTCTAGGGGGAATCAAATCACCAAATGTGTGAGATGGGGTGGGCACAGGTGGGGGGGTCTTTTCATTCCCTTATGTCATCGACGCCTGCTCTTCTGAGAAATAGAAGGTTTATATGTGGATACAAAAGAGATATCTGAAGGATATATGGAAACTTTGGGAGGTTCATGCTAATTCTAACAAGAAAGGATGATATCATGGGTGCAAGAAACATCCTTGCGAGCAAGCCAATCATCATAATTCTACGACTCATGGTCGGAGACCTACTACCACTCATCTTCACTATCACTCACAATATTTTAAATTCATGCTACCTATGCCTGGGAATGGACCAACCTGATGATATTTTTATCAATATGGTCTTGGATCCAGTCCTTGAATATATAACAGTACTTTATGGTGTGTCCAAGGAACCTGTGACAGAGGCGGTAGTTAGGAAAATCGATGAGATCAGCCTTCTCAGGTCTCCCACATTTTGGAAGCTTCAGAATCCCATGACCCATGGTGTTATGTAAATAACTAAGAACCTAATCCTCAATAAATGATTAGGTATGGTTTCTCCTTCCTGAAAAGGTAACTTTGGGAGCCTAGACCAGACAAGGGGCTAGATCCTAACAAGGGGCTAGAGCTTGGTTGCCTTTCCTAGGTGGTGGTGCATGATGGGGTGGTGTCATCTGGTTTTGTGGTGGGAGATGTTGAGCCTGAGGTTGGGCCTAAGGTCGATTCCCTCAATGAGACTATAGAGGATGATCTTCTAGTAACAATTATGTTGTCTTGGAGGCCTCCACCTATGAAACAAAAATAGTCTCATCTTTAGAGGCTCTTCTTTCAAGAGTTGTGAGAGTAAACTGGGGCACCTTCTTAACATGATGTACATCTTTCTCAAGGTGATAATACTTGTCATAGAAGTCTTGTAATCCATCATAGAAAATCTAATTGATGATGTAGGGAACCAATTCAGTCTTAACATTCCCAATGCACATCATCAGTAGCTGCTCTTGAGTTAGAGGTATGTTGAGTGAATATTTGAGGCCCTTCCACCTAGAGAAAAAGTTCACAACTCACTCATCTGGTCATTTTTTTATCTTAAAGATGTCAGTGATACTTGTCTTGTGTGTGGTGTAGTCTAACTGATAAAGAAACTAACTATAAAGATCTTCCTAACCAGATATGGTCCCAATGGATAAATAGATATACCAGATGAATACAGACCCTTCCAATGTCTTCAAAAAACATAAGATCTTGGCAGCTTCCTACTGTGTCGGATTTCCTAGCATGGGTCCACACCTAGAAATAAATTAGGCTAGATGCTAAAATGGATCAATCATCCTATTGAGGGGGGGATAAGGTAAGATTCCTAAAATCTGGGGGTGTTGTAATATCATCAACCCATGCTAAATATAGATTTCCATTAGGTACGATCTCCACCTACCATTTCCCGAGGGCCTCAAGGCAGATGATGAGTGAAGCCATCGAGTCCTCCTGGAGAGGATTCCATTCTAAGTAAGGATATTTGACCGCCAATGAATTTATAGGCTCATCAACATGGTAGGTGGGTTCAATGGCACATAGAGTGTTTTGTAGAACTGCTGTAGGAATGGCCTGAGGAGCTGCTGGGGGAATGACCTGAGCCAGGTGTTGAGGAGGATTCTCACAAAACATGGGTAGATTTGGTTATAAATACCAAGGTTTCTTGACTTAGGATCTGATCTCTCTCCAATTGGGATGCACAAGATTGTTAATATTGATGGTAAGTATTTAGTCAAGGACTTGTGGCTAACCCTACAATCCCAATAGAGGGGTGACATGATTATATCGGGGATCACTGTAATCTAGATTCTTCTAAGTAAGGAGCTCATCACTGAGCCTTTTCTATTAGGAAAGTTGTTAGAGAAAGCCAGCTATAGTGGGATCAACCTATATCTTTTGCGCTAAAACAAATAGGTCTGAAGGCTTAGGATTATTGGTCAGTCCTTTACCCTTATCGGAGTCTCAAACAATGGGAAATGACTTTGATGGATCTTCAAGGCCAATCATCTACCTTTTTTGGTGGGTGAAAACACCTTGGGGATCCAATAAATGTTGTGCTACCCCAAGGTGTGTGTCCTCTTCCTCGAAACCTAATTTAGTGTATCTATCCTTAAGTGTTATGATCTCAACCATATTCCCCATGACCACTCTAGGAAGTATATCCTTGATTTCACTGGGTACGTCCAACTGACGTACAATAGGAATGAAGTAAAGAGAGGCATATTTCCCCCATCCATGAATCTGCATGTGCAGAGATGATTCTGCAATAATTTTGTGGAGAATAGTAAAGCTCTAAACTCATCATTTCTAAAGAGTCCAATAATAGCCAGGTGATGTGGGGTGAGGATCCATAGGAAGCCTAACTAACTCAACCATTCTCCACTACTTTCCAATGTCATTGTAATTCTCTTGGATCTTTGGATAAGACAAATGGCGATTCTGAATGTGGAAATGCATCGCCCAAATGGTCTGGTGAAAGAAAAAAAACCTCATCCTAAGTGAGAAAACTCATAATGTTAATGTTAGGAGTATAAATCAACCAAAACATCTCAATCAACTAATCAACATCTAGAGATTACCACAAGATTCTCTGCCCTAGAGTCCAACTCTTGGTTCCCCCATTCTTTGACTAGGGGTGGTTGAGGAACTAGAAATGACACTGATGTAGAACATTATGGTGGTAGACTAGTTAGTGGAGACAACATTGTACATGCTGATAGTCCACCACTCATTGGTTCGGTTCTCATAGATAGCACTGATTGCATCACCATGTCCCTATAGGACAAATTATTTTACACTGCTTCATGTGCAAGGGTAGTGGTTGTTAATGGTGATTTTGATAAGTTATTTTCATCTACCAGGCCCTATAATAACTCTATGTGATCTCTTGTTCAGGTTGAGAATGATTTTGGTTATGGTATAGAAGACTTCATGACAAGATTATGGAAGGGATCCAAATATTCTTCCACTTTCATGTACTTGCAAAGAGATTTGTAGATCTAGTGCATCTCACATTCTATAATGACAAAACTCACACACAATTTTCCTTCATTAGAATCTGATTCAAATGATCTAGGTAAAGTTTCCATCAGTGGGTCCCACTTATATTCATAATCAATTAAGAAGATAGGATTCATGATAATCTTTAACTTATCCATGTTCTTCCTTCAGTGGTGATGATTCTCCCTTCTATCTAGGGATGGTTCATTCAGATAAGTAAAATATTCAGCATGGGGGGACCTCTGTGTGGGTTGATGCTGAACATGGGAGGACCTCCACTTGAGTTATTTGTGACACAAGGAGGGCCTTCGTATCAGTTGTTGTTGGAGCAGGGAGGACCTCCTCTTTGGTGAGATGAGGTGCAATGATCATCTTAAAATTTTTCAAAAGGAACATGGGGAGGACCTTCATGTTGATAGATGGATGTGTAGGGAGTGCCTCCACTGGAGTTAGTAAGGACATGGGGAGGACCTTTGTGTCGGATTTCGATGGCATGGATAGGGCCTTCGTACTGGTTGTAAATTGTAGCACAAGGAGGGATTTAGTACTGATCGAACTGGACATGGAGAGGACCTTCATGTTGATTGTCGATGGAGTGGGGAGGACATCCAATTGAATGATCATTAGAGTAGGGAGGACCTTTGACGAAGATAGTGAGAACATGGAGAGGACCTCTATTCTGACTGGTGATAGAGCAATGAGGTCCTTCATTCTGGTTGATGCTTGTATAAAGAAGACCTATTATTGAGTCGAGAGTGACACAAGGAGGACCTTTACATTGATGATTTGAGACACAGGGAGGGACTCTATATCTGGAATCATAGGAACGGGGATGAACTCCATGTTGGATGTCAATATGCTGATGGAAACTACCACTTGGACTGATGCTGGAAACATGGGGAGGAACATCATGCTGAGTGCGAGAGTGGGGGGACCTCCACTCTAGTTGGTGATGATATTGGGGGGACCTCTGTACTAGATCTCATTATCATGGATCGGCCCATGATGGTTTCTGGTCGTTCCAAAGACTGAAATCATCAGCCTTTCCCATATGTTGGGTGGATGAGGTCTTGATCTCAATTGGGTGTTAGAGTTTCCCTACATTGTAATGATAGGGAACTGGTAGTATAAATCAGTGGTTTCATAAAAAACTATATTTTTTGAAGATGATTCCCCATAATAGGTATCCTCCTAATCTTATGCTCGATGCTGCCATTGGGTTATTTGGACCGGGGCCAGTATGGTAGGGGTGTAGACCACAAATTCTTCGACCAAAGGGACCAGTTGGTCGCACTAATGTGGCTTGGTGGGAGCCCTATTTGGCATCTCTCAGGAATTTTTTGTAGCCAATATGACTCATAAATCCCTTACCTCATCTATATAGGGGAATGAGTCATAGGATCGCTCCGGAGAGAGTTTCCCGAAGCAGTTTAATGTGGGAGTGGTGATTAGTGTCTCCCTGTGCAACCCTTGGGGGTGGCGATAATGATGAGGAATAGAATATTTCAAGTCCCGATGGGTCATTTCCCTCATGGGAATGGAATCCTTCTTCTTATATCAATAAAAAATGGTATTTATCACCCATCTCTAGATGATTTTAAAGGGTGATATGGCTTGTGGATTCCCCATAGATGTGGTTTTTGGTGAAGTCGTGGCAGCGGTGGAGTCATGCATGATTTAGAATTGATGTTCCTTCTTCCTCTGTGTCTATGGCCAGGGGGAATTGGTTTCTTGTAGCTGGGATCCTACAAAGTATGAAGATTTAGCTATCAATATGGATTTGAGGAAATAAATTTTCAATTCCCCAGTACTTTCAAATCTTCCATGACTGGGGAGAGAGATCCACACTGACGATGTCATGGTACGGAATTCCTAATGATTAACTACCCCAAATTCTGTTGAGTTTCACACCAAGAAAACTATTTGTTTGGTGTGACCTGGAGCCTAATAACTAGATCTAGTGACATGTTCATCTACTAATGTATTGAGTGTTGCTAATAGAATATTGAGGAGAAGATCTCACATTGGGTTTACCATTTATATTGGTGGCCCGATGCTAGAAGTGCTAGAGTACAATCCTTGATCTGATAAACTACATGACCTGTACCCGTGGTTGAAGGAGAACTTCTTCACATTGCGTTTACCATTTCTAATTTTGGTTATTTTTTCCAAGGAATTCCCACATCATTGTTCTCTTGAAATGGGATGGGCCACACTGTTGTCACGCATTCCCACTTTTTAAATGAATGCAGTATACATCACTTCTTCAGTGATGTATTCTCCTTGATCTAAATGGGGTGATGGGATTTTAGTTACTCCTTCCATGGATTCTACCTTGGGACTCATCTATTATTTTGGGTATCCCTTATATATTAATCCGTTGTTTGTGAACCTCATTCTAGGTTCCATCTATTTTTGGACACTGGTTAATTATGTTTCTCTTAACTAGAAATTATATGGGGTTTAGCCAATTCATCAACCTTCGGTCATAGAAGTAGCCACATTGGGAATCACTGAGCATGTATGGACACTGTAACATTGGATGACCTATATTATTCCTCATAAGATGGCTTCTTAAGGGCACAAAAACCTGAGAAATCCCACATCGATCATGGGGTATCCTATACTAGAGGAATGTCTTCCAAGGTTTACCTCAGGCATTCCATGTTTATCATAGGGTATTCTATGAGTTTAACATCTATTGGAGATGGATAGGACTGATCAGAATGTCTGATGGGAACAGATCAAGAAGGTGAGCCCCTAGGAGGGAACACCTAGAAATGTATACCTGGTGGATGGATCATAATTACCAATGATTGTGGACCCAAGATGATGCATCCAAAAAAATTAAGGTTTTACACCATGAAGGTATATGTCCTAAAAATGGAGGAACTGGAATTTATCAATGAGTGGATGGTAATTCCTCTCATGAAAAAACCCAGATGACGTGTCCCATAAAGTTAAGGATGTGTCCCATAAAGGGAAAGATGTCACACCATAAAGGCTGAACTGAACACCATTAAATTTGGATCAGATATGGTGGACCCCAATTAGGGGGACACCAAGGTTTACCATTGGATAGGATTGATACACTAAGAGGAATCATGTATACCTTGTGTATAATACATGGATAAAACCCATGAAGTTCAAAGGGGTGATTTGGGGCTTATACATGGCCAGGTGCCCAGGTGCTGCTGAGGGTAGTGGGTAGAGTTAATAGGGATTATGCACTAATAAGGACCATATGGATGGAATGATCCCACTATGATGTGGTATTGAACCTTGGAGATTCTTCCTACATACCCTGTGTAGAATATAGGGATCAAAACCCACGTAGTTCGATAGTTTGGGTATTACGCATGGCTAGCTACCCAAAAAGGTGGAAAATGGGGCTTACTCAAGGATGGATGCCCAGATGAAGGGTGTCACGGTCACTAATAACCTATAAGTCCATGTGAGTCATGATTGGTGTGAGAAAAAAGAAGAAGTATTAGACTAAATAGTTCCACCATGAAAGATGTTTCAGTGAGGATTTGGGAGGGGCTTACACATGGTTAGTGGCCTAGAGAGATGGAGATTGGGGATTACACATGATTAGCATCCCAAGGTAAAAAATCCAAATGGGAGAGGGATAAGGTGTTTAGAATCCCCTATGACCATCACCCCCTGGTCCTTACATTCGGAGGAGGCAAGGAGAATCAAGGGTGTTTCATCCTATAAGAAAAGCTTGGGGCTTACATCAGGATGATTGTCCTTCCCCGTGGGTAGATTTCATTCCATATTAGGAGGATGTTATTCCATGTTACGAAGATCTAACTCCCATAGAGATGAGTGGGCATGTAAATTACTCGAGGTAGGTCACCCCATGTGCATTGAACATGTCGATACTATAGTTTAAAATCATGTGATGATGATAATGGTGCTTGGTAGTTTAACATCCTACATCTCAAACTAGGAGGACTTTCTCCTCGCCCCTTGGACATACATAACTGATACCCACCCAAACATGGGTATGGGAAGGCATCCAAAATGCCAGTAAACAATAAGGTGGAGGAGTGATCAGTCGTGGGGTCCAAATTAGTGAAGTTATTCCAAATGAAAGACCCATTAGCGTACCTATGTCAAAAACCAAGAGGTAGGGCATTGTAACATGATACATCGCATGAAAAACCAGGAAATCGCTATGCACCATCCTGGAGGGCTGTACGGAGGAGGTGCATGCAATATGTGGGTGTTGTGTGAAAGTGGAGATTGAACATGGGGTTTTAGAGTGAATACAAACTATGGAGTCTAAGGGAAGGCGTGTTCGAAAGATTAGAGACTTGTGCCCAAAATGGAGGGGTCTGAGCAAAAGAGGTATCGCAAAAGGAAAGTTTTGCATCCAAGAAGGGTCTTTTGAACACACTTTCCATAACTGAAAAATGAAATTGGTGAGGTTCAAGCCCTTATGGGCCCACCCTGGGGGGACATGGGAACCTATCGTGCAAGATCCTACACCTTGAATCCATAACTTGCATGCAGTCACCGAAGGGGTTGTATTGCATGCATAAGAGTGAAGGTTTGAATTCTACATAGTTATGTCAAATTGGGAAGGGTTCCCCTATATTTATAGATGAAATTATTAGAGGGATCATGGAAGAAGGCTGGCATAAAAGATCTGGTTGACGTTGCACTGGGAACGTAATAACCTAATGCATAAGCAGGAATTTCTGTGCACAAACCTCCATACTTATGTTCACCTACCATAGTTATATTTTGGGAGTTTGGGTGAAGAATTCCTTTTAGGTCACACTGGGCATTTAAGGACCTTATGTGTGGATTTCATTCTTGCACGCAAGCATCCAAACATATGTGCGGTTTCCTTGGGGTTCACAGAATTGTATGTTGATTCATATTATGGCATTAAGATTCCCAAAGATTCATATCTGTGGCCCCAAGTAGAATTCAACACCAAAACTTTCATTTAATTTCCATTCTATTAATATGAAAAATAAATGAAAGTATAATTCATGCGTACGTATGACCTACCACCTCCATGAATGATGCATTTAATTTATTATCTCTAAATATTATTGATTATTATAAATACATATTTACTGAATATATATGATAATAACATCAGGTTTTACATTCTTGAGATAATGAAATCATGGTCAACTTAAGAATACAAACAAGTAACATGTAAAAACATACTTGAAAGACTATGAAATTAACACCCTAAATAGAGAAAATAATGAAAGATTATTATCAAATGGGTAATAAGATATTATAAGAAGATAATATATGATATTATAAATATGATTATGGTCTGGTATAATTTAGTGACATGTTTAAAACCATTATATAGGATGTTAAAGCATGTTTGCCTGAAAAGAAACACAAGGTAAGGGATCTCGATCTCACTTTTTACATATGTTAGATAAATATCATATTCCCCACTTACTTCTTTTTTCTAGTGTATCTGTTTCCCCTTTTGATATATTATATCATGAATTATTTTATCTTCATGGTATTTAAACCATTTATTTAAGGTTATTACATCATGGATACTATGATTCAAATGTTTTAAAGTGATATAGAATAATTCAAAGTGTTTAAATATTATTCTCCTTGGAAAAAATCTTAAGTGTTATCTTTGAAATCTCACTTCCTTTTGTGATTGTTAACTTTCTCTTGGAATAATAAATTTATTTTTATGCACCTAATTTCTTATATATAGTGTATATATTTACACTTTTTCATATAATATCATGATTCATTAATTCTAAATGATATTTTGAGTTTCAATTTCAATTATTTCATCTAAGGTTATATGAGTTAAAAGTTTCCAAGTGGAAAACAATTTCATTACCCAATTTCTTTTCATTGGGTTATATTACTTTCTCATTTTCATTAATATTATTTGATTTTGGTTATAATGACTTTGACTATTTATAGATGTATTTCCACTTTTATATGTGTATTTATAGTTGATACACAAAATATAATCATTGATTGATTCTCACTTCAACTTTGAAATCTTTTCAAGGGTTTACATTAAAATCTCATTTTGATCGGGCTAGTTTACACTTGAATATACATTAGATGAAATTATTTTATCATTTTATATAAACCCTTTAATTTTATTCTCCTCTAGTTATTAGAGACCCTTTTAAGGTAATATGACTTTCTTTCACTCTTTGGAACTTAAACTTTTTTAGAAAATGTTTTTAAGAAAACCTTACTTCATTATCTCTTTAATTGGAGAAATTGTTTTCTTATAAAATACTTTTTTCTATAAAAAAATTTATCTATTAAAAATGATTTATTAAAGAAATTTTTACCCTTTTAGTGATTTTACCATGTTTTTAAAGGAATATTATTATCACTTTCTTAATAAGGCATTTTTCTAACATTTTACCATGAAAAATTAATGTTCTTTTTACCTCATACGGTTTGTATAGATTTACCAAACATAATTTATTATAAGCTTTATTTTCAATTTTAATATGTAAATTTAAAAAAAATGTTTATAAAAGTGATTTTCAAAGAAGAATATTTTCACTTTTAAAAAAATAATGATATTTTCCTCATGAATGTTTTTAAAATATCTTTTATAGTATTTCTATTCATCAAAAATAATAACCCTTTATTTCTACTCCAATTGGGATATATTGTATTGATACCATATTTATTCTTCCTTTAGATGGTCTAAGATTGATTTGGACAAGGATAGTATTCACATTCACTTCCTCGATTCTTTTTAGTCCCCTTGAAAATTTAAATTTCCTATGATCATTAGACATTGAATTTACTCTAAGTATCCATATAATTTTTTATGGATATGATTATTTCCTGAATCGTATACCATTTTTCAATGGTGTTCACTTTTAAAGTTATTTTATTATTTGGGAAAATGTTGATAATTTTGTATCCTTTCTTTATTATGGGTATTTGATAAGGCTTATTGTTTATAAATTTAATCGATTACACTATAAGAAGAATGATTTGGACATGCAATGATTGGTGGGGCCAAGACTTTATATAGCCCCTTGATGCATCAATAGGTTCTCATGAGAGAAATTAGTTATGAAAATTAAACAAGTTTCTACCTATATTTTTAAATTTTCTAGAGTATGGATCTTGAAAATATAGGTTTTCATGAACCTTATACATGATGTCCAATAATTAAGCATTTATATTATACACATTATAGTTATCATTGTTATTATTCATGAGTTTTTCATCTGATAAAATCTATAGATGCATTAATTATCAGTTTATTTATTAAATGTCATGTGTCTACAGTTTCTTACCTCTCCATATTGATTTTTTATTATCTAGTTATTTGAATGGGATGTGTTTAAATTTATTACCTTTCAATATTGTTTATATACTTCCTTCAAAAAAAAATTATTACATGGTATGTGTTTTTAGTTATTTACCAAGAAATAATTATTATTCCCATTTATTCTTTATTTTTTCGTCTATACTTTAACCTTACTGAGCATTTGAGTTCACTCTTATTTTGTTTCCTTTCCCTATTAATCAAAGAAGTATACTAAGAAATATATTCAAGGATATTCTAGATGGAATATAGTTATTATCTAAGAAAGGAAAAAAATAATGTTGTAATTAGTGTATTAATTTTTAATACAGGACTCGTATATGTATCGAGTTTACCAAGACTAATAAGCTCTTTGGTCCTTTGGGATTTTATTACTTGTAATAATTATAATGTAATTATAGTAGTCACCGGATCTAAGATTCTAGGGTCGGGTCACAATAATGCTTAAGAATATAATGTTAGTAAAACTCAGTCACATAAAATTAAGTACATAAAATTAATAGAATACACAAGTAGGATTATATGTAAGATTAAAAATAAAGACAACCACACAAAATTATTTTACATAATATATCATAAATGTAGCAAAATTCATGGTAATATATAAACACTTGCAATATAGAATAAACATTATATCTAAACAAGAAATTAAATAAGTTATTATTGGGGTCACACACCACCAATCAGGGTAGATACCCAATATAAAACTACTAGAATAGCATAACAAGATTTAAAACATCCATTATTAGAATATACTCCATGATTTTTAGTGTATCAAAACTTAGAATAACACCTCAACCTAATTCACCCCATGAAGTTGAACACTCACACAAACTCAATAAAACATACAAATGAAAATTACTGAAAAGAAAAGATTACTCTGAATTTCTATTTTTTGGAAATTAATACGTAAATCCACAAGAGAACATTGTTACATTTCCATTACTTCCTAAGTTGCAAGAATTATAATCACTTAATCCAAGTCATCCAATTAGATAACTAATTATAATTAATTCCCAAAAAAATCATTACACATGTACAAGTGGTCCCAAAAACTTATATTAATCCGCATTCAGTCATCTAGTTTGACCAAATTTTTATATTCATGGAACTCCCTCCTCCGATCATGGTGATTATTTATTTATTATAGAAATTATTGTTATAACATCTGACATCTAGAGAATATGACAAGTAACTTTTATGTTCCACTAAATGAATTTCATGTATCATCATTCCAAATTCCCAACATAGAACCATAACTTACATTATCATATTTATAAAAATTTAAAATTACACATCGAAATATATAGAACATGAAATTATGGACCACCCGCCTCATATAAAGAGTATTTACTACTACTGTCCTTATCTAGATTAGTAGTGACTTTCAGAATTTATCCTTCTGGTCAAATTTGATGGAACATAAATCAAACTTCACATTCCTAAAAATATTCCTCATTAAAACTTTTAAAAGTAAACCATGACAACTATAACACACCAATATTATAGAATACATTTCTCTTTAAATAAATTGTATGTATTTGATAACTTACATGACATGCAACAAAAATATTAAAATGAACCATGATATATTATATCCAAGCCATTAAATTAGTGGTATAAATAAGAATAAAAACATTACAAAAAATATTTTTAATGGTTTTATACAATGAAAATTTATTAACTAATTCATAATATATAAGAACTCAATTTTTAGTTAAGTCGTTTTACTGTTCAAGAATATGTTTTCTTCAAAAATAGTTTTATTGCATTTTTTGAATGAAAATTATAATTAATTTATACCATTTATATAAATTTTATTTTATGAAATTAAAATATTTCTTTAAATAAATATGTTAATATTATCTTAGATAGAATTTTTTGGATTTTTCAAAAAATAATCATTTTTCATTGAATAGTGAAGAATGTCAATTTTTGTAAAACTATAATTTATTTTAATTAAATAAAGTAATTTAAAAGTACCACATTAATTTTAATTTGATCTTAAATTAACATAATTTTTCATTAATTATATATAATATAATTAATTTTATATGAATTTTTATTATACCTAAATTTTGTATAAGTTCATTTTTTATGCTTAAAAACATATTTTTCTAAAAATTGTTTTTCATTAATTTTTTGTGCATTTAGATTAAAATTAAATTCTTCCACTTAAATAAATTGAATCATGAAAAATGTATTCCATATTTGGAATTAGGAGGTACAAATTTTTTAAATATTTTCATTTTATGTTTTGCCATTATGAATAGTATCTGTGGTAAAAATTTGTCATCTTGATATGGGTAAAATGGGTAAAACATGGTTAAAACTATTGGAAAATTCTTATAAATCTCTAAGAGACATTCCTTTATTTAATTATATAGGTTAAATTAAACCTTAATAATAATATATTATAAGTTTTGTAAATTTATTTCCACTTTCCTTTAATAATGGCCTTAACGTTATTTTAAGTAAAGAGTAAATAAAAAATGTCACTCTCTTTATTTTAATACCACAAATATATTTTCATAGGGATAAAACTAGGTTTTTGTCGGTTCCAAATTAATATTTTAAATATAAATAATTATTTATCGTGTAAATTTTTATATTTTTTTATTGATTAGATTATTACCTTAAATGTTTACACAATACTAACATGGTGCTTGTTTATGTGATAGAAAAATAAAATAAATAATTTTAAAAATATTTAAAGTTATATAATTTGTTTGAATAATTGTGGTACGTAAATTTTATATATAAATATGAAATATTATTTATGTTTTATAAGTTTACATTCTAATTCCATTTCTATTTTACTATCTTTAAAGTAACACTATGTGAATAGTCTCAAAAATGACTTTAATGGTATCTTATGTTAAATAATATTTTATTAAATGATTTAAAAATAATAATAGTATTTTATTATTCTAATTTAATTATATGTGGTTTATAATATCAACCATTATCCAATTATAGTTTACTTTTATATTTATAATAAATTTTATGACCCCTAAAGAGTAAAAAATTATGACATCACGGTAATCATCAAAAGGGATAACAAGAGGTTAAAACTAAGAGATAAGGATTAAAACAACACCTAAACTTGTATAAATTATATTTTATGAGATTAATTTGGCTCATAATAATACTATATTTTAAATATATCAAATTGTTTTACATTCCCAATAAAAATAATTTATTATATTTAAATATTTTAAGTAATTCCAAGTGTGTCTTTTCCTTCACTAAAAAAGAAAACCACCCCTCCTCTATTACTCACACAACCATGAGCCACTTAGCTCAAATAAAACATTTAAAACCAATTAAAATAATCCATATAAAATTTATAAAGGTTTCAGAATCTTGAAAATACCATCCCTAAGGTTTGTATGGAGAGATCCAAATGAGGTTCTCCAAAAAGGAGGTAATCGTCTTAAACGATCATTTTCATTTTAATTCTTCTTTATCTTACATAAATTATTTCTTAAACATTAAAATATAATAAAATAAGTATATAACATATCTTGATATGATATTATTTTAATTTCATAACCTTATTCATCTCTTTTTTAAATCAAATGGGAAATAAAATTGTTTCTCTTGCGTAAATGCAAACTACCACTTCTAGGAACTGGTATGATTCATTTTCCATAACCTCCTCACATGGATGGTTATAATAAGGTATTTAATTAATATATATGATATTAATTATTTAATTAATATTTTTAATGATAATATATTATTTATCTTCTTTTCCTTCTTTTTCTTCGAAAATGAAGACAATGTTCGTGCGTATTTACGAACTACCTTCTCCATGAAATGTGTAATTCATTTTTATATCTCTACCTTTAATAGATGGTTATAAATATGTATATAACAAATATATATTATATTTATATAATGATTAAAATTATTTAAATTACAAAACCATTACAAAGATGCATGGACCATAACATCTTAATAAAAACATTCATAAAAAATGAAAATTTTATCGCCCAGAATAGTGATTTTAATAAAAATATGTTAATGAACAGGTTATATGATATTATAAGTAAACAAAATATGGTATTATAATTATGTTTACAGTTATTTTGTATAATTTTAATAAATATAATTTCATTATACATGAGGATATAGTTCTTATGAATCAATTCGTACATAGGGTAAGGGTTCTTAATCTCAATATTGTTTCATAGTGACATGTTTGATGTTATACACCTATTTATGTTTATGAGATTTATATAGTTCCTATTTTACTTTTTATATCTTGGAAAATTCATAATTAAATGTATATAAAGTTATAATAACAAATAATTCATGAAAGGGATGTTGATTTAAATGTTATTAAATGGGTAAGGGTTTATTGTCTCAAATGGTCTTCTTTGAGACATATGTTATGTTATACACCTATATTCTTTTGTGAGGTATATAAACCTCCCCTTTGATATGTTTTATCTTGAATACTTGTATTTTAATGTTATTTGATGTTTCATTTGATTTTATTTCTTATATTGGAATTATGATTCAAAATTTACCAAAGTGGTAAGAGTTTTATGTTAAAATATCATTTTTACAGGGGATGTTTATACTTAAATTTATAATAATGAAATTATAGGATCTATCTCCCAAAATAATTATTTTTTTCTTATAAACTAGTTATTTTTAGAAATTACTCATTTTCCTTTAATTTTTCTCTCTCTATGTACTCAAAAGTTTGAAATAATATTTTTATGGAAAAATAACTTTATTTTCTATTCGATTGAGAATATTCTCTTCCATATTCATATTTTATTTAATAATTTTTAAATAATTTTTTTTTCTATTCTCGAATTATCGATTAAAGAAATTTTTATCCATGTTTAAATTTTTATGAATTTTTTTTTTAAATTAATCTTCTTTTCTTTTTTTAAATGTGGTAATTTTAACTTTTTTATAAAAATGTGAAAGGAATAATTTTTTTAGCATTTACCATACAAACAATGTTTACCACCATCATGAATACTCTTTTATTTGAATATTAATTTACAATTGTTTCATTTTTATATCAATAAAATTGTTTTCCTTAATATTTGGAAAAAAAATTATATTTAAAAAGTGATTTCAAAATTAAAAAGTTATTTTCTTTAAGAAAATATTCCAACAATATTTTAATGGTATTTTCATCTATGAAAATGTCCATTGATGTTACTTATACTTCACTAGGGATGTGATCCAATGATACCTGTGGATTTTTTATGATTATGAAGATGGAATATTGATGAAACCCATTTTCTTTTCCATGGGTTATGTTATGATGAAATGATAATTTTTCTCATGATTTTGTGGCATACACATGAATAGATTATGATTATGTGATGAGTGGGTTTGTTATATACCTCTAATGAATTGGGTAAAGATTAATTTTTTATGAGATAAAATGGTACATGAGAGCTTATCCCAATCTGAAAAGGGTGTATATGAGAAGTTATCCCAATCTAGAAGAAGGTACATTGGTGGTTATCCCAAGCCTAACAAGTTATGAATATATTAGTAGGTATCCTTAACATATGATTTCTATGATTATGATTATTCTATAGTTTATTCCACTCTTTTATAAATTGGAATTTTTCTAATGCTAAGCTTTAATAGCTCATTTTATTTGATTTATTTATGAAACATGTCTTAATAATATTAAATATGTTTTCCAAGACCCATTATTATGATCTTTGAATTTATGGGTATGGTTTTAAATTTTTATGTTCATTATATGATACCCTTATGTGCATGTTATGATTGAAATATGATTAATATATCCCTTGTTTACCCTTAATAGGCATCTGATCTTGCCCATTATTATGTTTCCTTTTCAACTAGATATGAAGAATTATTTTATGTATGATATTTATAAGGATGGTGGTAGTTTTAAAGAACTTAGTGGGAGATGATGTAGAAATTTTATGTACAAGTTGTTTATGTATCCAAGTTTCTAATGACACTAAACATTTATAGTTTTAGTGTGGATTGTAATGATATGTAATAAATATTCATATAATTAGATGCAATATTTTCACATGTAATGCTTATGTCACCTCAGTTGGTATCAAAGAAATGTTTAGTTATTTTTCAAAACTAATATGAGGAAACTTTAGTAAGAACCCTTCTAAAAATCCTATATATAATAGAACATCCTATGTTATGGTAAAAATAAGAGTTTCTTTTAAAAAATAAATCCTTGTTATGATACTAGAAAGTAGATGTGGTTATGTAATAGATACACCCAAGGGTAACACCTCTAAATGGTGAGAATTTGGTGTTAAATATATCATCACTAGTGAACGATAAGTGGGCCTAAGACTGTACACCTGGCTATACATTCATGGGGGATATTCTTGGGATAATTTACATTTTATTTATGAACTATTATGAAGGATTTGAATAAATAATGACCATGTATGATGAAGTTTAAGCCTAAGGTGTCGTAGATTGTAAATAAGGTGTCATGATTTATACATCTTATGAATGATTTTTCATAATTATAAGATTAATCACATTGATTATTGTTTCTCAAACCACACTTTTTGGTTTTCACTAATGGCTAGAATAGGGAGTAATCATATTTAACACTGAATGTGATGGATGATGAAATGATTTTCCTCATGATCAAACAAATGAAATAGGATATTGAATGAAGAAGAATCTTGTTATGTCTAACCATATATCTTGATTTATGATCAATAATATGAACATAGGTGAGATTTTGAATGATCCATATAAGTGAAAAATTATGTTTCATGAAGGCTAAGGAGGAAAGAAGATTTGGAATCCTATATGTAGAGAATGTGTAAAGAAACACCTGGGTAAATGTCTCAAATGAATGGGAAGATGTTTTATGCTTATCAAATATGGGCATAAAGAAACTAATTGATGAGGAAAAGTGACGAGTTAAATTGAGGGAAATAAATACATATTAAGGTACTATTTATAGTTCAACTTATTATGTTTGGGGAACTTAGGAATTATCCAAGTCAATACCCTAATTCAAGGGATAACTCATAGACCAAGGAAGGTCTCGTGCCATGTCAATCGTTGAAGTGGAATTATTTAAGTGTTCATGTATTATGATTTTAAAATTATGTTATAGAAGTTTTTTGTCAATAATATAACAGTTTTACGAATCATGAAATATTTTAGAATTATTCTATAATAGTTTTTATATAAGGATTTTTAAAAATGTTTTGAATAGTACCAATAAAATAGAAAAGTTATTTAGTGGTGAGGTGATATTTTTAAAAAAACATGATTTATGGGTAAATAACCCTTAATATGTGCCTTATGTTGTAATAATAATTTTTAGTTGGGATAAATAGATGGTTCATATTAATAAATTAAATTAGAAAGTTTATGTATAGTTTATTTTTGGAAGAATATATGGTTATATTATGAATTTTTGGTGATTGAAGATATTTGTGGAAATGATTATAATATTTTGTGGAGTATATGATTAAGGTATATAAGTTTTTTGTATTTAACCTTATAACCAATTGATATTATTTGTAAATAATTGTTAAGTTGATCGTGGTAAAATATATGGTAAAATCATTCTAATATTTGGGTTTTAATTTTGGTTTTGAATGTTTTGAAGAGTTTAAGGTTAATTATTTATGTAATGATTTTTGTTTAACTTTCGGTTTCATTATTATGAATTCAGAGATTGGTGTATGGAGATTTATTCGTATTGGATACCTTTTTCTAACCTATTCTATTTTTGTAAAAATCTAAATATATGAGGAATGACGTTTCATTCTTTTATATATTTATGATCCATTAAAAGTTTATATTAGTGCTTCTCGAATGAAAAAAAAAATCCTCGTAGTTATTTATCATCTAGAATATGAGATAAATAGGGATGGAAAATAGATTAAAGCACAATCAAAGGATGAAATTATGCTTATGGTATAGAAAAAAAACATGTAAGTATGTTATCTCATATTATCTACCTTGATGGTAAATGATTTACTCATCCCAAGTAAGAGGATTATATGTCTATCAAGTATTATGTGGAAATTATATCTCATCTATCATGTTATTTTTTTAATATCTCAAGATTCTTATAATGATATATACTTAGTTTTAGAAACACTAATCTTCTGAGTAGTGATATAGAAATTAGTTGTCAATATAGAATATATATTAGATTTTATTACTATTTCATGATACACTAATTATATTAAGTGAAAATTAAAATTATAAGGGAAAAATTATTTTTGGGAGGTATAATTTAACACCATGAGATTTTAGAATATATTTCTCTTTAAATAAATTTTAAGTTTTTGATAGCTTCTTTGACATGCAACACAGAGATTAAAATGAACAGTGATATATTATAACCTAGTTGTTAAATTTTAGGTATGAATTAGAATAACCACGTTATGAAAAATATGATTAATGTTTTTATATAATGAAAATTTATTAATTAATTCATAAAAAATATGTTCCCATTTTTAAGTAAATTTAATATAATCTTTATAAATATGTTTTTTCAAAAATGGTTTTATTGAATTTTGGAAATGGATAATATAATTAATTACTAAATTTTTTAGAAATTTTATTTTAGGAAATGAATATATTTTTTTAAATCAGTATGTCAATATTATAATAGGGTTAATTTTTTGGATATTTCTAAAAAATATTAATTTTTTAGTTATTAGTAAATAATATTGTTTTTTGGTAAAAGTATCATTTAATTTATTAAATAATGTTATTTAAAATTCAAACTATGTTTTTAATTTGATATTAAAAGAGAATAAGTATCCTGTAATTACATATAATCTAATTAATTATATAGGAATTGTTATTATACGTGGTTTTCGGATAAGTTCATTTTTAAGCATAAAAATAGATTTTTCAGGAAATTATTTTTCATTAAATTTTACACATTATATCAATATTAATTTATTCCACTATTATAAAATAAATCTTGAAAAAAGTATTTTATATTTCGAATGAGGTGGTTCACATTTAGAAAATAGTTCCCTTTTATTTTTTCATGACCTATCCCAGTGGGGCCCGTGCCGTGACTCCCCTAGCCCGCCTCAAATAGGCCAGGGGATAGAAACTAATGTTGAGTAGGCATATCACTTAATTGTGAGGCCTTAGCCTATGTACCTATACACACACACACAAACATCACCAATCATATATAATGATGAAATGTAAAAACAACTAAACAACCATGCATTCATACATCTAAATCCCACAACTAGAGTATGATGGAAAGTAAAGGAAAGTAAATAGGGACAAATACAAGCCTTCCAAAAAGAGTCTGAAAAATGTCCAACCTGAAAGTATAGGGACTATTTTCTTAATACCATTGAAACATATCCCAGTCTATCTGGTCTCACTAAGCACTATCTTGTCCTGTTCCATCAAGGACTCTTTCAAAAGTTTGTTCATCTTCACAAGACACTACAAGGGTCGGGAGAGCCTATACAGGAGTGAGTATAAAAATACCCAGTAGGAAACCCTAAGACCACAAAGGATACAACAAAAGAAAATGCATTCAACTTTATACTTGTATACGTCTACATCACATGTGACAAGAATATCTGAATATACTAAACAAATAAACATAGTCTCAAAGGTAAGTCACAACCTTGGTATACCAACCTAGGATTTCAACTCCAAGATTCCACATAGCACTCATCTAGGAGAACACACTCCTATGTATGATAGAATTGATGATGTATGAAGAGATATGATTCATGGATGAGGATCACTCCAAAGGCCATTGGGTGATACCAAAAAACTCAATCTGGATTAACCCACTAAGTATAGAATTAATGCTCATGTATTGTTGGTCATGAAGATACTAAGAACCCTACCTAAGGCATGAAGATGAATAAATGATCTCACTCTAGGACTTACAGAGGGATTCCAACAAATCTATCTAAGAAGTATTGCTGAAGGGATTGTTTTCTTAGTAGTAGGAGTTGATTCAGTACTAACCTTTAGGGAAAGGATAATGGGAATGCACTGTAACAAAACTTGTCCAAGCCACTGAGGACAAAAGCTTCAATCCACATATAAAAGAGTGCACGACATGTAGTAAGGATCACATGTCATGTCCATTGACCTCAAGTCCTACCCATGTAAACAACCCATGTCCTCAATACATGTTCATGTATAATTACACGAATTTAGATTTTCCCATGTACTCTACCTCGGTGCCAGTAAACGGCTCATCTCATTTACTCTAGTCTAGTCATGTCCATGTGGGGGAGTACACAGCATGCTCCAACCTGCGTACTCCAACTCATCTTTGTGTACCCCGGGAGGTACACACCAATTCAATAGGTAGATACCACACTCCATGTGACAGGGGTCACACACCATATGATAGTTAACAATCTTCAAAACCCTAGTCATCCCTAAGAAGGACCCAGATGTTGTGTAATCCGGTATTACATGTCGTGTGGTTCAAGATTTTCTAGAATACCAAATACATGATTTGTGTCTTCTTCACTACTCCGGCCTTCGATTCTGGGCTTGCCTTGTAGGAAAAACAAGAATCAGGCCTCAAATATCCTATCCATCACTGAGAAAAAACATTTGGGCCTTCGATCCGCTCAGAAATTGGATTACTCACCATTCTTCATTATGTTCCAAAGAACATGAAAATCAGGTACCTATTTCATCTTGTCAACTTTAGTCTCTATCATTGCAACACCATCATGTCATTCTGATCACAAATCTATTATTTCAAATCATTGAGGTAAGAAATGGGTTCGCAATAATCAATCGGTCAAGACATGCTGAACCCCGAGCCAAGGGAAGAATGTCTGTGGTGAACAAAGAATTGGGGGGGAAGCATAAGAAAAAAATAGAGGGAAAAAGTTCAATCGATGTTCATGTTAATATAAATTCATTTTAATGAGAATAAAATCAAATAAATCATTAATTCAAGGTAATTCTCCAAAACTCACCCCACAATAAACCCATCTTGCAAATACACATGATCCCCAAATCAATAAGTTGGTCGATGGATCTGTTTTCATCATAGGAATCAAGAATGTGGAATGAAAACAAATCAAACAACCACCCTACCTAAATTTGGATCAAAAATTGACAAATAATGATACAGTTTCGTTATCATTTGTGAGATCTTTCAAGTTCATTGGACACCGATCGTCGATCCATGAACTGGTCGCTTTTCTCCTGAGTGGAATCCTCTAATGCTCTCTCCAATATCTCTCCAATAGCTCCAGGGTTTTGTGGCTAACACCAAGATTTCTTCATAATATTCTATTTAAATACTTACTAGTCACTACATTAATAACATAGAAATAAAATAATTTATTTGATTATTTTATTCATTTTATTGATTTTTATTCCCCCAATGAATTTTCCACAAACAACCTACACCGAACCAGATTAATTGACACCTATGGTAAACCTCATATTTTGAATTCAATGGTTCCTTTAGATTTATAATCTTATAATCCATTCAGAAGTTATTCCACTTTTTCTTGAAAATTTTGCACACGTTCTATTTAATATATTTAATATATTTCAAACATTTATTTAGGACACACCAGGAATTAGAATTGCACTCCGTCTCAGTACTTAGTCTAAAAAATAAACCAAAAAATATCCAAAAAAAATACGTGTAAAATACAAGTCATTAAAGTATCCCCACCATGGGGATTTACATCCTAAAACTCCAAACAAAAGTTCTATACAAATATATTTGGGTACTCAGTATGAATCTGATCCTCCCTATCCCATGTGATATCTTAGAGATTATCATGCTTCCACCAGACATGCACTAATGTAATTGATCACCTATGGAGGATCCTCCCCTATTGATCCTAAATCTCTACTAGGTATATAGAAAATGTTTCTTCATCCATGATATACATCTCACCCCAGTTGATACCATGTGATAGGCCATGCATTTACCTCCTCATCTATGACTTGTGGAGGAATTTTTGCACCTATTATAACTTTGGAGGAAGAGATAAGTTCTACACCACCTCACCAACTCTGCATATTATCTATAAAGCACTAATTAATCTCAGATATAGCTTTATGCCTTGTCAAAATAATTATTGTCCATGTTGAGGTGAAACCCCTAGGAACACATAACCTCCTTTCTTGAACTCTAAAGGCCTATATTGCCTGTCTTTGTAATACTTTTGATGGCTCTAGGAAGTCTTCATCAACTCATGGATGATCTTCACCTTCTTAGTATTTTCTCGTACTAACTTGGGATCAGGAGTTTTGACTCACTTGGGTCAGTCTAGCAAAGTTGTGACCTACAGGGTCTCCCATACAAAGAATCAAATAGTTCCATATTGATGGTGGAGTGGTAGCTTTTGTTTTACCCAAACTCCACCAGTGATAGGTGATCCTCCCAACTACGATCAAATCCTAACCTGAAAGATCACAATATTCCCCCCAGAACCTAAATGGTTTACTCAGTCTAGCCATTATTTTGGTGGTGTAACATTATGGTTAAGCATAAATATGTATCAAAAAACTCAAATAATACCTTTTGTAACTATGAAGTGAAACAAGAATCATAGTCAAAAATGATTGTTGATGGAACTCCATGCAGTCGAACTATCTCCTAAACATAGAGGCATACCGATATCTCTACTAAAATCTACTTATAAATTACTAATAATTGGTTTGACTTGGTGAGTCGGTCTAAAACACTGATATGGCATCGTGTCCCTTAGATGTAGGTGGTAAGACTATTATAAATACCAATGATGTACCATTCCACTTTCAATCTATCACATAAAGGGTTTGAGCTAAAACCATTGGAACTTGGTGCTCAACCTTCACTTCTTGACAAGTAAGTAATCAAGAGATAAACACTGTAGGTCCCTTCTTTATCACTATCCATTAAAGTTATTGTCATAGGTCCCAGTACATCTTTGCCACACCTGGATGTAATAACAAAGGAGAGGTATGGAATTTTATCAGAACCAACTCCGTCAACATTACATTCACAATGGTACAACCTATGAAAATAAATACATGCTCCCCAACTTTATAAAATCCATTCAAATCATGTCCAGTAGATATCTTAGAATGCAGGGTCTCACAGTCAACATCACCATGTTTTTCCTCCCTGACTCATTATAAAAGAATAGGGGTAACAACCATCGACTGGAGGTAAGAATATCCATCTCCATCCATAAAGTATAACTACAATGAGGAAAACTACTCTGACACCTCATTCAGTAACAGCAAACAAGATCTCCTGTTGATAGAATCTGCAACCATATTCCACTTCCCAAGAGTATAAACAATTTCGAAGTCATAATCTTGGAGGAACTCTAGCCACTTCCTTTTCCTCAAGTTAGGATCCTTCAGATATAAGATGTACTTGAGACTCTTTTGATCATAATAAATGATAAACCACTCACCCATTAGGTAGTTTCACTATATCTTTAGTGTGAAGACCACAAATTCTAACTCAAGATCATGGGTTTCATAGTTCTGTTCATGTGGTCTCAACTGACATGAATCATAAGAAATTACGACCTACCTATACATAATAACATAAAAAAATAATGGTTCTTGATGCATCATAGAACACTACATACTCTACACCGTCCTCTAGTAATATCAAGATGGGAACGCTCATCAAACTCCACCTCAACTACTAAAAATTATGTCGGCACCTCTCTGCCCACATGAAAGGTCTCACC
This sequence comes from Viscum album, assembly GCA_963277665.1. NCBI lineage: Eukaryota > Viridiplantae > Streptophyta > Magnoliopsida > Santalales > Viscaceae > Viscum > Viscum album. The sequence continues at coordinate 792,654,827 of OY728148.1, forward strand.
TTTTGGGTCAAAGCTATCATGGAAGTTGATATCCTAAAGAAATCATGTATAAATATCCAATAGTATTCCACCAACCTAAGTAAGTTCTACACCTCAGTTGTTCTCTTGGGTGGCTCCCATGGTAACACTACATCGACCTTGGCCGGGTCCACTATCACTCCATCTACTAAGATAATGAGTCCCAGATTGTGCATCTCTTGCATCCATAATTGAAAATTAAAGATATTTTTGTAAATATGGTTCCCTTAGACTACATCTAGAACCATCTTCAAGTGTCTCACAGGCTCTTACTTGGATACTGAGTACACAAGGATATCATCAATGAAGACTACCATGAACCAATCTAAGAAAGGATGAAAGATACAATTCATAAGTCCCACGAACAGTGCTAGGGAATTCATCATGCCAAAGGGTATTAAAAATTACTCATAATGACCATAGTGACATCTGAATGTCATCTTTAGTATATCCTCATCCTGTACTTGTAGATGGTGATAGCTTGACCTAATGTAAACCTTTGAGAACCATCATGACAATCTCAACTGATCAATGAGGTCATAGATCCTCGGTAGTAGATACTTTTTCTTCACAGTCACCTGGTTTAAGTTCTGGTAGTCCAAAAACAAACTCAAACTCTCATATTCCTTCTTAGAAAACAAAACTAGGGCTACCCAGGGTGAAACACTAGGTCTAACAAAGACCTTCCTTTGAAACCTCTCCAACTTCACCCTCATCTTGTGAATCTTTGTGGGATCTGTCTGATTTGATGGCATAGATAACCATGTCGTTCCAGGTTCTAGATCAATCCATATTTCTATCTCTTAGTGAGGAGGTAATCCTAGAACATCCTTAGGGAATACATCTTCATACTCCACCACTACTATAGGAAAATGTAAAATCATAACATCCACTACACTAAGGGTCAGTCTCGCCAACTAAGGAGTAATCGTCTACACCCTCCTATGAATGATTCCATCCTGTATTTTCTGAGTTTACTTTCCAATAATAAAGGAGAACATAGTTCCATCACTATGTAATTGCTACATCCTTTGCCTAAAATATAAAATCTAGGCATGAACTATGGATAATTGATCTATAACAATATTGACGTCGTAAGTCCTCGACGTGGTTACCAAGAGATTCTAACAGAAACTCTCACCTCTATGATTCAGGTCACACTATCAACACAATTATGTGATCAGTAAGTATTCCCCAGCATGAGTCTCCAAGCATAAGGGTCGATCCATGGGCTCAACTGGAATCTCTAAGTCTCATAAAAGTTATGTGGAAAGATTGGAATGAAGAAAACAAATTTCTATTAGTAATGTAGCTAAGGTAGAAAATACATAGATTATACCTTGAATCATTCCCAAAGCCTCTGTGTTATAAAATTAGACCACTTGCAACTATCCCCACCCCTGGCCTCTAGCTCCCAAATCCTGGCGTAGACCCCCTAGGGTGGTGGTGGTGGTATATCAAAGCACCTACCATATCTTGCTACTCTCCTAGATCCTCTACCACATTCTCCTCCCTATAGACCATCCTGCTCCTATCATTACCTCTAAATTGTAGGCACATCCACATTTCCTTATCAGTTGTAAGGTGGGTCAGACAATCTCTTGTAAGATGTCTCCTACTATCACATGAGTATCACCACCTCTCTCTAGGATAAATGGACCCACCATGTGAGACTTGGACTATAGATCCTCTATCATGGAACCCCCTCCAGAAAAATCTCACATGCCTAGGTCCATAAGACTAATGTTGGAAACCTACCAACGTGGTATATACTCCTATATTCCCACAACTAGAAACCACAGGTTGTATTTGCTTGTCCAAGAAACTCTCAACTACCAAATCTCACTCTAGAACCTTAGTATAGGTAGGAATGTGTAGAAGGATAAAACTAGATCATATATCTTTATGAATAAGTCTATCAAAAGTATAAGTCCTGAAGAACTGATCTTGAACCATATCCATTGAGTACCTAGAGAGATTAGTAAACCTTGATGAATACTCTGCTACTATTGTGCTTCCCTGCTAGAGATGTAGAAGCTCATGGATATGTACAGCCCTCATCATAGTAATAGATAACTCCTCTATGATGAGACTCTCAAACTCTAAACATGGTATATTTGCCTCATCGTATGTCTACATCACTAAAATGCACCATCTCCCTAATGATCTCTGAAGAAGGCTTACCTTTCGAACCAACATCTTCTCTACTTGTGTACCGACCAGACAGAAAACTTGGTTCACTGCCTCAAGCCAGTAATCAGCTGCCTTTGGGTTGAGCTCACCTCAAAACTTGAGGGTTCTTTGTCTTTGAAACTCATGAAGTATTCTTAGAATGTGAATGTCATCTTCGAGTATGGTGGGTACCTCATGCTTCTCCTTAGGTGCGGTATAGTTAGTGCACCACCTGAAGGTAACACCTAAGGAACTGTTCCTTGTCTCAATGTCTCATCACTGGAGAGATCATCCTCATGATCATGATGTTGAGTCCTAGATGGTATACATCATGGAGGCATCCTAAAATAAAAAAGGTGTACCATAGTCAATGATTATATCTAGAGAGATGACATAAGAAGAACATAGAAACCATAACCCATTCCTATATGATGCTTGTACCATTATTTTCTCTATAACTAGTGTTCTTATATACTAAGTCAAAAAAATAGGTGATCAGAGTCCTGATGTATGTATAAGTCAGCCTCTACACCAACACTAGACTCCCTGGCCTGAAATCAGAACTAAAAACACTTAACAATGCTTCCCCAAACCAATATCCTAGATTCTCAATCATAAGGTATAACCGACCACTTATGATACCACTCTATCACAACCTATCCCATTGGGGCCCATGTTGTAACTCCCCAAGCCCACCTCTAATAGGCTAAGGGCCGACGACTAGCACCGAGTAGGAATATCATTAATATGGGAGGCCTTATCCTAAGTACATGTACAAACACACATCTCCAAGCCTATACAATGTTGAAATATAAAAATAATTGAACAATAATTCATGTATACATCTAAATCCCACAACTAGAGTACGATAAGAAGTAAAGGAAATTAGATAGGGAAAAATACCAACCCACCACAAAGAGCCTGAAAATATGTCTAACCTGAATGTAAAGGGACTATTTTATGAAAACCACAGAAACACACCCCGGTCTGTCTGGACTCACTAAAGAACCATTTGGTATTGGTCTGTTAGGGACTCTATTGAAAGGTTGTTCATCTGTATAATATGTGACATGTGCTGGAAAAGCCTGATGAGGGGTGAGTATAATAATGCTCAGTAGGATACCCCGAAACCATAAAGCATACAACAAATGAAAATACATTAAGCTCTACATAGTTATATGTATACAGTACATATTATAAGAATATCTAGATATTCTAAAAAAAGACACACAGTCTTAAAGGTAAGTCACAAACATAGTATAACAACCTAGGATTCCTACTCAAATATTTCAGGTAGCACTCATTTGGGAGAACATGCTCCTGAGTTTAATAACACTGATGATGTCTAAAGAAATACAATACATATATGTGGATCACTCCCATGTTCATGGGGTGATACCAACAAACTCAATCTAGATTAACCCACTAAGTTGAGGATCGAAGACCGCATATTTTTGGTCATGATGATACCAAGAACTCTACCTAGTACATAAAGATGCAAATAGGATCTAACTCTAGGCGATACATAGGGATTCTAATGACTCTAGCCAAGAAGTTATAATGAATGGATCATTTTCCTAGGAGTAGTGGATTATTCTATACTAACATTGAGTGAAAGGATAAGGGGAACACATCCTAACAAAACATGTCCAAGTCACTAGGGACAAGAGATTCAATCCATGTATAAAAGAGTACACGACATGTAGTAGGGGTCATATTCCATGTCACTTGACCTCAGGTACTTCTTGTGTAAACGACCAATGTCATCAAGCCATGTCCATATATAAGTACATGGAATGACTTCTACCTATTTACTCTACCCATGTGCAAGTACATGACTCAGACCGTGTACTTTGGTTTGGCCATGTCCATGTGGGGGAGTACAAAGTGTGCTCCAAACCATGTACTCCAAACAATGTATGTGTACCCTCTGAGGTACAAACTGAGTCACTAGGGAGAGACCAAAAATTATATGAAATAGGTAACATGTCGTATGATACTTAACTTTCTCCAAACCCCTAATGTTCAACGAGAGGGACCCACACACTATGTAATCCCTGATTACATGCTCTGTAGATCAGTATTTTCCAGAATCCTAGATCCATGATCTGTATGTCTTCTCTGCTATTCCTGCCTCTGATTTTGGCCACACCTTACCGAAAAATCATGAATTGGGATTTTAAAATACTATCCATCACCAATCAATAAATTTTGAGCCTTCGATCCACTTGAAAATGGTATTATTCATATTTCTTCATTGTATATCGAAGAACATTAAAATTGGGTACCTACATCATCTAATCCACTATCATCTCCTCTATCACACCACCTTCATTTTTTTTATCCTATATCTACTATTTTGAATTTTTGTGCTAGTAAATGAGTGTTCAACGATCGATCAAGCCCAACCGAAGAATGAATGTAGTGAATGAAGAACCGGGGGAGAAAAGAAAATGAAAAAAGAGAGGTATGAACCTTGATCAATGTTATTATTGATCTTGATTTTTTTCCATGAGAATAAAAATGAAGGAATCATAAATTCAAGGTAATTCTCCTAAAATCACCCCGCAATAAACTCATCCCACAAATATGCATGATCCATGGATCAATCCATTGGTCAATTGATCCATGTTAATCATATAAATCATTAATGGGGAATGAAAAAAAAATCAAACATCTTCCCTACCTTGATTTGGATCAATCGCTAATGAAGAAATATGTGGTTTCGTTTTCATTGGAAAATCCTTCGATTCTGTTGTATGTTTATCGTTGATCCACGATCCAATTACCGTTTTCCTGAGAGGAATCCTCCCATGCTCTCTCAAAAATCTCTCCAACATCTCCATGTTTATGAAAATAACCATGATATTTCTCTATAATAGTCTATTTAAAGACAAACAAGTCATTGAGTCAAGAATTTAGAAATAAAATAAGTTATTTAATTATTTTATTCATTTTTTTTCATGTTGAATTTTCCTCAAACGACTCGCACTGACCAAGGTTAAGTTTCACCTAGGGTAAAACCCACATTCTGAATTCAATGGGTCCCTTATATTTCTGATCCAAGCATCCATTTAGAATTTATTCTAATTTTTCAATAAAACTATGTGTGCATGATATTTAATATATTTAATATATTTCAAACAAATATTCCAAGCACATCAGGCCTCAGAATCGCATGCCATTTTAGCACCTGGTCTTAATAATAATCCATACAATATTCAAAAAAATACATGTAAAATATGAGTCATTACATATGTTTTATCATTATTAATAATAATTTGGGTAAATATTTTTTGCCTCAAAAATGGAAAATGGGTAAAACAAGGTTTAAACTATTAGATAAGTCATAGAAATATCCAAAAAACCTGAATTTATTTAATTAGATAGGTTAATTAAGACCTTAATCATATTATATTTAATGTTTTGGAAATTTTATGGAATTTTACTTTGATAATTACCTTAATATTATTTTAATTATAGAATAAATACAAACTTTCACTCTCTTTGTTTTAAAATCTAAATTATTTTTTCATAGGGATAAAAAGATGTTATGTTGAGTTCTAAATTGTTTTTCTAAATATTAATATTTTTTATTATGTTAATTTATTTTTTATTTTTAATGATAGAATAATTGCCTTAAATGATTACCCAATGTCGAGATAGTTCTTGGTCAAGGTATAGAAAAATAAAATAACTGATATTGGAAATATTTAAAGTAATAAAATATGGATGATTTGTTATGTTACATGAATTTTTTAAATAAATATAAAATATTAGTAATGTGTTAAATGTTTATAATCAAATTCCATTTCAATATTTTTATCTTTAAATTCAAACTATATGAGTATTCCGAAAAATGAATTTAATGGTATCTAATGTTAAATAATATTTTATTAAATGACTTAAAATTTACATTAATATTATATTTATCCAATTAAATGTGATATGTTCTATAATATCAACCATTCTCCACTTATGAGTCACTTTTTCTTTTATAATAAATTTTTTGGCCCCTAAAGAATAAGCACCTATGATATCACAGTAATCATCAAAAGGGTTAACGTGGGGTTAAAACTAAGATATAAGGGTTTTAAAATATCTAAAAAATGTCTAAATTTTATCGTATGAGTGGATTTTGACTCATAGTAATTATATATTATAATTATATCAAATTTTTACCAATTTCACATGAAAAATACTTTATTATATTTAAGTTTTTTAAGTAATTTAATGTGTGTCCTTTCCTTCACTTGAAAAGGACACAACCACTCCTGTCTTCCACACACCACATTGAGTCACTTATCTCAGAAAAAAATTCAAAATATATTCTCAACATTCTTATACAATTTTCATGGGTTCTTGTGTCTTTTTAAGACTATTCCTGGGGCCCATGATGAGTGATTTAAAGGAAGTTCTTCAAAGAGGAGGTAATCATCATAACTGAGATTTTTCATTTTTCTTCTTTTTATGCATCCTTCAATTATATCCTAAAAATTCCAATATAATAACATAATTATATCCAATACACTTAGACATTATTATGTTAATGTAATAACCTTATTCATCTCTTTTTTCCATCAAATGAGAAATGAAAGTATTGGTCATGTGTACGTGTGGACTACCACCTTCATGAAGTGTTATGATTCATTTTTATTCACTACCTCACATGTATATATATATAATGGTTTATTTCATAAATATATATGATATTTATGATTTTATTAAGATTTTGGAATGATAAAATATTATTTATCTTCATTTCCTTATTTTCTTTAGAAAATGATAGTAGAGTTCATGCATACGTGAAGACTACCATCCCCATGAATGTTGTAATTCATTTTTTATATATCTAAATTTTATTCATGGTTACAAATATTTATATAAATAATATATATTATATTTATATAATGATTAATATTTTGAATATTTTTTATGTGATGCCTCAAATGCGTACTTGCATATCCATTGCTCATTGTTACATATATTACATACTTTCTTTGATACCAGTTGTAAAAAACCTAGATATAAACATACATAATAAAAATTCAATAAAAATTATTGAATATCTAAAATATGAAGGATATTATCTGATTTATAGATTTAGAGAATAAAAATGCAACATAAAATGATAAATCCCATGTTCATTATATCAATGGAAAATATTCCCATTATATATAAAACTACATAATCCATGAAAAGTCTTCAATGTATCCCACAAATTCTTTTAGATGTGTTGTCCTTATAAAAATTTAATCTATACTACTTTTCTCTTTAACCTAGGGAAATGGAAAAATAAGTAGTGGTGAGCTTGGAAATTATCAATAAGGTAAATATATAGTTGAAACAATCATGGAAACAATATGACATAAACATTTTTCTAGGAATAGGTAAACAACATGAATCCAAAATCATCTTGAAACCAATAGCATGATATATCAATGAAAATAAATAAAAACATGTATAACAATAATACTAATATCATACTTTTTGTATATGGTGTTTTAGAACTAAATTTTTTTATTCTGGATTGCATGTATAATCAAAATAGTTAACAATAATTAAAAAACTTATTACATACTGGTCATTTTTCTATATTACATTAATTAAATAATGTCCTATAGTATCTGTCACATGGAAATGGGAATATATGTTCTCTACTATGATAAGAACCTTAAAATTCTATGATGATATTCTAGAAACTATTTCTACAGTTGAATAACATTCTATGATAGGGCATATGGTATGTTTATTTTCATGTGTGTGTACTCGTAAGTGGATGAGACTTCATCTCATTATGTTCTCACTTGGTAATCTCTAAGATGGAAGATTATGAGAAAAGACTCACTGGTATTAATTTTTCATGTTTATGTTTCATCAGATATTTATACCTGTGAGTGTGTGTAATGGTCCATATAATTTAATATTATTATTAATTAATGTCTTGACTCACACACTTAGATTTACTGACTGAAATTGTGATTCCATGTGTTTGAAATAATTAGGGTATATTGGGTGTGTCATGAAATACATGTTACTAATGAATATGTGAAGGAAGGATTTATCCCTTCTATATTTATAGAACTTGATATCTCATAACTTTGATTAAAATAGAACCATTTCATTAAATTCCATGTCCATAGTGTAATGATTAGTTTATATTATATATTCAAAGAAAGACATATCATTCATATAGTTTGATGACATGAGTATCCAACTTTCTTGACGAGATATTGTGATAAAGAGATTATATTACAATGTGAGTGATCATATGTGGTTTTATATGTTGTAACATTTATTTATTTATCTTGGGTGACTTAACCCATTGCTAGATAGTAATCTTGGACTTTAGGCAAATCTACCCATTTCCAATGAACAAGAATCCTTGAGGGTCACACACTATGTTTTTCCATTGATATCAATTAAATTTTATTTGAATTTAATTATTGGAATAAATATTATTCCCAAGACCAAGGAAAAATTGTATATAGGATTAATGATCACAAATTTATTAAATAAATATTTATTCATCTAACTGTGAATATACTATTTATTTTATTAACTTAATATTTAATAAATATTTATTCTCCATACAATGAATATAATATTTATTTTCATAACTGTGAATATACTATTTATTTTTTTTACTTCATATTTAATAAATATTTATTCTCCAGACCATGAATATAATATTTATTTTATTAATATATATTGAATTAAATATTTATTTGGGTATTTGATAAATGATAAATTGGACTAGCATACAAATTTTTTGTCAGGTGATAAATATTAATTTGCAAGCCGATAAAATAATATTTATCATTGCACGAGTCGGCACACAATGGGAAATAGAAAAATTATAATTTTATAAGTTTATTTTTAAAAAATGGCTTAGATTAAAACATTAATTTAACATTTTATTAAGGGAATTCATGAAATTAATTAGTTTATAAGTCTTGAACATAGGTTTATAAATAAACCAGTTATACATTTTAAGAGAGGCTAATCAAGAATTATTGTTCACAATAGATTTCTCTCTAGAATCCTCCTCTTCCTTCTCACATCCTCTCGAGAATGAGAAGATCAAGTGAATTTCTTCAAGTCCAAATAAACATGAAGTGATCATGATGAGAAACAGAAGATGGTCAATCAACCATGATAGCACTCAATGATTCATCGGTGTCATTTGGATGTCATAGGAGAATGTGTGGATCACTGCTAGAGAGATTCTACACTTGGATCCTAAAAATGCAATGATGTATTATTGAAAAGGGTTCCAGATAATCAATATCTACTATGAAAAATGATATCAAGAATGAGGTAATATTTCTTCCAATTTAATTTAATTAATTTTATATTTAATGTGAGAATATCTTCACTTAGTTCCAGTGTGTTTCTTATCTATATCTGATTTGAAAAAATTTCATTGGTTATGACACTAATGTCTTGTATAATATGTGAACAATCTATCAAATCTAACATTTACTAAGTTAGGATAATCCTTGATAAGATCTTATACTATGCCTGGAACAAAAATGTGGTATCATAGTGTTCACATTTAAATTTATAATAATTTATTTGGTTTTTGATATTATGAATTTAAAAGTTAAAATACAATCAATGTTTTATTCATTCTTGATCCATCATCAAAATATCATCTTACTATTCTTCATTTTTCTTTCATATTACCTGGATTGGTAAATAATTAATGATGACCACATCTAAAGAACCCATATATAGATTCCAATGATTATGAATGGATAATACAAGACTACACATCATGTATTCTATTGTTACATGTTGTGTATCCTTGTTCATTTTATAAGGAAGCCTGCATGGATTCTAGGTCATCATGTAATTAGTACACACCACATGAAATGAATTCACCATGTGCTGACCAGTAATGGTGGCATGTGGATTTTTCAGAGTAAACACAGTGTATATTGACTGTATGATGTGTACTTAATGTGTTTTCAAGGTGGAAAACATAGGGTCAAACTGTATCATGTAATTAATACACTGTGTTTATCTAATACATGATTCATACAAGTTGACAGTCATATAACATATAGTACATGATTTATATACCTTATACACACATTTTACTTCAAAAAATTTCATGATAAGTAATTGATGAGTCCCTAGGCATGTACCGTGGATGTTTAATGAAGAGAAGTACATGTCGTGTGGCTGGCTTGATAACATCATGTACTTTACATACTTATATAAAAATATAAAAATTAATTAATTACTCTTTTAAACCTCATTGACCTAATTTCTGTGTGGCATTAAATTGGCAATACACATCATTAATTAGGTTTTATATTAAATTAAATGCTTAATTAATTTAGTGTAATATACAAAAATATTAATCATTCATGGTTATTATATACTAAAATCTCAATGAATTAAACAGTATAGGATATATAATTTTCATGTGCTCCATGTGATATTATATTTAAAATCACAGTAGATGATAATTTTAAGAAGATTTGATGAAATAAGATTAAATAAATTAATTGATTTATAAGATAATAAATCAGATTGATTTCTACACATTTTATCTTATTAAAAAATGAAAATAAATTAATTTTATACAGTTGTTTTAAATGTATAATCATTTCACATGTATAACCAATCAGTATATTTGACTAGACCTATGTATGTGTTGTTTTTATTTAATAATTAATATAAAATTTTATTTCATGTGAGCCATCCCTCCCTCTTTTATTATGTACGACCTGTGTGTCTAGGGTTATTTTATAAGATTCCCCTTAAATGACCATTTGTTTCCCCTCAACTATATGTGGTTTATAAAACATATGTAATAAAAGGAGTATATGAAGATTCCAGAATTCAGTTCAAGGTTGATCTGTGTAGAAGACATTTCAAGATAGAAATGAGATGAAACCAACATTAGAGATACATAGGTGGATAATGGGGTGCTGAAACTCATGCCAAGACTAGAATAAGGAATTTATCCTGAGGCTCATAGGTTGATTTATTGTCCTCTTAATAAATAAACCATTAGATAAATATCATGATAATTTCATTTAGTTCTATAATTTATTTTTTCTTATGCATGATTTATTTTTTAGATCCAAGAATTCAATAACATAAATAAATAAACTAATATGAAAATATGGAATTATAATAAATGGTTTATGCATAAATGTTTTATTGGAACATGGTAAATCCCTAAAGTAAAATCCACCTCATATTAACAAAACATATAAAAGATAAAATAAGATAAATTTTATGTATACTAAATAACTTCCCTAAAATTAATATTAAGTTAGACTAAGCCTTACATTAATTTATTTGGAATGAAAACCATAGAACTAAGTGTTTGACCAACTCTTTTTATGACAGTTACATTTATCGTAGAGTTATTTTGAACGTTTTGGGATGACTTAAAAAATTTACATTAATATAATTATCCATTACTAGACATGAGGTTAATTAGAGGAAATTGTTGTGAAAATTTAAGTAAGGATATATGTATTGGGTTGATTTAAACAATTTACATCAATGGAATTATCCCTCATTAGACTTGAAGTCACCTAGAGAAAAGTGTTTAGGAAATATGAGTAAGGATCTCTGGATTGGAAGATTCCTTCCTACATAAATACCTTTGAGTAATTAACTAAGGCCTATTTTGGATTGTGAGAAGGGGCAGATAAATCCTTTCCACTAGAATTTATGAGCAACTAGACCTTCTGATTCTAATGGTGAGGGATATTGGGACTTGATAAAATAGTGTCAGACATATCAACAATTAAATTCATTATGTCTCACATAAACTATAATTAATATAATTACTAGTAATATAATCTTTTAATATTTTAAAATAATGAAAAGATCTTCAATCACTTTATCCTTAAGATAAATCTTAGATAAATACTATCAACTTACTATAATTAACTTAAAAGAATGGTTTAAAGTCCTATGGGTAGTGTTGTTCCATGAACTAAAATATTATGTGCAATAATCCCCAATTCCCATTCCACCTAATCAGGAGGAGAGTAATAAAGAGTTTACAATCTATAATAAACACCTGAGTGATGTGGTCAAAATTTAGTGTTTACTACTTTCATATATGTCTACTAAACTCATAAAGTCACATGAAGACATAAATTCGTATAACATTATTTAGTATCTATATGGTATATATCTAAAGAGAGATATTTAGGAATGGTTTGAGATATCTAAGGCATTATTTTAGAGAAATATTGGAGCTTCTACACCAGTTGTTCCTCACATAGTCAACTTCATTGGATATATTGATCGCCTAGAGGTTCTAGTGTTTAAACTACCTAAAAACTATACACTGGTATCAATCTTTCATTACACCATTGTATATTTTCTAGTTATTTTTTTGATTTTAATATGATCAATAAATAAATGTATCTCATAGATATTCATACAATATTTTTCTAATTTGATGATGAAATGAAGTGTGGAAATAATTTCTTCTATATAGTGAATAAAAGAATATTCCAGGAGAATTTATTTAGGTCCAAAACTTATTTGTAACACCCTTAAAATAAGATAAAAATCAAGTATAAAGCAAGGGAATAATATTCTATCATTTTTCTTGTGGAATTAAGGGCTAGCAAAAGAAAATTTTCACCCAAAAAAATAAGCAAGGAGAAGATCTAGGTGCATTCATTGTCGAGTTTAATTTATTCATTTATACTAATTAGAAATTAGATATGGTATGTGGTGCTCATATATGTACTTATTTCTAGGAACCAAGTATATTCTAAAAGTATAACTGAGGGGAGGTAGATCTACAAGCATATAATGGATCCAGAATTACTATTGTGGATATTAAAGACTACCACCTCATGTTTCCAAAGGTAGTGATCTTAGTTCTAAAAGGTTGTCAATATGTTCCATATGTTACCAAAAACATTGTTTCTATATCTATACATGATACATATGAATTTATTTTCATGTCTAGAAATAAATTCTATTTCTTTTATCAATAAAAAATATTTTATGGTAAGGAATATTTAAAAATTGGTCTTTATGTGAAGTATTACACAAACCAAGTAATGGAAATTGATAACAAAACTAATTTACATGACTCATACAACACCCAACTATGTAATCACTAGTTATTTCATGTAAATTAAAATCATTTGACCAAATTACACCAAGATTTATATTTTAATTCCTTTGAACTAAAACCAATCGGTGTATGTCATGCATGTTTACAATGAAATTTAACCAAATCACCATTTAGTGGAAAAGGTGAATCAGCTAAGAATATTTTTTTTTTGAATTAGTTCTTGTATATTTGTGTGGACCATTTCTAGTTCAATCAAGGGTTGGGTACTCATACTTTAAAACTTTTATCGATGATTTTAGTAGATACATATCGTGTATTGATAACAGGCTTCAATGAGGGGAAGATAAAAAAAAGTGGAATATATGAAAACTTGGTAATTTTGGCATATCAATTTGATGAAATTTTAAAGGATGTTCCAAGAACATGTGTATATTCTATCTCTTAAAAAAATTAGGGAGAATTCTTCTAGTCGGGTTAAACATTCCTTAAATAATTTTATGGTTTCATTTAGTGTTAGTTCCGGTAAAAGTATGTGGTTTCTAACTTTTACCTTAAAAATTGTTTTGATAATAAAAAAATTAAATTCTTGTCAATGAGGTATAATTTATATTACTTTGAGAGATTCAAGGAATATAGGAATGAAGTTGAGAACCATATTGGTTAGAAGACTAAGTAACTTTGCACAAACTATGGTGGAGAATATCTTAATCAAGAATTAATTGATTATTTATGGGACTTTTCTATTCCATCCAAACCCACCCCTCCTTATACACCATAATAGAATTGTGTAATAAAAAGGAGGAACCACAATATTGGACATGGTGAGATCAATGGCCAGTCATGCAAGTCTCCTATTATCCTTTTGAGGATATGCATTATGAACATTTTCACAAATACAAAACCTACTTCCAAATAAAGTGGTGAATGGTATTATATTCCAATTTTGGAATGGAAAGAAACTTATATTATCATACTTTCATGTGTGGGGATGTGAATAATTTTTTAAGGCCTCCTTAGGAACAAACTTACACCTCGAGGCACAAATTTTACCTTTATAGGATAGTCCAAGGAAATAAGGGGATATTACCTATATGACCCTTTAAAAAAAGGTAATTGTGGAAAGACATTCCATATTACTTGAGAGGTAGAACCTCTCTAAAAGATATAGTGGGTGAGATATAGATATTGATGAAGTCCAAGCTTAATGTACATAAGAATTGGAACATGAATAGATTCCCCAAAAACCAATGGAAGATGACATTCCAAGTATACAAGTAATGTATAGCAGTATAAGAGAGGTTATATAACTAGAACAATATGGTTTTCTAGTCACCGATGATGATTATATGATATTAGTTGATAAAAAATGGTGATGTAACCTACAAGGAATAATTAAGTGACATAGATGTTTCTAAGTGGAAAGAAGCTATGAATTCTAAAATAGATTCTATGTACCAAAACAAATTCTAGATTTTGGTATATCCTCTAGTGGATGAAAACTTTGTTGGTTATAAATGGGTATTAAATAAGAAATTGGACGTGGATGAACAAATTAGTACATATAATTAATGAATGGTTGCAAAAGGGTTCAAGAAACATCAAGGTATAAACTATGAAAAAACCTTTTCACTATTTTTTATGTTTAAATCCATCAGAATTATACTTTCCATTATGGATTACCATGAATATGAGATTTGGAAAATTGAATTCTGAATAGCCTTCTTTAATAGGAACCTTTAGGAATATATTTATATGACACAACCTGAACGTTTTGTGACTCCTAAGGATTCCAATTAGTTATGCAAATTGAAAATATCCATTTATGGATTAAATCAAGCATCCAGATCATGTAACAATCAATTTGATGAATCCATAATAGAATTTGGTTTCGTAAATAATGAATGTGATTGTTGTGTCTACAAGAGGATTATTGGGTTTAATTTATTTTATTAAAAGTTTATGTCTATAAAATACTACTTATTATAAAGGAAATGTAATTCTTACATTTTGTTAAAACATACTTAAATACCTTCTCCTCTATAAAGGAATTATGTGAAGAAACATATACTCTTGGGATGAATATTCATTGTGAAAGATCAAAGATACTATTTAGTCTAATCCAAAGTACATATATTAAAAAGATACTGAAGAGATTCTTCATAGAAAAATCTAAGAGGGATTATTTTCACTATCAGATGAAATTCATCTCATCAAGAAAATGTGTCCTCAGACACATTAGGAAATAGAATGGATGGAAAGGATACCATACATGTCATAGATTGAGTCAGTCATGTATGATATGTTATATACAAGGATTTATGCCTCTTATACCTTAGGTGTGGTAGGGAGATATCAAGTTGAGTTAGGTGACCGCCATTGGATGGAAATTAATAATATCCTTAAGTATATATGGAAAACTAAGGATATGTTCCTACAATATGGGGATGATGAGTAACTAGTTATTAGAGGATATGAAAATGATAGTTTCCAAATAGATATAGATGATCTAAAATTGTTGTGAGGATATATATTTATCCTTAAAGTATTTCTTGTGAGCAAGAAAATATTAAAAAATTCATGGTTGTTGATTCTATTTAAGATTTTGAGTATATTTCAATTTTTGAGACTGCTAAAGAATAATTTTGGATATGGAGCTTTATCCAAGATCTTGGAATGGTACCTATTAGTAAAGACCATATCACACTCTATTGTGATAATATTGAAGTGTTGAATCATGAAAAGGAACCAAGGTCATATCAGTAGATGAAGAACATACTTTAGGCGTATCATCTCTTGAGGGATTTTTATTAGAAAGGTGAAGTTACAATTATTATATTATCCTTGGAAGAAAATGTTTTAGACACAATTAATAAAGCTTTAAATTATCAGAAAAATGATCTTCATGTTAGTTATAGTGAAATAAAAGTTATTGGAAGATAACACTGGTCTAAGTGGGAGTATATTAGAGTTATAATTCTATAACCAAATATTTTTACTTTGGGTTACACGTATATTCAAAGAATTGAATATTAATTAAAAGAATTATTACATAATGATAATTATTTTTCATTACATTAATTTAATCATGTCCTAGAGTATTTATTGCATTGAAAAGGGAATAGTAGTTCTCTGCTATGATGAGAACCTTTAAATTCCATGATGATATTCTAAAACTTATTTCTATGGTAAGATAACATTCTATTATGGATTATATAGTATTTTTATTTTCATGTTCCAGTACTCGTAAGAAGATGAGACTTCATCTCATGATGTTCAAAATAGGTAATCTCTAAAATGGGAGATTATGGTAACAAACTCGCAGGTAGGAATTCTATATGTTTATGTGTCACTAGATATTCCTTTTTATGAGTCTTTGTGATTGTCATTAGACTTTAATATTATTATTAATTCACTTCATAACTCACACAATTAGATTTACTGACCAAAATGGTGGAACCAAATGTTCGTGAGAAGTAGGGTATGTTGGATATATCACAAATGACATTTTATTAATGAATAATTCAAGGAAATATTTTTTCATTACATATTTATGGATGTTGATATCTTGGCCCTTTGATTGAAGTAGAACTATCATATTAAATTCCATGTCCATGGTGAAATGATGAATTTATTTAAAATAGTTAAAGAAATACATATCAAGAATATAGGTTGATGTCATAGATGTGAAACATGTTTGATGAGATATTGTGACAATGGGATTATGTTACACAATGAGAGCTTGTATGTGGTTGTTGATATTGTGGCATTAACATATTTCTCTTGGGTTCCTTGACAAGTTCCTAGACAATAAACTTGGATTTTAGGCAAGCTCTCTTAATTCTAATAAGAAGTAATCCTAGAGGGTCACACAATAAGTTTTTCCACTGATCTCAATTAAATTATATTTTAATTTAATTATTTTAATAAATATTATTTTCGAGACCATATATTAATTTTATATAGTTTTATTGATCACAAATATGTTAAATAAATATTTATTTTCTAGAATATATATATATAATATTTATTTTTTATATTGAATATTTAATAAATATTTATTTTCTAGACTATGAATAGAATATATATTTTATGAATAAATATTTAGTTAAATATTTATTTGGGTATTTGGTAAATTTTAAGGATGGATAATATACCAAGTTTGTGTCTAGTGATAAATATTAATTTTTAAGCTTGTAAAATAATGTTTGTCATTATGATAGTTAGTGAACGCAGTGAAATAAAAATAATATTGTTATATTATTTTAATAGATAGAATGGGGTCAAAAATGGGTTTAAATTTTTATTATGCTCAATTTTTTAATTAATTAAATTACAAATACTAATCCTAGGATTATAAATAGTGCACTTATGCATTCTAAGAGAGGCTTATTGAGAATAATTGTGCACAATAGATTTCTATCTATAATCCTCCTATTTCTTATCACATCCTCACAAGAATGAGAATATCAAGATAATTTCTTCAATATTGAAGAAGTGTGAAGTGATGAAGATGAAAAAATCAAGATGATCAGTCAACCATTCTAGAACCAAGAGATTCATTAGTTTCATTCAAAGATCATAGGTTCACATGTGGATCGTCACTAGAGGAATTCAATATTTGGATCCTACAAGAATAATTATGGATTACCTAAAAGGGTTTTAGATTATCACCATATACTATAAATAATGATCTCATGAAAAAGTTAATCATTATTCCAATTTAATTTAATTAATTTTAAATTTATTTTAAAAGTATATCCTCTTGGTTTTGATGTGTTTTTTTGAAAAAATTCAATTGGAAAAATTTCATTATTCCTAATCTTAATCTCTTGTACAATATGTGAATAATCAATCAAATCCAAAAAAAATGAGTTGGGATCATCCTCGATAATAAATTCCACTGCACCCGAAACCAATAATACTAATGGAATAAAAAATATTAAACATCAAAAAGACATTGTTATGACCTTAGGACAAGACACTTTCCTATCATGGGAAGAGGCATACACCAAAACCCAATATGTTTTGTCTCGTGAGACTTGTCTATTCATTAAGGTTCTATATAATTTCAGACCCACCCATTACGTGATTAAGTGAAATGCATTTGAAATATGATTCATAAATACATTTAATAACATTCCCCAAGGAACATATTACTGAATAAAAATTGGCTATCCATATAATTTCAAATACATAAATCAAACACAAAGTCAACCTATGTTAACAATAAATAATCACCACGAATTTTAATACTTTTTCCCTTTAAAAAAGGGATAACATGATCATAACCCATCCAAATAAAGAAGTTAGATTGTCAAACATTACATAGTCAACTTTCCAATGATCATATGTACTGTAATAATAACATAAAAAATGCCATTATTTTCCCCATTTTAAGATAATAACATTATTTCTTAGTGAACATAATCCTATAAAAATTATTTAAAATGTTATGTTCACAATGTATAAAGAAATGAGTATACATTAAAGTCGATACCTAAAAAACATGATCATAATCCATCACTAGGAAACATTTTTATAGTTTTAAAAGAACATATCCTAAATGTAATTATGGAAACCTAGAATCAAGTTGATATTAATAAAAAACATCCATGCAAAATAATGATTTAATGATATGATCCAAGAAGACATTATGAATTGGATTGTTTAGCATCATGACTTCATTAACCTGGAATATATGTATATATTAGAGTACAAATAATGAAATATAAACTCTATTAGGTTAAATAATTTTAAAATTTAATATCTAAATAAAAGTAAAAAAATTAAAGGAGATTTTACAAAACATTATAACATTGATGTAAAGGATGAAGATACAAGTCACCTCCAACAGTATTTTTCAAAAGGTAATGTGAAAAATCATTGAAAAATTTTACTTTTTAAAATGATCACCATTAATAGATACTTTTAAACTAAGTAATGTTTTCTATAAGAAATTTGGATCCAAAACATTTTATTGTGAAAGGGAAATTTTCAGCCCTAGAAATTACCTTTCTTGAAAACCCACATTATAAAAAGAGTAATAAATAATTATATGTATTAAAACATCATTTTCCCGAAGATACTTATAAATACCATATAAAAAATATTCTAGGATAACCCAATAATGATAGAACAATGTTCAAGATAAAACATTTTAACTCAAAGAAGGATATTAGAGTTACCAATATCCCTTACATGCAACATATCTCAAGAAGTTAGAAATACTTGTCAAAGGTTTTATATTGTGAGAATGTATATCCCTAGAAACAATGATAGAATACCACATAATATAATCAAAGGGAAGAATATTACAAACTTATAAGTTTGAGAGAATAATCAGAGTAGAAGAAGAAAGGGAATTGTACACAAGAAGAAATGTCGTTGATGCATGATACTCTCTTTATCAAGGTGAGAAGGTCCGTTTTATTTAGAGTCTAGAAAAACTCTCCAAATCATCAGTCACCCATCAAATATTGTTAAAATTATTTAATAAAGATTACAATTAAATATCTTTTTATCTATTTGTTTATAGAGTAAGTTCATCAGTAGGGGAAGTGATCACCGATGTTAAGTGATCATTGGGTGTTTCCTATCATTATTGGATCATACACTATAGAGATATTGTATCTTTTAATGGATTCTATAAGTGGTATTTGGACATAGTGATGTATATATGTTTTAAATATTTTTTGAATTAGTGGATGAATTAATATTGGGTGGATGAAACAACATGTAAAAAAGTGGGTATGATTTTCAAACCTTGTAAATATAGTGTGGTTTGCTTTATCATTCAATTCTCTATATGAGATAAGGTTAATAGTTTATAATGGGTGGATCTAGAACATTCAATTGTTCAAGAGAAATATTTTAAAGATGAAAAACAAATAAAATAAAAATAGGATCATTGATTAAACCCCTACCAAATAACCAATCAATTAGTATCCTAATAAATGGTATCAAAGTAGGTTCCCACTTTGATCCAAGAAGAATAATGAATAATAATTATGTCAATAGACAATGATTTCCTATTTTTTGATGAAACAAACTACCATAGTTGGAGGAATATGATGCTTACATACCAATTTTATATAATAATTAATGTATTTGATGCTACTATAATTGGTTTTCCACCTATTACTAACAATTATCATATAACCATAATGATAAAAGAAATTTGGAGATTGATATAAAGGAATAAAATTCCATTTTTTATATCTTTTTTGTAGGTCTACACCAAGGTGAAAGGTATTTCAACTGCAATGGAGACATGGGATAAATTAATGAGAAAATATAATGGAAAAATCAAAATAAAGGGAGCCAAGGTTAAAATTTAGAGAAGAATATTTGAGGATGTTAAGATGGACTAATATTTTGAACACCACCAACAATAAACCTTTTTATTAGGCACCCAAGAATCAAAAATACAAGAGATCATGGGGGTATAAAGTAATATAAACTGAGAGAGTCACCCCTTATAGTATCAAAACACTCATGGAGGAGGGAATTGATGTTTTTAATGTAAATAATATATGTATCATACTAAACCTGGGATGCTAAAAATTATGCAACCTTTTTCCCTTCAAACGGTGTGTAGAGAATAATATTCTAGTTGTAAATAATTATTTTACATTTTTGGATGAAATAAATGATGGAACATAGAGTGGATGAGTGTTGCAGAAATGAATTATATATATTTTAGTAATTAGTTTCAACTGAAGAAATATCAATACCTTTGGAGATGAATAATTACATACCAGTAATCATAGATTTTACTTCTGCGGTGAGAGAGTCCCCATTACCATAGTTTAAACTAAATGAAAAAATTAATGGTCCTCCTGTATTGTGAATTATAACGTTACCCTCATTATACCTTGGTTTCATGATCCATCCACATTTAGTTTTAGGCCCATGAAAGGGGGAATTCAACAAACCTAGTAGCTAAAATAATGATGGCTCTGAATAGATAAGGGGATGCCCAGGCCAACAATGATTGACCTCAAGGATAGAGCGGGATGGATAAATACAAATATTTAGATATTTGAAATAAAATAATGGCCTAGAATGAGAGGAAGATCATAGCCTAAGGGTTTAACTTGAGGCTCAAATAGGTCCCTCATTATTCCCTCATTTTTTTATATCTTGTGATGACTTGTAGGAAATTAAATGAGATGCTTGAGGATATCATGTATATAAAAAAATATTATATGTTCATGGATTACCTAACCATGATGATTAGGATATGATTACATCCCTTAAAGAGGTTCTCATTTGTGAATAAAGTTATCAAATATGGATATTTTTGAAAAATTGAAACAAAAATTAAATAAGCTATGAGAATCTCATTTTCACTCTGTTTTTATGAATATGTTCAACATATTTATCATGGTAGATCATTGGTTGATATTTGGGTGCAAAAAATGGGGAGCTATATCTTTATTACTGGAATTATTTGATGGTGTGTTGAGATGTGTGTGGGATATTCATGTTAAATTTATATCTCCTTGATGAGAAATGTGAAGCTTTTCTAAGAATGTTATCACATGAAGAGTTATTATGGATAACTGAGATTACCTTGATTATATATCTAATGTGTTTTACACTAGGTTAGTCCACATAAACATAGATTGTATTGGTAAAAGGATATTTGACCATTTAATTACATAATAATCCGGAGTGTGAATTTGGGAAGATGGATAATTTAAAGATGAGTATTGTCAAAAAAATCCAAATGGGGATTATTAAAAATCATAATGTATTAAGTTAGATTTATTTACAATGAGTTTTGAATCATTGAACTTAACATAAGGTTGATGAGAAGATGAGTTTTTTTATCTCAATGAAGTAAGTCAGATTTGTTAACAATATACTTTTTGACATATCATGATTAATAAATACTATAGTGATGGTTAAATAAGGATGATGGCATATTGTAGAAGGTAGAGTAATACCATGAGAAGGTAGAGGAAAATAATACCTTAGAACAGGGCATGTTATTATGAAGAATACAAAAAATGGGCAAGTTAATTCCCTAAAAGAGGTCACAGTGAAGCTAGAGATGATTCCAGGAGTAGGGAACAACTATTATATAAGTTGTGATAATGAGAAGTGTACCCAAAACATACATATGTATAGGGAAATGTTTTGGTCAAACATGTGGTCACCTCTTCATTGTTCATTACTACAAAGATATCAATAGCAGACACTACTTTTTTCTTCTCCTTCATCTATTCTAGTGTTAACATGTTGGAGATAAAAGAATTGTGGAAGCATTTAGACTCCTTTTAGACAAGTAATCTTGCTTGTTTTTTGGGCGGGGACTTTAATACAATATGTGAAGGTCAGAAAATAAAGTAGGTACGAACTACTATTCTTCAAAAATGAAATAATTTAACGAATTTATATCCTCAATTAGTCTCATGGATATAGGCTATCTGGGAGACCCCTTTACTTGGTGTAATAAAAAATAGAGGGATAGAATCTGGTATATATTGGGTAAGTGCCTCACCAACCTCCAAGGCATTAATAGCTTTCCTCAAGCCTCAATCAAGCATTTAGCTCATGTCCTTTTTGATCATGCTCCCCTCCTTATTCACATCATGATAGAAGATATAAGTCTGTCTAGTGTGGTCTTCTCATATAGTTGTATTAGGTAGGAGTATTTTCTTAAAATGGTTTAGAAATCATGGGAGAATCCTATGAGTGGAAGGGCTTGGGATGGTCTTGTTGATCAACTGAAAAGAATTAGAGGCCATCTCCAAGATTGGATCTTTTCTAAGACCAGAAATAATGTTTCCCTTGAAGATCTTAAAAAAATCAATTGAATAAATTGATGTGATAATTCAGGAGAGTTGGGATGATGGTGTATTTGGATTGATGATAGATAAATAAAAATATCTCTCTAGGAAGCTAACTGACATTGAGATAATTTCTCAAGAGAAAGAAAGGGTCCTTTGGCTAAAGGAATGGGATAGAAATTAAAGATACCTCTATGCCTACTTAAAGGAGAGGATGTCTTCGAGAAAAATAAACCTTTTACTAAAGGATGTATCATACACAATCGATGTGGATGTGGATTAAATGATAGCTGAAAATTATTTCAAAAACCTCCTGGAGAGGCCTAGATCTGATGGTGATGATGTTAGGATGAGAATATAAAGTGATGAGAGCTTTATGAGCTCCATTCTGAGGATGGTTCAAGATAATGATAATGACCTTTTAGAGGAATTTTTTAAGAAGGATGAGATTAGAAAAGCTATATTTTCTTTGAATACCAAGATCAATCTGGGGCCTAATAGATTTTTTGGGGTCCTTCTATGTTGGTTCATAGAAAATCATATCATCTCTGGTGTGTGAAGTGGTGCAGGAATTTTTTAGAGGGGGTCATATTTCTAGGGCTATATGTGCCTCCAAGTTGGTCTGCATTCTGAAAGTGGAGGACTCAGTTAATATCAATCAATATAGGCCAACATGACTTTGTGATTTCTCTTATAAAAATCTTTCTAGTATCTTAAATAAGAGATTGGGAAAATTGTTTCCTCAAGTTATCTCAAATGAATAAGATTGTTTTATTTAGGGAAGAAGTATTCAGGGTGCAGTGCCCATTATAAAAGAGATGGTGGATGACCTTAATAGGAAATCCATTGGTCCTAACATCATGATCAAGGTTTACTTGGAAAAAGATTATAAAAGGATAGGGTGATATTTTATCCTGAAGGTTATGAGTGTTTTTGGTATTAGGGGCTAGGATTAGTATCTTTTTATAAGTTTTACACATCATCGTGGCTCACTATTTTTTTATTGGGCTGAAATTTTGGGTTCTTCAAATTAGTTAGGCGTCTTCTTCAGGTAGATCCAGTGTCACCCAATCTCTTCATTATAGCTCAAGGGGATCTTTCTAGGAATTAAAATCATGGGATATCTTGCAGGGAGGTTATTCCTTTCAAGAATAGTTTTGGTACATGTATCATATATCACTTAATTTTTGGTGATGATATGATGTTTTTTTATGAATGGAAGAAAGAACTCTATTTTGGGTTTTAAAAAAATCATAAAAATTTATGAAGATTAAAGTGGAAAAAAATAGTCTTTAGAAGAGATCTATGCATATCGAAAAAATCGTGTTCAGATCAATGTATTTTCCAAATTCAAGTGAGATTAGGCATTCAAAGAAGACATTTACTAATGAATTATCTTGGAACCCTAATTTTTTATGGAAAAATTAAAAAGTTAAACTTTGAGTACTTGGTTAGTCTCAAGATAGGGTATATTTATGATTGTAAAAACAAGATGTTTTCATTTGGAGGAAGGATAGAACTGGTCAATAGTGTTTTTACTTCTATGCCTAGGAATATTTTTTCTATTATTAAGGCCCCTAAAGGCATCATAGTGAGGCTGAAAAATATTATGAACTCTTTTACATGGGACTTCAAAAATGATGGGAGAAGTCATTGGGACTCATAGAAAAGAATGGAAAGTCCCCTTGAGGAGGGTGGTGTTAGTCTCTGCAATGTGAAGATGATAATGCATAGACTGCAAGGAAAAAAGTGTGGGACATTGTGATGGAAGATCCTTGTGGTCCAGATTTATGAAGGATGGATATAGAGCTGATTAGAGGAAGCGGGATGATAATTATTCTAAAATATCTAGTCTAGCTAGGTGTATAGTCATTAATTTGGTGAATATAGAGGAAAGTATGTGGTGGGTAGTTGGAATAGGTGACATAAACTTTTGGAAGGATAATTGCACAAGTTCTTCTCTATATTTTTCTAGATGTCAAGCTCTATATATCTCATTCTAGGAGGATAGTTCTCACCTGAGGAAAATTAAAACCACTCTTGATTAGGAGAAAAGGAGTAATTTTTATCTAATTATTTTAAAATATTATCCATAAAAATGTGTCTTTACTCCCACATCAATTGGTTATTTCAATTATTTTTCCTACAGCTTAAAATGGCTTGAAAAAAGGGAGCTGGATGTTTTGGTGATTAAATTATGGTACAAAAAAGTTCCATCCAAAATGAGTTTTTTGGTTTGTATAATCTGAAACAGAGCAATCCGAAATGAGGAAAATATTCAATGGAAAGGTGTGCAGATGGCCTCATGCTACTTATGCTTTGAAAATCCTCACATTGAGACCACCTAGATTATTTTTTTAGAATAGATTGGGATTTTTATCTTAGAACCTCATTAAGAGTAAGATGGGATGTTCTACTATCAGTGATGACATGAACTTGTTTTTTCCTCATGGTTTCAAGGGTTAGAGAAATGACCTCATGATGTTTGGAGTCAAGGCATGGATTTCTCTTCTATGAGTTGGATTCTGTGGGAGGATCATAATAGGAATAGTCAAGGTATGAGGTTCAATCTTTAGTTTATAAAGGTTTTTTATTTATCATTGATTGAAGAGTTGAGTGCTCTGTATTTGGGATCCAATCTTGGCACCTATAGTAGTTGTTTGAGCATAGTGATGGACTTTCCAGGTAGGGTTCATATGCCTCATGGTAAATGGGTTAAGTGGATGCATCCATGTACCATACTTAAGATTAATGAGGACAGATCTTATAGTAAGGGTGTCATGGGGGGAGGCATCATGGTTCGGGATAACAAGGGTTCAGTCTTTCTCATTTTTTTCTACCTTCTTTGGGTCAGGTAACTCCATGGAGGTAGAAGTTAAGTCCATGATCAGTTATCTTATTGTGTGTATGTTTTATAAGATTCACATTAAGTCAATAGAGTCTGACTCCTAGTTACTTTTCAGCTTGCTGAGAGGTCATCTGAATGTTCCTTGATATGTATTGTATGATATTCAGAATTACAGGTCTCTTCTTAGAAACTACATGGAGATCTCTCACACTTTGAGGGAGGGTAACTTAATTGTTGACAATATTTCAAGAAAATGATATCCTACTGAAAATCTCATTATTTTCTATGACATAGGATCTCTTCCAAATGACTGTAATCTAATTTTCACCGTTGATGCTCAATGGATTCATCACTTTACACCCTCTGATTGTTTATTTAATATTAATAAAAAGTTATTTGTGAGTGATAGGGACCATTCCCATTGTGGTCCCTATGAAAACACTTGGTTCACCTGTGAAACATGGACCAGCCAAAAATGGGAATAGTGGTAGTCATGGACTAGTCAAGGGATGATAAAGAGGGGGTGAGGGTGTGTGGGGGAGTATATAATGATGAAAACGGTGGTGTAAGATAATTGATAAAAGGGGATTTCATGGACCATTGATAAATGAATAATTTTTAAAAATATTTTTAACTTTTTTTTCAACTAAAAAATGCATTGATAAAGACACACTTTATCAGTTCCAAAACACACACTAATAAAAATTGTGGGCTTTTAAGGGCACATAGTTTGTTAGTAATTTTTAATACTGAAAATGAATATTTTTATAATTTATTATGTATGAATCTATAGTAGTGATGAAACAAAAATATATGTAATTTAATATTATTTTTTAAATCATATTATAAAAAAATTTATATCTGGGTTTGAGTTTGGGTTTTACCCTAATAATATTATAAAAACTACAAACAATAAATAGAAACAAATATTTAACTAGGTTTGGGTTTTAAATAGATATTGAAATTTGAATTGTTTATCATCTCAAAGAGGTCCATATTAAATAATTAAAATGTTTATGGGTCTGTAAAACTACATTTCCTTCTATTATCAACCCAATGTCCTCCCCATATTTCCCATATTTTCTGAATAAATGTTAAAACAACTTGTATTGGTAATGTGGTTCAATTACATGAATTCATGTATCATGGTACATCACTTCCCTATGTATGAATTTTTAATTTAAATTGACATTGTAAACATTATTATGCATGGAAGGATGCATGAAAAATTTAATGAGAGGGGTGTGGGTATAGGGTTGGACTAAATAAAAATTAGTTCATTCCCTCCGAAAAGTGGATGGGTATGGTCCATGTGGAAGGGTTTACTTATGCACATGTTTTCCATTACACTATATTAATAACATTAATTTCCCATTAACTAGGAACTAAGACTATTGGATTTAATTTATTTGAATAATCATGTTATTTTATAAAATTAATAATGTGATTTTAGAATCTATTTAATATTTATATAGAGTTTAGATATTTTTCATAAATTATCCTAAACTAGAACATGATTAAATGAATTACTATTAATTTATTAACTATATATTTTTAAAAAATAGTAAAATTTGTAGTATATTTTTATTTTTTTATTTCAATTATCATTAGATTAATAAAATTATTTTAAATATAATTTCATTTAAATTAATTATTATAAATTCATTAACAATATAATTTTAAATGAAAATAAATTATAAAATATATTTATTTACTTTGATATCCATTCATTTATATTTTAAAATGTATTTTAAAATTCTAAAATTATTAGCAAGTATTTAAATGATTTACAGTAGTTAAATGATCAATACAAATTATAATTGAGTGGAACTAAAATAATAAGTTTAAATAATCAATTATTTTTTTGAAAAATTAATCATGTTATGGTTTATGTATCCCAAATTTAATGATTACTCAAACTATTATCATCCCTAATACAAATTTTCTATTAATAACTTGAAAATATTGATAAACCTAAGAGGTGTGGTGTTCAAGATATGATGTTTGATTGGTTTAATTTTCTTTCCCAACCTGGGCATGCATTCATTAAAGCATTGGAAATAGTGATTATAAATTAAATTTGAAGTTGAATCACACATAGCCAAAATGAGGACATTGAAAAAATTAAAAAGGTGATGGAGGATTATAATACACTAGTGTATCCTGGTTCAATTAAGTCCAACAAGAATGAATTTAAGATGTGATTATTTCATAGAAAACGTTGTTTAGATTTATTAATAGTTGGATTAACTACCCACTTGACTTTATGAATGACTTTCTTCCTCACGGTGAAAATATTCAAAAAACCGATTATAAGTCACTAAATTTAATCAAACAACTGAGACTTTATTATAATCAAATATGTGACTTCCCCAATGATTGTATAATACATTAGAATGAAAATTTTATCTTTATGTGACTATAATTCATGTGGTATATGTATATTGTGACCAAATAACTATTCCACCCCATAAAGAGTTTCCAAGAAGGTCATGTGGAAATTTCCTTTGACATGGAAGAAACATGGAATGTATATATCAAAAACATGGCATAATATATGAGACTGAATATAGAAAGAAATGAAAATAGTGCGCATTCAGTGAACCCATTAGATGTAGTAGCATGTAAGGAGTTTATGAAGTTTCATCTTGTTTTTTATTCTGGGATATGAAATGTTAAATTATAATTTTCATGTGATGGGTTTAATTCATTTGGATAGTGGCGCATATTCATTCAAATATGTAATCCTTCACCATGGATATGTATAAAAATCCATATAATTTCATTACCATATTTATTTCTCATCTAAATGATCCTATAAATGGTATATATTTATATCTTCTACCCAAGATATTGGAGTGGAATCATTTTTGGACCATGTGTGATCCCATATAGGATGATACAAGGAAGAAGTCATTTCAAATGTGTGTTTCTTATATGTGGAAAATAAATTATTTTCCAACCCATGGAATATATCTGGTAGGATAATGAAGGGAAAACTATCTTTTCAAATTTATAGAAAATTATGTAATAAATAATAATTAAACATCAAAAAATCTATATATTAATGGGATATAATTGATTCTTACCAATTATACATATGTATAAAAATAAATGACACAAATTTGATGTTATTTTTTGGAAAGATAAACTACCTTTATGCATGTTTGGTAGTGAATTATTAGAAGATATTGAAGGATTAATTTTTTTTGGTAACGGGCATCATTCAATAAGAACAGAAAAAGTACACAAAAAGATACCCACTTCATTTTGAGGGAAAATATTATATTCTTTGAATTATCTTACTTGATTTAAAATCTGTTGTGACTTTGTTTATATGTGATGTATATTGAAAAAAATGAATGTAAAATAATACATGTATTAATTTTGGATATCATGTGGAAAATAATGTATGGCATAAAATCAATTTGAGACTTATAGGGTTGGGGTATTAAGAAAAAACTACATCCCAAAATTATTGGTGTAAATAAGAGTTCAGTTCCACAACCATGTTACATGATGATAACTACATAGAGATAGAAGAAATTTTTTATGTGTTAGAAACTTTAAAGGTTTCATATGGTTATTCACATAACAATTTGACACTCAAGAGGAGATTTTAAAATCACTGAAATCACATGACTACCATATCATGTTACATTTTATGCTTCTAATAATCATCCAACATGAAATGAAAGATAATGCAAGTGTAATTGTTGTTCATTTATGAAACTTATATAGAGATGTATTTCTAGAATGATTGACTAAAAATGATGTGAATAAAATGAAATAAGACACACTTATAAATATTAATGAATTATAAAAAATATTTTTTTCATATTTCATCACATGAATACAGCATTTTGGTCTTCACCTTCTAACTAATTTTCATCTTAAGGGTCCCATTTATTATTGTTGGATGTATCCCACTAAAATAATGATAAAAAATATGAACTCCTGTGTCATAAATAAAAAGTATACTGACACATGTATTGTTAAATTATATTTAGATAAGGAGTACATGACTTTTTTCTATGTATTTGAATAATTTGGATATGAGGTATAATAGATCAATGTAAAATAAAGATGAACATTATGATCCAATTAATCCAATATTTATATCACTTACATTAATGGTGGTTTCTAGGATCATGTATATTAATAAAATTAAATTTTAAAGATACATAGATGGTATATCATTCCATATTGTTTAAGTCTAATGTTATACATGATTACATCAAGTAATCATGATCAATTATAAGTTACTTTTAAGTAATTTTGTGTTAAAAATATATTAATAATTTATTATTCTAAAATGTTATAGGTGGAATAAAGAAATTAAAGATAGAATGAATTTTTTTTTACCTATTAAGGGAGATAGAAGTTTCATGTGTGGTTCAAATCTCACATAAGGCTAAATTTTTATTAACCTTTTATATGTTATGAAAATATTATATAATATTAATGAAACTTTTATATATCCCATATTGACACACTAGTAGAATAATACCATTAAAAATTGATTTTTTTATCTTAACATAATGTTTTCAGTTAATATAAATACTTCTTATGTTGTATATATCTTTTTAACATTGGTTATATAAACTAAAATTAAAATATTTATTTTCAATAAATTTTATGGATTTATTTGTTGATTATTTTGATAGACGGCATCAAAAGTAACTTATAACATCAATTATATAAATAATTGAAGAGATTATAAGGCATTTTCAACTTCTTTTAGAAAATATCATGTGGAATATTTTTTACTTTTACTGAATCTAAATAAATAATCTTCATCAAAAAAATAAATCATCAAACAAAATATGAAGAAAACAAATCCTAAAAAAACTAAATAATAAGAGAATCACTAAAAATACCATGGACAAGAGGAGTAATGGGGAAGCGATGAAATGAGGAAGCATTGAAATGATGAAGTAGTAGTGCATCAAGAATGTATAATAAGGGTGAATGGAAAGTAATATACTATATATGAAAAATTATTCCCACAACGTGATAAATTTATAGTCAAGGGAATAAAAATAAAAAGGATTTCCTGTAAAAAAAATGAAACATCATCGGTGTGCGATGTGAAATTTTAATTTTAACATCAGTTATTCATATCAAAAAGGTCAAAATCAGGGTTTTAATGTTGATTATATATTAAATTATGTTAAAAAAATTAACACCAATTATTATATAACTAATGTTAAAACCCACCATGATAAGGTTTTTAACATCGGTTATATGAATAATTTATGTTAAACCCATTTTTAAAGTCTATTTAATTTAACTGAAACTAAAATGTTGACATGAATTCTATTTATATTTACTATTGAGAGTTTATTAAGTTTTTTGAAATATCATGAGAATAAATCATTGTCATTTGGACCTAATATGATGGCACGTGATTGTAAATCAATTATGATCAATGAATACAAGTTAATTATTTATAGTTGTTCAGTAAATATGAAATCTCAAAATTATGGTAACATGTTAATCATTGGAACAAACTATTATTCTATAGAAAGTGACAAGAAACCATATTCAACTAATTTATCATGTTATTGAGTAGTGGAGAAAATAATTATATTTTATTACTAATCTCAAGTTCGAGTTTTTATGTTGAAATGTATGTATTTTGACACATTAACTCAACTAGGAAATTATATTGAAAAATATGGTTGTCTAGTTGTGGATTTGGGTCATTATATTCATATAGAAGAACCATAGAAATTAGAATCTCATGAAAATCAATTGTTCTTTGTAAAATAGTCGTTAAATTCATGTTTTGGTGTTGATATCACAACGAGGTCATAAAATATTTTAAATAACGGTATAAATGATATTTCACTACATAATGTTCTTATAGGTGATTATCCTAGTCTTTAATATGATAATAAAAACATTTATATTATTTGAAAAAATTATGAACCCAAAGTATTGTTAGAAAATTAAGATAAATGATAGTAATGTCACTTCATTTTCATAATTTATTTGAAATTGTTTAATTACATGTTGGATTATAATTGATATTGATTTAATATATACTGAATTATATTGGAAATGGATTTAATATTTTTAGGTGAAGAACATGATAGAAAATTAACTCATATAACACAATATTTCCTAATTTTAAAGGCCAGTAACTCTATAAATTAGTTACATTTCCATGAAATTTGAAGCATTATTATTTAAATCAATTATGTTAAATATATCATTGATTTTTTGATTATTTGATAATTAAATGGATGTTGGAAGGTCTATTTAATAATGAATTCATATTATTAATTTGTTTTTTGAACTATTATATGTATTTAAATATGTGTATATATGTAAAATTGTATTATTAACATATAATTTAAGGTGTCTCGTTTATTTTTTTGTTGTTTATTTATTATCATAGTGTTGAATTTTATTTTTATATATATATAAGATTTTATGTGAGGATGAAATTTAATATGGTTATTATATTATTGAATTTTTGATTTCATGTGTATATGTTAATTTTGTTTCATGAACTAACTAAGGCCACCCCTAAACTGGGGATTTGATTCCATACAAAGTAAGGCCCACAGTGCATTCCGGGTCTGTAACAAACCATCCTGGAGAAACATGACACGTCACCCAAGATGACCGACCACAAAGTGGATATTAAAACATAAAACAAAAAATGTCTCAATTTTAAAAGAAGAAAGATAAACAGTCAGAGTTCAATGCGGAAGAAAATTACTCATCCAAGAGACATACAAAAACATGCCAAAAAGTTTAACCTGGAAGAAAAACTAAACAAGAGCAGAACCAAGTCTCCATGTGATCATCTATCACCACCAACCCAACTCACTATGAAGATGACATAAACAAAGCTAAGTGAGCTATATGACATCCTTTCCTTTAAATGTGTCTTCTAAAACCATATCCCCATACACCTAAATACATATATAGGTTTTGATGAAAACACCTAGTGGGATACCACTATGAATAAATGCAATGTTTTTCACCATGAAACCATTAGTTACAACTTTAAAACAAATCAATTCTAATAAATCTATTTCCTTGTATTTTTTAACATAATAAATCCTTTGGTTTCCCTTTCAAAATGATCCATATTCAAAGACACACTAATTTGAATATAAATATGAATGCTAATATAGAGTAAAATAATTGAAGAATTCATTACTTAGAAGGTAACCTAATAATCATTTAAAACATGATACAATACCATCATGTAATAAAGCATGCATAGGTTTGGCTACATCGAAAGAGAATATACACTAAGGCATAAAAGGAACACTATGATATACATACCATGCATCCTACTAATATTGAGTCCTACCATACTTTATCGATATCACAATCCAACCCCTAGTGGTTCCATACTCACTAAGATTTTCAAATTTTTATAACCTGACACACCCAAGGTTCCCAATACGCTATGTTTTCCAATACATTAAAATAATCCCTGATCAAAATTTTATAAAACATTACTATAAGTGACGCATCACTGATTTATTTCCCAATAATTCATTTTAGAGTCAAAAACATCTTTGAGGAATTTCATCAACAACATGGTGTGAAAAAATTGTTTTTAAAAGAAACCCCATTTAAAAAATAATTTCAAAATCCACTTAAGATTTAATTTCATAAATAAACCCTCATATATTTCACATAAATTAATTTCAAAAACCAAACCAAAGGAATTTAAAAGAACACAAGGAAAATCAAGGGGTAGAACCATTGTATAGATACACCTACCTCACCTATGGAGAGAAACTATTCATCTTTGGAAATGGGGATTGGAAACAAAGAGACTAGGTACTCACAATCCTATATCTATAAAAAAACATCATCAATTCTTAATCAAACCCCTTATATCTGGAAATCATATCCCAAGTGGGTTCCAATGGATCAAGGGGAAAAGAGATTGGGGATAGATCTAGATAAAAGAAGAGGAATCGAGAGGAAAACCAAATGAACCTTGAAGAGATCCACCCAAATAAATTTAGAATCACCAAATAATTTAGGGGAGAGTTATGGAAGATCTTATTTGAGATAAGTATGGATTATAAGAATATTGGACTTTAAAATGACCATGTGAATCGGGGTAATTTTTTATTTTAATAGGTTCATATCATGTCTCATGGTTAAGGTACGTTGTTAGACAAACAGTGTGTCAAACGTGCAATAGCCACTGTCCCTTAAAAACCAAATTGTGTAGTTTCCCAAGTATAGTATCATGGTTATAAAAACTATGCTCAAGTTGGGTGATAGCCTCTGGAAAAAAATCCCCTCGAATGGTTTTCTTGGAAAGAAACATGGTTAGATAAAGCATGCTCAAACTATAAAAAACCCTATTGGATCCAAAAAATCTATATCACATGGTTACTACATAGTTACGACTAACTATTCTCCTAAACCATGAACCTAGCATATTTTATCCAAATATCTATATTTTTTACCTCTAACTCCCTTAGTCTTTAAAAATTCATAAGATACAAACCAAGATAAAAAAATAAACATACAAGTGACACTAATGGAATCATAATTCTCCCTACCATGAAACTTTCTCCCCCTAGAAAGAACTTCGGATTCTTGAATCACAAAAAGTGAAGGCTATGGTTTCCTCGTAAAAATTATCACTCCCATGTCTCATGAATATCTCATCCGCACTACAACAGTACATGAACCAATGAAATTTTTTAACTTAAAAAATACATTATTTTGGTAATCTATAATCTAAACTGGAAGCTCAGCCATAGAGGTGTAAAGATCAAGATCAACATCTTTCTGTTCAATCATATGTGAAGGATCAGGTTGATACCTTCTAAATTGGGAAACACGAAACATGTTGTGAATTGACATCAAGTGAGACAGTAAGTAAAATTGATAAGCTACCCTTCTATGATGATCAATGATCTTTAATGTGAGAGAAAAACTTGGTATTAAATTACCCTATTTACTCAATAAATGAAGTCCCAAAAGAGGTTAAATTTTGAGAAAAACCTGATCACCATCCTCAAACACCAATGGGTGATAATTAAGGTTCAGATAGGATTTCTAAAGACTCCAACTTGTTTCTAACCTATTTTGAATCAACTTATCTGTAACATTACTTTGTTCCACTAACCAGTGCCTTGATCCAATTTTCCATAAGGCCTAAATCACACCTCCCTGTATGCCAGAGGCTGCTTACTAGCAGTGAGGGTCTAAAGGTGGTATAGTGGGGAGACTATATCCTCATAGAAAAGTAAAAATAGCAGAAATAAACAAATATCATCCATAAAAATAATAAACAAACTAAATAATAAGTAAATAGATTAAATATAACATGTTTTAATAATAAATGAAATTCTATAAAATCCAAAACAACCATGTCATACATACAACACTGCTCACCCACTGGGTTGACCATACATATAGAATTACATGAAAGAAACCAAAATAAAAGTACAAGGCTCCAATACTAACCCTAAGCCTCACCACATACCTGGTCTCTATGAAACTATCAAGATTATATATCCCGATCAAAGAATCCACATGAGTGTATTTTATCAAACATGTCACCATGGGCCTCATCCCTATCCATCATGTAATTAGTTCTCACCTAAAAAAGCAGACATAAGATCTGCACGCACACTGAGGTGAATGTACAGGTTTGATAAATAATCTCAGTACACCACCCCAAAATGAACCTATAAATCTAGTTTCATAAGTTCATGATCATGTAATATGATTATCCTAGTCTACACACAACTAAAATAATAAATAAAATAAATAACGTGAAACCACTGTCAATCCATGGGTCTGTGATCCCGATCAAATGGGAAATATGTAATAAGGTATGTTTGTGTGTACTCGCATAAATATATATATATATATATACATAAATAGTATATACATGAGTAAGGTAAAAAAATAACATAAACTACACCAGACATTACTTGGGTTTGTAATCTTGAATGTCTGGATGTCCAGTAAAAAAATCATTAAGCTAGATTTCATACAACTCAAGCCACATATAATTAATTTTATCTTTGAGTCTGTAATATAGATCAATAATACCTACTTTAGATAGACCTAGAAATTTATTTAATCAAGCTACATCGCTATAGGGGGATATGTTTCCTAACCCTGGGTTCACTCATACTCACCTCCAATCACTATAATGAAGGATATACTAATGAAAAATCCTATGAAGGGTCATTGATCTAGATGTCATTCCACTCATGCCATGTAAATATAGTCTGATGTCTAAGCTCTAGGTCCCAATCCATATGTGTTCATGAAATTGGATCTCAGATGAACCGTAAGGGGTTAACCCTTAGGCGATCTGTAATCGATCAAAGAGAGCATAATCATCCCCATATCTTGGGAGAGCATAATCATCCATGAGTATATGTCACATCAAAGGTGAGGATTACAATGTCCAGCACCATAATAAAGTAATCAATCAACAAGATCATAATCAACCCATCACTCAAGAGAGTGTAATCATCAATTAGTATATGTCACATCAATAGTGAGTATTTCCTTGTCCACTATTGTAATCATGTAATCGATTAGGGAGAGTGTGATCATCCCCATCATTCAGTAGATCATAATCATCCATGAGTATATTTTACATCAATGGTGAGGAGCTCTTTGTCCACCACCATGATCAAGTAACCAATCTAGGAGAGTGTAATCATCCTCTTCGCTTGGGGAAGTGTAAATATCCAAGAGTATATGTCACCTCAATGGTAAGGAGTGGCATGTCCTCTATTGAGATCTAGTACTTGATCAAGGATAGCGTAATCATCCTTGTCACTCGAGAGACCATAACCATCCATGAGTATTGTCAATAGGGACTCCATGACCATATATCATAATCATAGGGACTCTATTCTTGTATATCATAATTAAGGGACACTATGCCTGACATGAAAATCATAGGGATGACATACCCAACATCATAACATACAGACTTCATTCCCATATATCATAAACATAGGCTAAAAATTTGTAAGTCATGGAATACGCCTGGGCACCCCAATATATAGATGAAAGGGTTTAGAATCTAGATTCGAGGAAGTATGTATGGAAATACTCAATAGTAGGGCTCAATAGCCGGATCCCAGGAAGTATAACTGGTGATCCCAAAACACTACCGCATAAAAGGCTTTTATCAACACTAAAAAGGACTTTATCAGTGCTAAAAAGCGCTATTAACTGAGCCGCTATTAAAGGGTGGTCCCCTTTATTGGTGCTATTTTTAGCATTAATAAAGGACCCCCTTTATCAGTGCTCAGAAAAGGGATAATAAAGGCCCCCCTTTATCAGTGCTATTCAAATTGTTGATAAAGTCCCCATTTATCAGCACTTCAATTAGCACTGATAATGTTGGGCCTTTATTAGTGCTAATTGATGTGATGATAAAGGCTTCCCTGTCTGGGCGTGATGTTTATATAATAGCACACCCAATAACCTTCAAAAAATAAACAGCACCCAAACATCATACCAAAATAACCAAACCAATAAAAATAACCTTCACA
Source organism: Viscum album (assembly GCA_963277665.1). NCBI lineage: Eukaryota > Viridiplantae > Streptophyta > Magnoliopsida > Santalales > Viscaceae > Viscum > Viscum album. Next base: position 792,692,270 of record OY728148.1, read on the forward strand.
AACCAGTAAAAACCTGCTAAAAAATAACCACTCATAGTATATACGAAAGAACCACATACACGATGAAAACAATGAAAAAACAAGCAGCACACACAAAATTTTGGAAACAAAATGCTATAAACATTTAATTGAAACCATGAATACAAAAATATTCACTCATGGTATATACCAAAAAAACACTTTTATATACATTTTGAACAATGTTTAATAAAATTGCATTTACAAATATCCTATAAATAGTTAAAAATATTAATTTTTTCTCTTTTGATGTTTGTAGTCCCCACTAAAAAATGTCCTCTTATGGTAATAGTCGCCAAAAAAATCATCCAAACTTGAGAAAAAGGTTCCACCTACATAACAAAACAAATATTCGATTATTAATACTATAAATAAATAAATTAAACATTAATATTAAGAATACATTAAAAAGGTCAATTTTTAATAAAAATGACACATTTGGAGTTATACCAGTCACATCGTGCATCGTAATAAGGTGGGTTTGTTTTCTATATGTCAAAAATAACTGATGTATCATTTTCCTAAAGTATCAAAACAGTTGGAATGAATTTCATCGATTTTTAGTATGTTAGTTGTGTTTTTTTACTAAAATGCCATTTCCAACTGAAAACATGAAATTTGTGTCATATCAGTCGCATCGTGTATCAGTTTTACATGAGACTACTTCATACACGTCAAAAAAACATAAAAATTACTATCCTTAATTTGGAAGACAATTGGAGTGTGTTTTCTTGGTTTTCAGTGAGTGACATGTTTTGAGTAAAAATATCAATTTTAAATAGATAGCAGACACTTTTAGTCATACCAGTCACAACATTTGTCAGATTGAGGTGGGGTTGATTATAACACATCACAATTGACTCATGGATCATTTTACTAAAATATAAAAATAATACAAATGAGTTTTCTCAATTTTCAGTATGCCAGTTGTGTTTTTTTACTTAAATTAATGTCAATTTTAAATAACAAGACACATTTAGAGTCATACTGGTTGACACTGTGTGTTGAATTGAGGTGTGGTTGATTCCAACACAACACAAATGACTGATAGATATTTTTTCTAATGTATCAAAACAATTTTAATTCATTTCCTCAGTTTTCAATATGTTAGTTATGTTTTTTACTAAAATGTCATTTCAAACTGAAAATAAGAAATTTGAGTCATACCAATCGCATTGTGCATCCATTTGATGTGAGACTGCTTGATACACATAACAAAGGACTTACGAATCACTATCCATAATTTTTAAGAAAATATGAGTGTGTTTGCTTTTTTTTAGGGAGTGACATGTTCTCAACTAAAATGTCAATTTTAAACTTGTAACAAACACTTTTTATCATATTGATAACACAGTGTGTCGGATTGAGGTGGGAGTTATTCTTACACCTTACAACAGACTCTTGTATTTTTTTCCTAAAGTATCAAAACAATCTGAATGTGTTTCCTCAGTTTTAAGTATTTCAATTGTGTTTTTTTACTTGAATTAATGTCTATTTTAAATAATAAGACACATTTGGAGTTATACCGATCACACTATGCATCGTATTGAGGTGTGGTTTATTGCTACACATCACAAATGATGGATAGATCATTTTCCTAATGTATCAAAACAATATGAATGCATTTATCAGTTTTTAGTATGCCAATATTTTTTACTAAAATGTTATTTCAAACCAAAAATGTTCAATTTGAATCATACCAGTCACATCATGTGTCATTTTGACATGAGACTGCTTCATACATGTCCCAAAGGACTTATGAATTTTTTTTCCTTAATTGGGAATCCAATTGGAGTTTTTTTTCTTTTTTTCATTGAGTGACACATTTTGAACTAAAATGTAAATTTTAAACTAATAATGAAAACTTTTAGTTATATCGATCACACCATTCATCATATTGAGGTGGGGTTGATTCTTACATGTCACAACTAACTCATGGATCATTGTCCTAAAGTATTAAAACAATATTAATGCATTTGATCAGTTTTTAGTATGTTAGTTGTGTTTTTTTACTTGAATTAAGGTCAATTTTAAATAATAAGACACATTTGGAGTTATACCAGTGACACCATGTGTCGGATTGAGGTGAGGTTGATTCCTACAGGTCACAAATGACTGATAGATCATTTTCCTAAAGTATCAAAACAATCAGAATGAATTTCCTTGGTTTTTAGTATGTCAGTTATGTTATTTTACATGAATTGATGTCAATTTTATATAAAGACACATTTAGAGACATACTGATGACACTGTGGATCGGATTAAAGTGAAGTTGATTCTTAAACATCACAAATGACTTATGGATCATTTTCTTAAGGTATCTGAACAAATTTTAAGAACATTTTTCTTTTTGAAAATCAATTCACCCTTGCCTCTAAAACCTAAAAAAGAGACTAAACCTGGTCAATATGCTCAATCTACTCAATTCAGAAGGATTATGGAAAAATATTTGATCCATTTATGGTTGGCACATAATAACATCTTCCTTTTTCACCATAGATTTAGTTGGCCCAATGAAGAACCAAATGTCATATATTCAGGACCTCCGAATTAATATATGATAGTTGGTTCTTCATTGGGTCGACTAAAGAGGGAAACTGCCAATGTTGTAGATTCAATCAATGTTTTTTGGAGAAAAACACTTCTCATTATTGAAAACAAGAAGAGTGGAGTAAGCTCCTATGCCTGTTATATCTCAATACATCACAACAAACTCAAGGGATGGGGAAACCCCATCTAGATACTCGTTATCTTTTGTATTCTATCAAAAAAATAGAAATATAAGGAAGAAAAGATTATTAAAGTCACAATCATTTGATAATTTTATCATTATCAATCTATTTTTTTTACATTCTTCCATCAGGTATGTTTCCCATTCATTTATAAGAATATCTATATCATCTTGTGAATATGACATTTTTCAACAGTCATGGTAGTACTAAAAAATATAAATATATAAATGATTAATAATTATTTTAATTTAAATAGTAATTATCTTCTAAAATACCACTTCAGGGATGTTGGTTTTTTCATGGAATATGATCTCTTTTATAAATTTATAGACAAAATAACCATGTCCTTTATCGTTTATTTGTTTCAGGAACTGTAGAATCATTGAGAATAATAATTAATTTTTTTATATGTGTTTGGATAGTGAAATATTATTATATATACCCTGATTTTTATCTAGTCCTAGTACTTTTCATGTTTCTTTTCCTTTTCCCCGGGACTCATTCCATGATGTAGATGATAGTCATGCACTGCCCTATCATAGTAGAATCCTCATTAAAAGTTAAAATGAATTGTATAACTAGATGTTTAGTTCTAAAATGTTGGATGTTGTGTATTAAAAATTGATAAACACCATAATTTGTGGTCAGTTTGTTGAATATCCATGCATTGACTCCAAGAAATAAATCTTTGGATTATCCAAATTGACCACAATGATCATCCAGTGCTACCTAAAAACAAAAAAAAGGAATAAGTAATGAAAGAAATTAAAATATATTTGATATGATTAAAATGTATAGTTTTACCCCTACATCTTTGGTATTAAGAAGAGTATTTCATCCGTAATTTTTTTGGTAAATGATTTGAGCAATCCTATAATTATTTCACCCTCTTTCTCAAAAATTATATCTATTAGTGTTGTAGAGTTGACGTGAGGACTAATGAGTCCAAATTTTTGTTCATGAATAAATTCTTTCAATTTTTTTCATATATAAACCTACGAAAAATATGAAATGTATTTATTCATAATTATCATATTATATCATCTTTTAGAAAATAAAATCATGAAAACATACCTCATCTAAAAATTTACAACTGAGATACCTAACCATTTATAGTCGAGGATTTTAGTCTCACTCTCAACACCAATGAAGTCTCGATCTTCCCCTCCATACATATTTTCTTCAAAATCAATTATGTAAGTACCACTATTTTCAACTTTTTATTCACATGACCCTTAAATGATAATAAATGTGGATATAGAATGGGTGGGTTAAGGTGATTTGGGTAGATTTTTTTGATCTGCTGGTTGATTCTTAAGATGGTTTTGAACTAGTATTTTATTTCACCCCTTCCCTTTGTCTGTAATAACATGCATCAGTTCAAAAAAATTATTAAATGTTTAAGTTTTATCTTGAAAATTAAATTGGAAATGAATACCTCATCGTCGACATGTTTTTTACAATATGTGATGGTCATGCGATAAATGTTCCAATAGCTTATTTGACTGTATGAATATCGGCATCATCAATTGTAACTGGTATATCGACACTTAGATCTAGGGATACAATAATTAACACTATGACATGACATTTTAGAAGTGGTCTATTGTGTATCATTTCATTATAAATATTGAACATTGTAGACCTTACAACAAGGCAATGGGTGGGTGTTAATAGATATAAATCATAGTCATTTTCACACTGTAGAATATCAATATACGAAAGGTATCAGTATTTACTATCTATTTGATTCACATTTCACAAAAACAATTATTATAAAATTGACTACCTCAGTTAAAAATTATTAATAAGGGGAATGGCATGCCTCAAAACTGGTGGGGGTGGGGCAGGATCCTCACACGTGGGTTGTGCTTGAGTTTTTTCTTCTTTTTTCCTCCCCCCAACAAACTTTTTTTCATATCTCTCTATTATTGTAATTATTATTGAAACATAACAAAAGTTTCTATAATCTTTTTCATTTCCTCAGTTAGATCCTCTGCTTTTTTTCTCAAAATATGTTCGGGGTGTCACCCCAAAACCCGGACCTCTAAAGCAGCCATGCTTTTATGGATTCTTCAAGGACACTAAAAGTATATCTGCATCTGGTGTGGCTGTTGCTGATTCTTATGACTATGTTAGATATAAAATATAGTAAAATAAGTAATCATTGTTATGTAATAGAGGTTTAAATTAAAACAAAGTTTTATTATGTCATACTTACACATGTTTCCCTCACTTTTTGTGTGTTTTTATCTATTAGTTTTACATCTCTAGTTACACGCGCCTCCTTCTATAGCACATGGTGTGGGATGGAAGTAGATGTGGATTTGGACTCTTCCAACTGCATATAAACAAAAGAAAAAAGTTATTGTGTTGTTTTATGTCATATAAATTTATTATGGTAGATTTCAAGTATGAACCAAATTTTTCTCAAGTGATGCGTACCTCATCCTTGTTTTACTATAGGGGTACACTGGTTTGATGCATGTTGTTTATTTTCAGCACTCAGTTGTTGTTTCATAAATAAAAAATTATTAATCAAAGTGATGAATACATGTACTTTCAAACTTATTATGAGACAAAATGTACCTTAAAATACTGCTTCACACGACAGCTAGTAAATGCATCCCATGATTCTTGGGTTATTAGGTGTGCATAAATAAGTAGTGGGTGAGGTTTTAGTTTACCTTCATCATATTTAAGATGATATTTCATTAAAAGTGTGTGAAAACCCCTATGAATCCTTCCAAGAACCCTTAAGGCATAGTCTTTGTGCGAGTCATCAACTATAAATGCACTCTTCAAGAGATTATGAAGTGTGAGTCAATGTTTCATTATTTAATTTTTAGTAAATTAAAAAAATGATATCATAATTTTACCATAATATCTCCCCACATCAGTGTCTTAATCTCAATTACAACATGGTGACATGAATTTTCATCAATCACCATGTGTTTCCAAGTGATGATTCTAATGTAACAACTAAAAATGGCCTTGTTGGGGTTAACATATTGGCCTCTCTTATTCCATACAATCTCGTATTTGATGCCTTTCTCTTTATCCTTAATGATTTTTGATAATACCGTCCAACTACGGCCTCCTGTTTTTTCTACATCATTGGTGTTTTTTCACCTTTAATTTCCTCATATCCACCATCATAAATAGGTTCCTCCATACCTTGAGGGTTAGCATTGTCATGTGAATATGGTGGTTGTACCTCTACACTGGGAGTAGCAACAGGTTGAGAAATCTATTGTTTGTATGCACAGTGAGAAGCAGCAGGTTGAGAAACTTGTTGTGCCTAGGGATTAGGAGAATCATCACATGAAGAAGTCATTATCTGAAAAATTTGTTTAACATTTAATTTAGATAACATAAAAGCAGTAGCGAATAGATATTGATATAATACAACAGGTTGAGAAACATGTTGTTCGTCTGCACTGTGATCATCAACTGGTTGAGAAACCTGTTGTGCCATAGGATTGGGAGCATCATCATGTGTAGAAGTCATTGTCTTCAAAACTATTTTAACATTTTATTTAGATAAAATAAAAGAAATATTTAATAGATATTAACATAAAGTAACATGATGTATATTAGAAAAAAAAATATAACATGATTATTGTACTCTTTTTTTAAAGGTTGAAGGGATCTGACCCCTCTATCGATTATCCAAATGCATTCATTATGTTCTCCTATAACATACAAAACACAATCTACACTGGGACCATTGCAAAATAATTGTTACATCCCAATGAAATTTTTATCCTCTGTTGAATTTTCATCTGACCCTTCAGTGGTTTTGGTATATAACAGAACAATTAACCAGTTTCGATTTACGGAATTAGGAACATAGAATACTTCTACAGCATGTGATTCCATTTAAATGGTTCTTCTTTGTACCCTTCCTTACTAAAATCAACTTTAAAAAATACCAACTCATCTATTTTAATTGAATTTCTGTTATCAACCCACTTTTATTGAAAAATTGGCACTCGGAATGTCATATAATCCAACTCTTATATTTTTTTGATGATGCCAAAATATGACATATTCGCCTATATTGTATTTTTATCCTTATCACTAGAAACATGCATCGCTTCAACCACAAGTGTAACTCCACTATTTTTTATGGTAGAATCCTCATCATGTTCATTAGTATAGAATGTATAACCATTAATTAAATAATCATTGTAAGATAATACGTACATACTTGGTCCTCCGGCTAGTCATCAAAGTCATTCTGAAATTGAGTCTGGATTTTCATTTGACTCCTTAAAAATATAATCCTAAAACCAACCTATAAACTATTGATTGTGTTTATTTGATATCCATTTTTCATCCATTGATGAATTCAAATACTTAAGAATTTATTTTTAGGTTTCAACATATGGGTCAACATCCAATCTATTATGAAAAATTTAAAGGTGGTCCTGCCCTTAATCTATAATATCGATTGTGAAAACCTACTTTCTAGAAATTGTTTCACCCGCAAGTCACCGAGTGTGATGAGATTTAGTTAGACCAATACTTTTCACACCAGACAGGTATTCAGTACAAAATTTAATGGCTTTCTCAAAAATATACCACTCTGAAATATAACCCTCTATCTGACTTCGGTTTCTTACAGACCCTTTCAAAATCTTCATATACTGTTCAATGGCGTAAATTCATCTATAGTTCGTAGGACCACATAGCCTAATATATCTCACCAAGTGAACCATCATATCAAATAATGTCGGAAAAAAACATTTCTAATTCACACAATATGATGACAATTTCTCTTTCTATAGTCGGAAATTTCACCAGGTCTATAACTTTTCTACAAATAGATTTGAAGAAGAAATAGAGATTCATTAATGTACGAATAACATTCTTGGGGAAAATGCAATATAAAGATATAACAATTAGATATTTCATCAAAAAATGGAATTCATGTGATTTCAAACCTTTTAACTTTAAATAATTCATTGACACAATGTTCTTGATATTTGATAAATACCCCTCTAGAACCTTTATATTATTCAAGAAGTTGAAAAACTTATATCTCTCCTTCATAGAAAGAGTGTAAGTAGCAGGAGGAATAAATGTTCATTTTTCACCCTTTACTGGTGTCAACTCTTCTCGTATTACCATGTCAACCATGTCCAACCTAGCCTTAATTCCTTCCATTATTTTTTGGGTACATTTAGCAACGTGCCGATGACACTATCACATACATTTTTTCAACATGCATAACATCAAGAAAATGTCTAACATACAGACAATTTCATTATAGTAATTTAAAAAAACTAATTTCTTTTTCCAACTGGTTTTCCTAAGGTTTTTAGAAAAAAGTTTACCAAAATTAGTGTCCACATATTTAACTTTCTCAAATAGTTGATCACTTGTTAGTGGAGGTGGTGATGTACATTCTTCTAAACTTCCATTGAATGATGTCTTCCAAGATCGGTACTTATGTCATCAGGGTAAAAATATGTGATGTCCTAGAAACCTAGTTTTTTATGAATTTTTTATACCTTGTTCATAGATGGGACACCCAAGAGTTCCTTTAATGCTATATATTTAAAAGATAACATAAGTAGTAAAGTCATTTATCATCCCATACAACATGGATCTCAATGTGAAATCTTCATTTTTATAAGAATCATACATCGTAACACCTAATCTCCACAATAATTTCAAATCCTCTATCAATGGAGCGAAATGAACATCAATATCATTACCAAGTTGTTTGGATCCTAATATAAGTATAGATAAAATTATGTGTTTTCGTTTCATACATAACCATAGTGGAAAGTTATAATTTACCAACATAACCGGCCATGTACTATGAGTGCTGCTTTGAAAAAAAAAGGATTCACTCCATCTATAGATAATGCAAGATGAAGGTTTATCGGATTGTTTCCAAAGTTAGGATACTCATGATCAATTCACTTCCACTGAGGAGAGTCTGTCGGGTGATATAGTTTTCCATTTTTATTTCTTCTGTCTGCTTGCTATGTCAATTTTCCTACAGAATCCTCACTTTAATATAGGCACCTAAACCTTTGAATGATTGGAAATTACCATGTAACTTTATTAGGACCAAATTAATCTTTCTTGTATCAATATGAACCCCACTTTGGGCATTCTATAAGTGATTTTTGGTCCTTTAGAAATAGTATACATTCATTCGGGTAGGTGTGTATTCTTTCAAAGATCATACCCATCGAGCGTAGCATTTATTTAGTGTCGTATGTTCATCTCAGGGTATCTTTATCTTTTGGGATCATGTCAATCAAGAGAGAAAGTTATTCTATAAAACTGGCATCACTGCATCTGTTTCCTTTTTTTAAATTATACAGCTTCAGTATGATTGACAATGTTGTATATTTAGTGCAACCATCATACAATGGTGTCTTTTTTCAACTCTTAAACTAATCAAACAATTTTGGGAAATCACAACGTTAATCTTCAATTGTCCTTGTCATTTACTTAATACGATCTTCATCATCATGAACATCTATAATCACATCCTCGATATGGTCTTATTCATTTTCCACACTTGAAATCATATAAAATGATCCATAAAACATAGTGTTATCCCAGTCACTAGCTACAATCACTTTTTCCCTATGTTTATTCCAACATTTATAACATTGATCTATCCTATGACAGATCAAGTATTCTTCCAAATCCTCTAGACTAACTTGTCTTAAATAACAATAGTATAAACACAGACAAAAAATTTGAGAAGGATCATATGCATGATCATTTGCAAACTTGATGAACTATTTAACTCCATATTTATATTCTTTTGTCAGAAGATTGGCATTAATCCATTCTTTATTTATATCCATCCTATTTGATTCGGTGATATTAATATTTAACAAAATAAATACAAAAAATCTTGATATAAAAATTAACCAAGGCTAAAAAATTTAAAGACTTTAAATATACATTGAAAACTATTTATAAAATCACATTTGAAATCCTATTAAAAACCAACCATTTATAAAAATTCCTCTTTAAAATAACAAACCCTTTTTAATATAAACCAATTAGTTCCAAAAATACTTTCTCAAAACCCTAATTCTTTTTTTAAACCATTTTAAAGCAATTTAAAACCAAGAAAGGGTATGTTGAACACATATAATTTTTTAAGAAACATTCTAAAACACTTGAATCATTTTAAAATTGAACCCCTAACAAAATCACTAGATTCCATTGTCACTTCCCCTGGTCTAGCCAATGAAAATCATTGATGACTGTACACCTTATATGTCTCATGACACCCTCTATCTAGCTCTGATCACTAGTTTTCAGTGTTCCTCCCATCACTAGGGTGAACTCCTTTTCCTGTGTTCCAACCCCTCCACTGGATACTCAAAACCATATTCACATTTAAATTTATTTCTAGATATTGACACCATCACACTCACTCATGAACATAGAAAATTCCTAACTTATTCACGTGTATTATTATGAGTTGAGCTTAAAACAATCACACTCATTGTTTTTGAACCTATAGACTTACTAACAAATTCACTTAATGTTTATATATCCTGATATATAATATTTCACCCAGTGAATTTTGGTTAATATAATTAATATAAATCTCATAATACATAAATTGTTTTTCCACTTGAAAATAAAACATTCATTATCTCATAAAGAACCCATATCAACTGGAGAAAATAAATTCACAATGAATAATGGAACCTTGTGATAAAGGAATAATATAATAGTAAATAAAACCAATATTAATATTTACACTAATAAAACAAGCATAAGGGGGATGTAATCAATATGATAATTTAATCCTATATATAGAACTATCGATCAAGAAAAAAAAATTGATGGGATATACCCTCGGTACTAAAGTGTGACGATCCAAAACGGTATTATACCTACATGGACTAAAATCTGATATATATTTCATCCAACAATAACATGATCCACCCAATTAAACCATACTTAACTCATCATAATGTAAACATTCCACTAGCATTGTCTTAAACAAAACTAGGGGACCATAGAAGTGTGTGTACCAACTAGGGTAGCATGAATCAAGACCTCCCACCTGGACACCCAAGTTACCATAAACGAACAACCATGAAGGTGAGAAAAAAATCAATATAATTACTAAAAAAAATTCTCGCACCTCACATCCAACACCATCACATATAACATCCCCTTTTCACATCATACATCCATCATATAAATAATCAATAACCAATATCTGGGGAAACAAGTATAGGGTAAATCATTTAGGGTCACATGAGAAATAAACCATTTACCTTTTAAAGTGAAAAATGGGTCTTCACATGAAAACCAACTTAGTATGTAGAGTCTCACTCTCCTTATTTAATGTTTCATCATTTCAATGATTTTGGAATCACTTAATAAAAATCATTTTTTCTTTCCAAAACATTCACCAAGCACATGTAAAATTCCTTTGAAAAACAAAAAAAAAATCACAAGTCCTAAATTTAATATAAAAAATATTTAAATGACCCTATAAACCTTTTCAAATTTTCTTTTCATGAGAATTAATCTAATTTAAAAATAGTACATGAAATTCTTATGAAAAACCCCTTATCCCAATTCTAGAATTTAATAAAGAAATTTATAATTTCACCCAAGAACCCATACATTACTATAATTTAATTGAAAAAAAATTATAAAGTATAAACATTCCATGAATTATAAAATAAATGAAGATAAAATAAACACCTCATTTAAACTAAATGGTAACCAATACACAATATTTCACCTTACATGGAAAATACACAAAAAAAACTAAAGCCCTAAATCCTCATGAAAAATGAATTTCAGTTATTGGGAGAAGGAGAAACCTATGGGAAATAGATAAGAGAAGAGGCATGGGGAGATAATGGAGAAAGAGTGGGAAGAATTCTTCAAATGGAAAAATAAATTTTTTCTTAAATATTTCAAAAAAAATCATATAACCTGAACTTAAGAAATCATAGAATATTATAATTCACATTTTCCAAAATAAATCATATCATAATAACATATAAATTGTGACTAAAATATCACTACATGGAAAATATTCAAAAGATGATAAATATAAGTGAAAATACAATCATTTTCAAAACAACTTTTTAAAACATTGAAGTTAAAATTATATTTAATTTTTTTTAATAGAAATATATTATTATTGAAAACATTATTATAAATAGTTACTAACAAAAATTTATTAAATAGACACAATGTTTTTAAAAATTATAAGTAAAAATACTTTAAAAATGTTTACTTTTAATATAATCCTTAATTATTCAAACTTGAAAAAGACATAATGTGTTAAATAAATGAAGTAAAAATACATTGATAAATTTTAAATTTAAAAACATTCATTGATAATGTAAACTTGAGAAATGTATTTTAGTAAATGATGTCAAAATACATTGAAGGCTTTTACTTTTAAAAATAATTTTTATAATAGAATCATAAAAAATAAATAATGTTTTCTATAAAATAAGGGTAAACAGTTTGAAGAAATTTAATTTTCAAATGAATATTTAACAATATAATCATGAAAAATACATAAGAGTAATAAAAAAACTGGAGTGGATGATAAAAATTTTATTATTGAATGTATGGAAAAACATTTAGAATTTTTTGAAATAACCATGATGAAAACCCACATTTAATTGAAAATTTTTTAATCAGCCAATTTAAAATATGGTATAGGAAAATTGAATTTTACAAAATATAACTAGTGCGCAAATAAGGACCTCCAACGACCACAATTTTCAGTGTGGCATTCAGACCGTACAATTCACAACATCACCATCAATATCAAATTGTAAAAAGTAAACCCAATGAGAAAGAGGATAAAACTAACCATGGAGGTATGGTTCAGCATGTGGTGGAGGTACGTTCATAGTGTAGGAGAGGTGCGGTGGAGTAGAGGTGTGGTGAAGGAGAGGAAATGGTGGAGGATAGTTGCGGTGAAGGAGAGGTGTGGTGGAGGAGAGCTATTGGTGGAGGAGAGGTGCGACAGAGAAGAGCCGCGCGGTGAATATCGGTTCACGATAGAGGAGGAGTCAGTGGCCGAGGAGGAGGAGGAGGAGGCAGGAGAGGAGGGAGGAGAGGAGGCGGTGGCAGGGATCGGCTTCCACAAGAGCATGAGGGGTGCGAGGAAGGAGGAGAAATTTAGGGATTATTTATAAAACTCAGTGACACATTTATTAGCGCTAGATAAAAAGTGCTGATAAAAGTATGTTTTATCAGTGTAATAATTGGAATCCTTGATAAAACATGACTTTATCAGTGCTTTTTTAGCTCTGATAAAGGCCCATCTTTATCAGCACTGATAAATGTATGTTTTATCAATGCTTTTTAATTAGCACTGATAAAACATAACATTTATTCATAATTATAAAATTATAACCAATATATTTATTATATTAATAATTTTATAAATATATATAATTAATATATTTATTATAATTTAATAATTTAAATTATAATTAAATTTATAAATATTTATTTATTTATTTATTTATGTTTGTGTTTGTGTATAAATTATAATTAAATATATAAATATACAATTTTATATTTTAAATTATAATTAAATATATATAAATATAAATTGATATTTTAATTTTAATTTTAATTTCATAAGAATTTAAATATATATATATGTCTATGTTTGTGTATATATTAATTAAAGAAATATATTTATAAATAAATGTATTCAAATCTTATTCATAAATATATGTTTATCATTTAAAAAATATTTTGTAATTTTATAATTATTTAAACATATTTATATTTAATTAGGTATATATAATTATAATTATATATAATATATTTAAAAATTATATAATTATATATAAATAAATATTTATATTTTTAAATACAATAAATACATTTATTGTTTATTTAAATATATTTATCGTGATTTCAAGTAGTTATGAGAAGATAAAGCTTCATATATATCGGAAATGAATGAGTACACCAAGTATATATAGTACTATAGTATATATGGACAACATTAGGGTAAAAAATCAACATATATTCATGAGAATATGAACGTATGCATCAATTGACACATTCATTAGGAAACATAAATTTATTTAAATATATATATATAATAAGTATTTTTATACATATATATATTAAAAATAATTTATATATAATATTATAAACATATAGTATAATAAATATATAATAAACATATAACTAAAACTAATAAACATATTCAACATAAATAAAACATAAACATAATAAACGTAATAAACATAATAAAAATGCATTTTTTATTTAATGTATACATATAAACATTATTTTTTAATATAATTAAAATATTTTTATATAAATTGATAATTTTTTCTAATAAAAACTTTTATCAATGCTATTATTAGCGCTGATAATGTCTCCTTTTTATCAGCTCTTTTTGTTAATGCTGATAAAGGGGGACTTTATCAGCACTAATATTAGTGATGATAAAATGTAGTTTTATCAGTGATTTTTTTCTAGAAATGATAAAAGTACCCCTTTTATCAGTGATTTTTTATTAGCGCTGATAAACCCGAGTGCTTCCCTTGCCTGCATTTGTGATAGTGAAAGAAGAAGTCGCGTCATGCCAAGCTCATCAGCCACAACCCAAGAAGCACCTCTGGCAGTCAATGTTGCATTATTAGTAAATAATTGAATGTCTAAATAAAATATTGAGGGTGATGAATGCTTAAAACCACAACTACTTTCATAGCCCCTAAATCATGGGTTTTATAGTGACACTTTCTACCATCACTACCCAAACCCAATTTACTAGCTCAGGTTCGGTTAAACATCGGGACACCCACTAGGTCCCTTAAGTCAAAACACAGGAGAGGCATCCTACTTAGGATCCTCAGCAGTGAAGGTAAAATGAGCAATCATACATTAAATCCTTGACATTAATTAAATAAGGGCATCCTACATGGTATCCTAGGAACAATACATAGGAAAAGGCATCCTACATGGGACCCTCAATAATAGTGTATGTATGTAGAGGAATCCTACATGGGATCCTTAGAAAGTATAAACATGTGAAGGAATCCTATAAGGGATTCCCCAAGTTATAATATAAGATAATTCATCCCATGGGGGGCTCAATACAATAATAAAATAGATTCATCCTATAAGGGATCCTCCAGGTCAAAAGGTAAGCAGAGATATCCTATATGGAACCTCAAAAAAAACTAACCTCACAGCCTCCTGGGCGCGAAGAAAACAACTCTAAAGGAATATATCTTCTAGGGGAAAGATAAAAAATTATTTTTCAAGAGATATAGCTCATGAATCATCTCATATCAATGGTTTATCACTCTCAATAGATATTTGTATTCAATTGTAGGAGGAAGAACCCTATTTATTTAAAATACTTAAACACCTCTTAAGAGTGTTCAAATCACCCCAAGTGTAGAACCATCATGAACTATGTGAAATAACACTAAAAATGTACTAATCATATGTCCAATTCTGACTCTGGGGTGTAAAGATGGGGAAATCCCTCAAAAGGTTGGTAAGGGGAAGTACACAACATGTATACTCAGTACACGACATGTACTCCTAAAGTCTCACCTAGGTGCTTGGCATGTAAAAACCTAAGTACATGACGTGTTGATAATGTAAACAATGTGTACCCTACATGGGGTACCTTTCTATGTACCTCACTTGTCCTATACATGTACTTCACCGGGTTGTGCACTTCTACATAGTGTATGACCCACATGGGTTCCGACCGAGTACTCTACATAGCCATGTGCCCCTACACGGGTACTCTGGTCGGGTACTCGGCTACATAAAAATGTCCCATTATATGGAGTGTATGCCCCATAAATAGTGTATATATATAAAAAGATCATATTTCTGAAATGGGAAGAACACACGACATGTGTTCCTGAACTACGTGTTGTGTGATCCATATTTCTGAACAGGAAACCCCTCAAATCGCCTGAATCACCCGTTTTCTCTTAAAAAAATATAGATTAAACCATGAGAGGTCCTAAGAAGTAATTATAATGTATAAAAACTTGAACATGGTAAATATATATTTATTTATATAAAAAATTAAAAATAACCAACCTTTGGGTAAAATCCATCAAAGCTTCATCGGTTTCCACGATCCATGACTACCTCACAACGATAAGACTCATCCCTAGATCTGTGAAAATTCCTCTATTTCTCCCTCTCTCTCTCTTTATTTATCTCTCCCTATCCTTCTTCCTCTCTATTTTTCATGAATAATAAGTCCTAGATTCATGTATGAGAATCCAGGGGAGAAAGAAAATAAAAGAGTAAAAAGTAAAGAAGGAAAGGAAAAGAAAAATACAAAGGCGCATGGGATGTCCTTGGTTCCTACACATGTTTATGCCTCTAATGGAAAAACTTCCCTATTTCAGACTCAATAGTGGAGATAGAATCTCAACATGATTTATTATTCAAAATTTATAGCTAAAAGAACCTTCAAGAATAAATTAATATTTAATTAATTAATTAGTAATTATTAATTGTTCTGCTAAAATTTGAATAGCTCCAAATTCCACCAATGTCCTATTATAGGGTAAACAACCTATTCTGGGACTAATGGAGTGGTCATAAAAATAATATGAGATCATATTATATGGGGTAATTACCATTTTACCACTTACTAGGATCATATTTAAAAAATTTAATTTTCTACTCAAAATTCTAGTCCAAAAAAACAAGGGTTCTTACACGCACCTTTTCCATCAACTCCTAACAAAAGAATAGGTCAAACCAAAGACCATTCTCCCATATCTATCCAACATAGAGGATATTGACACTAACTCCCATATAACTATTTATAAGGAATAATTTTAATTGAATCCTGATAATTATTTTTATAGGTGAATTGACCAATGGTAGATGTTTTTTCTAAGAGACACCAAAATCAAGCACACACACCCATAGTATATCCTCAATAATCTGAATGAATCTATTAGTATGTTCATCTATATGAGAATATTAAAACATTATTAATTGAAATTGGTTGCACATAAACTCTTGAAAAACCTTCCAAAACCATGCGTCTTTATCATAAATCAATGTAGTAAGAACTCCATGGAGTTTCATGATCTCCTAGACATATATGCGCCCAATATATTCCACCATGATCATCTCCTTAATAAGAAGGAAATGAGATGATTTCATAAGTTGGTCAATGACCACCCATATAAAATACTTCACACTTTTATTTTATCTTAAACTAATGATGAATTCTATAGATACCTCATCCCACTTCCATATAAGAATGGGTAAAGGTTACAATAAACTAGAAAGTCTATAGTGCTCTTCCTTAATCTTTGATCAAGTAATGCATCATGACATGAAGTTTTCTATTGATAACCTCATCCTAAACAACTAATATCAATGTATCATATAATGATATATATTAATATTCCCATGGTGTATAAACCAATTATAATGGTGTCTATTATCCATTAACTCCTGCCTCAGAGATATCAGAACAACCAATCTGCCTCGAAAGAACAAAATGCCATCAGAAGACTCAGACTAATAACCTAAGGTCTTCCCACCATTAAGGTTTTTTTCTTAAACACTAACAATCAGGGTCAATTGATTTCCAAAGCTGAATTTTATCATTAAAACATTGATTCCATTACACACAAGCTATGAAAACCTTCATATCTGCCTCTTCCACTTCCAAGCTCATCTTAGTAAACATACTCATCAGAGACCACTCTTATACTAATTCCATCAAGGATTGAGGTGATAACTTTATTATCAACATGTCAAAGACCACATTCCCATTTCTAGGTTTTCATGAAATATCAAAATCAAAAGTCTAATGATACTAAAACCAATATATGTGATGTAAATTTAGGTCACTTTGGGTTAAAATATACTTTAAGCTCTTCATATCTAAATTTATAGTATACTGCTCCATATAGAGGTAGTGGAACCAAGTATTGAGAGCATACATAACTGCAGCCAACTCAAGATAATGTTTAGGGTAATTATTCTCATTATGGATCTGTCACAACTGCCCTTTCTATTTATTTTATTTTTATTATTTCTTGGTTTTGAGTGTTCGCGCCAAGGTCTGGGCTGAGCCTGAATTAAAATTTGTTATTTTTTAATGCCTTTACTAGGTTTCGGACACGTGCTTGGCTGCCGTGCGGTTTGCGGTTGCCGCGCAGTCGGCCCAGGTGTCGGGCCTTTTCCCCTTCTTTTTATTTTTACTAGTTTTGATAATATGGTATCATTAACATTATATTTTTTTATTAACCTTCATTTCATTGTATTTATTATTTTTATTCTTATGCTACTATTGTTATTATTACTATTACTGTTATTATTATTATTATTTTATTATCATTATTCTAAATATTATTATTTTTATTATTATTTTAACTCCTATTTTAATGGTTAATAAATTTTATTAATATTATCTTTATTATTGTAAATTTTATTATCATTATTATTCTGATATTATTTTTTTAGTACTATTTTTATTATTTTATTTCAAATTTTATTATTATTTTATTATAATGAAAAAAACATATTGTAACCCTAATACCCATAGCCGGCGCCCCCCCTTTTCCCTCTTCCCATACCCGTGTCGCCTCCTTCTTTTCACGCCGCCGCCCGTAACCCACACCCCCCCCCCTTCTACCTTCTCTGTCCCCCCCACGCCGGTGCCCTTGCTTGCCCCGACCAGCCTCTGCCTCGGCCCCCCCTACCCGGATCCTCCCCTACGCGCAGTCTGACCCCGCGCCCCCCTCATCACCCAACTTCCCACTCCCTAGGCCTCGCTCCCAGCTGCCTCCCGTCGACAGCGCCTCCCCGTCGTGCACCTACCTTGTTCCCGCGTCACTGTCTGGCTTCTGCCTTCATCGTCCAGCAGCCGCGTTCCTGCCAGCCCTAAGCTACGCCCTCTCAACCTACCGCGATCCGGCGCCCCCTCACCACCTCGGCCAGCCTCCCTGCTCCGGTGACTCGGCCACCCGATCTGCTCCCAGCCCTCCTCCTCCTAGATTCAGCGCAGCAACCCCCTTCCCCAGGTCTACTATGCAAACACGCCCCCCTTTTGTGCACACCTGGTTTCACTCCGCTTTCCCCTTGCATGCTCCGGCCAGCGGCGTCTCCAGCTTTCTGTGCTTCGGCAAGGCTGACTCCTCCTTGCGCCAGCCTCACTGCACCAGTAAACCCTTCCTCCAGTAAAATTATTCCTCAATTTTGAGGGTTTTCCTCATCTTGGTCTAACCCTAATAGACGAGTTATAATTCATGCAATTTTCTCACTGTTTAGGGGTAAATCCTTTTTTTAGTTGGTTCGTTTTAATTGTGTGTGGTGGTTTTGGATTCCCGCAGGTGTGGTTGCGGTGCGAATGAGGGTTCGCACCTTTTTCGGGTGGTCTGTCAACGTCCGAGGTGAGTGTTTCCATGTATAACTTTTGTTCGACGAATTAATTTGTGAGTTTAATTATTTTATCATGTTTATTTTTTAGTTGAAGGCTGCGAACATGGTTTTGTTTGATATTTAATATGTGTTTGATTTGTTAAGCAGCATGTTTATGCGTTTAGCTATTTTTTATGAATTAATTTTCTTCTTAAATTAGTTTAGCATTTATATTAATTAGTTTGTTTGATGCAGATCAAGTTTTTAATTGAAGTTGATATGTATATATGGTATGTGTGTATTTTCTATGAACAACCATGCAGAATTGTTTATTTTCATTTCACAAACTTTGCAGTTTGTGTTTTGGTTTAGCGTCGATGTGCAGAGAGTCATCATAAAAGATATTTTTGAACAGGTTTTGGTGTGTGTGAACTGAAAAGTGAGTTTTTATAAAAAGCAGTGATGTTTTTTGTGTGAAAATGGGTGCGTTGTTTTATAAAATGTTCTATGGGTTGGTTGTTAGGTGTTTTGTTGTGTTTTGGTGTGATAATGTTGTGTGTTTTATTTTAAAGTGTTTTCTTATGTGAAACTGGGTATGTTTTGATGTGAACCTTGGTTTCACCGTCCACGGATGTTTTATAAATTATTCAAATGGTTTATTGCTTAAATCATGTGGTGTGTATGATGTTTGAAAGGTGGTTAGTGTATCTAAAGGTCGTGATTAGATTAAAATATAGAGTTTGGTTGTTTTTTGATATGTGGTTTGGATGTGGTTTTTTTTCAAAACGTGTCGAACTAGTTATTTTGTGTTGTTTGTTCGTATGGATTGTTTTAAGTCTGTGTTTAGGTATTTTATTTATCTTTGCTTTTTCAGCATGATGGCGGGGTATCCCCGCGTTACCGCGATCATCGGGTTGTTCGTGCTTGTGCGCCTGCGCGAGACATGTCACGCCTTCGTGCTTGGACAGCGAGCCGAGGTAGGTCCCCCACTGTACTCACCTTTAAATTTAGAATTTATTATTTTCTTGATGTTTTATTAATCTTAATGAATGAGAAATAATATTAGATAATAAAACTTTAAATGATTATTTTGTGTGAAAATAACCATTTATTTTATACCGAACACTTGGGAGATTTTCTTGACGAGCAGACACCCAGTATTGAAAGAATGTCTGTTTGTCCTTTAAACATAATTCACAAAGTTTCAAATGTACATTTAGTTTTAAAGATAAATGATTTTTTTCTGAACAAGTGTTTTGGGTTTTCTCAAGAAATGAGGTTTTTTTTTGAAATATGTGAAGGCCTGTTTGACACTTTAATAAAATAAATTATTTTGGAAAACCCATTCAGGGTTGACCTTTTGTGTGCATTGATTGTGTGAGCTGTATGTGATGTTTTTGCATCGTGATTGATTGATTTACATTGTGGACGCACCCCTTTTTATTTTATGTGTTGACATGGGAACCTGGTATATTGAGTGAATTTTCTGAGAACGATTGTTGCACTAGTTTAGACCACGCACTTGCTAGTGGCCCCATAGTAGGGGAATAGTGATTTATTGCTGCTATAGGGATTGGGCCCCTCGGTTAGGCCATGCAGGGCTATATCAGGTAGTAGTATGGGCGTTATGATGTCATCAAGTTAGGGAATTCCTTCAGGATGAGTCAGATGTATAGTATGTTCTGGATTGTTCATGATCTCCTAGGTTTGACCCATGTTTCTTGTAGTGTTTATTTGTATGTGGCGGACGATTGAGAGGTCGATTTCGGTTGCTGACCCATTTCTGCCACTTTTTCCATTGCCCTTAGTGTGTGTTGTGTGTTGTGTGTGATTTTCCTCTTGACTAACAACTAAAGTTTGGATTTATAAATTGTTCGCAAAATGTTTTAAAATGAAATGAACCTGTTTCTTTCAACATTAAACTTGTTCTAAATTAAAAAGGGCAATGGACTGTTACTTGTTTTAGAAATGAAAGTGTGTGTGTGGAAATCATATTTTATATATAATTTAGTGCAAACCTGCAGTTGATAAATTCTTTGTTTAATGGTATGTGCATTGAGAATAGAATTTGTCGGGCCTACCGACAGAGTTTTAATACTCATGCCTATAGTGTTTTCTTGTTTTTAGTTATGTTGCAGGTTCCAGATTCAGTTGTTTACCTTGAGCGACGTGGGTCGTGGTATTGGAGAGTGACCCACAGGGTCACATGGAGATTTGGTCGTGGTCAGGTTAGTAGCGTTGTTCGTTGTTCATTGTTTTTTTCGCTTTTTTCTATTTATTTTCTGCTTCTTAGTTTATTTTCCTTTGGGCCAAATCATTCTCACCTGCTTAATTTTGATGCCCAGCACTAGTTGCCAGCCCGTTGGGATCGGGAAATCCCTTCGGCCCATGTCGCGGATCGACTCGGGTGACCGCTTCAGGGTCGACCCGGGTTGGTTCATGACAAAATGGTATCAGAGGAGTCCCTTATTATTTGGGGTGTTCGGTAGATAGATATTAAGACTGTCAGGACTCGGGAGGTAGGTACGGGAAGGACTTCATGAACCCTCACCTGTTCCGCACCTCGAGTCTCCAGGGATAGTCTGGGAATTGAGTCTTTGTTTCATTCTGGTTTGTTTTGGATTGAGGGATGACAACAGAGGTAAACTGATGTTACATCGTGATCTCACATGGAGTAGTGACCCATGTTGAGTCTGGGTACACGGTTTGGATCCCTCCTAGTTATTGACGCTTACTTGGGGAATGACCCACTTCCATGTTGTCAGGTTAAGTGTGACCGCTAGTCCCTCACTCTGGTGGTTGATGTAAGTTGAGTGTTGTTTTCATTCTGGTTGGGGTAAGTGCGTTTTTTGAAATGAAAAAGGGTTTTTGAAAATGGGACTAATTTCTTTTAAATGACTTTAAAGTTATGGAATGGGTTTTAAAACTGAAAGCCTTTGGTTTGGAAGACCGTTGTTTTCTTGGAAATTGGTCAAGAATGGTTTGGGGTGAAACCTCAGGTACTCTTTATGAACATTTGCACATGTGAGAGGATGCACGGAAAGTGCGTGTTGATGCGTATGAATGAAAGTGGATGAAGACATGTGCAACGGTTCATGGGATTACCTGGGTCTGTTTGAAATTAAAGGCTTGACCTTATTTTCTAAATTGTCTTATAAAGAGGAAAATGATTTTTGGAAATTGAAATTGGTTTGAAAAGTTGATTTGGTATTTGGAAAGTAGCCTCGAAAGAAGGTGGTTTTGAAATATAAAGTAAAAAAGCGGTTTTGGGGTTGTGTTTCTTTTTTTTTTTTGATTTGAGCTGGTTGTTTTTGGATGAGGGTGCTTTATTGATGTTGCTTTGAATGATATCAGTTTCGGATTTGTGTTTTATATGTAGTTCAGAAACGCAGCCTAGAAAGGTCCCTAGAGTTTTTGATGAGTCATGCCCAGTTTTTGGTCCTTCTCGGATGTTGTCTGTCCTACATGCTGATTGGAGTCTGTTAGAGACAGTGGAGTGGCTTGAAGAGGTCAAGCACGTCTTCAGGGTATTGGGAACTCCCAAAACTATTAGAGTGCATGCTGTCCTGGGTCTATTCAAAGGTCCAGCTCTGGACGAGTAGGAGTTGTTCGCCCCACCATTACTGCAAGTTGGGATGATGTGGTATGTCTTTAAAGCCATCTTCGTTCGATGGTTTATACTTGTGGAGGTGAAGATGAAGGAAATGGAAGAGCTCATGCATGTTCAGCATGGCCAGCAGACGGTTAAAGCGTATGTTGACCATTTCAAGGATTTTGTGTCTCTTTTTCTGGGTGTAGTGTCGCAGTACTGGATGAAGACTTCTCCCTTCATCAGGGGTATTCGCCCAGAGATCAAGGAGCGAGTCCTCCATTTTTGGGAGCATCATTTTTGAGAAGTTGGTGCGTGAGGTGTTCTTAACTGAGTTGGTTTCCAGTGCGCCAACAGTTGACAATCCACCATATCCAGTTGCTCGTGAAGGACCCCATCTGATGATCAGAGTGTGTCAAATAAATTTGTTTCTAAAGAGTTATCTAAAGTGGCTCTAACTTCATGTTCGTCAGACCGTCTAATGGTGTACCATCAGTATGGACGTTTAGGGCATACAAGCCGTCATGTAACACCCCTATGAAGACCTGCCATCATTGCAGGTGTCTAGGTCATCTAGAGAAGATTTGCAGGAAGTGTCATCTGAGGAAGACACTCTAACCAAAAGATTCTAGTGCCTGACTTTGATTCAAGAGATGCTTCAACCATCAGAGCCCCAGCCATAGGTCTTGGGGTGAAGCTCGCGCACAGTCAGGAGTTGCCAAGGGGGTGACACCTCAGTTTGGTTTTTGTGTTCCGTGTTGGTAGCGAAACATTTAAAGTCCTTCTGTTCTTGTCCATCCACTGTTAAAGTTTTGGCGTTGTTGTAGGATCGTTGTGTTGTTGTGAGGTTGGGATGAATGTGTTTGTTTGTAATCCAAACAGTCTTGTTTTCTGATTATGGTGTTTTGGATCGTGCGTTTTTCTTAAAAGTATGTTTGGACCTTGCGTGGGTTAATCATGGTTTAGCAGTGTTAGTTTGGAGATATAAGTGCCTATGAATGAGTCTATGTTTGTGGCTATGCTTGGGTTTACTACTTGGGTTAAATTCTTCTCGGAGTTTTTTTTATCGTGTTTGGGCTTTCTTGGTCTGAGTCGAGAGTTCCAAGTTTCAATGGAGGTGTTGTTTCACTCGTGCTATAGAGGTTAGTTTGGATCGGTTGGGAGTTCCCATGTCGCCCCCCCTCTCGGGGTGATATGTTTGGGTGTTGAATTCCCGCACTAGATGAGTTCTTGTGGTGGGGAGAACCCTCTCATGTTCTCCCATGCTCCTATGTTGTGGCTTCTCCTAGTTTTATTTGGGCATGGATTCTTATTTGGTCCATCGTTTGACTGGGTGACTTTCTGGGGGCAGAAAGTGTCTATGGTGGGGAGAATTGTCACAACTGCCCTTTCAATTTATTTTATTTTTATTATTTCTTGGTTCCGAGTGTTCGCACCGAGGTCTGGGCTGAGCCTGAATTAAAATTTTTTGTTGTTTAATGCCTTTACTAGGTTTCATACACGTGCGCGGCCACCGCGCGGTTGGCAGTTGCTGCACAGTCGGCCCAGGTGTCGGGCCTTTTCCCCTTCTTTTTATTTTTATTATTTTTGATAATATGCTATCATTAACATTATATTTTTTTTATTAACCTTCATTTCATTTTATTTATTATTTTTATTCTTGTTCTACTATTATTATTATTATTTTTATTATTATTTTAACTCCTATTTTATTGGTTAATAAATTTTATTAATATTATCTTTATTATTGTAAATTTTATTATTATTATTATTCTGATATTATTTTTTTTAGCACTGTTTTTATTATTTTATATCATATTTTATTATTATTTTATTATAATGAAAAAAACATATTGTAACATGAATACCCGTAGCCGGCGCCCCCCCTTTTACCTCTTCCCATACCCGCGTCGCCTCCTTCTTTGCATGTCGCCGCCCGCAGCCCGCACCCCCCCTTCTACCTTCTCTGTCCCCCCCCCGCCACGCCAGTGCCCTTGCTTGCCCCGACCGGCCTCCGCCTCAGCCCCCCTACCTGGCTCCTCCCCTGCGCGTAGTCCGACCTCACGCCCCCCCTCAGCACCCGACTTCCCGCTCCCTCGGCCTCGCTCCCAGCCGCCTCCCATTGACAGCGCCTCCCCGTCGTGCACCTTCCCTATTCCCGCATCACTATCCGGCTTCTGCCTTCATCGGCCAGCAGCCGCATTCCTGCCAGCCCTAAGCTACTCCCTCTCAACCTACTGCGATCTGACGCCCCCTCACCACCTCGGCCAGCCTCCCTGCTCCGGTGACTCGGCCACCCCATCCGCTCCCAGCCCTCCTCCTCCTGGCTTCAGCGCAGCAACCCCCTTCCCCAGGTCTACTATGCAAACCCGCCCCCCTTTTGTTCACACCTGGTTGCGCTCTTCTTTCCCCTTGCCTGCTCCGGCCAGCGGCATCTCCAGCTTTCTGCGCTTCGGTAAGGCCGACTCCTCCTTGTGCCGGCCTCACCGCACTAGCAAACCCTTCCTCCGGTAAAATTCTTCCTCAATTTTGAGGTTTTTCCTTATCTTGGCCTAACCCTAATAGACGACTTATAATTCATGCGATGTTCTCACTATTTAGGGGTAAATCCTTTTTTTTATTTGGTTAGTTTTATTTGCGTGTGGTGGTTTTGGCTTCCCGCAGGTGCGGTTGCGGTGTGAATGATGGTTCGCACCATTTTCGGGTGGTCTTTCAACGTCCGAGGAGGGTGTTTACGTTTATAACTTTTGTTTGATGAATTAATTTGTGAGTTTAATTATTTTATCATGTTTATTTATTAGTTTCATGCTGCGAACCTAGTTTTGTTTGATATTTAATATGCGTTTGATTTGTTAAGTAGCATGTTTATGCGTTTAGCGATTGTTTTATGAATTAATTTTCTTCTTAAATTAGTTTAGCATTTATATTAATTAGTTTGTTTTATGTAGATCAAGTTTTTAATTGAATTTGATATGTATATATGGTATGTGTGTGTTTTCTGTGAACAACCATGCAGAATTGTTTATTTTCATTTCACAAACTTTTCAGTTTGTGTTTTGGTTTAGCGTCGATGTGCAGAGAGTCATAAAAGATATTTTTTAACATTTTTTGGTGTGTGTGAACTGAAAAGTGGGTTTCTATAATAAGAGTTGATGTTTTGTGTGTGAAAATGGGTGCGTTGTTTTATAAAATGTTTTATGGGTTGGTTGTTAGGTGTTGTGTCGTGTTTTGGTGTGATGATGTTGTGTGTTTTATTTTAAAGTGTTTTTTTATGTGAAACTGGGTATGTTTTGATGTGAACCTTGGTTTCACCATCCGCTAATGTTTTATAAATTATTCAAATGGTTTATTGCTTAAATCATGTGGTGTGTATGATGTTTGAAATGTGGTTGGTCTGTCTAAAGGTCGTGATTAGATTCAAATATAGAGTTTGGTTGTGTTTTGATATGTGTTTTGGATGTGGTTTTTTTTTCAAAACGTGTCGAACTAGTTATTTTTTGTTGTTTGTTCGTATGGATTGTTTTAAGTCTGTGTTCATGTATTTTATTTATCTTTGGGGTTGCAGCGTGATGGCGGGGTATCCCCGCGTTTTCACGATCATCGGGTTGTTCGTGCTTGTGCGCCTGCAGGAGACATGTCACGCCTTTGTGCTTGGACAGTGAGCCGAGGTAGGTCCCCCACTGCACTCACCTTTAAATTTAGAATTTATTAATTTCTTGATGTTTTATTAATCTTAATGAATGAGAAATAATATTAGATAATAAAACATTAAATGATTATTTTGTGTGAAAAGAACCATTTATTTTGTACAGAACACTTGGGAGATTTTCTTGACGAGCGGACACCCAGTATTGAAAGAATGCCCGTTTGGACTTTAAACATAATTCACGGAATTTCAAATGTACTTCTAGTTTTAAAGATAAATGATTTTTTTCGGAACAAGTGTTTTGGGTTTTCTCGAGAAATGAGGTTTTGTTTTGAAATTTTTGAAGGCCCGTTTGATACTTTAATAAAATAAATTATTTTGGAAAACCCATTCAGGGGTGAACTTTTGTGTGCGTTGATTGTGTGAGCTGTATGTGATGTTTGTTCATCGTGATTGATTTATTTGCATTGTGGATGCACCCCTTTTTATTGTATGTGTTGACATGGGAACCTGGCATATTGAGTGAATTTTCTGAAAATGATTGCTGCACTAGTTTAGACCACGCACTGGCTAGTGGCCCCATAGTAGGGGAATACTGAGTTATTGCTTCTATGGGGATTGGGCCCCTCGGTTAGGGAATGTAGGGCTATATCGGGTAATAGTATGGGCGTTATGACGTCATCGAGTTAGGGCATGCCTTCAGGATGAGTGATATGTATAGTATGTTCTAGATTGTTCACGGTCTCCTAGGTTTGACCCATGTTCCTTTTAGTGTTTATTTGTATGTGGCAGACTATTGAGAGGTCGAGTTCGGTTGCTGACCCATGTGTGCCACTTTTTCCATTGCCCTTAGTGTGAGTTGTGTGTTGTGTGTGATTTTCCTCTTGACTAACAACTAAAGTTTGGATTTCTAAATAGTTTGCAAAATGTTTTAAAATGAAATGCACCTGTTTCTTTCAACATTAAACTTGTTCTAAATTAAAAAGGGCAATGGACTGTTACTTGTTTTAGAAATGAAAGTGTGTGTGTGGAAATCATATTTTATATATAATTTAGTGCAAACCTGCAGTTGATAAATTCTTTGTTTAATGGTATGTGCATTCGGAATAGAATTTGTTGGGTCTACCTACTGAGTTTTAATACTCACGCCTATAGTGTTTTCTTGTTTTTAGTTCTGTTATAGGTTCCAGATTCAGTTGTTTACCTTGAGCGACGTGGGTCGTGGTATTGGAGAGTGACCCACAGGGTCACATGGAGTTTTGGTTGTGGTCAGGTTAGTAGTGTTGCTGGTTGTTCATTGTTTTTTTCGCTTTTGTTCTATTTATTTTCCGCGGCTTAGTTTATTTTCATTTGGGCCAAATCATTCCCACCTGCTTAATTTTGATGTCCGACACTAGTATCTAGTTGCTCGTGAAGGTCCCCCATCTGATGAGCAGAGTGTGTCAGATAAATTTGTTTCTAAAGAGTTCTCTACAGTGGCTCTAAATTCATGTTCATCAGACTGTCTAATGTTGTACCGTCAGTATGGACGTTTAGGGCATACAATTCGTCATGTCACACCCCTCTGAAGACCTGCCATCATTGCAGGTGTCTAGGTCATCTAGAGAAGATTTGCAGGAAGCATCGTCTGAGGAAGACACTCTGACCAGAAGATTCTAGTGTCTGACTGTGAAGCAGGAGATGCTTCAACCATCAGAGCCCCTGCCATAGGTATTGGGGTGAAGCTCGTGCACAGTCAGGAGTTGCCAAGGGGGTGACACCTCAGTTCGGGTTTTGTGTTCATGTTGGTAGCGAAACATTTAAAGTCGTTCTATTCTTGTCCATCCACTGTTAAAGTTTTGGCGTTGTTGTAGGATCATTGTGTTGTCGTGAGGTTGGGATGAACGTGTTCGTTTGTAATCCAAACAGTTTTGTTTGTCTAATTACGGTGTTCTAGATCGTACGTTTCTCTTAAAAGTATGTTTGGACCTTGCGTGGGTTAATCTTAGTTTAGCAGTGTTAGTTTGGAGATTTAAGTGCCTATGAAAGAGCCAATGTTTGTGGCTATGATCGGGTTTACTACTTGGGTTAAATTCTTCTCTGAGTTTTTTTTATCGTGTTCGGGATTTCTTGGTCTGAGTCGAGATTTCCAAGTTTCAACAGAGGTGTTGTTTCGCTCGTTCTATAGAGGTTAGTCTGGATCGGTTGGGAGATCCCATGTCGCCCCCCCCCCTCTCGGGGTGATATGTTTGGGTGTTGACTTCCCACACTAGCTGAGTTCTTGTGGTGGGGAGAACCCTCTCGTGTTCTATCATGCTCTTATGTTGTGGATTCTCCTAGTTTTATTTGGGCATGGATTCTTGTTTGGTCCATTGTTTGACTGGGTGACTTTCTGGGCGCAGAAAGTGTCTCTGGTGGGGAGAATTGTCACAACCACCCTTTCTATTTATTTTTTTTTTTATTATTTCTTGGTTCCGAGTGTTCGCGCCGAGGTCTGGGCTGAGCCTGAATTAAAATTTTTTGTTGTTTAATTCCTTTACTAGGTTTCGGACACGTGCACGGCCGCCGCGCGGTTGGCGGTTGCAACGCAGTCGGCCCAGGTGTCGGGCCTTTTCCCCTTCTTTTTATTTTTATTATTTTTGATAATATGGTATCATTAACATTATATTTTTTTATTAACCTTCATTTCATTGTATTTATTATTTTTATTCTTGTGCTACTATTATTATTATTATTATTATTATTTTATTATCATTATTCTAAATATTATTATTTTTATTATTATTTTAACTCCTATTTTAATGGTTAATAAATTTTATTAATATTATCTTTATTATTGTAAATTTTATTATTATTATTATTCTGATATTATTATTTTTTAGTACTGTTTTTATTATTTTATTTCAGATTTTATTATTATTTTATTATAATGAAAAAAACATATTGTAACCCTAATACCCGTAGCCAGCACCCCCCCCCCCTTTCCCTCTTCCCATACCCGCGTCGCCTCCTTCTTTGCACGCCGCCGCCCTCAGCCCGCACCCCCCCTTCTACCTTCTCTGTCCCCCCCCCCCACGCCGGTGCCCTTGCTTGCCCCGACCAGCCTCCGCCTCGGCCCCCCTACCCGGCTCCTCCCCTGCGCGCAGTCCAACCCCGCACCCACCCTCAGCACCCGACTTCCCGCTCCCTCGGCCTCGCTCCCAGCCGCCTCCCGTCGACAGTGCCTCCCCGTCGTGCACCTTCCTTGTTCTCGCGTCACTGTCCGGCTTCTGCCTTCATCGACCAGCAGCCACGTTCCTGCCAGCCCTGAGCTACGCCCTCTCAACCTACCGCGATCCGGCACCCCCTCACCACCTCAACCAGCCTCCCTGCTCTGGTGACTCGACAACCCCATCCTCTCCCAGCCCTCCTCCTCCTAGCTTCAGCGCAGCAACCCCCTTCCCCAGGTCTACTATGTGAACCCGCCCCACTTTTTTTCACACCCGGTTGCGCTCCGCTTTCCCCTTGCTTTCTCCGGCCAGTGGCGTCTCCATCTTTCCGCGCTCTGGCAAGGCCGACTCCTCCTTGCACCGGCCTCACCGCACCAGCAAACCCTACCTCTGGTAAAATTCTTCCTCAATTTTGAAGGTTTTCCTCATCTTGTCCTAACCCTAATAGATGAGTTATAATTCATGCGATGTTCTCACTGTTTAGGGGTAAATCCTTTTTTTAGTTGGTTCATTTTAATTGCGTGTGGTGGTTTTGGATTCCCGCAGGTGCAGTTGCAGTGCGAATGAGGGTTCGCACCTTTTTCGGGTGGTCTGTCAACGTCCAAGGTGGGTTTTTCTGTGTATAACTTTTCTTCAACAAATTAATTTGTGAGTTTAATTATTTTAGCATGTTTATTTATTAGTTGCATGCTGCGAACCTGGTTTTGTTTGATATTTAATATGTGTTTGATTTGTTAAGTATCATGTTTATGCATTTAGAAATTGTTTTATGAATGTATTTTCTTCTTAAATTAGTTTAGAATTTATATTAATTGGTTTGTTTGATGCAGATCAAGTTTTTAATTAAAGTTGATATGTATATATGGTATGTGTGTGTTTTTTGTGAACAACCATGCAGAATTGTTTATTTTCATTTCACAAACTTTGCAGTTTGTGTTTTGGTTTACTGTCGATGTGCAGAGAGTCATAAAAGATATTCTTGAACAGGTTTTGGTGTGTGTGAACTGAAAAGTGGGTTTTTATAAAAAGAGGTGGTGTTTTGTGTGTGAAAATGGATGAGTTGTTTTATAAAATGTTTTATGGGTTGGTTGTTAGGTGTTGTGTCATGTTTTGGTGTGATGATGTTGTGTGTTTTATTTTAAAGTGTTTTCTTATATGAAACTGGGTATGTTTTGATGTGAACCTTGGTTTCACCATCTGCATATGTTTTATAAATTATTCAAATGGTTTATTTCTTAAATCATGTGGTGTGTATGATGTTTGAAAGGTAATTAGTGTGTCTAAAGGTCGTGATTAGATTCAAATATAGAGTTTGGATGTGTTTTGATATGTGTTTTGGATGTGGTTTTTTTTTTAAATGTGTCGAACTAATTATTTTGTGTTTTTTGTTCATATGGATTGTTTTAAGTTTCTGTTCATGTATTTTATTTATCTTTGCGGTTGCAGCGTGATGGCGGGGTATCCCCGCGTTACCGCGATCATCGGGTTGTTCGTGCTTGTGCGCCTGTGCGAGACATGTCGCGCCTTTGTGCTTGGACAACGAGCCGAGGTAGGTCCCCCACTGCACTCACCTTTAAATATAGAATTTATTAATTTCTTGATGTTTTATTAATCTTAATGAATGATAAATAATATTAGATAATAAAACTTTAAATGGTTATTTTGTGTGAAAAGAACCGTTTATTTTATACCGAAAACTTGGGAGATTTTATTGACGAGCGGACACCCGGTATTGAAAGAATGCTCTTTTGGCCTTTAAACATAATTCACGGAATTTCAAATGTACTTCTAGTTTTAAATATAATTGATTTTTTTCTGAACAAGTGTTTTGGGTTTTCTCAAGAAATGAGGTTTTGTTTTGAAATTTGTGAAGGCCCATTTGAAAATTTAATAAAATAAATTATTTTGGAAAACCCATTCAGGGGAGACCTTTTGTGTGCGTTGATTGTGTGAGCTGTATGTTATTTTTTTGCATCGTGATTGATTGATTTACATTGTGGACGCACACCTTTTTATTGCATGTGTTGACATGGGAACTTGGCATATTGAGTGAATTTTCTGAGAACGATTGATGCACTAGTTTAGACCACGCACTGGCTAGTGGCCCCATAGCAGGGGAATACTGAGTTATTGCTGCTATGGGGATTGGGCCCCTCGGTTAGGCCATGCAGGGCTATATCGGGTAGTAGTATAGGCATTATGACGTCATCAAGTTAGGGCATGCCTTCAGGATGAGTCAGATGTATATTATGTTCTGGATTGTTCACGATCTCCTAGGTTTGACCCATATTTCTTTTAGTGTTTATTTGTATGTGGCAGACGATTGAGAGTTCAAGTTCGATTGTTGACCCATGTGTGCCAATTTTTCCATTGACCTTAGTGTGTGTTGTGTGTTGTGTTTGATTTTCCTCTTGACTAACAACTAAAGTTTGGATTTCTAAATTGTTCGCAAAATGTTTTAAAATGAAATGCACCTATTTCTTTCAACATTAAACATGTTATAAATTAAAAAGGGAAATGGACTGTTACTTTTTTTAGAAATGAAAGTGTGTGTGTCGAAATCATATTATATATATAATTTAGTGCAAACCCACAGTTGATAAATTCTTTGTTTAGTGGTATGTGCATTGGGAATAGAATTTGTCTGGCCTACCTACTAAGTTTTAATACTCACACCTATAGTGCTTTCTTATTTTTAGTTCTATTGCAGGTTTCAGATTCAGTTGTTTACCTTGAGCGACGTGGGTTGTGGTATTGGAGAGTGACCCACAGGGTAACATGGAGTTTTGGTCGTGGTCAGGTTAGTAGCGTTGATGGTTGTTCATTTTTTTTTTCTTTTGTTCTATTTATTTTTCACTTCTTATTTTATTTTCCTTTGGGCCAAATCGTTCCCACCTGCTTAATTTTGATGCCCAGCACTAGTTTCCAGCCCGTTGGGATCGGTAACGCCCTTCGGTCCATGTCGCGGATCGACTCGGGTGACCGCTTTAAGGTCGACCCAGCTTGGTTCATGATAGTAAGATCCATATTCCCTGAATTGTTTTCCCTACATTATAACACATCTTAATCTCGTACCTGAGGCATCGCATAAAACATCATAGGCCAAAACCAGTTCTAGAGGAATCTAAACTGGTGCTAATGTCATACTCACATTTAGTTCCTCAAATGATATTTGAACCTTAACATTCCAGTCAAACTTAACACCCTTATAGGATAATTTTTTCATCAGGGATGAATGGTTAGAGAAATACTAAAAAAATCACCTATAATAACCAGCTAAGCCTAAGAAGATCGAAATCTAAAACCCATTTCTGGGTTTCTCCCATGGAATCCCTACCAAAATCCTTTCTGAACCAACTAAAATTCCCCTCTTAGATATAACATGGCTCATAAACTTCAATTTTAAAATTATAAATTCATATTTAGATAGATTTTTGTATACTAGATGTTCCTTCAATATTCTAAGGATGATATCCAAATGATCCTTATGTCTTTCCTCAAACTTAAAATACACCAAAATATCATCCAAAAAAACTATAATTTATGAGTCCAAGAACTGATGAAAGATATGGTTCATCAATTCCATAAATATCATGGGGGTGTTAGTAAGACCAAATGAAATAACTATGAACTCAAAATGATTTTATCATCTCATAAACATTATCTTAGGTATATCCTATTCTCAGACCCTTAACTAGTGGTAACCCACTTGCATATCAATCTTAGAAAACCATCAGTATTATCTAAGTTGATTAAAGTGATCATCAATCCTAGGTAATAGGTATTTGTTCTTAGTAGTCACCTGATCAATATTTTGGAAATCAATACAAATCTTGAGGCTTCTATATGCCTTCTTTGAAAAGTGAACTGGTGAATCCCTGGGTGACAAACTATGATGAATAAATCCCTAGCCACAAGATCTGCATACTAAAATTTAATATCCTTTAACTCAACCGGTTCTATATAATATGATGAAATAGATATGGATATCATCCTAGGAAATAAATCGATAGTGACTTGACCTCTCTTTATGGTGGTAACATAGAAAAATAATCAGAAAATA
Organism: Viscum album; assembly: GCA_963277665.1. Lineage (NCBI taxonomy): Eukaryota > Viridiplantae > Streptophyta > Magnoliopsida > Santalales > Viscaceae > Viscum > Viscum album. Next base: position 792,725,889 of record OY728148.1, read on the forward strand.
CCTTAGGGTATGAACTCATCGCTGTAGGAAGTGGTCTAATCAAACACTGGTCGATGATATCAAGAAACTTCACCAATAACTAGAATGATATCATTCCATCATATGGAACAACATGCCTCACTCTCCCAGTTCTAGGTTCCCACTCAACTGAAGACATGAGGGACTCCATCAAAAGAAAGAAATTGAAATCCATGATGGAAACCACTTATTTGGGACTTAACCATGATCATCCAATCCATGAAAATAATATGGTCAATAATATAAAGATCAAGAACTAAGAAATCCCGCTAAACTTAAAACTTGAAATTCATCACCTGACAGTCATGAAATTTAAAACATTGTTCCTTAATATTTACCATGGGGGTGAAATGAACAATTTTTAATGAAAAAATCTTGAAGTAATCCAAATAAAGTAATCAACTTTGATGATATAAAATAATGATATGAAACTATATCAAATAAATCTATGACCATATAGGAATAAATAAACATCATACCACTGATAGTTGTTGGCCCCACTTCAGATTCCTCTAGTTCATATTACACTAGATAAAGATGCCCATCCTCAGCTCACCCATGATATCTATTCACTATTTAACCATACCCCTTTGATTGATAATGAGATATATAACACTTTTATTTATTTTAATTAACTTTAGAGGAATTGGTAAGAGTGGATACAACTCTACTTCCTTGTGATATTTTTAAATAAACAATTAATGTGGCCAGGTTTTTCATAACGGCTGCATTTTTTGGTGCTTCTATATAGTTTGGATTAGTATGAATAAGTCTCCCACACTGATATAAAACCACTTGATGTTATCCTGAAAAATAACCTGAAATTATTCTTGATGTAAACTGAGAACCCTTATTACTCTTCCTTTTCTATATAGATAAAACAACCTTGAAACCTCCTACTGCAATAGAAGACCCACATAAACTCATCTTCCCATCCAAGTCTGTCTCAACCATAGATACTTTATAAAACACCTTAGGAAAGTTAAACAAGCATAATATAAAGAAAATAAACTAAATATCAGCCCTCAAACCAATATCAAATCTTTCAGCTATAAGGTATTCATTAGAAAGAAGTTTGGTTGAAAGAAGAAAAAACTTGGTTAAATGAGTAGCATACTCCGTAACCAAAAATTCTCCTTGATAAAAGGTAAAAAAATCCATGAGTATTCAGGTATCACAATTTTTTATGGTAAAGCTACTAATTAAATAACTTCTTGAAAGTGGTTTAAGTAAGATCGTCATTCAACGTATCTTGCACGATAGATTCCCGCCACTTTTTACATTTTCCTTCAATTATAAAAGTGGATAAACCCACCTTTGAGTCCTCTGAAGTCTTTAATAAGTGAAAAATACTCTCAATACCTTCTAAACACTCTTTAAATTCCTAGGGTCCCTTGTCCCCAGGTAAGATAGGTTAATTATTTTTGTTAAATTTTGAACCATGATATACCATTTTTCTTTGGTTTCTAACACTCGTTAGACCCATAGTAAAGATTATACAAATAACTACTCTCACTAATTAAGTGTCTATGGGAGGATTTTCTAGTATAACATTTCTCACATCTTCAACTCCAATATTTTAAAGATCTATTCTAGGATCCATTGTCTATTAAATAGAAAAGATAACTTCAAATTAGCATAAGATAAAATCTATAAATAAAAAGATAAACTTTAATAACACATATTAATTCCATTTAAACAAAAATAATTTATAGTATCTATAGATTTTTTGAATGAGAGAAAAAAAATATTAGAAAATAATATAAATAAAAATATATTTATTCTAAATAAACCCTGGGATTATGTTCATTCTAATAACCCCAAAATCATTCCTAGGCTTGAAGGAAAAATCTCTAACCACCCATGGAAACTCGAGGTCAGATATAAAAGTTATATATCCAGGAACCCTTATATACTTATTACCTGATTTATTATGGTCTTAACTCATATCTACCATAAACCCTAAAACAAACCTAGAAAGCATAATCACACTTCTAGAAGGATATTTCCACTGATACCAATTTATAAGAAACCATCTTGAGTCAACATGACACATTACCCAAGATAACCCACCGTAAGGTGGAGATCAACACATTAGTCCAAACATGTATCAATTTTAACTAAAGGAACATAAAAAATAGAGTATAATGTATAATAAAATTACACATCTAATAGATAAGAAAAACCCCAAATGGAAAACCCCATAATCAATGATAAACAGGGGAAGAACTAAGTCCCTGGGTGACCATTTGTCACCACCAACCCAACTCACTATAAAGATGACATAAAACAAGAGAAGAAAGCTACATGAAACCATTACCATTACTTATTTCCTAAAAACCTGGATCTTCATACTCCCAAAGGAATATATAGTGTGTAAGGAAATTGTCCAGTAGGATACTACCATGAATCAATAAAATATTTGTCACCCTAAAATAATTAGTTTTATCTTTAAAACAAATAAATTTTTGTAAAGTTATTTCATTTGATAACATTTGAAATAAAACATCCTTTGGTTTTACTTTTAAAATGATCCATATTTAAATAAATGATAATTTTAATATAAACATGAATGAAAATATAGAGGGAAATAATCAGACCATTAATAACTCATAAGGTAACCAAGTGAGCTTTTAAAACATGATACAATACCATTATATAATAAACCAAGAACAAGTTTGGATCGAGACTATTGTAATATTTACTAAGACATGTAAACAAACACTAATATATGAATACCATTCATTTTAATGATATAGAGTCCTTTCACAGCCTATCAATATCAAAATTATACCCCAAGTAGTGCCACACATGTTAAGGTTTTCAAATTTTCATAACCTATATCACCCTCCTCCAAATCTATTTTTTGATTTTTAAAAAAACAAGTTTTAGGTTGAGTGGGAACCTCTTATCCATGACGAGAATTAAAAAAAATGAATAGACCATAGCTCAATGACCCACTTTCACACCACCAAAAAACTAGAAGCATACAAACATTCAAAGCCACCCCCAATACTAAACCACTATAAACAAAAAAAAAGTGTAGATCATTAACAAAAAGTAACAAACAAAATCACATCATGACTGAGAGGAGAACAATCCATCCACTACATTATAATAAAACTAAATGTTGGGGAACCAATGTGAGACCCAAACCACCACCTCTTTGCGTAGGATAAACAAAAAGGTCCCCAAACCAACATAGAACACCAATGGTATAGAATCAAACTTCCATTAAAATATTTTCCCTTTTTCATTAATAATCAGATACCATAATTGATCTAAAAAACAAAAAAAAAGATGTCTATATCATTAGCAGCATATGTTAATCTTCAAAATGAACAAAAAACATGTTTTACATGCGCAATACAACTATTGAAACACATAAACTCTAGTTTTCCATGCATCACTTTTCTGAAACCACATAATAAACCCTAATAAAACAATTCCTCTATAAAAATTTTTATTATTGGACATTCAAGGCCACTTGAAGGGGAATAAAAGTCAGTTTGGAGGTGATGTTGAGAATCCTGCCACTGTAGGAGTGAAATTTTTTCATTAATTAGATGATTATAGTTATTCTCCTTATTAGATAAAATTCTTTAAATCACACCCATACATTCATATTTGATCCTAGAATCACCATCATTTGAAATATTTAGGTTGAGGAGTCCAAAAAAAGACTAGTTGCTTTGGAACCCCTAATATGGTTTTCTCCCAATCCCATTCTAGAGGCAGGTTGACCCTCCTTGTTCCTAAAGTGAAGCAGTATTAACACACCTATATCTACCTTGTATTTCTTATGCATGAAATTTCACTAAGGTAGATGATGAAGGATCCCTAATAAAGGTCTGAGCATGGGAAATAATAGGAGAGTAATGAGTATCATAGATCAGGGAAGAGCCAAGTCTATCCCCCATGGAAGAGTGTTTACCTAGTTCTTTGGTTGAGCGCCCACCTATTTTGAAGGAACCACTGGACAAAACCCCCTCCATCTCTGACCAACACCATTTCATAACTGGTTTATGTGAGGATCATCAACCATCAACTCCTATTTGAAATAAGAATGATGCCTCTTATCCAAGTGATAGTCATTCATCCAATGACCCAGCAAATGAAAAATTCCATAGAATCTAAGATCATAATCATACTAGATCAACTTCGATACAGCCTTTTTTCTAACCATTAATCTAATTTTCTTTGTCAAGGGATAGGAAAGTTCCATATCGACACATATACGTGCACAAGATGGATCTTTCAAGATCAAACTAGAATCATTGGCCCGTAGAAAATTTATTTAAATATATCAATGAGAATCATGAAAAAATATGGAACTCATATAAAGGAAAATAAATAAATCAGCACTTTGTATTTTTAACATGAAAAATTACTCTAATTCTGAGGATTAAAAAACCACAGAGAAATTCTAAAATATCCACTATGAATCAAAGAAAAAAATCCAGTAATTTCCAAATATGAATTTCAATGATGGTGTAGGAAAAACTATGTAAATACCACACCCCGATACACCTATGACTTCTCTCTAAAAAAACATCTTAGCAACACCATACTTGAAAGATCCATTTGTGAAAAAAACATAACCCTTATGTTGATGAAACTTCAATACCTCGAAAATATTTATTCGAACATGTGTCATCCACATACCATATTATGATACCCGAATTTTTTTTCTTTCTCAAGATCTCTTCATTATGATGTACCACAAATTATCAACTAGGACACACCACCTGATCCCCGATATCTAGAATTATTTTGATACATGGCCTCAATCATTGATCCCATTACTACTTCTTTGGACCTGTTAAATTCTAATGTTCCACACATTTTATCACTAATGCAGTGGCCCCCTTCCTCCTCTTGGTGGATTATATCTTGAACATCTTTCCAAACACCTCTCCATGAGTACAAGTTAATTGTGTCATCGTTGTCTCCCTAAATATGCTACTACATCCTCATTTATAGACACCAAGTCTATATCTTCAATAAAAGTAGTCAACATTAATTATTCCATCTATTAATATTGAGAATAATTCTTAGTTATTATTGAGAGAACCCCCCTAATCATGATCTATAAAATTTTTCTATCCTCAATAAATGTGTTGAATCCCAACTATCTCCCTCTTCATTGCATTAAAGAATAAAAACATAAAAAAAAATCAGTTGAAAAGAAATCAAGTTGGTATTTCACCAACCATCATATTTTTTAGAAAATATGATGAATCCCTTATTCACTTCTCACAAAAAAACAAAAATCAACTCCCTCTACAAATGAAATCTAAATGCCAAAGTCTTCATCATATATATATTTTCACTATCCTACTGAACAAGACTATAATCAAAAACATATGTCTCACCAATAATAGTGATTATCGTATTATCTGTAACACCTTCCAAAATTAACTACTCCCCCTTATCAACATCCCCTAATAAGACATGTGCATCACCACTCTCAACCTGCTTTAATTTCTAAACCTTATTCTGATTTATGCATGCATTGAGATCCTATAAGAAACTTCCATAATTCTCACATTAAATTACAAGCATGAATATCCACCTTTGGTACCACTATTAGGGAGAATCTTTATTCCAGGTAGAAAATTACTTGAAAAATAATTTTTAGAATCCCAAATAAATATGGAATTGATATAAATAAAATAATAATAAATTATCACACAGGATTTTTAACGTGGAAAAACTCTCCAATGCATAGGATTAAAATACCATGGATAAATTTTGAAATATTCACTATGAATCAGAGAATAAAAAAATCCAATTAATGCTCAAAATTGAATTTCAATGATGGCATAGAGAAACCCTATGTGAAAAATCACACCCGGATATGCCTTCATCTTCTCACTGAAAAACATTTCACCAACACCATGCTCAAAAGATCTATCTGTGAAAAAAAATCACCCTTATGTTGATGAAATTTTACTAACTTATAGATATTCATCTGAACATGAATAACCCTCACACCATCCTACGACACCTAAATTATTTTTCTCTCTCATGATCTCACCATTATTATGTATTCTCAACCATCAACCGGGACATGCCACCTAATCACTACTATCAGGAAGACTTTCAATACATGGACTCACTCATTGATCTAATTGATTATTCTTCACACCTATTAAATGATGACACTACTTACATGATATCTCCGGCATGGTATCCTCCATCCTTCTCTTGGTGGAATATATCTTTAATAGCTTTCCAAGAACCTCTCCATGAGTACAATTTAATTGCGTCATCCTTGTCTCCCAAAATATGTTATTGTATCCTCATTTATAAACACCAAGTATATATCTTCAATAAAGGTGGTAAACATTAATTATTCCATCTATTACTATATAGAATAAATCTCCATTTTTATTGATAAAAATAATATATTAATGATCCATAAATTTTCACTCTCCTCAATAAATGTGTTGAATCCCAACACCACCACTGGGGAGAAAAGTTTCCATGTTGAATTGATGAACCTTTAGAAAACATCCAAAGGTGGTAAATCCATGCCAAAATTAGAAATCATGGTATATGAGTGAAGTGAATATTTATCCTTGAACTCTAAGGGTGAAAACTGAAAGGTTAGAGAAAACTAAAACAACCTCCCCCTTCGAATCTGGTGTTGCTAAGATTGGGGGATCATAAAATGACACATCTAAGTTTCCCAATGTGTTATATTTTCCAAAAAAAAATAAGTAAAACATGCTCAAAATTTTATAAAAACTTTCTAGAAGAAAATATTCACCACATACGTGATCAGAAATCTATTTTAGATCCAAAAACTTCTTTAATACATTTCAACAATCACCTGGTGTACAAAAACATTTTTTAAAGCAAATCCCCCTTTAAAAAAACAATTAAAAATCCACCCAAGTTTTAATTTTAAAAGTAAACCCTCCTATATTTCAAACCCATTGATTTTATAAATAAAAACAAAGGAATTTATAATATAATAAGGAAAATCAAGGTATAAAACCATTGTATAGAGACACCTACCTCGCCTATGGATAGATCATCATCATTTCTGGAAATGGTGACTATAAAAAATAGATTATGTCTTCACAATCATGGATCTATAAGATACATCATCAATTGCCTATAAAAATCTCTAAATTCAAAAATAATATCCCAATTAGGCTCCAAATGATCTAGGGTAAAATAGATTGATGATAGATCTAGATGGAATATGAGAAATTGAGAGGAAAACTAAAAGTATCTCAATGATATCAACTCAATGAAATCAACAATCACCAAAAACCCAATCAAATATTCCTCTAGAGAATAATGTAGGGAATGGTTCTATCTAATGATAGATTAGTAGGAGATTATACATAAAAATTACCAAGGCCATTTGGGTGATTTTATATTTTACGAGGTTTTGATTGGGCCACATGGTTATGCAACACTGTTAGACAAACCATGTGTCAACCATGTGGTAAGTACTATCCCTTGAAAAACAAAGTGCATGGATTCCTGTGGATATCCACATGGTTATTAAAACCATGCTCAAGAAATGAAAAATATATGGACCAATCCTATTCCCTCAAATAATTTTGTTAGTGACCCACATAGTTAGAAAAACCATGCTCAAACTAAAAAAAAACTACCAATGGATCCAGTATATCCATATCACACGGTTACTACTAATTGTGCACCTAAACCATGAACCTATCATGTTTTATCCAACTCTATAAATTTTTAACCCCCAACCCCCATAATCCATTAAAACCATAAAAGATGTGAAACATGATCAAAATTAAACATACTTATGACCCATAGGGATTCTCATGATCATTATAGGATAGAAACAAGCACTAAGGTATCAAAACATAATCAATAGGAATGATTTCACCCTTGAAAACCAAAATCACTGAATCATGGATTCCACCTGAAAAAATGGTGTGACTATCATGCCCCAGACCCATACTCCTGGATCCAATGCTAATAAATATATTCTTTACATACTAGCATTGAAACCCATTGAAGAAACTCAAACTTAACCATAAAAAATTACAATATCAACTACAGATATTAAGCCACTTTCACACCAATTACCTTTTAGGTTTATATTTTTAGAGAGTTATTAAAAACCCTTAAATAAAAAAACTCATATCTTTCCCATTTAATGTAAATTTTTCCCATTATACTAATAATTTGTTATTTAACACTAAGTCTTAAATATCTCCCATAAAATTATCTATACATGACACCCATCTATCCATTTCATATGCAATACTCTTCTTAATTATCTCAGGGAAATAGAAATATATGAAGGGTTATCTCAAACACTTATTAAGGGGGTAGAATATATTAGAATCTATCAAATCATAAACAAGGCATGAATAATATGGAAGGAATAAATAAAAATAAAATAATTTTAGGTAACTGATCATAGGACTTTGAAATAATTGTGTGGATGATATATCATTATAAATAATCGCATAGATAATAATAACTATTTTCAATTAAATTAGTAAGTTCTACACCAAATTACATAAACTAGTTTGTCTCATGAGACTTACCGATGCATCGAGGGACTATATAATTTTGGGCCTAAACTATCACTTAATTAAGTATAATTCATTAACTATATGAATGAAATGGATAAAAATACAATGTATAATCATCTATCCTTAGTAATAAAAAGTCATCCGTATTAGAATGATAGACATAAGGGATGCCAATACATTCCCCCATCAATAATTGGAATAACATGATCATAATCCATCTAGAGAGACAAGGTGGATGGAATCATTAGATCATATTCCTAGTGAAACATAACATACTATATAGGATGTTAACATATAAGAAAAACACCTTTAGGAGAACATTAAAAATTTATGTAGAGAAGGAAGAAGAAATACCCTTTATATTTATTATACCCATTTTCGAAAATATTTTATAGAAAAAAGGGAACAAAAATTTATTTTTAAAAAAATAAGTAAACATGTAGATGAAGTTCCTTAAATAACTCATGGGTGCAATGGAAAAATGTGTTTGCATTGAAATTTTTTAAAATAATATTCCTTTCATAATTTGTAAAGATAGTCAAAGTAAATAGAAAATGAAGTCTCAGGTTACTTTTAAATATCATTATCAAGTATACTGAAAGAATAATTTTACAGAAATTATTTCAAAAATATAAATCTCAATAATGTAACCTTGTAAAGTAATAAAGGATAATTCTATAAAGATGGAGTGGATGGTAAAATATTTGATCATGAAAAGAAAATCCATTTTAATATTTTAAAATAATTTATTGAAACTCACATAGTTCAAAAGTGTAAAAAAAAATTTATATAAATAGGTAAATATAAATATGAATTATATAAGAAATAATAAATATTTGGATTTTAAAATATGAAAATAGAACATTAGTGAGAATAAATATTATGTTCATGGAAAAGAAATACCTTAATGGAGAGGATGAATATTATTCTTTTCACGAACCAGATCTATTTTCCATCAAACCAGCACCAAACCTGGCCCCTAACAAGGCCCGAAGGGTGTTCCCGATCCCCACAGGCTGGCACAAGTGCTCGGGTATCATATCATGATAATTGGGAAATATTTACCTGATTATATAAACATTAAACAACAAACAAACTCAATAGAACAAATATGGATTTTTTTTAACTAAAACCATCTTTTACAAAATTTCAGAACTGAAATACATAAGTTAAAACTATGTTTAAAGAAAATTACAGAGGTACAAAACCAAATAAGCACAGCCTAAGAACCCTCATGGAAAGGGGCACCGCCCTCAAGCCACCTCCACAAGACTTCACCACCAAGGACCTGCTAGAAACCCGAACCACTGGAACAAAAATTTGTACCCAACCTGCGACAAAAAAATTAACTAAGTCTACTTACACCCAAGGGTGTAAGTAGGGTGTGATCCAATGCCCAGTATGATACCACCACTAAGAGATTCCATGTGATAAACATTTAAAGACAAAAAGCATATATGTTTTCAAAAACATGAAAAGCTGGTTACAATTTCTAAAAGATGCAAATTTGAATAAAAACAGTTTTCAAGTGGGATATCATTAAGAATCAACACTTTTAAAAATAATGTCAACACTACTGAATTTTCCAGCCAACTATACTGTATGCCGATGGTAAGTACAAAGTAAATAATGAGCACAAGAAATAGGAAGTAACCCCTAGGCACTAGCTAGTTGTGGGTCCCAGGTACCTCGTATCTCGGTGAGAGTAACCATCACAAATATCCATTCTCATGCACGAGCCACTAGTAGGGAACATACCCATAACCTAGTGGTCCCCAATCATTATCATCATAGTTTAGTTAGAGTTTTAAGTGTCAATCTTGCTAAGTGAAACTGAGGCCAAACCCCACGGATTCACTAGCATACTAGTACACGTCCACCCACCTAGATACCCAGGTTTTCCCCTTATGCTCAAACAAGTTCAACAAGTCAAGAAATATACATTGAACATGAAAATATCATTTCCACATCACAAATTCACCAAACAGCCCATATGTATACCACACAAGTCACAAAAAATCCATTTTTCATTCAAAATGATTTTGAAATCTGAATCACACCAAAATAGCCCACAACACATTTCACATTTCTTCAACACTTCCACAAAACCATTAAACAATTATATAAAACAATTATAAGATATTTAAACTCATATAACAGCCCACACACATGGAATATAACACTTCTTTCATAATCAAAAATTCAATTTTTCACATCACACTCACACAAAACACTCCACATCACTTTCACATCACTTTCACTCCTCAATATCTCCTTCAAACAATTTAATAAAATATTTCCAAGATGATACATATCACATAACAGCCTTTTCACAAATTAAATGGAACTTTTAAAAATATACTCCTACCAAAACATTTTGCTGATATAGTTTCACCTATTACACAACCCAATAAACCATTCAAAACTTTCATAAAACAATTATAAAGAGTATACCCAAACTTTTCACATAAAATCCATTTCAAAAACCTCTTTTTAAGCCAAAATCACACCAAGACCCTACCAAAACAGAATTGGCAGCCCAATCAACATGTAATAATCCACTTTCAAATTTTATATAATCACCTTGAATAATATCACAAAAGATACCCATGAGAACACACAAATCCATAAAACACTATCAAGGAGTATAACAAGGTTAAACAAATAAAACCATTCAAATACACCCCATTTTTAGGCCCACATGGAACTATATCATTACCCAACCATAATTTTGATCCCCTTTAAACAACTAATAAATCACTTCCACATTTTACAAAACTACCACAAGAGATAACACATGAAATACATTTGAAAAATACACACTTCAAGAAAAAATGTAACTTTAAAAACAAATTCTTTACTATTGATAACAAAAATGGTTTTATCATAATGAAAAGCACATAAGGAACATGTAAAATTATTTAATCAAGCAAACTAACTCATCATTAAATGTTTACCCATGGAATCACCTACCGAATGTCTCGAAACCCTCAAAACATGGTGCGAAACATTAAGCGTACCACCGCCGCACCACAAGGAAAATAAATCCAGACC